>JALMGJ010000051.1:642500-1842500 GCA_023362775.1 Charina bottae | reverse complement strand
TTTATTTTTTTTAAACAATTTTGACAATTTCATCCCCGAGATCCCACCGATTCCTTTTTGTAAGCTTGCAAAATGTTGGCGTTCTCATGAGATGCTGGCCATTTAAAAAAAAAGATCTGCAGATGCCCCAATTACACTCTATAGATGCTAATTATTGCTAGCCCTTTCGCAGGGCTCCCGTGTACTTTTCTAGGCCACTTGGAAGATGTTCAGTTGGGGAAGATGGAGATTACCTTTGTGTAGGGCTTTCCACTGTCAGTCAACGTGGCTGCTCTCCAGGTCAGCAGGCGAGCCCCCTCCAGAGCCACGGCCATATCAGCCAGCTTGAACTGCAGACACAGAACGCCCCGCGGGTAAGGCCTCCGGCGCATCGTCTACACCCACTGATCCACAGGAGTCTAACCCTGCGTCGTCTCTGGCCAGCAGATGACCCCGCTTAGCCGCAGCGAAGGGGGCTGCCCCAGGCTGCAGACTGTGAAGGCCACGAAGGAGCGCCAAGCAGCCCCCAGAAGGCCCGGGAACAGCCTGCGTGCGTCCTTCCGGGTCCTCCTGTTTCAAGGGGGTGGAGCAGGGGACTTCCCATCAAGTAGGGGAGGCGGCCGGGTGTCTTCTGCCCCGGCCCCCAGAGGGATGTGGGCTGGAGCTCCAAGTTGGGTGGGGGGAAGTGTAGTTTTGGCCCCAGAAAGGCCCAGGTCACCAACATAAGGAGCATCTTGTGACTCTGAAGCAGGACCTCCTGCAGGAGAGCAGCAGCAGCGAGGAGGGAGGGAGGGAAGAGCAGGAGGGGGGGCTCCCACTCCCGCCTCCCCGTACCTGAATGGCCTGCAGCTTGGTGATGGGTTGGCCAAAAGCCATCCTCTTCTCAGCGTAATCCACGGCACAATCCAAAGCCGCCTGGGCAATGCCCAGGGCCTGGGAAGCGATTCCGACCCGGCCAGAGTCCAAGGCTTGCTGAGAAGAAGACCACGCGGGCATCGGGTGAGGGGCCTCGTCCTGCCGGTCTCAGCCGGGGAGGACCCCCCCCCCACTCACCATGGCGATCTTGAAGCCCATTCCCTGCTTCCCCAGGAGGTTGTCCTTGGGGATGCGGCAGTCTTCAAAAATGAGGTTGGCGGTGGAGGACGCTCTGATGCCCAGCTTGTCCTCCTTCTTTCCCAGCGAGAGGCCCGGGGACGGCATGGGAACGAGGAAGGCGCTGATGCCCTGCAACGAACAGCAGCCTTTCCGAGCATCTGCCCAGACGCTTGAAAGCCACAACCACCGGCAGGACTTGGGGAAAGCGGAGGACGAGGCTCCCGCTGCTCTTGGGGGAGCCAAGGAGATGGAGCACCATCTGAGGGAGGCCACCTGCTCTCCTCCCTGGCTCAGGGCACAGCTGGAGTGCCAGCAGCCCCCGGGTCCTCTGTCCAGCGGCAATCAGCCTCGGGGAGTTTCTCCTAAAGATCAGGAGAACCTCCACTCCTTTCAATTCCCACCGCTTTCTTCTGCCACTCCTTCCTTTGGATGTTGGATATTTATTTATTTATCTATCTTCTATCCCGCCTTTATTATTTTTATAAATAACTCAAGGCGGGGAACATACCTAAGACTCCTTCCTCCTCCTATTTTCCCCACAACAACAACCCTGTGAGGTGAGCTGGGCTGAGTGGGAGTGACTGGCCCAAGGTCACCCAGCCGGCTTTCAGGCCTAAGGCGGGACTAGAACTCTCAGTCTCCTGGTTTGCCATTGGCTCCTTCCTAGGGCTGAGAGAGAGGGACTGGCCCAAGGTCTCCCAGCCGGCTTTCATGCCTAAGGCGGGACTAGAACTCTCCGTCTCCTGGTTTGCCATTGGCTCCTTCCTAGGGCTGAGAGAGAGGGACTGGCCCAAGGTCTCCCAGCCGGCTTTCATGCCTAAGGCGGGACTAGAACTCTCAGTCTCCTGGTTTGCCATTGGCTCCTTCCTAGGGCTGAGAGAGAGGGACTGGCCCAAGGTCTCCCAGCCGGCTTTCATGCCTAAGGCGGGACTAGAACTCTCCGTCTCCTGGTTTGCCATTGGCTCCTTCCTAGGGCTGAGAGAGAGGGACCGGCCCAAGGTCACCCAGCCGGCTTTCAGGCCTAAGGCAGGACTAGAACTCTCTGTCTCCTGCTTTCCCATTGGCTCCTTCCTAGGGCTGAGAGAGAGGGACCAGCCCATGGTCACCCAGCCGGCTTTCATGCCTAAGGCGGGACTAGAACTCTCAGTCTCCTGGTTTCCCATTGGCTCCTTCCTAGGGCTGAGAGACAGGGACTGGCCCAAGGTCACCCTGTCAGCTTTCAGGCCTAAGGCGGGACTAGAACTCTCCGTCTCCTGCTTTCCCATTGGCTCCTTCCTAGGGCTGAGAGAGAGTGACCGGCCCAAGGTCACCCTGTCGGCTTTCATGCCTAAGGCGGGACTAGAACTCTCCATCTTCTGGTTTCTAGCCTTAAGCGTTACCTTAACCACTGGACCAAACTGGCTCTTTGGGTGTGTGGATGACCACTTTGGTCTCCCCTTCCTCTTCTCTGCCCAGGCTCCGCTCTTTCAGCCACTGCTCGTTTCCCAGAGGACCCTTCCTCACTACGCAGAGACCACCCGCTTGCCTGGCATGGCCGAGGCCGAGGCCGGTGCCTACCTTGTGCTTCAGGGATTTGTCTGTGGTGGCAAACACCACGGTGGCAGAAGCGTCCCAGGCGTTGGTGATCCAGGCTTTGGTGCCATTCAACACCCACTCGTCCCCAACCAGCTGAGCCACCGTAGATGCCGCTCCAGCGTCGCTCCCGTTTCCTTGGCAGGAAAGAAACGGTCTGAAGGCAAGAGGCGCTGCGGCCGTGGACGGGGGAAGGCCGGCCTTCGGCTCTTCGCCCTTCCCGCCTCCAGCGAGCACTGCCTGGGTGCGCCACTTGGACAGCCCCGTGCAGCTCGCGGGCACTCCTCCCGTTCTGATGCAGGCAAAAGGCCGGACCCTCTGCCGGACCCGGTGGAAGTCCCACCTTGCTCGGCAGGGAGCTTTGCCAGGTGAACATGGAGGCGGCAGCGGTATTTCAGTAGCATGCAACTCTTGGGAAGTACTTATGCAAAACAGAGGTCACGCGAGGCAGGGAGCTTCCAGCGAACAGCAGCTCCGGTTCTCTTAACTTCAATCTACAATTTTTCTAAAAGCTGATGCTCCGAGCTGAGCAAAGCAGAGCCATCCACCAAAACCGAGCGGGCAGTTTAGAGCGCAGGTGACACACAGGTGACAAAGTTCCACTCTACTTTCTGAAGGGTTTCTAATTGCAAAGACCCAGGCAAGAATGGGGGGGCTCTGCCCCAGCTGCGGGTGTGTGTGTGTGTGGCCCCCTCCCGTGGCTGTTTGCCTCCTTCAGCGCTCTCTGCACACGCACGCGCGCACACCGAGGTCCCCTGATGGAACACGGCCCTAACAGGAAGGGGCTGCCTGGGGGCGACTCCCAAACACCCCCATTACCTGGTTCACTTAGGGCAAAGCAGCCTATTTTGTCCCCGCTGGTGAAAGGCGCAATCCACTTCTCTTTCTGCTCTTCTGACCCAAACTTCAAGATTGGTCCTAAATAGAGCGACTCAAGAAACAAAAGGATCCCGTGAATCTCCTGCTGGCTGTGGGGGCCGCCACAACTGACCCCCCCGGGGAGCAGGGGTGAACCCCGGCAGAGCCATGCCAAAGGGGGCGGGGCGTCGGGCAAAGGACCTACGTTATTGACGCTCATGATGACCCCGGTGGAAGCGCAGCCTCGGCTGATCTCCTCCGTGGCGACTGTGTAGGCCAAGCAGTCCAAGCCGGCGCCTTTGTATTTTTCGGGCACAGCCATTGCTAGGAGTCCAAGGGCCCCCATTTTCTTAATCTGGAAAGGGGGGGAAATGAGGTTACAACAGTGCTTGAGACCATGTTCATTAGTCCCAGTTTGAAAACCCAACTAAAGCAATTGAGCAGAATGTTGATTAGGTTTCTCCTTGCTAGTCTGTTCTCTAGTTCAGGGGTCCCCAACCCCCGGGCCAGGGACCCGTCCGTGGCCTGTTAGGAACCGGGCCGCACAGCAGGAGGCGAGCCGTGGGCGAGCGAAGCTTCATCTGTATTTACAGCCGCTCCCCATGGCTCGCGTTACCGCCTGAGCTCCGCCTCCTGTCAGATCAGCGGCGGCATCAGGTTCTCATAGGAGCGCGAACCCTACTGTCAACTGCGCATGCGAGGGATCTAGGTTGCGCGCTCCTTATGAGAAGTCAGAATCCGACATTTTAGTCCGCGCGTGGCCCGCCCATTATTTTATTTATCACTTCCGACGGTTTCATCCCGAAACCATCCCCCCCACCCCCGTCTGTGGAAAAATTGTCTTCCACGAAACCGGTCCCTGGTGCCAAAAAGGTTGGGGACCGCTGCTCTAGTTGCTTCCTAATGGCACCAATCGTACAGACGCCCTCAGGCTACACCATTTACTCCCTTCCTTCTCAAAAAGTCGCTCACAGCAACTTATAAACAAGTCGAACAAGGACACGCAATGCAATAAAAACGGTGCAAAGGCTGTTGAGGTGACGGTCTGCAGCAGCTTAAGAGGCAGAAAACAGCAAAAGGTGGCTGGAAATTTCAGTTTTTCCATGAAGTAGAGTTTTGTTGTTTCACTTTTTGAAAAATAAAATGCCTACATCTTACGGTTGGCGGAATACATTGAAAAGTACATGGACTGCGTTAGAAGCAGCCAAGAGGAAGGCAGAACAGAGTCAACCCTGGATCCCTGCACTAGTGTGGGATGAACTCGGTGATTTCCAAGGTCCCCTCCAACTAATGGGAAGGAATTTTGTCCAAAGGAAGCAAAAAAGTATGAAATAAGTACTGCAACTCAGAAGGAGTTAGGGTTAAGGTGGGCATGGAATGGAATGGCATGGCATGGCATGAATAAAAAATCATCCCAACCCAGAGGCTGGCTTTGCCAGTATCAGGAGTTGACCGCGGGTAACCACAGACTGGCCTTGTGATTTGGCCACCGCATGGCTGGGGTCTGACCGGGGCCCCGTCTCTTCCCGGTCTGACCGCCTGCCCCGCCGTCGCCCATCCAACCACGACCGAGCCTGCCCCTGCTTAGCTTCCCGCGGGGTTCCCGGGCAGGCCGCCCCGCAGCCCCGCACCTGTTCCGCGGGGAAGCGGTGCTCCAGGTCCAGGCGGGCGGCCACGGGCGCCAGCTCCTTCGCCGCGAACTCCCGGCAGGTCTCCCGCAGCATCCGGTGCGTCTCGGGCAGCTCCGCGTGCAGGAGCCGGGCTGCGGGCGGAGAGGGAGGGAGGGAGGCAGGGGCTCAGGCGGGCCCCCCCTTGGCGGTAGACTGCCTCTGCGCGGGGAGGCTCTCGGTGCCGCCCGAGGGGAGCTCGAGGGGGTCCCCCGCCCGCCCCCGCCCCCTTGCGACCCGCCCCCGCGCTCGCCCTCGCCGACCTCCGCGGACAGGGAGGCCGCCGCGCCGCGCCGCCGCCAGAAGCGCCGCCATCGCCGCCGCCGCTCCCGTCGCCGCCCACCGGAGGGCCGGGCCGGGCGCGGGGCGGGGCGCGGCGGCGCGGGCCCTGGCCGGCGCGTTCCCCCCGCCCTTTCCAGCGATGCCCGGAGGCGCGGACGTCGCCGCGCGGACTTTGCTCGCCAGCGGGGTCGAACCGCCCGAGGGAGAGCGAGACGCGGCGAGCCGGGCGCCTCCGGTCTCATCGGCGCGGGGGGGCAGCGGTCCTTTTGAAAGGGGGAGGGGCTCCGTCCTTTCAGCGGACTTCGGGCCCGGCGGCCGTCCCGGACCTCCGCGCGGCCTCAGAGCCTCCGGAGCGGCGGGGGCGGCTTGGCTGCCTCTGCCCAAGAAGGCTCCGACCGAGTTCCGCATTGGGGTGGCTCTTCGCACAGGCCCCCCGGCGCCCGCCCTGATGATAGAGGCCTCCCTCGGAGAGGCCGGGAAACCGAAGCGGAGGGGCTTGCTCGGCCAGGAACGGGGAGCCGGGAACCGGCGCCAGGCCGAGCCTCTTATCTCGCCGTATGGAATGGAAGGGACGGTCCGGATTCACCCCTCCTTCAGTAAGGTCATATTCCTGAAGACAGCTAATTATAGGAAGGGGGGGGCTCCTATTAACTACTTCTTTGGAAAAAAACGTTGATCTCCCAAGCGATGTGGGACCGTTCGCTATTTCTACTCTTTTGACGTCTCTGCCCGCATCGGGGCGTCCTCCCAAGGCTCCCCCATCCAGCTGCATTTTCAGAATCCCCATTTCCAGGCTCACCATCTGACCATCCCGCCCACTTAAGGAAACAAGACCAGAAGGGAATGTAGTTTTTTTTAATTACTATTGCTTGAGACAAAGTAACATTTTATACAAATAAGTCAGCTAGTTTACTGCAGATCAAGGAGAGATATAAAATAGACATAGCATGATGGTGCTGATACTATTCAGCGAAATCGCAAGGGCTTTCCGCTCTTCTGCCGTTCTCTATGGAAAAATATCATGGCAGAAAAATAGAAACATGAGGAACTTAAACATTTACACGTGGACACGCTTGCCACACCAAGACTCTGTGGGTAGGGAGTGGTTTCATCGAAAAACTACCACAAAGTGCCAATGGCCAATTCAGAGCCACAAGCGGGGGTGGGGGGGTATTTTGGCCACAGTGCTGAATCTGACCCCTCCCTTGGGAAATCAATTGCACTGTTACCCTAAACATCACTTTCTCAACATCATTGCGTACAAAATTCCAGAACATCGGTGATGTGAAGAAACACGATTGCTGGGCCCTGAACCTTTTGCTCAGTTCCCATAATAGAAAACCGCTGGAGACACTGCCACTTGGCCCAGGCAGCCAGAGCTGCAGGCAGCCAAGCTGCTGTCCCTCAGCAATACTCGGGGTGGGGCACGCTTGGGACTGGATGGCTGCCAGTTGCCACCGCCCCCTACCCTCGCTTTCAAGGGCGGAAGGGCTCCAAAGGGGGGCTCCTGTCTTCAGTTTCTCTCGTGAGCTGAAAAGGAAGTGCAAGCAACCCCAAGCCAGTTTTACCGTCATGAGGCCGGTTCAGAAGCCACCAGCCTATCGAGGTCCCCCGTCTCCCTGCGGTGCTCAGGTCAAAAGGGGGTCCCAGATTTCTAATGACTTCATTGCTCCCTGCAAGCCACGTCCTGCTTTTGGACGGCAGCCCCATCCTTTACACGCCCCCTTTGGTCAGTATGGCAGAAACAGCACCCGCCCCCCGACCCACACATGCCAACTAGTGTGGCAGAAGCGCAGCCCTTCGAGAGTTCGGCAGAAGAGAACGGCTCAAGGGAAGGATCAAAGGAAAGCCGGGGGGTGCGGGGGGCACAGAGGGCAGTTCCTCTGGAAGCAAAGCGCCCCCGAGGGCAACTAGATGCACTTTGGATCCTGCGCTTGGCGGGCCACTCGGTTCCCCCTCGCCCAGCAAAGCATCCCGCTCTTTCACACACACCCTCCCCTTATTGCTGGGACAGCCAATCCCAGGGAAGGCACAGAGGAGAGAGAAGCTCCTGCTCTCCGGGGGGGGAAGGGGGCGGCAGGGGAACCGGCCTGGCGGAGCAGCCCGCTTTGGGGCAGCCCTCCCTGGGGTCAGCCCGGGAGAGCAGCAGGCCAGAGGAGTGCCTGGGCAAGCCTGCACAGCATAGGGTAGTTCCAAAGGCACTGGCATGGGACTGCGAGGGGTCGGGAAGGAAGCCCTTGGAGAAAGGCACTTTGCCGGGGAAAGCCGTGGGCAGCCTCACCCCCAAGCTCCATCCCAAGCACTTCCCCAGACCACCACAGGAACCAACCCCTTAAAAAAACAGAACTCAGTCCTACGCCTGAAGCGCTTTCGTTGGGGGCGTTAAAAGCTCCCCTCCAGCCAAGAGGTGTAAACATTGCGCTTTTCTCACTATTCCATTGCCCCCCGGAGCCCCCACCCCCGTTTGGGGACTTGTTGCCATGGGAGGCCCACGTCCCTCTGCAGAGGCTCCGGCCCTTCTGCCAAGCACCGTGGTTCTGCCAAAGCAGAGAGGCCAGCCCGATGGCAGAGTAAATCCCCACCGGCGGTTTCTGCCTTCCAGCAACTTGGAAGCAAGACAAAAATGAGACCTCGGGAGGGAAGTGGAGAGGTCAGGATCTCCCCCGCCCCCCCCATGAGAGCTGCCAAGAGAAGCAACGGGGCCGGGCTTCCGTCCCTCTGGCCGGAGGGCACCACTAATTCTTACAATACAGGTCAGACCTTTAGGGGTCTAACAGGCCCAGGATAAAACACTGCAAAGCTCTGCCCTCCCTCCCCCCCAGGAACCCTCACCAGGCACCTCCGACCCCAGAGAGAGAGAGAGAGCTCGACCAAAAGGAACGTCAGCCCAGGGGGAAAGTGGGCCGGGAGGCACCAGTACGAGCAACAGGCTCCTGCGCCAACCCTCCTGCGCAGCTCTCTGGGCCGCAGATGCGTTAGGAAGGGGACTGCAGCCAAGCTCGCTCGATTGGGAGGGTTGCCGCCTGGCTCGTCACGGGACCAGGATGCCAATGGAGAGAGGAACCAGCGGCCCAGAGAATTCCTTTACTGTCCCGGAAGAGGCCCCTCCCCCTTTCCACGCCGCCTCTTGAGCCTCGCAGGAAGAGGGAACAGGACTGGGGCTTGCCGCCTGCACGCCTGAAGTCGCGCAACGTCCGCAGGCGCTGCTGGATTGACTACTGCCCGCCGTTGTAGGCGTAATCGGCCTTGTTGTGCATGATCAGTTTGTTGTCCACAAAGTAGAAGCTGTCCGAGCGAGTCTCGTAGGGGTTCTCAACCATCAGATGTACTGCAAGGCAGAAGAGAGGGAGGACGGTCAGCCACAGCCCAGAAACGAAGAGGAAGCCTCCGACTCTGCCTCTGTGGCGGAAATAGCTGCCGCTCTGCAAAGAAGCCTGAGAAGCTCTGGGGGGCAGGGAGCAGTGAGAGGGTCTCTGGGCTTCAGGGAAACTAAGAGTAAAAGGATTTATTTTATGTCTCCCTCAAAACACTGGCACTGGGGCCAATAATGGCACAAGCAGCAGATTGCTATGGGAGGAACATCGACAGGGCAGAAATTCTCTGGCTGCCGCTGCGGGAAGCCTCCTGGGGAAGGCCAAAGACAGCCGGCCCTGCTTGGGCCTCGGGGGTTTGTCTGGGGTGCTGCCCTCCGTCCGTGGCCGTCGACCCGGCCCGGCCCGGCCCAGCCCAAGCGATACTTACTGAGATCCTCTGGAAGTTGGGGGAACTCGTATATGTGCTCACAGGTGTTCCTGCTGCAGGGAATGCAGAAGCCAAAATCAAAGTCAAAGTTCTTGAGAAGACGGTCTCTGAAGTAATGCCTCTCAATCATGCGGAAGTTTGACACGGGCTTGTCTCCCACTGTGAACTCCACACTGCAGAGAGAGAGAAACACACTGCTGGAGAATCAAGCCAGTTTCCTAACATGCACAGGACAGGACAGGACAGGACAGGACAGGACAGGAGATACGCTCTGCTAGTCTTCTGCATGTCTGTCCTACATAGTGGCATCTACAGTCCAGAAACACCAGAAGAAGGAAACAGACCACTTATATAGCATCTTCCAGCAAAATAGATACCCACACAACTTTATCAAAAAGTGCTAGACCACTCAACCCACCACAGCAAAACCAACAGAAGCTATGAAAAGGATTACATTACCATACATCAGAAACAACAGAAGACTAGCAGAGCGTATCCACAAACACCAACGAGCAGTCAGAAGACATGATGAAAACTCCTTAATCTCACAACACATGGACAGACTCAAGCATACATTCAATTGGGAGACTGTAAGCATCCTAGACCAAGCCAAATCCAAGAATGCTAGGGAATTCCTGGAAGCTTGGCACTCAGACAAGTCAGCCATCAACAGGCACATAGAGATAAACGTTTACATACCATTCAAAAGAGACAATAGAAAAGCCAAAAGACCAGAACATTGCCTCACCAGCAATCAACACCCAGATATGCAAAGATTAACACCAGGATTAATACCAGATGAACAATCAAACAGCACAATATACCCTAATAAAGGAACTATTAACTCAGTCAATCAACTAAGCAGCAAACAACAGCCCAATCAAGGAACTACCAAGGAGAGAACACGCCCCCCCACCAACACAAGCAGGGCAAACCACTGAGAGCAAACACAACTCCCTTTTCACACTGAGGATGTTGCCTAGCCGGGCAATGAAACATTGCAAGAAAACAACAACGCTCAGAGAGCACCAAGGACAGTTCAACCCTGAGCTACAAATATTCTCTTTGAGAAGTATCTATTTCTAGGGTTTAAAAACATAATCAAATCAACATTTCTCTCCCTCTGGTTGTAAAGAAACGCTGGACTAGGAAGGGGACACCCAGCGACCAAAGATCAAGGCTTCAGGTGCAGCGTAACTAAGAATTCAAATCAGTGGAACAAATTTGGGAAAAAGAATAAACACAGCAGACCAGGGTTGAGCAACAGAAATCAGGTATCTTTCATTTGATTCATACAAACTGCAAAATTCCAGACTTCACTTTGTAAATCTTTTTCTTTCCTTTTAAAGTACAGGTAGTCCTCGTTTAATGACAATTGGGACCAAAATTTTGATTGCTAAGCAAATTGGTCATTAAGCGAATCTGACCCGATTTTATGACCTTTTTGCGGTGGCCATTAAGCGAACCATGTGGTCGTTAAGCAAATCAAACCGCCCAGAGTCCCCTCCGGAATGGGGGGAGATGGGCGGTGATATAAGTTGGAAATATAAATAAATAAAATCATAGAGTTCCCCGTTGATTTTGCTTGCCCGAAGCCGGCCAGGAAGGTAGAAAATGGCGATCCCATGACCACGGGACGCTGCAATGGTCATCAATGCGAACCAGTTGCCAAGCACCCAAATCATGATCATGTGACTGCGAGGACGCTGCGTCAGTCATAAGTGTGAGAACCAATCATAAGTTGTTTTTTCCAACACCGCTGTAAGTCCGAACTGTGACTAAATGAATGGTTGTGAAGTGAGGACTACCTGTACTCATTTCCACTCATCCAGACACATTTGGCTGGTGTTGAGGCAGCCCCAGCAGCACCGCGGTCCCTCCCATCCCACGCTCTTCTGCCGAGACTCACGTTGCCCCAACTGTCCGGAGGCGCAGGAAGGCAGGAGTGAACTGGTAGCGAACAAAGCGTCCGGCGCTGGCCTCCGCCTCCCCAAGGTCACACTCTTCGTTCTCTTGCTCTGCGGGAATTAACAGGGAAAGAACTCAGGAGGCCAGCTGTGTGGGGCTCCTCACCAGCTGAAGCGTGCCCGAGGTGTGCCCTCCTGGAAGTGGGGCCCCTCCAGGAAGCCCCTGCAGCCGCCACCTGCGCTTCCAGGCCTTGGGCCTTCCGGGGCTGGCTCTGCAGCACGGCCAGAACCAAGGTCAGGAGCAGGAGCCGCAGAGTGGTAAGCACCAGAACAGAACTTCTGACAGCCTTGCTGGTCCAAGCGAACGTGATTTGGGTTAACAAACTGAAGCGTTGGGACAGATGCCTTTGCGGTGCTTGGAATAATGGACAGAACCTCCATTCAGACAGAAAGTTCTCCCAGAGAAGCCCACTTAAGGAAACAGGACGTCCCAAAGTGCTCGAGAATGGCGTCACTGGGGGGGGGGGGAGGACCTGAGCAGTTCCAGCCAGCATGGCCAATGGCGAAGGAAAGGGGGAGGAAGAGATCAAGAACATCTGCATAATGTGGACTGGATTACTGCAACGCACTCTATGTGGGGCTGCGAGGACAGTTAATGGCCAGAGTTAACCGCCCAGAGTCCCCTTTGTGGGGGGAGATGGGCGGTGATATAAGTTGGAAAAATAAATAAATAAATAATGGCGCCGGTTATTCGGCGCATGTGACGCCACTGCACTGCAAGCTGTACCGGCTGCCAGTTGCTTGAATTGCCAGGCTCAATTCCAAGTGCTGGTGGTTACTGTACCTTTAAAGCCCTACATGGCTTGGGACCCGGTTACTGATGGGACTGTCTTTTCCCAGCTGTCTCTGTCTTATCTGGCATGCTCCGGTTACCGTCAGCCAAGGAGTGTGGGCTGGCAGGGCCCTGTAGGAGAGCCTTTCCTGCTGTAGCCCCTGCCCTCTGGAAGATCCTGCCTCCAGACTGGGTTGGCCCCGACCCTGCTGGCCCTCCGCAGGGCCTTGACGGCCTGGTTCTGGGCTCGAGCCTGGGCCCTGGCTGTGTGACAGAGCCCGCTCCCTGGCTACGCTGAGGACTTTCTTATGGTTCTCTGGCTGCTGTGTTTCATCTTCCTTGTTTTATTTTGTATTTGTCTATATATTTTGTTTTAATGTTTCGAGCCACCTGGAGTCATGTACTAAATCGGCAGCTATATAAATCGATTTAAAATAACTAACTAACTTACTCACTTCATGTGCCCTGTCCCCAATTTCCATACCAAAACGTCTTCAGCAAGATTTGGACTGAATAAAGCGGGGGGGAGGACCAGAAGGAAAAGCAAACACAAGCCCACTGCTACACGTTTTTACAGATACAGTACACAAACTCCGACTTAGGAAAGAAGATAACTAGGGAATTTACCAATATCTGCTTAAGCCACAAAAAAGGCGTTAGATGAACCTCAGGAAGGACATGTGCAATTAAAAAGAGACAGTAATCAGTCCCAGCAGACCTAGTAGTAGCAGCCTAGAACTGCCACCTGAGGAACAGTTCCTGAAATAATGGTGAAAAGAGCAACACCAGCTCCAGTAATTTGTTTTGATAAATTGAGCTACGGCAGCCTGTGCTTGGAGCTCCAGAGGAACCTGAAATGTTTGACAATGGCAATATGGAAAAAACTGGACCATCGCAGGCAGGAGGACTGAAATCCTGGGTTAAGACTTCAAAATCATAAAGGCCAAAGAAAGGAATTCAGGAAATTGGAAAAATGCAACAGGCACAAAGTAGAAGTAGCAGAAGTGGTTCATTTTTGCCCGATAGATGTGCTTGTTTATACTTACACAGATTCAGGGATTCTGAAACTGCCAACCGCAGTTGGAAGCAAAACCTCCTCCCAGGAATTTTTAACTGTTACTTGGGTCTTGCGATTCATAACATCGTCCCATTTCTTTACACCAGGCTTACCTAAAGTTGAAGGTTTGGCAATTTCAAATAGCACTGTCCCAGTCTCTAGGTCCCGGATTTTAAACTTGGTGAAGTCAATATTGTAGATGTTGTCTTCGGGTCGGCAAAGGTAATCTACAAGAGAGGAAAACGGAAGTGATTCTGAGAAGCCACACTGAGGATTCAGCCCTTGGGGCAATGGAGAAGTTGCCTGGCCCTACCAACCAAAAGGGTCTTTGCAGCTGGGACAAGGAATCACTGTTTCCAACCACAGCAGACAATACTAGGGAAGTCTCTCACCCAAGACTCCTGAGCAAACTCTGTGGTTGAGAGGGGTACCCAGTTAAAGCACAGGAATAAGTGGAAGGGTGTAAGTCACGGAGACACGCAAGCACCGCCATGGGGACTCTACTTTCTAGAAAGCTTTGGATTTAGAACTGAGCAACATAATTGTCAAGCTTGCTAATGACATCAAATTATTTTAGGTGAGTGAGACAGAAGAAATGTAAAAGTACAGTTACAACTGGTCAAGAGAGAATTAAAACAAGCAATCTACCTAAATGTAAGTAAGTGCAACCTAACTCATGTCAGGACAAAAAAGACCTAACTTTATGTACAAAGAATTGTGGATCATAATCTACTTCATCTGATTTTTTTTAAAATAAAGTCTTGTTTGTGGAGGAAAAAAGAGGGATATGGTAAACAGAGGTGAGAACTGAGAGAGAGAGAGTGCGAGCGCAGAAACAGCAGTGAATTGGTATAATATAGACATCTCATGTTGTGTGATAAATCCTGGAATTTGTTTCATCAGTAAGAAATTGAGTTCAATAGTCTAATGAATTTCATTGTTTCCTGCTCTTGCCATTGGGGGGTTTCTTCTAATATTCAATCGGAACCTACCTTCCTGTAATTTACATCTAATATTCCTTGTCCTGCATGCTGGAAGAAGGTACAAGTCTTGGCTTGTGATACCTTTCAAGTATAGGAGGAGGGCTACCATGTAAGCACCCTTCTCAAGACTAAATGTTCCCAAGGCTAAACTTAAATTCTCTCTTCAAGCCCTCTGATCATCTTTCTTGCCCTTTTATGTTGTTGTTAGTTGCCGTCGAGTCGTTTATGACTCATGGCGACCCTATGTATAATAGAACGAAATGCTAAACGGTCTTGCGCCAACTGCCTGACTGTTCTAATGTTTGCATCCACTGTTGTGGTAATTGTGTCAATCCATCGCATTGAAGGTCTTCCTCTTTTCCGCTGGCCCTCGACTTTAGCAAACACGATGTCCTTTTCAAGCGATCGGTCTTTCCTGACAATGTGCCCAAAGTATGAGAGTCTAAGCCAGAGCTTTCCAAACTGTGTTGCGACAAAACCTGGAAGTGGACGTGCACGGCGGCGGCACTCCATCAGCGCTTCCGGGTTTTAGCGGAAAACACGAGGCTGCCACCGTGCATGCCGCCGCCGCCGCCGCCACGCACGCCCCTGCGCCGCCGTTGGTGTGTCGCTAACGGCAGCAGTTTGGAAAGCACTGGTCTCAGCCTAGTTATCCTCGCCTCTAGTGAACATTTTGGTTGTTTTCCTTCTAAAACTGATTTGTTTGTTCTTCTGGCAGTCCATGGTACTTTCAGTAATCTTCGCCAACACCACAATACGAATGCATCAATTCTTCTATCTTCCTTTTTTAATGTCCAAGTTTCACAGGCATATGTGGCAATTGAGAAAACCATAGCGTGAGTCAGACACACCTTTGTTTTTAGACTGACGTCTTTACTTCTGAAAACCTTAGATAGGTCTTAGATGGCAGATTTTCCCAGCGTGATACGTCGTTTGATTTCTTGGTTACTACTTCCCTTGGCATTGATCGTTGATCCGAGTAGAATGAAATCGTTGACGACTTGGATTTCTTCTCCATTAATTGTGACATTATTTATTGGTTGAATGCAAAGAATACCAGAAAGATGTTTACCTCTGCTTCATTGATTACGCAAAGGCATTTGACTGTGTGGACCGTAACAAGTTATGGTTAATATTACGAAGAATGGGCATCCCAGAGCACTTAATTGTACTCATGCGGAACCTGTACACAGATCAAGAGGCAGCAGTTAGAACAGAAAACGGTGATACCGAGTGGTTCAAAATTGGGAAAGGTGTGTGGCAAGGTTGTTTACTTTCACCCAATTTATTCAATGTGTGCGCTGAACAAATAATTCAAGAAGCAGGAATGTACGAAGAACAGCAGGGTATCAGAATTGGTGGAAGACTCATTAACAACCTACAATATGCAGATGACACAACTTTGCTTGCTGGAAATGGAGAAGACTTGAAGTACTTGCTAATGAAGATCAAAGACTGTAGTCAGCAATATGGACTAATCTTTTTAAAATGTCCAGAATGTTGCTGTTCAGTCATTTAGTAACTTCCAACTCTTCCTGACCCAACGGACATCACTGTGCCAGGACTGCACCTCGTTTGTGTCATCAGTCCTGGGCTGAGACTGTATCTCACCACTCATGTCTCTCTCCTACCTGATGTCAGAAAATCCAGGAGTGGGAGCAGCGGGTCCACAATACAGGCGCCACGGTCAATGATGTAGCTAAGCATGAGATGATCCTCAAGCAGGCGGTTATCCTGAAAGATATTGCTGGTGAGGACATCTATAACAGCGGCAAATGCGTGAACAAAGACTTGTCAAGCTCATCGTCCACAATGGCCACACCTGACCCAAAAACCTCCACTCCCCCACTCCTGGCAGGTCTGCTTCTATGAGGGCGATGTCTGGGAAGCCATCGGAAAAGCCACACAAAATGAATCCGTTGCGGTCTGGCTCCTTGGGGACCAAGGCAAACAGCTGAGCATCGACCAGCTTGTCTTCCAGGATGGGCGCTCTTACCATACCCAGGAAGTCCACATAAGACTCCAAGAGACCTGTGAAGCCCTGGGGGACAAAACATTGGCCAAAAGGGCTGGCTGCTGGGGTTAACCACATGGCCAGTTAGTTGCCAGGGAGTTCAACAGCTGGATGTCTACACCAGCTTCTCTTCTAGAAGACATCCAGAAGGCTTGCACAGTCACAGCAGTCTATGGAACTTCATGGCCTACGACGCAAGAGATGTCAGCACTGACGTGAAAGTGTGCTACCTACCCAGTTTGCAAGATCGAGGCAAGACCCAACCCTAGTTCAAGATATTTGGGCACCCCACCCACCAAATGACGAGGGCGGCCATTAATAGGGAGCTCCCAAAGGACGTCAGGACTGGTTTTGCTGAGATCATCTAATGGGAGTTCAAACCAGGCATCCACATTTGCTGTGTTATCTGAGGCCTATCAGGGTATGGGAAAACAAATCTTTTGCTGAACCTATTTATCAAGAAGGGCTATCTTAATTTTGACCACTTCTATTCGAAATCCCTTGGTCAAAAGAAGTACCGGTTTCTCCGTGATTGGGCTGAGGCCCTTGAAGAGGTTCCCAGAAAAGAAGTACCGTAGCTATGTTTCACAGTTCTTCTAAAGATACTATTCCACTGGAGAATTTGTCGGCCATGCCTGAAAGGCTGGTGCCGCAACAGTGTCTGTGGTGAAGCAAATCGTTGATGTGGTAAAAGCAAAGTATGTTGTGACAGTTGTCGCAAAGGCGTTTCCAAAGCCAGTAGAAAAGGTTCTGTCAGAGAAGTCTCTCAAGCTCTTAAAACAGCTGGAGTGGCTGAGCTCAGTCGGAAAAGCTGCTCTAGCTGCCGGATTGGTGACACCTGATATAAATAGTCACATCACAGAGCCGAATTTAAAACACTGTGTTCCGGCAAGGGATTACTGCTCAGCCCAAACCATCCATTTAATAATATTCCCTTCCTGGTGGGTAGTGGTCCACCTAGCAACTAAAGAAGGGTCTTTTTTGGTGATATCATGTTGCAAGACAGTATTATGGAGATTAGTGTAGGGAGTAACACGTTGGACATCGCTGAGGTGGTACTAGTCAACAAGAGCATTGAAAGCTAAGTATTTTGAGAGTATGAGCCCCAAAACCCCGCTGCCATCAACAGTGGCAAGACAATCCAGATTGACATACAAAACCAGGATGTCTTCATGCAGCTGTCGACCTCCTCATTGAGGGCATCAACCACCGATGAAACCTATACTGCAGCAATGCTGGCGGCGTTCATAAACAATCCCATCCCCTTCATGTTCAGTCAGATCCGGTGTCTTGTGAACAACGCTGAGATAAAAAGTATTATGAATCCCAAGCAGGCCAGGGATGAAAGTACGAGTACGTATGCCCTCCTGATCAGTGGCAAGTTGATGTACCTTGAATCTAATGGGAGCAAATTCAGCTGTGTACTAACTGACTGGAGCAAGTTTGACCCCCCATTTAATGTTCAACTGTTTTGGGTTTGGAATGTTGACCTATGGCAATGATTTATTGAAGGCTGAAGGTTTCAACTTGTGCCAGCAAGAAGATACAGTTGCTGTGGCCACGGCTGCAAAGCCAGAAGACAGCTGATCATCGCCAGGCTGAACCCTGTTGGCACACCGTCTTTCGTGGTCCTGCTGAGACACCTTTTCAGCTTCTGCAAAGACTACACAAAAGTTGTGTACAGAATCAAGCAGTCCCTCCTGCTAAGCCGAAAGGAGGATGCGGATGCCTCTTCCAGGGCACCAGTGTGAGGAACGGTTGGATTAGGCTCACTAAATTGTCTTGGTTCATGCCTCGTGTTATACCACCGCTTGAGTACAAGAGCCTTCTCATGAAGCAGACTGAAAGCAAGGTGAAGGTGCCAGTGGCGTTCCATGCTGTGCAGTGTGACACCTATGCTGTACCACAAGCCACCCCTCTCTCATGGTGTTGGGGTGTGAAGATCAGCACAGAAAAGCCTTGCTGGATCCTCAGTGGCTTCCAGACCAGAAAGGCCACTAACCAGCAGCAGAATCCTGTACTGTTTGACCATGTGTGGCTACACAACATTTGTGCACTGCTCAACAGTGATTGCTACCTAACTGTCGATATGGATGTTAACTTCACCCAGCTCAAGACCAGCCATGCCTACAAGACTATGCACAACTTCAAGTAGTACTATGGGATCGACTCTTGTATCTTTGAACCAAATCATACCACTGGCCTTCATGGACTTCTACCTGATCTTTGTTCTGGATGTGCACAGGCAGTCCAAATGTTTGAAGATGACTACTATTGACAAGGCAGACTTTGACGCCACTGTGCTGGCTAACACGAGTACGTATGCCCTCCTGATCAGTGGCAAGTTGATGTACCTTGAATCTAATGGGAGCAAATTCAGCTGTGTACTAACTGACTGGAGCAAGTTTGACCCCCCATTTAATGTTCAACTGTTTTGGGTTCATTCTGAGATACCGAAATGGATCCAGGAGTTGGAATGAGCAGCAAAATGAAACAGACAGAATACATTGCCTTTGGTGTAACGCTAAGCACTGGGCGAAAAGAGATGCTGGGCAAAGCCGCAAGGGATGTCACTGGAGTTACTCTCCAGTTGTCCCATGACCAACTCCATGGAATTGACAAGCTTGGGCTGACATGACAGTATATTGCCCACATCAGCGGTCCCCAACCTTTTTGGCACCAGGGACCGGTCGGTCGTGGGAGAAAATTTTTCCACAGACCGGGGTTGTTTTTTTTGCAGGCGGGAGCCAATCGTGCACACCGGGGGGCGGGGTTTGTAGGCGGGAGCCAATCGCACACACCGGGGGCGGGGTTTGCAGGCAGGAGCCCCGCGGCCCACTTCCTAGCAGGCTGCAGCCCACAGGTTGGGGACCCCTGGCCCACATCATGAAAAAGGGCACGGGTGCTGGAACAGGACTGAAATTCAGTAAGATCCAGCTGAAGTGGATGACCAAGATGGGCGGCATCCTTCCGTTACTACCACTGATCCTTGGTGGGTTGTGTGCGGCGGGTATCCTAGCCGGTGCTGCTGCTGGCATTGCCAAGGCTGTGCAGGACAAGCAAGCAAACCAAGCTGCCCGGAGGCTGAGGCGCAATTGTGAGGGACCAGTGGGTCTGGGCTGTACCTAAAGTACAAAACTCGGGGTGGCCGTTGCCCAACGTGCAGGGGCAGTGGCCCACACCTTTCAAAAAACTAGAGCTGTTGAGCAACTTTGACATTGAGGGGGCAACCAGGGCACTTCTGCATTTCTGTGGTGCGTTTATGCCTGAAGGAGTGTGGCGCGGCAAGCCCGTCTGCTCAAGCCACCAAGGTCTCATGAATGTTAAGTAGGCTGGAAGTCTGGAAATCCCCACCTTTGTTTGCCTGGCCCTGCAGCCTAAAATGACTCACCATCAGGTGTTTTGAGTGTGCCCAACAGGCACAGTGTGTTTAATACCGTTTGTGCCCAGTTTTCTCGATTTTTCTGTGGAGATAAATTCATAAAGGCCATACATGTCCCTTTACTCCTAGCGCGACGGATCTCTCTCAGCATGACAAACTGATCCCACAGAGACCAGACAGCAGGACAGAGACGGAGGGTTCTCTCCTTTTTGGAGCAGCTGGCGAAGGAACAAAAACTTTAAAAAGGAAAGCCCGTCTAGAATTGGCGAGAAAACTAAAGCAAAGGTCGGAAATTAGCCAGAACCGAAGAAAAAAGAGAGAAAGGATCAGAAAATTGGCGAAAGGCTCGGAGACCCCAGAGCTCTATGGGATGAGGGAGGGCGGAAGGCGAGGAATTTCGGCCGTCGATAAGAGGCTCTGGTGGTCGAGCCCTTCCCCGCTCCCGGGCTCGGCCTGCCCCGGGGAGCCTCCACCCCGGCCGGGTCTTCGAGGAGGCCGAAACGGCGCGCAGGGAAGCGAGAGAGGGCCGCGGGGCCGGGCCGGCGGGGGGGCGCCCTGGGGCTCTCCGGCGAGCGAGGCGGGAGGACGTCCGGGAAGGGGCTGGGGCGGGGAGCCCAGGGAGCGGGGCCGCTCGCGCTTCCGGGGTGGGGCTGGGGGCTCGGCGCCCCGTCCCCAAGAGCCGGGCCGGGTCGCCCGGAAGCGATCCGGCGAAGGCAAGGAGGGCCGCGCGGGTGGGGCGCCGGGCGCTACTCACGCTCCGTGACGTGGCTGAGTCCCAGGACGTGCTCGGGCCGCACCGCCTCCAGCGCCAGCAGCTCCGCCTCCGTCCGCGGCGGCGGCAGGGCGACCCGCGGCGGCGGCGCGGCGGGAGAGGCCGCCCCGGAGCTCCTCTGCCCGCGCAGGCGGCTCAGCGCCCCGCCGGGTCCGGCCGGGGCCACCCTGGGCTTCGAGCCGCTCATCGCCGGGCCGGCCCCACCGCCGCCAAGATGGCCGCCGCCTCTCCCTCTGCCCCGCCGGTAGCCATGGCAGCCGAGGGGCGGGACGCGCGGCCTAGCAACGGGATGGCACGTGGACGCAGGCCCCGCTGTTTCCGGGCGGCGCCCCGGGGCCAAAGAGCCCGCCGATCCCCGCGGGGGTGGGCCGTGCCTGGAGTCCCGGAGGGGTGCGTGGCGCTGCAGCCCGCTGAGCCTGCTTCGATTAGAGCGGCCGATACGGCTCGTAAATAAACAAGGCAAACTCCCGCGGAGGAAATTAGCTCCTGGGGGAGGAAGGGCTGCGGCTCCCTTCGGGCCAGCTCCTGCCAGGAAGAAAGGCCGGCGGGCGGACGGGCGATCCAGCTGATGTACAGGTCGCACCCATTGACCCTATTAGACGCATTTCCCAAATAGGCCTTCGCAACACGTTGCCTCCGGATACGGTTTCTTTGGAGCAGTGTTTCTCAACCTTGGCAGCTTTAAGAAGTGTGGCCTTCAACTCCCAGAATTCCCCAGCCAGCATGGAGAATTTGCCACGGTTGAGAATGTCATAATTGGATTTGTAACAGTTGTGAGAAGCTCGGCTGCCCATGGGCCGTTTGCAGAAAGCAGACTTAAGTTAAAGCACACCTTACTAAAACAGTGAGAAAAGTATTTTTTAAACCATCAACCCTGTTTTTTATACTTGTGAGAACAAACAAACCTAATGTTAAGCAAAGAGGCAAGAATACCACTGCCAGCCTTGGGAAGGAGTCCAAGGTTTTAAGTTAGGTGTGAGCTGTAGAGGAATTTCGAGCTGAGACCTTCATTTTCCCACTTGAAAATAAAAATAAAAACACAAGTTCATTTAAATGACAATATAATTTTGTTTTATTTTTTTTAACACACTGCTGGTTAAAACTGCCAGGCAGTAGTTTTCAGAATATTTCCCTCAACCAGACATCCTGGGAGAAAAAAAGAGAAACCAACAAAATTTATAAAACAAACAGCTAAATGTACCAAAAAAAATGGGGTGGAGGGAAGAATTAATGCAGAACTCACCCATACCTATTTCGCTTCCCCAGGAAAAGAAATCTTTTGCAAAGCCAATGTAGTCAGACAAAAGTCCTATGTGCTTTTTACCCTTTGCCCAAGCTCAATATTAAATGCACACCTACACATGTCCCAATAATAAAAAGAACCACTGCAAAGTATGCAAAGTATTAAAGACACAAAGTAAAGGACAGTTGCACACACCACCCTGCTTTAGAATTGTGTATTGAGTTTAAAGTTAGAATGACAAACCAGCAGTGAGGAGAGATTCCCCCCAACTTAGGCCTGTATCCTGGAAGCAAACATCTAGGCTGCCCTAAGAGGCCAGGCCAATGCCTCCTCAGCAAGCAGGGACACAAATAGAAAAGATAAACACACACAACAGTACAATAAAGGGTGGGGCCCTCAATCATATGATAGCTGAGACTGCAGCTCGCTCTGCATCCGCCTTGTACTGATAACAAGGATTATCTTCACTTAAACTCTGATTGTAATAAGGTGACTTGACTCCTATTTGCTTAGGAAGTGAATAAAAAAAGTCAGGCCCTTTCCCTGGGGGAACTCAAAAATCTCTCAAGGCACTCCCCAAAGGCACCCCAATAATTTCCCACACATTTAACCAGGGAATTATCTCTTGGTTCAAAAAACCAACCCAAGGACACACACAGCCCTGGTCAAAGAATGATTTGGAAGCGAAGCACCACTCCTGGATCCCCACGCAAGCAAGCAAGCACCCACGGCTTGAGAGTCTGGAGCCTCTGGGCAGCCCAAAGGCATTGGAAGGAGGCTGGCTGTCAATGCTCTCCTCATCGCCACCTTCCTCAGCTATTCAGCTTCCTAGGAAGCAACGCTAAGGTGCTAGCGGGCATTATGTGCCACCGGGGATCACTCTACTCCTTAAGCTCCTGAAGGAAGGCTGCATTCAAGGCCCACACACAATTCTCAGATTTCTACAGGCTTGCTGTCTTTGGGACTTTTCAAAAGCAAGCTGCAGCTCTGTTCTGCTAACCTGTAGATCTTTAGGATAAACAACCCCCAACTCTACCTTTTGCTTTGGGACCAGGGAAGCCCAACAATATCAGTTTACTTGGACTTTCTTTTTTGCAAGTTCCAACACCTGATCTTTCCAACTTATATTGAACACTTTTTTAGCCAGTCCAATGCAACACCCGTTAAGTCCAAGCAGAGCTGTACCTTTGGGATTCACTGCTGAGCCCTCACCCGACCCTCCAGCCAAAGGCAGCTGCAGACCTCCCCTTTCCTCTCTCAAGAAATCTAAACTGACCCCTGACCCCTAGGCTTTCTCTTCTGTGTCCTGGATATCTAAGTCGCTGCATTCAACAGTGTTTCTGATGGGACCTCGGGGACTATAAAGCAACCATTTACTCTCCCTAGTGGCTGGGGGGGGGGATTTGTATTTGTGCAGGTAAAATGTAGATGTAGGTCAAAGAACAAAACAATTCCAGAAAAGGGCAGCCTGATACCATTGTGCCCAAATAATGCTACTGCACAAGGACCTGTGCTCCAGCCACATTTACCAGGGCATTCATCAGCACAAATGAAGCCAGGACACTGTCCCTTCTCACAGCAGGCAACGGTAGGAACCTTTAGCACCTTTTGGTATCTGGCAGGCAAAAAGTCCCCCTCATCTATTTATGCTGCCATTTGCTTGAACCCTACACTGCAAACCTAAGGTTTCCAGCTTAGGTAGAAGAGCCCAAAGGACAAAAGCCTCTAAATCAAGATGCCAAGGCAACGTAAGCCATGTGACCACCGACCTTCTGAACCAACACACTGTTGGTGTGCAGATCACAGCAGTCTTAATACTTTTACAGATCCCAAAAGGGGCAGATGTCCCTCACACACAACCAGAGACGTAATGGCAAGATCCCTGGACTGAGAGGAAAACAGCTTCTGTTCTATGGCTGATGTTTATATGTGCGTTGTGGAGGGCAACTCTGCAAAGCTCTTGACAGATTACCTGGTTTTTGATTTTCAGACTATAGCAGAATGAAAGACCAAGCCCTCACACATGCTCCTACTGTTAGTGACACCTCAGAGCAGGAAGTGAAGTGTAAACGTTGACCTTCCCCACTTTCTGCAAGTGTGAAGACCGTGGGGCTCTAGGGGGCCTTTCTCACCCAAAGTGTTTAGAAAACACAAGTTCTTTAAAGAGAAACTTCTTGACACGCAAAACCTGCCAACTCACTACCTGAAAAGTTTAAAAGGCAGAAGCAACACAAATACAGATTCAAATGGTGACATTCCTGCAATTTCCTCTAAGGAAGAAGCTACTGGGATGCCTTGTCAGTCAAAGCAACCAAATTCCAAGGGGAAATTAGGCCCACGTTCTCTCCATACACAAAAATAGGGATAAAGCTGCTCTTACTAGTGTGTGACTGGAGTCAAACATTCTTATGAGGATAAAGGTGGTTGTCCTTTTTTACACCCCAAGACTCAGAAATGCAGAATTTTAGTTGTGTTAACAGCCATGAGGGCTTTTTGTTTAAAGATTAAGGACTGAAAAAAATGAACAGTATCAAGATAAAAGCAGCCCCTTGCCCTCATGGCTCTGTACCCGAGCTCACCGAACATCCACCAGCTTTGAAGAACAGATTAATCTGTCTGGACCTGCAACATCCAAATAGCTTCTGAATCAAATTCTTCCGAGTTGAGATTAAAAGAATATGGCACTTGGTGGAATTACTTCTGGGTAATATGTGTGAAACAGTGAGGGTGTGCCGTTTCCCTAGCTGTATCCGTTGCCGTGTTTTGCTAGCACGTATCAGCCATCTCACCTAGCATAAGCCAGAAGTCATTTCACCAATAGCAGCCATGAAAACGGACACTCTACTATCAAATGTGGACTTCCATCAAAGTTTAGAGCCATGAGGAGAAAGAGCAAGTGGAAGCTTTCAGGCTGAGGACTGTTGCAAATCCCTGCCAGCATTTTCAGCCAAATGGGGTTTATTCCTAAATAAATGAATACTAAATGTGTGGGGGCATACACTACTACCTGTAGTAGAAATATATATAAATAAATAAAATGAAGAAAAGAATTTACTTTAGGGCCAAAATGTCCAAAAGGAGGCCAAATCCAGGCAAGATGATGATTTTCTGGGCCAGGTGGAGAAAGAGAGTAGCTAATTGAGTTTAATGTTTACCAGCAGTATGAAAAGAAAATGGCTGTGTAAAGCAGTCATTTCCCTGTTGAGATTGTACCTGGGAAGAAACCAGGCAAGTGCCTTAAAATTAAGCACGTTGAAACTGGAAAAACAGGACAGGTTGTAGGAACGAACATTAAACATTTCAACCTTCTGAGAAGAAAGGTGAAATTTGCTGGTGAAGACTGGCATCTTCAATGCGGACCACTCTTGCAACTGGCAGCAGGATCACCACAGGAAGAAAAAGTCATCCGTGGTATGATTTGACATCCTCACATGACACTTTTTAACTATGTGAGGACATGCAAGGGAATTACGGTGGGGGAGAAGATGAAGGCCCAAGGAAGGCCGTAACATCTGGCTCATCACACAGGATGGCATCAGCAAGATGACCACAGGGGGTGGGTTAGGCATATGGAAGAAGAGCTAGTGGCAGAGCATGGGTGCAGTGGGGCTCCAATCACCGTGAGCTGAATATCAACTGAGACTGATTTACAAGTACAGCCATTCGGTAAATGCTTGCTCTGTATGAAAAGGCCATTGAGGAAAACGACTTCTACTCTGCCTTGTTTTCCCCATATTCCACTATATAACTATAGCAATGGAAAACCAGAAAGCCACATCAAGAGAGAAAAATGCTCCTTAGATCCCAGTTTAAGTATTTAGGAAAGATAACAGTAGTCACAACAACCTAAGGAGGGAATCTTTCTCTAGGTTGTAGATATTCAAGCAACCCTGTATTTGCTACCTTACAATCTGCATTCCATGGCATGAAGTACCTTTTAAGATCACTTCAGATTGTGCCCAAGAAAAGGGTTAGAAAGAAATGACCAGCAGGATCCCTTCAAGGGGCATGCATCTCTTTCAAAAGTTGCCTTGAAACTGAGCCTAAAAGAATTTAACGACTGAAGAAGCTCAAGGACAGGACAACTTTTGAGATTTCCTTGCCCTGGACTTCCTAAGTGGAAAAAAGGAGACATCGTCTCAGATTGTGGAAAATCTCCAGGCACAAGAAAAATTGAAGGCCATCAGGAAAACTTCCTCCTCCTCCTCTGGAGTGCCAGCTTCTACCAGTCAGGTTTTTGCCACGTAACATGGAATGGGGAGAGGACTTAAGTCCTAAGAGTGAAAGCCCGGCATGGGGCGGGCAGGGAGAAACCAGATTAAAGTTACACAAGCGGGTGAGAGGGAATTATCCAAAGACAGTCCAAAGCTTCAGTCAGAATTGTCACGACCAGGGAAACCACCTGCCTGAAGGTAAAAGCTTCTCAGGACGCCTGGCAGAGCAGGTGACCCAGATAACCTGTTCAACCTGTTCCATAACCAAAAGCATTTTGCCAGAGATCAATCCAGGAGGGCGAGTCTCCTCTCCTCGTTCAGAAGAGAAAAGAAGTACCATGTGTTGAGTTACAAACATTCCAGCGGATGTCTACCCACCCCCCACCTCCATGCCTGCGAATCATTCCAGCAAGGATGTTCCGTGGCCAAGCCTGCTTTCCTTTTCAGCCAACCTTTGGATGATGTGCCCTCCCTGTTTCTTCCTTCCTCCCCTTTTGACTCCGTCTTGCTCATCACAGGATTCGCTGCCCAAAATATCCAGGTTCTGCTTCAAGACTTTCTGGACAGGAGAGGTGCCTGCTTGGGGCACATAGCTGGCCGAGACCCAAAGTTCTGCTGAGGGGGATGCAAACTCTCCCTTTATTGTACCTGCTGCTCCTTAACAAGCCATTGTTTTCCTTAAATTATGAGCAATATGGAGAAGCCAGGACAGACGCCACATCCGGCCCAACTCCTCCTCCCTGGCTTGCGGACCACTGTGCTTGCTGTCTTTTTCACAACCTGCAAAGGCAGAATAGGGTTGGAATGAAGACGCCAAAGGCCACTAAGATCGGGAACATGAGGCTGCTGTTGTCCGAGGCATAGGGGTTTGGTGTGCGGGGGCCTGACTGGACCCGGTTCTTATTGGTCTGCTTTTTAGGGCTGGACCCTTCTTCGTACTCCTCTTCATCTTCCTCCTCCTCCTTTTTCTCCAAGCCTGGGTGAGGCTGAAGCTTTGGAACATCTGTAGAATGAAGGGAAAACAATGCCATAGTCTATACCATGGTATAAAGCCGAGAAATTTAGCACTATGGTATACAAGGCCACAATCACCCATTACAATTCAAACCTGTATTCATGATGCTTAATGCACATATGAAACATTATCAATGCCAGGCTGGAATTCCGCTGTGGGTATATATGAACATGCTTGCCTCTCCATAAAATGCAAAGTATTATCAGCCCATTACAAACCTCCTTTTCCTTCCTGGAGAGAAAGGCTGGGGCACCAGCCCTGGGTGTCAGAGGAACCCAACCCCATGCACCCCGTACTGCCCTCCATTTCCTGTGGATGCTCCCAGCAGCCAAGTGGGCTGACACTGGCCAGGGCAGCCTGAGCACCTGCAACCCCACATCAGCCCTGCGTGACCTCCTCTCCCACCCAGAGAAGAGCAGCCAATCGGGAGTGATGCTCGCAGGTGGCAGCATCCAACCTTCCCTGCTCCAGGAGTCCCCTGGCTTAGCATGGCTAAACGGCAAGTGGCTACACACTCGGCCTGAAACATCCCTTTGCTAAAGCCTACCAACTGTGTCTCCTGCAGCAGGACTTGCAGGCAGCTGTAAAAACTTAGTGGAAGGAAAACGGCTGCAGGTAGGGTAAGAGGAGCTCCTTTCTGGCCAAATTTCTTTTGAGTTCTGGAAAAACTGAAGGATTGCCATGCAAACTAGCACGTGCTGAACTGTATTATGTAGGATGAGACAAACAGCCTGCATTTGGGGAAGTGGGGTGGGGCATCCTAGCGTTTTTTACTGATCAATTGTACTTGAAACCCCTCAGCAAAATGGTAGCTGGACTCACCAAAAGGTACCTTTCTGATTACTGAAAGATGGACCGGAGAATAAAGGGTTAACGCCACCTCTTCAGCCTGAGGCTTAAGCAGTTTTCCTGTCTCCTGTGGGAAAACCCTTCCTTAGCATTGACTTCAGCTGAGTCCAGTTCAACGAGTTTACTGAATAACGTGCTCTAACAATAGAAAACCTTTCCACTGGCAGGAAGCATGGGCAAAGGGAAGAACAACATGCAGCAGTTAGCAAAGAAAAAGTTAATGCTTAAACCCTTAGGAGCTAGAACCATCTCTAACTCTATTTTCTTCCAGCAATGTGGGACTAATTCCTATCTTTTGGTGACCAGGAAAGCATTAAAAGGTAAATCCAAAATTATATTGTCGCTCAACCTTAGCTTGGGCCAGGTTTGCTCTCTAGGGTGGGAAGGGTCTGGACAGAATTTGCAGCACGCAATCTCTTGCGCTTCATGGAATTTGGAATCAACCTTGGGCATACAGGTAGGATTCAGTCTTAGTACGTGGTTGTCTTGATGGAGAAGACACAGTTCCCCTCCCCTAAAGAAAACTCCTAGTTTTCCAACCCACCTAGCCATGATGAGGTTACCCAAAAGGCTGTTTGGGGATGTTAAGGGTATTTGTTGCACGGGTCAACAGGGAACAAGGGTTAGAGCCCTAAGAACGAATGACAGGTCTCATAAGAGGAAACAAGGAATCAGCAATGATGAGAGAAGGCTGCACAGCTAAGGAAGTGGCCCACGTGAGGATGGCCAGAGAGACGCTCCTTGTTATCAAGGCGGTGGAGCCCAAGGGGGCTGCCTTAGTGTATCTCCAGTCCTGCCTTCAAGAACCCAGTAGCTCTGTCATCCCTGCAGCTGGAGCCACGGTTTAAAAGCATGTCAAGTCAGATTATAGATTTTGGTGGTGGCTCAGTACCTTGGAGCCAAGATGGTTTCTACCGGAGAGCTGGAACTCGGGAGACGTTCCCGTTCAATTACCAGGCACATAAACACAGCCAACCGGATCCTGGCTTTGAGGCATTTTGGACTCCTCACTTGCCTCCACTACAGTGGAAAGCCACAGCCTCCTAGGCCAGAACGGCGTGATTAGAATTACCAGTGCCCTGAACACTGGTGCACCTGACGCACCACTTTGGACAGTGCTAGTGTCAATGGGAATGAACAGAGCGGTACTTCTGGCCATGGCGCCAGCAGGGTTTTGCATCCTCCTGAAACTGGAGAAAAAATGCTTCACTTGTCTATTGCTCACTGTCACAAACAGGCCAACTTGGAGGAATCCCATCTTGCGGAGATTTTGTGAAGGATCTCCAGATCCAGACCCATTCTTCCTGCGACAACAGCCGACAACGCAGCCAGTTGGCTGTGGTGTTCAGTGATACTCTTAGGTATTCAGCTGACATGGAAAGATGTCCACGTTGTTAGCCTTGTGGCTTCCTTCGCAAGATTTCCTGATCTGGATCCACCGTAATTATTTACACAGGCTTTCATAATATATTCCATCTGCTCCAGCTGATGCTGCCCACTCCCCTGGTTTGGTAGTGCCTTCAGAGCCAGCTATACAGCCCTCAGTCCCCAGCTGGTTGATAAGCAATGTCCCCTCATGATAGGTCCAAGACTCCAGCACTGCTTCTCCCCCCATTAGAAATCTATGATTGGCATTTCCTGTGCCAGGCTGGGTGGAAATAGCAAGTGCCTTGCTTGGCACCATTCTATGTAGAGGAATCTGAGGGCAATCTGGTCCTGGAACAGAATCGGGCCTGTGACACTGAGTCCAGAGCCATGGCTGTCATACCTTGTGATCTTGCCAGTATCGTGGGGCCTCACAGTCCTTTGAAACTTAAGGGTGTGGTCTAGTGGTTAAGGCAACGGGCTAGAAACCAGGAGACTGAGAGTTCTAGTTCCGCCTTGGGCATGAAAGCCGGCAGTCCTGGTCTCTCAGCCCTAGGAAGGAGCCAATGGCGAAGCAGGAGACTGAGAGTTCTAGTCCCGCCTTAGGTGTGAAAGCCGGCTGGGAGACCTTGGGCCAGTCCCTCTCTCTCAGCCCTAGGAAGGACCCAATGGGAAACCAGGAGACAGAGAGTTCTAGTCCCGCCTTAGGCGTGAAAGCCAGCTGGGTGACCTTGGGCCAGTCCCTCTCTCTCAGCCCTAGGAAGGAGCCAATGGCAAACCAGGAGCCTGAGAGTTCTAGTCCCGCCTTGGGCCTGAAAGCCGGCTGGGTGACCTTGGGCCAGTCACACACACCCAGCCCTTGGAAGGAGCCAATGCGAAACCAGGAGACTGAGAGTTCTAATCCTGCCTTAGGCAGGAAAGCCGGCTGGGTGACCTTGGGCCAGTCCCTCTCTCTCAGCCCTAGGAAGGAGCCAATGGCAAACCAGGAGACTGAGAGTTCTAGTCCCGCCTTAGGAATGAAAGCCGGTTGGGTGACCTTGGGCCAGTCACTCTCTCTCAGCCCTAGGAAGGAGCCAATGGCAAACCAGGAGACTGAGAGTTCTAGTCTTGCCTTAGGCAAGAAAGCCGGCTGGGTGACCTTGGGCCAGTCACTCCCTCTCAGCCCTAGGAAGGAGCTAATGGCAAACCAGGAGCCTGAGAGTTCTAGTCCCGCCTTGGGCCTGAAAGCCGGCGGGGTGACCTTGGGCCAGTCACACTCTCTCAGCCCAACCCACCTCACAGGGTTGTTGTTGTGGGGAAAATAGGAGGAGGAAGGAGTATTAGGTATGTTCGCTGCCCTGAATTATTTATATATATATATATATATATATATAAAATAAAAATAAATAAAAAATATAAATAAATAAATAAAGGTGTGCTCCTGAGACAGGAAGAGTTTTATTTCCTCCGTGCTGATGGTGATTCCCAAGTGCAGGATTTCTCTGAGGCTGTGATCCTAGAGGCACTGAGGTCAGGGCTGCTCACTGCTTTCTCTGTTGAGAACAATCCAATAAGCAAATCATCCAGATTGTCAACGTGGACACTTTAGGAACAGTGAATCCTGAGTGTCCCACAAGGGACACATCACTTTGAAAAATACTTTGGGTGCTGAAGCCAACAAATCTGAGGAACTTCCAGGGAAAAGGTCTGATCAGGATGTACAAACAAGCCTCTAAAAGGTTCATCAAGACTAGTAAAATTGATACAATGGCTTTTCCTCTTAATTCTCCATCCTGAAGGCTCAGTGCCTGATAAGAGTTAAGCACTTTGTTGACTGATCAAGTAACATCGGGAATAAATCAGTATTAAACACTCTGATGGGAAAAAGCAGATTGGGTGAAGTCATCCATCATCCAAAAGCTGACCTTCCTCTCGATCCAAGCTCCACAAGGAATGGGCTTTCGATATCTTCTATGACTCTCTCCTCTGCCTCCTTGAGGGTACAAGAATTCTTCCTTATCACTTCGGGTGGTGATAATTGAAAATACCAAGCTTGAGGGAACATCCACCTCTCTGCCTCTGACACTGCTGGGATGGATATCCACCTCCCGTACACATTTATTTTCTTTGCAACTGTTTGTCTGTTTCACTCTTCACTTCTTCCCCTTCCTGTGTGAATGTGAAGAAGATGAGGAGGAAGCAGGAAAAGTACAAGATTGGCTTGGTGTGTTTCTGGAAATAGTGGCAGCTTGCTGTCCCCTCTTCCTGCTTGACCTGGAGCAGCCTCTGTTCTCTATCAGCTGGTTTAGAGTCACACAGAACCCATGGAGACCTGCTCATATGGAGCTGGCTGGGGTTCCCATGTCCTATCCAAGTAGACAGGACTCAATGGAGGACCTGAGATGCCCTTTGGGGCCTAACAGGCTGGCTTGTGCCTCCTCTGCTAACCATAACAACAACTTTAGCCCTCCAGTTAGAACTGCCTGCTGCCTTGCTCACTGCTGGAGGATCCTGATCTTCTGCAAGACTAATTGTTTTGAACAACTTTCGTCCTGTCTCCCACCTTCCCTTTTTGGGAAAGGTGGTTGAGAAGGTGGTGGCGCTGCAACTCCAGAGGATTCTGGAGGAAACGGATTATCTAGACCCCTTTCAGTCAGGTTTCAGGCCGGGATATGGGACAGAGACTGCATTGGTCGCACTTATGGATGATCTCTGGCGGGAGCGAGATGGAGGGAGTGCATCCATCCTGGCTCTCTTGGACCTCTCAGCGGCTTTTGATACCGTCGACCACGGTATCCTTTTGGGGCGGCTCAGGGAGTTGGGGGTGGGCGGCGTAGTTTTGCGCTGGTTCACCTCCTTCCTCCAGGGCCGCTTCCAGTCGGTGTTGATTGGGAGCGAGAGATCCGACCCTCGACCCCTATTATGTGGGGTGCCGCAGGGTTCGGTTCTCTCTCCTCTCCTATTTAACATCTACATGAAGCCGCTGGGCGAGATCATCCGTCACCACGGGATGAGGTATCACCAATATGCGGATGATACTCAATTGTATATCTCCGACCCGGGTGAAGTAAGTGATGCAGTCAACACCCTGTCTCGGTGCCTGGGGGCTGTGGGGGCCTGGATGGGGAACAACAGGCTTCAGCTGAACCCTGGTAAGACGGAGAGGCTGTGGATTGATGGCCTCTCGATTTCCAGGAAGTTGTCATCTTTAACTCTGGATGGGGTGGCACTACCCCGTTCAGATTCAGTGCGGAACTTGGGGGTCCTCCTGGACTCACGACTCCTGCTCAAAGAGGAGGTGGCAGTCGTGGCCAGGAGGGCCTTTGCACAGCTTCGGCTTGTGCACCAGTTACGCCCCTTCCTGGATCGAGTCACTCATGCCCTTGTCATCTCCCATATAGATTACTGCAACGCGCTCTACATGGGGCTACCCTTGAAGAGTATCCGGAAGCTTCAGCTGGGTGCTATAAGATCAGCACATGTAACACCACTGCTCCGCGAGCTGCATTGGGTACCAGTTTGCTTCCGGGTCCAATTCAAGGTGTTGGTTATCACCGTTAAAGCCCTACATGGCATGGGGCCAGGGTACCTGTGGGACCGTCTCATCCCAACCACATCTACCCGCCCCACCCGGTCATGCAGAGAGGGCATGCTTCGGACCCCATCAATAAAAGAATTTCATCTAGTGGGGTCCAGGAGGCGTGCCTTCTCTGCGATAGCACCCGCCCTGTGGAATATCTTGCCCCCAGAGGTGAGGCGGGCGCCCTCGCTCCTGGCCTTCCGGAAGTCTTTAAAGACCTGGTTCTGCCGCCTTGCTTGGGACGAGGGAAGTAATAGTTGCTCCTGGGGGTGGTTAGCTTAGTAATATCCTCCTTTTAAGATCTCACCATCCTCTGGATTTTTTCTATTTATTATTATGTTGTTGTTTATTCGTTCAGTCGTTTCCGATTCTTCGTGACTTCATGGACCAGTCCACGCCAGAGCTTCCTGTCGGCCGTCACCATCCTCAGCTCCCCAATGGTTGAGTCTGTCACCTCCAGAATATCATCCATCCATCTTGCCCTTGGTCGGCCCCTCTTCCTTTTGCCTTCCACTTTCCCTAGCATCAGCTTCTTCTCCAAGGTATCCTGTCTTCTCATTATGTGGCCAAAGTACTTGAGTTTTGCCTTTAATATCATTCCCTCAAGTGAGCAGTCTGGCTTTATTTCCTGGAGTATGGACTGGTTTGATCTTCTTGCAGTCCAAGGCACTCTCAGAATTTTCCTCCAACACCACAGTTCAAAAGCATCTATCTTCCTTCGCTCAGCCTTCCTTATGGTCCAGCTCTCACAGCCATAGGTTACTACAGGGAATACCATTGCTTTAACTATGCGGACCTTTGTTGTCAGTGTGATGTCTCTGCTCTTAACTATTTTATCAAGATTTGCCATTGCTCTCCTCCCAAGAAGTAGACGTCTTCTGATTTCCTGGCTGCAGTCAGCGTCTGCAGTAATCTTTGCGCCTAGAAATACAAAGTCTGTCACTGCCTCCACTTTTTCTCCCTCTATTTGCCAGTCATCAATCAAGCTCGTTGCCATAATCTTGGTTTTTTTGAGGTTTAACTGCAACCCAGCTTTTGCACTTTCTTCTTTCACCTTCGTCATAAGGCTCCTCAATTCCTCCTCGCTTTCAGCCATCAAAGTGGTATCATCTGCATATCTGAGATTGTTAATGTTTCTTCCAGCGATTTTAACTCCAGCCTTGGATTCCTCAAGCCCAGCATGTCGCATGATGTGTTCTGCGTACAGGTTGAATAGGTAGGGTGAGAGTATACAGCCCTGCCGTACTCCTTTCCCAATCTTAAACCAGTCCGTTGTTCCGTGCTCTGTTCTTACCGTTGCTACTTGGTCGTTATACAGATTCCTCAGGAGGCAGACAAGATGACTTGGTATCCCCATACCACCAAGAACTTGCCACAATTTGTTATGATCCACACAGTCAAAGGCTTTAGAATAGTCAATAAAACAGAAATAGATGTTTTTCTGAAATTCCCTGGCTTTCTCCATTATCCAGCGGATATTGGCAATTTGGTCTCTAGTTCCTCTGCCTTTTCTAAACCCAGCTTGTACATCTGGCAATTCTTGCTCCATGAATTGCTGGAGTCTACCTTGCAAGATCTTGAGCATTACCTTACTGGCATGTGAAATAAGTGCCACTGTTCGATAGTTTGAACATTCTTTAGTGCTTCCCTTTTTTGGTATGGGGATATAAGTTGATTTTTTCCAATCTGATGGCCATTCTATTGTTTTCCAAATTTGCTGGCATATGGCATGCATCACCTTGACAGCATCATCTTGCAAGATTTTAAACAGTTCATCTGGGATACCATCGTCTCCTGCTGCCTTGTTATTAGCAATGCTTCTTAAGGCCCATTCAACCTCACTCTTCAGGATGTCTGGCTCTAACTCACTGACCACACCGTCAAAGCTATCTCCAATATTATTATCCTTCCTATACAGATCTTCCGTATATTCTTGCCACCTTTTCTTGATCTCTTCTGCTTCTGTTAGGTCCTTACCATCTTTGTTTTTGATCATACCCATTTTTGCCTGGAATTTACCTCCGATGTTTCTAATTTTCTGGAAGAGGTCTCTTGTCCTTCCTATTCTATTGTCTTCTTCCACTTCCGCACATTGCTTGTTTAAAAATAATTCTTTATCTCTTCTGGCTAACCTCTGGAATTTTGCATTTAATTGGGCATATCTCCCCCTATCACTGTTGCCTTTTGCTTTCCTTCTTTCTTGGGCTACTTCCAGTGTTTCAGCAGACAGCCATTTATTATTATACTGTATTTTAAAATGTATAGGTTTTTCATTTTAATATTATTATTGTAAACCGCCCAGAGTCTACTGCTGTAGAGATGGGCGGCGATAAATTTGAATAATAAATAAATAAATAATTGCTGGTGCCAGGGCCGCCTCCACTTGCTCAGCCTCAGCTGATTCTGGATTTATCCCTCCCTGCTCCAGTCCTCTAGGTACCTACTACCATAGACTCTCCACGGTGGCCTCTGATCAGCAGAGTGTTTGGCTTGTGGACTATTATGGACTCTGTTCAACCACACACTATTCTGCTTTTTCCCCCCTTTTCTTGGCCCGCAAAACAGAGCTGAGGGGGAAGTTCCTGCTTCCTCCTTAAAGGCAGAGCTAAAGATTCCTCCACAAGGCAGGAAGAAATTTTAAGCCCTGCCTTCTAAGAAGAAGAGGTGGAGTTAACCCTTTTCTCCATCTCTGCTGACTAAGAATAAGGCTAAGTTGAGCCCACCAATTTTTAAAAAATTTAATTGTGAAATACAAAAAAGTACAGCACCAACAGGGAAAAAAAAGATAAATAGTGGTTATACAGTGAAGAAAAAACTCTAGATAGATTAAAATAAATTACATGAGACAAAAAGGAGAAAACTAATTAACAGAGGGGGGGAAATCTGTATAGTAATTATTGTATAGTAACTATATATATATATATTATATATTATGTAGTAACAATAGTAACTATAAACTCCCTCCTGGCCTTTCGGAAGGCCCTTAAGACCTGGCTCTGCCACCTGGCCTGGGACGACGGAGCTGGTAGTGCCTCCTGGGGTTGGCTGGCCCCGTAGCTCCACGATCTATTCTGCGGGTCCAAGTCCATCTTGGATTTTATTTTATTATGTTTTGCTTGTGTTTTTAGATATTTTGTATAGTTTTTAAATTTTTATTTATTGTAACCCGCCCAGAGTCCCTTGCATGGGAGATGGGCGGGGAATAAATTTGAAAAATAAATAAATAAATAAATAAAAAATTATAGCAATCCTCAAGTTTATCACTAATATTAGACCACACAGAAACATTACTTCAACTTTTCCTTTTTAGACTTCAAAAATAACAGATTCATACACTGAATCCATTTCTTAAAATCAGGAGTTATTTCCATCTACACAACATTATTTTCCCTGCTGTGCCCCAGACTTGACAGAGCTAAAGCTTTTCATGAGGTGACAAATTCCATGTTTTAGCAATTTAGTTCAACATCACATTAAGTTCCTTAAATTATATTTCTTCCCAAAGTTGTACTGATATATGTAATGATTTGAAACCAAAATGAGACTACAGTTGGACAAGACCACATCATGAATGGAAGAACCTTCAAATTTCTTCCAATACTGAGTTCAAAAAATTAAGACCTATCCCTTTTCAAACATTATTTGAGGGATCCTATAAACACAAAGCAATATTTTCTGATGAATTAAGTTTCCTTTTTAAATGTATTTCTTATATTTTACATCTCATAACACCTGGACCCACTGATTCCCCAACACTGGATACTCCAGGTCTCCATTCCACAATTTAGAAAAATCTTTCATCTTACTTTTTAGTTCCTTATACAATTTGGCCAACCCAGATTTGTGACCATTAGCAGTCCTGGAATGCAACAACCAGGGACAAAAGCTGTGTGACCCAGAGCTGTTCTTTGCCCCACCTAAGACAGAGACAGGATCCCTTGTCATTTGCCTGGCTGCTCAGAGGAGAAACGTGAGGACGATGCTAACGAAGGAATACTCACCATCCACTGTTCCCGCGAGGACATACAGTGCACAGATTTTTGGATTATCATAGTACCCCTGTGGAAAGCAAAAGAGAGTAACTTCTTTCTTGACCATCAGTTTCTTTGGAACAGCCCACTTTTAGAAACTGTGTAGAGCTGGGGCTGCACAAGGGGGCCTTATGGCAGCTCTGTAGGGCAGGTCAGAGGTCAGGCTCTGCGTGGTCTTTGCCAGCCCACACCGCTGCACACTGGAAGACAGGACGCTGTGCTGGTGGGCAGGACCCGATACCAGCCCTGCAATTAATCCACTGCTAATGCCTGCAGCGGCGGAGGCTGATCTGGATTCCCAGCCGAGTATCTGCTAGACTTTCCTAAGTACAGAAGTTCATCTACTTCAACTGCCCTCCCAGACTTCCCACAGGCCAAGCCCAAAACTCCATTATATGCAAATATTTTACATTCCACAGACTGGATGCATTTTAGATGTCCCATTAGTTCCAAAAAGATTCTACGCATTCAAGCAAATCCCAATGTTTTTTAAGAGAGCTGTACTCTGCTTTTCAAGGCGGCTTACAATATGTCACGACCTGCGTGTTTGCGTGCTCGTGCACATTTATGTACACAACCCCAGAGACCATAATCCCTTGGCCATCTGCAGGAATAAAGTTTGCTTTACTGCAGTTTTGCAATCTCAGTAGAAGTAATGGATGTGGGTGCTCTTTCGGCCAACATATGAAAACCAATGACAGTCTTTGCATGGGACAGAGGGTGCAACCTCTCGTCCTATGTCACTGGCTAAAATGTGCTGCCTTGGCCCTGCAGTCCCAAGGCAAGCCTTTGAATGTGTAAAGCTCTGAAGACAGACCTGATTTTGGAAATGGAATGCCCAAAATGTTTTGGAAGCACAAGCAGTAGGTGCCAAGTGCTTGATTTCCACAACATGTTAAGTAAACATGCCTGGAGATTATTACATTAGGACATTGGGGTTTCCCAATCAGCTTTCCAAACTGTGTGTCGTGACACAATATTTTGTCGCCTCCGGGCCCAGGTGTGTCATGCGAAAACCTGGAAGCGCTGATGGCGCGCTTCCGGGTTTTCGCGCGGCACACCAGGACGCCGCCGTGGCACGCGAAAACCTGGAAGTGCCGTGGTGGCAGCGACGCGCAAAAACCCAGAAGTGCTTCCACATTTTCGTGCGCCACCACTGCGGCGCTTCCGGGTTTTCGCGCGCCGCCGTTGGTGTGTCGCCAACATGAAAAGTTTAGAAAGCCCTGCAGTAGGACCTCACATTATTTGATTATCCACTCAGGAGAGGGAAGATGTTTCAAACTCTTGAATATGAATTTGGAAGATTCACAAAAGCCACATTTAGTCTTCAGAATGAGGTTTGAATTGTTTTTAAAACTGAGTATTAATGGTCTGAAACATCACAGACCTGACAGAGCAGGGAAGCAAGATGATTAGTCAATAGGAAAACACGCATCATTAAGACACACACATCTTGAAGGGTGCTTGTTGATGCAGAGCCTCTGCGAGATTTTGGTATGAAAGCAGCAGCGCTGCAGGAGCAACATTCTGCCCTTCCCTAAAAGGGATGAACAGCAGCTCCTGGCTGAAGAAAAGTCGGTACTTCTTTCCTGCTCTAATGGCCCCTTACGCTTGAGATAAAACTTGCTCCTACATGAAATAGACATGGGTTCTTCAGGCTCCTCTGCCTGTGCAGGATAGTGACGTGGCCTTTCTTCTGAAGGGGAAAAGGTGCTTAGCAAATTTGCCTTATCGCGGCTCCCGTAACTCTGGAATGGAGAGAGAGGGCGCCCATGCAGGTTTTTTACCTTGACAAACTCAATGTTAAGCTTCCCTGTGAATGTCGAAACCTCTCCCTGGACACTCAGCTTCCCCTTCTTGATGCTGATGGGAATAATCTCATCATGGGCTGTGCTGTGTCCCACTCTGTCAAAGATGTCCAAGTCCTTCACCACCACATGGCCATTCAGACGCACGTCAAAAACCTGTGAGACAAAAAGACGACAGAACTGCTAGCAGTGCATAGAAAAGTAGGCCTTGGCACAACACAGGCAAGTTTTCAAGCTACTTAAAACTCTCCTCATGAAGAATGGAGCGGCCACCCTTCTATACTCCTTGATGAGGAATCCTGCGTAACTCAGACCACTGTGTGTTACGTTTTCAATAAATGTTGAGCCAATAGAAATACTACTTTATTTATTTATGTTGTGCCTTATCTTGAGGGGATGCCAACATCTGGAGCTGTTATTTAGACAGAATGGCATATCCAATCACTGGCAAAATAAGCAAGACAAATACCTTTATGCAAAAAAAGAGTCAGAAGACAAGTTTATGGCCCAGTTTGTACCCCCTCCACAGCCCAAAAGCATAGCACTCCAAAGTTCAGGGGAAAATAAGCTGCATGCTGGAAACGTCAAGGAGAATACCCCAACCCAGACCTCTTGGAAGTCCCTCTTCAGCTCCACCAACCTTTAAAAAGGTAAAGGTTCCCCCTGCACATTTGTGCAGTCGTGTCCAACTCTAGGGGCCGGTGCTCATCTCCGTTTGTTAGCCGAAGAGCCAGCGCTGTCCGAAGATGCTTCCACGGTCATGTGGCCGGCATGACGCACACGGAACGCTGTTAACTACCCACCGAAGTGGTACCTATTCATCTACTTGCATTTGCATGCTTTTGAATTGCTAGGTTGGCAAGAGCTGGGGCGAGTGCGGGAGCTAACTCTTGTCACGCGGGGCTAGGGATTCAAACCTCCGAACTTGCGATCTTCCGATCGACAAGCCTGGCGTCTTTACCCGCTGAGCCACCACGCCCCTTTAGCTGATGCCTTTCAAAGGATGCTTTTGTCCATTCACAAAAAAGGCTAACCATTGCTAGGAATCACTTGAATTATCCTGACGACATTTTTTTACCTTCTGCTGGGACTGTGCAAAATAGACTTCAGCAAACTTCAGTACAAGGACATAGTCGCCCTCTTCCTTGATAGGGACCTCGTAGCCAAATGTTTCCTCATTGTAGCGTTCCGTTTGGTAGAGAATTTGATCCTCAGGGTTGGATCGCAAGATTGGCAACTTCATGCCATAGTCAGAAGCTGCAGCCCAATAAATAAATAAATAAAATGGGAACATTCCCTAAGCATTCTGCAGTTTACCTTTGCCCATGTGAATGTTGCCCCAAAGTTCCTCCCCCACACTGAAGCGTGCAGCTTCCCCTTCCCTCCACTTCTCCTTCTCCCAAACTTTAAGGAAAGAACTCCCTGATCAAATGGCACACAGACAGCTCCCAAATACACATAGCTGACTTGAAACACATCTGCAGGCTCAAACCGAGGAGGTCACAAGGTAACCCAAGAATTCTGCCATGACATTTGGCTTACGTTGGCTCAGAATCTACTGGCCTATTTCCCAGTGATATGGGGCAGATCAGCGAGGGCTTCCTACTTTCAGTAGCTCAACATAAACAGAGGAGCATTTTCTTCCCTAAATTAGGCTGCTAAATCAAGAACTCTTTGCCAAAACCAGAAGGTGATTGGTGGGTGAATGAACTTCAAACTCTGGTACTGAAAACAAAGTCCTGAGCTGAATACATGTTCGGTTGCACCTCTCACAGTGATTGATTCTACGTCCACTTTTGTGAGCTACCACTTTGTCCCTGAATCTAGTTGGTGGATCTCAGGATTGCAGCCAATAAATGAAAAGATCCTGAGAGGTTCAAGTCTGCCCAGTATTGGGATCTTCTCTGGAGGCAACTTGTTGAGAGAGACAGCTGTGCTCCTCTCAGCAATGCAAGCTTTTTCCGTTACAACTTCCTGTTTACAAAGCTAAGATCTTGAATTAGTGGTATATTAGTAGCCGACCGTACATTTTCAAGCCACTTTGATACTATAAAACGGATTCTCTTCATTTGGTTATTTTCATTTTAAGTGTTTATGGTATGTTTTCTTATGATTTATACATTTTATGGTTTGAAATTCTAAGATGTGAACTTCTCCGAGTTCTTTGACAGGTGGATGGAACAGACCTGCAACTAATACATACCATCTTACACAACTGATTTCTGCTGTGTTCCCGAAGTAGCTCTCCTCCCTCTTTTTTTCTGGATGTGGGAGGGAGGAGAAAGGAGTCACAAAATAACAAAAGGAACTTCAGCCACCCATAGCCCAGAAAAAATTGCTTCAAGAAATGATATTAGATGGCCTACAGCAGTGTTTCTCAACCTTAGCCATTTTAAGATGCGTGGACTTCAACTCCCAGCAGCCAGCATTGCTGGCTGGGGTATTCTGGGAGTTGAAGTCCACGCATCTTAAAATGGCTAAGGTTGAGAAACACTGGCCTAAAGGTTATGACTTTATGACAAAATGCCTGACCTCAGCCTTATTACAGCCAAGCAGAAGCCGTCAATTAGCTATTTTTGACATAAAAATCCTTGTAATTCCCGTGAGAAATGTTAAATACGTTCAGTATCTCAATAACAGAGGTTATGTCTCCGTTCCATGGACTTCTGTTGATAGCAAATCATTCCATGTATGCCCCCATTTGGGATGTTAACCCTCCTCTCAGAAAAAGCCACAACAAAATCACCTCTTCTTAGAGGAGGCTCTGAGCCAGTGTATCTCAACCTTGGCCCTTTAAGATGTGTGGACTTGGCTGGCTGGGGAATTCTGGGAGTTGAAGTCCACACCTCTTAAAGGGCCAAGGTTGAGATACGCTGCTCTAACTGTGTAAACTCTCCGCTAAGAGGAGGCACAACACCTTCTTCTCCCTCTTTTAGAAGCAAATGTGGATTATTTTTGAGACTACAAGGGAAAAAGGACACAGAGCCATTCCCTACAATTACAAGGTCAGGGGGAAACAATAGTGAGCATCTTGCTGAATGAAAAGCTCAGGGTGAGACAGACGCTTCCTGAAATGGGCACCCCGTCGTCGAGCTGTGCAGAACTCCACAGCCCGGCCCGGCCCAGCCCGTGGCCCAGAGCCCTTCCCACTGACATACCATTTTGGAACCAATCTACTGATGGGCCTGATATTTACCTTCTGAAAGGCTGAGCTCAGAACCAATCAAAGCAGCAGCAAAGGACACTTATCCCACGTAGACTCCCCCAAAACAGCCTTCCCAAACATGCTGCCGTCCACACATCGCTGGACTACCTATGTTGACTGCATTTATATTCCTCTCAAAATACTACGGCGGTCGGAAGGGAGCTGGACTGCAACTTGTGCTGTGTTGTATTTGACCGTGCAGGTGTCTGAAATTATATATGGCTAGATCACGGGGGTGCCACTTGGAGGGGCACGTGCTTCAATTTAGCTGTAGAGCTTGGATATACTTGTGCAGGGCAAAGTGTGTTATCCAGCTTGAAAGATATTCAGGTTCAGGGGAAGAAAACTTCGCTCCCAGTCATCCCAGAAGGGAAGGCATTCAGGACTGAAGTCAGAGCACGCTCGCCCTGGTTCTAGCTTCATCTACCAAACACGAGCAACACAGTCTCAGGATGCAATGGGTGTGGAAATGGACGATGAGACTCTTTATTTTAAGTACGGCTACAGTACTTCCATGTCATTACATCACTTAATAACAGATCATTTCCAATTAACCAGGAAGCAGGTCTCTTTTTTGATATAACTATTTACTAAAGCCACACTTCTTTCTCACACTTATAAGAGAGTGACTCTTCAAAAACAATGCCGCTTTTATGACACATGGGTATGTCATCCAAAAGCAACAGCTGGTTTATATTTATATTTAAGCATCAATTACTAGAAGATTGACAGCATTAGTTCAAGTCCATGCACTCATCACTGAAAATTCACTCCCTAACAGCAAAGTGCAGCAAACTCTATTAATGAACAAGCTGCAAAACTAGATCTGAAGGGTTGAATGAGTAAGAGTTAGGCTTAAGAACCCGCCTGAACCTTCCTTGGGCCAAAAATTCCCAACAGCATGCTGCAGATTAAAATAAAATGTGTTGCAAGCTTAAAGTCCCCAGTAAGAGAAATTGTTATTCTATTCATTTGGTGGATTCAGTGCTATGATCCGAAGGAGGCTGTTTCTGCCCGGCTTTTGCAACGAGAGCAGCTGCATTACTCTCAGAGCAGGTTCTCAGCAGACTTGCTCACCCTCAGAAAAACTTGCCTGGAAGCTCTTGCAAAGAAAAGAGTCTAGGATAATCTGAAAGTAGGGAATCCTTCCTGCTTTGACTCCCATCTGCGATTCTGAATGCCTACATTTCTACAGTCTGGGAAAATACCCCGTCCCCAACAATACAGAAAGACATCCAAGCAGGGATGAAATCTAATGGAGGAGGAGTAAAAAAAAGGTAAAGGTACCCCCCGCACATTTGTGCAGTCGTGTCCGACTCTAGGGGCCGGTGCTCATCTCCGCTTGTTAGCCGAAGAGCCAGCGTTGTCCGAAGACGCTTCCACGGTCATGTGGCCGGCATGACACGCGCGGAACGCTGTTACCTACCCACCGAAGTGGTCCCTATTCATCTACTTGCATTTGCATGCTTTCGAATTGCTAGGTTGGCAAGAGCTGGAGCTAGTGCAGGAGCTCACTCCGCACGCAGGGCTAGGGATTCGAACCTCCGAACTTGCAATCTTCAGATCAACAAGCCTGGCGTCTTACCCGCTGAGCCACCACGCCCCAAAGGAGGAGGAGTAAATCAGTACAAAGTAATAAAAGCTACCTGCACAATTGAAGAGGACGTCATATTCTCCATCATCCAATAGCTTACAGCCAACACATTAAAAAAAAACTTCATAATACCATAAAGATTAAATAACTTTTGTTGATTGTTTGGATTCAGATTTCTCCCTTAACAAGTACAGTATACTGTAGTTCCTAAGATAAGACCTACAGTTCCTGCAGTTATACATGCATGGACTTCTATTCTTTTAGAACAAGGGAAGGAAGGGAAGGCACATTAACAAGTACATAGAGTACTGATCGTGGGAAGCAATTTTCCCATTCCACTCTGATTTGCTCAGGCCCCATTTGGAATTCTGTGTCCAATTCTGGCACCACAGTCTAAACAGACACTGACAAACTGGAGTGCGTTCAGACGACAGCTATCCATGCGGAGGCGGCCCCGGGAGCCAAATCTGGCAAAGACTGGATGAAGGGGGGGTCAGCGTGCAGAAGAAAAGGCCGGGAGAGTAGGGTAGCGCTCTTCGGAGATCTAAGACCAGAACCAACAGACTGAAACTACAGGGAAGCAGGTTCAGGTTGGGTATGATGGTAAAAGCTGCAAGAGAGGAATAGGGTGCCTCAGGAAGTGGTGTGTTCCCTTCACTGAAAGGTGTGGAAACCGAGGCTGGACAGCCATCTGTCTCAAATGCTGTAGCAGATCCTGCACCGAGCAGAGACTTAAGCAAGAGGACCTCGGAGCTCCCTCCTAATTCTATGATTCTAGGCAGGAAGTTAGAAAAGAAAGGATTCAAGAGGAAGGTGCAAAGAATTAACACAGAAGAGAAAACCCATCGTTGTGCTCAGAACTCAAGATAATTTAATCCAGGAAAAATGAATATGGGAAATATTCATGAATGTGAAATGGATATACTCATCAGGTGGTCAGGATACAACTCAGTAAAGCCTCTCCCTCCCTCAACTACGGGGTGCTCTGAAACAGTTTGAGAAGACTGTTTTAATTTACAGTTTAAATACATTTTACTGTAAAATAATATAATATATAGGAAAAGGGGGATTAAACCAACCCCACCTCAGCACCAAGCCTGAGTATTTGGGGGGATTTTAATTCTGAATCCAATGCAAAAAGCCCGCAACAAGCCCATACTCAGAGTATGTGCGTAGCTCGAGCCTCCTGTTTGGATCTTTGCCTGGGCTTCCTTTCCCGAAAAGCTCAGCAAAAAAGCCTTGGCAAAGGACGGCGGTTAATACCGTCTCCAACTCAGGAGTATCGGAGAGAGAAATGGAGCTGCAAAGCGTTGCTGACAGGCCTGCCTGGCCCCAAAGCCATCTCTTTATTGTGGCAAAGGGATGGCGCTGCCACAAGCAGCCTTCCCACTTGGCTGCATCTCAGAAACACCGCTGGCCTGAATGCGGCCCATTCCTAAGTCGCTCCTCCTTGCAAGCAGACTTTCCATCCAGGGGTACTTTGCACAGTCATGACACAACAGCACTGAAGAGTCGCCATTCTTCCCCCAATTTTACTGTGTCTCTTTTACTGCTCCAAATTACAAACCAGGGAAAAGTAGCATATAAATACAGGAAACAAAGCAACTGAAAGTTCCCTTTACTCACAGCTAGCTTTACTCCCAGCTGAGGCAGGGAGTGGGAAGCAGACCGGGGCCTGCACAGAGCTGCAGCAGTCAGCTGGGAAACGGCCATATTCACTGGCTTCCCGGGAAGAGGCATTTGGGACATATCCTTGTACAGTATACAGCCAGATCTTCTCCCACAGCCTCCCTTTGCAAAAGCCAAACTCCTTGAGGGTTTGACTTGAGACACAGACTGCACGCATGCATAAATCCAACAGCCTGTAGCCACAAGAGAGAAGACTATTGCAGCAAGCTTGAGACTGAAATACTTTTTATAGACTTGTGGCAAGTCCGGATTTTGCAAGCCAAAGTTTCCCAACCTGGTAACTTTCAAATGTGTTGACTCCTTAAATTACAGCTAACACAGAGAATCTAAACACTTGCGTGAGAACTGAACATCCAAAGAATCTTTCTTTTGACATCAGAGAGCAATTTGACGATATGAAGGCAATACAGGAAATGCCTAAAGTGGAGATTCAGTGTAATATATCTCACGTATTGATTTTGAATGAGAAATCTGGATTTTGCTTAGTATAATTAAGTCTGATGATAGTTCAATTACACAGTCAGAAAACATCTGCAGAAAGATCACAAGGGCAAAGAGAACCAAAACTTTAAAGGAGCCCTAAGACCATCGAATCCAACTTCAGTGCAGGAATCCAAATTAATGCACCCCAAAAGACTAACTTTTGTTTCAACACATCCAGGGAAAAGAAGACCACCACCTTTCTTGGACTTAATTTCACTGTCAACCTGCTCTTACTCTTGAGAAATTTCTTCTAACATTCAGAATCTGCCTTCCTATAATTTAAATCCATTATTTCATGTCCCGCATTCTGCAAAGAAAGGGAACAAGATTTTGACCTTCCTCCATATGACGTGTTTCAGGTATTTGAAGAGGGTTATCAGCTCCACCTTTCAGTCTTCCCTTCTCAATGTTAGTCCTTCCAAATTCCTTCAATCTCTCACCCTAGGAATTATTCTGTTATTTTCAGATTATTTATCCAATGTACCAAGATGGTTCTGGATTTTGTTTTTACCTTTTAGCATATTAACTATTCTCTGTCAACTGCAAATCTGTTAAGCATTTGTCTTATCCATGCAAATAGTTAATAAACTGTAGTTTCTAAAAACTACAGGGCCCAGGGCCAAAACCTCTGACATCTCATTCAATACCACTAGAACAGAGCTTTCCAAACTTTTCATGTTGGTGACACACTTTTTAGACATGCATCATTTTGCGACACACTCTTACAGCAGGGCACAAGGCAGGCACTAGGACCTGTGCGGAATGACAGCAGGTTTGGAGGCAGCCAGGCACAAGGCAGGCTTTAGGACCTGCGCGGAATCCTGGCAGGGCTCGGAGGCAGCAGCAGCCGCGACACACCCAGACACTGCAGCCGACACACTAACGTGTCCCGACACACAGTTTGGAAAGCTCTGCACTAGAAGCAGGAGCCTATGCAGCAAAATCACATTCCATATCTGCAAACTCCCCCAGAAGACAATACGCATTACTGAAGATTATGATCCGTTTTGCAAAACCACACAAGGTTTTACTCATCATGTCCCCTCCCCCATCAGTGGAAGTACTACTGGAAATGTGCAAGCAGGAGCTGCAGCATTGTGTCAAAGTACTGTGTCCTTCCAGTGTAACCCTCTAGAATTCTGTCGTTCTCCCTAGAACAGGCAACCTGCTTAACAGTTAACATGCCTAGAAATGAGCACTGTGAAGAAGCTGAGAGTTCAGTTAAACTTAGGAAGAGAAGAGCTGGAGCCGCTGGAGCCCAAAGTGGTGAAAACGTCAAGAAACTGTGCAATGGCTCAAAATCTTCTACTCTCCACCAGCCCAGGGAGTCTGGGAGATTAAAGAAACAGCACAGTGCAGAAGAGAAAAAGCAAGCAATGGAGAAAGAGCAAGCAACAAAAATTATTGCAGCATCTTATAAGAGAAGAAGGTGGAAAAGAAGCGGCTTCTGGTTCACTGAAACCACAAACAGCTCCTTAAAAAAAGCACCTGGAATTGCTGTGGTTATTTGTTTGAGCAGAAACCGCAGCTACCTCCACCAGTCCTACACATCTGACAGGCTGTCCCCACCCCTGTCCCATCCCAATCAAAAGGAGAACAGACCATGGGCTCAAGTTCAAGATCCCCACATTTGCAGTTTACCATTCAGAAGAGGAAAGATTATAATGACTTGTCGAAAGAACCCGGAGAGTCACTGAAGCAACAAAATCCAGCCACAATAAGCCAATACCGGGAGAGAGACAGACAGGACAAGGGGGAGGAACTGTAAAAATGAAGGTGTTGGGAAATGGTGAAAGAAAGAGAAGCAGATCAGCGAGGGATGCTCTGAAGAAAGAGAACAGGCCACTGCAGCGAGGAGAGGGGGAAGCCCAGCAAGGTCAGAACAGCCGGGCTACCCTTCACCCATCCTCACCTTCCCTTCCGTGTCCCAGAGAGCTGCAAAGAAGGAGGTTCACTGCTTAAATTTCTGCTTGCATGCAGGGGATGCATTGGAATTCACAGCAAGGCAGAAGTGTCACGTGAGATAAGCCCGAGGTCTCCCTGGAGCTTGGTGCTGGGTGAGAAGGAGCAGAGGCAGGGATAAGAACGACAGAATCAACAAAAGGAAGGAAGAGGACTGGGATCTACACTATGCATAGGAGTTGTGGTCCAACACACCCGGAAGCCCCAAAGCTGGAAATGGTTGTTCTGGGTAATGAGATCTGCGTTACTCCTGGCTAATAACATCCAGATAGTGCCTTGGACTATGCTAAGCGTGTGTGTGGCCAACGGTCTTTCAACCTCTTTCACAGCAACGCTGTATTAGCATCCATAGCCGCACCTGCAGTGGGGGTGAGGGGCTAACCCTGTACTAAGAGGCTTCTACCCAGTAGCATTTCCCTGGAAGTATCCCCACCGAAAACCGAGCTTTAATTCTGAGACAGCAGTCTTTGTATCGAGCCAGAGCCAGGTGCCCACGGGTGTGACAGAATGGGAGTGGTGGGCTTTCAAGTTTAACTCCTTGGCTACAACTCAAGCTGCAATAACTGCCATTGGGCCACAATAACGCAGACCACTGCATTCCCCTTGCTACCCAGGCTTGTGTTACTGACAGCGGGGAAGCTGCTCCCCCGTGAGTGCTTCTGATCCAGGCTGGCAGACAGGCAAAGTCCTCACCGCTGACAAGCAACGCTCCTAAATCCAGAGCTTGACCTTCTTCCCAGCGCTACCGGAAAAAGAGACTTGTGGAGCACCGACTTCACTGGCCTGACAGGCGCCCGAAGGCCTCCCAGTTCAACATCCTCCTCTCTCTAAAAGCAGTCCTGAACACCTCTGGAAGCCGATGCCAAGAGGGCAGCCACCCCGCTCGTCTGCATCAGACGACACCCAGATAGGCTGCCCCTGCACCTGGCAGCTCCATCGCAGCTGTACGGCGGGGTCAACGTCACCGGCAGCCACGACTTCCGAAGGCGAACGCCCCCGGTCTCTTCGCCCAGTTGCCTCCCTGGGACGCCCGCAGCGGCCCGCCTCGCCTTCGCCCCACGCAGCCCGAACCGAAGCGCCCCTCAACCGCGCGATCGCCGACCCGCCGCCCTCAGGGACACGGGCCCTCCGGCTGGGGAGACGGGCGAGGCGCCGGCGAGCTCACCTCGTCCCACCCGCCCCTCGAGGGGGTCCCTCCGGAAGTGGATGCCGTGGACGTCCACATGGGCCTCCCCGCCCGCGTTCACGGCCCAGATCACGTTCTCGGCCAGGCTGGCTCCGGCCACGCTGCGAGGCGGCGGCTGCAGCAGCAGCAGCGCCGCGGCCAAGAGCGAGGCGGCGCGGAGCTGCAGCCCCCCGGCCGCGGCCACCATCTCCGGCTCCTTCCGCGCTGGCGCCTCAGCTCGGCAACGGCTCCGCCCCGCCGCCGCCGAGGTTGCCGTTGCCCCCGTCGCCGCCGCCGCCGCTGCCCCTCTCGCACATGCCTCCCGCCGCCTCAGCCGCAAGGGGGCATCCCACCGTGCTGGCCGTGCCGGCTAGCCTGACGCCGGCCAATCGCCGCGCGGCGTCGCGGGGTCGCGCGGCCTCGTTGGCTGCTGGAATCCCGCTATTTGCATATCGGCACCGCCGCCGGCCCATAGGTGCGCGGCATGGGGATGGCAGCAAGGTACGTTGAGAGCGCAAGCGGGCGAAGTCGATTGGGGGACTCTCTCGCCCATTGGCGACGCTTCCCGCCTTCCTGGGGGCAGAGCGCAGCGGTGGCCCGTTCCACGCGATCTGACGGGGGCGCGGGAATTCGCTTCTCTTCAGGAAGCCTCTGCTCCCCGTGGCTAATAAGCTTAATAAAGCCACAGAGAGAGGAGAAAAGGAGGAACCTCGATGTCTCTGTTTCCTCGGCAACCGTTTCCCTACACTACCCCCCGGCATATCCCCCGATCTAGTGGTAGAGCCCAAAACAGGCTGTCCAATTAGAAAGCTACAGCGCAGCTCCTGAGCGCGGTGGATTGTGGGGGTCGTGCTGGCAGGAAGCCGGAAGTTGATGTCCGGGTGCTCAGAGGCCTGGGGGTTGCCATGGAAGCACACACCTGTCCTCGAGTAGGGGCGCCCTCGATGCCGGCGTCGCTCTTAATTTCCCGGCCGATGGGGGTTCAGGATGGCTCCGGGTGGCAGGGTTGCCCTCGTGGGAACACTGGTGGGTTCGCGCTCCTGGCTGAACCCGGGTTAGCGTGGCGTGTAAGCGAAGCATCTTATTGCTTCCCGTGATGAGGCAGCGGCTGGGCTCCCCGTCGCCTTTTAGCCCACCTGGCATATTCGCAAACTTTGCTATTAAGTCTTAAAGAGCTTGTGAAGTTGATTTAAAATAAGTAATGTATAGAGCAGTGTTTTTCCAACTTGGCAACTTTAAAATGTGGGGACTTCAATTCCCCAGCCAGCCATGGGAATTCTGGGAGTTGAAGTCCCTACAACTTAAAGTTGCCAAGTTGGAAAAACACGTACTGCATAGAGCTTATTATAGTGCATTATTTTATCATGATACTGTATCCCGATTGTGTTGTAATGGATTATTGTTTATTGTGTGTCAACTTTGTCTAGAAATAAGGGCATAATAAACAGAAGCGCCATTGCTGCTGGCACTTGCGCATGTGCAGAGTGCATTTCCTTTGCACCTGCTTGCAGGCAATTGGCTCCCTGCTTTCTTGGAGGAACCTTCCCCAACCTGCATTTTCCAGCATCTCGACTTGTTAGGATCTGAGAAACCATGGGCCACAGACCTTGGCCTGGAAAACACCCTGCTCTAGTGTTTCCCATAATGCAACGCTGCTAGAACTCCACTGAACCAAAGATTACGCTTGAACCAAAAGAGTGTTAACCCAGGGATGACCCTGAGAGGGGCTTTGCCTCAGCAAAGCCCCAAAGAATTCTGCATAGCAATATTAGGTGCTACAAAGTAATTCTACCTCTCTTTAGAATGCATACCAGCCTGGGACCACCCATCTGGTCAGCATCCCCTTCCTGAGACAAGCTAACATGTTTACCTGGCTTTTCTGTAGTAAACCCTTTATTTCCCTCCTAGGATGTAAATGTGCAAAGATGTGATTTTATGATTTTGACCTCTTGTAACTTACTTTGCTTGTATAATCCAAATGTTCCTAAACCGTTACTCTTATCTGTATAAGATGCAAGTATTAATCTGTGGCCTCCAGGATGAACCCATAGAACAATTGGTGTGAATGTTCACAGGCCCATCTCTTTGTAACTATGTTAATAACCCACGTCACCGCATGACCTGACGGATCCCAGAATCCCTCAGCCCTGGGCGGGACCCTGATCCCCAAAAGCTAGCCAATCCCGGGGAATGGTCAGAGGACACCTCACCCACATATGGGCATACCATCATCATCCTCACTTCCTGCTTGTATTCTCTGTATAAAAGCTTGTGTCTCACTGTACTCGGGAGTACTGGATGGCACCTGTGGGACTGCCATCCAGCAACCTTGCTTGGCGCCAAATAAATTTGCTGTTGTCCGTTCCCAAAGTCTCTGTTGTGTACTTGGCTTATTCTGGAAGGCGCATGGTAAGTTTTGGTGCCTAACAGACTTCCGTGACTGCAGCTGACAACCAACAACCCAGGGATCTGGTGGGAATCCAGCCATGGAGCCAAGGGGCCATTGAGGCCATCCAGTCAGGCTCCCTGCTCAAGGCAAGAATCCAAATTAAAGCATCCTTGAGGGACAGAGCCCACGGCCTCTCTGGGTGTTTCGCTTCATCGTCAAACTCCTCTTGCTATTGGAGCAATTTTTTACCTAACTTTCGAAAATCAGAATCTGTCTTAACCCATGATTTTGTTCTTGCAATCTGGGCCTCTATGCAGCATCCTTCAAGCATTTGAAGAGGGCTGTCAAGTTGTGCTCTGAACAGAACAGAACAGAACTTAAGGAGGATTTCATCAAAGCAGAATAGTGCGTAATGCTTACTTTCTGTGATTCGGAAATTATACTTTTGACAAGGCAGCCCAAAATTGCATTTGACTTTCTTTTACAGCCACATCGTGCTGCTGGCTCATACTCAGTGTGTTGTTTACCATTGCAAGATCGTTTTAATGTGGGCTGTTACCAAGCCAGGGATCTCCCATCCCATATTTGTACATTTGAACTGTTTCCTACATGAAGACCTTTGTCTTTGCCAAATTTATTCTGTTATTTTCAATCTAGTTCTATCCTTCCTGTCTCTGCCCTTTCTGTCTTCCTCTATTTCTGTCTTCTAAAGTATTCGTTAACCCATTGATCTGTGCTTTTGATAAGCCTTCGTTCCTTCCTTCCTCCTCCTCCTCTTCCCCCGAATGTTAATAAAAACAGCGAAGACTACTGGCACTGGACCCAGTGGTATCCCATCTGCTACCTCTCTCCTCGCTGCCAGTAGCCCTCAGATGGCAAGTCATACACGTCCAGCTGGAACAGTCACCGTGTCATGGTCGTGATCCTTTATCTGTTAAGCCAGAAACTCTCAACACAAGCTGTTAAAGGATATAAAGAGTTCTTTATTACAGCTACTGATCCATTACACCTTAAAGACTCGAATGAAGGGAGCCTGCGCAAACCAACAGTTAAAATTCTTCAGGGTTCCCCCCCCATCAGGGATCCGCGGCTTGACAGCCCCTCCTTTCGTCTCACAATTTCCAGATCTTCCCAGTCTCAAATCAACCAACAGGATGATAGCGTTCTTTGATCTGTCCTTGGTGCTGGACTGCTTTACACAATACTTGAATCAGCATACTTTGCAGTCCTGCGAATACACCAAGACCCCTCTACAAGCATTCCCACCTACTGTACAAGTCTGGCAAGTTTCCACTACAGAGCGCTTCCAACAACCCTGCAGGTTTCGATAGACTGGCAGGATGTCACCTCCTGTCGCCATGGCAGGATATACATCCTGACACACCGGCATTCCCAGCTCTATCCTGCAGCAGGAATCAACCGCCAGAATGTTTGGGGTGATCACCTGTCACCCCCACTTTCAGCACTGCTTTTTTCCTGCATGACAGATTTCGGTATCGGTATCATTTGGGAAGATTTTTTTGTATAGCTTTTTGTGATAACATACTTTCAAGTTGGTGGAAAACTAGTAAGTGTAAGTTAACTTTGTTAAAGTCTGTTCTATGTCCTGATGGGATGACTTGATTTTGAATTAACAGATCCCCAAGAGAATGACAGTGGTCAGAGGAGAGCCCTCTTCAAAGCTGTGTTGGTGCTTCGGCATCTTGCTCTCAATTATTCTGCAAGTTTCCCTATGGGGGAGATGACAGCGGATGGCTCCTTCCATGGACAGGCTTCACTGTTTTGTAACTATCCTGGCAACTATCCTGTTGCCTCCTTTCCATTTACTGTATGTTCCTGCCTTGCTCTGGTAGATTTTGTGGAGTTCAGTCCATTCTCTCTCTTTCATGGCTTCTTCAAACAGAAGCCCAGCATGGCTTCTGGATAGTTCCAAGGACGCCTCAGATGGTGGGCAGCTGAAGCAGGACTCTCAGAAGATGTGACCCTCCTACGCGGGGGCTCCCCCTCCGTGCTCTCTCAGAAGTCCTCAGCAACCTGGCAGAACTCGGCCAAACCTGTAGGGGGGCTTCGGTCTCTGGCAGGCTTGCTTCAGAGGCGTCCCTTTGGCATTTAAACAACATCTAAAAGCTGAGTGACCCCCATTAAAGTATTCTGAGCAGTCAGATGGATTCAGGAAGGCAGTTAGGCAGTTCGACCTCGGCACTAGGTGGAGCTGTGCACCTTCGAGAACCTGCTACAGAATTCCTCCCGCTGCAGATTCTGAGCCAGTGGAAGGGACTGCGGGCACCATTGAGTCCAACATAATGCTCAGTGCAAGTGCAAGGCCTGCAAATTCGGACAGTGCTGCTCTATAGCATCCTAGGTAGAAGACTGACCATCCTCTCCTTCTGGCAAAGGAGGGCCCTCCACATCTTCTGTCAAAGAGATCTTTCTCTTGGGAAGTTTCTCCTAATCTTTTGCTGACGTTCGTGCATCTTCTATCTCCTGTCTCTAGTTTGGAGCAACAGAGAACAAGCTTGTTCCATCTTCTGATATTTGAAGACTACTTTCATGTCTCTCATTACTTTCTTCAGGCTAAATTTATTCAGCTTTTTCAACTGTTTGTAAGAGGGCTTGGTTTATATAATCTTCACTATCATGGTTTTCTTCTGGGCACACTACCTATTTTTAAAAGATTTTTTTTATCCTGCCTTTATTATTTTTATAAATAACTCAAGGCGGCCAACATACCAAATACTCCTCCTATTTTCCCCGCAACAACCACCCTGTTAGGTGAGTTGGGCTGAGAGAGAGGGACTGGCCCAAGGTCACCCAGCCGGCTTTCCTGCCTAAGGCGGGACTAGAACTCTCAGTCTCCTGGTTTGCCATTGGCTCCTTCCCAGGGCTGAGAGAGAGGGACTTGCCCAAGGTCACCCAGCCGGCTTTCCTGCCTAAGGCGGGACTAGAACTCTCAGTCTCCTGGTTTGCCATTGGCTCCTTCCTAGGGCTGAGAGAGAGTGACTGGCCCAAGGTCACCCAGCTGGCTTTCATGCCTGAGGCGGGACTAGAACTCTCAGTCTCCTGGTTTGCCATTGGCTCCTTCCTAGGGCTGAGAGACAGGGACTGGTCCAAGGTCACTCAGCTGGCTTTCACGCCTAAGGTGGGACTAGAACTCACCGTCTCCTGGATTCTAACCTGGTGCCTTAACCACTAGACCAAACTGGCTCTCTGATTGTACCTTCTCTCTCTATGGTGCCTTCACAATAGCCTAGACCTGTATTTCTCAACTTGGCAGCTTTCAGCTGTGTGGACTTCAACTCCCAGAATTCCCCAGCCAGCATGAGAAACACTGACCTAGAGCTAGATCTGGAGACAGTCCAGATGCAGCCTGACCAGTGCCAATATTTGTTAATTGTCCTGATGTCCCTCAACTTGTTACCCTCAATATAGCCATGATGACTGAAAATAGTAGTACAACCCATCTAGAGGGCACCAGGATGAGGAAGGCTGGCCTACCCTGTAGGCTTCGCTATGGTTGGACAGTCTTCGGACTCGGCTCCCGGCTCTGTTAAACTGCCCCTTCCACATACACAGATAGCACATCAAGCCACGTACTACTCATTGTTTTGATATATTTATTTAAAAGATCTGTGCCAACTTAAAAAACAATTAATCCAGTATTTACCTGAGGTTTTGGAATTCTGAAATATTAGAGTGGACCACAAGAGCTGAATATAATGTAAGTGCTCCGATTGTCCTTTTTAAAAAATTACTTTCAAAAATCAGGGAGAAAGATTACGACTAAGAGTCTTTCGGTATGAAAATCCTTCTAATTCCACTTCTCAGAAATTGGGACATTATGAGGATGTAATATTTAAATTGAGGGAACTGTCCACCAGGCACCATCTGCTGCCAGTCAGACCTGTCCCCCCATCTTGGATCATACTGAAACCGATTCTCCTTTCACATCTTTAAAGAAAGGGAACAGATTTCCTTTTACATACAGTAGCAACGTACAATTTCCTGCCTGTGGACTCCTTTGAAGCTTGCCTTCTTGGCTAAGGCAAGAACCTGAGGTTTGCAGGCGGGTGACCCGAAGGAGAGTACAGACCGCCCCCACCCCTTCCAGGGAAAGGAAATGCAACCAGGTCGCTTTGGGAAAATATCGTTACTGCTGTGCTGAGAAGAATAAAACGAGAAGAAGTAGCTTTCGCAAGATGCCAGTAATGGTGTCATCTGATCAGGGGGTGGGAGGCTGGAAGCCCTGCAGTTCTCTGTCAGGTCCAACCGCTCATCTGGAAGGGCCCTCAGTCTCAACATGCTCCTTGCTGGGCCAGTTGTCCTCTTGCTGAGGAACTGCACGCTCTGCACTTGGCAGAAACAACTAATGTGCTCAGCTCGTTCTGCAACACAAACGCTTCACTTGTCTGGTTGTCTGACGAGGAGTAAGTCGTCTCCACGGGGCACAGACGGGTAAGTGAAGGCAGGAGAGAGCAGAAGCAGAAGAGCAGCTTGGCTTCCGTTGGCCAATTCCAGCACACGTGTCCATGGGAAGCCACCGCCAGGCCATCGTGCAAAGGATGCCAGTCACCTAACATGCATCACTCGCGTCAGTGGCATAGTCTGCATCTTTGCACAATGACGTCATGAGACGGGTCACTTTTTGTTCTTTGCCTGGCAGGATCTGAGGAGCAGGTGGGGAGTCGGTTTCCTTGCTCCGTGGTGGAAATACCCATTCTGCCCCACGAGTGAAAGCAACTTTAGTTAAAATGGAACAAAGGCATACAAAACTTTAAAATAAAAACAAGTTCCTTGAACTCTTCATTGTTTCAACTCCCTTACCCTTTCTGGCAAAATACCGCTGGCAGAAGGAAAAGTCTCATGAACGTTCAGCGAAGGGCCACAAGGAAAAGTGTTGGAGCCCAACCTCATTATCACCAACCAGGCCGTTCTGCGCTTGTGTCCATTCGCCATGGGAAGTTGTGACTGGTTTCATACAACCTGCTGAATCCTCTGCTTCGATTACCAAAACACAACTGCCATATTCACAAAACATGCTACCCTCAACCCAGTAAGTCACTGGAACATCAAGGTGGAAGGGACCTTAGAGATCATGGTTTAAGAGGAAGCCCAACCCCAGATGCAGAAACGACAGGCAAGCCAACCACAAACTGCTTGTTTAGCCCAGACAAGCATGTTGGGCAAATCCAGGCAGAGAAGGGGGGGGGGGGCACAGCTGCAGCTGTCCATAGAAAAGTTGTCTGCCATGTTCACTGGAGTGTGTTGGGCTTGGTTGTCTCCGACTCGGAATGGAAGAAAGATCTTTATTTAAGCTGCAAAGCTGGCGCACCCATTCAGAGGAACACAGCACTTTGCTTCCAGTTCATATCTAACAATGTGCTCTCAGTTGTGTTTAAATACTTTGAGGGAGGGCTACTGATCTGGACAAATCAGAGCTTATGCTAAGTGAGAAATCATGGGAGATTAATGAGCATCGTCTGTAATCGTTGCAAATGAGCCTCAGCAAGGCTTAGTCCACCAGGTGGAGAGTTGCCATATTTCAACTTCATGAAGAAAAGGAGACCTGGAAGGGGGCTGCTTAGCGGCACGCAGTGCGTTGTGTGGTGCGCAAAATCTGGTTATTTATTTATGTTCCTTGGCAACAGGGCAACCGCAAATGGCTCCCAACTTCAGCTCTTGTTCTGTTGGTTGTTTCCACCAAAGCTAACAGTGTTTCGAAATCAAAAGTTTATGCTGCTTAAAAATCCCTCTCCATGGCATGAAATCAAGAGCCATTGCCACTCAAACCAGCATTTTAAAAATCTCTCTCTCTAGCAAACCCCCCCAGGAACAGTAAACCGGGATTGCACCTTCTGGAACTCACAGCCAGCAGATCTCTCTTTAGATGTCTGTGGCCATGCCCCCTCCCAGAGACCCCCATTGGCAAGCCCGGTCCCCCGACTTTCTGAGTGCTGCCCTTTGGAGGGGGCTCTCTGTAGCTGCTCCAGCTTGAAATGTCTGGAATCGGGGGCTCTAATCCCAGACATTTCGGATACGTTCTTTACTGGAGCAAGGGCAAACGAGGACCTGTTGGGAGATCCAGATGTTTGGCAATGCTATCTAAGAGCAGCTCAACCCTTATGCCGAGAGGAGTGGGCTGCCCTTCACCCGCTGCACGGAACATTTCCAAACACGTGCGCCATCCGTCTCCAGCCTGCCACCCTCTCTTTGAGACTTCTAGGCAGAGGAGCTTCAAGGCAGATGAAGTTCCCACACACCGGGAGAACATGAGGCTGGAAAGGGTCCTGCAGAGGGAGGGAGGGAGGGAGGGAGGGAGGGATTCGGTTCCTCCCCCAGATGTCTCATGCCAGAAAAACAGCTGCCCAAAAGGGCCGGGAAGCTGCTCCGGCCTTTCTCCGGGTGGCCTGCTGGACTGTTGGAAGCCCCCGCTGGGCTGGCTGGGAGATGAAAGGAGTAATCTCTGCAATGGGATTATTAGATTGAAGGCTTAATCCCCAAATCCATCTGTACATGAAAACAGAGGTGCCCCCCCCTCGCCTGCCTCCATGAGCTCTATTTGCAGAGAGGGAGTGAAGCAAGTGAACCTCTCCTACGGGAGGAGCAGGAGGGGGTGGAAGGACTGGATCCCCCCCCCCCCAGATTTAATGAGATGTGCTAAGGGCCGAGGCCAAGCCACCAGGGCTGAGAGGGGGGAGAGACCATTCTGGACGTTTGTCAGGACAAGTGGGGTCCACCCGATGTGGGAGGCGAGGTGAATGGATTTGCATCTTTGGGGTTCAGCCTGTTGCGGCAACCAGGCCATCCTGTGAAACCCTAATCGGCTTATTGGTGGGGCCCAGCACGCTAGCCGAGCGCAGCCACCGTTCTGCTAGCCTGCGGTTACAGTTTAGCGCAGTGTTTCTCAACCTTGGCAACTTTAAGATGTATGGTCTTCAACTCCCAGAATTCCCCAGCCAGCATTCCACTGGATGACTAAACACAAAACTAAATACTGAAATCACTCAATACAACACAATTAATTTAGATTAGTTTTTCTCAACCTCGCCAATTTTCAGATGTGTGGACCAACTCCCAGAATTCCTCAGCCACCCATGCTGGCTGGGGAATTCTGGGAGTTGAAGTCCACACATCTTAAAAAGTGGCCAAGGTTGAGAAACACTGGTTTAGCGTGTTATGTGAACACACTGTGCAAGAAGTACCATGTTTCTTTCCAACCACCTCCCTGCAAGCTGTGATTTTCCTTTTGCAGGCACGTGAGGTCAGAAAGGAAGTCAGCCCCTTGGCTGTGTTGGAATCCGGCAAATCAAGCATGCCTCATTAGCATATGGGTGATTGCTCTAGGAGGCAAAACTCTGCTTCTAGAGGAAGCTGCTTGTTGCCCCTCCCACTTCCTCTTCTCTCTCTCTGATTCTTCCACCGATGGGGTAGGATGCACATGCCTTAGCTCCTTCCATGGAGAGGCCATGTGTTAGGCCTCAACTCCAGAGGCTTTCCCCCCTTTCTCCATGCAGCCTCTGGCAGCAAACAGGGCCAGAGGTATACAGTTTAGGGAACAGAAAGAAGAACTGAAACCAATTTTCTACTGAAATGGCTGTAAAAAAAGGTAAAGGTTCCCCCCGCACATTTGTGCAGTCGTGTCCGACTCTAGGGGCCAGTGCTCATTTCCGTTCTGAAGAGCCAGTGTTGTCCGAAGACGCTTCCGTGGTCATGTGGCCGGCATGACGCGCGCGGAACGCTGTTACCTACCCACCGAAGTGGTACCTATTCATCTACTTGCATTTGCATGCTTTTGAATTGCTAGGTTGGCAAGAGCTGGGGCGAGTGCGGGAGCTCACTCCGCACGCAGGGCTAGGGATTCGAACCTCCGAACTTGCGATCTTCCGATCGACAAGCCTGGCGTCTTTACCCGCTGAGCCACCACGCCCCCTGTATGAAATGGCTGTACCTGGACAGAATAAATGTAATAACTCTTTTGTACTTACTTTTTGTACCTGCAATGTCTAAGCGTGTGTTTCTTTATGCCTGGGTGGGCTAAAAGTGTAAGAATAAGAACCTGAATCTCTCTAACGTGCTCACAGGCTGTGTTTTTAAACAATATTCCTTTTTCTGTACACGAGTTTACACAACGTTAAGCTCTGCTCCATTCACTGGTTCTAACAGGCCACTGAATGATCTTCAGGCTGAGCCTCCCAGAGGCAAAGGAAGCCTTACTTCTTTCTATCTGCCCTCCGGAGATGTCAGTGCCATCAAAACCTGCCCCCGCTCCCCCCAGCTTGCCAGCCAGTAGCCACCAGATTGTGCCGCAGGGTGTCCTTAACCTCTGAACAGCTTCAGTGTTAATCTAAATCAATGTTTCTCAAACTCTGCAACTTTAAGATGTGTGGACTTCAACTCCCAGAATTCCCCAGCCAGCATGGAATTCTGGGAGTTGAAGTGTACACATCTTAAAATCGCTGAGGTTGAGAAACACTGATGTAAATTAATCATGTTGTGTTGTATTGAGTGATTTCAGCATTTAGTTTTGTATTTAGTCACCCAGTGGAACAATATTCCTGCTGATTGCATTCTGAATCTCCCTCCATTAATATCGCACTTAATATATGTTTGGTCTATGCTGAAGGTATTAGGCAGACATTATAGTGAAACATCCACATTTGAATGAGCATGTGAGAGGGGATGTGTGTGTTTGCATGTGCACATCTTTTTATAAAGACAAGGTCTCCCTGGGCTCCTGGCCACTTCATAGATGCAGGATCCACGATGTTTTCTTGGCAGCAACGCAGAGGTGCCTTGCCATTCCCACTCTCTGTCATGTGTTTTGAGTTCCTGGTGTAGCCTGGTGGTCTCCCATCCAAGTATTCACTACAGGTAGTCCTTACTTAACGACCACAATTGAGACCTGAATTTCGGTTGCTAAGCGAAGCAGTCATTAAGCGAATCCGACCTGATTTTACGACCTTTTTGCGGTGGTCGTTAAGCGAATCATGCAGTTTCCCATTGATTTTGCTTGCCAGAAGCCAGCTGGTAAGGTCAAATATGGCGATCACATGACCATGGGAATGCTGCGACGGTCATAAGCACAAGCACCGGTTGTAAGTCGGCTTTTTCAGCACCGTTAGTCTGAACTGTCATTAAACAAATGGTTGTTAAGTGAGGACTACGTGTAGATATGACCCTGCTTAGCTATTCGAGGTGCTGCCCCTCGCTGAAGGTGTGTTTTTACATTCCGTGCTAAATCTAATTTTACCTACAGTACCTGTAAAAGCCCTTTTTGATGTTTTAACTCACTTGGTGAGTTGCCTGCCACTCTGAACAGAAAACTGCCTCAGCATCCAAGCCCCGGTCAATTGACCATGCCCCACCCGTGGCATCTTGGCATAAACGGATGTGGCTCCATTTCAGAGAGGTCTGCAGTGTTTGGTCAAAAAAGTCAAGATGGCAGCTGCAGCAGCACGATTGAAGCTCTGCCCGTTTCCATGCGCATCGTGTGTGCCTCAAGGACTTGGCTTCCAGCTGGCTCAAATTAATGGCCAGCCCGGTCGGGTGGCCTGCCCTTCCTCCTGCAGCAGTTGTCACCTCTTATCTGGATTCGGGGCCAAGATGGTAGCAATGCGCATAAAAAACGGGCAGCGCTTCAATGGCCCCACCTGGGTTGAATGAAAGCCCACTGGAGCTTGGGGAGGATGATGCCCAGGCAGGCCTGGGGAGGCAGGGGGTCAGTTTGGGATGCTGATAGCACGTTGTCAGTTCTCTCACAAAATGGCTTGTTGGGTGAGGTGGTGCGTTTCCGGACCGGCTGGCTGGCACGATGCATGTGGCCAGAGTGCAAAGTGGCAAGGTTGCTCCAGAGTGCCCACTCCCTGCCAGCACCCCGTTTCTGGCTGTCGGGGCACACCCGAGCTTCCTCTGCAAACTGGGCGGCCTGTGTGCGTGGCGTCCGAAGATGAGGCTGGGGCGGTACGTTGTGCCATCTTCGCTTCCCATTTACTTCTTTCGAAGGAAGGAGGAGGAAAGCCACTTGGATAGGGAACTGGGCAGATTCAGGGGCACACCTGGACTCGTGGGCAAGGGGCTGCCTTCCCTTGATTCCTCCGAGCCATGGGGGCATCTGGGGTGGGAATGAGAGAGAGAAGCAGCAGCATTTGGAGCTAAGAGAAGATATTGAAGCAGCCGAGAGCAGCCGCAGGCGGAAGGTCAGGCGGCAGAAGCCATCATGGGGCATCTGAGAGCTGCTCTTTCTTGCTACTGAAGCCCAGAGGGTCCAGAGCAGCGTTTCTCAAACGTGGCAACTTGAAGATGTGTGGACTTCAACTCCCAGAATTCCCCTGGCTGGAGAATTCTGGGAGTTGAAGTCCACACATCTCAAAGTTGCCAAGTTTGAGAAACGCTGCTCTGGAGTAAACCAAGTAAACATTACCTGCATCCTAAGGCAAGGACGGTCTGGAGCTTTGTGCCAGCGAGAAAAGTGAGATGCCTTCAACAGTATCAAGAGTAGCAGAGGCATGTTTCAAGGCCACGATGCCTTGCCTGTTACCTAAAGAGTGAGGGCCACTGAAGGAAGCTGTTGCAGCACCCTCCTGGGCACACCCATGCTGCAGAGCTGCAGTATTTACACGTGGCCTGTGGCACCAAGGGCTCTGTTGGACCATGCATTCCTGGCCGCTCTCCTTGAAAAGGGGTTGCCTTCGTTATGCCAATCTACCAGGTGGTCCTGCCAGTGGGCAATGATTCCCAGATCCAGCTTCCTCAGGACTCTTAGAAGCCCCCCGTGGCAGGGTTGCAGGGCTTGAGTCCCAGTTGCCCCAAGTGGCCCCTTCCCACCCCCTTGCAAACAAGGGCCAGCCTTGAGAGAATTTGCTCTGTATTATTTCTTTGTTTTTCTGTGCAAGCATATATTGGTACTCCTTAACATGGCTGTAGGGAGACAGAAGAACATTCCAGGAGGCATAAATCAGTGCTGCGATACAGAGGAGACAAAAAAGGGAGGCATTCACACAAGGCTCTTTCGCCAAGGAAAAGACGTGCAGAGCACAGTCCATGTCAGGCACTGGTCCTGCGTGGCCCCTGCTTCGAGGGAGCCCCTCTTTCTCATTGCTGTGCAGGGTATGCTGGAAGAGCAAAAGCAGGTGAGGGGGTGGAACAGGAGACGTCGCCATCCGGCACTCTGCGGCTGCTCTGGCGCACCGCTGCCTCCCTGAGGTCGCCTCCCCCAGGGGCGCCTCTGACGCAGGAGGCCGCGCATCTTTCACAGTGTGGTGGGGAAGGAGCATCGGGCCAGTTGGATTAGTGAGGCCGGCCACTGCGGCACCGTCGGTGGGGCAGCCAGCGTTGCATAGGAGCTCAGGGCACGGCGCGCCACACGGGCCCTTTTCTTCCCTCTGGTGCTGGTTCACTGTTCAGCTCAAGAGCCGCCTTCAGCGAGACATCATCCTGACGAATTCTGCAGACAAGGGAAGAGGCCAAGGAGAGAGCGCTGGACGTGGCCTTCTTCCACCGACCAGGGCTCCTTCTAGACCAGTGTTTTTCCAGCTTGGCAACTTTAAGATGTGTGGACTTCAACTCCCAGAATTCCCCACCCAGCATGCTGACGGGGGAATTCTGGGAGTTGAAGTCCACACATCCTAAAGTTGCCAACTTTGAAAAACACTGGTCTAGACCACAATACCGATTCAGACTTACAGCAGTCTTCCAGAGTTGCAAAAGGGGTGTTTCTGTAAAGGAATTTAATGCTGACCTTGGGGAAGGTATGAAACAGCCATGCAAAGAGGACCTGGAAAAGAGATTACATGCCCAGAGGTAGAAGGAAGCACGCAAAAGAAACTCAAAAGAGCCCACCTTCACTTTTCTTAGTATAAGAGGGGACAGAATGAAACCTGGACAGGCGTTCAAGATTGATGTCAGCCCTTCAGGACAGGCCAAGTCAAGAAACAGGCTTGGGGGGGGGGGGATTCCAGGAATTTATTTATTTATTGTATTTATTCAAATTATTATAGCCACCCAACTCTGATGGACTCTGGGTGGCAACAAAACCGAAAAATCCATAAAAACATAAATCTATAGAAATAGATAAAGGAATGCTTCTTTACCGTTGTAGGATATAGGATTAAGCAACAGAATCTTCAAAGCCTCTCCAGGTTTCTCTCTGTCCCCTCTTATACTAGTTTGAGTTTCTTTCTCACGCTTCCTTCTGTCTCATGATCTCTTGTCCGTCTGTCACCTGAACGGCTCCTTCCTTCCTTCCTTCCTTCCTTCCTTCCTTCCTTCCTTCCTTCCTTCCTTCCTTCCTTCCTTAATAGCTTTTTCATGACTTCTCCAAGTTCGGCTCTCAATTCCTTACAGTTTTTCAGACCCTTGGAGATGGTGCTGGGGGTGAAACCTGTCTTTTTTTTTTTTTTTTTTGCTTTTTAAATAAAATGTCCATTTTAAATTACTTAATTTAACAATTAAATTATTTTCATTGTTAGGCACTCTAGGAGCTATTTCAGGATGGGCTGGAAATTTATTTATTTATTTATCATATTCCTTTACCGCCCATCTGGTATTGCAACGACCCTGCTGCAAATAACTGTATTAGGAGGTCAGAAGGCATCTTGAGAGCATTTCCACGGGGCCTTAGCAGCATTCCGGAGCCCCGGCATACCCTTCGGCCCCACGCTTTGGCCAGTGAAGCCCATTTCCTTCCGGCTTGGCTGCCCCAAATCGCAAATGGCAAAACATCCATCTTTGTGCCTGGAGGCCCATTAGAATTGGGGTGAGGCCTTGGAGTTGGGGTGGGCAGAAGACGCCCCTGCCCGGCTCCTGGCTCTGTTCCTCCCCCATTCCCTTGGCAGGAACAGGTGCAGACGCCTCTTGCAGCCAGGCCGGTTTCCTTTTTCTAACCCTGTACGGTTGGGGTGGGTGGGGAGCTGGCCAGAGGCCCCCTTTCTGACCACTCTGGCATTCTCACAAGAGAATCAATCATGGGCAGTTGTGAGAAGAGTTGTGAGCACCTGGGGATGTGGGGTCGCCATGACGGCCAGGTGGAAGGGCCCTTGGTCTCATTTTGAGATTTTGTTGAGTGCCTCTTAAGAGCCTCCGCATGCTGCAGAAAGCAGGGTATAGGAAGTCCGTCCGTCGCCAAACAGCCGTGACCCCCAGCCAGCTCTGCAGCTGGTTTCCCGCCCTGTCGCCCACGGACGGCCCCCCCTGCTCTCACCTTCAAAGTCCACTCGCCCATCTCCGTTCAGGTCGACATCTCGTATGATGTCCTCTATATCCCGGTGTCCCACTTGCTGCCCGAGGAGCTTCTTCATAGCTTCTCGTAGTTCATTGGTACTGATTTCTCCGTCCCCGTTGGTATCAAACTGCACAAAGGGCATCAGGAGGAACCAGAGAACCGGTTTGTCTTCCAAACGCTTCCCGTGGAACTCCCAGAGCCGCACCTCGGCCCAACCGCAGCCCGCCTGCGCGAAGTTGGCTTTGTTTTACGTCTCGCGTTTTGTGAGCCCCCCTCGAAAGGGCACGCAACAGTGCGGATTGCGCGTAAGGACTGGAACCCAAGAAGAGGGACCCCCAGTGGAGGGATTGGGGGAATTCTCCTGTTTCAGAGCGGAAGCATTGGCAGCTAGAGAGCAGGGCCGTGCAGCCCTTCAGATATGGTCTCAGAAAGGGCTTTGGAGCGTGTAGGAAAGTGAACTTGGCACCTGTCTGCAGCAATTTCTACCAACCCGTTTTCAAGTCTTGCAGACAGGCGCTACTTTCATATTCCACGTGCTGTGAAGCGCTTTTTGGAGATTCAGTCTGAAGCATGCCTAGCCCTACTATGAAGGAAACAGTGATGGAAAAGAAAATGGTGATACAGCAGAAGCGCTACCATCATTTCCAACAATCACGTAAGAAAAAAACACCACCAAGACAATTTGGAAAGAAATCTTTGGGTGCCCCAAGAATAAGACAGAAAAACAGAAGCCTCTCTCAAGGAGAAAGAAAACAAAAACGCAAGGCAGATTTTGGAACGGCAACAGAGCGAACGGTTTCTCACCTCCCTGAAGGCATCCCGCAGCTCCTTGACCCCAATCATATCAGCTGTCTCTGCCAGGAGCTTGGGTCCCATCAGTTCCACAAAGTCATCAAAATCCACATGGCCGCCCACTGAGGACATAAGGAGGGAGAGTGTGCAGACGGCATTTACGGCTGAGTACCCCCATCAGAGCCCAGGCTCCGGTCACACCACCCGGACGCTGCGGAATGAGCACAAGTTGCCCCTCACTGAGCGGAGAAGGCAGCATGCGGCTGGGGGGCTCCATGCAGCTTGGCCTGTGCCTAAAAGGGCACAGAAACGATTGACGTCTCAAAATGAGCAGACCGTGATGCCAGCCGGGGCCACCCCCCGCCCCCTGCCCTCCGCCCAGCTGTTTGACAACCGCTCGAGAATGCAGCGGAATCTACACGTACAGAAGAAAGATAAGTATTTTCTAACACCAACTGAAGAAAAAGTGTAAAATATTAGGCTTATTATGAGTTCATGTCACAATGTTGTAAGCAGCAACAGCACAGGTGTTGATTGGCAGAGCACACTTAAAATAGACTCGTGAGCTGTAGACCTGAATTTGCAAGGCTTTGTTATTTCTTCCGATCATATTTTCAATCTGAATTTCCTAATTTAAATAGACCCGGCATCCTGCTTTTTTCTGTCTAACGCTGCACACATTCATGCAAGCTACATTCTCAGCACACCAGTTCAGTGGAATAAATTGAGGCTGGTGTACAGTTCGTTCACAGCTCAGTGTGGAGCAAAAGCAAAAGGCTCTGGATTCAGAGCTGACTCATGATCTGAAATATTCCCAGCCGGGTAAAATTTGTGGCTGTGACGGACACCAGGCCCCTGGCACGGGACGCCCGACCGGCTTGCCTTCACAGAGGTTGGAAAAGACTTTTCTCCAGTGGGACTGGAAACATCCTCATAAATGCTTGACAAACAGCTGGAGAATGCCTACAGTCCTGGTTGCCTTTTTCATGGCTGATCTTGGTATAACAGGGCAGGGCTGCAGGATTCTGTGGCCCATTGTTTCTCAGCCTTGGCAACTTTAAGGTGTGGACTTCAACTCCCAGAATTCCATGCTGGCTGGGGAATTCTGGGAGTTGGTCCACACATCTCAAACTTGCCAAGGTTGAGAAACACTGCTGTGGCCAAAGGGGCATAAACGGCAAATGGGCTCAGCTTTGATGTTCGGGGTTGCGCATGCACACAGGTACACAGAGATACGCACACACACAAACATGCAAGCACACACACAGCCTGGGGACCACTACAGCTCTCAGTGCAGAATTCTTCTTTCTTGTTACATTTCAAGAAGGCAGCCTGACTGGACATGGACCAGTGTGTCCTTTTCTTCTTTTTCATAACTCTCAAATAGCTGGTTATTTCCTGAAACAAAATGATGTTTCTCCCGAATGAGGCATCTGATGGTTCAAGGCAGTAGCGGAGGACCATTAAGGCCACCTAAAGCTCCCTGACTGCCTCGCTGTTGCTAATTCACCACAAAATAATTGCTGCTGCCTTTCCAGGAAGAAAGGGGGAAACCATCCCTGAACAGTCTTGGCTAGGCCAGCCAGAACTCATTCAAACCAACATGGCCCGGTTTCTGTTCCCCGGCAGGGCCGGTCTACAGCAGCAGGAACCCTGGAGGGAAGGATCTGGGAAGGGATGCAGCAAAGCGAAAAGGAGATTATGCGTGCAGGAGTCACGTCCACGTCTCCCTCTGGCCTTTCCGAAGGGAGCCACGCGGCGGGAACAATGCTTCTGCTCGCCTTGCTCTGAGTGAGCGGGAGGATGCGCAAGCAGCTAAGCGGAGCCCTTTCCCACCTTCGTCCCCAGCTGGCGCCCCCATGGCTCGCAGAACCCTAGGACTGGAAGGAGCTCCTCCGTCCAGGCCCCCCTCAGGGCAGGAAGCCCAACCGAAGCCCCCAGGCAGACGGGGGTCCCGTCTCTGCCTGAGCACACTGAGTGCAGGGGAGCCCACCAGCTCTCGGGGTCGTCTCTTAAAGGTCTTTTTGGACAATCAGCAGGGATCTGATTTCCTGGACTCAAACCCATTATTCTGCACTCTGTACTCTAAAGCAGTGTTTCTCCACCTCAGCCACTTGAAGATGCGTGGACTTCAACTCCCAGAATTCCCCAGCCAGCATGCTTTAAGACATGTGGACCTCAACTCCCAGAATGCTGGTTGGGGAATTCTGGGAGTTGAAATCCACACATCTTCAAGATGCAAATTTGAGAAACACTGGTCTGTGCTAACAAAAAAGTCAGGGGGAGTCTGGTAGCACTTTTTCTGACTTAACAGATTTTATCAAAGGGCAGAAGCTTGCTGTTGCTGTTTCGGTTGTTTTAAATCCTCCCTAAAATGTGGGATAATAATAATAATAATAATAATAATAATAATAATAAGGTCCCAGAACTGGACAAAGGACTTGAGGTAGGTCTGAGCAGTGCAGTGAAATGTAAATGATCCCTTTCCATGATTTCAAAGTGATGGTTTGAGTGATGCAACCTAAAACGCAGCCACACTCTTCACTATAGATTCAGAGGTTCGCACAGCACGTGATTATAAGCTAGGCTGACCATACGTCCCGTTTTGAACGGGACAGTCCCGTTTTTTAAGCAATTCCTGACCATCCTGTCGTTTTAATAAAAATGTCCATTTTGTCCCATTCTCAGTGAGAGAGCGCCCACCCGCCCCGTTTGCCAGGGCGCCGCAGGGACTGCGCCGCTGGCAAGCCTTTGTTAGACTGAGTGTGTGTGCGCGCACGCATGCCCGCTTTGTCCAGCGAGCCGTGGGGAGGTTAGGGTCCTGTTTTTGTCTCAAGGAAATATGGTCAGCCTATTATAAGCTAAATGGAGCAGGGTACTTTGTGGTTCCGCACACTGCAGGAATTCAGCTATTGTTTTAGTGTGCCTCGTGCAAGCCGGTTCATCTCATTAAGCCTGAACGTGAGTTTTGGAACGATGCTTTGCGGACTTGGGGTTGGGGTTGAGCGTAGTGTGTGAACCAAGCCGGAGAGTCCTAGGCCAAAGCAACCCGCCTGTTCGTGCAGAGCCGGCCGAGCCGGCCAAGGAAAGAGGCCGTGAGTGTGAGCGTTGTGAGGGACCCCTCCGAGGGCGGCCATACAGGGGAGGGGCTTGTGGCAGACCCTGCTAGAGGAAACGTGGCGTCAGATGGCGCTTTCGGTCGTGCGGATCCCACCGGTGGCCGTGCAGTGCTCGTGCCTGGTGCAAGCCCGGGGTCCTGCTTCTGCAGCAAGGCAGGCCAATTGGGGAGCAGGAGGATCGGGCCAGAGAGGGAACAGCATCCGGGAGAGGCGGGGGCCGAGGGAGGGCCAGCACACACACCCCCGGCAGCAGGCAGGCAGGCGGCCGACACTCACGGTTCATGTTGATCTGCTGGGACAGCTCAATCAGCTCCATCTCGGTCGGCATGTAGCCCATGGTCCGCATGCAGTTGCCCAAGTCTCGGCAGTTGATGTAGCCGTCCCGGTCTCGGTCAAACTCTCTGAAGGCCTCTCTCAGCTCTGGGGGGGGGGGGGGAAATCTGATTGAGGGTGGGGCTGCCGGGGGGGGGCAGGCCTTTCACCTCCGCCTCCTCCCAAGCCTGGCCCTGAAGGGGCTCCTCGCTGGGGTCCTGGAGCTCTCTCTCCGCTCTCTGCCCCCCACTGCTGGCTGGAGCTCAAGCAGTGCCGGGGAAGCCAGCGTGGCAACACGCCTGTTCCTGCGGACTCCGCTCTGGCCCTCTCCGACGTCCTGCATTCTAAAGAAATCAGCTTGCGGTGAAGCAAGGAAGCCCTCCAGCCTCGTGTTTATTTCCAGGGATGCTCCGAGCGAGTGCCATTTCCAAGAGGATGAATAGGGTGTCCTTTGGGCGTGCAAAAACTGCCGAGAAACGCTTGAAGGTGAACAGGGATCCTGAAAAGAAGGTGGGGGAGGGGAGGGGCATTTGGGGGAATTGGTGCTTTCTCCCTCAAGCAGCCTTTTGGAGAATCAGCAGGACCTCCGCCTTTTAGCAAGAGTGGCCACAGCTTATTGTCCTCCCCATCAATGTAAAGAAGCTAGAGCAGGGTTTCTCAGCCTTGGCGACTTTAAGATGTGTGGACTTCAACTCCCAGAATTCAACTCCCAGAATTCAACTCCCAGAAGTCCACACATCTTAAAGTTGCCAAGGTTGAGAAACACTGAGCTAGAGCTTGGCTGTAGGCACCCTTCTGGGGAGCAGAGAATAAGGGGCTGAGTGACCCCCCCAAAGGTCTTTCTGCTTCTCCATAGTCTCCCGGTGGCCCCCAAACAGCCAAAGTCACGTATGATCCCACGCAAGGCATCTCAGAGCATCCCGGTTTTAAGGAAGCAATCTTTAAAACCCCACCTTGTCTCATCTCCCTTCTCTCCCCCACCCAGGGACCGGCAGCTGCTCAGACCACAGACCACTGGCCGGTGAATCCAGAGTCCGAAACCCTTTTTCCAACACCCCAGCCAGAGGCTTCCCTGCTGCTGATTCAAGTTCACACTTCCAAATCAATATGCCATCCAAAGATGGTTCTCTAGCTTTCACACTTCTCAGAAATTATGTAAGAATTCATGTATTCACACAAAAGTGTAATCTGTGTACATTAGTGGGTGGGAAATTCAGAATAACTGCTTGCAAAGATAGATCGGTAGATTGATGGATGAGAGAGAGAGAGAGAGAGCATAAATGCATATGAAATGAAGAGCCCCTTTCTTGTGAGATGGGCAGCTATACAAATATGATCAATAAATAAAATAAACAAAAACATGAATTTTCATGACTTTTTTTAAAAAAAGTTGTCCGCTGATGCAGACGTGGGAGAGAACTAAAGGTTGGAAAAATGAGAACTGGGGACTCTGAAATGAACTGCTGTCTTTCCCTTTTACAGTCCTCTAAACCTGTGTTTCTCAGCCTTGGCCACTCTAAGATGTATGGACTTCAACTGGTTGGCTGGGGAATTCTGGGAGTTGAAGTCCACACATCTTAGAGTGGCCAAGGTTGAGAAACACTGCTTTACACAGTAGAAAAGAGGAAAACATCTTACCTTCTATTTCTTCTGGACGCAGTTCTCTGTCCTGCAGGGGAAAAGTTCCTGTGATTAAAACTGGCCCTTTCAAAGGCAGCTTCTGAGCATGCACCAAGTACATTAACATGGTAGGGGGGGGAAGGAACTAAAAGTCCCTGACGGGGTTGTTATTATTCCAGTAATCATCAGGTCCAGCAGAGAATCTGGCCAACAGCAGCCTAAGGGGACATTTTCAGCAAAACTCTCCCCCCCCCCCCACCGTGGCTCATCAATTCAGTTCAGGTGGACTTGAATAAACGCCATCACTGCCAAGGACAGAAGATGGCAGGAATAGGGCATCGGGAGTTACGACCTCTTCCTCCCGTCCTGGGGGTGTTTCAGCTGCGGCCTCCCCCCTCCTGCTCTTCAGGGCACCAGGAATGCTCAGCCGTAGCCCGAAGGTGCCCGGTGCCCAGAGAGTGAAACATGAACGCTCGTGGGGAGAAGGGAGGAGGATTCAACAAGTGATGAAGTGGCCAAGATGGGCCTCATGTTTGAGAGGGAGAGGCACGGGGAGGGAAGGGGTCTTCTCCAGAGCAGAAGAAAACTCTGTGGCTGCCATGAGTGGAAGCAAAGCCAGAGGTGGAAATGCGCTGCTTAAGGGGGAAACATCTCTTCTCCCATAGGAGGCTGCCAGCTCCCAGGCCGTAGGTCATTCCCAGCCCCGTCCCCCCCAATCTCCTTGTCTGACAAAGCCACGGTATTGCCCCCAAATGAATGCCTGGTGCTGCCAGGGCCCACCCACCGCGCTTCTGCGCTGAGCCTGAGGCGGCTCCAAGCGGCCCATGTTTGAGCAAGAAGGCGGAGCTAGACAGCAAAGCCCTCCCAGATGCCCCCTCCCCCTCCCCCTTTCCAGAGCCCCTTCCCCCCTTCTTTTGCCTGTCTGGCGGGTGGGGGGGGGCGCGATGCTGTGAAGGAGAGAAGGCAGCTTCCTTGCTTATGGGCAATAACTGTGGGGGATCAGAAGCAGCCATTTGCTGGGTTTGGGTAAGGGTCCCTCAAGGACCCTGAGCGCAATAAGGCAGCAACAGGAATAATCCCCCAGAGAGCTGGAGCTGAACACAGCCAGATGCCTTGGCAGAGCCGCTGAGAGGAGCCACGGGGTTTAAGTGTCTTTTAGGGCACCTTGAGGAGAGCTCACGAGAAGCATGATCCCCTAACAGGCATCCTGGCACAACTGTGGGCCTGCACACGCAGGAGATGGCCCAAGTGTCAGCCGCTCTCCATGCCCACTCTCAGGGGTGACCAACTCTCTCGGTCCTCCTCCCAGTTGAGCTCAGCTGGGCATCGACTTGCCACGGGCGCCTGCCTGCTGCACTTCAGATCTCAGTGTTGTGCTCCTTCCTGCGACTGAGTGGACGCTCAGCCCCCTGGATAAGCACCGCCTGGGGCACAGCAAGGGCCAGGCGTGGTCCAGCCCAGGCCGGGAGGGAGGAACGGCCGGCCTCCGTGGCCTGGGAGCAGCCACCTGCCCGGCTCCAGCCCTGGGGGCAGGCGATTCCATGCCCGCTGCAGGCTGCCTGTCCCAAGGGGATGCAACTTACATACCGGCTGCCTGTTTTCTGCGAATCCCTTCCTCAGGAAGATGCAGGCTGGCCCCAGCAGGTTGTGCATCACAGCGCAGTTCTGGGCCAGCACCATGAGCGAGCCCTGGCGCTCGCCGGCTGACGGCCCCTCCTCGCTCCTCTGGACGGCCTTATAGCATGCCTTCTCCTCATGGTGGATCTTCTTGGCCGGGTCAGCAGCAAGCAAACAACACAACAGAGGAAGTTACCTCTCTGCTCCGCCCGGCTCACTCGGGCATCTGCCTCTAGTGCCACCCAGGCTTCTTTCGGGGACTGGCAGTGTGACTCCAGGACACAGGTGCTGGGTCAACCCCGTACTTCAGGCACAGGACCTCATCTCCAAGAAGCCTTGCCTCCTGCCTTCGTTCCACAGCCCCACCCCTCGCAGCCTGGCCCCACTGTAAGCAGCCAGAACACGGGTTCACTTCTAAGAGGGGATGGAAGTCAAGCAGCCCCCTCCCCGGCCCCCGTGGACTTTCCTTCTGCAGTGACATCAGAAGCCCTCGTGGTGGCCACACTCCCTCCAACAGGCAGCAGGTGCAGCACGGAAGAAGGGGCTCCTGGGCGCAGTTCCGTCCCTGGCCCTAAGCAAGAGGGCCTCCTAGGAGCAGGCGTGGAGATCCCCAGAGGCGGCACCCACACATTCCAGCACGAGCGCAACTGGCAACCGCTTCTTATCACTAACCGCAATGGCAGGTCCCGAGACTAATCCATTTAGTACGGGGGGGCCATAACTGGGGATTCCCAAAGTTTTGGATGAGGCCACTAAGCCCCTCCAAAACGTGTGTTGAATCGTAACTCTGCACGTGTCTGGGAAATTATTAAAAAGAAGCCATTGTATGAGCTATACCTGATTAATTCGTCATTCTGTGCTGGCCAATCCCTGCTATCCACTTCGTGTTCCCTACATGCTGGTGGGATCTTCACTCGGGAAAAGGATGGGCACCCCAGCTGAAAGCCGGGCAGGGGGCCTGCATTTCCGGGACCACACCCACTGAAGGGACCTCAAATCAAGCTGCTGGCAAGCCGGCCCGGCTTGCCAGAGACGTTTCCAGCTCCAGGGCAGTTCTACGGATTGCTTCCCAGGGATGCTCAGGTCCCCAGATGTCTGTGGCCCAGCAGCCCCCAGCGCGGCAGGCGTGGAGGCGAGCCCCTTCCCAAGAGCGTAAAGTGCTGCCTTTAAGACCGAGACAGCAGCAAAGACCCTTCCGAGAAGGAGAAGCTGCGGCCCCTCTAGCAGAGCCACTCAGCCTGGGCTTTGGGCGTTGGGGGACGGGGGCTCCATCCAGCTCACATGATCTGCTAAGACAGGGCTGGGCAGGGGCCTCCCAGGATGTTTTCGAGGAGGGAAAGGGCCACAGTTCCCCGTTTCTTTGTTAGGGTTTCCTCTGCCGCTTTCATGTGTCCCCTCTCTGCAGCTAGCGGGAGATTGCCTGTTTGATCCTTGTCCCTTGCCGGCAGAAAAGCCTTCAGGGGCCGCGGGCTGCCCGTCCCTGCTGTAGGGCAAGACGTGGTGCCACGACAGAGGTCACGCCTCGCCTTTCTTTTGCAGACTGGACACTTGGGGACACAGACTTCTGCACCAAGCCAGAAAATGCAAACTGCTTGCGGGTCTGATCGCTCCCCCCTCCGTAAATGCCCTCCCTGAATCTGCTCCCTGTCCTTTCATTAGGGCTACTCTCTGCCCATGTACAGAAAACCATGCACAGACTGACCAACAATTCAGAATCCCTCAAACTTCAGCTTCGGGGGTTTTGTGTCAAGGTGAGTGGCTTGTGCAAAGGAGAAACAGGGATCCTGTCCCTGTGGGAATTTCAGAAGTTTCCTGTGCAACACGGGAGCCTTGCATTCTATGTAGGGGGTCGGCTGCACACGCACGTGTGCGTAAGGCTGTGTGCATGACAGAGAGAGAAATAAAAGAGCAGGTTCAGCAGCAGCTGCCAGCTATGACCTCCACAGGAACCAGCTGCATCCTCGGCTTTAACCCACTGGGTTAAAAAACAGGTGGTTCCCCCACCTGAGGCCGAGACCCACTCGTCCTGCTCCCCGTCACACGGGGCACAGCTTTTCTAACTGGCATTCTGGGTTCCAGAGTGGAATCCCGCACGAATGCTTCCAGGCCCACCAGAGAGTCAGCGGCTCACCTTATATAGCCATGGACCCCCGAGGCTCCGGCGGAAATGTTCCTTCCTGACATTCCCATGCAGCTATAAAAAGCAGCAGTGCTCACAAGGACCTCTGGATTTTATGCAATAAACATTCACAACCCTATTGCCGCTTTCATGAGGGGCCAAGAGCTTTTTCCCCCTAAAGTTCCTCTGGCCCCATTTGAGAGCTGCTGTTAAAAAGCTGCCACACCGTCACACAGCACGGCAGAATGCTTTCTGGCAGGGCCGAGAACATGGACGCCGGCGCTCACAGATCTGCATGCACAGCTATGTCGAATGGCTGGGAAAGTTTATTGCAGGACACGCACCCTGCCTGATGGTGATGCCGTGTTTTCTGTTTGAAGCACAGCCTGAACTGACCCGCTTCGGTCCAATGCCGTGGGCACTGGGGCGCAGGAAAGCATCCAGGGTAGGACCACCATCCACAACAAAGATGCCTCAACAAAATAAGGTGGGCGCTGCTCCCCGAGAAGAGGGCACCCTCCCCCAACCATCTGCCCAAATGGGCAGCCCAAGAGGAGCAGCTGGAGGGAATTTCTGGCACCAGCGGAGGCCCATGTTCAGCTAGATAACATCCTTTTGAAGAGGAAAGGCTGGACCAAGGAGGATCTCAGTGCTATGTAGACGGGGGCAACCTGGGCCTGATGGCACAGTGGCTAACCTGCAGCGGATACCTTGGACATGGGAAGGAGCAGGTAGCCATGGTCTCGGCTCAACCACGGGGCTTGCTGGAGCCTTAGGCTCCCAGAGATGCTTGCTCTAAGGCAGTGTTTCTATGCTGGCTGGGGAATTCTGGGAGTTGAAGTCCGCACATCTTCAAGCGGCCAAGGTTGAGAAACACTGCTCTAAGGACACCCAGCAGCATCTTCTCACCCTCGCTTCTGGCACTGGGAAAGCAGGGAGGGCAGGAAGCCGCCCTGAAATCATCATCCACCCCCATTTCAGGTCACCTACTGGTTTCTGGGCCTCCCCCCCCCCCCATAATCTGTCACTGGGTAGTCGACTCCATGCTGCAGCTCACCCATGGAATAAATACACTGTCCAGTTCTGGTTGCCACAATACAAAAAGGACGCCGAGGAACCAGAAAGAGAGCAGAGAAAAGCAACACATGCTTTTAATAGTTTTTTTTATCATGAATATTTTAATATATGTATTGGTTTTTTAATTAAGTGTTGTACACCACCCAGAGTCACCTTTTTGTGAGATGGGTGGCCGTACATATTTGATAGACAAATAAATAAATAAAAATAAAACAAAGATGGTGAGGGGCTTGGAGGATCAGTGCTCCGGAGGGTGGGTCAAGGAACCAGGTGAGCTTAGCCTAAAGAAGAGGAGGCTCAGGGGAGACATGAGAGCAGTTTTCTGATCCACGAAGGGATGTCCCAGGGAAGAGGGGGTGGATTTATTTTGGAGAGCATGAAGGGGTAGGACGAGAGCCACAACGGATGGAAGCTTTACAGAGAAGACCCAAACCCAAAATAAGGAGGAATTTCCTGACTGTGAGCGCTCTGCAGCAGTGGAAAACTCTGCCTCCTGGAGTCGTGGGGGCTCCGTCACTGGAGGCTTTCAAATAAAGGTTGGGCAGCTATTGGTCTGGTGTGGTCTGAGAATTTCTGCCCAGGGCAGGGGGGGAACTACAAGACCTCCAAGGTCCCCTTCCAACCCCAGGACTCTATGATTCTATCATTTGGTCAATTGAATTTGTGGTATCCCCCTCGCAGGTGGGGTCCCCCCCTCTCTCTATCATCTATCATCTATCATTTCAATCAGAGAGCCAAGTGTGGTGTAGTGGTTAAGGCACCAGTCTGGAAACTGGGAGACCATGAGTTCTAGTCCTGCTTTAGGCACAAAGCCAGCTGGTGACCCTGGGCCAGTCATTCTCTCTCAGCCCTAGGAAGGAGACAATGGCAAACCACTTCTGAAATCTTGCCAAGAAAACTGCAGGGACTTGTCCAGGCAATTGCCAGGAGTCAAAACTGACTTGAAGGCACACAGACACACACACTTCAATCAAAATCCCTCCCTCCCTCCCCCATTCAACACTCTGCTGCTCTCCCCTGTAAATCCAAAGCACCAGGAGCCTCTCTGGGCACTGCCAGCAAGATTTCTAAAACTGCAGTGGGGAAGGGAAGAACAAAGCAACGGGGAAGAGGCTGCCCCATGGTTGTGTAGGCTGCCTTTTGAAGACATGGGGGCCATCAAACACAGGTTTATTCCTCATGCACAGGGGCCCCAATGAGATCTAGCTCCCTGATCAGTGTGCCAAGATGAGGCACATGGCTGTTACATTTGTACATGCATTCTTGGGGGTGCACTTAAAGCTTCTTCAAAAAGGACTTCAAGGGGATGTGGAGGAAGAGACAGCCAGAGTTTATGTGAGCTTTTGAGTCCTAAATTATATTTATCCTCTTTTGGAACATAATCTCTAAAGCTAATTATTTATGAAACTTTATCTGGGTTGCTTAGAAGGAGGGCAGAGCAAAAGAAATAGAAAGCCTTGCAGTTGAGCTGAAACCCCCGCAAATAAACTTAGTTGTGGTGCTGTATCGGCACACCTGAAGGTTATACCAGAATATATACAGTAAAGATTCTTCAACCTCCTCCAAATGTTACATGTCTTGACATTGGAGCCAACTCTTCCTATCATCTCTCTTGATCCGTTTGAGATTCACCTGGGAAAGCCAGCAGCTGTTAGTCTGCCCACCTGGTGATGGGCCAGAACATTGCCCAGAAAGACCCCCAGCCGTGCCGTGCTGCCTCCACCATCCACCGACCAGCATCGCCACCTGTCCTTCTTGGGACCATAGAGGCCTCATCGAAGCATTGAAGTGGCAAGTGCTGTCACTGCTGGACATCTCTCCTTAAGGCATTTTGGACTTTTGGCAGGAACACTCTCTCCTCATTTCCAGCCTTCGTCGCCTTTAGGAAGCACTGCCGGGCTGGGTCCCTTCCCACCTTGTGACTGAGCTGACATCCCGCCTTGGAGCCACATTCTCTTCAGACAGCTCCCTTGAAGTTGGTCACAATGGAGAACCCAACTCTTCCCGTCTTAGCATCTCTCTCCCTCACAGACGCACAGACGCACAGACACACAGGCATGGGCACAGATATTCAGAGCAACAAGCTGACTTATTGCTAACGTGCACATAAATAGGTTGTTCCAGATGATCTCAGCTTCCGCTTGTTCAGACCAATGGGGATGCTCAAACACACAGAAAGAGAGGCAGAAGTACTCTGGTCAGCATATGTCCAGAGCAGGGTTTTCCAAAGTGCTGCTGCTGGCGACACACCAGCGGCGGTGGCGGCGGCATTGCGGTGGCGGCGCGCGTGCGCACGGCGGCGGTGCGGGTGTGTGTGCGGTGGCGCGCGCCCGCACGGCGGCAGCACGGGGGTGTGCGGCAGCACACGCGCGGCACGGCGGCAGCGGCAGCCTCCGCTAAAACACGGAAGCACTGATCCCGCGCCGCTGCCGCTGCCGGCGTGCACACACGCACGCGCCGCCGCTTCCGGGTGGTGTGGCGACACACCACGCTGTGTGTGGCGACACACTTTTGTGTCACGACACACAGTTTGGAAAGCTCTGGTCCAGAGAATGAAATGCCCCCATAAGGGGGGGTGTTGGGGTGCTCAAGGAACATTGGTCAATACACCTCCCTATTAGACACACACACACTATCACTAACGCCATATGCATTTGTGCATGAACTTCCATTAATACACTCATTTTCCTCCAGAACTCTCACTTGTACAGACACACACACACACCCCACAAGCCTTCCCCAGTTTAAGCCCCAGTTCCTCGAAGGATCGGATTCTGCTGGCCCCACAGGGGCCCCTTTTCCCTGCCCACCTTTGAGAGCAACCAGGATTGCAAGAACAGGGGATTATTTTTCCTTGCAGTGCGCAACCCAATTCTGGAATGCCTTCTGGGTTCCATTGAAGATTATCATAATATGTTTCTAGGAAAGCTCCGACAACTCACAATCATTGATCGATTATCTTTTACTGCTGTTTAGCTTTGGACTGGACTGGATAGTTTTCCCTTCTTTCCTTGGTGTTTACTGCATACATTAATGTTCACCAATGCAGGGCGGGAAAGCAGCCTGGGAAGCTGTTTGCCTGCATAACAGCCTAGATTTTTTTTAAATAAATGCAAACAAAACAAAAAGCCCAAGCAAAAAGTTTTATTTACAGGGACCAGGGCTATCACAGGCTGTGGTCAAAAAAAGTCAAGATGGTGGGTCTTGAAGGAGCGATGGATACCAAATGGGCAGAGATTCAATCACATTGTTATGACCGCCATCTTGACTTTTTTAATTGCCCCCTGCAGACACCCTGACCTAGACGGTTCCGCTGCTCAGCCACAAATTGAACAGATCTACTTGCTTCAGAAACTCCCTCCATTCAAAGCTTCATCCCACTTCAGAAAAAAAGGGCCTTTTGTGAAAATCAGTAAATAGTGCGGTGTTGCTCTGCACAATTGCTGAGTTTCTTTGTCAAACCCATCAGTTGCTTTCTCTGTAGCTAAAATGATTTGCAAAGGAGGTGCAGTGGAGAAGTGGAATGAACTTCCAAACTCCACAAAGGGCCAAACCCCAGCTAATGCTCCATGAGACGCTAATCAAGCCTCCAGATGTGATCCAGCTGCAAGTTCCCAAATACCACGTTGGCTGGGAATTCTGGGAATTGCCATCCCAAAGCACCATGGGCTGCCAAGTTGGCAAAAACTTCACTAAAGTCAGAAGGCCCCTTATAAATCTACAACATAGCAGCTCCTAGTTCATGCAAACAGTTCAGAAATGCTCCAGGGCATAAATCGATGCAAGGAAGCTCCACTGAGCACTGAGCAAAAATATTGATTTCCTGTGGAAATCTCTCCCTCAGCAGACTTCTTGAGTTGGAGGTGTTTACACACACACTCACACACAAACGGTCTCACCTGGAACTCCCCAGAAGGCTTTCTTTGAGACCAAGGGGGGAACAGAGAGGGTTGCCCCAGGGGGGAGCAAGAAATGGCACATCCCTTCCAGGTGATTTACATGGGAGGAGGAGGAGGAGGAGGGGGGGAATTCCTTCAAGTACTCTAATTGGAGGCGTACCCTTTTTCTTCTTCCCTCTTTGCGCCACTTTTCACACCCATAAACTACTTGCAGTGGATTGGGAGAAAACAAACGCAAATATTTGGGGACTAGTGGAGGAACGTATACCAATGCAGCCGCGTGCCAAAAGCCTGGGCACGGCGACCTTGGTGCTATTTCCACCTGCGCCCGACACTGGTGAGCGCACACACATCATGTGCAAAAGTCACGCTTACAGCCGTCGGAGGTGGCTTGCCGGCTAGTGTGTGGAAGCTAAGGCAAGTAAGTGTAGAAGGGAAGAGGGAGCATGGGGAGGGGCTTTGCCCCCCTCCAGGAGTTCTCCCCAGCAGTCCGCATTCCCAGTTGCGCTGGCTCCGCGAGAAACGCAATTCCAGATGAGCGAAATGGGGCGCCCCCCCCCCCCCTTTGCAAACGCTCGCACGCAACGCGACCACCCGCCCCGGGACCCGAGTCTGCGTGCCGGAGCCCCCGGCAGGCAAGGGCTGCTTTCGCCCGCCTCCCTCGCAGGAAGCCTCTGCCCCCCCCGCGCCCCCCCCGCGGCTGGGCTCTCGAGACAGGGGCCGGTCGCGCGTGGGGACGTACCTTCCGCGAGAGGCTTCTCAGCGGGGACTTCACGCAGTTGCCCATCGCGGGGGCGGCCTTCCCGGCTTAGGAAGGGCAACCGGCAGCCGAACCCATCGGAGCAAAGGGCGCCGCCGGTCACCTCCGAGCGCTCTGGCCGCCGCGGGCGGGGACTCTCCCTCCTCCCTTCCGTCCCTGCCTTTCTCCCAACTTTAAGCCCACTTTCTCCGCCAAGAAGGGGAAAGGGGGGAAAGAAACGGGGAGGGAAGGGCAGAGAGAGAGAGATGAAAGCTACCTCGGCTTAGCGCCCGGATCCCTCCCCCCCGCCTCCCATAAGGGAGGGAGCTGCTCTGGCTCGGGAAGGGAGAGGAGATTAAGGGCAGAGCGCCCCCCCCCCCCCCCCATCTTCCTGCTCAGGATCGGGCGTCCCGCTGCCTGCCCGCCGCTCTGCCTCCGGGTTCGCAGCCGAGCAGGGCGGCTCCCGGGCTGGAGGACAGCCGCCCCCTGAGACGGCAGGGCGGACTCCTTCGAGCAGTGAGCGGGGGTCCCGGGAGGCTTGCCGCGCCCTGAACCCGACCGGGAGGTCAAGGAGTTGACCCCCCCCCCCCCCAGAATTCCGACGTGCAGGTATGCACGAACATTTGGGGGTGAAGCGGCTAACAAAGAGTGAGCAGATCAATCGACCCTAAACGAGGAGGAGGGGGGTAATTCTGGCAAGCTGTGGGAAAGGGCTTAGAAAAGCAAGGAAAAGATGCCACCCTAGCCATTGGCCGTAAGTAAAGGTAAAGGTACCCCCCGCACGTTTGTGCAGTCGTGTCCGACTCTAGGGGCCGGTGCTCATCTCCGTTTGTTAGCCGAAGAGCCAGCGTTGTCCGAAGACGCTTCCGCGGTCATGTGGCTGCATGACACGCGCGGAACGCTACATTGGCCGTAGCTTGCACATATTCCACGCTTCCTTCAATGCCTCTGTAAAGCTTTCAGAAGTCTTAACATTGATCGGGTTATTTTTTTAGTTCGTATGGCATTCTTCAACCAGTCCATACTCCAGGAAAGAAAGCCAGACTGCTCACTTGAGGGAATGATATTAAAGGCAAAACTGAAGTACTTTGGCCACATCATGAGAAGGCAGGATACCCTGGAGAAGATGCTGATGCTGGGGAAAGTGGAAGGCAAAAGGAAGAGGGGCCGACCAAGGGCAAGATGGATGGACGATATTCTGGAGGTGACGGACTCGACCGTGGGGGAGCTGGGGGTGGCGACGGCCGACAGGAAGCTCTGGCGTGGGCTGGTCCATGAAGTCCAAGAGTCGGAAGCGACTGAACGAATAAACAACAACAACAAAATGGCATTCTTCTTGCTGGGAAATCCCTTGTGAGGTCCAGCAGCCGGCTGTGTAGACTATTTAGCCGTGACAAGTCGTGTTCCCCGGGGTGCACCACGAGGAGGCTAGTCTACATTGCGCCGCTGTTACCCACTGATCAGGTTAAACTGACTCAGGGATCTGTGGAAGTCTACGGTGCTCAAGGCTTCCTGTGGGAGAACTCTGCCTCCACGGCTCCCAGCCGCCCCCAGGCAAAGCCAGCCCCACCGCACCGCCAACGCGCCCCGAAGAAGCCCTGCCGGAGGTCGTGAGCCACGGAAGGGAAACAGTAAGGGTGTCTCTGACCCAGGACACAGCCTGGAAACAGCGGAGTGACACCTCTACGTGCTTTATCAAATCAGGGCAGCTGAAAGGTACATTCTCTGATATGAGAGAAGGCAGATCAGTTGCGTTTTCTTCTTCTTGCGCATTTTTAGCCAGAGGGAGCCCTTCCCTTCCCTGGGCCCCTTGAGAGCCCAAGGTCTGCAGGGGAGGAAACTCACGGTGACACTCAAGGAATTCTGCCCGTACACAAAGGCCAACTTGAGTCTGCGGCCAGATATTCTGGGATCTGGTCGCTCGTCCTTCGGGGCAGAGAACCAGTTTTATGAAACTGAGAATATTCAAAGAAGAGAGGGAGAGGGAGAGGAACAGGCCATTGCGGGGCCCAAACTCTGCCCACAGCCAGAGGCAGCGGGATCTGGGCTGTCGAAGGTCATCCAAGCAGACCTTTTGCCACACCCAACTTGGGGCACCTCCACAAAGGTCACTCCAGAACCAGCCCTTGTGCAATATCACATCATTATCATTCTTGAGGGCCAGTTTGGTGTATCGGTGAAGGTGCTGGGCTACAAACCAGGAGATGGAGTTCTAGGTCTCCCTCAGGCATGAAAGCCAAATGGGTGACTTTGGGCCAGTCTCTCTCTCTCTCTCTCTCGCAGTCCAGCCTACCTCACAGGGTGGTTGTTGTGGGGAAAATAGGAGGCAGGAGTATTGGGTATTGGCTGTGTTGAGTAATATATGGAGTCCTTGGTGCTCTCTGAGCCTTGTTGTTTTCTTGCAGACGTTTCATTACCAGGCTAGGCAACATCTTCAGTGAGAAAAGGGAGTGGGACTTGCTCTCTGTTTATATCCCATGGCTTGTCCTGCTTGTGTTGGTGGAGGTGTTGTTCCTTGTTCCTTAATTAGGGTATATTGTGCTGTTTGATTGTTCCTCTGGTGCTAATCCTGGTGTTAATCTTTGCCTATCTGGTTGTTGATTGCTGGCCAGGAGATGTTCTGGTCTTCTGGCTTTTCTATTGTCTCTTATGAATGGTATGTAAATGTTGTTTACCTCTATGTGTCTGTTGATGGCTGCTTTGTCTGAGTGCCCAGCTTCCAGGAATTCTCTAGCGTTTTTGGATTCCATGCCACCTGGCTCCTATGTTCAAGCATCTCTCTTCATGCTTCCCATGGAGGCTCAGCCACCACACTGCCTGGTGACTTTGCCTCTTCCCCTTGTCATCGCCACCCCCCACCATCTTTTGGAAATGCCTGAGCAAGTGCAGACAACTTGAACTGGGGGTTCAGATGGGGGAGCACCCTGACGGAGTGTCCATTCTTTGCCCCCTCTTGCGGAAGAACTAGAAAGAAGAACCAATTGTTCCACGCTGCTCTCACTGTTTTGAAAATCACCGCAGCTCAGCTTGGAACTCTTTTTGAGAGTGGGGAGGGTGCAACTGGGGGTGGGGGGCAGCAACTCTGCTTAGCGCTTGCCAGATGGGGCTGATCAGCGACCAAGGCTGCTGCCTTGAAGAAAGAGGGCCCGGCCTCTGGCCCCGGGCTCGGCGTGTCACGGGAGGAGAGCCTTGGCTCTGGACTCGCAGGGCATCGGTCACAGCCTGCAGGCTGAGCGCTCCAACAAGCCATGATGGATCTGGGTCTTCTGAAGCAGGGTTTCTCAACCTTGGCCACTTTCAGATGTGTGGACTTCAACTCCCAGAATTCCCCAGCCGGCTTCCCCATTCCCCATTCTGGGAGTTGACGCCACATGTCTAAAAGTGGCCAAGGTTGAGGAACACTGTTCTAAAGTGTTGTTGGCTGGGGGATTCTGGGAGCTGAAGTCCACACAGCTTAACACTACGAAGGTTGAGAAACATGGTTCTTCTACTAGGCAGGGCCAGAAATGGGGTGGAAGGACCTCCTGCTCACACCTGGTTGCCCAAGAGGGAGACGACGATTGTGTGAAGTCGTTTCTCATAGCTCTCTTCCCACCGTGTTCCTCTTCTGGCTACAGAACTCTTTTTCAGATGGCAGCTTAGCCTGTTGGTGCCCGTGGCTGCCCTTTTACCAGAGACAGGCTTCTTCCACCCAGCAGCGTGTTGGAACCAGGTGACTCCAATTCAGAATCCACTTTGCCCTCTCTGAGGTTGAGTCCTCCTCATAGGAATCTCGGCCATTCGGCTGGACGATCTCCACCTGGCTTCCAGCAGAAGGTGCCGGCCGTGAGTGCTGCCCCCCGGCCCCCCTCCATCCGATGGAACTTCCTTCCCAGAAGTGGCTGCTTATCTTATCAAGGCACTGACCAGAACAGACGGAGCCTGCCTGGGAAGAGAGAGGGCAGATGCCAGTGTCCCTGGTTCCGGCAGCCTGAGAATGGCTTCTCCAGGACCCCCAAAGACCCAGATGTCCTCCTGGCTGGGTCACGCGGCCTTTGCAGATGTGTGCAGGTGGGGGTGGTTGCACGGCACCAGGCTGATGCAGAGAGGCCTTTCTCGGCCCTGCAAGACCTGCTGGGGAAGCCGCGGAGACTAGTGCCAGGCCTGCCCAAAGGGGCAGCTGATGTCCTTTCTTTGCCAGCCCACAGCTGGAGACCCCTCCGAGTGATGGGCTTCTGTGAACAGGAAAAGAGGTTCCAGACTGGAGTGGCTGAAAGAGCAAAATCTCATTTGTGGCAAGAGCCGCACAGCAGAACCCTCTCCCCATTCCGGTTTGGATGCTCCCCTTTCTTGCCACTAGGTGGGGCTGTTTCATCAGTTCTCCACCGGTCTTCCCTTGCCTTTGCCAGGTTTGCTCAGCAAGGATGCCCCCAGCTGGCAGAGAGGCAGCTGGGTGCTGCGGCTGGCAAGCTTTCCTTCTCTGATCCCGCTGCCACATTCCGACAGCCGGCAAAGGAGCCCTCGCCTCCAAAAGCTGAGGCCGTTGACAAGAAACGTGGTCATAAAGGAGTCCTGTGGCTCCGTGTGGGTCTTCACTGCAACCGGCTAACGCAAAGTCATTTTTGGGGAGCCTCTACTGCAGAGGGAACAGACTAATTTTACACGGCGGTGCTTTGACATGTATTCAGCCAGAACCGGACAAGCTGCAATGCACACAAGTACGCCTAAGGATCAACTCCGTTCAAAATAGAGAAACAAAGCATGGTCTAAGTACAGCAGCTGTCATCTAAATGCTAACTATAACTTCCTTTCTCTGATTAAACAATCAGGATTGTTAGTTGCTTATTATATTTAACAATAAAAATGGGGAGCGATGCCTCAGCGGGTAAGACGCCAGGCTTGTCGATCGGAAGGTCGCAAGTTCGAATCCCTAGCCCCGTGTGACGGAGTGAGCTCCCGCACTCGCCCCAGCTCTTGCCAACCTAGCAATTCGAAAGCATGCAAATGCAAGTAGAAGAATAGGTACCATTGGAAGGACATTGGTAGGCTGGAGACTGTCCAGCGGTAAGCAACCAAGATGAGAAGGCCAGGAAGGAAAAAGTGATGAGGAATGGTTGAAGGTGTTGAAGAAGAAAAGGCCACGGGAAACACCCCCCCCCCCCAGTGCTGTCTTTGAGTATCTGATGGGGCAGAATTTTTCAGAGTTGTTACTGAAGGCAGGACAACAAACCAGGGGATCAAAATTGCAACCCAGCTCATCTGACCTGGGCATCAGGAGGACTTTCCTAACATTCAGGGCTGTTCCACAGCGGAACAGGCTGCCTCAGGAGATGCTGCACTCTCCCTTGCTGGCGGTGTTTCAGCAGAGGCTGGACAGCCACCTCGTGAGAAGGCGGGGGGGGGGGGCCGGCGGATTCCTGCATTGGGTGGGGGTGGGGTAGAAAAGATGAGATCCCAGATCCCTCCCAACACTGACGTCCTGTGATTTTCTCTCCAGTTTGCCGTCAGAAGCCGGGAACATTTATTTGTTTATTTATCAAGCAGGTTGATCTGGCAATGCTTCCAGCAGAAGGCAACCTGCAGAGGCTTCTGGGCCGTCCAAGTGCGGAAAGTTTTCCTGGGGCAGCCGCTGATCCTGGAATCAACATACAATCCTTCCTCCATGGTAGAAAGTAGCCGTTTTTTCTCCATTATGCTTTTTACATCTTAAAAAAATCCCCCCCGCTGGACTTGAAACAGGATGAGGCGGCCAAGAAGCCCACGCTGGAATTCCTCAGGTTAAAGGAATTAATGCCTGACCCACACATCCAGCCCCCCCCCCCCCCCTGTTTCTCAGCGGAAACAAGCTTGGGCTCCCTCTGACATTTCTATGACGTTCTGCAGGCCTGAAAATGAATGCTGGCAATTTTGCAAACACACTCATTGACGGGCATTCATTTTACACTGTGGATGTATTTATTACTTCTCGTGGGCTCCTCCCCGTGTAGAGAGCTTTTGCTTTTCAAAAGCAGCCACCTCTAACAGCCAGGAAACCAGGTACCTGCAGGCGGTGTTCAAAATACTGATGACAACTGTCAGCCACTCTAATCTAAAATATTATGCATGCTACTTGCTTTTTTTAATGTACTGGAAACCCTGTATTATGGTTATTTAGATTTTACTGCACCTTATTTGCTGTCAGTTATTGTGAGGCCCTGATAGATCATAATATTACAGATTATGTAATATTATAATATCATATGATAATTATCATATGATAATGTAATATTATGCAAGCACAGACATACACAAATACTCGTAAGGCGAGCCAGGATACAGGAGTATCCACTGCCTGCCCAATCTCTCTTCGAAGAGACTGGCCTTGATCACAGATTCCCAAGACCAACAGCCTCGTCTCCCGCCATTTTCAGGCAGGAGAACTGAAGTGACAGCCCCAAAGAAGCTCACCACGAAGGGGAAAAAATCAAAAGGGCCCCTCCCTAACTCTTCGCCCCCCCAAACCCACCCGGCGCAGCTAAGCCCTGACCCTCGGCCGTGTGATGTTTGCCCATCCAGACTGGCTTTCTAAAGCTCAGCTCTCTGCTTTTTTGTTACTGCTTTTAGAGAACAGACGCTGCTTTCTGGAAAAGCTCAGGCAGTTTCCCGGACATCTTTCCCACGGCTACTTTTCTATGTGCAAAGAAACCGATTGCCAGGCCCTTTTCTCCCGCCCTTCGTCGGCCCGAGGAAAGGCGGCCCGGGGCGCAGCTGCCTGGCTCTGCTCCTCAGGCGAAGTCCAGTTCAGCTGCTCCTAAAGAGAGGAAGGTGCCAGCGCGGCTGCCGTTGCTTTGCAATGCGCCCAATTTCGCTCAAAACCGAGGAGAAGACAGACAGGAAAGGTGCTAGAACTGTTGGCTCTGGTGAGGCACACGAAATGATATTCAGGACTCCCCAGGGCATGGTCAAAAACTTCAAGATGGCGGTCATGACCAAGCAATCAAAGCTCTGCTTGGTTAAAGGCACGGCGCACGTAGCAAACAAGTGGAGTTTCAATTGCACTTTCATGGCTGACGTTTTTGGCCGTAACCTGCAGAAACCCCCGCACCTACCTGAAGACTTTTCTACCCCAGATGAAAATATTTGATTACTTTCTGTCAGCACATTTCAGGTGGTGGTAAATTAAAAGCTTTGAAGAAGCCGCGGTGTTTCGTTTACAGAGAGATGGTATCCGGAGGCAGATTCCAGCCGAACATTAGAAAACTGAAAGAGCCATTTGGCAGCGATGGCTCTGAGAAGTGGTGGACTCCCCTTGGTCAGATGTGGTCAAGTGGAGGCTGGACAGCCGTCTCCCTGGGATGCTGGAGTTTGGGTTCCTCCATTGATCAGGGGGTTGGACTTCATGGCTTCCAACTCCAGGATTCTAGCATTCCCTGACGTAAATAAAATGGGTGTCCACAGGGCAAATGCCTCAGATGTTGAGACGAGAGCTGTCCCTGCAATTCAGGCATTGCAGAAGGTCCATGGATAGCAAGGGAGTGGTGGGGGGGCCTGAGGAAGCTTCCTGCTTGACATTCCACTGGGTCTAGGACTAACCCTGCAGATATTAATTAAGTTTTAGTGAATTGGTTAGGTGCCACTGAGGCAGATTCAGCTTCTGCATGGACAAAAGCTCACCACCTCACCTTGTCCATAGCAATAATGTAGAGCAGTGTTTCTCAACCTTGGCAACTTTAAGACGTGTGGACTTCAGCTCCCGGAATTCCCCAGCCAGCCATTCTGGGAGCTGAAGTCCACACGTCTTAAAGTTGCCAGGGTTGAGAAACACTGATGTAGAGATCTTCCAAAGGCATTCCTGTAAATTGTTTGATCCTTTCTGTCCATTTTGTCTGTGGTCTTCCTCTTCTACTCTCCTCAAATTTGCATCTTGGGTGTCCAAGGGGGGGAGGGGGCAAGAGGGGGGCAAAACACCATCATGCAAATACCACAACTGATGTAATTGAGGCAGCCGTTGGGATGCAAGTCCCACCCTCCCACTTCACACCGCTGGAAGAAGGAAAAGACTAATTTCCGGGATAGACATTTTCAATGGCCCCAGTACTCAGATGAGTAGAATTCTTATGGTTTTTGATGGCTCAATATAAGAATTCTCTTATTTTACGGGCTATATTAATGGCTGAGATTTGGATGGGACAAGCACCTTGTGAACCAGGGAGGGGAACTTTCTTTATACCAAGGACTCAATTCCCTCAGAATATCTGTTGGAGGGGTTGCAGACTCACGGGGTGGGGTGTGTGTGTGGAGGGAGAGGAAAAAGTTGGGCTCCTGCTTTCTGCTCAATGGCTGGTTCACATCGCACAAAGCTATAATGGGGTTGTTTTGGTGTGGCTCATCGGGTGGTACAACCCAGCCACTGGGGCTTGTAAACCATGGTTGATGGCTCAACATGTTGTGTGAACCCAGCCAGTTGTAGTTAATTCAATCGCCTGCAGTTTAACAGATCCCGTTATGGGTTATTGGCCCTCTGCTTTCCGTTCTTGCTCTGGAGTCTCAACATGCATGTGGTTTTTGCAACGGGGGGCATCCAGCCCCCAAATCTTTTGGTCTCCCACCCCTGTGCTAAACAAGGAAGAAAGAAAGGAGTGCCTGGGAGGCTAGATCCATACAGTGGGGCTGGAGAGAAACAGCTGAGAGCTGGAGTAGAGCCATGAAGAAGCAGCGTAGCTGGGACTAACAGCCTGCTTGAAGAAGGGATGGGGGGCCTACTTGGTTTGGGAGCAGCCGAACCATCTAAGAGTTCTTCCTTTGATGGAAATGGTGCCGCTGAGATTTCCAAAAGAGGGACCAGCAGGCAGATATTTCATCAATCTTCCTTTGAGCCAGATGGTGTTGGAGTGATCCTAAGAGCAGTTGGTAGGAACTGTGCCAGGCTGGGGAAGAGCATCATTACAAACATAAATGCAGACCAGCGGAGCATCAGGGCTTCTGTGGCAAGATCACTTGCCTGCACTCGTCCAGAGGGACAGAGAGCAGTAAATATTCCCTGTCAAGGTCAAGAGAAGTAAAATGGAAGAAACTGGGCCCAGGGGAACCTTCCTAAGAACGAATTTAGAGCACCTTGCTGTCACCATGCAATGCAGAACTGGTCTTCCCACTGCAGGGTCCAAATGCAGCACTGGAATCTTGCTAACACACACAGTTGTGGTTATTAACTGCATCCACTCTGGAGCTAATGCAGAGAAAGGAGATTCATTTCTTGGATGGCTTCAACACTGGAGATCAATAACCCGGGCTCTTTACTGGTACATGCATGTTATACGCATGTAAGTCTCAACATCTAAATGTCTCCCTGAAATCCCGCATCCCATCTATCTTTATGGCTCATGTGCTGTGGCCCTCTTGAGAGAACCAAAGTGTTAATCAAGCCAGTGCTATTTCCACAGCCTTTGTGCTAATGTTACTCCCCAGGTTTTGCTCCAAATAAGAGCCCTGCTCTGCTGATCAAAGCTATTACCATCAAACTGCAGAGCTGCAAAAGAAAACAGTCGGTAGTCGACACACAAGGGGGAAAGGAAGATAAACATTCTGCATCAAGATTTCTGAAGTGTGTGGAAATGATGCAAGTATTGTGCAGAGTTTGGATTTTTTTTTATTTTGCATAATTAAACCAAATTATATTGGTTCAATCTGGGGGGATTCAAAGAGCTATGCAGTGTTACGTGAAGATGTTTGACTCCTTCATTTCAGTAGGAAAAATCAAGAGCATACAATGGGGGAGACCACCTTGGGTATCAGGGCATGGGTGTCTTTGTGGATCATACTCTAAGCATGAGCCAACAGAGCCATGCAGCTACAAAAAGCCCAGATGCAATCCTCGGTTACATTCACAGAAGTATAGAGTCAAGGTCATTGTTCTTCTCTATTCTCTACTGGTCAGACCACACCTAGAATATTTATTTATTTGTTTGTTCAATTTATATAGCCGCCCATCTCAAGCCAGTGACTCTGGGTGGCTAACAATCATAAAAAACAGTCAAACAATTAAAACAATACAAAAGAAATTAAATAAATATTGTGTCAGTTCTGGGCTCTGCATTTTGGGAAACACATTGACAAACTGAAGGGTGTCCAGAGGTGAGTAATCAAGATGATAAAAAGTCTTGAAGAAAATACTTCTGAAGAAAGGATTTAGCCTGGAGAAGAGAAGACATGGTGGAGGAAGGGCGATACGACAGTATCTTAAGAGCTATTATGTAGAAGGTAGGCAGAATTTTTCAGAGTTGTTCCGGAAGACAGGACAAGAAACAAGGGGCTTAAATTACACAGAGATGGATTTTGGTCAGGCACCAGGAAAAAAAATTCTAGCAAGAAGAGCTGTTCAGCAATGGAGCAGATTGCCATGGCCAGTGGTGGACTCAAGCTTTGCTGGAGGTGTTGAACAGAGGCTGGATGGCCACTGCCGGGATAGCCAGAGGGGGTTCGTATGGGAATCAGACCTCTGGGCAAACCCCACCCTCCCTCGCACTGATGATGTTCCCTAGTCGGGTAGTGAAACGTCTGCAAGCCGACAGCCAAGCTCGGAGAGCACCCAGGATGCCACCGTTCAGCCCTGACCTACAGAGATTCTTTTCTGTTGGAATTCTATGACTCTTCAGCCCTCGCTCTTTCGACAAGCACTGCCTGCCCGCTTTTGCACCCTGAGCATGGAACTTTTAAATAAAAGAATGTAGGATTCTTGGGAAGCAGACATGATACACAAATGTGACAAATAAATAAATAAATAAATAAATAAATAAATAAATAAGCAAGCAAGCAAGCAAGCAAGCAAGCAAGCAAGCAAGCAAGCAAGCAAGCAAGCAAGCAAGCAGATATTTGCATCCAGCTCAAAGTCCTGTGTATCGGACACTCACTCCCAGGGCGTTCCGGAGTGATGCCTAGAGGTAGATACGAGGAAATGTACAACAGCTGCACACAGGTGCTTTCCTTGCCTCCGTCTTCTCTAGTCTCCCGTTTGTCAATGTCTAGACTGTAATCTCCTCTGAAGAGGAACTTTCTTGCTATAATTCACAAAGTGACGCACTCAGGAATGTTGCTCTTCTAATGAATAAGCAACAGCCAGAGACAACTGCCGTCTACCTCCAGAGGAATGCCGCAAGAGAGCCTGACCACCTCCAGCAAATTGTGTCTGGCGAGCCACAGACCTCCGTCTCCCTGGGCCCTTCCTGGGCCATCGCAGTAGTGCTATTGGGTGGGATGTGACCTGGCAGGCTAACCGAAGGCGATCCCATTTAGGTTGCAACCGTGGAGGCGGCCCAGGGGTGACCACTGAGGAGGAGAGTGTTTTTACAGCCTCGGTGGAGCAGCTGGCAGGACTGATGCCCCTGGTGGGAAGGATCCACCAGCATGAGAAGCTGAGCACTGCGAACCAGCGTAGCCTCCTCTGCGCCATTGGAAATGCAACTTGCAGCAGAAGCTGAGGAGGGAGACGGAGTCTCCTTTCGCAAGGAGACTGGCAGTGTTTAGAGAGGGACTGGGTTTCACACTCCTAAGCTGCTGCATTTCAGACAGATGAACCACCAACGGGGGCTGGTCTGCTCCAAGCTTTGGTAATACCGTCATTGCAGGCACAACGCATCATCCTGCCTTGAGAGCAGCTTTGCTCGGCCTCAGGCGCACAACTGGCCCCGGGGACGTTGCTGGCTGGTGGTGACAGAGGAGGAGGGCAGGCAGCCTCAGTTTAAGGCATGTGTGTGTGTGTGTGTGTGTCCCCCCGTTTCTCTCAGTGCTCCAGCGGGTCAGCTTTACCTTGGCTCTCGCTGGGCAGCCTCAGCCGGCCGGCTGCACCTCGGCTCTGGGCCCCTGTCCCGCAGAGCCCTCCGCTTGGCTAAGGCATAGCAATTACTCCACCAGACACACACGCTAACTGGTCATTAGTCCAGTGCGACACTGCAGCTCGAGCACAGAGTCAGTGTCACTGGAAATTGAGCACGCCGTGCCAAGAGCAGCGGGAGCCCGAATGCCGGACCTGGGCCATGCCTTTGCTGGGCAGGCTGCCCTTCCTTGCGTGCCCCGTTTCCCCAGATGCTTGAGCCAAAGTCACCTCTGCAGCCAGAAGGGGGGCATCAGGTTGAGGAAGTTGCCTGCTAATGGAGAAGGGCTGCTTCTCTTCGGTGCCAGAGTTGCTGATCATTCCCTGGAGCCCCACAACCTCTCCTTGCCTGTGTCATCACAAAAACGGGGGGCTCGTAGCTGCTTTCTCGCCTTGAAACGACACATCCTGTTAAGAAGCTGCGGCTTTGCCCCTGCAGCTCTGCAGTCTGCACCACTAGGCAGTCCTGAAGGGCTCGAGGCTCCTTTGCAACACCTCCCATAATGGCTTGCAGATCCCACAACATCTGTCTCCCATGCAGAGGCAAAGGAACGCTGTCTGTCCTGCTTCTGTTCTCCGCAATCCAGCCTCCTCAACTTTCCTGTAAGCCACGCATGACGGAGCAGCCCCGCATCACTCCGTGAGGTTTCCTGGCTTCTGCCCTCTGCCAACGCAAGGTGTCCGTGGGCCTCACCCCAACGCAAGAGGAAAGCAGGAGGCTCTAGCCTTGGTACTCTCCCACCTGGGGAACACCGGTTTCCTTGCCCCCGAAGGTTCAGTGCAACCAGATACCAGCAATGCTCTGCACTCAACCCTCAACCACATCCTAGAACCAACATTCTGTGGCTTCAACATCTGCCCTGCTTTTCAGATGTGTTTTCTAACTTCTTGTCTGATGAAAAATCCTGGAGGACTTTTCTGCACAGGCTTTTTTTGTCATTTTGATCAACTCTTGCCCAACCATGGATTTCAGGTGCAATTATTTTATTAGCAATGCCAAACTATCAAGCATTCCTGCTCTGCCTCATCTGCCTCTTTCACTACGGCTGCCTTTCCCAACTGGGCCCCTCTGGATAGGCTAGAATATAGTCCACGTTGTCCTAGGGAACACCGGGAATGATGGCATTTGTAGTCCAATCCACGGGAAGGGCTACAGGGATGAAGAGAAGCTGCCCTTGGAAAATTTTATTTTCCAACTCCTGGAATAAGTCGTTACATAGTCTTTTTATTAAGATAGGAATAGAAGGAGAGAACAGTTCGAGCAGAGCCCACGTTCCTTCTACAGGGAAGTTGAAAGCAAATGTAGGGACTCTTTCTTGCTTTGGCGAATCATTTGAGGATTCCGGGGACAGCCAGAACAGTCTCACCTGGACCAGCCATTGGTCTCTAGGGTCGTTTGCTTCCTCTGCCAGTAGCCCTCTCGTGGGGGAACTGTCTTTTGGATCATCTCCTACTCTTTCTCTCAATTGAGAAGAATTGAGCGATCCTCAGAGTCACTTCCCGTGAGATGGGCGGCTATATAAATTTGACCAATAAAGTAAATAAGTAAAATAAATTGTTAGCATCACAAATCATGGTGAAGTACGCCTGGGGCACAGCCACACCACACAACAAAGCACACAGCCAACTGCTACGGGATGGTGACTTGCACCCCATTCCTGCCGTATATGACTGAGAAACAATGACTTCAGTGAGGAGTTTCCACCCTTGTCCTCTGCTCTTCCTCTCTGCTGTCAGCGGCTACCTCTACCTTATCTTGAAAGAGACTGGAGTCTCAGATATTTAAAAGAGAAACCCCAGAATGCCGACTTGGTGTTCACCTTGCTAGCCAGTTTGCTGTAGTGTTTCTCAACCTCGGCAACTTTAAGATGCTGGCTGGGGAATTCTGGGAGTTGAAGTCCACACATCTCAAAGTTGCCAAGGTTGGTCTATTGGACAGCCTTCTTTGGGAAGCACCTCCTTGAAGCCCTGCAAAGCAGAACTGTAGACTTTGACACACCAGTGTAAGGAATGTCGATGAAGGTTCTCAGTCATCCAGGTGGAACAGTCTGTAGCTTGAATCATGTCAACTGGATTTCTATTTTCTCAGTGGAAACGTTTCACTCCTTATCCCAGGTGCAAGGTCACACAGCCACCCTAGAAACATATTTAAGGATTCCCTTACTAACTTTGCTCAGACTGAAGAAGCTCCTTGGATAAGGAGCAAAACGTTTCCACTGAGAAAATAGAAATCCAGTTGACATGATTCAAGCTACAGACAGTGTAGGGAATGAAACAGGGTTCTAGATCACAGAAGGACGTCTGTCTCCCCCCCCCCCCACCTGCTTTCCTGTTTTGAGCCCATTCCACTTCACTTCCCTGGGTGCCCAGAAGCTTCCCATATTGCGCTTCTACCCTTTTAGCCAAAAAGGGCCATGCTATGTCAACTACGAAGTAGCCAAATTTTGTGTTTGAGCTCGTAGAGCCCATCTAGATATTCTAAAGGAACCTCTGACTTTAAATGGGATGATATATTTTATGATGTTTCTGCCGCATTTTAAATACGCCACATTTATGCAATGGTGTATGAAAGCTGGTTTGGGATCATAAAAAAGAGCTATGTTATGCGGAGGCCATGATGCCTGAGGTTTAGCACGTAATCCCACTTCTTCCAACTATGCGGGAAAGGTATTGGCCCAAGCCTAACCTTGCCTCCAGAGCCTTTCCCCACAATGACTGGTAGGATCTTCTAGGATCATCCAGCCGCAGTACAGCAATGGTTGGGGGGAATTGAAAGTCACCAGGGACACAGCTTTCTTCTTGGAACCGTTTTTCCTCTACTCTCTGGCCTCTATCACAGTCTTATCGTGTGCCCGCCAACTGCACCGCACCACTAGCTGAGCACGCGGCCTTCCAGCAGAGTCGCTCTCATGCCAGCCCTCTGTGCAGGAAATTTCAGCCAGCCCCTCTTCCTCAACCTCCCCTCCAGGCTGCATGGACAGCCCTGCCAGGGGGAATCCCATCACTGCCCTTCCATCACCACTCCTGCCCACGCTTCCTGCAGCTCTCTGCCGCCTGCCTTCCCGAAGGCCTCAGAATTGGGTCAGAAGGATGTTTGACGAAGCTCGAAGCTCGCACACCCGTCAATCTCCTCCTGATTCTTCCCTCGTCCAAATTTTTGTGACTCACTGCATGCACAGGAGCAGGCCAAGGGCACAACTTGGGAAATAAAACAAGGACTGCAGATATCTCTCCTGCCTTCTGCCAAGCGGCTGCTGAACCTTGGTTTTCCTTCAGGGGGACACAAGAAAATGAAAAAGGCGATGTTAAAAGACATCTCCCCTTCTGCCACTGAAGGGGTAACCTGGAGGAGAAGCAGAGCAGCGGGCGGGAGACAGGCGCACATGGGACCTGTTTCGTTGGGACGGGGAAGGCCTTCTGGGAATGGATGGGCATGGCGAAAGCAGCATTCCAGCGGCTGGGCAGGGATTGCAAGTTTGCTCAGGTTACTACTGTTGGCTGCATCCACACAACATGATTAAGAGGGTGACTGAACTAACCCACATTCTGAAAGCCTAATCTAACAAATGGACTAGGCTTGCAGGACAAAACCACACAAAACTAGCCAAGCTTAACATTAACCACGTTTAGCATGCCGTGCAAATGGTGCTGCTAGGTTTGTAACTGAGTACTTGTGTTGTGTGAATACAGCCTCTGTCTCTGTGTGTGCATGCATGCATGTGTGGGGTAGTCTCTGCTTCCACAGGTACCAGACCACCTGCCCCCAGGAGGGGCAAGAAGGCAACACCAAGACCAGCACTGCAGGCACGCAAAGACTGGCCTGACCACTGGCTGGCCAGTTTCAGGGACCAAACGAGGCAGTAAACGCTCACCTTCGGTGGGTCAAATCTTCGTTGCACCAGGCGCGCAAGTCTCTAGACAGAAGGCCAGGAAGGAGGCATGGAGCTCCAAGGCGGCGCCCACACTCAGCCAACGGGGCCACCTAACATCCTACCCAGGGGCTCCAGCTCCGGCCAGGGGACCACCTTTCCCTCCCCGTTTTGTCTGGACCTAGACCTGAGGACTAGTGTGGCTTTCCATTTCTGTCCCCTGCCTTTCCTACAGCTGTACGGCTGGAATTTCAGTGACCCCGCAACAGGCTGGCCAAAGGCTGGCCCTGAGGAACTCGGAGAAGTTTGATGCCTGTCTGCCCCGAAGCAGCGCATTTCCAGAACAGAGTTCTCGACCCCAGAGGAGAAGGGCGAGGGGCGAGCGCCTACCTGGCCGAAGACGGCGCTCAGGACAGGGCGCAGCTGATGGACCAGCGGGTCGCCGTCAACGCTGGGCTTGGCCGCGGGGCTCCTGCCGTCGGCCGGCAGCAGCGCTTCGGGGCTGGCCCGTGGACCGCCCGCGGAGGTTCCCCAGTCTGAGCGCCGCGCCGACCAGTCCTGCTCACTCTCCGGGCTGGGGTTCCGCACAGGGCGCGGGGCCGCCTGCGCGGGCTCCTGGGGGCGCGGCCGCCCCCGCCGCGGCGCTGCCTGCTGCTGCCGGCGCCGCCCGAGGCTCCCGTTGGCCGCGGCGTCGGGCTGGCAGAGGGGCCTCCTGGCGCTGGGCTCGGCGGCGAGCGGTGGGCAGGGGCTGCTTTCTGCTTCTGCCGCGGCCGCGGTGCGCCCGTTCCGCCTCTGGCTCCGTGACGGGGGCGGCGGCGGCTGGCCGGGTGCCCGCCTGCCGCTCCCGCCGCGCGCCGCTCGCCGCAGGGGCGCCTTGGAGTCGCTCTGGTGCGGTGCGGAGCTCATGGTCGGCGCGGCCGCGGAGCGAAGCGTCTCTTAAGGCGGGAAGGCGGAGGGCGGGGCGCTGTGGCCGCCGCCGAAGCAATCTCCCCCCGCGCGGGAAGCGGCTCCGGAGGCGCCGCGCTTCAGCACCACGGCCGCGGACAGCGCCAACGGGGCAGGCGGCGCCGAAACAGCTCAGAGTCGCGACGTCGGGCTATCTCGACGTTGCCGCTGTCCGCAGCCGTGGTGCTGAAGCGCGGGCGCCTCCGGAGCCCGGGGCATCCGCAGACGCTCCTCGCTGCCTTGCTGGCCCGCTGAAAGGGCGGCAGGCCAGGCGCGGGGCCCGAAGCTGGCGGGGGGAGGCAATCCAAGCACAGGGGTGATCTTGATGGAGCCGCAGAGCCAGGCAGGTCGGTATTCAAGCCAAGAAGTGGAGGGAGGACCTCTCTTAATTTTGGAAGATTCATCCTTGACCACCAATGGCACTGCTGTGTGGCTCCAGTCCCCTGCCCCACCACCCAGTTTGTCCTGGTGTACCTCTTCTATCATCTGCTTCAGCTGCTAATCTCCGGATGTGTTGGCTGGCTACAAAGTCCATCATCCCCAGCTCATGGGGGAAGTACAGCAGGGATGAACAACCTTTTCAGGTCACACTGGCACCCACCAGGCTTTGAGGCAATGTTGAACAACAAGAATAACAAATCCAGTAACAGTACCATAAGGATAAAGTTTTGTTCCAGTCGAATTCAAGTGCTGGTGATGTCATGGAACCATCCATGTGGTTTCCTATTGATTTGTCTGTTAGATTGCCTTTCCTTCAGGGGCTCAAGGCAGCATATCTAGTCCTCCATCCTCCTATTCCTCCCATGTACAACCTTGTGAGGTAGATTAGCAGAGAGAGAGAGAGAGAGAGAGAGAGAGAGAGAGAGAGAGAGAGAGAGAGAGAGAGAGAGAAACTGGCCCGAAGGAGGACTACAGCCTGGGTCTTCCCCGTGCTAGTCCAACATCCTGATCACCATGCCATGCTGGCTCTCAAGTGCTCTTGGCAACAATGCAGGAGTGGTTGGTCATTGCCCTTTTCTGGGATGTATTTTTACTTCCCAGTCTATCTTTGTTGTTGTTGTTGCTGCTCAGTCATTTAGTCGTGTCCGACTCTTCATGACCTCATGGACCATAGCACGCCAGGCCTTCCTGTCCTCCACTGTCTCCCGGAGTTTATTCAAATTCATGTTCATTACATTGGTGATGCTATCTAACCATCTCATCCTCTGCCGTCCCCTTCTCCTTTTGCCTTCAGTCTTTCCCAGCATCAGGGTCTTTTCCAGTGAGTCCTCTCTTCACATTAGGTGGCCAAAGTATTTGAGCTTCAGCTTCAGTATCTGTCCTTCCAATGAGCAGTCAAGGTTGATTTCCTTTAGGATTGACTGATTTGACCTCCTTGCAGTCCAAGGGACTCTTAAGAGTCTTCTCCAGCACCACAGTTCGAAAGTTAATGAATTCCTCTCTGTGTGATGATCATCACAGAGTCTCTGTTGACCCTAGTAACTGGTGACTGGCCATTTTCACAAGTAAGCCATGGAGCTCTCACTGTCAAGTGTTCTCTCCTCTCTGCCAGGGCTAGAGGAAAATAACCCTGCTAAGAGGGTTGGATAGGATCGATTTGGGAGAAACCTACCCACCCACACCCCTTTTAGCTCCCTCCAATTGGCATGTGGGGGGGGAGTGAAACTAAAAAGAAGCAGGGATCTCTGTAGGATTTGTTTCAGAAGCAGAAAGGAACTGTTAGTTCTCCCCAAAGCTCTTTGGGTGACACAGCTACTCAGGGGAAATTATTTTAGCTCCAAACAGCCTTGGGGCCAATGGGGGCTCAAACTCAGTTTTTCTGGGCTGCCTGTTGCCTCCTTCTTCATGACCCAGTTCAATGTGGCAGGCAGGCCAGGCTCTGCCTGGATTCTCTAGAGACTTCTTGGTCTGTTGGGTCTGTTTTTCATTTGTGGAGTATTGGGTGCCATTTTGAGTGCCAACTTGTTTCTGACCAAGGGTGGTTGGGCCATCTGGCAGAGTTCTAGCCCTTTGTCTTAATTTTGGTCAGGCCCATGCTGAAGCCACAAAGGCTGCCTGTACTAATCTCCCCATCTCAGATTCTGGAATGAAATCTATCTTGGGTTAATTATCCCTTAGAGCTGGCCATGTCATTGAATTATCTCTTGCAAAGGTAAGTAAAGAAAGTCTTGGGCCAGATAGACGCTGAGTATCAGCAGCCAAAGGTTACACCTCTTCCCTCCTCAGCTTTCTCAGGTGCCCACTTGACACCCAGGGAGGTCACAGCAGGCTATTTTTATGCCTAGTAACCATATGCAATATATTTCCACAGGCGATCTGTGAGGGAGGCCATCTTACAGTTGGACTGAAAAACAAAAATGCACGAATGCCAGATTACCTGATAATAAGTACCCGATAGACACTCTGTCTGAAGTCTTAAAGCTTTACATAAGGAAATTATATTAACCCTCCCTAATCACCAGACATTTTGAGTTGTATTTTTCTTCCTTGTTTCAAGGCATTCTACAGCACAGGCATAACATGTCCTTAACTGATTCCCTTTTCCAAAACACCATTAGACTCTTGCAGATATGTGAATAATGCCTGTTTGTTGCTTCAGTCAACTGAACTCCAGCAGGGGTGAAAGTGGCTAATTTATGAATGGAGTGAAAATGGTTGAGGCAGGAAGCTCCTAATTCTGGAGGTGCGACTGACTTGACGAAGGAAGCCAATAGTTCCTGGTTAGTTATGAAATGGCTATTTGTATGGGCTGATTAAAATGGTCTGCCCAAGGTGAATACAAGTTTTATGCATGCATTTGAAGATGAAAGCTTCATCCTCCCTCCCTCCCTCCCTCCCTCCCTCTCAGACACACACACACACCATACATGCCTACCCAGGCTAGGTTTGGAGTTCCAGATGAATGGAGGCAGGACATCTGCCATGCCCAGGGTCTCGTTCCATGCCTTCTCATATTTTCCCAAGGCTACATAAACCAAAATTTGGGGGGCCTTTCCTAAGGTGCAATGGATCCTGGATTCTGGCTGCAATAGTTTCATTGGCTCCCTCCACACTGCATGTCTGTGCTTGCCTCAAATCTTAATTGGTAGATGTTGGAAGTGTTTCCATGGCTGTCGGTTGGGGGAACACCCATTTTGCACAGCTTTGGATTGTCTAATCAAACTTGGCAACTTTAAGACGTGTGGACTTCAACTCCCAGAATTCCCAAGCCAGTCATGACAGATATCCCTCCCCCCACACATATGCATTATAGCTGGGCTATAATAATTGTAAGTCCTTTAAGTGGACTTAAGTGCGTTGTTTTTTCACTGAAAGGAAACACTGTTATTTTAAAACTGGCCAAAGAACAAAGTGCTCCTGGGAGTGTGCAGAGTATGATTCTGCTCCAGGAAAGAGAAAGCAGAAATGTCGGTTGGAACCAAAATAAAGCATGAAGGAAGTAATATTGTTGGCCTGTAAGCCAGGAAACTCAAGCAATAACAGAGTTTGGGAAACATTCCCTCACTCTGTATTTGCTTGGGAAGCTCCAAACATCCCTCCAGCTCTTTATCCCAGGGCCAACCTGCTTGTTGTTGTTGTTGTTCAGTCGTTCAGTCGTGTCCGACTCTTCGTGACCTCATGGACCACAGCACGCCAGGCCCTCCTGTCCTCCACTGTCTCCCGGAGTTTATTCAAATTCATGTTTTGAGCTTCAGCTTCATTATCTGTGGATTTTAGGTACCTTGATTCAAAAATTGCGCACTTCTCAGCTTGAAGTATATCCTGGGCAAGATCCTTGAGCAGCTTATTAAACAGTATGTTTGTGAGCACTTAGAAAACAATTGTTGTTGTTGTCGTTCAGTCGTGTCTGACTCTTCATGACCTCATGGACCATAGCACGCCAGGCCTTCCTGTCCTCCACTGCCTCCCGGAGTTTACTCAAATTCATGTTCATTACATCGGTGATGCTATCTAACCATCTCATCCTCTGCTGTCCCCTTCTCCTTTTGCCTTCAGTCTTTCCCAGCATCAGGGTCTTTTCCAGTGAGTCCTCTCTTCGCATTAGGTGGCCAAAGTATTTGAGCTTCAGCTTCAGCATCTGTCCTTCCAATGAGCAGTCAAGGTTGATTTCCTTTAGGATTGACTGGTTTGACCTCCTTGCAGTCCAAGGGACTCTCAAGAGTCTTCTCCAGCACCACAGCTCGAAAGCATCAATTCTTCGGCGCTCAGCCTTCCTTATGGTCCAACTCTCACAGCCATACATTGCTACTGGAAAAACCATAGCTTTAACTATACGGACCTTTGTCGGCAAGGTGATGTCTCTGCTTTTTAATATGCTGTCTAGGTTTAGGGCCAACCTGCAGATGGGTACAAAAGAGCACCTTTGGAGGTGCCCTGGGCCCAAACCCATCCCAAGAAGAACAAGGATCTCATGTGATTAAACTGCTAGCTACATAAACAGCCTCTTGAGAGAGGATGGATTATTTGCCATCTGGCAGTACTGAATTGTCAAGACACTTAATATTTTACATAATATGCTTATTCACTGCTTCTGAAACAAGCCTACCATTGGCACCCACGTGCTTTTTGAGGCAAGAAAACGCCTTCCAGCAGTGCAGCAAGGCATCTGGAGCATCTAGAATGTGGCATCCAATTCTGGACAAAGCGCCCAGAATTGGCGTCTGAGGACTTTGACAAACTGGAGGGTGTCCAGAGCAAGCAAGACAATAAGCAGCCAGGAAGAAAAACCTGGGAGCAGCAGTGAAAGGTGTTAATATTTTTTAGCCTGGAGACAAGAGAAGATGTGATGCGGGAAGGGAGACCTGATAGCAATCTTCAGGTATCTGAACGGCTGTCATGTATAACATGGGCAGAATTGCTCCGAGTGGTTTAAATTACAAGGAAGCAGGTTTTGGCTGGACAGCAGGAAGAATTTCTTAATGGAAATAGCTTTCTAACAGTGGAATGGATGAGACTTTGGGAGATGATGGGCTCTCAAGGGAGGTGTTTACAAAGGCTAGATGGCCTGTTAAAGTTGCTGTAGGAGTGGATTCCTGCACTGAAGATCTCCAAGGTTCCTTCCAACCTTAAATTCTATGATTCTAGGGTTGCTTTGGGATGAGAACTTAAAACCATGTCAGTCAAAGGGTGAGATGTGGTTGGGGTGGCATCCAGATGCAGCAACAGTCAAGCCTCTTGACTCAGAGTGGAACTAGCTTTTTCTTGGCTTCAAAGTCAGACTGTTCTTCCAGTGAAGAGCAGATTCTTCCATTGAATTAGAAGGTGCCAGGAGACAAAAGTCACATGATTTTGTCTTTAAAAATGTCCCCCAAACAAATGGTGCCTGCATGAAGCACATTCAGGCAACCTCCAAGATGCACCAGTTGGCTTCCCTACAGAAATGCCCCAAGGGATGTTGTTCCATATTAATAACCCCAAGAGAGAACAGGCCATATGGATTTTTTTTTCCTCCAGGGAAACATCTGCCATGAGTCAAATGCTCCTTCACCCATTCACAAGACCTTCTGTTCCTTTGTACTGCAAACAGCATGGGGAGGGAGACAGGGAATTGCCCCAGCCCCAACTCTATGAAGGGGGCTCAGTTCAAAGTTTTGAATGATCAGATGGACAGATTCTTTTTATTTAAGCCAGTAAAAGTAATGAATTAAAATACAATCCCAATTCATTGGATGGTGTTTTCTGGGTGGAACATCCAGATTTCTGTGCCCAGTTTGGTCACTGCATTTGAAACATTATATAATAGAGCTGCAAAAGTGCAGAAGAAGAAGGCAATGACTCCAGAGGAGGGGAAAAGAAAAGGCTGGAGCAGAGGCGTATGCAGGTATGGTTAGAAAATCAAGATGGTAGCTGCACATAAAAAACGGGCGGAGCTTCTACTGTACCATTGTAGCGTCCATCTTGACTTTTTGGTCATACCCTGCAGACATCCCTGGGCTAGAAAACATGGGACTCTCTTGCTTACTAAAAAGGAGACTGAGGGGGGCAGTATAAAATCATGCATGGTGAATGGGGAGCAGTTTTTCCCCCATTGCCAAAATGCTAAAACCAGGGATCACCCACTGAAACGGATTGGAAGGAGATTTAGGGCAGACCACAAAGGTACTTTTTTAAGCTGTGGAATCCATTACCACAAGACGTGGTGACAATCACTGATACGGATGGCTCCCAATGGAGGATAAGTCCATTAACGGCTTTTGGGTCTTGAAGCAGTGCTCTCCTGGGTTGGGAGTGACATGCCTCCCGCTGCAGGAGAGACAATGGCCGTCCTCCACCTCCTGCTTGTGAGCAGCTCGGAGACACCTGGGTGGCCGCTGCTGGTCTAACTAAGACTTGCCTGATCCAGCAGAGTTGAGGACCATTGCTATTTTGCATGGTGCCTGGATTGAAAGACCCATACTAACCCCCAACTGCTTACCAGCCACACTTCCACGTTCCCTTATTCATTTGTCAAGTGTTTGACTAAGAGCCAAGCTTGATTTGACTCAAGAACAATGCCACCTTTGCCCATTTTTAATTTTATCTCCTGTATTTTAATTATTGTTCAAAGTGTTGAATGTTTAATTGAGTAACTGAAAATATAAAGTAAAATAAAACAATGCAATACGTGCGTCTTTAGCATATGTAAGAATGTCATTATACTGCAGCTGTTCAGCTCACCGTGTAATGCAACTGCTAAAAAAAGGCAAATGTTGACGAAGTCCAGTGCAACTGCTAAACGATGCTTTCCTGAATCCTGGATTTGTCTGCACAGAGCTTCAGCTTCTGAAGTAGCCTTCATTGTTTTTCCCAAGCTCTCATATTCCTGTACTGCAGTGAGATTTATAGCTACCATGAAGAACTCTGATCTAACTCCGACCTCCTGCACTAGTAATTGCTGGCACAGGACAACCAGGAAGGTGGTGAAGCTGCAAAAAAGGCAGATGCGATATTGAGGTGCATCTACAGGGAGTCCTCGCTTAATGACCACAATTGGGACCGGAATTTCAGTTGCTAAGCAAAGCAGTCATTAAGCAAATCCAACCCGATTTTACAACCTTTTTTGTGGTGGTCGTTAAGTGAATCACTGCAGGCGTTAAGTGAATTACGTGGTTCCCCATTGATTTTGCTTGCCAGAAGCCGGCCAGGAAGGTTGAAAATGGCAATCATGTGACCCTGGGACGCTGCAACGGTCATAAATGCGAATTGGTTGCCAAGAGACCAAATCATGATCATGTGACCGCGGGATGCTGTGATGGTTGTAAGTGTAAGGACCGGTCGTAAGTCGGTTTTTCCAGCACCGTCATAAGTCTGAACTGCCACTAACCAAATGGTTGTTAAGCGAGGACTACCTGTACTCTGCCTTGCTCAGATTTCATCTGGAATACTGTGCCCAGTTCGAAAAGGAACTGACAAATTGAAGTGAGTCCAGAGGAGGGTTGCCACAGTGGTGAAGCCCTATTCAGAAAGATTGAAGAATTTGGGTGCATTTGGTCTACATAAGAGAAGACTGAGGCCAGATAGGATAGCAGTCTCTAAATATCTGAGGATTTGTCACATAGAAGAGGGAGTGGACTTATTCTCTGTTGCCCCAGAGGGTGGGACCAGACCCGGTGGGATAAAATTGCAAGGAAAGAAGTTCAGGCTAGACACCAGGAAGAACTTCCTGAGTGCATGAGCTTTCAAGGGTGTCTCTCCAAGCCAAATGCATCCATTAACCCAGCAGTGCCAAACAACATTGCAGCCAGTTCTGCTTATCATTCTCTTTCTGCTGCAGGGTGAGAGATGGGCAATGCTGGGGTTCTCTCGTGGGACAGGATTTCTTATCCCGGAAGGCTGGGCAAAGATACACCGGCCTCCGTTCTCCCCTTGAAAGACTCATAAACTGCATTTGCTCAGAACATTCAGGTCTCTGTCCAAGAAAAGCAGAGCTCAGTATGAATTAGGTATGTTGAGCAACTTTGCATAACTTCTTATCTGTGTGTAATTTACTCATCTCCTTCTACTTAATCTTCAGAAGCTGTTATAGTTGTAGCAAATCGCGAGAACAAGATCCCCTGTTTGAAGTTCAGTGAATCATGAAAATTAAGGTGAGTCAAGAGGGTTGGAGATTTCTAAGATTATTAACTAGTGTTTTTTCCAAACCTGCTTTCCATTTTAGAGGAGAGTCAAGCCACATTTAGGATAATACTACTAGTAGGTTTTTTTTTAATGCACTTATAACTAGATGAAAGGCAGTACCAAAAATTAATACAATAATTCAATAGAATCCAATTTAAGATCAGAATTAAAATTCTGAATGGCCCATAGCATTTAAAACCATATCTATTTATTTATTAGAGTTATACCCCGCCTTTTGTACAGTAGCTCAACGCAGTATTCCTCTTCCTATTTGGCCCACAACAACCCCCGTGAGGTAGGATGAACTGCGAGAGAGTGACTGGCCCACAGCCCCGCAGGGTGCCTCCCTGTCTGAAGATTGGCTAGAATCTGAGGCTCCTGGTCCAGTTCCTTCACCAACAACTACACTTGCTCTCCTATGTCTAAACAACAATATATTTCTGCATAAAGAATAGAGGCTTAACCCCTAAAGAAGGCCCCTGAAAAAGTAAGGTTTTTAGTTCCTTCCAAAAGTTTAATAAACCAGGCATAATTCTGGTGGAAGTTGGTTCCAGAGGTCCGGCCCGAGGTGTGAAAAAGCTCTTAACTACAATGTATGAAGTATGAAGAAGTACTGGATGGCCAGGCTAGAGGAACGAGTCAATAGATCAGTGCTTCTCCAACTTGGCAACCTTAAGATGTGTGGACTTCAACTCCCAGAATTCCCCACCCAGCAACTTAAACTGGCATCTTTTATGAATACCCAATGTAGGGACTGGCGACAGAGGGAGGGAAGGGTAGCTGGCAGAAAGTCCAGAGACCACTCGCAAGCTGTGCTGCTCCGGACCCAGATCACGGGGTGGACCTGCAAGACAGGACTCTTAAAAAACATTGATTAAAACTATGCAGCTGCTGAAAACAACGCTCACTGCATAGGGTCTGGTGAACTATGAATACTACACTGATACTAGATAGAAGAAAAGTGCCACATAAGGATGTCAGGACAGTCTAAGCACATGGAAAATGCACAACATCATCCTGTCCCCGGGAAGGTCAGTTGCAGCAGTGCCAGTAACTTTCAGCAGAAGAACCATCAATTATTCATGCTGGGGAATGACCCAGAGCAGCCTGAGAAATGCTGAGGCCACACCAGTAACTGCAACATGTGCATGTGCATGAGTCCAGCAGGCAAGGCCTCTCCAACAATGTGTGTACATTATGCACATAAAAATAGGTGGAGCTTCAATCACACTGTTATGGCTGCCATCTTGACTTCCTTTTACCATACCCTGCAGACATCCCTGGTCAAGCTCAAAAGAAGTCATGGCTTCTTCCTCTTCCGCACTGGCTAAATCAGGTTCTCAGACTTGGCAAAGTTCAGACATGTGGACTTCAACCCCCAGAATTCCCCAGCCAGCATGTTGAAGTCCAATGTCTGAACTTTGCCAAGTTTGAGAAACACTGGGCTCGATAGTACATCCAGTTCTGGGTCTTGCATTTTAGGAAGGTCACTGACCAGAAGAGGGTGTCCAGAGAGAGCAACCAAGATGAGAAGGGCCTGAAGGAAAACATCGAAGGACTTTGGAGTGCAGGTCGATGGTCCTCTGTGCAAGCAGCAGCAGCAGAGGAGATGTGAACAGATTAAGGGGGTACGGGGGTGGGGGAGAACTGCATTGTCAGTAGCCAGTATAGGCAGCAGCCATATCTCAGATGTCACACCTGTCACTCCATAACTTCCCTTTTGTCTTTTCCCTGTCGAATATTCTCTTGGGGAGGCACGGAGCACCTCTGACTAAATAGGCCCGGTACTTTGATGGTGAAGCAGGCTGTGTAAGAGCTCGGCCCTGATTCTCAGAAACATCTTGCCCTGAGGAACTCTGGGCATCGGGCAGCTCATTGTTCCCGGTGGCAGCTGGGAAGGCAGTGGACAGCCTGGCCCCATTGGATGCCCATCTGCTGCCTCCTCATGAGCAGCTCAGAACTCCAGGGCAGTTGGTCAGTTTTTCTCTTGACCGGGGCCAGGAGCAACTGTCCTAATCTCACCTCCACTGGTCCTCTCTTCCATTAACCAGAGAAAGTTCAGGGAAAGATAAGGAAATTCCAGGCCGGCCACGTTAATTCCGACCCCTGGTTAAAAAAAAGTGTTCGGCCAGATGGGCAGACGCACTTCGCTGCAACCCTCATTGCCCGTGGGAGGGCAGAGGAACCGATTCTGCTGCACAACAAGTAAGGACATTTTTTGTTCCATGCTAAGCTGCTGCCATATTTGCAATGCAAAACATGACGGTCCAAAGTATAATCAACATGAAAGGAAGAGATTTGCCTTAAGTAGACGTTGAAATAGGCCTTTAAGCCTTTCATTTTCCTCGCACATTTTCGAGGGCTCTGTATATAATGAAAGAGCTGGAGATCAGGATGTCACAGTGAAATCTGTTCCTGGGGACTACATTTGACAAGCCCGGTATGGATAAGAAGGTTATATAAGATATGTTGTCAGACATCACTGAAGCATATCACAATTAAGACAGGACATTAAAAAAATGACTTAAGCAAGAAAAGTCTCCAGCTATTAAATGGATTAATTTTTTCATTGGGACTCTAAGCAGTCTTCCCCAACTTAAGCCTTCCAGATGTGTTGCACATCAGTTTCCATATAATCTCTCATCCTGTGGGTCCACTGGATTATGAAACTTGACACTCAATGGATCTAGAGGGCATTGTTTGGGGGGAAGTTGGTGTAGGGGTTATAGGCTTGTGGGTGGGGAATAGCATCATATTTCTTCTGAACAGGAGACAGGACGCTCTCCAGAAAGGATGAGTTGGCAGCGGTTCAGAAGTGGGGTGTGTGTGTGTGTGTGGCCATCTCCTGCATACAAGAAGCGTAACAGGTCTTAAGAGTGCCTGCGAAGCAGCTTGAGATCTGAGCCTGTTGCTCCCTCCCAGGCCTAGAAGGAGACCTACTGGACCAAGCTAAAAGGGAACTTTAGCTACCTTCTCCAACATTTTATGAGCAGAAAAATAACTGATATCACAGCCACACTCTTTCAGCCTTGGGGACTCCATGGGCATATCTGACTAAATCAGATCCTCTGACAAGTTACTACAGAAAAAGGAAAGCACCATGGATAGAATTGGCATAGGACCAGGTTATCCGCATGACTGCTGTTCCCAAGAGTATCTGCCCATCCCACACACTCTAACAGGGAAGGCACACTCGGGGTCCCTCCTTTGAAACCCAGGAGGCACATCTTCTTGAGGGTGGCCCTTGCCCTTTGGAATGACCCCCTTCCCCCAAAAAATACAGTGAGCTCCAACCCTGCAGACCTTTACAAAGGCAGTTAAAACCTGGCTTTTTCCTCAGCTGCTCGGGTCAGGATGAGTAGTGGTCCCAGTTGGTGAGTTTTATTGTCTTTTAATTCTAAACACCATTTAATTGTTTTAGTTTGCCTTAGTGGTATATGATATTTTTTCTTTTCTGTTTTTGTTTGACGATTTTATACACTGTCCAGAGTCACACTGTTTCAGTTGGGTGGCCATATCGATGTTCTAAATAAATAAATAATAACATGGGAGGGAGCGGGATCTCTAATTTCCCCAAGAGAGTGATGAACAGGTAAACAACAGCAACAACTCTACCTCCAAAGTACAGAAATGAAGGAATGACCACCAGCCCAACACACGCAGTGGCCTTTGGAAGCCTAAACTCAACATGGTTGCCCCAAACACGTGGCTTTTCTAGTGCTTCCTATTTCTCTCACAGTTATGAGGGGTGTTCTAAAATCTAAAGCAGTGTTTCTCAACCTTGGCCACTTTAAGATGGGTGGATTTCAACTCCCAGAATTCCCCAGCCATGGCTGGCTGGGGGATTCTGGGAGTTGAAGTCCACCCATCTTAAAGTGGCCAAGGTTGAGAAACACAGTAGATCTAAACAGTAGATTTTCTGTTAGTCACCTGTCTACCAAACAGGAAGGCGTTCGGGGAAATTGCCTCCACTGCAGACAATGGAGGAGAGCTGGCTTACTCTATGGCAGTGTTTCTCAGCCTTGGCACCTTTAAGATGGGTGGATTTCAACTCCATGAATTCTGTGGGGATCCCTGGACAGGAATAAGAAAGAGGACTGAGTTTTCGGCAGGAAACTCTGAAGCAAAGACTGTACTGCCCTTCCCACCACACACATGCACCCCTCGGAGGGGTTTGCAAAGCCACAGGAACAGAAATAATTTAGTTTGAATCCATCAAGCGTTAAAATCCTTTCCCTGAGGGATTGAACAGAAAAATGAGCTGCAGACTGAAATTAGAAGTTCTCTACCCAAGCTGTTGAAAGGGATTTTCCCCAGATGGAACACAAGCAAAACTGAAATCGCAGGAAGCAAATCCCTCCTGAGTTTCTGCTGATGCACAAGCAGGACCTGTTTTGGTGGCTTTCATTCTAGTGGACCATGGTCCATCTCAACATGGCAACAGGACATGCCAATAGAACCACAAACACCTCTTGTCGGGTTGATGAGCTCCCTGACCCATAAGGGTGTCCACAGGATCTGGTTTGAAAAGGTCAAGATGGTGGCCATGATGGTGTGGTTGAAGATCTGCCTATTTTTAGGGCATTGCATGTGCAATGTCCACAAAAAACAGGCCGAGCTTCAACCACACCATTGTAACCACCATCTTGACCTTTTTTACCATATTTTCCAGACACCCCTGCTGCCCCACTGGACTTTTTACACTGTTCAACAGAGCTTTTAATTTAAAAGCTGAGAATCCAGTGGCCTGCAAAGTCTAGAATTAGCCTTCCAGTTCATTTCATGCCTGGTCAGTGTTGGAGGTTCCAGCAAATCAGCATGCCTCATTAGCATATGGGTGATTGCTCTAGGAGGCAAACTCTCTATGTGCTTCTTCCTGAGGAAGCTGTTTGTTGCCCCTCCCATTTCCTCCCAGACTCTCTTGCTTTCTTCCACCGGAGAAGAAGGACCATGCGGCTGCTGGTCCTTCCATGGAGAGGCCATGTGCTAGGCCTCAACTCCAGAATTTTCCCCTTTTCTCCACGCAGCCTTCACCAGCAATGAGGGGTGAGGGTAAATTAAGTTTAGGGACAAAAGAAGAACAAGAAGTCATCATTCATGAACGAAAATGTAACTGGACCAAATAAACAGTAAGAACTCTTTTTGTAACCTACTTTGTCTAAGCGTGTAATTCTTTATACTTGGGTGGGCTATGTGCTTAAGATCAATAACCTATATTTCTCTAGCATACTCCTTAATGCTATTAAGATAAAAACTCCTTTCTGTATGTGTGTGTGTTTCTTTGCTGTTATATGCTCTGGTCCATTCAGTGGTACTAGCTGCCCACTAATGGTCTTCAGTCAGAAATAGGGGCAAAATTTGTTCTAACTGATGGAAATGCCTCACAGAAAGTATTTATACTGTGTGGGCTGAGAAGCACATATTTGGTGAACATTTATTTCTTTACTTCACTCCTATCCACTCACCCAGCCCACCTTCTGTCTGCCTCTCAAAACTGAAAGGGATAAATCCCAACAAGGCAGCAGGAACTGATATTAATAATTAGGGGTGTATGAAGTTTTTAAGGCATCCAATTGAATTAGGTCCCTGAGACTAGAGAAACTGGAAGGCAAGTCAGAGATTCAGTGAACTTTAGAGTTTTGCAGTCTTAAACATCACAGCAGCTATCTTTCCATAAAGGAATGAGGCTGGGGTGGGGAGGAGGAAGTGGTGTGACATGTTCTTTGATACTGACATGAGTAGCAGTCCTGTGGATGCTATCATCTCTGCCAACAGGGCCTATCACAGGGCTTAGCGAAGGGCTGCTCTCTGTATCTAACATTTCGGCCAGAATTTTGTTTAGGCAGCTTCACCTGAAGGGAGAAAGCGAGAGAGAGAGAGAGTGAGATGTATTCTGTTCTTTTTTTTTATCTGACACCTTTTGTCTCCTGCAATCCTCTATTTTTACCCAAATCCATATTCTTTTCTACTTATCCCTCCTTAACTCTCAGTCTATTCCTCTGACTTGTAGTCTAGTCCCTGTTAATCTCTGTGTCCAGCTGATTAGCTCTGGTAGTCCATTCTGCCCACTCACCCCCTCCAAAAGAAAAACAAACACCCTGCTTTCTGTTTGCTCTCTGCCTGTCCTGTAGTGTCATCTTCATTGCACGAGGGGGTCTGAAATAATGTGCCTGATGTTAGGCAGTTGTTGCATATAATGCAGAAAGCATTATATGGTAACACAAAGACTTTTTTTTAATTGTTGCCATTTGCAAAAGAGGCCTGTGCTGATGCCTGTAAGATATGCAAGAAAATCTTCTAATCCACAACTGAAAGTGGTCGGCAGATGGTGGACTCTTCGGTTTTTAGAAAGAGCCCTCTTTTTAACAGCTTTTGGATGGTTCTGAGCTTTTTTTTATATGCTCTGCCCTGGATAATTTAGAGGCTGCTTTCTTCCTCCCTGCTATCTCTGTCCTTAAAAAATGCAGGAAGAAGATTGTTTTCTTAAAGGCTGGTTGAAACCTTGCAGGGCAAATATCATCTGAACGACCTACTGCTCTTGCAATTTTCATCTAATTTTGCCAAAAAATAAAATAAAGTAAAAATAAATATAACCTTCAGTTCAATTTATTGTCATCAAAGATCTGCCAAAATAAAAATACAATAAGGCTACTGCAAAAGTTTCAGTACATCCTCTTGATAATCTGTAGTTCAGAGCTTTCCAAACTGTGTGTCGTGACACAAAAGTGTGTCGCCACACACAGTCTGGTGTGTCGCCACACAACCCGGAAGCGCTGATCATCATCAGCGCTTCCGGGTTTTCCCGCAGCGACACACCAACGGCGGCACGCAAAAACCTGAAAGCGGCAGCAGCGCTTCCGGGTTTTTGCGCGTTGCCGCAACGGCGGCACTTCCGGGTTTCCCCGCGGCGACGCACCAATGGCGGTTGGTGTGTCACCGCGGGAAAACTTTGGAAAGCCCTGCTGTAGTTGATTCTTTTATCAGATTGAATCTTGAATTGAATTGAATTGAATTGAATCTTGTTTCGTTTGAATCTTGAATTTCAGATCCAGATTGAATTGTGGCTGATGCACACCTTCCTAGTAAGTGGAGTTGAACAGTATTTGCCACCATGGGAGCAGAATTCCCTTAAGTCCAAAAAAGAAAAAAAGGAAATTCCTAATAATGAGAACTAAATGCCTACCAATCCCTGAAACTGTCAATCACTACAAATGTCAAATTATGCTGAAGTAAAAGGGAAAAAAACAGATAAAAATAGTTCTGCATTGACTCCTCTGTCTGTTACTTTATGTGGGTTGGAGAAAGAGTTGATGTGTACCCAAGAATATTTTATATTCTCAATTTTTCACATGTCCTCTGTTTGACCAAATCCATATGTTGCTTATAACTTGAATCTCTCCATGAGATCTAGAGAACACATAAGCAAAAGTTAAACAAAAGCCATCCCTCTTACCAAGTGGTTTTATAAATTCCTTACCCACTGCAGGATATGCAGAACTGGATGGAATTCCCCAGTGTTTATTCTTGAATTCTAAAACAAGGCTTTGGAAAAACAAATCTATCTTGGATAAGAAAAGAACTTAATTTTAGTTCAAAATGTTCCCTCCCCAGCACATATCCTGTCCCTCAAGCCCTAAAGAAGGAATACATCCAAAAGAACCCTCAATCATCATCATCATCATCATCATCATCATCATCATCATCATCATCATCTTACACCCATTCTTAAGATAATGATATTTTCTTTAAAATTTAAAAACTGTGCTTTGTATTAAAACATGATTTAAATAATATATTAGCTATTATTTAAGAGAGCCAGTTTGGTCTGGCTTGGTTAAGGCAACGGGCTAGAAACCAGGAGACTGAGAGTTCTAGTCCCGCCTTAGGCATGAAAGCCGGCTGGGTGAACTTGGGCCAGTCCCTGTCTCAGCCCTAGGAAGGAGCCAATGGGAAACCAGGAGACAGAGTTCTAGTCCCGCCTTAGGCATGAAAGCCGGCTGGGTGACCTTGGGCCAGTCACTCTCTCTCAGCCCTAAGAAGGAACCAATGGCAAACCAGGAGACTGAGAGTTCTAGTCCCGCCTTAGGCATGAAAGCCGGCTGGGTGACCTTGGGCCAGTCACTCTCTCTCAGCCCTAGGAAGGAGCCAATGGCAAACCAGGAGACTGAGAGTTCTAGTCCCGCCTTAGGCATGAAAGCCGGCTGGGTGACCTTGGGCCAGTCCCTCTCTCTCAGCCCTAGGAAGGAGCCAATGGCAAACCAGGAGACAGAGTTCTAGTCCCGCCTTAGGCATGAAAGCCGGCTGGGTGACCTTGGGCCAGTCCCTCTCTCTCAGCCCTAGGAAGGAGCCAATGGCAAACCTGGAGACTGAGAGTTCTAGTCCCGCCTTAGGCATGAAAGCCTAAGAGTTCCCCGTTGGGGGAGATGGGCGGTCATATAAATTGAATAAATAATAATAATAATAATAAAGCCGACTGGGTGACCTTGGGCCAGTCACTCTCTCTCAGCCCAGCGCACCTCACAGGGTTGTTGTGGGGATAATAGGAGGAGGAAGAAGTATTAGGTATGTTCCCCACCTTGAGTTATTTATTAAAAAAACAAAATAAAGGGATAGTGAATTAATTAATTAAGGAAATCTTATCTTTAGTACTCTTTGACAGAAGATAAAACAAGTTGAAATGTTGACAGAATTGTATTGAATCTCACTTATTAGGGAAGTTTTCAGCCTTTTGACAGGGTGTCTCCATCAGGCATCCCAAGATTTTTGCACTTTTGTCTCTTCCCCATTGATACGTATTTATTATTTATTTCTTAAATGTATAGTCCATATTTCATATAGGTACTCAAGACAGCATATTTATTTATTTATCTGGTAAATTTATATAGCTGCCCATCTCATATATGTGACTCTGGTCAGGGAACAAAGTTAAAAAAAGAACAGTACAACGAATAATCAAAATAACCTAACAACAAAAAGCATTAAAAACATTAAAAGCAGTAAAACCAGTTTTTGTGGAAGAGCTCCGTCAGTTTCCCTAACAATATAACCACCTGACAGATTCCATACCCACATGACTGAATCTCCAGGCCAGATGGCAAAGCCATGTTTGCATCTAGAGCACTCTCTCCCCCAATTTCCCCCCACAACAACCCTGTCAGGTAGGTTGTGCTGAGCAAGAGAGACTGGCCCCGGGGACCCCTGGTGGTTGAGGGTGGAGGAGCACCTGGGTCTCTCCAGTGTGAGCCCCGCACCTGCAGCAGCACGCCGCCCTGAGCAGCAGGAACTTCATCTCTGGCAAGAGGCGGTGGAAGTTATTGGTCTTGCAGCTGGAGTCCCCCCAGGAAACTCCCCTGTTTCTCCACAAGTGTGAACTCTGGGGGCCCAGATGTGGAGGAACACCACTGTATGAGCAGCACATGACGCAAAGGAAAGGTCAGAAGCCATAGCTGAAGTTACCAGGCTGTGTCCGCAATATTGCAACTCTCAACCAATTAGTGCGAGAAGGTCTTTGCAAAACTAAAGCTAACAAGCTGGGTTGTGCTTAACCTTAAACACAATTGTTATGACCCCCTAATATTCCATGCCCCCCCCAAAATAAATCATATTTTGGCTTAAAGTTATGGCCCGATTCATACAACATTCAAAGAAAATGGTGGCTCCTCTATAATATGTCGAACCAGAAACACTCAACCGTGTCTTTGCCAAGTCTTGTGCAAACCTGGCTGAAGAGCCCATTCATCCATTCACTCTTTCCAAAATCAACTAGTCAGCTGGGGATCTCTTCACTTTTAGTTTAGCTACAGATACTATTTTCTTTAGCATTCATCTCCACATTCTTAAAGTTACCATACTTAATTGTTTGCAGTTAAGGGAATGCCTATTCTATGGAGAAAAGTTGGAGAGACAGGTGAATTATGCTTCTTTTGGACATATTATATCATTATGTAGGGAAAAGGAAATTATCGGGTAGATATGTGTACAGTATTGCTTTTAATCATAAAAAGGCAAGAAAAGGCAAATATTTCAAAGATTCCAGTCTGGTGATTGCTGTGCCTCTGTTAAGCATATCCAGGCAGCAAGTTGGCTGTAACGGCGCCCCAGTGGAAGTGTTACAGTGCCCAGGCTCCATTTACATTCACTCACCCACAGCCGGTCGAGGCAAATGGATCCTGTAGTCCCCCTTGCTTTCCACCCGGGCAGTCCAGATAGGTGTGGCTGGAATGGATGGAGCGCACAGGCTTGGCTGGCAGCTGGGAAAAGAATTGGAAGCATATGCCGACCGCTTCCAACCGAGCCCTGAGGCAATTAAGGCTCTTCAGAGGGGACAGGGAGGCCTGTCAAATTAAGGCCTCAACGAACATGAACCAAGCAGTTGTTCTTGCATTCCCTCATTCTCCCGCTTATCCAACATCCTGCTCAACTAGGCTGGCCAAGCACTATCTAGAGCAGGGGCGGGGAACCTGTTTTCTGCCAAGGGCCATTTGGATATTTATAACATCATTCGCGGACCGGGGGGCAGGGTTTGTGGGCGGGAGCCAATCATGTGGAAGGGGGTGGGGTTTGCAGGCAGGAGCCAATCACAAGCACCGGGGGGCGGGGTTTGCGGGCAGGAGCCAATCGCGCAGAAGGGGGCAGGGTTTGTGGGCGGGAGCCAATCGCGTGGAAGGGGGTGGGGTTTGCGGGCAGGAGCCAATCACAAGCACCGGAGGGTGGGGTTTGCGGGCAGGAGCCAATCGCGCAGAAGGGGGCGGGGTTTGTGGGCGGGAGCCAATCGCGTGGAAGGGGGTGGGGTTTGTGGGCAGGAGCCAATCACAAGCACCGGGGGGCGGGGTTTGCGGGCAGGAGCCAATCGCGCAGAAGGGGACAGGGTTTGTGGGCGGGAGCTCCTAGATTTATTGAATTTCGAGTCCCATCTGCGGTTGCCTTGGCAGGGCCAGACCAAATGATTTCGCGGGCCTTATACAGCCCGCGGGCCGGACGTTCCCCACCTCTGATCTAGAGCAGGGTTTCTCAGCCAGGGTTCCGTGCCACCCTCGGGTTCTGCGAGAGGTCACTAGCGGTTCCCTGGGAGATCATGATTTATTTTTAAAATTATTTCAAATTCGGGCAACTTCACATGAAAGAGGTAAGTTTCACTCTTTATTTTTAGTTTAAGAACACTGTTCATGCATACAGTCCTACGCATGAAATGAATAGAATCATTTTGTAACTCCTGGCCTATATCTGAGCCTGAATGGGCAGGGGTTCCCCGAGGCCTGAAAAATATTTCAAGGGTTCCTCCAGGGTCCAAAGGCTGAGAAAGGCTGCTCTAGAGGAATGTTTTTCAACCTTGGCAACTTTATTTATTTATTTATTATTTGGATTTATCCCCGCCTATCTCTACCGTGGGTTCTGATTCTCGTTACTGTCCATTTTCCCCTATCTTTGTATAATCTGCAAATGTGATAATTGTATTTTCTTATCCCTCAACCCACTCATTTATAAATATACTGTACAAGGCCTAGCACAGAGACCTGCAGGACACAACTCAGTACTCCCCACCCCCCCGACCCCCCGCTTGCCAAGGAGAACTGATGCACAACCATTGGATACGATTGTTCAACCAGCTCGGTATAAATCCAATCATTGCGTCGGCCAGCCCATATTTTCCCATCTTCTCTACTTGTATCTCACGGGAGACTTTGTCGTATGCTTTGTTGAAATCCAGGTACGTGTCTGCCACGTTCTCATGGCAATTCGATCTAAAAAGGAGGCTTCCCTACCTCCTGCCCACAGTACCAAAAATGTTCCCTTTCCTTTTGCATGGCAATGTAGGAATGTTGTACTTTCTTTCTATGAAGGTGAACAACCAGTTCTTCCTTGCTACAAAGTTTCCATGGACCTCCAAAGCAGTGTTTCTCAACCTCAGCAACTTTAAGATGTGTGGACTTCAACTCCCAGAATTCCCTAGCCAGCATGGAATTCTGGGAGTTGAAGTCCACACATCTTAAAGTTGCTGAGGTTGAGAAACACTGCTCCAGAGGAAGATAGGAACGAAAGAACAACCCTGTTGCTCTGGTTCTCGTAGCATCGAAAGGCTCTGCGCTAGTGTCAGGACAGGGTGGGGAGGCCCTGGTGGCAGATGGGCCCACATGGGAGCCAGCCAGCGAGGCTCCCCTTCCCTGTACGGATGGGAAGGGCAAGAAGAGTGAGAAGCAGGGGACCGACTCTGCGGGGGCCTCAGCCCGGCCCCATGGCCAACCCTCTGCAATCTGGACTGGAGTTTCTGGCATGGGCCGAAGGAGGGGCTGGGGGAGTGTGGGAGACAAGCAGCTTCGTGTCCCAGTCCTGGAAGCAGGTTTTTGCCATGTTCCGGTCGCTTTCATCTTCATCTTTGCCAGAGGGTGCTATGAAAAGTTCATCTTCTCTTATACTGGATGACTTTGGGAGATACTTTTGGTCAAAATGGAAATGCTCAAGGTTTCTTTTTCTATGCCAGGCTTGGGTGCCAACCCCACTGATCTAAGTCGTCCTTCTAGTTTTTCATTTTCTGCTGTTCCTGAGAAAATAGCTTCATAGGCTCACCATACAATGTCTTCATTCCTTCCTTCCTTCCTTCCTTCCTTCCTTCCTTCCTTCCTTCCTTCCTTCCTTCCTTCCTTCCTTCTTTCCTTCCTTCCTTCCTTCCTTCCTTCCTTCCTTCCTTCCTTCTTTTCTATGTTCTTAAACTAGGTTAGTAAATTGTTCTTTAATGGCAGCTGTTTTTCCCAGGTCCTCTAAAACATGCTTATCTTCTTGACAGCTTTAATTAGAGATAAGACATTGTCTAAGTTTAATGCTGATTGGAATCTCCTCATTGACTTTTTGTGTGAAACAGGAAAAAAAATGAAATTATGATGTATGGATTTGATGATTAGGAAAAAAATAGATTATAAAGAAATTTAAGCAATGATGTAAGACTAAGAGGTTAATTTACATTTATACATATAATTGCTGTAAAAGAAAATCGGAAGTCATTTCTTTATATTTCTTTTCTCTCTTTCTCTTTTTATTATCTGCACTTTTAGCTCTGTTCTTCTCTTATTTCCCTCTTTTTGTTTCTCTCTCCATTCTAAATATATGATAAATATATTTTATCCTTCTTTTTAATATATGTACACACACATACTTATCTTGTTTAAAAGAAGAACCAAACTTACTTAGATGTTTTGGTTTGTTCTTGTTTTCTTCCAGGTTTTTTTCTTTCAGTTTTACCAATTTGTTCTCACCCAATTCCCTCCCTGTTCATCAGCTGACAATTTCACTGTCCTGTTTCAGTCAGGGCTTCCGGTTGGCACGCCATTAGGGCATCGGGGATTTGCTGATGGCAAAACACATTGGTGCTGCTAGATTTGTCTGCGACATTTGATACCCTTAATCGCAAAATCTTACTATCTTCTCTGAGTTCATTAGGCGTTGATGATACTTCCTTTTCACTTTTCAGTGCAGCTGTAAGGCTCTCCTGAGCCACCCCTCTTCTCCTTTGCCGGCCCCATATTGGGGGGTCTTTGGGAGAGCCGGCCATTCACACGGCCGGTCCTGACCTTCTGGGCCACACATGCAGAAACTCCCGGTTGTTGGAATCACGTCGTGCAATGGGTGTTCCTGCGCGCTCAGCTTGACCTTGAAATCAAGGCCGATTTCTTCGCCCGTGGGTTCAAACAGCCGCCTCACGTTTTGCCTCTTCCCCATTTAGCCTCCGGAATTGACTCTCCCTTGAATTATGCCGAGCCCCATCGTCGCTGAAGTTTAAAAAGGCCCTTCAAAGCCTGCTCTTCGCAGGACCTCTATGAAGCCAGAATTCTCTTTGTTATTATGCTATAGCAGCATTATGTCACAGTTGTGCCAGTGCTAGGAAATGTTTTATATTGATTACTATGCTGTTTTATTGCTAATATTGTTGGCCGAGAAGGCTCGTGACTCAGCGCGAGTTGTCACCCAATTAACCACACTGAGGCGGGAAGATCCTTTGCTCTCTTTTATTTCTGTGCACAGATACAAAGAGGTCTCTTGCTGCAAGGTGCAAGAGCCCCAAGCAAAAGCAGACAGTGATTCTTATACATTTCATTCAGGAAACAGTTCACCATACTCACATGCACAGTAGCTAATCTTCATTTGCATTCTTCACATGCAAGTCTATAGTTAAATATGGGTACCACGAGCTGTCCAGGTTCCTCTTAGGTAACCTCTGATGTTTCACCTTCATTAGCATCCTAGGCCTCGCCATTGGGGTGTGATTTTTAGCATGTTAATTAGCCCTTAGGTTACAACAGGTTACCTTGGTGGTCTTGTAACTATGGTAACCAGTGGTCTCTGAATACCTAAAAACACATGTTCCTGTCTTCTGAGTATAACAGGTCTTCTACCCAAAATACCTTACCACGTCTTCCTGCTATTAGTCACGTGCTCAACTTACATCCCCTTGAAACTTAACCACATGCATCTATTATTGCCTCGTTAGCAGACAAGCTAGCAAATAAGCTCTAAAAGGCAATTTTATATGAAACAATTAGCCTGTTTAATGTGTTGGTTTTCCCTATGAGTTTCTGGAATGGGGCCCTCAATATTGGTTTACACTGTGTTATATTTTACCAGTTTGCCTGTATTGTATTAAATGAAAGTTACTACTACTACTACTACTACAATCACAGCAAAGCTCTCAGGAACCAGCAGCAACTACAGTGGTCCGCAATCTCTCCTTCCCAGAGAGAGAAGGTATGTGGGAATGACCTTGGGAGACGGGGGGAGGAGCCGCAGCCAGGGGAATGATAGGAGAAGGGGCGGCTGAGCCCGCAGCAGCAATGTGGGCCTGGGAAACATCTCAGAAGGGGCCCTCCCTAGTTTCTTGGGCTGTAAAGGTGATGGGGGAGAAATGTACTTTCAGATTTGCAAGATTCTGTTAAGGTAGCCTTACAATAAAGTAGAATTAGTTCATCTTGGTGTGCTTCTACCCCACAAGGCTGACAGGCATCCATGGGATAATGGTCACAAGAGTCAAGATGATGATGGAAGCTCCACCCATTATTTTGTTCAGTGCCCCTTTCCACCATACCCTTTAGACCCCGTGCTCCTCCTCCTGGTCTCTTCCTCTCTTGCCTCCTTCCTCTTCTCTTACTTTGGCATCTGCCAAACTCCTGTTTGCTCTCCCCGTTCACCTGCTCAGTAAAAATGGAAATACCAAGAGAAGGCTGCATCAATCATGGTCTGGGATGAGACCTGGGGAGAAGGCTAAAAAGTACGGCTGCCGGATTGCCCAAGAGCCAGTATAGATAATTGAAGTCAAAAGGTCACTAGGAGACCCCCTGCTTGGAGGAAGGACGTCGCTGATTACGGAAGTACTGCATGGAACCTCGGCTCTAATTCTGCTTCTAACTATTCCTGGAAAAAGTAGCACCTCGTCAGCTCTCAAATATTCTACCGTGGTCTCAAGAGAGAGCCTGGAGGATGCCAAACTTCAGGATTTTGTTTTTAACCCTGAAATATGTCTATGAAGGTTCTCAGTCATCCAGGTGACTCCCACCATCCACTGCAGCACAAACTAGGGGTCATCAGGACATTGTCACACAGAGCAGAAACCATCCCCACCTCCATGGATTCCAAAAAGAATGAAAATCAGCACCTGAGAACAGCTCTGAAGGCCTGTGGATATCCAAATTGGGCCTTCACTAAATCTAAGTCTACTGGACCTAAAACAGCGACAGACAGGGCTGAGACTCAGAGTAAACGGAAGAACCCGGTCATTCCTTACATGGCTGGCGTGTCTGAAAAGATAAAAAGGATATTTGGCAAACAACACATACCTGTATATTTCAAACCCACCAACACACTGAGACAGAGGCTTGTACACCCCAAAGATCAAACTCCAAAACACAAGAAAAGCAATGTAGTTTATGCAATCCAGTGCAGTGAGGAGTGCTCTGAACTCTACATTGGAGAAACCAAACAACTTTTGTACAGGAGGATGGCCCAACACAGGAGAAGTAACACCACAGGACCAGAGTCAGCAGTTTATCTTCATCTAAAGGAAAAAGGACACTCATTTGAGGACATTAATGTTCACATTTTAGACAGAGAAGATAGGTGGTTTGAGAGAGGGGTCAAGGAATCCATTTATGCCAACTTGGAAAATCCTTCCTTGAATAGAGGTGGGAGCCTCAGGCACAATCTTTCCCCCATCTTCCTCCCTGCTTTGTCTTCTGTGCCTAGGAAGATTAAGACCATTTCGCAATCTCAACAACAGCAAGATAATCTTAACGATCCTCCTTTGGATGATAAAGGGACTTAGAAATAAACATCTCAAATAACCATGACCTAGCCCCAGGTGCAAGGTCACACAGCCACCCTAGAAACATATTTAAGGATTCCCTTACAAACTTTGCTCAGACTGAAGAAGCTTCTTGGATAAGGAGCGAAACGTTTCCACTGAGAAAATAGAAATCCAGTTGACATGATTCAAGCTACAGACAACCCTGAAATATGGTTATAACATTATTCACAAGCAAGCTGGGGCTCCTAGCAAACAGGTGTGTGAAAGTGGGCATATCACTCTGCTTTAGAGGTGTCCACAGCAAACTGCCATGATGCCAAAATGACAACACCCATGTGCTCACATCAGTAGACACATCATTATCTTCAGGCATCCTGACATCTGCAGCAAGTATGTAAGTCATCTGCATTTGCATGAGGTTTATATTTCGAATTTTGTCACCACCCATCTCACTCAAAGATGGTGGTTGTGCTCATTTCATTGTTTGCCCCACCCCACCCCCGGTGGACACCCATGACCCTTTTTCGAGTGGGCAGGAGGCAGGAACGTCCCTGTCTCTCCAAACCAGCAATGGCCCGGGTGGTGGTATTAATGCCTGTTTGCAGTAATTCAGTCACTTTCCTCAATTGCTGTACTTTTCCTGCCACTGTTTTGGTGCTTCAGCGCCTCGCTCCGCCTGTGCTGGTGTGTGAGTGAAAGCAAACAGCAGGGAAATGCCAGTTGCAGCGGCTGTGGCAGCACCGGAGGAAAACAGCCCTGGCCGGCAACTTGAAATAACAGGCCACCTCCTCAGCACAGCCATGGATTGTCCTTTCTATATCTGTGGCTCCCTGGCAGGTCCTCATCCTTAAGACCCTCCTATTGCTGGCTCTGGACTGGGAAAATCAAAAGATTTTCAGGAGGGCAAGGGAGCAAGCAGAGGAGAGTGACCCACACAGAGCTATTACCTTGACCGCTACTTCCCTGTGATGGCTGAGGGTCAGGGATGGCAATTCTTCTATATCTATATATCTATATCTATATCTATATCTATATCTATATCTATATCTATATCTATATCTATATCATCTATACTGTATATCTATCTATATTATGATTTTAATTAGAATAGTAAAAGCAAATGCAAACTATACTCAGAGAGAGAAGAAGAAACAGAAAGAATAAAAAGTGCAAGAAAAGAAAAAGAAGAAAGAAAGATAAAGAAAAAGAAAATAAATATATAGAGAAGTGACTTCCTATCTTCATCACAACAGCTATAAACAAACTTAGTAACTCTTCACCCTCTATTAGATTCCAAACAAATATCTTCATCCCATAAACCATGCCTTATCCATATGCAAATCCATAAATCATCAACTTAGTCCTGGTGTCATCAAAAAGTCTGTAAAGGGTTACCAGAGCTTTATAGAAACATGTCTTATTTTAACCTTGATCAAACAAACCAACTTCATATTCCTTCCTTTTACTTCTGACAATCTTGATTTTTAATTCATTCAGATATTGTCATAGGATTTGATCTTTCTTCCATTTTTCTTTTTCTTATCCCAAAGGCTTCTTCAAGGATTTAACAAACCTCTTTTGTAAATCCAGTAAAAAGTCGTTATCTAGGTCATTCTCTTGGTTTATCATTTGTATTTCCACTTTGATTTAAGCTTTAACCAACTTTTTTGTATATCCAGTGTCCAGATTCAATATTCTTTCATCTGCACTTCTTCAAGGCAGGTATAGTAAAATCCCTATAGCTGAGCGTATCTGCCCATGTGGTGAAGATGAAGTTGAAACCGTCTCACACGTAGTATTACACTGTAAATTTTATAGGGACATTAGGTCAATCTACATTCTGCCCCTAATAGATAAATTCCCTGGGAATCCAGATAATTTTTACATGAACCATCTTTTTCAGGATCTAAAACCATACATTACATGTGCAGTAGCCAAATGTTGTGTTGCCGCGATGAAAATAAGACAAAACCGGCTAAAGAAGTAATTACCCTTGTTTTAAATACTACTTTTAAATTGAAATTGTTAGGGGATACATATTTTTATTTTTTATTTTATACTTATTAATGTTTTAGAGAAGGGGGCGCGATGGCTCAGCGGTTAAGACGCCAGGCTTGTCGATTGAAAAGTCGCAAGTCCAGAGGTTCGAGACCCAAGCGCCGCGTGATGGAGTGAGCTCCTGCACTCACTCCAGCTCTTGCCAACCTAGAAATTCGAAAGCATACAAAATGCAATTAGATAAATAGGTACCACTTCAGTGGGATGGTAACAGCGTTCCGCGTGCGTCATGCCGGCCACATGACGGCGGAAGTGTCTTCGGACAGCGCTGGCTCTTTGGCTAAGAAACGGAGATGAGCACCAGCCCCTAGAGTCAGACACGACTGTGCGGGGGAACCTTTACCTTTACCTAATGTTTTAGACTCACATGACCTGGGTAACAAATGTATTAATATAGTAATAGAGGAGTGAATGCTACATTATTATGTGATCTGTTTTATCAGTTGGTAGTAAGTTATTGTATTTCTTTGTTTTACTCTGTTTTTGTCCTTTTAAATTTTGCTGGTCACTGATCTAATAAATATTATTGATTGATTGATTGATTGATTGATATATCCATATGCAATATATTTTGATATTTTGATATATCCATATACTGTATGCAAGAAGCAGCCGTCCAGAGTGCATGTGGGTAATCTCCCATCCTCTCCTTGTCTGAAGACGTTCCGAAGAACCGTTCTACATGCCGGTTCTTCGGTCTTTGCTATGGCCATCGTCTTCACTCTTTCAGAGACATGCGTAGTTTGCCGGGCCTCCCCCAGAAGTCAGGGGGATGGCAATTTTTAAACAACTGTTCTTACAATTCCTATCTGGAATGAGGAATTCAGAGGCAGGAGGAACTCTATGGAGCTGGTCTTCCATCTGATCAGGGGTGTCCGCAGGATGTGGTCCAAAAAGTCAAGATGGTGGCCATGATGGTGCTACCTGCAGTTCTATCACACTGTTGCAACTGCTATCTTGATGCTTTTGATAACACCCCGCAGATTCCTCTGCATCTGCTGGTTCCATCGTGACAGGGTTTGGGGAGCAGATGTGCAGGGTTGGGGACCTCACAGGCCCACCTGATCTGGCTTGCCACATTTTCAAGGAAGTGAAGTGAAACGCACGACCAGTGAAACTAAAGTCACGTCCCCAGGGAAGCTCCTGAGCTAATGAGTCGCAAACGAACACCAGGCCTTTGTAATTTTGCAGGGCTTTTTCAGAGCTAAGTATGTACAGTATATCCTCCTGCTTTTTGAGGCACCTCAACAGAACAGCAGATGGAGAAGGAGGAGGTGATAACTATTATGACATTAGGCTTTTCCTGTGGCCTAAGCAGTTCTCCCCATGGACCTTCAATTCAGACAGGGGCCTTCGATAGAGAGGAAGGATAGTGACGGATGATGGGCATTCTAGTCTAGCAATTCTCACTCTGTGTGTGTTTGTGTGTGTGTGTTCTTTTGCATATCCAGTGGACTAAGTCTGTCTTTGGCTCTGTTACCTGAGTCTCACGGGCTCATTCAGCCAGGATGACATTTAGATTCACCTTTTATTGATTCCTCCTCCTCTGTCCTCCTTGGCCAACATCCAATCTGATTTTCACTTGGAGATGTCTGGAATTTTCTTTACTAAGAAGAGAAGGAGGGGGAGAGAAAGTGGTGCAGCTTATGCTGTGTCCTTATTGCTTATTAATGATCTGGGGAAATGGCTTTGCATTATGGGAATTATGCAAAGTGAGACTCAGTGGCACTTATCTCAATTTGTATGCAAGGAACTTTAACGCAGAAGGATTTGCATGTCCTGCCAGACACAGGAGTTGCTGCCAAGTGACAAGACATCCTTGAAACACCCTGGACAAATGTCCAGTTTTTGGGAGGGTGTGTGTAATTAGCCACAAGAATCTTTTGGAGAACAAAGAGCTCAAGGAAAAATTGCTTCAGCTACTTAGGAGATGTGATAATCCTGCCCAAACTGAAAAGCACAAAAGGGTTTGATTGCCATTAGGAAGAGACACCATGAGTCACAGGAAAAAAACAATTGCATCCAACTGGATGTAGGGTGCCACTGGAGTGTTGACTCCAGTCAAGCAGGGAATAGTTTATGCCCAGATTACCAACATTAGATCTACTAGCAAAATGTCCTCCGTTATTCTGGATGGAGGGGAGAAATCACTGTCTTTTCTTAAATCACCGAGTCCTGGTTCATTTAAGCCCAGTTGAGTAACTCACAATGGTCTGAGTTTGCACAGCAAGGCACCAAGTCCCCAGGACTCCATTTGTGGCCCCAGAATGGCAGGGTTGGGGGGCTTTTTAGGAGGAAAATATGTGCCTCTATGCCACCAATTTTGTTGAGTTATTTCTTCCCCCAGATTGGGGGGGGGGAATCAATATGTTTCTATGCTCATTCTCTTTTTTGTAGAGCTCTTTACACTGTTTTTCTGGGGGTGAATAGCAACATTCACTCACATAGGAAAAGAAAGGCAGATCTTTTTCACCTATGGTCGAATCAGGGTGTGCAGGAATCAGTTTTGAAGTGGGCAAAGGTGCTTCAGATTATAGGAATTCTGGGATGGTAGTACCAGAACTCCACGCAGCTTCTTATTAGTATATAGCAGAGTAGAAGCGTTCCCATAAACTTGCACAAGGCTTAATCAGTTCAAAACACAAAATAAACACACTTCACACGTTAATGTAAAGTAACATAAAAAGAGTTTACAATTTTATTGTAACTCACAGTTCCTTAGTAGAAACGGTCCATGCATGAGAACAATTGGTTCTGACGTGACCCACATGCTTCTAATGTGGCCCACCTGGATGGAAGTATGAGCAATGTGGCAGCCATAGCTGACACATCCTCCTTGGTAGAAGATTTGAGCAGAAAGAGGAAGAGAAGGGAACAGGAAACAGGAAACCGGGATTCAGCCCCTCCCACACAAAGCAAGTAATATTAGGTTACAGCAGAGGCTGCCTCCTCCTTCAAGCTTGTGTGAGACGTGCTTGGTTGAAACCCGATAACTCTAACACAGATTGGGGTGGGCATCCTTGCCATACCTGTCGGCAGCTTCTTAAAGAAACCACATCTTTTCCTGGCCTTTCACGGCAGCCAGGAGAACTGCCCCATCACCACCTCCTGTATGTTTTCTTAAGATCACACACAACTACCGTCCACGCAAGACAAAAAAGATGTGGCTCCTTTAGGGAGCTGCCGACAGATACAGCCCAGACCGAATATGAAGCACCTTTGTTTTCAGGATGACAAAGCTCCCCTGGATTGCAAAGAGTGGCAACCACATTCAGGTTTGAATGTGAGGGCAAAATGATGCAGATCGAACAAGAACATGAAATAACATTTCAAATGCACGTATGCACTGAAGCAGGGCCGACACACACAAAAAACAGGGGGAGCTCAGTCTGCACGGTTGTGGCTGCCACCTGGATTTTTGACTCTACCCTGTGGATGCCTTTGCACTGAAGTAAATCTAAACTTGCCAAGGACCAGCTCAGAAAGAGAGCTTGGGATGGGCAGCTCCATGGAAATTCCTTGCCAAATGCCAAATTCTGGGGAAAATGTCAGACTTGATCCCCAGTGACGTCATGGGCACGTCCAATGCAGTTTTCTTGGCAGCAGCATGGAAGCAGTTTGTCACCCCTCTTTTGGGAAAATTTTCAACTTCCTGCTACTCCTTCATAGTCTCCCATCTAAGGACTAGCTCAGTATGAGCGTGCTTAGTCTTTTTTTCAAGATTGGCCAAAAGTAGCTACAGGCTGCCTCCTGCTCTGGTGATGAATGAGTCCAGCTTTTTTAACCTGAACGTCTTTAAGATGGGTGGACTTCAACTCCCAGAATTCCCCAGCCAGCATGCTGGGGAATGCTGGCTGAGGAATTCTGGGAGTTGAAGTCCACCCATCTTGAAGTTGCTGAAGTTGAGAAGCGCTGAACTAAGAGACAGAATGTGAAGATTACAGTGCCATTATAAAATGTTGGGTGCAGCCACATTGGGAACATTCTATGTTAATCTTTTATTGTCCCATCTCAAAATAGAAGAATTGGAGCCCCTGCAACTTCCCCGTGGAAAAAAGAACCTTTTGGGGCTCTCGGTGAGGAATAAGCACCACTAAGAGAAGATACAGGGAGAGGTTTATAGAAGTGGGATGTTGGCATGGAGAACGGAGATGTGCAGACACATTTCCTTCAGTTTGCCTGGCAGCGGGTTCGTGAAAGGCAAAAACACCCTGCCTGTTTAAAGAGCTTTAAACTATATAGAACTCTTGGCCACCGTGTGATGATGGTCACTGGTTTAAAAGAAAATTAGCCGTAATAATGGAAAAGAATGGAGGGATTAATGACTACATGGAGTCCATCTTCAGAAGCAACATGTCACTGAAGAACAGCTGCTGGGAGGCGGCAAGGGGGCTGGGGGGCATTTATGGCAAAGCGAATGCTGGCCTGGGTGCACCCTTTATCTGATACAGATACTTTCTCTTGTATCATTTTGCCCCAAATTTCCCAGTTTGCCTAGCAACCCAGAGGAAGCCATTACTGCAAGGCAAGGAGCTGCCAGGATTTTGAGCAATGCAAAAGATGAGGATACTGGCTGAAACGTCCTCAAGGTAAGGGGACCTGTTATCCCGGCAAAGGACAGCGTGTGACTGATGCCTTAAGGACTGAAGTCTTTCAGGAGCTTTCACTCCCTGTCAAGTGTTGTCAGGTTACTCTTCAAGGGCCCATGGCTATTTCAGTAGTCTAATGCACTTAAGAGAGCCTGTTTGGTGTAGTGGTTAAAGGCATTTGATTAGAAGCTGGGAGATGGTGAGTTCCAGTCCTGCCATGGGCCTGAAGCCAGCTGGGTGACTTGGGGCCAGCCCCTCTCTCTCAGCCCCAGGAAGAAGGGAAGGGCAAACCCCTTCCAAAAATGCTGCCTAGAAAACTGTATGAATCAAGACTGACTCTAAGGCAATTTATATCATGCATCTCTATGGCTGATGAGAAAAGAAAACTTGAAGGAGCATTTTCAGAAGCTGAGATTTAGAGGGGGGCTCTATCTAAGAAGGCAGATTCCAAACAGTAAGAGAAGATTGACAGTGGATTCTGTTCCCCAGAAAAGAGGAGATTTCCCTTTACTGAATGGGTTGAATCAGAGGGCAGAGAGCCATCTGCCTGAGATGCTTTGATTTCGGATTCTGTTCTGTGCATGGACAGTCTGTAAGAAATAAGCAACTATTACAGTAGTCTAATTGAAGAAAACTGTTCTACAACTTGTCTGATACTAGGATATTGTACAGATGCAAGTTGAAATATGCCACCCAGAGTTACAGTTTATATGGGCAGCCATTTAAATCCTAAAATATAAAATATAAAATATAAAATATAAAATATAAAATATAAAATAATAAAAAAAAAAAAAATAATAAAATAAAATTAAAAAATAAAATAAAATAAAATAATAAAATAAAATAATAAAATAAATAAAATAAAATAAAATAATAAAATAAAATAAAATAAAATAAAATAAAATAAAATAAAATAAAATAAAATAATAAAATAAAATAAAATAAAATAAAATAATAAAATAAAATAAAATAAAATAAAATAAAATAAAATAAAATAAAATAATAAAATAAAATAAAATAAAATAAAATAAAATAAAATAAAATAAAAAGTAAAAACAGCAAGAAAGGAGAATGGTGGAGTCCTTGGTGCTCTCTGAGCCTTGTTGTTTTCTTGCAGACGTTTCATTGCCAGACTGGGCAACATCTTCAGTGCGAAAAGGGAGTGGGACTTGCTCTCTGTTTATATCCCATGGCTTGTCCTGCTTGTGTTGGTGGGGGTGTTGTTCTCTCCTTGGTAGTTCCTTGATTGGGCTGTTGTTTGCTGCTTGGTTGATTGACTGAGTTAATAGTTCCTTGATTAGGGTATATTGTGCTGTTTGATTGTTCCTCTGGTGCTAATCCTGGTGTTAATCTTTGCCTATCTGGGTGTTGATTGCTGGCAAGGAGGTGTTCTGGTCTTCTGGCTTTTCTATTGACTGCTAGTTGGTGTTCGTGGATGCATTCTGCTAGTCTTCTGCCTGTCTGTCCTACATAGTGGCTGCTACAGTCCTTTCACTGTATGTTGTAGATAACTCCTGTTTTTTCTTCTTGGGCTACTGGGTCTTTTGAGTTACTTAAGATGTTCTGAAGGGTTTTGGTTGGTTTATGTGCTACGGTGATGCCGTGTGGATGTAACAGTCTATTAGTAGTTTCTGAGATGTTTCCGATGTATGGCAGTGTCATCCTTTTCATAGCTTCTGTTGGTTGTGTTGTAGTGGGTTGGGTGGTCAGGCACTTTTTGATAAAGTTGTGTGGGTATCCATTTTGCTGGAAGATGCTGTATAGATGATCTGTTTCCTTTTCCTGGTGTTCTGGAGAATGGAACATGCACTCAGATGCCTCCAAGAGGCAGAAAAGCAACCCAGGCCCCAATTCACCATTGTTGACTTACTGCCCAGCCAGCCAGTAGCACCAAGCCAACCTTGGCTGATTTGAAAAGCTAAGTAGAGTTGGACCTTGAATGGAAAGCCACCAGGGAATTGCAGAGCAGTAGGCTAGTCTTGGGAAGTTGAAAAAAACATCCCAGTGGCCAGGGTGTCTGTAGAGTGTGGTCAAAAGAGTCAAAATGGCAGCCATGATGGTGCAATCAAAGCTCTGCCCTTGAAACACACATAAAAAAATGGGTGGAGCTTCAATCACGCAGTTGTGCCCGCCATCTTGACTTTTTTTGACCACAACCTATGGATACCCCTGCCAGGGCCAAACCACTTCCATCCTATTGCTAAGAGAAACAATACATGTTCAGGAAGTTGAGCTCAATTTGACAAAGGCCTCCTTTACATGAACTCATTGGGTCTACTAGAATTTTTTTTTAATCCATTCAATCGTGTCCAATTCTCAGAGACTGCCTGGACTAGTCCTGCAGTTTTCTTGGCAAGATTTCGGAAGTGGTTTGCCATTGCCTCCTTCCTAGGGCTGAGAGAGAGGGACTGGCCCAAGGTCTGTTGGTGTGTGCATTTTATTGCATGTGCAGAGTATCAGAAAGCATTGGCATTAGAGACCAATCTCTCACGCTGGGGGAGATGGGCGGTAATATAAATTTAATAAAAATAAATAAAATAAAATAAAATAAAATAAAATAATGACGCCAGGCATTGCAGTAAATTAGTTGCAGTTATATTAGATATTCATACAAACAGATAATATTTACAGTTCTCTTCCAGGTCCCTGGAAGTGTTACAAACCACACACCAGAAAAGAGAAGAAGAAGGCAGGAACAGCAGTAGGAACAGGAACAGTGAGCACACAATGACAGGCAGCTTCTTATTTATACTTTATTTAACCTGGATCACCTGATGCCTGACCTTTTTAACTTTTAACCTTTTAACCTGAGAGCACATGATGCCTGATCTTTCTTCCCTTTAACCTTTTAACCTGAGAGCATGTGATGCCTTGGGACTTCCCCTTTTTGAATAATACACCAACGCTCCTCTTATTATACTAAAGGTGGAAGTCCCAAACCTATTTTGTCAGTTAATTCTTTGTGTTTTACTGCAACAAGTGGTTTAGTAAGAAAATCAGCAATCATGTCTTTTGAATCACAGTACTTAAACACGATTTCACCTTTGGCTATTAAATCCTTGACATGATGTCTATATGCTTAGTCCTGTTTCTACAACCCTCAGACTGAGCCATATGAATACAAGCCTGATTATCTTCAAAAACAGTTATAGGCTGGTGCAATTCCTTGCCTATGTCTTTTAATAGATGTTTAAACCATACAATCTCGTTACAGATTTGTGCTAGGCTATAAAATTCTGCTTCTGCTGTAGAAAGAACAACAAGTGTCTGTTTCCTAGAATGCCAGACAATTGTTGAACCAGCATACTGTATTATAGCTCCAGATGTTGACTTACGATCACTGAAGTTTGCTCCCCAGTGTGAATCTGCATATGCTTGTAATTCTCCTGTCCCAGAAGCAGAAAGCCTCAGACAGTAATCCTTTGTGCCTTGCAAATACCTAAACGGTATTTTCAATGCTGTTTCCCCAGTAGATGTAGGCTTTTCTACTTGTCTGCTTAAAATTGAAACAGCATTAGAAATATCTGGGCGAGAATGATTTGCAATGTACAATAAACTTCCAATCGCAGATCTAAACCCATCTACCTCAGATAACTCAAGTTCTCCCACCTCCTTCTGGAATTCAGGAAGCATAAGAGTTAAGACTGATTTACAATCTTGCATATTAAACTCCTCTAGGAGTCTCTTGATCTTATTACTTTGGCTCATCAGAAAACTACCATCTTTTTCTCTGTATATTTCCAAGCTTAAGTAATTTGTCACTATACCAAGATTCTTTAACTTAAAGTTGTTCTTTATGTAAGTTTCAAAATCATGTCTTTGTTTATCTGATGAGGTAAGTAATAATAAACCATAAACATAGAAACACAAATACACAAAACTTTGCTTGTCTTTCTTGACATAAACACATGGATCTGCTTTCTCTTTTTCAAAACCAAAACAATACACCAACAAGGTCCCCCTGCTGGCTTCATGCCCAAGGCGGGACTAGAACTCACAGTCTCTTGGTTTCTAGACTGGTGCTTTAACCACTACACCAAACTGGCTCTTCTACTAAAACAGGGATGAAGAAAATGGGGGTTATATTCTATCAAAGGCCATCAACAGTTTCAGTTCAGCCAGCCATTTAGGATGGTGCCATGAAGCCTTAGCATGAGAAGTCACCTCGAGGGAGGTAGGGCAAATCTGCAGTCCTGTCAATTCCCACCTCAGAGGGCTCTGGAGGACTGTGCAAACTCAAGCCTCTGCAATGTCTTCATATACCACCTGTACTGTTTCCCAAGTCAAGATGGTGGCTGTGATGGTGTGATGAAAGCTCTGCCCATTTTTCATGCGCAACATGGATCTTCAATTGCACTACTGCAGTCACCAACTTGACTTTTTTGACCACACCCTGCAATCACCTGTTTTTTAGGGACTTGACTAGGGTGGTGTCATGATGGTATCCTAACATGAACAGACACCACTTAACGCATTCCCCAGCTAGGCGCCAAATGCAATCAATAGGAAAAGTAGCACCAAACTGCCAGACAAGCAAACAACACACAATGTGTATTAGAAAGAGATATTCAGCACCTTTTGGCAGACAGCTCCCAGCGGGGACGAGAGTATGCAAAACGGACTGATTACTGCATTCCATAGGACAGAGCTTTCCAAACTTTTAATGTTGGTGACACACTTTTTAGACATGCATCATTTCGCAACACACTCTTACAGCAGGGCACAAGGCAGGCACTGGGACCTGCGCGGAATCACAGCAGGTTTGGAGGCAGCAAAGCACAAGGCAGGCACTAGGACCTGCGTGGAATCCTGGCAGGGCTTGGAGGCAGCAGCAGCCGCGACACCCCCAGACACTGCAGCCGACACATTAAAGTGTCCCGACACACAGTTTGGAAACCTCTGCCATAGGAAGAGGGCACGGGAGACTATTTAACTGTTAGATCTTGTATCGAGACTTTACTTGGTTCTCGCTGTAAATAAAAGCTTTTACATAGTCTACGGAATTGTGTCGGAGCCTAATTTACCAGTCGAAGGATTGGAGCATCACAGGTGGTGTGTAAGAGCTAAAATTTACCTGTGGTTGGAGCTGAGAGGTAGACAGCTTTTGGTCAAGGCTGATTAGTTGCAAATATAATATTTATGCCCCATGGGCGGTCAGTGATTGGCATCCAAGAGGCATCATGTTGGCACCTGCACAAGATGTGGCATGCTGGCTACCCATCACAGGCTCCAAATGCAATCATTCTCCCCTCAGCTGGCTGTTCCCCCTAAGGGTGCATCTGCCCTGCTGCATGTCCATGTGTGGAAGGGGGACAATCTAAGGTCTTCCCAGGCAGCCGTCCTCATGTCAGAATCCGGCTTGAGTGACAGACAAACAGACCAGTGAAGCTCCTGAGCAGAGAAGGGGGCCAGCCTCAAAGACACGGTCTAGAGGAAAAGTAAAACGCCTTGTCTTTGTTTAGAGAAGTTTACAGCTGCCTCCCCGCTTTAAACTTTATAGGGCTCAGAGCGACTTACAGCAGCTCAGAACAAGCTGGCTGTGGGGTCCAGGGGCTCTGGAGCTCAAATCACGAGTTTACTGTCAAGGGCCAGCAGTTCTTCGTTGTAGTTCAGTGAAAATAAGACAAGTGCATACTGGGCATTTCTAAGATCGCAAACCTAGATCGCAGACGAAGACAGATTTTTTCCTGACTATGTTAGGGAAGACCATTTGGACGTTGCCATTTATTGTAAAAAAAACGCCTGAGGGCAACCTGGGCCCCTCCCGGTCTCTTCTTCCAAGGCCATGGGGTGTTTGGGTTATGGTCAGCTCCTCCTTCCCCTCATGGAAGTGCTGGTGCTCGTCCACATTTTCTGAACCTGGTGGTGGTGGTGGCGGTGCATCCACCACCTTGGTGGTGCTCCTTGGTCTCTCAACCACGGTATCCTTCTGAGCCAGCTCTGTGGGTTGGGGATTGGGGGTACCCTTTTACGGTACTTCTCCTTCTTTCTCCGGGGCCGGTTCCAGTTGGTGTTGGTTGGGGGGGGTGGAGAGAGAGATCTCGGCCCCTCCTGTGTGGGGCGCTGTAGGGTTTTACTCTCTCTCCTCTTCTTTTCAACATCTACATGAAACCGCTGGGTGAAGTCATCTGCCAGTTTGGAGTTCAGTATCATCAGTATGCTGATGACACCCAATTATATCTTCTGACCCCAGGCCAGCCAAGGGAGGCTATCAAGTTTCTGTCCCAGTGCCTGGAGGCTGTGTGGGTTTGGATGGGGAGGAACCATTTCTGACTCAATCCTACCAAGACCACGTGACTGTGGGTGTTTGGGCCACCCAGATGTGAGGATATTCAATCTCTGACCTTGGATGGGAGCACTCCCCCTTTCAATATTGGCACGCAATCTGGGGGTCTTTCTTAAGTCACAGTTCCTGCTTGAAGAGCAGGTGTCAGCTGTGGTCCAGAAGGCCTTTTGTACAACTCCATCTGGTGCACCAGGCGCGCCCTTTCCTAGATCGGGGACCCTTCAGAATGTCACTCATACCTTTAAAAAATGTATGAAAAAGCCTTAAAAACATGGCTGTGTTCCTGGGCAGGGGTTGCCAGGAGGCAAATGGGGCCTGTGAGATGCTGTTGTGACTGTTGTCCTCGGCTGCCACTATTGGTGTATCATTATTATTACTGTTACTGGTGTGTTTTTTAAATTGAGTTTTAATTCATATTAGCCACCTAGAGTGGCTGCTGCAAGATGGATGGCTATATAAACGGATTGAAATTAATTAATTAATTAATTAATTAATTAATTAATTATGGTTACCATTCACACTATAATTGCAACTACAAAACTAGTTCTGGAATTAACGCTTTAATTCATGAAAACAGATTCCCTCTTTTTGAAATCTGGTGAATTCTGTCACAAGAATGAAAAGGAACCTGGTCAATTTTGGTCAGCTTAATGCATGAACCCAGAAAATGGGCTGTTTCAACCACCAGGTTAAGTGTTTGTGAGACACAGCTGTAGGTTTCACCTGGAAGACAGAAGACTAAGAGGGGAACAAGGGAGCCTTCTTGAAAAACCCAAAGACAGCAGAAATTTGTTCTCCATTTCCCCAAAGAAATCAATGGGGTTTGAAAGAGGGGCAGCTGCGGAGGAAGGGTGTCAAGACCGGAAAAGTGGTGGCTCCAGTGCCATGACAGAAGCTCCTCCCCTTCTGCACATGCACATAGAAGAGGTGTCAGCGAGGCAGTCCAGGCAAGAAGCACACCCAGGAGTACCAGCGCCATCTTTACTGTAAGGTTGCACTAACAGAACCTTGCAAGTCTGAAAGCACAACCTTCCCCCCTCGCCTTTGCAGTCCGAGAAACTAGGGAGGGCCCCTTCTGAGACATTTGCCACGCCCCCATTCCTGCTGCAGACTCAGCTGCCGTCTTCCTCCTGTCTCCCGAGGTCATTCCCACGTACCATTACATCATCTTTGATTGTAACACTGTCCCCACCGACCTGCAGATTTTGATCCCTACAGACCCGGCTTCTTCAGGGTGATAGGATGGGAGCTCTCAGTTAAACATTGGGGGAAATTCCTGAGGGGGGGGATGTTTGGGCCTGAAGCCCTTCTCCCACAGAGGTCCGAACCCACGCACAGCCTTGGGGAGGGGCTCCTTCGGAAGTCCTTGGTTAACGCTCTGACAACAACCTTCAGGTTTTTAAAAACCTTAATTAACTGCCTAACTGATCAGCATTGTTTCTCTGACATATTTCCATTCTGTTCTTCTAGCCTACTGCTGTATTCATTCATTGGTGGTTTTAAAGGTTATAATGGTGCCAACTGCCATTTCCCATGCTTATGAAAGACATCTTCAAGGATGTCTGCAGGAATGGTCAAAAAAGTCAAGATGGCTTTGATTGCACTGTTGTGGCTGCCATCTTGACCGTTTTGATCATTCCTCACAGATACCCCTGGACATCTTAGTTAGATATTAAATCTTAATTATTAATGCTACTAATAATGTAAAAGTATGGGCTGCCTTTAAACATTTTCTCTAATATGACATTGGTTAGCCCAGAATCAGGGCAAGTGTCAGAAAAGTGCCTCCCAAGGTGTGATTTACGCTCAGCACCAAAATCAGAAGCTGAAATTCCGAAGCGACCTTTGCAGGAGATTCACTCCAGACATCAAAAACCTTTCGCGGCAGCTCGGACAGCAGGCAGAATTTATCCTGGCAAGCGGCGATGGCAGAGGCTCTTTTGAAAGAAGACCTTCAAGTATTGTGGCTGGGCATAAAGAGAGGAGTGCTCCTCCAGATGGTTTTGAATTATTTTGGTCTAATGAGCAACTGGTTTGGAAATACATTGGCTGCCTCTGTATCTCTTGGCAAAACGCCGATTCTCAGTCGTATGTTCCAGAGGGAGCCTTTGAGGGGGTTCAGCTCGTGCCAGTGGCCTTCTTGGTGCGCTGGGCTCCAGGCCAGTGTGCCAAAAATGCTCATTTCTGTTTCAGTGACTTTGTAAAATGAGGGAAAGGGAGGTCGGGGTGGGGGGTGGGCAGAGAACAGAAAGCCCCAGGCAGGAGCAGCAAAAGATTCAAACGGCTGTTTTAATTTTAGCCAGATTGTTTTGTACATTCAGCGGAGGAGGTTATTTTAGGATGAAAATATGCTTTTGGTGAAACAAGTGCAACAGAAGGATGCAGCCTGTCTTGTCGCATCACCAGGTTTATGTAAGCCTGAATGCAGCCCCTCTAACAGGCACCGCCTGAGGCGTCCAGGTGGGGGGAACGTGCAGGTAGCTGCCCCTTCGGGCAGTAGGACACCACCCTTCCCAGAGCCACGTCCTGCAGGCCTTGGTGGCAGGGGTGACCTCGGGGCCGTGGTCAACAATGTCAGGATGGCAGCCACGACAGTGCAATCCAAAGTCTGCCCATTTTTTATGTGCATTGCATGCTGGATGAAACCCAGAATACGCCTGGAGTGGCAATGCCTCTATGAAATGTTTGAATGGAAAATATATTCCAGGTTTTCTTGAAAGCAAAAAACTAATATTTTCTATTGATAGTAACCAGCACTGTAGGAAGGGAGACCAAACATTGAATTTAAAGGAAGAAGAAGTCCAGTTTCCACATGGAGCTCCCTTCATATCCATTTTTATAGTTAAGGTGGATCATAGATTGTCATTATTGGATATGTACCTTGGCTAAACATGAGAGCAGGCTTCTTTGTCAGAAAACGCTGGGCATATTTGCTGGATATTTTCTAACATGGGTCCTACAAGAGCTAAAAAGTTGCTGTTTTTTAAATTTGAAAGCTGGGAAGCTGTGCAAGACAGCAGGTCCTCGCGAGGCAGAGAACTCCTGGCCCTTCAGCCCAGTGGTTATACAGTAACTGAGGCTGCACAACAGTGAGCAAAACCAGAACGGAAGTGTAGCTTCAGAGGAATTCTGCAGATCACTGAAGGCGCAATCAGACAGGCAAACAATTCTGCCTGTGTGAGGCTCTGCATGCGTCAAAAATTATTCTGAAAAGGTGCTTCACAACACACCAGAATGCAGCTGGTTTGGGGGGTGGGGAGGGCTTCTGTGAAGCTTGAGAAAAGACACGGCTGCTGTGCTTGCATTCCGGCTTGTTCCGAAGCATCTCCTCCAAAGAGACATCTGAAAAACAGCTCATGAGAAGGCCAAAATAATTGTGTGAGAGGTTATGGGGTGGGGGAGGAATGATAAAGGAGTGGCAGGAATCCAGTGCAAGTTAGCCCTTTGTTCTACCCAGCTTAGTATTATTTGTGGGTGCTGCGCCTGTAGATGGTCCCTGGGCAGGAGAAGAATCTACCCAAACACCTCCTAGCAAAGAAGTCTGGGCTGACTTGGTATAAGACCATTTCCGGGTTGCTAATTTTGATTAGGAAGCTCTGGCGTGGGCTGGTCCATGAAGTCACGAAGAGTCAGAAGCGACTGAACAAATAAACAGCAACAATTTTGGTTTATCATCCAGCTTTTATTATGTTTCTATGTTTGTTATATCTCTAAGTGAGCCTTTCACTGTTTGTTTAGGCTTTTTTCTTGAAACAGAGCATGAGTATCGTGATGGTTGCAGGATAGGAACCAATAAGAAAATTAAAAGGTTAAGTGAACAGTGGCAGACAAACAGCTCTTCAAGTGGTTACAGAGATGAAAGGCAAATGCCGTTTCCTGGGGCTCCACAATGGAGCCAGGGCCATCGTGATTGCCTGAAGTGCCCTTCCAGTTAGTGTGAATCTTGGATTAAGTAGGATGGCTCGACTAAGCAGTATAAGAAAAAGTGGGGCTGGACCGAGTTGCAGAACTGAGGAAAGCTTTTTCACACTTGGCCTTTGGCGAGCTTTCCGAATAAGGTTAGAGAAATTTATGACAGAGAGGAGGAATGATATGATAGAAAGACCTGTATCCTCCACAGGCTGGTCAACTATTGTCCCTTTTGAGATCTCAAAAAACAGCCACTCTTGGCACGCGTCTGAGACTCCTGAACGGCTTGGGAATACGTCACCATGGCAGGTTCCGCCTGACCCCTTCGGCTTCTTTTTTGCGCTGTTAATTAATGCCACTGCTGGCTAATCTGGTTTCCTGTCCCACCACCTAGGTGGCATCGGCTCCATGCCAGATCTTCTTTCCCTCCGTTATCTGGAAGGTTAAGTGGGATGGGGGAGCCAAAAAGCTGTGCCTCCTTTCTTTGTCTGTGGTGACTGAGGAGGATGTGAAAACCAGGCCACCAACTTTGGTGGGGGTGAATCCGAGAGCCTTGCTGCCAGAAGGGCAGTGGTGGGACAGCAAGTCCAACTGGTGTGTGTCTCCCTCGTAAGCAAAACCTGCCTGACATTTTAAAATATAGAGGACAGCCGGGGTGGTGGGCTCTTTTAGTCTGTTAATAATAAATAACTTGACAGGGTTTTCTTCAGGGGCTGTTTTTTCCCCCCAGGATTGTGCCAAAATTGTGGGATCATACAACATCGCCTCACATGGTCATTCCAAGAATTGTGCAAAAAATAATACAGTCTCTAAAGAAAAAATGCACAGGGTAATTCCGGTATTAAATGGAAAGCATAGCCAGAAACCGCAACCAGTTTTACATTTTAAAAGTACAATATCAGATGCTCTAAATGGTCCTTTGAACAATCACATTCCAATCACTGAACAGCAATTGGTTTGATCAAAATATTAATTTTCCAAGTAACTATGACATTCAAGTATATTGGAAACATTAATTTTGCATTTACAATAAACAGTTAATACTTATAATAAGTGGTGGAACTTTCTAGGACAGTAATTGGGGCATCCGTTTTCATGAAATTTAATTAACTAATATATACGTTTGCATAAATAACAGGCAGAAGTTTCATTTTACTGCCCATTTTCTATCCCTAAAACTTGCCTCTTGATCAGGGCTTCTGGGATTTTTTAATTTTTTTAACTAACAGGTTCCACGGCCTGAAATAGTTTGGAATCCTCTGCTATAGAGAACGCTGACTAGCGATCCCCGTTCCAACAGTGGAGAATATATGTAGCTCCGGGTTGAACTGTTGGGTTCTTGGAGATGTTCCCTAGCTTGGTAATGGAATGTCTGCAAGAAGAGAAGAAAGTCAGGAATGACTGCCAAGAGCCACAATCCCCATTCCTAGGGAAGTGCCAGAGGGGACTTGGAGGGGAGCGGTGTCTACCAGAGGTCCCCTCCTTTGGAATGCCCCCCTGCCAAATGTAAGGTCTGTGCCCTCGCTTTCAACGATATGGCATTTCCAAGGTGAATTTGGGATGGAGGTGACCAGGCGAGAGCAGGCTGGTCCCTGAATATGGGATGAATCTTCTTGTTGATTGATGATACACGATGCTATGGCTTTATGACTATAATATCATGACTGTTGACTGTATTTTTATGGCTTGATATATTTAGTATTTTTTCTTTGATTATTTATTGTGTATTTACATGTTGCTGCTTGTGATCAGAGGGCAGAAAAGCATTTGCAATAACTAAATAGTAATAATATATACTGTAAAGGTAAAGGTTCCCCCCGCACATTTGTGCAGTCGTGTCCGACTCTAGGGGCCGGTGCTCATCTCCGTTTGTTAGCCGAAGAGCCAGCATTGTCCGAAGACGCTTCCATGGTCATGTAATATTAGGCTGACCATATTTCCTTCAGACAAAAACGGGACATTTGGGATGGCAAAACAGGACAGGGTCTTATGCCACCATGCCGGCCTCCAAACCCCGCCCCCAGTCCATGCAATTGGCTCCCACTTGCAAACCCCGCCCCCGCCCCACATGATTGGCTCCCGCCTGCAAACCCTGCCCCCATCAGCGTGATTGGCTCGGATTTTAATTTTTTTCGATTTTTAAAGGTTTTTTTTTCCTTCTAGCAGTAAATGGTGCGGCAGAGCTGGTGTGTTTGGGGGAGGCCGGAGTACACACACTGTGCACACAGCACCGTCATCGGCCGGGGAACAAGGGGCGGGGATGGAGGGGATGGAGGCCCACCACTGCCCCATCCCCCTCGGGCTTGGCCGAGGGAGGGAGGAGAGTCGCTGCTGCTGCCACCGCCGCAGAGCAGGAGAAGCAGGAGGAGCCGGCTGCGCTCGGCTGCTTCAGCCACACCACTCCGCCCCTTGCTGCCCGCTGAAGCTCCCCAGGGTGGCCGCTCCTGCTTCTCCTGCTCAGCAGCCCGACAACTCTCCTCCCTCGGCCAAGCCCGATCAGATGCACACACACACACTCACACACTCACAGGACAGACTGCCCTGGCAGGAGCTGACCATGCTGGGGGGCTTCAGCGGGTGGCGAGGGGCGGAGTGGTGTGGCTGAAGCCCCTCAGCGCGGCCGGCTCCTGCCAAGGGCAGTCTGTCCTGTGAGTGTGTGAGTGTGTGTGTGTGCATCTGATCGGGCTTGGCCGAGGGAGGAGAGTTGTTGCCGCTGCCGCCGCCGAGCAGGAGAAACGGGAGCCAGCTATGCTGGGGGGCTTCAGCCACACCACTCCGCCCCTTGCCACCCGCTGAAGCCCCCCAGCGCGGCCGGCTCCTGCTCGGCGGCCCAACAACTCTCCTCCCTCGGCCAAGCCCGATCAGATGCACACACACACACACATTCACAGGACAGACTGCCCTGGCAGGAGCTGGCCATGCTGGGGGGCTTCAGTGGGTGGCGAGGGGCGGAGTGGTGTGGCTGAAGCCTCCCAGCACGGCTGGCTCCTGCTGAGGGCAGTCTGTCCTGTGAGTGTGTGAGTGTGTTTGTGTGCATCTTTTTTTTTTAATATAAAATTTTAATTTTATTTACATTCAACATAAACAAAACATATAACACATAACAATAACTACATTTATGTATACATATTTACATTTGATTTATAATATTCATTATCTAATATATTTCATATAACATATCTTTATTCTAAATTATTTTCCGTTTCCCTCTTCCCTTCTTCCTCTAACCCTTTCTAACTACTTTATTTATATATATCTATTTCTAACCTTATATAAATAAAGTAGTTAGAAAGGGTTAGAGGAAGAAGGGAAGAGGGAAACGGAAAATAATTTAGAATAAAGATATGTTATATGAAATATATTAGATAATGAATATTATCTATCTATTTCTAACCTTGGGCGTGGTGGCTCAGCGGGTAAGACGCCAGGCTTGTTGATCGGAAGATTGCAAGTTCGGAGGTTCGAATCCCTAGCCCTGCACTAGCTCCAGCTCTTGCCAACCTAGCAATTCGAAAGCATGCAAATGCAAGTAGATGAATAGGTACCACTTCGGTGGGTAGGTAACAGCGTTCCGCGCGTGTCATGCGGCCACATGACCGTGGAAGCGTCTTCGGACAACGCTGGCTCTTTGGCTAACAAACGGAGATGAGCACCGGCCCCTAGAGTCGGACACGACTGCACAAATGTGCGGGGGGTACCTTTACCTTTACCTTATTTCTAACCTTATCACTATTTTATTTTTCTTCTCTTATGTTATATTACTGATTTATTAAGTATTTATTTCAAATTCAATTTTTGACTTATACATCTTTACCATACAATACATACGGACATTTCATTAAAATACCTCCAGTTTTCTTAACAAAAAATTGTGTAAATACTTGGTTTACATTTTTCTTCTTTCTTCTATATATATTCAAAAAGAATATAATATTAAGTAGAGATTAATAAACTATAAAAATAAAAATACAAACATAGGGGGAGCAGGGGGAAAAAAGAGATATAAGAAGAAAAATGTGTGTATGTGCATCTGATCGGGCTTGGCCGAAGGAGGAGAGTTGTCGGGCCGCCGAGCAGGAGAAGCAGGAGCCGGCCACCCTGGGGAGCTTCAGCGGGCAGCAAGGGGCGGAGTGGTGTGGCTGAAGCAGCCGAGCGCAGCCGGCTCCTCCTGCTTCTCCTGCTCTGCGGCGGTGGCAGCAGCAGCGACTCTCCTCCCTCCCTCGGCCAAGCCCGAGGGGGATGGGGCAGTGGTGGGCCTCCATCCCCTCCATCCCCGCCCCTTGTACCCCGGCTGATGACGGTGCTGTGTGCACAGTGTGTGTACTCCGGCCTCCCCCAAACACACCAGCTCTGCCACACCATTTACTGCTAGAAGAAGAAAAAAACCTTTAAAAATCGAAAAAAATTAAAATCCGAGCCAATCACGCTGATGGGGGCGGGGTTTGCAGGCGGGAGCCAATCATGTGGGGCCGGGGCGGGGTTTGCAGGTGGGAGCCAATTGCGTGGACTGGGGGCGGGGTTTGGAGGCCGGCATGGTGGCATAAGACCCTGTCCCGTTTTGCCATCCCAAATGTCCCGTTTTTGTCTGAAGGAAATATGGTCAGCCTATGCTTTACCGTTGCCCATTGTGCTGCCCTAGGTGCCTGTATGGGCATGCATCAATCCTGCAGCTTCTCTGGTTACTTTAAGGCAGTCAACCTTAGCAACTTTAAGATGTGTGGATTTCAACTCCCAGAATTCCCATGCTGGCTGGGGAATTCTGGGAGTTGAAGTCCACACATCTTAAAGTTGCTAAGGTTGAGAAACACTGCTTTAAGGACTGAAAGCCTGGCTGAGTCCTCTCTGCCTGCAGGCTCACAGTAGATGAGGCTGCTTTGTGCCTAGTATTCTTGAACAAAATAGAACAGGTCTTTGTGCATGATATGCTTTCAGATATTTAACGGTTCCCCTGCTCTCATCTCAGAGCTCTTAGTACCATCAATCTCTCTGCAATAAGGCTTAGTTTTTATAGCCTGAATCCTTCTTTAAATATGGTACTGTACCAAGAATAGAACAGAATACGCAAAGTGGGGTCTGAGCAATTCACTGCAAATAGAACCATTACCTTATGATTTTGAAACTAATTTTCTATTGATGTGGCTGAAATTTTCATTTGTTTTGTTTCACAGCCACAAGTCACTGCTGGTTCATATAAAGTTGCAATCTACAATTCCAAAATCTTTCCCACCAATGCTATTGCCAAGTCAGATATTGTGCATCTTGTATCTGGCAATCTGATTTGTTTCCCCTTAATTCAAACTCTTATTTTCCACCCTTTCTCTAACCTATCAAGATTGGTTTAAATTTTTATTTCTGTCTTCTCACTATTTAACAGCGTTCTGCATGCGTCATGCCAGCCACATGACCGTGGAAGCGTCTTCGGACAACGCTGGCTTTTCGGCTAACAAACGGAGATGAGCACCGGCCCCTAGAGTGGGACACGACTGCACAAATGTGTGTGGGGGGGACCTTTACTTATCTCACTATTTATTCCATGCATTTTTTCGTGATATGCAAATCAGATAAGTGTTCTTTCCACCTTCTTACCCAAGTCATGAATAAAAATGGTCAAAGTATAGCTTGGACTCCACTTGATCCCTCCTCCAGCTTGAGGAGCACTGAGTACCCTTTGCAAACCAGCTGTGTATCCCCTGAGAGTTTTAGCTATGGCACAACAGTGCCCTCTAAAGTATCTGGTAAGCAGACCCCATGCTGAGTGGTCTGAATAAATGGAATTCAGCTTTTGTTCCCCCCCCCCAGCCTCTCCAGTAATTGTACAATGACACAAGTGGTGAAGTAGACTGTGCCCTCATCATTCCATCTTGCATCATTAGCCATTAGACTTCTGATCTCTAAATTTCTGATTTTTGGGTGGACATCAAAGATGGAACATTTTGCTTGACTGGACAGTCTCTCCACAGCCTCCTCAAAAGAGGCGGCTTTTAACCTCTGTATTCTATAAAGTTGTGGCTAGTGCTGGAAGGAAGGAAGGAAGGAAGGAAGGAAGGAAGGAAGGAAGGAAGGAAGGAAGGAAGGAAGGAAGGAAGGAAGGTCCTGCCTAACAAAATCAAAGCAGAAGCATCTCCAACGGTACTTCCTGAACAGAGAAAATGAACTCTGAATGAACTCTGTGGATATGTTAAATCCCAAGAGGCTTGGAAGGAAAAAATTAGGAGGAACAGTTGGAGGAGTTGGGTACATATAGCTGGAGGACTACATGGAGACACAATAACTGAAGGCCTATCATGTAGAAGATGGGGCCGAAGACAGGTCAAGAAACCAGGGGATTAAATTGCAAGAAAGTAGATTTGCGTTGGACATCAGTAAGAATTTCCTAATGTTAAGAGCTGTTCAACAACAGAACAGATTTGCCTTTGGAGGCGGTGGACTTTCCTTCACTGGGTGTGTTCAGGCAGCGCTGGATGGCCACTTTTTGTGGATGCTGTGGTAGTAGTAGTAGTAGTAGTTTCACTGGGCAGCGGGTTGGACTAGATCATCTTAAGGTCACTTTGGACCTCATGGTCTAATATTATTGTTAATATTCAAGGTGCTTGCAGACTAATCTCTTCATGATTTGTTCTATAACCTTCCCAGATATTGATGTCAGATTGACTGGTCAGTTGTTCCCAGATTCTCCTTTCTCTCATTTTTGAAGACAGAGAAAACATTGTCCTCCTCTGGTCACCTGCGAATCAGTTCTCCAGGATTTCTCAAAGAAATCTCACATTCTGGCCAGACCCACTTTTTATCCTTCCCTGGGAATGTTCAAGAGGATTCATTATTTATTTGTGGGTATATTATGTTTACATCCCCCTCTTATCTCTTGGGGGCTCCCTTCACTTGATTCCACAACAGCACTCTGTCAAACAAGTTGAGCCTGTAAGGCCAATGGTCAAGTAGGGACAAATCTGGTTTTCTGTGGTCCTAATCAAACCGGAAGCTACAGCTGGTGCAGAATGCGGCCGCGCGGGCAGTTTTGGGTGCGTCAAGATCCGCACATGTAACACCGCTGCTCCGCGAGCTGCATTGGGTGCTGGTTTGCTTCCGGGTACAATTCAAGGTGTTGGTTATCACCTTTAAAGCCCTACATGGCATGGGGCCAGAATACCTGAGGGACCGTCTTATCCCCATATTATCGACCCGCCCCACCCGGTCATTCAGAGAGGGCCTGCTACGAACCCCATCAATTAAAGAGTGTCATCTGATGGGGGCTAGGAGGCGGGCCTTCTCTGTGACAGCGCCCACTCTATGGAACACCTTGCCCCCAGAGTTGAGACAGATCTCCTCCCTCCCAACCTTTAGGAAAGAGCTGAAGACCTGGTTCTGCCGCCTGGCATGGGAAAGAGGAAGGGATAGTTCCTCATGGGGGTGGCTAATCCCCTAATTTTATAACTGTCCTTCTTTTAACTATTCCATTACCATCTGGATTTTCAATTTAATTTATATTTATTGTATAATTGAGATTTTAAACCTTATTTTAACTTGTTTATTGTGAACCGCCCAGAGTTCCCCATGGGGGGAGATGGGCGGTTATAGAAATTAAATAAATAAATAATAAATAAATAAATATAACCACTAAAGCCACCACTTTCTGTCAGGGATAGCTGGTGGAGAAGGAGGGGGCCCTCTCCAGGGAGACAAACGCATGCGCAGTACGGAGTCTCTTTGGTTCCCTCCTAAGAGAGTCAAGAAAGCACCGCCTTAGTTTTATGGGCCTTTTCCCTCAGCGTTTGCTAATTCATTTCACCTTAGCTGGATTCTGTCTAGCAGAGTAGAACAATAAACACTAGAGCTTCGACACTTCGTCTCAGCATGGTTCTTCACTATTAGTCAGGACACTTTCTGACTTAAAACAAAGAGGACTAGGGCATTGGCCATGACTGTATTGGAAGAGACTGTGACTCCATCTCTGTATTGAATCAGGAATCCAAATTACAGCCTCACATCTGGTGATTAGAACTCATCTCCTACGGAGGTCCTTGTTACAAAGCTTTTCCTAATAGCCCGTTGGAAGCTACCTTCCACATCATCATCATCATCATCAATCCTCCCATGCTTGTGTTATAAAGGACATTTGCCCTGGAAATCAGCTCTTGGGAAAAAAGCTCTCTTTGCTCCAATGGGTGTGTTCCTCCCAGGTCAAAAGCCCCTCCCCCATCTAAGTCTCTTCCCCACTTTGTTAATCATAATAAAAAGCTCCCTCTACATTATTGACAATATGATTGAGACCTCATTTAGTTCAGACAAAGCTTGTTGGTAATAGAATGCAAGAGAAAAAAAATCTTTTACTTTGAGCCATCAGGATGGTTCTCTATCCAAAATTCCTAGAGATTCTGAAGCCCATTTTCCCATGCCACTGGTCACTGACTGTCATGGATCCATGTCTCCTCTCACCTGTATTTGTCCATGATCCAACTGTAGGTGGTGTGCATTTGATATACTTTCATGCTAGAGAGCATGGACAATAAAACACTATCAGTTTCCTTAATTTCTAGTTGATGAAGAATTTAAAGAAGTTGATATTGATGACAATAAGTTTGTTGAATTTCCACGTGGATAGCAGTTGTTATCTATATATCTATATATCTATATATATCTATATCTCTATATCTAGTTGTTCTATAGGGGCGTGGTGGCTCAGCGGGTAAGATGCCAGGCTTGTCAATTGGAAGATCGCAAGTTTGGAGGTTCGAATCCCTAGCCCCGCATGACGGAGTGAGCTCCCGCATTCGCCCCAGCTCTTGCCAACCAAGCAATTCGAAAGCATGCAAATGCAAGTAGATGAATAGGTACCACTTTTGTGGGTAGGTAACAGCGTTCCGCGCACGTCATGCCAGCCACGTGACCGTGGAAGCGTCTTCGGACAACGCTGGCTCTTCGGCTAACAAACGGAGATGAGCACCGGCCCCTAGAGTCGGACACGACTGCACAAATGTGCAGGGGGAATCTTTCCCTTAGCAGTTGTTCTATTAACAGTTACCCCAGGTGAATGTAGTTACAACAGTGTTTTCCTGTTTAAAAACAAAGGAAAAATGATTTCTGTTTTGCACTCTTTCTCTGTAAAACCCAGCTTCCGCTTTTCATGTCGCCCCTAATCAGACTCCTGAGCCAAAAATAGAAGCCCTTTGCTACTCACTGGACCTGGCTCAGTGCACCCATCCTATCAGATTACCCAGCTGAGTGCACTGAGGCAGACAGGGTACCAAAGCCTCAGCTGCATCTTTGTCAAATGGGAAAACACAGGGAGCACAGCCAGAGTTCATAGTTTCATAAGGTACAACACAGAGAAAGTGTTATTTGGAGAAACTTCTACGCGGTGGAAAGCCCATTGGGATCCTAAGCAGGAAGGCTAGCCATTCTCTGGGAAGGAATGTCCAAAATGCAACCAGATTAAACACAAATTAACAACAAAGTTTAGAGCCAGGAAGGGAAAAGAGGGTTTGAAGCAGGAGTGTTGGGTCGAGACTCTAATAGACTCAAAAGGTTACAGAGGCGTCCACAGTTTATAGTCAAAAAAGTCAAGGTGGTGGCCACAATGGCACCATTGATGCTCTGCTCATTTGTTATATGTGTTGCACATACGCATGGGTGCATCGTGGGTGCCATCTCAACTTTTTTGACCATACACTGTGGACACCCCTGGTATTCTGCGCAAGCTCCTTTCAGGCACAAAAGGTAGGGATGTGATTAGTTTATGAATTTAATGTTGGATATATTAACATACACATTAAACAAAGAAAAATAAATGTTTAAATATACAACATACGCATGTTACAGCAGCTTGGGCTGTACCATTTTTTGGCATGGAAAAGGCCCTAATACAATAAGATGGGCAGTGAGGCCAGGTGGGCACGGCTGCATCTCACACACACCCTTATGTGTGACAGGTAGGGTTTTCCTTTGTATTTGAAGGGCAGGTTTTGTTTTTTTTAAAACTGTGTTTACCTGCTTCCTACTATATTACAGGAATTAGAATTAATTCTAATTAATACAATGGTTGTTGTGGGTTTTCCGGGCTGTGTGGCCATGTTCTGGCACATTTGGTTCCTAACGTTTCGCCAGTAGCAAGTATACATTGGGACCACAAAAACGCAGCATCCACACCAGGATAAAAGAACATGAAAGACACTGCAGACTACAGCAACCTGAAAAATCTGCAATAGCTGAACATGCTCTCAAACAAACTGGTCACCAAATCTTATTTGAAAACACAGAAATACTGAACAACACCAACAGCCACTATGTTAGACTATACAGGGAAGCCATTGAAATACATAAACACCAACACAGTTTCAATAAAAAAAGAAGAAAGCCTAAAGATCAGCAAAACCTGGCTGCCAGTCCTGAAAAACACAGCTTGCAAAAGGTCAATGAACTCTACTCAACCACAGAAATATACAAACAACTCACACAATAGATGTGCTAATCCCACACACGACAGCACCACACCCCCTAATCACCACAAAGAACCCTCTCCTAATTTCTTGTAAATGACCCACAGAAGACACACACCCTCTCAGCAGCTATAAACACCAGCAGAAACACACACCCTCCACTTGGGCACAGAGAGAATCTTCTAGCTGTGCTCCTGTCCTCTGAAGATGCCAGCCACAGCTACTGGTGAAACGTTAGGAACCAAATCTGCCAGAACACGGCCACACAGCCCGGAAAACCCACAACAACCATCGGATTCCGGCCATGAAAGCCCTCAACTATACATTCTAATTAATACAATTAATTTATTACAGGAATTAGAATTAATTCTAATTCATTAATTAATGCAGAATTACAGGAAACTGCTGTCAATTCTTGGCAATCTTCCTAGAAAATTTGGCAATGCAGTTAGAGGAGATTCATAACCATAAAAACAGTTTTGGGGGACTACATGGAAGCAGTTACGTAAATTTCCTGCAACACGATGCAGAAGCTCATCCCCATAACATCGACCCGCCCTACCCGGTCATACAGAGAGGGCATGCTACGGACCCCTTCGACAAGGGAATTTCATCTGGCGGGGTCCAGGAGGCAGCCTTCTCTGCAGTGGCGCCCACCCTTTGGAATATCTTGCCCCCGGAGCTGAGGCGGGTTCCCTCCCTCCCGGCCTTCCGGAAGAATTTGAAGACCTGGTTCTGTCGCCTTGCCTGGGATGGGAAAAGTAACAGTTCCTCCTGGGGGTGGCTGGAGCCGTAGTGCCCTCCCTATTATTTGAGATTTTATTACTCCTTGGATTTTATGCTATTTATTCTATTTAAATGGGGTTTGGACGGTAATTTTATGTTTATATGTTTTTAACTATTGATTTCATTGTAAACCGCCCAGAGTCCCCCGTGTGGGGGAGAATGATGGTGATAGAAATTCAAATAATAAAAAAATAAATAAGCTACAAATTGAACCAAGTTCTTTAAAATGTTTGTTAGAAGAGGAAGGTGGCATTTCAAGGTAGTGGAGAGAGTTGAAAGTAAAAGGGCAGTCATTTTTTTCCATAGGTGTTTACACCTATGTAAATACCCCCCCCCTTACTGAACAACAACAAAACCTTTCCTACATCTTTGTTGCATGTTGTTGTTTATTCGTTCAGTCGTCTCGGACTCCTCGTGACCTCATGGACCAGCCCACGCCAGAGCTTCCTGTTGGCCGTCACCATCCCCAGCTCCCCCATGGTTGAGTCCGTCACCTCCAGAATACCATCCATCCATCTTGCCCTTGGTCGGCCCCTCTTCCTTTTGCCTTCCACTTTCCCTAGCATCAGCTTCTTCTCCAGGGTATCCTGTCTTCTCATTATGTGGCCAAAGTACTTCAGTTTTGCCTTTAAGATCATTCCCTCAAGTGAGCAGTCTGGCTTTATTTCCTGGAGTATGGACTGGTTTGATCTTCTTGCAGTCCAACGCACTCTCAGAATTTTCCTCCAACACCACAGTTCAAAAGCATCTATCTTCCTTCGCTCAGCCTTCCTTATAGTCCAGCTCTCACAGCCATAGGTTACTACAGGGAATACCATTGCTTTAACTATGCGGACCTTTGTTGTCAGTGTGATGTCTCTGCTCTTAACTATTTTATCAAGATTTGCCATTGCTCTCCTCCCAAGAAGTAGACGTCTTCTGATTTCCTGGCTGCAGTCAGCGTCTGCAGTAATCTTTGTGCCTAGAAATACAAAGTCTGTCACTGCCTCCACTTTTTCTCCCTCTATTTGCCAGTCATCAATCAAGCTCGTTGCCATAATCTTGGTTTTTTTGAGGTTTAACTGCAACCCAGCTTTTGCACTTCCTTCTTTCACATATGTCTATGAAGGTTCTCAGTCATCCAGGTGGAATTGTCTGTAGCTTGAATCATGTCAACTGGATTTCTATTTTCTCAGTGGAAACGTTTCGCTCCTTATCCAAGGAGCTTCTTCAGTCTGAGCAAAGTTGGTAAGGGAATCCTAAATATGTTTCTAGGTAGCTGTGTGACCTTACACCTGGGGCTAGGTCATGGTTATACTGAGATGTTATTTTAAGTCCTTTTATCATCTAAAGGAGGATCGTTAAGATCACCATGCTGCTGTTGAGCTTGTGAAATGGTCTTAATCTTCCTAGGCACAGAAGACAAAGCAGGGAGGAAGATGGGGGAAAGATTGTGCCTGAGGCCCCCACCTCTATTCAAGGAAGGATTTTCCAAGTTGGCATAAATGGATTCCTTGACCCCTCTCTCAAACCACCTATCTTCTCTGTCTAAAATGTGAACATTAATGTCCTCAAATGAGTGTCCTTTTTCCTTTAGATGAAGATAAACTGCTGACTCTGGTCCTGTGGTGTTACTTCTCCTGTGTTGGGCCATCCTCCTGTACAAAAGTTGTTTGGTTTCTCCAATGTAGAGTTCAGAGCATTCCTTCTTTCACCTTCGTCATAAGGCTCCTCAACTCCTCCTCGCTTTCGGCCATCAAAGTGGTATCATCTGCATATCTGAGATTGTTAATGTTTCTTCCAGCGATTTTGTTGCATAATCAATACTTATTGTGTTGTTGAAGCTGAAGGAGAAAGAGACGGTTGATTCCCAGTTTGGAAGAGTCCTGAGCCCATCACTCACCCAACTCTTCAAGCAGGCTCTCCAAGCGTACAGTAGTTTGCTTTGTTCACATTTAAAGGAGCATGCAAAGGAGAAAATTTAATCCTACCTCCTTCCCATGTGTTCAGCATTCCGTCAGTTTTAGCCATCTTCTCCCTGACTAGGTCATTTCTGGACTCTTCTGTTTGCTGGGTGTGTGAATTTTCTGACAAGGCATCAACATGGAACGGGCTGGTCTGTTTTCTCAAACGAGGCCGGAGTGAACTTTGTTCAGACAGTCTCTGAAGGGGGAGGGTAGTCCAACATCCCAGAAATGTTCTTTGACCTTTCAAGCATTTGCACAAGCCCACTCGGATGAGGCTTGTGTGCAAGCTGCAGAGTAACATCCTTTGCACTCACAGTGTGCTCCTACAAGTGCTGGCAGGCCAAGATTTGAAGTGTAAATGAGATTTCCAGAGAGCAGAGAATGGAAAGGGAAAATTGAAAGCCACAGGATGTCACTTTCACTCTATTCCTATAATTTCTCCAATTTCCACTGGGTGGAGGGAAACAACTTATAGCAATGGAGATTGCCAGAGCACCTACCAGTCTCAGTAGAAATTTTTCCTTCTGCTGTCTCAAGAAAACAATTATAATTTCAAAAACATTTGAATAAATTATGGCTAGCCAAAGGATCCTTATGCTTGTTTTGATTTTTACCTTTTGGCATTATGAATTGAAAACCCAAATGGTTTTGACAGTTAACTAGAAGGAACATTAACTGTATCTAATGAGGTGCAATTCTGCAGAAAGATCGATCAGAGAATCTTATTAATACATGTCTACCCTGCTCTGCTTGCCCAGTACAGTGGTTTACAGTAACACCTCTCTTTCAGATTGAGCTTGACTTCCTCCTCCTCTCTATATAGGCCACCTTTCTGCTTCTATATGCACTCAAGGTGGCTATTTAATTGCCTCCTAATGATATGCACACTGCTGGAATATAATCTGGGCACAAACTAGTATGCTCAATTTAATGTAATATTTCATTTACACACATCACTTTGTTCTGTTTAACGTTAAAAGCCATTTAGAATGGGAGTAAAGATTTCACCCCTTTGATTTTCTTCTTGATTGCAAGTAAGGGACAGGGTTGCATGATGCTGCTTCAGGGTTTCCAACCTCTTTCCCAGCACCTCAGCAGCATCAACTTCCTCAAGTGCAGTGCATTAACAAGTAAATCACCCTTGTGGGGAAGGAAGCCTTGGATTCTCCATCTGCAATTTATCACGAGCCTGCTTTGCCTTGGTCAGTCTCTCTCTCTTCTGGGCTACTGGGCCTTCAACTGCCAGTAACGGAGCCTTTTAGCCTTGATTCTTGGCTTCCACGAATTTCAGTTCTTCTTTTACATACAACATCGCACTGATTTTTCTCCAGAGCTTTGAAAGCTCATCATTGAGCTCTTCAGTCTTCTCATGGCAGGCCCGGCTTTCCATCTTCATCTGCTCAAAGTCTATTTAACACAAACCTTCTGCCAGTTTCTCTTGACATTCTTAGACTTGCTTCAAGCTTTTGAATCCTAACTTCAATTTTACATTTTTTTAAAGAGGAACCTGTCATCTCTGGTCTCGTTTTGTTTTCTAGCTTGGATTTTGCCCACTTCCTTGATGGCAGCATGTCTCTCTCCCAGTGTGCCCACACCCCTCCACAGCCCTAGCTCCTCCACTGCCTGGTAGATCTTCCACCTTGGCCAGTTTTTGATTACAGGACTGCTGGAGAGCAACAATGTTTCTGGTACCAAGCCATTTTCTCTGCCTGCTGGTTCCACAACTCCTCTAGCGTGGGAGGGTAGTAGAAGCTGTAGCGCTGCCCCTGAGCCTCATGATCTCCAATAGCTCCTAATATTGCAGTGCCTGCCTCTGGAATGAGGTTCCCCGAGATCTGGGTGCCCCCTAACCTGCTGCTGCTTTGGAGGGCCTTGAAGACTCGGCTCTTTGCCCAGGCCTTTGGCTAGGATGGGTGTTGCCCCTTCCAAGGAGTAGGTGTGTTTTGTTGCTGCTGGGGGGGGGTCATCTTTTGTTCCTTGTTTTTATTATTTTATTGTGTTTTTTTTAATCTGTGTTTTATTTGTGAAACCAGCCAGAGTTGTTGGGAAGTGTACAAATTTAATACAAATAAATAAATAATGTGCTGCTCTAGCTCTTCCTGGCCCAGGTACCCTCCTGGCCCTTGGCGTTGTTCGGGAGCCAGCCAACTTGCCATGCAACTTTTTGTTGTAGTGGTAGAGATAGTTGTCTGATCCTGCCCCATGCACTAAATTAGCCATGGACGTTTGTCAGCCGGGCACTGCTCTGTCTGCTCCTTGGTCTCTTCTTCCACCTTCTTGCTCTTTGAGTGCCACTGACAATTAAGGGCCAGCTGAATCGCCTCTGCTCCAGCTCCCAGGGGCCGTGGCGGATCCCGCAGCCCAGGCCCGCTCAACGGAGGCAGTTCGACCAGCTCCCTCTCAGCCAAGGAGGCGCTGGCAGGCCTCGCACGGAGGCATGTGTTGGAGAGAATCCTTCACCAAGCTCTTTCCTCTCAGTTTCTCCAGAGGAGGAGGTGGTGACAGAGTCCTCTTGCCCTCAGCTCCCGCTGCTTCTCCCGGCCCTTTGTTTGAGGCCGCTTCCTCCAGCTCTTCCTCCACTAGAGCCTCGTCTCTCCTCCTGCTGCCACCTCCTTGCCTGGAGGGGGGGAACTCTTCAGAATCTCTGCTGCCCCCATATCCGCAGGCAATTCCTGCAGTTCTGGGGAAATCAGCACGATGGTCTTCTTGTCCTCCTCCTCCATCTGCAGGTCCACTCTCTTCTCTCCCCAGTGACATATTTCCTTGGCCTTCCAATGATTTCCCACTGCCTTATTCTGGCCTGTTTTTCAACTTCGGAGACTATCATTCAGCCCTGGGCTTTCCTGGTGGTCTCTCATCCAACGACTGATCTGGTCTAATGCTGCTTAGTGCTGCCACCCCGCTGGGTGATTTGCGATAATAGAGCGCCAAGCCAATCCCACATCCAGACACCACATCTACAAGAGAGGACAGGACGTGGCCCGGGTTCGCCTCCTTTTCGCTGAGGATGATGGGAATTGTTGTCCCAGCCATCCTCAGAAGGCTCATTTCCCCAGAATCAGTCCGTTGGCGGTGGTGGGTTGCGTGTTGAGGTGGCCACTGGTGCGTCGCTTGTAAACGTCCCGTTCTCTTATTTGTATTTAATTACAAAAGGGAGACGCTGCCTCAGCCCAACTGGACTCGAGGCGGTTTACGCACTTCAGCCAGCCACGAAGAACAAGGAGAGACGAATTCAAAAAAGGGCGGGAGAGTAAAGGGCAGCGGCTTTTATAGGCTTCGCTTCTGTCCTCTCCCCGCCTCTCCCTCCCGGGCAGCCAATGAGAGAGCGCGCTACGCGATAGAGAGAAGAGAAAGGCAGGAGTGCAAAAACATCTGCACGTGACTTCAGAGGCGGGCCAATGGAAAGGTGAGTCTTCTCTGACGCTATTGGTCTTGCCGCCGCCCCGCCTCCTTGATAGATAGGATACAATAGAGAAACGAAAACGAGAAGAGTCGTGCGCTGTTCAGAAATTGCCCGTCCGGCTTCTGTCGATCCCAGAGAAAAAGAAACCAGGTGTAAACGCCCGTAGACACCTATATCAACTTGGAAATCAATGGAAAGGTCAAGATTTCTCCACTGACTTTCGGCGGGAGGGGCTGACAGACGAAACGTGTTTGATTGTTTTCTATCTCTGTGAGCGAGGGAGCTTCCGCGATAGAGATGCCGCGGGCTAGAGCGCACCGACATAAACGCGGTTTGTCTGCCCTTCCGGAAGTTGCGGCTGCTGGGAGCGTCCCGCGCGATGGTGCGGTTTAAGAACCGGTGAGGCTTCGACGGGTGGCTGGGACGAGTGGGTTGGCGCCTTTGGGCTGGCTGCTTCCCACGGGAGCTGGGAGAGCGCGATTGCGGCGGGCGCGCGGCTCCTTCGCACGGCTTCACGCCACCGGCCGAGACAGCGGCTGCTTTCCCACGACGCGTGGAAACGTGGGTTGAGCGCGTTGTGCGAACCCGCCCGCGCTCTTGCTTACGACTCGGCGTGTGCGAATCCGGCAACCTGGGCTAAGTCCACCAAGCCGAATCCGAAGGACAGGTGGGCTCTCGTGCGAATGCAGCCAGTCCGAGCTGAGCCTTCGGAGGGAGTTACAGGCTGACTCCTCGAGGGGTGACCGAGTTGTGGAAAAGTCCGGGCGGTGGATGTAGACCTGGGGGAAGAGAGAGAACCGCCTTGCTTTATTCACGTGTACCGAATCTTCCTGCTTTTCTGTAGCTTGAATCATGTCAACTGGATTTCTATTTTCTCAGTGGAAACGTTTCGCTCCTTATCCAAGGAGCTTCTTCAGTCTGAGCAAAGTTGGTAAGGGAATCCTAAATATGTTTCTAGGTAGCTGATTCCCTTACCAACTTTGCTCAGACTGAAGAAGCTCCTTGGATAAGGAGCGAAACGTTTCCACTGAGAAAACAGAAATCCAGTTGACATGATTCAAGCTACAGACAATTCCACCTGGATGACTGAGAACCTTCATAGACATCCTGCTTTTCTGCTTGGAAAGTGCTGAAAGTGTTCTTGGTGAAAGTCTGTAAAAGATTATTAGGACTGAAGTGGATGCGTTGGCAAATAAGGCGCATTTGGAAAACTTAAGCAGAACACTTTGCAAGAACATTTTGCTTCTAGGCTTTTAATTATTAGGTGTATCTTTTCTGCTGTAAAATATGTAGAGGGGGGGAGGGTGTTATTTGCTCTGGTCTATCCACTAAATTATTTTTAATGTAATGGGAAGCTGTTGTGGGTCTTCCGGGCTGTGTGGCCGTGTTCTGGAAGTTGTGGTTCCTAACGTTTCGCCAGCATCTGTGGCCAGCATCTTCAGAGGGCAGGAGCACAGATAGAAGCAAAATCAAAAACCGCCGTTGGTGTGTCGCCGTGGGAAAACCCGGAAGTGCTGATGATGATCAGCGCTTCCGGGTTGTGTGGCGACACACTTTTGTGTCGTGACACACAGTTTGGAAAGCTCTGCTCTCAACTATTAAAACATCTGTTTACGTGTGTCTGTCTAATTCTGTGAAGAACACTGCAAATTTGAGCCTAGGCAACCCTGATCTTCGTCTGATCTGGAAGTTATGTAAGTGTTCTGCTGCCCAGCTACATAAAGCTGGTGGTGCACTATGGGTGGCTTCAAGAAACCTTTCTTTGATCTTTTGCCTGCTCTGCTTTTCCAGGTACTTCCTCTGCGAGATCATCTCTGAAGACCCTCGCTGTCGGCAGCTCATTGAGGAGCGCATAGTGCACAATGCGGTGAAGAATGCTGTCGCAAGAATACATGGAGACTTTGGAGTAGCCTGTTGCTCCATTGCTTTTTCAGGTCTGGTTTCCAGGGCTTTGCCAGTGCACAGTACTCTGTATGCTAGAAAGTGTAGCCACTCCTGGTAATAACAAATAATTGAGGCCCAGTTGAGAATTACATCAATGTTTGGCAAAAGTCTAGTTCAGCCTTCTCAACACATTTGGGAGATGTCATGTCGAGGAAGGTCATTCTTAATGCTTGAATAAGGAAAAAAACATATACAGGTAGTCCTCAGTTAACGAAGGCAATTGGGACTGGAATTGCTGTTGCTAAGCAACGCGGTCATCAAGTGTGACGTCATGTGACTGCCACTTATTCCAGCACTCCCAGTTGCCATTGTTAAGCAAATCACCATGGGTCGTTAAGTGAGGATGTCATGTGGTCGCCATTTGCAACCTCCTGCCAGATTCCCCATTGGTTTTGCTTGTCGGAAGCTGGCAAAGAAGGTTGCAAATGGTGACCGTGGGACGTTGCGACGTAATCGTGAGCCAGGCACTGAGTGCCCAGAGCATGCACACGTGACCACGGGGATGCTGTGACAGCTGGAACTCTGAGGACTGATTGTAAGTGCCACTCGTTCAGCACCATCACAAGTTTGAACAGTTGCTGAATGAGTGGTCGTTAAGCGAGGACCGCCTGTATTTAAAAATAACATATAATTGGACAACTTGCTTTTCTTACCTCTTACGTAGTTCCTCCACAATGCTCTAGGTCAAGGGTCGGAAACTGCGGCTCGCGAGCCACATGCGACTCTTTGGCCCCTTGAGTGTGGCTCTCGGGGAAACAAGGCTCCCGCTTGCGGCCGGGCTGGACAGGTCCGCGAACGCAGCCGGTTCCGGTTCCTCTCGTCCCGCCCCTGGTTGCTGAGGGAGCCATAGCGCCCGAGACTGAGGGTGGCGAGTCAGCGCCCGGTTAACTGGAAGTCCTTACGGCGGGGCAGGATGCCATTTCTGCGCAGGCGTCCGGGTCGCCCCTCCTGCTTCCGGCCATGAGCGCGGCGCTGGTTGACTACAGCAGAGAGGCACATTCTCTCCTGTCCCCCCCCCCCTTAATCAGGATGGCAGGACTCGGCCCCCGCACCCCCCTTCCCCCTTGCCCGCCCCAGTACTTTTCCTCTCTCCTCTGCTGAAATTCCGGTCGCCTTCGCTTCCCGCAGGATGGGGAGGCAGATTTTTGAGAGTGGGAAAAGAGCATTTTCGTTTCCTTTTCCTTTGCTGGTGGGGGAGGAGAGGCAGCCGAGCGTTCTCAGATGCTTTTCCTTTTCCTTCTTTCTTTTTGCAGGGGGGAGATTGAGCGAAGGGGCAGCTGGGCGCCGTTGGTTGAATTATCAGTGCATCACGCCACGCTGCTTGGAGCTCTTGGGCGTGTTTGTGTACCCACGCGTTCCTTGGCTGTAGAATCCCCTCCTTTGAGTCTCTTCTCCCCCTTTCTGCACAGAGGCTGCCTGCCTGCTCTCCCACCCCTTCACGCAATGGGTCGGTTTTGTTATTGTCCTTGTCCTCAGTGCCTGCTCCAAAATACTGCTGCACACACCCCTTTTTTGCTGTTGAAAGGAGAGGGGGGGATGATGAATCTTTGCTCAAGGCAAGTGGGTTTTTTGAGGGGGCGAATACATTTTAGCCCTGTGGAAGGAAGAGAAACGCCAGGGATTTCATGCTGGCTGCGCCCCCTCCCTCCGGGAGCCCCCCGGGAGCGTGGCTCTTACTGAGCCCTCCGGAGTCCGAGCCCCCGTTCTGGGGGTGCCGCCCTAGCCCTGGTGCGTTGAGCAAATTCAGCCAGCCGGGCTGATTGAGTAAACCAGGCATGGCGGCAGGCATGGCGGTCCCCCAGTGCACGCCATTGGCTCCTGCCTCCAAACCCCGCCCCCTTCCACACGATTGGCTCCCACCCTCAAACCCCGCCCCCTGGCCCTCGAGTGATGTTATAAATGTTATAAATGTCAAAATGGCTCCTGGCATAAAAAAGTTTGCCGACCCCTGCTCTAGGTGAACATGTAGGAGGTGGTTTTGTTCCTTCAAGGGAGGTTGGGCAACCAGTCTGATAAGTTTCATGATTGAATGGAATTTTATCTTGGGGCTCCACATTCCAAGCAGAATTTTTCTTCATTGAACTGGCAGGTGGTTCTGTTAGAACTTTGCTGTCGTATTTTCAAGGATGTCTGAACAACTGTAAAAGTTACTAAAGGAAGCCACAATTCTTCAAGAAGGGAGGGAAACCACTGCATGCTGCTCATCCCACCACCTCCCCTTCCGAGACTAGGAAGCCACCAGATCCTCTTCTGTTTCTCTCTTTAGTAAAGTACCTCAATGCCTACACGGGAGTGGTTCTCTTCTGCTGCCGGAAGGATTTTTATCGGCTTCTGTGGTCATCCCTTCCCTTTATTACTCACTTGGAAAATAGGAACCAACACTGCCCCTGTTCTTTTAACACCCTTCATGTTGGAGGTAAGCTTTCTCTTGTAAGAGTCTGCATTTAACAATACATCTTTTTAAAAAATCTCCTGTGCAATGAAATCTCTTAATGAAAATAGTCTGATGTGTTCATACCATGTTCATCTTTGCCAGAAGTGGAATCATTCGGAGTCCAGTAAACTTGGGTAGCAGCAGCTGGTGTAAATGCAGTGGTGTGAACAGATGTGTTGGGGGGGTTAAATAAAAATCTACAGAGTTTACAGTAATGCCACAAACAAACACAGTGTAACAATCAATTTTAAAAATAGACCGTTGAAATGAAAAAAAGAAAGCCAGGTTGGTGTCGTGGTTAAGGGCACTGTGCTAGAAATTGGGAGGTAGTGAGTTTTAGTCCTGCTTTTGGCAGAAAGCCAACTGGGTGACTTTGGGCCCGGCATGCAGACTGAGGAAGAGGGCAAGGGCGAACCCCTTCCAAAAATGATGTCAAGAAAACTGCATGGACAATGGATGATTAAATTGATGGAACTGGCCCAAATGGCTACGCTAACAGTGTTGATAAGAGAAAATACCGTGTCTGGATTTGTTTCCACTTGGCAACCACTTTTAGATTATTTGCTTGTGTCTGAAAAAAATGAAGAATCTGATCCTCAAAACATCTGTAGTATAATGCAGACTGTAGTATAATGCCATCAGGACCTGGTGCTTTTCCCAATTTAGGTCTTTTTATTGCTTCCACTATTTTGAAAGTGGTTATGGGATTATTCATTGTTGCTTTCTGTGACTGTGAAAGTTTTGGTAAATTTTGTTTATTTAAATATTCATCTATCTTCTCCAAAGGAACTTCCAATTTGTATGCCAGCCATCTTCCTGGTTTATTTGCAATTTCAAAGTGTCTCTTTTTTTAGCATATTTCAATTTTGTTTCTATTTCTTTCACAGTCAACATTGACAATTGCTGATGTAATAGCTTAAGCTGATATAAAATATTATCTCTCGGTTTTTTCTGTAACTCTTCTGTAATCTGGTCCAGAATAACTTGTAACTTTTGTTGAGATTTCTTTTTAAGATTACCGCTATGATGGATAAAGTGACCCCTCATAACCGCTTTACTAGTTTCCCAAACAGTTTTTAAATCTATTTCATTGTCCAAGTTAATGTCAAAAAATTCATTTAATTTCCTCTGACAATCCTCCACAACCTTTTCTTTTTGTAGAAATATTTCATTCAATCTCCATCTGAAGGTCCTGAGTGTTTTCTTTATTGTCATGCTTATAGGATTATGATCAGAAAAAGTCTTTGGTAAAATATCCACCTTAGAAACTTTATTTGTCAAATCCCTTGAGATCCATATCATATCAATTCTTGAAAAATATTTGTGTCTCTCAGAATAAAAGGTATAGTATTTTGCCAGTCCATTTTATATCTCCAAGAGTCCACCAGTGCCAAATTGTCCATCAAGTCAAAAAAAGCTTTAAGTAATTTCCCTTGATTAATTTTAATTTGTCTCTCCAATGTCCTGTCAATCAATGGGGAAATAACTCCATTCCAGCCCCCCATTAAACACCAACTTTGATATGAAAAAGATGACAAATCATTCAAAAGTTGCCCCAAAAATTTACTTTTATCTTCAGTTGGTACATATACTCCCACAATAATAGATTTAAGTCCATGAAGTTCCACTTCCACTGCTACATATCTACCATGCTCATGTGCTAGTAATAAACGTGGTTAAGCTTTGATTTTGGGTTTTGATGATCAAATGGTTTGATTTTATAGAAATAATGTTACTAAGGTTTAACTAATGGTAAGATATTAGGTAAAGGTTCCCCCCCCCCCCCGCACATTTGTGCAGTCGTGTCCGACTCTAGGGGCCGGTGCTCATCTCCGTTTGTTAGTCAAAGAGCCAGCGTTGTCCGAAGACGCTTCCACAGTCATGTGGCCGCATGACACGCGCAGAACACTGTTACCTACCCACCGAAGTGGTACCTATTAATCTACTTGCATTTGCATGCTTTCGAATTGCTAGGTTGGCAAGAGCTGGAGCTAGTGCGGGAGCTCACTCCGCACGCAGGGCTAGGGATTCGAACCTCCGAACTTGCAATCTTCCGATAAACAAGCCTGGCGTCTTACCCGCTGAGCCACCATGCCCCTTTCATAAGATATTATATCTGTATAAAATGCATTTATATCTGTATTGGAGAAGGTCGGAAGTCACTTTCTTTTTCTGCTTTCTATCTAGTTCTGCACTTTTATAGTTTTTCTTTTTTCTTTAGTTCTGTACTCTGTCTTATCTATGCTCTATATTTTGTATTTTAACTACAGTATACTTTGAAAATCGATAAAGTTCTTTTTTTTAAAAAAACTGCATTGTCAGGAATTAAGATTAACTCAAAGGCACAAAGCCTTCAGGGATGGGTGTCATCCTCTTAGGGCTCTAATCCCCTTTCTGCCAGGCAACTCAAAGGGATTCTGTGATGGGCATTAAGTCAACATCAAGAGGTTTTTTTTCCTGGCACAAGTAGGACTAGTGTAGTTCAGCTCTTGGGGCCCATCCAGAAATCATACTAGAAGCAGTTCAGATAATTTACATTTATTTATTACTCGAATTTATCACCGCCCATCTCCACAATAGTGGACTCTGGGCGGTTTACAACATTAAACATTAAAAACCTATACACCTATATACATTACTTTCTCTTGCACCAATATTGGGCAATAGTTATGTGTATATCTTATTTCTATGCTAATTTCTAAACTAATTTCTAGATTTCATAAATAGTAAATATTTCAGTCACTAGGTGGCAGCAGAGATACAGAGAACAGTAATGTTTTGCTGCCCTCTAGTGGTTGCCTGGATTTGTGCAGCACAGATATTATAGCCCTAATCCTGAAGGAATTGTGCCCAAGTTCTAAAGGTTACATCAAGGGCCTTAATATAATCTCCTTATCATGTGAATTCTGTTAAAAATGGGCAGCAAGAATGGCTCATTGTGGTTTGCTCCATTACTTCTTCCATTGTGTCTCCTTCCACATATTTGGTGCCCACAAGTTTCTTCTCTGATGAATATTCTTGGCAAAATTTCCTGCTACAATTTGTTTCCTGGCTTTTTAAAAATCCATTACTCTGAGCAAATATTTAGGCTGCAAGTATTTCCTTGCTTGCAGAGGGCTGATCTTTTCCTTCTCTGCCACTAGCAACAATACGCACGTGTCAGAAATTCCTCATTCAGTACAACAGGGACCAGCTCCTGCTGCTGTTACGGAACTGTACCAGTGAAGGTAATTAATTGTGATGTGGAATGTTGGCATCCCCTGAGCAAAGTGCAGGGCTCTGACTTAATCTTTGTTTCCAAGAATTTCTCGGAATCTCAAGTGAGACCCATAAGCTTTCAAAGAAAATGAAAATGAGGGGTGGGAGAGTGGCAGGACATAGTCTGGTAAATCAGTACTTTGTAACTGCGTTGTCTGTAGTGGCAGCTCTTTTGAAAAAATGTGAACTGCATCCCCCAACCCAGGAATTTTGCAGATCCCTGTTACAGGAAGGCAGACCTTTGCATGTCTCATCGCTAGGCCAAAATCAGAGTGCCAGGTAAAAAGAGATTGAGTCTAACATTACCAAGCACTTGTTACTAATTATCTAATTACTAATCTAATTACCAAGCACTAGGGCTCCCCAGGACATTGGCTTTCTTCCTCATTCTCTTTTTGACTGCTTTGTTTAAACAGGCTGTGGAGTTTATTTTTTCTTTAAACCAAATCCCATGCATATTTTTAGTCAAGGTTGAATATCACCATTCCTCAGCGGGAGTACCAAACACCTGTGTGGAATACCAGCTTCCTGGAAATCTCAACTGTTTTCTTCTAACTTCTAATCCCTGATGCTCAGAAAGTTAATCGGGGTTCTGTATGAGCAGTCAAAGCCTGCTAAATCTCCAGGGGGGACCAGCCACTTTGTCTGAACCTGTTGGTCAAGCATCTGGAGCAACAGAAAACAATCAGCAAGATAGGCCATCCACTGGATGGAGAAAGATGGGAGCTGCCGTCCGAGTTGAGACGCTCCATCGCGGCCACCTAAGCTAGATGGGGAGGGCTACTGGAAGGCCTTTATGATGTGGAAACGAGGGTGTCGTGTTTCAAGTTCCTTTCACCTGTTTTGCCAGCCGATAGAGAAGCCATCCAGAAGTCCATCCAGAGCTGTGCGCTTGTGGGAGTGGAGCAGTTCCAGAGGGAAGATGAAGAGAGTGAGGAGAACGTGGAGATGGACTGAATTACATCGCCCCTGAGGTGGTTAAGGCAAGGAGACGGGTTGTGTGGTCCTCACTGGCAAGGATCAGTATTGTTCCCCCGTTCTGCTTTTCAGGGTTTTTAAATCTCTGCTAATAAAACTAGCTAAAGCATTCAGCTCTTTCCCAGTTTGGCTGTGTGTGTATACCAGTGTTTCTCAACCTCGGCAACTTTTAAGATGTGTGGACTTCAACTCCCAGAATTCCCCAGCCAGCCATCTTAAAGTGGCCAAGGTTGAGAAACATTGGTATATCATATAGATCTGCCTCCCACAGGTCTCTGTGTTCCTATTTGCACAAGTGCAGAGGAAGGGTGGAGGGCTTTTTGCCAGAAACGGCTGTTGACCCATAGGAAAACCACAGGGGCTGAAGCTGGACAGTGGGTGGAACCTGGCGTCACAGGCAGAGTGGAGGATGTGCAGAGTGCAACCAGCAAGTGCTGCAAAAATTAGCAGTCCAGGCAGCAACTGGCCATGATTGGTAACACCCAACCACCACCCATGGAGTAGGCAAAGTGGTGCCCCTCCCTCTCTGATAAGAGCAGCAAAAGGGTACCCCTGTAAAATCCCGGTTAGCAGCAGCAGCAGCAACCCAGAATATGCTTGCTTGGGATGGAACTAGCAACACAGTCAACAAGATCTGAATTTGGCAGGTGCATATTTTTGTACATTTTCCTTTTTGTATTATTTTGATAATTCTATAGTTGGGTTTATTATTTTGAGGGCATGCTATGAATGAAGTCTAGAATTCTTTGTATAATATAGTTATAAAGGGCTGAACAACAAAATAAAAACCAAAATGATTGGTATATTATTTTTGAGGGGTTTTTTGGTGGGTGATGTTTCTAATCATGAACCATCCAGAACTTTCAGGAATGGGTGGCATTCAGTGTGTGTATATCTTTCATTCATTCATTCATTCATTCAGGTGATAAACAATTCCCTTCTTCAGTTTATTTACATACTATTTGACTAATGCATGACTAATACTTACGCCAGTGTTTCAATTCTACCCTTAATTGTACTGTTTCGGGTTTCAAAGGAAATTTTCCAGAATAATTTAACCCAGGAACTTATCCTCACATCCTGCTAAGTGCAGCACAAAATACCCTGCTAACTGTTAAGGGACATGACTGCAGGAAATGTAAAATATGAATTATGCCACTGTAACTAGACTCTGCTTTCCAAGAGAAAGGAAATGTCAGTGTCTTAAAAGACAGATGCAGTAGCACTCTGAAAGGGTATCGAGGCCTGTTCTCTTGTTCCCGACTGCTGGACATGGAACCATGTATTGGAATTACAGATTATGGTGACTAGAAAAACCTGGGCAGTTAGACAGCGGGACTTGTTCCCCAGAGAGGAGGTGGGCTCCCCTTCGTTGGATGTGTTCGAGGGAGGCTGGACTGAGATGCTTTAATTTGGATCCCTGCCCTGAGCAAGGGCTTGACCTCAGTGGTCCGTCCAACTCCAGGGTTCTATGATGTAGATATCAGACATACTGCTACCATGTAATTTTGTGTGCAATTACAATTAATGCAAATTCCATTCAGGCCTGGCCATGCCATGCTACAAGGGCTGAACTGAAGACCTGCGGTACTTCTGGTAGTCATCAATCCCTCCACCAGTGTCCTTTGAGTCGCTGCAGCCTCGCTTAATACTGAAAGCCAACTACTGTCTTAGTGTATTTTGTAAATCAACATAGCTTGTTTAGGCATGACTGTATGTATGAATGTAAATTGTATGTATGTATAAACTGTATGTATCAATGTAAATTCAAACATTGTGGTCTGTGAATCTTGGGTTTAGCATGCAAAGGCCACTAGGCATATCTGAAAGTACCATCCTACTAGTTAAAAAGTCTCTTGTACTGTTGTATTGTACTATTGCAGGGGTCGGCAAACTTTTTATGCCGGGAGCCATTTTGACATGCTCGTGCACATTTTGAAATGCTAGAGAGCCAGGGGGCGGGGTTTGGGGGCGGGGTTTGCGGGCGGGGGCCAATCGCGTGGAAGGGAGCGGGGTTTGCGGGCGGGGGCCAATCACGTGGAAGGGGGCGGGGTTTGCGGGCGGGAGATGGCGTCCACCCGGCCCAGCTGCCCGGGGTCCAGGGAGATCAGCTCCAGCGGGATCTGTGGCAAAGAACGGCCGTGGGGGGGGGGGGGGCGACGACGACAAGCGGCGCGCTGAAAGCCTGAAGCGCGCCGCTTGTCGCCGCCCGCCCCCCCCCACGGCCGTTCTTCGCCACAGATCCCGCCGGAGCTGATCTCCCTGGACGCCGGGCAGCTGGGCTTGCCTCCCTCCGCGAGGCCTAGGCCGCCTCCTCCTCCGCCGGCGCTTCAGGCTTTCAGCGCGCCGCTTGTCATCGCCGCCCGCCCCCCCCCCCCCACGGCCGCTCTTCACCACAGATCCTGCCGGAGCTGATCTCCCTGGACCCCGGGCAGCTGGGCTTGCCTCCCTCCACGAGGCCCAGGCGCGCTGGAAGCCGGCCCGGGCCTCCGCCGCCGGGCCCGCCCCCCTCGGCCGCTTCCGCCCGCCCGCGTTGAGCGAAGATGATGATGGGGGCGGGAAACGAGGCCTGCCTGCATTTAACAATACATCTTTTTAAAAAATCTCCTGTGCAATGAAATCTCTTAATGAAAATAGTCTGATGTGTTCATACCATGTTCATCTTTGCCAGAAGTGGAATCATTCGGAGTCCAGTAAACTTGGGTAGCAGCAGCTGGTGTAAATGCAGTGGTGTGAACAGATGTGTTGGGGGGGTTAAATAAAAATCTACAGAGTTTACAGTAATGCCACAAACAAACACAGTGTAACAATCAATTTTAAAAATAGACCGTTGAAATGAAAAAAAGAAAGCCAGGTTGGTGTCGTGGTTAAGGGCACTGTGCTAGAAATTGGGAGGTAGTGAGTTTTAGTCCTGCTTTAGGCAGAAAGCCAACTGGGTGACTTTGGGCCCGGCATGCAGACTGAGGAAGAGGGCAAGGGCGAACCCCTTCCAAAAATGATGTCAAGAAAACTGCATGGACAATGGATGATTAAATTGATGGAACTGGCCCAAACGGTGTTGATAAGAGAAAATAAAGAGAAAAGCGCTTCAGGCTTTCAGCGCGCCGCTTGTCATCGCCGCCCGCCCCCCCCCCACGGCCGCTCTTCACCACAGATCCTGCCGGAGCTGATCTCCCTGGACCCCGGGCAGCTGGGCTTGCCTCCCTCCACGAGGCCCAGGCGCGCTGGAAGCCGGCCCGGGCCTCCGCCGCCAGGCCCGCCCCCCTCGGCCGCTTCCGCCCGCCCGCGTTGAGCGAAGATGATGATGGGGGCGGGAAACGAGGCCTGCCTGCTTACCTGCCTGCTTGCCTCCCTCCGCGAGGCCCCCCGCTGCCTTCCCGGGATCCAAGCCGGATCAGGGGCCAGGCGGAGGGAGGCAAGCAGGCGCCCGCCCACCCCCCTCGGCGCCTGTGCGGCTCCCCCGCACCCTCCCACCCGCCCCAATAAGCCACGGCAGGGAGGCGCTGCTGGCCCGGGACGCGGCGCTGTCGGAGGCGGCGCAGGAGCGGCTGCAGGGGCTGCTGCGGCTGGAGATGGCACTGCCTCCCTGCCGCGCCGGGCCTCGCTCAGTGCGAGAGCCAGGGGGCGGGGTTTGCAGGCGGGGGCCTATCACGTGGAAGGGGCGGGAGTGAGTTCAGCTGCGGAAGAGCCACACTCAAGGGGCCAAAGAGCCGCATCTGGCTCGCGAGCCGCCGTTTCCGACCCTTGTACTATTGTATACCTGAAGGCAAAGCAGCATCTATTATCAAAAACACGTGTTTCTAAAGGCGCACCTTATTTTTATTTATTTATTTATTTATTTATTTATTAATCAAATTTATCACCGCCCATCTCTATCACGGTAGACTCTTATACTGATGGAATATTCCCCACAGTGGGGAATTTACTCAATCTTACAGGAATGACTTAACAAAAGCATTTCATGCATCTGCTAAAATGAGGGGATCATACAGACCATAAGTTCGTTAGTTTTAAATTGCTACAAGATGTGTTACTGGTTTGGGCTGCAATGGAGTAACAAAGCAGCAGCTTCCTGTTCTGGAAGAAAAGCTACATGCTTTTGACAAAGCTAATGCCTGTTCACAATTAAACAAGTTGATTCCAAATGAGAGTGACTCAATCCAAAATAGAATGACAAACCAACATACCAGTTGTTGTGCATATGGTTTATTGCAACTATTTACCTTTGCTGGTATAGTACACTGAACTTTATTGTACTCAATGGAAATGACACTTTAGTACTAATTAATTTCAGATCAAGCCAAAAGCAGTGCAGAATTAGAGACTTTCTCAAACAAGAGAGACAAAAGTGGGAAAAGAACACACATCATCCTGTCCAAGGTGGAATCTGGGCGCCAAGCAAACGCCAGGCCCCTTCCGTGCAAAGCGAAACGCTGTTCTTCATCCCTCCCTCCCCCCAGGAATTAGCACCTAACCCCAAAAGCAGCTGCTGCACTAGGACTGACTACAGCAGGTTTCTCCCAACCAAACGTCTCCAAACACTGCCCTTGGTGGAAAGATTAAGAATAGCAACTGGAGGCAGGAACTGAATTACGACCTACTCTTCATCGAGGTTCTAATCAAGTGGGCGCAGCAATCGGTACGCCCTCTATCAGCTGGTGTCTTGCCTATGTCCAGAGGGGCGAAAAGCAGGCTGCAGCCCCAGGCGGACCGTCTTCAACGCTCCCGCCTGAACAGCCAAGGCAGGTGTGCCCCTCCGCCCACTCTGCTGCGCTTCCACCGTCCAACTGCAAGTCAGGTAGGAGGAGTCAGCCTGGCAGAACCCGCGTCCTTTTGGCTCAGGGCGTGTGATGCAATACTTCATTTTGGTATCAGCAAGCAAACGACATACGCTCGTTTTTTAATCCCTAGCCCTCCCCGCTCCCCGGAAACGGATTGTGTTCGAACTAAAATAATTTATCTATAGCAGCAAAAACACAAAAGCAAACCAAATAAATCAAGAGGAGGAAGAATTTGCAGGATCACTTGGTATGAACCACTGAAGTACTGAACAGCAGCTTTTGCTTCTGCTTTTTTTTCTTGCCTCTTTTTTCCTCTGCAAAAGAAAAACAGCCATCAGTGCTTTTCAGAGCAACTTTCATTTGAGCAGGACTGCTAATTATTTGCGAGGAAGTTCCAGCCCTGAGGAAGAACCACCCCTCAAGCATGGCGGCAGTACCAGTCAGTCCCCTTCCTACTTCCGAAGCCCACGTTCCTAGGAAGCGGTGCTGGGGAAGAAAAGAAGCCACGACTCCTGTGATCCCGGCCTGCAAGTTCCGCTACACCTGCTGCATGTTGCATGAAGATCCCAATTCTACTTTACTTATAAAAAGTACAGCCCGCATGTTGTAGAGTACTTCCAGGGCCGGCTCTTCTACATCTCACAGGTAGGTCCGGCTAAATATTACCTCCTGACACCATGATGATTTAAGCTCGACTATGAGCCACACATAGCCAGTAATGCCACTACTTGCTGCTGCAGCAGCAAATGCCAACTTAGTACAAGCTGGCACTGCCACAACATCCCATAAAGTCTGTGATTCATACGCTATATTCTGCCGGAAAAACCTAAGGGAGGTACAACCATGACGGCACAAGTGTCAGAACTGGTAGGGATCCTAGAAGCCATGACACAGAGGCCCGGCTGCACCTGCATTTCTGCACAGAATTAAGGGCTAGTTCCCTGTTCTTTTACTTACCTAAGAGGTGGTCAGAAGTGGACGGTTTGTCCAGTTTGAGGAAGGCTGCCTCAATAGCTTGGCTGAACGAGTTCTGGAAACTAGGCACGGGCACACGGTCCGAGTTATCACTCTCCCCATCGCTGTCTCCTGGAGCTGGAGGTGCCACAGTGGTAGTCTCTTCTGAAAAATGCTGTTTTGAGACTCCTAGAAAGGCTAAACAGGCCTCTCACACCATCATGATGGAATAGCGACTGTATAACTCCTCTCTGGCGGCTCTCCATTTCTCAGGAACAGACAGGTCTCTGGCCTTTCAGGTCGCTCTGATTTTAATATTTACGGCTCATTTGAATATTTCAAGATAATAGTGTTTTGTCTCTATCCTTGATTTGTTTTATCTGTTTTTAATCTTATTGACAGAGGCTAACCTTTTTGCATTTTATCACTATTGTTGGCTATTTCAAATGTGATGCAGAAGAAAGGGGATTATCAGAAAAGCCTACTTGAGAAAGCTGCAGTATAGAAACGGAGCAAACCCTACACTGCCCCGCACTGACGATGTTACCTAGTTGGGTAATGAAACGTCTCCAAGCTCAGAGAGCACCCAGGACTCCACAGAAAGGCCTAGACCAAAAGAATAATCCTGCTTACCTTTCTTCTTTGGCTGAGAACTATTCCATACTTCTGGTTTGGCTTTTCCAGCCCTCAGCATCTAAAAAGACACAAGACAGACTCAGAAACCACTGTTCACCTCACATGATGGTTTTTATTGATTTGGGAATCAAACTGGATCATCAGATTACCAAGTGAGACATAAATCTTCTGCATAATAACCAGGTTGCTTGAGATAAATAAAATGATAAAGGGAATGGCAATTTCTACATTTTATATTTACTCAGCAATGTAGGCTGCTTTATAATTCGAGTTCACTCTCAACTTTTGCTCTCCATAAAACCTGTTTCTGAAAGGGTGGGTCTATTAAGAACAGAAGGCCTTGCATACAGCAGCACGCACCTGGGCAAATGAGGGGAAGGCCGAGTCTTCCTCCAGACTTCCAATAAAGAACGTGGGACTGCCAAGGCTGGCAGATGACAGTGGAGTCAACAAGGACTCTAGAAGAAACAAAGCCATATGTTGAACGTAAGAATGAAGAGTTGTTACTAAAGAGGCAGGGAATAAGTTACAGTTTTTTGATACTGTGCCCCCAAAACCCCACTTTTATTACTGTATCAACACTCCTGGTTTTTCAGATGTGAGCATCCTGTAACTGATTTTCAGCCCTTCTAGAGCTCCATCTTGCAAATGTCTGCTGCTTTGCTTTGAAAGTGTCTGGCGGGCCTGCAGCTTCACTACTGTCCCCTTGGATTGAGTTATTATGCAAATGTTAAGAGTTGCCACCGACTGGTAGAGGAAGCAGAATTAAACAAGCCTTTAGAGCAGTGTTTCTCAACCTTGCGTGAACTTCAATTCCCAGCATACTGGCTGGGGAATTCTGGGAGCTGAAGTCCACACATCTTTGCTGCCAAGGTTGAGAAACACTGCTTTAGAGGATGCTGTTGGTTGATGGCTGAAATTGCCCTGTCTGCTCACCTGTCTGGGAAGCGTGAATTCCTCCAACACAAGCCAGTAGCGTGTCGCTCTGGTTCTCGGGGCCAGCGTGTTCTCCTGAACAGGCGCTGAAGGCCGGAAACTGCTGCAGGTTCTCTAAAGCAATACGGACCTCTGGATCTAGACATAAAAGCAGAAGTTCCTCTTCTATAACAAACTTACTCGTTTAGGCAATAGCTTTCTCTTCAGTTACTTTGGTCAACTGAAGCTCAGGCACCTTCGTTTTTTCCCCAGAAGCGATGACTTCAATAGCCCCGCGGCTTCACTGCTCAAACAGGTTTGTTCCATTTCCACCTCTGCAAAATCACATTTGGCAAGCCAACCTTGCCAAAGTACAGCATAAATGATCCCTCAATACCGACTCGGCTTTCCCTCTCCGCCAAAGTAGGCCCGGGCCTGTACTCTGGGTGGTAAAAGACGCACAGACGAGCTGGGCCCGGGAGCGCCACTCACATTTGCCCTGCTTCTTGTTTTCTTCCATCTCAATCCTGCGTTCCCGACGTCGTTCATCGCGTGCTTTCTTCTGCCTGAGGCGCTTCCGTTTTTCAATGTCATCTAAGGGCCATTGAAAGAGCCTTGGTGAGATGGGCTACTGCCAGCAAACAAATCTCTCCTGCGCAGCCCTTCAGGGAGATGGGCAGCAGCTCCTCCCCCCCATCCCCATCCCCAAGAAGCCCAAACCCAGGACTTGGGCTTCAGGTTTCATTGGCTGCCGAAGTCGTTCACGTCCACGGATTCAACCTCGTTTCCAAATTTCAACGCTTCCACTAGCTGCCGTTCTTCTTTCAACCCGAATCTCAAATACTAGATTTTTCTTAACAGAAGACTCGTTTTTCCTCAGTAGTTTAATTTAAAAATGAGAGGATCCTTTGTCTAAGCTTTTTTTTTTTTTAGGTAGTCTTTCTTGTGGGTAATGTAAGTTGGGAACATAAAAGTAGAGCTTCTGACTAAAGTTGCTGAACCCATCTCCTGAGGATTTCGTGGCCACACCCATTAAGCTTTCTTAGGAACAACAGGGAAGCACCACGTCCCAGGCTAGCTACAGCTACAGCATTCCTAGTGGCCCTCCAACTATAAACCAGGCGTGGTTCAATTCTGAGCTCCAGTAAGGTTTACCAGGTGCTGCCACCCGCTAAATAGAGGGTTACCCTTTTCTCGAAATCCTTTTTACAACAGAAAGCAGAACTAGAGCTCACCTGAAAACATCTGCAGCGTTTCCTTCGAAATGACAGGCGGCTTCAAAGCTAATTCACAGATACTGAACTCACAGGTGAGGGGCAAATGACATAGGTAACGATGACGCTGACGCACATCCTGCAGGCAGGAGTTGTGGTTTAGAGGAGAGAAAGGGACACCTCTTCCCCCACCACTCCCACCCCTCAGATTGCCAGCATACAAAATAGGCTAGTCAATTCCTGACATGAGCAGCTTGTGTTTCTATACCCAGCCACAACAGGCTCCCAGAAAGAGTTTGAGCAAGGACTGGATTGACCCATCTTCTAGCAAATGAAGGTCTTAATGCTCATCCAAGAGGCAACGTATGGCCACCAACAAGGGCACCAAGCCCACTCGTTACCTCCGTCATTGAGTGGCCAGATATCTCCACGACAGTAGCTGTGATCTTCTCTGGACTCTCCTCAAGGCTCCCGTACTCATGCACGAGGCAACGGACATTCACTGGATGCAGATACAGACACTGCCCGTCTTCAGCTACAGTATCAGAAAAGAAGTTACAGGACAGTTGTTTAAAGTTAGAAAATTAAGGCAACCCCCTCAAGGTGAGACAGCATTTAGAGAGATCTATTACAGGTAGTCCTCGCTTAACGACCACAATGGAGACCGGAATTTTGGTTGCTAAGCGAAGCGGTCACTAAGCGAATACGACCTGATTTTACAACTTTTTGCAGCAGTCATTAAGCAAATCACCACAGTAGTTAAGCAAACCACGTGGTTATTAAGCGAACCACGCTGTTCCCCATTGATTTTGCTTGCCAGAAGCCGGTCGGGAAGGTCAAAAATGGTGATCACGTGACCATGGGATGCTGCGACAGTCATAAATGCAAACTGGTTGCCAAGCACCCAAATTGTGATCACGTGACCGCAGGGACGCTGCAACGGTCATAAGTGTGAGCACTGGTTGTAAGTCAGTTTTTTCAGCACCTTCTTAAGTCTGAACCATCACTAAACAAATGGTCATTAAGTGAGTACCTGTACTCTGCTGCTCAATATCTAGCAGAGTTTAAGTGAAAGTGCTTCAAAGAGCAGACCACTCTACTCCCAACTGCCAAGGGCAAGAAACTTTTTTGGAGCTCTATCTGGGTAATTGCACAAAGGAGATATTCTGCTGGGAACAGTATTTTACTAAATAACTTGCGTGTTAGACTCCGGAACAGAAAGGTGCATTGATTTTGATGAGGAATCCAAGTCAAGCCCACCTCTGCCGTACAGTATTACCAATGGACTACACTGGGAATGCAGCAACTGACTCTTCTCCCAACCAGCAAAAGCAGTACTTCAACTATACTGCAGAGTTGCTGCAGACTATTTTCCAAATCAAATACACAGCAAGGCAGTGTTGATCTAAGCTACTCAAGCTGTAGCCCAACCTGCAATAGGAGTCCGGGGTCTGGAAGACACTGCAGGGTTACTGCAAACTACTCAGGCCCAACCTGCAGGATTCAATGAGCCTTCTCACAGGCAAGATAATTTGGGAGCATGAAATCATCAGAGTCACTTCTGCCCTGATACCCCCCTCCCACTTCACTGTGACTCCCTATTATGCTACAACAGCTTGATGCCAACCCTCCAAAGCCTTTCCATAACATCCAGACTAACCTTGGTAGAAGTAGTAGGAAGGAGAACTGTGTGTGCGTCCACTGGCAAATGCAGTCTTCGATTTTTCAGAGGCAGATTTACTCAAAATAGCTTCCCCTGCTTCACTTGCGCCTGCCGGATCCATGTTACGTTCCACTGCATTATCCACCGCCGCCTCTGCACTTTCCAAAGGAGGTGGATCTCCACTTGCAGGATCCACAGGGGGAGATTCCAGCATTTCATCATTGAAAGCAGAAAGATACTCTGGAATGCACTGTAGCGATAAAAAGCAGTTAGCACCCATTCTTATTCCATTTAATTTCTTCTTTTCTTTCCTTCTATGGGCTCAAGACAGCAGAGGCCAGGGAAAACAATGGCCATGAAGAGAAAATTGGAAGTTCATACTCCAGGCTGGACTCCAAGCCTGGCTGGCAGCTCGACAAGTCAGAGTTTTTCAGAGGGCTGAAGACCTGGCTGAATTTTCCTTGTTTGCAGTGGTCTACAGAAATTGTAAGACCACTGAAGCTTCCCCCTGAAGAAGGGGGGACCAGAAGATTGCTCACAGGGCCATTGGAATTGCCCACTCCTGTTTTTCTTTGTAGTTTCCACCACGGAGAGAACGGGGGTGAATGCAAGGAAATGGCCAGAGGAGTATCTGGCTCTGCAAGGAACGTAAGTCTCTTGAGAGACACAAGAGCGTGCAGTCAGCTTTTAGATCACTTTATATTAATTTTTCCCTTAGATTAGAATGTTTTTATCATCTAAGATTTATCTTTGGACTATGAAGGTTCTCAGTCATCCAGGTGGAATTGTCTGTAGCTTGAATCATGTCAACTGGATTTCTATTTTCTCAGTGGAAACGTTTCGCTCCTTATCCAAGGAGCTTCTTCAGTCTGAGTAAAGTTGGTAAGGGAATCCTAAATATTTAGGATTAAATATTTAAATTAAATATTAGGATTAATATTAGGATTAAATTTAGGATTCCCTTACCAACTTTGCTCAGACTGAAGAAGCTCCTTGGATAAGGAGCGAAACGTTTCCACTGAGAAAATAGAAATCCAGTTGACATGATTCAAGCTACAGATTTATCTTTGGACTTTGCTTAAAATGTTGGCTAACTTTCTGCTTTCTTTGCTATAACTGATTTTGGTGGAAGTTTGATAGATTCTACATTTGCAACATGATGAAACGTTTGTTATTTTTTTTACCTTTCTTTTGTATCAGAGAAGTTGGGACTTAAGAGATTTTGTTGGTAATTTTTCACCCGACAAACTAATTGACTATTTATTTCCTGAGAAACTATTTGTTTGGGTTAAGCAGCTTGCAGCCTGAAGAACAAAAGCACAGGGAAACGTTTGCATTTTTTTTCTTATCTTTTTACCTTTTCTCAGAGTGGATTTTGTTTCACTTGGAATTTATTCTTTATTTTTCCTTTTATAAACTGTTTGAAATACTGTTCTCTCCTTTATTTTGGATTATTTTTTTTCTTTTAATCTAAAAAAACCTTCTACTTAATAGACCTTGCTGGTAGTTTTCCACGAACAGATCAGCTGACTAATCACGGTTTGTTTTGACTAGAACGGTCGTTGCTGTAGTTTGAAGGACACAGAAGAAGAATGGCTTTTTTAACAGTAATTCAAGAATTTAAAAAAGAATTTAGTGAATCTCTTTTAGAAATTAAGAAATCATTGGAATTATTATTGATAATTTTGCAAGGCCAAGGACAAAAAGAACAAAAGATAGAATTGGAAGCAGGAAAGAAAAATGTTTTTGAAACAGAAGAGAAACAGGAGGAGGGAATTTTAAATACATTAGTCCAGAAAAACATTCTGAAGGCTATACATTATAATTCTGGTATAAACATGTCATGGCAGTGGAGACAGGGAGAAAATTTGAGCATGCAATTGGATAGATATTGTGAAATACGGGGAAAGGGTGAGAAAATCATTCTGACACTCTACACGAGATATAGAAAAAAGCAGGCTGTATATTGTGAATTTGGCATAAGCTGAATAAAAGATTTTAGTATGTGGGAAATAAGGTGAATGGAACCATGGATTTTGATTGGATACAGAGTATGTAAATGTATTAAATAAATCAAGTTTCAACTAGTAACATAATTGTTGGGAATATTAAATGTTAAAAATTGACATGAGAAACTGTATGGATGTATAAAAATGTGATATTCTAATTGTAAGTTGTAAGTATAAAATTAGTGATATAAATATAAGTTGATGTTATAGACTATATGAAAATTAGAAATTTTTTCTTATGGAGATACAGAAATGAGAAGTATATCACTAAGATGGGATGTTGAGTTGGAATTAGAATTAATGCTATTATAGGATGACTTATCTTATTATTATGAATATTATTGAGAATTCCACTGTTGACTTTCTTAAAGGCTATTGTCATTTTCTCTTTTGTTGTGGGATTATTGGGCATTGTTCTTTGTGGGTCATTTGAAACGGTTGATCTTTGTTTGCTTATGTGTTCATCAATGTCAGCTAGTTGAACATCCTGTTTTTTGTATAATGATATATAGTGGGAGTGAGAGGCTTCTTGTGTGTCTGTATTGTTCGCTGAGGTTTTCCCTTCATGTTGTGTATTAGAAATTGTATTTTTTTGTTTTTGTTTTCTTAGTTTATAATTATAATTGTTGTTAGGTTATGTATTAGTGGAATAGGTAGCTATAAAAATTTGTTAATTAGGTAAATATGTAGGAAGATGTAGAGTATGGTATAATTGTAACCTAAATATAAATTATGTTTAAAGTAGTGTTATTTCTAGGGATATATATGAACAGAATATATTTCATTTTATTAGAATTAAAATAAGGCCTTTATATGTTATGATCTAAGATTAATTGGATTTTATTAAGGATATAAATATAGATGAAAAAATGAAAAGAGTGAACAAAAAATATTAAATTGATGCAGCCAAGAATACTTAAACTGATATTATTTCAAAGGGTGGAAACCACAGATGGACTATTGGAGAATTGCAAGAAAGGAGAAATTTATATGAAGACTAGGAGATTGGACTATAGAAATTGAAGTGTATATGACAAAGAAAAGTCCCTATGTATTGTATGAAAGACTAACATTTAAAGCAAATTATTGTACTTAAAAAACCAAAGATAGATTGGAGGCCATCTATTCTTTACATTTCTTTTCTTTATTATTCTTTCTGACTACACTTTTCTTTCACTTTTTTCTTATTTTGTATTTTTATTTTCATTTCTTGTTCTAACTTTTAATATGTATTTTAAAATTCAATAAAATTTAATTAAAAAAAAAGAGAATAAAAGAATCTAACTGCAACTGTCAAGAGATGCAGTTCAAGGGAAGTTCATACTCCAGGCCAATGGCCAAATCTGTCTTCATTTTAAAACTAGGGTAAAACCTGTTTTCAAAACGGGCAGCCTCTGGAGACATACAGTTCTCAGGGGCTCTGTGTGTGGACAATAGCAAGGGCTTCTGTCCCTCACTTCCTGGCGCTGCCACCACCACCACTGCATTCAGGCAACCCACAAACAAGCTCCTTGACAAGGTACAGGAGGGCCTTCCTCAGGCACCCTCCTGCTCATGGGCTGCCTCAGTGCTTACGAAAATAGCAGGCGGCCTTTAAGCAGAAAAGGTCATTCACCCGTGTTTTTAAAAGGCCACTTCCTTGTGAGCAGAGAACACTCCGACGTCTGGCCACCCAACAGAAGCAGCAGACGTCCAGAGTGGCCACCCTGGAATGAATCTAATTGAGCGGTCACAAACTTGGCATCCATCTCAACATACAACTGCAGCTGCCGGAATTCCCATCCATTGGCCGGGCCCTTTACGTCTTTACATCTGGACATGCTCCAGATTTGATTTATTTATTGTGAATACTTCTATGCAGATTGTCAATAATCTTTCAAAATGCAGCGTCCAGAAGCGGATGGGACTTCCGAGAGCTTTAAGTGCAAGACTAGAGAAGGCTGGTCTGGCCCGAATTCCTTCTAGGAAGCCCTCTTTATGTTCTGCTGGCCTCCTTCTGAAGGCTTAAGACGTCTGATTCAAGGCCACACAAGGGCTCACCTCTCTCTCCTGGGATGCTGCTGCAGTTTCTTTCGCATAAGCTTCTGTCATGACTAATTTTTCCACAGCTGTAGCGACACTAGGAACATCACTGTCTTCTTTATTGTCAGACATCAAGTTGCCTTCTCGATCCTAGAAGGAAAACCAGTCATGTGTATCTTAGAACCACATTATGTAAACATCATCTATTCATTTTTTCTATCACTGAGCTAGGAATGTGATCTTGCAATGTGTGAATTACCAGAAAAGTATTAAAAAATTTCTCTTGCCAACATGCTGAAACCTTGTATTACAGAATACCTTCTATTCTATGGACCCCTATCCTGTCATGAAGTTTTGACTCTGAATAAACAAACATGAACCAATACAAGGGTTTCCAACTTCTGGTTTTTTCCTAGCAAACGCCTGTCCATTAAGAACCCACAGAATCACAGAATGTAGAGGATGGAAGAAACCTTGGAGAGTTCATTAGTCCAACCTCCAGCTGAGTGCAGAAATCCACTCAAAGCATTTTTGACTGATGCCAACAAAGGAAAGTCCAACTCCTGGGGCTATCAATTCCACAGCTGAACACCTTTTATTGTTGTGTTTTCCTTGACGTCCCACCAAACCTACTGCCTTGTAATTTAAATATATTGTTTCTTATCTAGTCTTCCTGGACAGTGCTGAACCCATCTTCTACATGATTCTTGATGAAAGCTATTGAAGAAACCTGTTTACAGCCATCTATACCAAATGTCTCCAATCATTCTTCTTTTCAGGCCCTTGGTGGCTTTCCTCTGGACATGCTTCAGATTTTATTTCTTATGTATGTTTCTATTAGATTGTCAGTGTCCACAATGGATGCAATATTCTAGGCGCAGTCCGACCAGTGTAGAATAGAGAAGAACAATTATTTATCCTCATCTTGTCACTACAATCTGTTAATGCAACCTAGGACTGCATTAACTTTTTTTTGCAGCTGCATCAATTATTGGCTCATATTCAGCTTGAGATTCACCAAGATCCCTTCCTCATGAACTGATGCTCAGTATGGTCCCACCTCATGCCTTTGATCTTTCCTATCCAATTGCAGGACTTTGCATTTGGCCCTGTTGAAGTTAACCTTGCTGATGTTTCAACATTCAAGATTCTCCTGAATCTTGTTATTGTTTTCTAAGGTTTATTCCTCCTTTGTCTTGTCTGCAAATTTTATTAACATATTTTCTAACCCCTCACCCAATTTTAGAACATGCTGCACAGGAAGCCCCGTGGCATGGAACCACTGGGTGCAACTGGTCAGCCAACTCTATATCCATCCAATGGTAGCACAGTCCAGCTCTCACGCTGTCGTCTTCTCTACTAGAAACTCATGGGAGGTGCCGTCAAATGATTTGCTAAAGGCAGGGTACACTATGTCCACCACATTCCATGGCAAACTACAATGTGCACTACATCAAAAAAAATCAGGTTGGTTTGGCATAAATACACCTGCAAAGAAATGCACTCTTTCCTAAATGATCAGAAACAGACGCTTAATAATCTGTTTGGCAGAATTTACCATATGCAAGCTGGTTGGTCTGCAGCTCCCCATTTTGAAAACAAAAACGTTTACTCTTTTCCAATCCTCTGGCGCCAAGCCTGCCTTCCAAGACGTCTTACAGAAAAAGGCTCCCAGATGACACCTACAAGCTCCTTCAAATGTAACTGGTTCGGGGTGGCCAGGTGCTCCCTAATCACCACTTTATCTTCCTTGGGTTGCCATTTCTTCCTTTTGTCAATTGTTCTGCTCAGGATTTGGAGACAGTTCCCCTTTGGGGAGAGGTCTAGAGCAAAGCAGGAGTTGAGTTCTGCCCTCCCCCCATCTCTGCCTAGTGGCAACTCTACCTCTTCTTGTTCGACCTTTGCTACTGACATAGCCCCAAACACCCCACCCCCTTTTTATACTTTTAGCTTCCCTTGTGAAAAGTGTAAAGCCCTTTTACACTTTAGCCTTTCCAACTTCCTTTCTGCAGCTATTAGCTGCTTGCTGGTCCCTCCTTTTTAAAGGAAGTAGCATCTTCTGCCCATCTCCAGTCTTCCATTCTCCTAGACTTCTCAAAGATGGCAAGTTAAAATGTGGACACACCATCAGTAAGCACCTTCTGTACCCGAGGGCACAATTGATCTAGCCCTAGAAATTTGAACACACTGGGTATTTCCTGACTATCAAGCTCGAGCTGGAATCTTCCTCTTTCAGTTAGTTCTTCAGTTATTTCATGGAATGCATATCCTCTTTTTGGTTCATTCTGAGGTTCAGCTCTCCTGATATCAAGTTTGAGGCTATCTGTATGTGCTCTTCCTTAGTGAGCTTCCAGCTTTTTGATTTTCAGTAGCTTTTTGCGCAGCTACAATGGTTGCTCCTGCTGTCTTCCTTTTTTCCCTTCCAGGAATGACTTGCAATTGTGCTTTCAGTATATCCTTTTTTATGAACTCCCTCTCGTCTTCAGTAGTTTTACTCATTAGCTTCTTTTATGAGGGAATCCAACTTATAATTGCTCTATGTCAATTTAAATCTGGTTTCCTAAAGTTCAAGGGATGAGTTTCAGATTTCCTTCCTTCAGTATCAATAAATCCAGCATTACATGGCACTTTCTCTCAACATTGCTGCTCCTTTCACTTCCTAGATTAACTTTTCTGTTTTGGTTAGCTGGTCCCCTACCCAATGAAGGAGAAAATTGCCAGAAGGGAAAGTCGGGCATTTCCTAGGCGGACCACTCCTAGCAGTTTGTCTCCCAATAATGTAACTGTAATTGAAGTCCTACACTGCTACTTTATGCCTCATTGAGAGATCTGCAATTGGCTTCTGGAATGCTTCGTCCACATCAACTTAGGTGGGTGGGTGGTAATACACACTGTAAGTGATGATGCTTTTATTCCATCTTGATCTTTATTACCTATATATCCTTTCCTCCTAGTAGTTAAAAACCACACGAGGTCATTCCTTATTTTTACTTCTAGAATCACCATATTGTGAGGTAGGTTGGAGTTACCCAGTAAATATCATGACCAAGCAAAGACCTAAACATGTGTTTCCCTCAGCATAGTCCAATCCAATCCTTGTAAAATAAACCATACTGTATAAACTGGAAATATATGCACATTACTTCAGGTTATTATAAAAAAAAAACAAGAGACCACATTAGCCCATCCATGAAAACAAGGGCATGTGCAATGAAAATGTTCCAAGCCAATGACTGTCATTCTGCAAGCCAGTAAATCACACTGATTTCCATCCTTCTCCACATATCTTTTAATCCAAAGTTTAAGGGTTCTCCACCTTCAGTTCCTGAAGGGCTGCTTCAATGAAACATGCTTCAGGTGTGTGCTTATCCTCCTCATACTGATGCAGAAGGGCCCTCTTTTCCTCGAAGATTACTTGCTGGAGTACCTGAGCCTTAGAGGCCAGAAGCAGCTTTGAATACTGGCTGTGTTGTTTATCTGGTTGAAGAGACAGGAAGAGGTAGTTATACATTGCAACAACCATTATCATCTCATTTGGACATATTGGAAATCAACCACCCACAATGTACTTCAAATTCTTAAGCAACTTCTTAAAGGAGTTTCATTAAAACTTTGTCTTAAATGGCAAAATACTTGAGACCTATTTATAATGAAGAAGAAAACCTGCATGACTAGAAATAACCTCTAGTTGCTTCAAGCTGAGTTTGTGTTCAATTGCCTTTAGAGGGCACGGGTTGATTTTAAATAATGTACAGACTGAACAGCTGTAGGACATCAGTTCTTAATGAAACTACTGCCAAGACCGGCTGTCCCTTTCAGCAAAGTTCATGTGGGATAACTCTGAAAACAACCATGCCTCACTCTGTACACAGCTCATGGTTTGCAGAACAAAAAGCAACCCCAATCCATGAGACACTTGAATCCTCAACACTTACCTCCCAGGTGAATAGGCTGCTCAACACGAGTCAGCTTTGACTTTGGCAGTGCTATCAGGACCCCTTTCTCCCGCTGCATTAGCTGCATTGTAATTAGATCACCAGTCGCATACTGACGGGTTTCTAGAGCAACAACACTGCAAAAAAGATAAGCAGTGAGTGACAACTGACTTGGCACAGAAGGAAAAGAACACCTCACTCAGGGAACCTCTTTACCTCTTGAGGTCCTTCTTGTGAATAGAGCCGTAACAGATGGGGCACTTACTCCAGGTCTTCTCACTCAGAGAGAGATAGTGCAGGATACATGCCCAGCAGAAGATATGTCCGCAGTGAGTGATCTTGGCAGCAGTGGGTGGGTATAAGCATATCGGGCAGGAGGGCACTTCATGGCTGTAAATCCGCTAGAAATGTGCAACAGAATCCCATTTATAAAATTAAAATTTCAAAAAAGTATTTTTCTTTAAAGAGTAGAATATACTAAACTTGAGCTGACTAGTCAAAATCCCAGCCATCAATGCAATAAAGCAGTTGACCATGTGATTTATAGTTATGTAAGAAAACATGCATCTCTCAGCAGCACTCAGAAGAACATGTGCAACTGACTCAACCTCTGGGTCTGAACATTTAGAGGCATTCTTGACAAGGGATGTCATTAAATCTCTTCTCCATCACCTGAGAGGGTAGGGCATCAAATCTTGCCAATGTAGATGCCCTTCTGTGGGGGCTGAGATAGTATTGTAGATATTCAGCCCTATCACTTTGTAAATCTGAATAATTACTCCATGTTTAACCTCAGTCACAGCTTTTTCTAAACCCAGCATGAACAGGTGTGCCCTGAGAGTCTGCACTGAGCCAAACTGACAGTAATTCATTTCTTCTAAGAGAAGGTAAACTGATCAGCCAGGATGAGCTGGGCTAAGGATTTGTCTGCAAAATGCCATTTCAATCAATATTTGGCTGGCAGTGTCTTATTTGGGAGGCGCAACCAAGCTTTAGCCTGAGGAAGTGTTGGCCACCAGGAGATGCGGGATGCACCAAGGACCTCAGAAATGGTGACTGAATTGATTCTGATGCAGATGCATCGTCCTCTGCACAGAAGGCTTTGCACTGTTTAATTGCGGCCCGGACAGAATTACTACCATTACAGCTGGAAAAATTTGATTACAGTTGTAGTGGACTTTTGTGCCCCAACTGAGATGTCATAACAGTGGTGGTAGACTGGAAGTAAATGCCTAGATATTTAGAAGGCCCTGACCTGCTTAATTTGGTTACCACTGATTGTCCAATTATATGAGTTGTTTAGCATGATGCTTTGTGAACACAGTGACCGGGATCTTGGAATGGCTGATTTCCAGCTTTTTTTCCCTTGACAATAGGATGCTAATGCATGTAGGCTTCGTCACTCTGGGACACCGGTGACCGCATTATCAACGTATAGAAACATGGGAATTGGTTTGTGAGCCAAGGGTAGAAATCATGTTTGGCAAGAGCCTGTATCAGTAACACAAACATTTAACTAATAAAGAGGCCAGAATGCAATTCTGTTTGACACCTTTCAGGGTGGAAATAAGGTTTGTCAGTTTGACACCGTGAAAGCCTTTGACATGTATAAAGGTTTTGCATGGCATCATTATCAGCTAGAAAGATGAGGCTGCTAATTTCCTCCACAGCTTCTTTTTGGGAACCGTGGTTTTGGATTCCACAGGTTACCTCTGGGCTGTGTGGAGGACTTCCTTTTCTGTCCTGAATCTCTCCCAGCATCCAGCTTCAGAGGCTGACCACCGTTCTAGTCGACTGAGAGAGGAGAGGGGAGAGGAGAGGAGAGGAGAGGAGAGGAGAGGAGAGGAGAGGAGAGGAGAGAGGATACTAACCACTTGTTGCACAAAGTCCCAGTTGACCAAGGTATCTGGGTCACTGAAGTGAACCGTGTAGTCCTGATCATCACGCACCACAAACTGGCAGCTGGAAGAAATAGGAGGGATGTAAAACTAAAAACTCTCTAATAATAGTTACTTGAAACTGATTATATGGAAATGATCCAGGGAGACAGATATTCAGGTTAAGTAACTGTTCTGACAATTATCTACGGCAATCTTAAAACAACCCAATTACCTTAACTTTCCCATTAGTCTTTCCAACTGTAGTCTAAACTGTATGATGAGAGGCATCAGTGGGGAAGGATATGTGGGCGGGGAATAAATTGAAATAATAAATAAATAATAAATATGCTACATGAATGAGGGAACTTCTTTCAGACATATCAAGGAGAGAAAATCTGAAAGTATCTGCTTTTTTCAACCTTTCAAGGTATGTTCTCAATTAACCAGAACTGCTGTCACTATTTATTTCTGCAAATGAAATAACGCACATTACCTCTTCTTAGCTTTAAGAGTTTCATAAAGCTCTGCTGTATTGGGCAAAACTAGACTTGAATTCACATCACCAATACTTTTATTTTTCTTTGTTTTGAATAAATTCAAATGCAAGTAGCAATTTTAATACGCTTCAAATACAACAGGGCAGTAACAGCCAAATTACCAAAATAGCTTCAAACGTAAAATAATAAATCCAAAGGAAATGTTTACATGGAATACACAAACTTTAAAATAGCATCTTAACCAAAGGAACGGACAGAAAAGCAGCATAGGAACTTGACTAAATGCTCCCTCAGATATTTATGATCCAGACAGGTCTCACACTCACTTGGCCTGAAGGAAAAGCTCCTTGTTGAAGGGTTTATTTTCCCATCGGTTCCTTTTCCCCCAGGTGCCATGGCTACTCCCGTCAAAATGGCTAGCTTGGCCACGAGGTTCAAATGTGAAATTCAGCAAATGGTTCAGATTAATCTTCTTGGGGCCAGAGAATTGGGCAGGACTAAACTCTGCCCGCTGGGCTTCTGCTACCTGAGAAAACAGACAATTTAGTTTGCAGGAGTTGTATACAAAAAGCTGTGCCATACAAAGACCATTATTTTTACCAGGAAGATGAACATTAGGGCGGACAGTTGGAACGATCTCCTGAAGGAGGGCAAAGGCAAATTGCTGCTTTACTCTTGCCAAAAAATCACATGGCTGCTCCATGTAGGAGCAGAGCTCAAACCAAAGGAAGCTTTATTTTCCTCATTCCATTAAATGAGCCAATAGCTCTTTAGATCAGATAGCATACAATTCACACACAAAAGGACAATTGACTTTTCTATATTACTGTCTATGTATCATCAAAAACATTTAAAATGTATTTTGCTTTCAAAGACCACAATCTGGAAAACTGCTTATACATCCCTTAAAACACAAGTTAAAGAAGGATTTGCTATTTACTATGAATTTTTTTAAAATACACAAATGGAAGCAACATCAACAGTCTAATAATTTACAGCTCTCAAGTTTTAATTGATTCTTTTGATTCCTTGGTGCTCTCTGAGCTTGGTTGTTTGCTTGCAGGTTTCACGACTAGGTATCATCATCAGTGCTAGTGAGTGGGTGGTTTGCTCCCTGTTTATATACAGTAGCTTACCTTGCCAGTGTTGGTGGGGGTGTGGTTTTCTCCTTCGTTACCTTGATTAGGGTATTGTTTGTCTGCTTGATTGTTTGTCTCCTTGGTAGTTCCAAGGAGAAAACCACACCCCCACCAACATTGGCAAGGCAAGCTACTGTATATAAACAGGGATCAAACCCCACACTCACTAGCGCTGATGTTACCTAGTCAGATAATGAAATGTCTGCAAGCTCAGAGAGCACCCAGGACTCCACAGTTCAGCCCTGAGCTACAGAGATTCTCTTCCATTGATCGATTCTTCTTTCAAGAATTAAACATTTGAGGCCACACTTCAAAGAGGTGTATTTTTGGATTATAACCCTCATCATCCTTGAATATGAGCTATCCTAGATACAAGATAAAAGCTTTAAACATCTAGAGCACAGCTTTCCAAACTGTGTGTTGCGACACATTAGTGCAGTGCTTTCTAAAGTGCTGCCGTTGGTGACACACCAACGGCGGCAGCGGCGGTGCGCGCGGGGGCGTGAATGGTGGCGGTGGGGAGCGCGCAGGGGGGGCGTGCACGGTGGAGGCCTCCATTAAAACGTGGAAGCGCTGATGGCGCGCCGCCGCCGTGCACACCCCCGCTGCCGCTTCCGGGTTGTGTGGCAACACACCAGACTGTATGTCGTGACACAATAAAGTGTCGCGACACACAGTTTGGAAAGCTGTGCATTAGTGTTTTGCGACAAAACCCGGAAGTGCTGATGGCGCATCGCTGCCGTCCCTGCGGCAGTGTGCACGGCGGCGATGCTTCCGGGTTTTAGCAAAAAACCTGAGGCCACCGCCGTGCGCACCGCCGCCACACGCGCCCCTGCCACCACTGGTGTGTCGTCAACGGCGGGAGTTTGGAAAGCACTGATCTAGAGTTTGTATGTTTGAGGAATGCTGCACATTATCTTTCTTGCAGCTGAAGACTGCCATACATATTTAATTACGATATTTTATAGAACTAAGAAAAAAACATACATACTGATGCCATCTTCCCACAAACATAAAGATAAGGTTAAAATATTCAGTTCAATTAGATTCTTATTTCTAATCTGTATTTTACATTTTTAATGAGAAGAAAAATACAACTTGCTTAACTAAGACATATAAATGTCCAAGCTAGGGCAGATTCTCACCTCATCTCGTCTTCCACCATTAGAAGAAAGGCTAAAGGATTTGCTGCCACTGTTCTGTTCCCCCCTCTGAGGGGGCATCTTGTTAAAAGCTTTGCTTTTCTGTGAAAAGGAGCGACGGGACTGGCTGGAGAAAGTCTCATTTTTGGGATATGAAGTTTCTCTCTTACGATTATAACGCTGTCTAGATCCATTTGCATTTTTCCCCTCTAAAACAGATTTTAAAGCCATAAAGCAAAAGTTCAGCATTAAGTCAAAAGCAACTCCTACCAGAGCAAGTAATTTATATTATGTCAAAGTGATAGCCAGATTGGTAACACAAGCAAAAATTTACCTAGAGAAGCCTACTGACTTCAGAATAGAGGCTTCATGACTTCAGCATCAAACCAAACATCTTGCTAACTGAAGATATTTGATCTTAAAAACTAGCATATTTTTCTGACACTTGTGTTGACAAAGAAAGGTATTGCACTAATAGAAATGTTGGTATATTTACTTACAACAGGAAAGCATTACCATTATTACCCATCCTCAGAATCACTTTGGAAGAAAGCTGTGTTAGTCTATGGTGGCCCAAAATGAGGACGACTCTGGTAGCACCTTTTCAGACTAACACAAGTTTATTAACATTTGGTAGAAAACCTAATGATTATTAGTTGCTCAGTTGCCTAGTTTCATTATTCTATTGCTTTGAATCAGGCTAAGGGAATTAGACAAACTTAAATGTTTTAGCTATAAAAAAATTCTTTTTGCAGACAGTTCTGACATGGAAAACATTGGTCTTCTTAAACTTTGAATTTGTACACTCAAGCTCTTCCCTCCAGCAACATTCAATTTAGCACACATCCAAATATTTGTGGAACAAAATAAACTGTTCTGCATGCAATCCAAAGGAACAATGATTGCTATCCACTGCAGGCAATAAATGTCCATCATCACTAGTTCTGCTCTAATTAGAACAGAGTAATTCAAGAAAGCTGCTGCTAGGACAGGGAGCTTGGGAGTACTGTGCAACCTTTCATTCCACAAGATGTAAAATTTAAAATTTTATATAATTCCCTCAAGTGGAAACAGATTTCCCACATATGTAAAAAGGCAGGCAGGCAGGCAGGCAGGCAGGCAGGCAGGCAGGCAGGCAGGCAGGCAGGCAGGCAATCTATCTATCTATCTATCTATCTATCTATCTATCTATCTATCAATCATCTATCTACCTACCTACCTACCTACCTACCTACACACACACACACACACAGAAGCTGCCACAAAATGAGAGTAGGTATTTGTAGTTTGCTACTTATAAACTTTAAGAACATTCAAATAACTTCTCCCATTAAAACAGCTAATTATTGATTGGAAACTATTAGAACCTAGCAAGTACTATACTGAATTTTTGCAACTTGAATCTTGTATATAAAAAGGCCTTTTTGTTCTAAAACATTTGTCATACATACTTTTAATGCTTATACTTGAAAAATAAATTGTTTGATAACTAAGCAGTTCTGTAGCTTCAGAACTGCCACCCCAGGCTTAATCAAATGTGAAGGTAATATCAGCATCAGCAGCTATTTGCACTACTGGCTGTTCAGATTAGAACGTAATCAATGTCTGCACACATGGCTCTCATAAGCTAAAAGCAGCACTTTCTAAACCCAAACCTTTTATTTACAGAGAGCCTCCAGTTGCTACACTGAAAAATTAGTTCAATATAGTTGGTCAAACTGAATTTCACTTTCTGTAGTGATAGAAAGTTTGTGGACTACAGAACTATCCATAATCCTGCATTACTGTGACCTGGAATGCAATCAGAACTTCATCTAAGTCCTGTTAATAAAGATATTTTTAGCATGTTTATATAGCTGCCCATCTCACAAACATTCTTGGATCAATACATTTCCACACAGCTCGCACCCAAGACCACAGACTGAATGCAATACTTTTTTACAGCATGCACTTGCTATTAATCATATCAACAAATTAATTTCAGAACAGATTATATAATGTAAGGTTGCATCCCAAATCAAATATAACATTCAATCATACAGAGACATTAATTTTATGGCATCTGCTCCACAATAAGGCCTTTAAACGTCAGTCTCTGGTATGTCAGTTAAACATGGAAGTGCCTAGACCAGGGCTTTCCAAAGTGTCGCCGTTGGCGACACACGAGCAGCGGTGGCGGCGGCGCGTGCATGCACGGCAGCGCCACAAGAGAGCATGCGGCGGCGTGCGCGTGCATGGCGGCGGCGCGCGTGTGCATGGCGGCCGCGCGGGGGGGCGTGCGGCGGCGCGGGGGGGCGTGCAGTGGCACGCGCGTGCACGGCGGCAGCGGCAGCAGCTGCTGCTGCCACCGTGCACGCGTGCGCGCCGCCGTTTCCGGGTGGTGTGGCGACACACCACGCTGTGTGTGGCGACACACTTTTGTGTCGCGACACACAGTTTGGAAAGCTCTGGCCTAGACTTTAGAAAAACATTTGAAAATCTGAAAGAGAATTATGGGGGCTGGAATTGTTTCCCAAATGTTGCGGAATTTCAACTGTATCTAGCATTGCTATCTCAGCAGTGGCAGCACAACAGATCTTGGCTGATCTCAGAAAGGAAGGTTTGGATTTGAATAGTCTTCAGATAAGAGATCACCTGGGCACTCCAGGACAGTTGCTAGACAAGGAAAGACAAGACAATATCTGACACTAACTACTTCCATACCACACCCAAGAAAAAGGTATGGATGCAGTCACCAGGAGTCAAGCTCAACTCCTGGGTGTCTCTACGTCATTTTCTAGCTCCGCAAAATGATGATGCCTCCAGGACAAAGGAGTGTTTCTTCTAAGGCAACTGGCAGCTTAGCACAGAGCAACAACTGCATCAAGAATAATGGAGACAAGGACTCATCATTGATCATCAACATTGCCAACAAAAGTTACTGAAGTGAAGACCTATTGATGCCATCTGCCCAATTAGTTTCATCTTATTAGAAAGTTGTGAACAATTTTTGGATTATTATTTCTGACTTTTTAATTGCAATATATAAGTATTCCAAATAAAGAAAAACAAATACAATAAAGCTTGGAAATCCAGCTAGCAGAGTTCCCTGTTTACTGGACAATTGGCAAGCTTCTCACGCACATCCCCTTAAGACTTTTAAATATGCTTTATGTTGTCTACACTTTACATATTTGCTAACAGCTAACATGTTTGATAACATGTTTGCTAACAGCTGATTACAAAACAGTCTTTCCTAAGTGGCCTTTCCCCAAGGCCACTATGGAAAGAAGTTCCTACCCCCCCCCCCCAAGTTACATTTATAAAACCCTGTTGAAACTTAAGGTTCATAAGGACTTCTGGAGCTCTGGTGCTCCCAGCGTCCAAGTATCTGCCCCACTCTTAACCAAGAGCAAAGTTGAGATCTGACCCAGAGGTGGCAGCAACCTTGTCTGAAAGTGTTTCATCCTCTCTTTAAAGAAGATAAAAACCACCCCCACTGGCTTGTGGCAGGAAGTTGTACATTTATGCAACTGTGTTCATGCAGCAGCTGGGGTTGGCTCAGTGCGTTGTACCAACCCAGCTGCTGCTGCTGCTTATATTCGGTCTAGCGCAGTGTTTCTCAACTTCAGCAGCTTTAAGATGGGCAAACTCCAACTCCCAGAAGTCCCAGCCAGCCATTCTGCATGGGGAATTCTGGGAGTTGAAGTCCACCCAGCTTTAAAGCTGCAGAGGTTGAGAAACACTGGCGTGGGGTACTCTGAACCAGATTAACACCCCACCAGCTTCCCCTCGTGGTCCCCCCCGCGCCGCCTTACCCCCTTTGGGCTTGGACTCCCCCCCGGCCGGACCCGCGGAGTTAGAGCGGGGCTGCTGCCCTTTGCCTCCCGTCGCGGCGGAGGGGCCGGGGCCGGGGCCGGAGCCGCAGGGGCTGTTCTTGTCCATGGCGCTGGCAGGAGGGCGCGGGGGCGCCGCTACGAGGCTGTTGGGCGGGCGAGGTCGGCTGGCGGCTGGGGCCGAGGCCCAGGCTCATGGCCCGGCGGCGGGGTCGGCGCAGCGCAGTCCTCTCGGCCACCCTCATGGCGACATGTTCCTCGCTGCTTCGCCCGGGCGAGGGAAGAGACAGGCCTCCGGTGCCGAGTCGGAGAGGCCGCCTGGAGTGGCAGGGCCTGCGCCCCGCGGACGGAGAAGCGGCCTCGGGAGAGCGCGGGAGCCCGCGAGGGCTCCGCAGCCGGGCCCGGCCGGCGCCTCGAGAGCGGTGGGAAGGAGAGTTCGCCGGCCAAGAGGAGCCCCCGGGCCGCCTCGCGCCGCCGGTCCCGCCTCAGCGCCGCCGCCGCCGCTGCCTGTAATGGCGACGAGTCGCCCACAGCCGTGACGGGAAGGCCCGGATGGAGCCTTTCTCGCGGGGGCGGGGCGCGCCCCGCCGCAAGGCATGCTGGTCGTGGTGGTTCCTCGCTCTGCGGCTGGAAGGAGCTCGCGCCGGCCTCCTTTCGAGAGAAGACTACGCCTTCCGTATTGAGACTCGGCCCAGCGGCGTCGTACGTAGAGGTTGTTTTGGCAAGCCGAGCCGAGCCGAGCCAAGCCTTGCGGGAGGGGAGGTTTCGCCGAGCGTGGAAGCGGCTTAGCGACCAGAGCAGCGTTTCTCAACCTCGGCAACTTTAAGGTGTGGGGACTTCAACTCCCAGAATTACCCAGCTGGGAAATTCTGGAAGTTGAAGTCCTCACATTTTAAAGTTGCCGAGGTTGAGAAACACTAGTCCAGAGAATGCATTCAGATTGGGGTCGCGAGAAGCTGGCGCAACTTCGTGCATTTTACAGCCCGACCTGATGATACACTTAATAGTTTTATATCCAGGAGCTTAAGGAGGCAAGGTCTCCTTTCCAGTGATCCCTGCAACGACCACCAGTGAGATGGAAAGAAATGACTCTGCCACTCACCCCATTCCTGTGCCTGGGGAGGCTGAAAATTGGGTCTATCTAACCCCTAAACTCTGCGGGGCGATGTGGGAAAGTCCATGGAGTTCATTAAGTCTACTCACAAAACACTGTATTTTTCACCCTGAAACTACAATGTAACACAGCTGGACTAACAGGGAGGACCAAATTCCACATTCCTGCCTTATTCATGACCTAAATTATGATTCCGTTGCTGAAGTGACTAATAGTGGCTAAACCGGCCAGCGCACATAACTTTTTGAGCAGTGTTGCTACAGGTCTAAAAGCAAGTTGTTTATTTCATAGAATCAAAGAGTTAGAAAGGCTGTGACATCATCTAGTCCAACCTCCTGTTTGGGGCAGAGTTTGCTGAAGCATTTCAGGCAGCCTCTTTGAAGGCCTTCGAGGAAGGGCAAAGTTCCCCTTCAAGAGGCAAGCTATTCCACTGGCCGAGTAAGATTGTCTTCCAGGAGTAAAATCTTAACAGTGGATCGTAAATGGCTGTAAAGGCCAATTCTGGATCCGCACAACCTCCCACAATGAGGGCATAGGTTTCCAGGTGGAAGACAGTCACAATGAGGGTTTGCTTGACGTGCCTTCCTCTTAGCTCATTTCTCCCTTTCGCCCTGTTCTCATGTTTCTTCAAAGTCCGTAGCACCTTTAATAAAAGCTGACCTCCAATTGAAACGCTCATGAGTTAGGGCTTCCCAGTTCTCAATGCTCATACTACATTTTTTAAAATTAGCTTTGAGAGTATCTTTGAATCTCTTTTGCTGTCCACCAATATTCCGTTTTCCATTCTTAAGTTGGGAGTAAAGGAGCTGCTTTGGAAGACGATGGTCAGGCATTCGAACAACATGGCCGGTCCAGCGAAGTTGATGTTGGATGATCATTGTTTCAATGCTGGTGGTTTTCGCTTCTTCTAATACGCTAACATTAGTCCGCCTATCTTCCCAGTAATTTGCAGAATTTTTCGGAGGCAGCGTTGATGGAATCTTGGAAGAAGTTGCAAGCAAACAACCAAGCTCAGAGAACACCAGGGACTCTATCAGATGTATAGGCTGCCTTTGACTGAAAGAGCTCAAGGTAACATACTGTGGCCCTAGGGCAGTGTTTCTCAACCTTGGCAACATTAAGATGTGTGGCTGGCTGGGGAATTCTGGGAGTTGAAGTTCACACATCTTAAAGTTGCCAAGGTTGAGAAACACTGCCCTAAGGGGAGAAATACTTTCAGTCTTGTGAGATCGATGTTAGCCCTTCGAGGTAGTCCAGACAAGAAGCACAATCAGGAGCATCAGCACTATCTTTATTGTAAGGTTACATCAAACAGAATCTTACAAGACCGAAAGTATTTCTCCCTTCCTTTCTTTTTCGTCTCCGGAAAACTAGGGAGGGTCCCTTCTGAAACGCTTCCCCTGCTTTCCCCCCAGCTGTGGACTGAGCTGCCTCTTATCAGACTGTTGCCTAGGCTGCGGATCTTCCTCCTGTCTGCCAAGGTCATTCCCAGGTACCATCACACATACCCAGCATTCGCTCCTCCAATTTTCCCCCACAACAACCCTGTATATAAGTGGAACTGAGAGAGAAGGACAGGCCTCCAAATACCCAGACAACTTCAATGGCTAAAGGTGGACTTCAACCAAGGCCTCCCTCAAGCCAGCCCAGTGCCTTAATCACTACACCACACTGACTTTTAAATTGGGCCCAGCAGCCTACTGGCAATCAGTGCAGCTGCTGCAAGATATATATTACTCTGCAGAAGCAGGTTTTACCTCCTGTAGTTTCTGAGTCATCTTCAAACACAGGCCTGCATACTGTATTCTGCATACTGCAGAAGTCAAGCCCCATTGGAGATAGGCATGGATTATCGTCACTGGCCCAGGAAGGTCCATGACTGGTGCACCAGTGGACGTTGGGCCAAGGCTGCCCTGGCCTTGGCCTTCACCTGCTGTTTAAGCAGGAGCTGAAAGTCCGGGAGGACCCACAAATCACAGGCCAGTTTGTTTAGGGGGAGGGGGACCCTGTCTAGAGCAACCACTAGAGCCAGTATTCTTAGAACTCCCCGATGTTTATGGACAAACAGTCCGTCTTGTTTGGGTGTAGTCTAAGATCGCTTCCCCCAAATCAGTCCTTCAACATTTCTACAGCAGCTTTAGTATGACCTGCAATAACACTTTATTATGGGCCCAGACCAGAGTGCATTGATGATAGCTCACCCCAAACTAACAGATGTATTCACCCAGAGGTTTCATACAGATGTTGCATCCACCTAGGAGCAGCTCGATCATTCCTTCCCTGTGACTATTCTTTGGAGCCACTCCCTCATGGAAGAGCAGAACCACCTTTCCCCCCCCTTTCAGTCAGACTAGCGATTTCAGAAATTATGCATTATAACTCTGTGAAGATACTTCATTAAATCTGAAGGGGAAAAAAAGCCATGCATAAGCAGCCTGTCTAGCAGGAAAGTTGCTGTGAATAATTTCCTGGTGCACAAACAGGTTGTTGTCTGAGGACCAGGCACCTGCATTCTTCACAGAGCATAAGAAAAGTCCATCTGGTCCTGCCTTCTGCTTCCCAGCAGCCCCGTTCAGCTGGTTCCCATGGCGAGGTTCATTCCCTTAGCCCAAGTTTCCGGATTCTTGCAATACACTGAAGCATAAAGTAACCACGGGGGTTGGGTTCGTACAAGTTGCCAAGCTCAACTGGGCTTGCCTGACTGGTCGTTCAGCACCTGGCTACCAGCCCCACCAGGATCAGTAGCCACCTTTGGAAAGACGAGGGCACATTTCCACATGGTGCTAAACCAGTCTGAGTGTCTGCATGACATGCTAGACCAGTGTTTCTCAGACTTGGCAACTTTAAGCTGTGGGGACTTCAACTCCCATAATTCCCCAGCCAGCCACTTAGGGAATTGAGGAAGTTGAAGTCCCCACAGCTTAAAGTTGCCAAGTCTGAGAAACTGAGCTAGACCGTGGTTTAACTAATGTAGAGCTACAAAAATCCGGACGACCGCCGGGCGGCCGCAAAGGGAAACGGACAGAGCGAACTCCTTGCTGCCACCTAGCGCTCTTTCGGAGGTTTGCAGCCCCAATTTGGCAACCCTAACCAGGTTTGCTGTTGGGCTGGGTTCACTCAAGCCACGGAACCCCAAACGGGTCCCCTCCATGCTCCCCAGGAAAGGAGCCCCGACCGCCATTCGCACGACTTCGCTCTCCGCGGAACTGAAAATTGGAGGAAGGCGTGGCTGGAAAGGCCTGTCAATTATCCGCACGTGACCCCGAGCGTTCTGCCCCTCCGGCGGTCTCGCTGGCCAGATTGACAGCGTCCTCCGCACACATGCTCCGTCCTCATTTGCCTTTCGGCCTAAAAGGGGCAGTGCCGCGGGAGGGGGCGTGGCGGCGAGTGACGTCCGTGGGCAAGATGGCGGCCTCCGTGCTGGCCGCTTCGGGCCGGACCTGGGCAAATCGCGGCGGGTGCCGAGCGCGGGGCCTCTTGCGGGGCTTGTGTAGCGGCGGGACGACGCACTTCGGGTTCCAGGTCGTGTCGGAGGAGGAGAAAGGAGAGAAAGGTGAGGGGGCCGAGCAGCCCTTGCTGCCCCCGGGCGCCCTTGAACCGCCCGGCCTCCTGGATGGCTCAGAACGTCCCTGCAAGTAGAAAGCTAGCGCCTCAGGCTCTCTGCGCTGGGTGAGGAAATGGAAGGTGATCATCCCAGCACCTTCCTCTTTCACCTGGCATAGAAGTATGCCCATTTTAGCGATTACTGTCCCGTCTGTTTCCCCAAGTAATGGACAAATCTGGTATTATGTCTGAGTGTTCTTGGGATAAAAGAAATTGAGGTCTGTTAAATACATTTTTGAAAAGTTGTCTTTAACAAGTGAAAAAAAGTCATTTTGGAAGGTGGCAGTGCATTTTTTATTCCCAAAATAAATATTAAAGTTATGTTACTTTGGGGAGTCTTTGGTGCTCTCTGAGCCTTGTTGTTTTCATGCAGACGTTTCATTGCCAGGCTAGGCAACATCTTCAGTGCGAAAAGGGAGTGGAACTTGCTGTCTGTTTATATACCCTGGCTTGTCCTGCCTGTGTTACTTTGATTGAAATAAACCCAGTTGTCTTCTAACCTGAGTAAACATCTCCCTCTCAGCTCTAGGCAGCCTAAGAGATAAAATCAACTTTGTTAGTTTATTGTGCTGCATATGCTGACCATACACTAGAATGGTCATATTATGAATTTGAGTTCATATTTCTCTTACTAATTTATGTACGCCTGTGGGATAAAAATTAGATTTATAATACTGTGGCATAATTCCCAACTGAATTCAATCACAGATCCATCTCGTGTAATACATATGCCCATTGCTGCGTGGGATCTTCTTAATGAAGCTAACTATAAGCTTGTACAAATTGCTTACTTCAGAATTGCTGTACCTGCTCTTTGGAACAGCACCCCCCCCCTGGAGATCCACATGGCCCCCACCTTGCCTGCCTTCAAGAGACCTTTAAAGACCTGACGGTGCATCCAGTGATCCAGAGGGGTGGTGGGTTCCCCTTTCTTGGACGAGTTCAGGTGAAGGCTAGACAGCCACCTGTCTGGGATGCTTCAGTTTGGATCCCTGCTTTGAGTAGCAGATAAGACTTGACAGCCGAAACAGTTCTTTCCAATGCCACGATTCTGTGAAACAGCTTGAACAGTTGCCCAAAAATGGACCTGAAGTTTATGTAATATTGCACCTAAATCTAAACACAGAATTAGCACCCATCACCTGGCAATTCTCTGTGATCTGGCTTTTCTCCCTTTCAGTGTAAACAATTGTTTGTTTGTTTGTTTGTTGATTGATTGATTGATTGATTGATTGGATTTATCACCGCCCAACTCCCCCTAGGGGGACTCTCTAGTTCTCTCTAGCCAAATCATTGTTTTGCCCCCAAAGTAGCAATGAACAATAACCCCGCCTTAAAAGTGTAATTAAAGTTCCAGTGTGCTGTACTCTGCAATTTTTTTTTTTGGTCATCCAAAATATACATGTCCAGGAGAGGTTTCTGTGTCATGAAGTAAGTATTATGTCCATCCCAAAGCTTTCTCTGTAAAGAGGGAAGTCATTCTGAGGTCTAGATAAGAAAGGCAGATAAAATTTCAGTACTGGAGAGCATAGATCAGGGTTTCGGACTGGGTATTTGAGACATAAAGACAAGTAGAAGGATTGGAAGACAGAAGTTGTCCTTGCATAGCATAGGGCCTAGCTGCCTGCTGTGGAGCCATCCTGTCCTGTTTGTTCCAACAGAGATTAGATCCCATCAGTTAAGCAGTGCCATCTAGTGGGACCCTGGAGGTGGGCCTTCTCTCTCTCTGCACCTGCCCTTTGGAACAGCATCCCCATGATCCACAGGGCCTCTGCTTTGCCTGTCTTCAGGTGATCTTTAAAAACCTGGCTGTTTCCCCAAGCCTGGAGCTAGATGGTTTTGGGGGGAGGAGAAGCATGAGGAGAGGCGTGGTGGAGTTAGGCTGTGCTTTTTGCGTTTCCCCCAATGCACCAATTGTTTTATACTCTGTTGTATACTGTATTGTGTATATTGCTGGGTTTTAATTTTGTGAAGCTGCCCAGAGTCATTTGGAGTTGGGTGGCTTAGAAATTTGACTGACAAACAAATAAATATTAGGACAGCTATGTGCTTGGTTACATCTTATATTATTTGAATATGCAGATATTCCTAGTAAATTTGATTTCTATTGGAATGGTATAGATATTAGTATAGGTAACAGACTTACCTTATTTTGAAAAAAGAAAATTTCAGTTTACCAGGTGTTTGAAAATGTGGCAAAGAAGTATGATCTAATGAATGATTCGATGACTCTGGGAATCCATCGTGTCTGGAAGGACATCCTGCTGCGCCAAATGAACCCTTATCCGGGAGCCCAGTTAATTGATGTTGCTGGAGGGACAGGTAAGCTTCATAATGTCCACAAGCCCCATCCAGATTCTCCACAGCTTCCAATTCAGTACTTCCCAGCCATCTCCAGCTTGGCCCAGGATGGTGTTGTATACTTAAGTGACATCAGAGAGACCTCATCCTGAACTGGATGATCCCTCCAAAGTTTCATGTAAAAAACTGGCGGGGGGGAGGAGCACCACTGAGCCTGTGCATTCCCATTGATCTGAGTGTGTCTCCCATCCCCACTGACTGGAATTCCGACTCAAGTAGGAGTGGAACCACCGTAAACAGCTCCCCCAGCTGCAAGATCTTGTAGGCAGTCCAGAAGGATACATGATTGATGGTGCTGAATGCCACAGAGAGGTCTAGTAGGATACACATCCTGTGTAGCATGTTGTACGTGCTCTCCCCATCTAGGTCCTAATGAAAGTCATCCACCATAGCAACCAATACCATTTCTGTCCAGTGACGGGGCCTGAATCAAGACCGAAAGGTTCCAGATAATTCTCTTTCTCTAGGATCCTCTGTAGTTGATTTGCCACCTCCTTCTCAACACCCTTCCCCCAAAAGGGTGAGATTGGGCAACTGTTCATCAAGCACAGTCTGATCCAGGGATGGCGTCTTCAGAAGACACGCTATGGCCTTCTTTAAAGCTGGTGGCATTGTCCCTTTCTTTAATGAAGCATTGACTACCTTCTGGATCCAGCTGTCAGCACCCCACCCAGTTGCCCAGAGGAGCCGAGCGAGACATGGCTGAAACCTGCAGGTGGCAGAATTTAAATTGCAGAGAGCCCTATGTACTACTGCAAGTTCAAAAGGACCCTACAAGACTTCCCTGTTCACCACCGTTTGCTCTGCGCATCTAGTATACAATCCAGAGTGGATGCGAGAGACTTTATTCACCAAGGAACCTGCACATTCATCCAGCATGCCTGAGTTTTGCCCTGCCTGTCTTTCCCTAAGAGAGTCTGGGTAACACTGAACAGAGCTGCTGAGCAAGAATCTGTGGATGCAATAAAACACAGAGAAGTATTGGCACTTTGCTGCTTTTGTCGCCAATATGGAGGCTCAGACAGGAGCTCTTACTAGTGCTTGGTCACACCCACTTCTGGTTTTCCACCATTGTTGCTCTAGGTACCTTTTCAGTTGCTTCGTTGTCCTCAGCTCCACAGGAAATCAAGAAGCCACTGGGGATCGGCAACCGGGGAAGCATCTCAAGTGCCGCCCTGGCTACCTCTGCACTCCACAGATCGATCGGGTGTGATACAACTGCCCACCAAATGGTCAGGAAAACCCTGAATGGACTCAATATGGCACCTGGGGTGGACTGTTCCAGTTATTCCCGAACCTTTGCAGCAGTCTAGGGCATCCATGATCCGCAGTAAGAGCAGGACCAGAACTTCCTATCCTCCCAGTGAGGGAGTATTACTGAAGAGTCCTTGCTCCAGACCTCAGTAGTTCTTGTTACTGCACTGAAAATGCGTCTTGGGAAGAAATCTCTCTGGAGGGAGGAAGTTTCCTGCTCAGCATAAGATTTCAGCCACAGAGCCTTTGAACTGATACGGAAACTTGCAGCCACCAACATAGTAACTATGAACTTGTCTCCTGGCAGCTTTCTGAGTGGAGTTTAATATTCTACACCAACTGTAATACCCAAGTGTGCAATGCTCATTCCACATCCTAAGCTTAGCTATAAATTTGAAGGAAGAGTAAAGCTTATTGTTTTCATTTAGTTTGAAAATGTGTAGCTTTCAAACGAACCTCAATAATAACAGATTACAACAACAATTCTATTGCGTGTGTGCATGGACTGTACTTCTCAATCAGCAATCCCAAAAGCTGCTGGAAGGAGTAGTTTGAGTGATTTAATGCACAATACCTTCATACCTACCTTTATATTATTTAATTTCAGGAAAAAGAAATCTCACATTTTGAATCTTCCTTTCAAAACAAATTCAGGTGACATCGCCTTTCGATTTATCAATTATGTTCGTTCCCAGCGGGAGCATCAGGTCCAGCAGAAGCTGAGATCCCATCAGAATTTATCGTGGCAGGAGATTACCCAGCTTTACCAGGAAGAGGAGAATGGATCTCTAGGGGGATCCCACGTAGTGGTCTGTGACATTAACAAAGAGATGGTGAAGGTTGGGAAGCAGAAATCTCAGCAGCTTGGCTACTCTGAAGGTAATAATTACTTCAACAGTGAGATTTAAATCATGACTGGGTGGGTGTTTGTGAACACACACGTCTCTGCTCAGTAACTCCTTCTGGTGGACCGGTATTTCCTGTTAAGGGATCTGAGCCCTCTTCTACGTGAAGTAAGACGGGCCCTTGTAAGCATAAGTGAGCATGTAGGTTCGGCTGAGTTACTCTCCTTTTGACTCTGAAACTTTTCAGCGGTGTCAATCAGGAACAGAATGAAGGATCTCAAGGCTCTTGCTTCTAGGAGTGAACCTTTGGGAAGAAGTTTGATGAACCCTTTATTGTGATCCTGCTGGGGAAAAGAATTAAAGAACTTTGGGGCTAAGCTTAAAAGAAAACAGCAGAGAGGCATAAAATGTATGGGCATGAGAGGTGCTATTTGGATTATCTGATGGGGCACATCTTTGGGAACTATGATTTGATCCCAAGCCTCCAGTGATGCATGTATGGCATACTTTGTGCATAAACTTTATGAACACATTTTTGCAGGCAGACTTTTCAGTACATGCCGATTACTTACTCTGCTTGAGCATAAATAGCATGGATACAGTAAATCTTTCTACCCTGATCATTGGCTCACAAGCAGATCTTATGCATAATCCAGTAAGAATGTAATGTTATGCCATGGTTTCTGGGTAATATATCCTGTAAGATATTGGTAGGACAGTGTAAATCAAACATGGATAGAATCCAGCCCATTTTTCAGTAATTAGAACGAGAAGTGTCCCCTCCCCCCGATTTTAGCTAGCTCAAATCTTAATCAAGAAATAAAGCTCTTAGTCATTATATAAAAGTGGAGTAAATGCATAGTCTGTCTAAATAACACGCTTAGCTAACCTCTCTTACATTAGTTGTTTTGGGGATAAAATGAAGGAGACCTCCACCTAAGCCACCTTTTGTTCCAGGAAGCAAGTCAGATAGAAATCTAAAAAATGCATGTATACATCATTAGGTCATTAATTAGTGACAATAATTGTACACTTTCACATTGGACTGTTACCTTTACCATCCATACATTCAACACAGGTTCTATTTTCATAAAATATTGATGATCTTAATGAAAAAGCCCTTTGGAAGGTCCTTTGAGCTGGGGCACTGACCAATGCCATTTCTGATTGTTTGAAGGATTGTCCTGGGTGGTGGGGAATGCTGAGGATCTGCCCTTCCATGATGACAAGTTCGATATTTACACAATTGCTTTTGGTATCCGTAATGTCACTCATATGGACCAGGTGAGTGAATGCCTCCCATTGGATGGGGGGGGGGGGTGTTGCTAGATTTTTATCTGCCTTTTCTCCAGACACTCAAGGTTATCTTACATTCCTCCTCCCCCTCCTCCTCCCAGCTTTCCCCCCATAACAATAACCTTGCCTGGTAGTTGGAAGGAAAGAGAATGATTGGCCCAAAGTCACCCAATGAGTGGCCATTTGAACCTGAATCTTCTTGATCCTAGTCTATCCCTAACCATTACACCCTCCAACATTTTGTACGTATCATCTCCACTGCTCAAACCTGGCAGTTATTCGGATACTGTCTTTCAGTGGTGGATCTTGAAAAAAAGTTTTCCAAAATATCCAAGCAGTTTAATCTAGCTATAACCCCCTCCCCAAAACTCCACTGTATGAGCTCAGAATTCAGCTATGTGAAGCATCGTAATATGTCTGCTTACTGTGGGTTTTTTTCCCCTGTGTGCTTCCAGGCGCTTCAGGAGGCTTATCGAGTCCTGAAACCAGGAGGGCGGTTTCTCTGTCTTGAATTCAGTCAAGTCAACAATTCCCTTCTTTCCAGGTTGAAATAAAAGGATCTTTTCATTTTTTCATCCCCCTTAAGTAAATGATGGTTATACACTACTTTGACAGTTATGAGACATTTCCTGTTTATTGAATTTAGTAAAGTACAGGTGGTCCTTGTTTGATGACCACTCATTCAGCAACTGTTCAAACTTACAACGGCGCTGAACGAGTGGTAGTTACAATCAGTCCTCGTACTTACATCGGTCACCACGTCTCCACGGTCATATGATTGCGATGTGGGTGCTCAGCTTGCAATTATGATGTTGCAGCATCCCGTGGTCACGGGATTGCCATTTGCAAACTTCTTTGCTGGCTTCCTACAAGCAAAGTCAATGGGGAGGCTGGCAGGAGGTCACAAATGGCAACCACGTGACATCCTCGCTTAACAATGGCAACCGGAAGTGCTGGAATTTCTGTTGCTACGCGGCGGCGTTTTCTTGGCCAAGGGTGGGCAATTTGACAATCTCAAGACTGATCTGAAAGACTAGAAGAGAGTCTTCAACTAACCCCAAAGTAGTCAAATGCAATGCCCAGAACTGGATGCAATAGTCCATCTAGTGATGACAACTTATATTGACACTATATTTTTGAAGATGCAAATTCATTAATGACTTGGAGGAAGAGATGGAGGGATTGGTTATCATCTTTGCAGATGATATACAGGTAGTCCTTGTTTAATGACCATTCGTTCAGTGACTGTTTGAAGTTACGGCAGCGCCGAGTGAATGGTACTTATGCTCAGTCCCTAAAGTTAGGGCCATTGCAACGCCCCGCAGTCACGTGAACAAAATTCAGGCGCTTAGCAGCCCGCCTGCACTTACGACCGCAGGGGTGCTTCAGCTCCCCCCACCTGCCTATCTCCCCCACATCTCTGCCTTTTTGGCCGCCCTGCACAGTGGCACTCGGTGGTAGTGGCGCTGGAGATGAAGTAGAGGCCCGGGGCCTTCTGCAGTCTCAGCCGCCGCCACCCCCGAGCCTCTCTTTCAGCCCTATGCCTCCGCTGCGGAGTGGTGTCTCCAGCCCCATGCCGTGGCCAGCCATCCCAGCCGCCTCCAGCTGACCTTTGCCGTCTTCTTCCTGCTACTGACAGCCTGCGCCAGGCCTTCCCGAGACCATGCGTGCTTCCCTCCAAATTGCGCTCTGCCTTCTCGCAATGCTTCGGAAGGCCTCAGGAAGGCAGCCTGGCACTGGGGTGGCTGGCCATGGTGTGGGACTTGAGGCAGCACTCTGCGGCGGTGGCGGCGCTGGGGCCGAAGTACTCTATGCCGCCACCACCACCACCGAGGAGTCCTGCTGTGCAGGGCAGCCAAAACGGCAGAGATGGGGGGGAGATACAGTAGATGGGTGGAGGGAGTTCAGGCGGGGGCAGTCCTATACTTTTCCAAGGCTCAGGGCTGGGAGGGACCAACCTGGGAATGGCTTGGATTGGGGTAGGTCCTCGCCTAATGACCAGTGGGATTTGGTTAATGACGGCAACCGGGACTGCCAGGATTGCCGTCGCTAAGTGGTGTGGTCACATGACGTCACTTTACGACCACATTGCTTAGCGACAGAAATTCCGGTCCCAATTACCATTGTTAAGAGAGGACTACCTGCAGAACTGAGTGGGACAGCGAATTCTCTAGAAGACAAATGCGTTTCAAAGTGATCATGTTAAGTTAAAGAAATGGGCTGAAAGGAACAATTGAAGTTTAACAGAAACAAAGGACAAGTGGAAGAAACTTGTCACTTAAGAAATAGAAATCAAGGTGATACCTGGCTTGGTAGTGGTACATATGAAAGGATCTTGGAATTGTAGAACTTAAGCTGAGTATTCTTCAGCAGTGGGATATGGCTGCTAAAAAGGCAATTACAATTTCACCAACAAAAGTATAGTGTATTTTCAAGAAGTGTTCCCTGTATCCTAAATTTCTCAGATCCCAGAAAGATTCTGAGAAACAGGAAGAGGGGGGATGATCAGCCCACTGGAAACTAAGGCTCAGGAGGAAAGACTGAGGGAATGGGATATGAGATTTATGAAAAGTGGATTGAGGTGGAACACGATCACAAATTTCAAATACCTGAGGGGACACCCCACAGGAGAAGATAAGGGCATGGTGGCATAATGTCTTGTTTCCTCTCAGCCGGATGGCTTGGCTGGCTCTCATACAGAGTAGGGTAGCCTCCTTCCAAAGTTAGTGTGACAGGAAGTTGGGACAGATTCCCATCAGTCATTCCAGGATCTGATGAGAGTATTTCCACTAGCTCCAGGTGGATAATGACCCTGGAAAACCTAACCTGTGAAAGGTTCTGCCAATTATGGAAGACCGCTAAGGACGTATGCCTTGTCTGGATGACCCATCTGACCTGGGGCCTTCAGCAGGAGCAGAACCTTGCTTGTAGGTAACCTAGCTGGAATGGTTGTGGCCACCATTGGCCCAACCTGCCTCTGCAGGTGTCCCACTTGGAGTGGCAGCAAGAGGTGGTTTCAGCTGCCCCACGTGTTTCTCAGGTCAGGCAGAGGGCAGCAAGCTGCTCCATGCAGGGAGAGCCAGTATGCCAGCATCCCCCTGCACTCTGAATGTTGGGATGGAAAGAAATGCGTATCAAGGGGGGGATTCCTCCCTTAAGCCCTGCCACATGTGCTGCCTGTGAATGACTTGCTAGAACTGCTAGAACAGACCTAGGTCCCTCGCCCTAAGGAAATTCAAAGGGAAACAAAAGCCTATTTACCCTTGTTCGGAGTTTACCTTCAACATGTGAAAACCTGTCACTGAAGTCAAACTAGTTATGGAAAGTTTAGTCTGGATGTATCAGCTGCATCCAGTATCTGTATTAACTTTTTAAATTTTGTTTTCACAGTCTGTATGATCTCTATAGCTTCCAAGTTATCCCTGTGCTGGGAGAAATTATTGCTGGTGATTGGAAATCCTACCAGTATCTTGTAGAAAGCATCAGACGCTTTCCAGCTCAGGTAAAACAAGTCGTCCAGGTTAAGCTAAACATTAAAACTTCAGTCTTACACAAAGACACACTGGAGAGTCAGATGTTAAGAACACCGGGAATCTGAGTTTCAGCACTAAATGCTGTATTTACCATTGCTTTATTTTAGGAGGAGTTCAAGGAAATTATTGAAGATGCAGGCTTTCTGAAGGTGGAATATCAAAACCTGACATCAGGCATTGTGGCCATTCATTCTGGCTTCAAGCTGTGATTATCATCTTTTTGTATTGAGGGAAAAACACTTGGCTTCCAGTACTTCAGTGCCGTATCTCCAAGACAGGTGAATGAATCACTCAGAAGACATTAAATTTCAAGTCAGGACAAAAGAAAGCAACTGTTGTCAGCTGTGCTTTTTAAAAACTTTCATTCATTTTACTGGACACAATATATCATTTGTTTGAAACCTGGACATTTTAATGAAGTACTGAACAGCCTTCAGAAGAAAGATGTTAAGACTTAAAAGATTTCCCATGTTTTAATCATGTCACCCAACTGTGATGTGCCAGAAGAGAGGGAAGACGTGAATGAAAGCCACATTTACTGTTCTTAAGTGACTTTGCTCCGGTCTTTTATCAAGAGACGTGGGATTACTTTATCTATTAAAATTAGTATTTAAATTTTCAAATATTTATCTTTGTTTTTCTGAAATGCAGGACTACATATTTTTTGTTATGAGGTTTCAAGAAAGAAAAGAAATGAAATCTAACTCGTATCCTGGTTGTAGCAGTTGTCAGCCAGATATTTCTGGGAAGCTTGCAAACCCCTTCTTGCTGAATAGTCCATCACCTACGCAGTTTACAGTGTTCTAAGCTAGTGATATATTCTGGTTTAATGCAGTGTGTGAATCCAGCTGCTGTTTCACTCAAGCTGAGAGCCTATCTTAGCTCAAAGGTGGGGTATTCACTGTTGCACCCTCTTAATGATTTATGAACTCAGTCACATGGCATTAAACCAAGAATTATTAGCCTTATTCACACAGTCTCTCTCCTTCAAGTTGTGTTCAATGATTTCATGAACACATCCATGCAGCTTCCTTGCAACAATACAGATTTGCCATTGCTTCTCTTTGGGATATTTTTCCAATTCTCTAGTTTAGCCTACAACCCATGAATTCTATCATCCAAGCACAGACCAAGCCCGATCTTACTTAGCTTCTGGGTCCAAGTAAAGCCAGCTGAGAGCGGCCACCTCCTGAGGTCACTCATGCACATTTGGTTATAAATCATGGTTTACAAAAGCCAATTACTGGGTTTGTATACAAAACCCAAAACAAACCACACTGCAGTTTAATGTGATGTGCAAATTAGGCCACCATCTCTACAGAGCCATAAATACATTATACATAAATGCAACACAAGCTTGCTTAGGTAGAATGCTATGCTTGGTAGTCAAAATGCCCAGAGGTTATGGACTTTTTCCTTGGCCCGAGCTATTTTTTTCTAGATAGCTATGAATAGAAATCACCCCTAGAGAAAGTTACTGATATTCTGTGCTTGTCCTCTATGGAGATTGAGCCCTCTGCTGTACTGTATTGGAATTGACCAGCCTTTGAATGTTTTAAAGCAGTGCTTTCCAAACTGCAGCCGTTGGCGACACACCAATGGTGGCAGCGGCGGCATGCACAGCGGCCTCGTGTTTTCCGCTAAAACGCATAAGCACTGATGGCGTGCTGCCGCCGCGCACACCCTTGCACACACCCACTTCCGGGTTGTGTTGTGACACACTAAACTGTGTGTTAAAGTTTCCCCCCGCACATTTGTGTAGTCATGTCCGACTCTAGAGGCCGGTGCTCATCTCCGTTTGTTAGCCGAAGAGTCAGCGTTGTCCGAAGACGCTTCCACGGTCATGTGGCCGCATGACGCGTGTGGAACGCTGTTACTTACCCACCAAAGTGGTACCTATTAATCTACTTGCATTTGCATGCTTACGAATTGCTAGGTTGGCAAGAGCTGGAGCTAGTGCGGGAGCGCACTCCGCACGCAGGACTAGGGATTCGAACCTCCGAATTTGTGATCTTCCGATTGACAAGCCTGGCATCTTACCCGCTGAGCCACCACGCCCCTTTAAACACTAAAGTGTTGCGACACAGTGTTTGGAAAGCTATGTTTTAAAGTATATATACATTGAGTACTTGCGTGCACATGTGTTGGGTACTACCATGCACCAAGTTCTAATATTAACTCTGCCACATTTATTTCTGTTTGCTAAAGAGTATTAAAACAATTTACAGGAGGGACTGACAACCTGCTTCCAAGCACAACACATCTATGGAGGAATAAACCAGCAAATCTTTAGATATGAAAGTTGAAACTTTTTAAAGTAACTCTTGGATAATAAATATCTTTGTAATCTAGAAGTTGCCATTGGTAACTGACGTGTTTTTTACATTTAAAAGATAAAATATTTCCCTGCTTAGTTCACTACCAGTGTTATCCCCTCTTTGATACGTAAGAATGTCCCATGTGCTACCTGAACTATATCTAACAAATGCATATTCTTATTGCTTCCATCCTACACATTGGTTTTAGACCATAAGCCTTCAAGGGTGAAGGAGAAACCTGGTACTCTACCAGTCCATTAAGTGTGTTATTTGTCTACTCCAACTTTATAAAACAGAGCTGAAGCTGCAATTTGTCAAACAGTCCATCAGGTTCATGTATAAACAGGACAATCAGATCTGTCTCTGTATCAAGTAAGGAGGACAGTTTACACGTGTTTTCCAGATATGGGATGCTCTTGTCCATAGCTTTCCAAACTGTGTGTCGCAACACAGTTTAGTGCATCGTGAAGCGGCAGCAGGGCGGCGGTGGCACACCATCAGCGCTTCTGCATTTTAGCGAGGCCGCCGTGCACGCTGCTGCCCCTGCGCCACTGTTGGTGTGTCGCCAACGGCGGCACTTTGGAAAGCACTGCTCTAGTCCTTAAAATATACAGAGACATTCAGCACTCATTTCCCATAGGATAATCTGCTAGTCTTTCTTCCTGCCCCAACTCTTTATTAAGTACAATATTAGATCTATTAAGCATCCATAAGTTGCATACGAAAGATTTCAAGGATTTTTTAAATTGCACCATTACAGGATATCCTCTTGCATAGATGTGCTTCAAAAGAAACCTGAGTTAGGAGGAAGTCTAATTTTGTGTCTAAGGTTGTGCTCTCTTGAGAGTGGTGTTTGAAAAGCACTTGAAGCCAATAAAATTAAACGCAAGAAACATTACCTGGTACAGAAAAGTATTTTCAAGTTTTAACTCAAATATACTAACTAGGTTGATCCTACCAAACCTTGGAGTTAAGCTTTGGAAAATACTAGTTGATCTGGCTAAACAGTTTTCAGCTTCAGTGTAATGCAGAACTCCAGTCGTCCTATGGAAGAGCTACCCCAAATATAGAAATATTAGAGTAAGTTAAAGGGTGAATACCCAACAGTTTTATTAGAAAACTTGGATGGATTGTTTGTTTTAGAAAGAAAATACATACAAGCTTACTTTTTTGCTAATTTTTTATGGCCACAACAAAAACACAAATTGGTACATAGAAGTACCTGTCATTAAAACAAAAGGCTTGAAGATCAAGGTATGTTCCCTGGGGAAGGCTGAAGACTTCAGTCTATTTGGAATTAGCGTGCAGTCCTGTAACCGAATGCGTATTTGGGTGAAAAAGTCCCATATTCTAACCGGATTTGAAAAGGAGAATAGCAACTTGACCCAGGTAAAAGTAGATGAAGTGTTTGGTCTCGTGAGTCACATAGCTGCCAAAATTTCTTCCCACAATGCAGTGCCAAGTAGGATTGTATTTCTTGTCAAACTCCTGGAAGAGAATCCCTTAACATCTTAGCATCACAGACAGATGTTAATATTTTCACTCAATCTGTTAAACTGGAAAGTATGTCTTATTCCAACTTACTGAATTTTAACCCTCAGAACATCTTTTAGTTATAGCATATCCCACGGTCTTCACCAATTCTCTTTTTGGTGTGTAGACAAAAGGTTGCAACCCCAAGCTCTTAAAAACTTGAATTAATAATAAATTGCTTCTGGTGTTAATTGGACTTTTTGGAGCATGTCATTTGAACACCCTTACAAATCCCAGATGGGAGAAGCTACTTTTTAATGGCATAGTATTCTTTTCCACCTATCAAAAACAGCATAGTGCATAAAAGAACTGCCTCATTTTGAACCCTGAACAAATTCATCAAGGCATTATAAAAATTATTTAATCAAGAACTCACATGGTCATTTTAGCCAATTTTGGAGTTTCAAGGGAAACTCTACAAATAAAGGCAGATATACATCACACTTTCCAGTGATTAAATCAGAGGCGCAAAATCTATGATTCTGGGAACATTCCAGTATGTTCCATTCCTCTGGGCCACACTGATCCAGGGGTAACTCTCTGAACTGGAAGTGGTCCATGCTGTTCTCAATGAGGATATGTATCTGGAAATCCATGGATCACCTCTGGAACAGCATGATTCAGAGGAGCAACTGAATATTCTTGAGTCCAAAATGTTGTAGTCCCAGAATGGCAGGCTTTGTATTTACCAAGAAAGCGTAGCACACAGAGGAATAACAATGTGAGTGGATTTGAACATTTATCATGACTGATGGTCTGAAACAGAGAACCTTGCTTACAAAGGACTGGAGTCATTAAACTGGTTTTTATCAGTACCCTGCACACCTTTCCACACAGCTCATCTTAAGCATGTTTTACAGAAACCTACCATCTCATCTTAATCTATGCATTTTGGGATTATAGTACATTGGGTAATGTAAAATTATTTGCATCACTGCAGTTGTTAAGGCATCAAGGTTTTATCACTTAGCATTTTTCTGTATTGAAAGGCAGATCCAGAATTTTGGCTCTCACTAGGTCAGCCAAGTGCAGAAGACTGTAGCTGTGTGTCAACTAATGCTATATAAAACTCACCAATTTGGGAACAGAATATTCTGAAGAACTCCAGAAAGTTCTATCCCTCTGGATTATGCCAAACATCCTCTGGACCTTGCCATTCAATAGGCAATTCGGTAATTTCTGGAAGTAAATTCCCCAAGCTGAAATCATCTTGAAGTGTACTGGGAGTAGTCTGGCCTTGAAACAGGCTTGTATGATCCAGGATGAGAACACAGTAAGTGATTTCTGGTTCAGAGAATTTACTTCCGGAAACCACCAAACCCACCCTGCAAAATCTTTGTTCCAGAGATTTTGCATGGTCCCAAGGGTGAACAAACTTTTCCATTCTTAATAAGTAAGTTTTGCATCTCATCAATGTCAGTCCTCTAGGATTAATTGTGTAATAAAGATTTACAATTAGACCACCCATACTGACCAAGCTGTGTACAAATTACAAGAAAATAACTCACTCTTTCCCTGGAGTCCAGAATATTCCTAACTCTTTCTATTCACCCTCCATCATACAAGTAACACCTTTCCTTGCCAGTTAGTACTACTTTAATATTAACTCATTACCTCATCTTAGATTATATTCTTGGCAGCACCTTTTTCAAACTAAGAATTCTAAACTAGCGGTATGGGATGATGGTTCAGCACTACCTTCTTTATGTGGGCAGCAATATCTTTCTCAATGTTATATTTTTCCAAGGCCTGCGTAGCACACTCCACAGAGTCCTGCTGCATCTCCTCAGACATATCTGCATTTTTTATCACAGCCTTTCGATCACTCATGGTTACCTACAAAGAATGAGAGTCAGAAATGAGAATTTAATTAGTTCATCTGTTCTGCAAACAAGGTATTCAAAAGCTTCATTTTTAGAAGCATCCATATGGTCTCTTTAAAACACAAACAACAATCTGATTTATTTTCATCTTGGTAAGGTTTAGCCAGAGAGATAAACAAATCTATTCATATTTACCTATACAGGTAGTTCTCACTTAACAATGGTAATTAGGACCAGCAATGCCATCACTAAGTGATGTGGTCATATGGCAGTCCCAGTTGCCGTTGTTAGGTGAATCCCGCAGTGTCACAGCGTCCCATGACCATATGATTGCCATTTGTGACCTCCTACCGGCTTCCCCATTGACTTTGCTTGTCGGAAGCTGGCAGTGAAGGTAGCAAATGGTGATTATGTGACTGTGGGACACTGCAACAGTTATAATTGCAAGCTGGTCGCCAAGGACCCAAATCGCAATCACATGACTGTGGGGACACTGTGACAGTCGCAACTACAAAGAACAGTCATAAGTTTCCCTCGTTCACCGCAGTCGTAACTTCAAATGGTTGCTGAACAAGTAGTCATTCAACAAGGACTACCTGTAACTATTTTTGACGAGCTTAAAAAATGCAATGAAGTTAATTACCTTCCATTGCTTCACCAAAATGAGTCCATCAAGCACTCAGAATCTTTCTCCTGGAAGGGATCAATATGCAAAATGCTAATCTCAAAAGCTAAACATGGTTGGACTTGACTTGGGAGATCACCAGGAAATACCAGCCTGTAGGCTAGACTGGGAAGTTTAAAACACAAACTTTCTGGAAGAAGGCAATGACAAACCATCTATGTACCCATGAAGTCACAGATGTTGAGGGGACTTTACCTTTTCTTGCTACCATAGCTACAACTTATGCACTACTAAAATTAGAAGCACAGGCATCTTTATGTTGTATGCATTGCCTTATAATAGAGCAGAATCTAACTGCTCATCTTTATTCCACCCACCTCCAGGAGTGCAATTACCTTTTGCACAAAAAGGCTGGCTGCTCAGGATCACAAGAAATACCAATCTAACCAAATTCTTCAAAAACACTAACCCCCTTTCCCAGATTCCAAACTCTCATTTCAATAGCCGCTGAGGGGTATATTCCAAACGTTAACTCATTCATACCAAATCTGTCTAGCAATGTCATCTCCTCCTTCACCTGCTACTCCTATGAGCCTCACTATTCAACCATAATCCACCACAAAAAGCATCTTAATTTGCAATGCCGTGGACTACCACCAACCAGCACTCCTCAAGCAAGTCCCCTCACCCCCAAATATTCTTCCCCTCCTGTAATCTCTTACATCCACCATTTCCCTGTTCCCTGAAAGAAGTGGAGAGAGATCTTGCTATTTTTAGATTGCCTCAATAGGATTTCCCCCTCCCACATAATGTGGCTCTCAACTATTTTGATTTTGTCCCTTGTTCAATCTTTACTAGCATTGCTAATACTAGATTTTAAACGGTAAGCAGGAATGTTAATGCTGAAAAGCACCTAGGACATATATACGTTATTTCTATTTAGAGACTATTAACCCTTTGGTTCATGGACCCAAAGCAATTTATATAAAACAAGATACGTGTATTTTATTAGGAAAAATTACAAAACTGCAGATTAGACACAAGGAGCGCTTCAGAAGTGGTCCATCAAAGGCTAGCAATTAGGTAGAACAGATGGTGAGCCTATCAGGCAAATTAACCTTCCCTTCAGATTTTTTTTCCTCTGCACCATTTAAAGATGCTCATCCCTCCTTCACCCCTTTTACCCGCTCAGCTTCTCTCCAAGGATCCTGTAGCGCAGGCTTGACTATTCTTTTCAGTTAAATCCTTTCTCCTCCCCCCAGCCCTCGCATTTCCTCCACAATGCAAACACGTAGGATAGCTGCAGATGGCTTGTAACCTAATATGCTTCTTTTTTGAAGTTGCAGAGAGGGATGCCAGGCAAAAGAACGTGGAACTCAACCGGTGCGCCTCGTAGCAAAGATCGGGGGGGGGGGGGGGGCGCCAGTTCCAACCCGTCCGGAAGGCAGCGCCGCGCTGGGAGAGGTGCTTCTGCACCACGCAGCGCCGGGCGATACAGCCGAGCGTTTGCCAAAGAGGAGGAGGAGGAGGAGGAGGAGGAGAGCGCCCGGCAATTATTCCCAACACTTCTGATTTCGGCGGAGGAGCGTCGGGACAAGCTACGCAGCCCGGGCAGGCGGCTTAGGCGAGCGCGGCGTCCACCCCTCAAGCCCCTTGCTCCGTCCGCTCGCTCCCAACCGGCGGAAACGTTTCACGCGTTTCAAAATCAACCACGCAGATCCCGAGCCCCGGTCCTGGGCAGAGCGACCCCGGCGGGCTGGGACCACAACTCCCAGAATCCTCCAGCGGCCCTTCGGCAGGGAATTTTAGGAATTGTGGTCCCAAGCCGCCTGGGGTACTCCGCAGCGGCCCATTTAAGGCCAATCCCCCGCCCCGGTCGATCCTGATCACGGCCTCCCCGGACGGCTCCGGGCCCAGCCAGCACGATGGGCGCTGTAGTCCGACGCGTGCCCTCGCTCTCCTCACCGTGCGGTGGTGCGGCCGCTGCTGCCGGGCTGCTTCTGAGGAAAGCGGGAAGGGACGTTGGTGGAGCGGGTGAGCAAGTTGGCACCTCGGCGCTCCTCCGGGTCCCCCGTCGCGTAACGCACTGAGGAGAAGCCCGCGCGCGCGCTCAGCCGCCCTGCCCTCCTTCGCCCGCGACAAGCCTCGAATGCCGCCCCGCCGGTCGCTTCGCCCCTCCTTCCGACCCACGGCCACGCCCGCCGCGCCGCGCCCCGTCCCGCAGGCAACGGTCATTGGCGGCAACAATACGCCTCGCGGCCTATTGGCTGGGACGCCCCCGCCTCCCTCCGGGTTTTATTGTTGCATTTTATTGCGGGCCGGCATGCACCGCGACGGCGTCCGTTGCTGTGGCGACGGGCCGAGCTGTTTCGGGGCCTGCCTGGGCGCGTGGAGGGCGGGAGGAATGCTGGCAGCCTAGTCTGCGTAGGGCTTGGCCACGGAACGAGCCAGTTCAACGAACGAGAATGAAACCCTAATGAAACTGATATATTTAAAAAATCCAATAGCACAGGCTGAGTTCCTCAGAGCATTCTCCTCCTCCTCAGAAATGGGTGGGTCTTCCAATGAATTTCACCATGCCCTTCTCTAAAGCAGTGTTTCTCAACCTCAGCCATTTGAAGATGTGTGGACTTCAACTCCCAGAATTCTCCAGCTGGCATGGTAAAAAGGAGTTCTCGCAAATGAAAACTGATAAGATGTGTCGAGTATTTATATTAGGAGGGGACTAAACTTTTTCATTGGTCCATCATTGCTCCAGAGTCAGGCTTAGGCACTGAACAAAGGTGGTAGATTCCACCCCAGTTATTCAGGATACCAAAAATCAAATACAGACTGGACAGCTAAAAAGGTAAAGGTTCCCCCCGCACATCTGTGCAGTCGTGTCCAACTCTAGGGGCCGGTGCTCATCTCCGTTTGTTAGCTGAAGAGCCAGCGTTGTCCGAAGACGCTTCCGCGGTCATGTGGCCGGCATGACACGCGGAATGCTGTTACCTACCCACCGAAGTGGTACCTATTAATCTACTTGCATTTGCATGCTTTCGAATTGCTAGGTTGGCAAGAGCTGGGGCGAGTGCAGGAGCTCACTCCGTCACGCGGGGCTAGGGATTCAAACCTCGGAACTTGCGATGGACAAGCCTGGCATCTTACCTGCTGAGCCACCACGCCCCTTACTGGACAGCTACAGAAGAATTAAGACTACTGATTTATCATCAGTGGTATAATAAGAATGTATAGAAGGCATCCAGTGGTACTCTTCCTATCCTGCAGTATATTATTCAGGGGAATCGGGTTGACATTGTCAATCTCCTTTTTCAGTTTCATCAAAAGGATATTTTTATATGAGATTTTACCATCCCTTGGATTTTTATCTATTATTTATTATACTGATTAGTCTGTATATTATGTTTACTGGTTTTTAATTGTTGACTTTGTTGTACACCGCCCAGAGTCCCCCGTTGGGGGAGATGGGCGGTGATAAATTTGAATTATAAATAAATAAATATTGCTGTTGCTTGGTTGCTTCTGACTCTGAATTATGTCAGCAGTGAGAATATCTAGCCTCCTCTTCTATCCGCCTCTTTCTCAACTGCCTTTGATTTTTCCAAGCATCAAGGTCTGATTCTTGCCTTTGCATTGTGTCTCCAAAGTAGTTAAGCTTTAGCTCCATTAGTGGTGCTTCCAGTGGCCTGCCTGGCTTTATTTCATTTGCTCTTGAATGATTTGTTCTTCTTGGGCTCCAAGGTCATCTCAACAATGTTCTCCAGCACCACAATTCAAAGACATCTTTTTTTTATTCAGCGTTTTTGATGGTCCAGCATTCACAGCCATATGTTAAAGCTGAAGAACCATACCTCCGACAACATTTATTTATTTATATTTCAAATTTAGTCACCGCCCATCTCACTCAAAGAGCGACGCTGGGTGGTTTACAATAAAACAAGAATAAATACTAATTAAAATAAAACAATGTTCTTAAATAAGTAATAATTAATTAATTAATTAAGAGCCAGTTTGGTCTAGTGCAGAGCTTTCCAAACTGTGTGTCGGGACACGTTAGTGTGTCGGCTGCAGTGTCTGGGTGTGTCACGGCTGATGCTGCCTCTGAGCCCTGCTCAGGTCCTAGTGCCTGCCTCGTGCCTTGCTGCCTCCAAACCTGCTGTGATTCCACACAGGTCCTAGTGCCTGCCTTGTGCCCTGCTGTAAGACTGTGTCATGAAATGATGCCCTGCTGTGTGTCGCGAAATGATGCATGTCTAAAAAGTGTGTCACCAACATGAAAAGTTTGGAAAGCTCTGGTCTAGTGGTTAAGGTGCTGGGCTAGAAACCAGGAGTCTATGAGTTCTAGTCCCACCTTAGGCATGAAAGCCGGCTGGGTGACCTTGGGCCAGTCACTCTCTCTCAGCCCAACTCACCTCACAGGGTTGTTGTTGTGGGGAAAATAGGAGGAGGAAGGAGTATTAGGTACGTTCACCACCTTGAGTTATTTATAAAAATAATAAAGGGAATAATAAAGGGAAAACAGAGACGAAGGGAAGGGTGATCAAGTCGCGAATACCGATGGGGGGGCAACCTTGGAGATTTTAAACTGTTGGTTGTGGGAGCTTTATTCACTCGAGTTTTTAACGTGCAATGGATCACTGGCTTTAATAAAGATTGCTTCATATCCCTCAGAGGCTTGTGTCAGGAACTCTGATTTAATAGCCAACGGATCGAGGGCATCACAGAAAGACTTGAGTCCATATGGTGACCTTACCCGAAGACTCCAAGTTTACCAAGGAAGGTCCACAAATGGAATATCCGGGAGGGGGAGGAGGGGGGAGACGGGGAAGGGGGAGGGGGAGACGGGGAAGATGGAGAAGAGGACTCTGGCTGGAGCACATGGGAGTGCTCGGCACAAGAAGGCAGCTTGCCGAGTGGGGGAGAGGGGGGAGAGGCAAACCTCAGAACCGCAACAAAACCAACTAGGTGAGAGACCAGGGGACGACTGGAGGAATGGGGAGTCAAGCCGAAGATCCCGACCGACCTTGAGAGCACAACTCGATCCAAGACAATGAAAAGAACCAAGTCTGCTTGGTCCCTGGAGGTGGGAGGAGGCACGGAGAGGAATCCGGACCAGTGGGTGACTACGTGAGAAAGAAGACTCCAGGTGGTCGACCTCGGAACAGCGGATGGAGAAAATGGAATGAGAGATTAGTTCCGTAGGAGAGCGCATATCTGACCTGCAAAAAGCGGTCGAGCAGCTCCGTCGGAAACTGAGCTGGGGGGCAACAACCAGTGCGGTGGCAACAAAAGATTGGACGTCCTCAGAAGGAGAGAGTGACAAATCCAAAATGGAGGGAGGTCACGGGGTGACCAGGTTGGTAACCGCTCACCTCCCTTGCGGCTGAACCCAAGCCAGGGCGACAAGATGGACCCCGAGCGCAGATGGGACATTTGGGGTGAGAGACTTGAAGGTGAAGTTTGCTGGGGACCCTAAAAGCCTGGCCTGCTTCCTAACCCACATGAGGGGATTCATGGAAGAATATGAGGGGTTATTTTCCACCGAAGGCTCCAAGGTGTGGTACATTTTGACCCATCTTGAGGGCAAGGCAGTGGAATGACTCGTAGAATTGCACGACTCAGACTCTCCAGAGCTAGAGGATTTTGAGTTTCATGAGCGCTCTGAGGGATAGGTTCGAAGACCCCCTTTCAAAGATGAGAGCCAAGACGAGCTTACAACATATTAAACAAGGAAGCAGGTCAGTCTCAGAGTACACCATGGAAATCAGGAGGCTGGCTGGGAAGCTGGCAGACTGGCTGGAATCACTGAAAATTGAATACTTCCAAGGGGGATTGCACCCAGAGATCCTAGAGTGGTCCCTAGCAAGGGGGGACCCTGGGACCCTAAGAGGATGGATTTGTCTTGCCGGCAAAGTAGAAGATATGCGAATTCACTTCAAGAGACAGCAGCGAGCGCAAACGACAGGGAAGCGACCAGCACCGCTGACCCTTCCCTTGGAGAGATGGAGAGCTCGTATGTCGTGGGACGAAGAGAAGGAGTGGCGGGCTAAGAAGGGACTATGCTTTAAATGTGGCGAGGGTCATCGCATCGCCAGCTGCCCGCAATCTGCAACCCTGACGATGAGCATAGCGGGAGCAAGCGGCGCAAGGATCTCGGGGGTGAGCTGCAGCCACCGTGATGGAGGGAAGGGTTTGTGAAGCCCTATTGGAAGGAGGAGACTCAGCTGAAGAATTCCAGCCAGCGGGAAATGACGTGAGCCTGTTCCAAGCGGTGCCAAAGGGCAGACAATTATAAATAGGCACGAAGATTCCATGGTGAGTGGAACCTGCCCAGCAATGCTGGTGAGATTACAGATAGACATTAGGGGGTCATGGCAGCATGAATCTAGTGGGGATGTTGGATTCGGGGTGTACCAGATGTCTCATGCATCCTGCCCTAGTGACTGGACTGAGACTGAAAGTGAGAAGGCTGAAAGAGTCCATCAGTTTCATTCAACTTGATGGGTCGGAGATGAAAGGGGGTCCAGTAGAGTATTGCACCGAAGTGGTTCGGACGCGAAAGGAAGCCATGAAGAGACTTTGAGATTTATAATGGCTCCCATCTCTGATCAACCTGTAGTATTGGGACTGGCTTGGTTGCAAGCCCAGAACCCCCAAATGAATTAGGTCACTGGGCAATTAACTTTTGCTGATGGAATTTATAAGGGGGTAAACCCTGGAGAGTAGAAAGGCGAGCTTGAGCTAATAGGCGCAGCGTCTGAGATGTGGGGGGAAGTGGCAGGAGAGGGGAACGATCTCATCCCTGTGCACTACAGAGATTTAAAAGAGGTGCTCGGAGAAGTGGAGTCTAACCAGCTCCCACCTCATAGGAAGTCGGACTGTGCTATAGAACTGGAACCAAGTGCTGAATTGCCCAGAACTAAGCTGTACTCCATGACTCCCAAAGAACTGGAGGTGTTGCGGGAGTTCATTGACTTCCAATAAATACCCCTTACCGCTGATGGACATGCTAGCCCACCTATCAAGGGGGGAGATTTTTATCAAATTAGACTTAAGAGAAGCGTACTTCCAAGTTCGAATTCGGGAGGGAGATGAGTGGAAAACAGCATTTAATTGCCAGCTGGGGTCCTTTGAGTACTTAGTAATGCCCTTCGGATTGAAAGGGGCCCCTGGGGTCTTCATGCATTTAATAAATGAAGTGTTACATGATTTCCTGTACCGAGGTTTTTTAGTCTATTTAGATGATATCCTGATTTATACTGAAACGATAGAAGAACGTGTCTTTCGTGAGGGAAGTGCTGAAACGGTTACTGCAAAATCAATTGTATGCTAAATTGTCAAAATGTGAATTTCATAAGGAGCAATTAGATTATCTGGGGTATCGGGTATCAAGCAAAGGGATTGAAATTGATCTGGCAAAGGTGTGAGATGTGGTGGCTTGGGAACCACCTTGAAGTAGGAGACAGCTAGTGTTTCTTGGGGTTCGCAAATTTTTACTGGCAACTCATACACAATTTTGAACAAGTGGCTTTACCTCTCGCTGATTTGCTAAAGACTAAGGGGAAGGGGTATCCTAAGGTGGTGAAAAGACTGGGGGCAAGTCTGCAGTGGACGACAGACTGCCAAGAGGCTTTTGAACAGCTGAAGGCGTTGTTCACTTCGGAGCCAGTATTAAACCACCCCAACCCGAAACCCCTAATCGTGCAAATGGACGCATCAGATGTTGCTGTTGGGGGGATTTTATTACAAAAGGACAGGGAAGGGAACCCGAGACCTTGCACGTACCTTTCCCGCAAGTTCACCAACACGGAACACCGCTGGCACGTATGGGAAAAGGAAGCGTTTGCAGTACGCTGGGCTTTGATGAATTGGAGGCATTTACTAGAAGGGGCAGCTCACCCCTTTGAAGTTTGGACAGATCACAAGAATTTAGAAGCACTGCGCACTCCAAGAAAATTAAACCCCAAGCAGATTAGATGGACTCAATTCTTTAGTAGATTCAATTTCACTCTAAAGTACTTACCCGGGGGAAAGAATTTTTTGGCCGTTGCTTTGTCCCGGTTACCACAGCACAACAGCCAGAGGGATGAGGTAATAGATTCAATCTTCCCCACCCAACAATCGGGGATGGCAGCAGTCACAAGGGGTCAGAAGTCTGGGCCTAAATTAACAGTAGAAGGGGATTTATGAAATGAGCTGCAGTTGGTGCTAAAAACTGGTGTGTGGTTGCAAATTAATAAAGCAAACCTGACAGAGAAACAGGAATTCTGGTGGAATGGGGATAGGCTGTATATTCCGGAGCCCCTGAGAAGGAAAATACTTGAGAGATGCCATGATGCGAAGTTGGCTGGGCACTTCGGATTCCTAAAGACTTTGCACCTTTTGAGGCGGCAATTCTGGTGGCCATCCCTTCGCAAGGACGTGGAGGAATATGTAGCCAGTTGCCCAATCTGTGCCATGGCCAAAAGAGGGGGGGGGGGAACCAAGAGGCTATTGCAGAATGTGGCAAGCCTCACCCAACCTTGGAAGCAGATAGCTATGGACTTTATAGTAGATTTACCAGAGAGCCACAAGAAAAGTGATTTGGGTAGTAACCGATTTATTTTCAAAGCAAGTCCATTTTATTCCTTGCACTAGTATACCAAATGCAGGACAACTAGCCAAGATGTTTCTGCAACACATTTATAGAATACACAGGACCCCTGAATGAACCTCATCTCGTTTTCGTGCCAGAGCCTTGCAGTCCCTCCAAGCCTCGTGCTGGAGCGCTGCCTTGTCATCTTGCCACGCGCCGCGCCGGAACCCAGCCCCGCCGTGCTTCAGGCCAGAATGTAGCCTTGCCGCCACGCCGTTCCACACCAGAATCCTGTCTAGCTCTGGGTCCAGTCTTGTGCCGGAGCCTTGCCTTGCCCTCGCACCGTCTCGAGCCAGAACCTCGCCTTGCAGCCGCCGTGCCCAGTCTCGTGCCGGAATCATCCTTTGCAGCCACGCCAAGCCTCGTGCTGGAATCTTGCCTTGCCTCCGCACCCAGCCTCGAGCCGGAACCTCGCGTTGTAACCGTGTCCAGTCCTGTGCCGGAATTGTCCTTCACAGTCATGCCGAGTCTCCTGTTGGAACCTTGTCTTGCCTTTGCTCCCAGCCTCAGGCCTGAACCTTGTCCTGCAGTTGCCATGTCAAGCCTCGTACCGGAGCCGTTCCTCACCGCAGCACCAAGCCCCGCATTGGAACTTTGCACACTCACATGTGCGCCAACCGGGAATGGAACACCACCGGCCACCTGAACTTTGTGAGCACCTCGTGTCCTTGTTTCTCTAGAGTTATGTTGTGTGTTTTTAATTGTAATTAAAGTACTTTATCCACACCTTCCTGCTTCGGGTCTTAGTTGGGACAGGACAGCAGGAGCCAACTGCACCTCGTGCTGCTTGGCCCACCTTTCCAACCTCCTTTCTTGCGCGCTGATAGGTGGAGGTGGTTCTTCCTCCTTGCTGTCCCCAATCAGTGGGCCTTATTCTGATTCTGATTCCTAGTTCTGATTCGCCTCCTAGTTTGAATTTCGCGCCTTCCCTGATTTTTCTACTACCAGCCCGTCCTCCTCCAACTCGGACTCAGCCTCCATCCTGACAATCTGGCAGGATGGGCATCCTTCAGGTCCCATTGGCCAAAGAATGCTGGATGGCAGGGCCTAGAAGACATGCCTTTTCTTCCGTAGTGCCCACCCTATGGAACATTCTCCTTCCAGAGATTAGAATGATCCCGACCCTTTTGGCCTTTCATAAGGCCTAAAGACCTGGTTCTATGCCCAGGCCTGGGCCCCCGAGTTTGTGAAGGGACCTGTCTCCTGGCTGTATTAACTTTTGTTGACAGTGGTATTTTCCTCAGCTGCTATGCATTTTAATTTTTGTATTTAAGACTGTGATTGTTTTCATTTTTATTTAATATGTTTGCCACCCACTTGTTGAATGGGCAGCTATACAAATCGATTAAATAAACAAATAGCAAATATTTATTTCTAAATAAATAGTTTATATATTTATAAAGCCATGAACCATAAATTGTGTTTAACCATCTTTTAAGGTTATACGAAATCCAAACAAGCCACATAATGGGTTGTGTGACCCAATCAGTCATAATGTGATTTCTAAGTTTTGATTTAGAATGTAGAATGAAGACAGCAGTTCTTATTGGTTAACCATAATTTATGGTTAACAAATGGTATAAAATACATAGCTCCAGGCCAAAAAATTATTCTTCACGGGAGGGGGGAATTAAGAGGCAAAATGGTTTAATTTTTTTCAAGGGCTAAAGGTACGTTTTAGTCCTTAAGAAGCTTGACACATCCCCTTAAATTGGGGTCTGGTCTCATTGATTTTTGGAGCACAGCTGTCAGAATGCTACACAGTCCATCCCTCAAGCTGCTAATGAAAGTTGCACACCTCTGATTTATGGCTTAACAAGCTGTGCAAACGCAGCCGTTAAATAGCACACCCATGGTTATGTTAATCATTAATCACCCACGCTGCATTTACAGACCGCATAGAGTAAAATATGCACAGCCAATTCATGATTCAGGGACTTGCAAGTAGGCTACTTTTGGTTCTCTACACTGTGTGAAGTAAACCGTTAGTTTGGCATGTTGTGTGAACCTGCCTTTAAACCACAATATGGTTTATTTGGCCACAGCAGTTGGTGGGTATCTTTATGGTTATAACTTTAATGACTTTATAGCCATTAAACTTACTTATACACTTTATTTACTATAACATTAATTCTAATTGTTAGTAGATAAAACACAGAGGATGAGGCCCATTTACAAGTAAGTCAATCGAGCAGCTTTATAAGGTCACTCCCCAAACCGAGCTGCTTTTCCAGGGACCTCAGGCTGCTTCTCTGAGAGAAAGAGAGAAACGAGAAAATCACCCGCACACCTGGGAAGAGGCAGGACTCTGGAAAGCTAAATGCGAGGCTGACAGGGCGGGTGAAGGGCATTGCCACTGCCCTCGCAAAGCACTGAGTTGTATATTGCATTGAATATGCAATCCAGTGCAGTGAGGAGTGTTCTGATCTCTACACAGGACCAGAATCAGCAGTTTACCTTCATCTAAAAGAAAAAGGACACTCATTTGAGGATATTAATGTTCACATTTGGACAGGGAAGATAGGTGGTTTGAGAGAGGGTTTAAGGCAGAGCTTTCCAAACTGTGTGTCGGGACACATTACTGTGTCAGCTGCAGTGTCTGGGTGTGTCGCGGCTGCTACTGCCTCCGAGCTCTGCCAGGATTCCATGCAGGTCCTAGTGCCTGCCTTGTGCCTTTCTGCCTCCAAACCTGCTGTGATTCCGCGCAGGTCCTAGTGCCTGCCTTGCGCCCTGCTGTAAGAGTGTGTCGCGAAATGATGCATGTCGAAAAAGTGTGTCACGAACTTGAAAAGTTTGGAAAGCTCTGGGTTAAGGAATCCATTAATGACAAAGTGGAAAATCCTTCCCTCAATAGAGGTGGAGGCCTCAGGCACAACTTGTCCCCCATTTATCATGCTGCTCTTTCATTAGTCCCCAGGAAGAGTAAGACCACTTTACAAGTTCACCAGCAAGGCCACATTTAAGGAATGTGGGGATGAATAAAGGTTTTAGGAGTAAGATATCCCAAAGACTAAGGGCGTGGTGGCTCAGCGGGTAAGACGCCAGGCTTGTTGATCAGAAGATTGCAAGTTCGGAGGTTCGAATCCCTAGCCCCGCGTGACAGTGAGCTCCTGCACTAGCTCCAGCTCTTACCAACCTAGCAATTCGGAAGCATGCAAATGCAAGTAGATGAATAGGTACCACTTCGGTGGGTAGGTAACAGCGTTCCATGCACGTCATGCGGCCACATGACAGTGGAAGCGTCTTCGGACAACGCTGGAAACGGAGATGAGCACCGGCCCTCTAGACTCGGACACGACTGCACAAATGTGCGGGGGGGGAACCTTTACCTTTCCCTATCCCAAAGACTATCTACACCTCAATTGCTCAATTAACAAGCCAATCAGGTGTAAGGGCAATACAGCCACCCTGGAAAACATATATGGGGTCCCCTCACCAACTTTTGCCCAGACTGAAGAAGCTACTTGGCCAAGCAGTGAAACGTTGCAACCAAAAGAAAGAAATCCAGTTGCCATGACTCAACCTACAGACACCCAGCTTAAAGTTGTCAAGGTCGAGAAACGCTGCCCTAGATCAACGCTCGCCGCCTCGGGCTCTCCCCGCCCTCGGGCAGCCGCAGCTCCAGGCCGGGGGTTGCCGCCCGGGCTCAGCCCAGCTCGCAGCCCCGGGAACCCAGCCAGCCCGGAAGTCCCGCCCCGAAGCCAAGCGGGCCCCGCGCCGATTCCCCGGGCGCGCGGCCCATCCTGCGTTTTCGGGCGGGACAGTCGCGAGAGCTCCGAGCATGCGCCCTCCGACCCTTTCTGCCAGGCCGGGGCCGCGGAGGCAGGGCCTGCTTCCGGCGCGCGCCGCGCGGCTGCTTCCTCCTCCCCTTTAAGGCGGGCGCCGCGTTCCTCTTTTCTGCCCTCCGTCAGGCGGCTTCTGAGGGAAGGCCGCGAGGGGAGGCTGCTGCGGTCGTCGAGCGCGGGAGGCGGACGGGCGAGATGTCCGGGGGCTGGGGCCGGGACATGATGGATTACGGTGGCGGGCCCGGGATGTCCGGCGGCGGCCGCGGGGGCGGCGGCGGCGCGGGCGACGGCCGCATCTACGTGGGCAACCTGCCGGCCGACGTGCGCGAGAAGGACCTGGAGGAGCTCTTCTACAAGTACGGCCGCATCCGCGACATCGATCTGAAGAGCAAGCGCGGCCTGGTGCCCTTCGCCTTCGTGCGCTTCGAGGACCCGCGGTGGGTGAGGGGGGACGGCCTTTCCCGCCTGCGGCGCGGCGCGGCCCAGCCTGCAGTTGCCCTGCGCGCGCTGGCGGCGCGCGGCCCCGGCGCCCTGCCTGACTCAGCCGAGCCTCCCTCGCAGGGGTGTTGTGGCAGGGGTAAGGGAGGGGAGACCCCGGGTGGCCGGCTCTCGGATCCTAAAGGATTAGCCCTGCCTCGTTGGGTCTGGGCTACATCTCCCATCATCCTCACCCGGCCGTGGGAATGAGGGAGGTTGAGCGGGGCTGCAGCTCCGGGTTGAAGCCTCGCTCGGGTTACTAATACATCGCTGCCAGCCGAGGAATTGAGGGTGAGTTTCTGGGGGAAATATGCCCAAGATCGCGTATGAAGGACTTCCAGAAAAGATTCACACATGCGGACATGCGTTCTGAGACTCACTTTTTAAAAATACGTGTTCGTACTGTTGCTCTTCACCAAGCAGTGTGCAGTATAAGGGCTATTTTTAAAACAGCTCTGAAAATACAGTAAAGCTAACGTTTAAGATCTTCCCCCAAGGCCACTACACAATCCATTTTCAAACACAGACTGACAGATTATATATCACTTTTCCCAGCCGGTATCCTTCAGGTGACTGGCAGGAATTCTACAAACAGGGAAGTCATAATTCCTATTAACATGCCTGTGTAGGAAAATATGATCTGGCTCCAAAAATACTGTGTCCCTTGCTTGGCCTGTATTGCAGTGATGTGAATGGCTATGGCAGGGATTCACTTTTTTATTTTTTCTCAGTAGCCTCATTCTTAATTAGGTAGGGAAGCTTTTATATACAGTACTTTATATGTTACCTACCATTCAATATCAAATTGGCAGGGTGGCTATGAATAATAAAATTGTAAATTCAATAAATCTTCAGCGATCAATAAAAATAGAATAAGATGCTCCTGGGCATTTGTATAATGCTGCAGAATACTCAAAGCATTTAACCTCAGATTATCTTGTGGTTCTTAGAACAATCTTGAAAAGTAGTGGTGGTTAATAATCTTCCAGGCTGAGCTTGATTTGCCATTGCCTTTTTCTGGGAGTTTTTGTCATGGTCTCTCCTCCAACTACTGACCAGATATGGCTCCATAGATTCTGTTTACCTTTCTCTGGATCAGCTAGGTATTCTCACCTGCTATGACTCTTCTACAGTAATAACAACCATGCTGATACTGGTAATGTAGTGGTGCTTCTGTGTTTTACAGGAGCATCTTATATCAGCAGGCAGCTCATGGGTTCAGTCTAGTAAGTTTTGTGCCAAAAGCATGAAGTCTTCTGTGTCCCTTACCAAAGGGACCTATTTGGCCCGTGTTTATAGTATAAGCTCAGTGATTTTTTTTTTAAAAAAGTTAATTCTGTTGAAATATATTCCTCATTTGAAATGTAATCTTGGAAAGCTTAACACAATCTTGTGTATGTTTATAATAGCTGTGCTGTTCTTTTTCCACCTATCTTCATTTTTAGACTTAGGCAAGGAAAGCATTCAATCCCTACAGTCTGTTCATTATGAGAGCAGATGTTTTTGCCCACGTCCACCTTGCCTCGACATGCCCTCCTCAGAGACTCTGAAGTTTCCATTCTTGAATTACTTTCTTAAACCTCCATCCTGTTTGCTTTCCCCAAACCTTAAATGCCCTCTCTCTTTTTTCCCTTGTGAGATTTGCTCAAGCAATTCACAAACAAGTTTGATTAGGGTAAGAGGAACACTGCTGACCCATTCCAACATAGACCTGAGAGTCTCAAGATGGGAAATGTATGTTGCATTTCCCGTATGCCTGTGTTCTAATTCTTCTCTGAAAAGGATGTTTTTGTACAGCATGCCTCATTCTTGTTGTTAATAGCTATATTCTACTTAGCTATATTCTACTTAGAACCTAGCTGTACAAAAAATAGTACATATGAGATCACGAAGAGTCGGACACGACTAAACGACTGAACAACAACAAAATCAGTATAACTTGGTGGTACTCCCATTATTGCAAGGGAGCTGAGACGTTTTAATATTGATATAGCAGCACTCCAAGAAACTCGAAGAGCAGGAGAAGGACAGTTGAAGGAAGAAAAAGGAGGTTATACCTTCTTTTGGAAAGGACTGCCTGAACAAGAACGACAAATACATGGTGTAGGCTTTGCTATCAAAAACGACCTTGTGAAGCTCTTGTCAGAAGTTCCCACTGGGATTAACGAACGACTCTCAACTCTGTGAATAAAACTCGCCAAAAACCAACAGGCAACTATCCTAAGTGCTTACGCACCAACACTAGATGCAGATGAGGATATCAAGGAAAAATTTTATACCCAGCTGGACACCATCGTATCAAAGATACCAAAGGAGGATAAAATTATCCTCCTGAGCGATTTCTTCTTCTTCTTCTTTTTTTTTACATAAGTTTTATTAGGTTTTTAAATATACAAAGCTAAAAGTTAAAGATGAAACGGAAAAAGAAATACAAATTAAAAGAAAAGAAAAAGAACAGTGCAGTAAAGAAAAAGAAAAAAGAAAAAATAAAGAAAAAGACATACATAGAAATTAGATAACCTCCGATCCGTCTATGGTCATAAGAATAAAGTATATAATTTGTTTTAACATGCTGGCTATTCATATAACATTCATATATTTTTCCTTGTCTATTATATACTATTTATCTATAATCTAATCATCAAAACCCCATACTTAGCTTTACTCCTCCTGCTTTTTGCAAATAGTCCATCAAAAATTTCCACTCATTAAAGAATAATAATTAAAATTTTCTTTTAGTAGGCAAATCAATTTGTCATTTTCTGTCATTTCTAGTAGTTTCAACATCCATTCCTGTATTGTTGGTACACTTTAATTTTTCCAAAACTATACATATATAAGTAAAAAGAAAATTTTTTTTTTCTATTTGTGCATCCCAAATTCCAGATAAAAAGAAAAAATTCTAGTTTAAGTCTTTTAATTTATACCCAACCATACTATTATACTATGCATATAGAAATAAAAAGAAAAGAATTTTTCTATTTATACAACCCAGATTCCAAACAAAAAAGAAAAAATTCTGATTTAATTCTTTTAAGTTATACCCAACCCTACTGTTTTTGATCTCTCACTGTAATATTTCTTCAGATTTTGCTCTTTTGTAACTTTTCTCACAAAATAACTTGACAATTTCTTATCTCTAACGTAACGTGAGTCAACTCTGAAAATTTTATCTATCTCAGAGTCCATATCTTCTTCTTCTATCTCTAAATATTGAACTAAAGTATCAACTATATATTTTTTCATATTCTCATCTAATTTTTCCAGGGCTCCTCTCAGACTCAAAATAAATTCTTCTTCTCTCATTTCTGCTAATACAATAGCATCTAAATTATATTCCATAGTAATAGAATCTGATTTAATCTCCAATTTCTTAACCTGGCCTTGTGTCTCTTTAAAATCCCCTGGAAAAATATTTGCAATTTCTTTGACAATCTGTATTTCATTTCTAAATTCTGTTTTTTAATCTTCCTTCATCACTTCCAATTTCTCTTCTACTTGTTGATCTAGAATATTGTCCATTTTTTGTCTATTTTTATATCAAAAGAAGTAATTAAGTCATCCATCTTTTTCTCCAAGGTAACAGTTAAAATATCCATCTTTTCCTCCAAGGCAGTAGTTGAATCATCTATTTTTTGATTCAGTGCTATAATCGCATCCAATATTTTTTCCATATCTGATGTTGGTACTTCTGAAGGTGCAGCCATGGACTCCATTTCCTTATCTCTATCCCTCTTCACTCTTGCAGCCGCAGTAACCAGGTTGTATATAATATTCCTGGAAAGAGAAAAGAAAAATAACAAAAGGCAAAGGAGAACCACTATAAACAATAAAAAAAAAAGAAAAAGGGAAGAAGAGGGATAAAAAATTATTAAAAATTCAAAAGAAAAAAAGGAAGAGAAGAAAGGAAAAAAAAAATCCAGATACAATAAAAAATTTAAAAAATAAAAATAATACTACTTTTTCTTAATAGATGTTGCATAAAAAAGAGGGCAAAATGTACTTTGGTAAAATCAACAATTCTCACATGAAAAAAAATAAAAGATAAGAGTACAACGGGTAAGTCCTTTAGCTGTAGTCAAAATATCCTTGAAAATGTAATAATCCAGTTCTCAGGCAAGCTTATAATCACAAGTCCCAAAGAGGAGAGAGAGAAGAAGAAAAAAAAAAAGAGAAGGGGAGGGGGAAAGGAGAAAGCCCCAACTCCAAATGTCTTCACTCTCCAAGACAAAAAGCAACAAGAAAGTCCACTAAAATCCCATATAATAAGGAAATTCCCAAAACTGTTCAAAACAAAGATGTTCCAAAAATACCCATTATAATCCAAATAATTTCCAAACGCATTACAGAAAAAAAAAGGAAAAAAAATACCATCTCAAGATGAAAAGCAGAAAAGCAAAAAAAAAAAAAAGATAAAAGGCAGATCGTTAACCCATTTGAATTCAAAATCCAGAGAGGAAAATAGATTAGTCCCACTTCAGTAAATAAGCCATTTGTCAGTAGTTAATGTCACTCTATTTCACTTCCAAGTAAAGTCATTATTCTTTAAGCTCCCACCATTTCTCAAGTCTTCTTTAGCAAGAAAATTACACAAGCACCAGCAGCATCGGTCATGTCCATAGAAGGATCTTAGCAGATAATATGTAAAATTAAAATAAACACAAATATAAAACGGTGACTAAAAGTGCTGAATTTAGGTGCTACTTATCTGAAAAGATTTCGCTGTTTCCTGCAGAGCAATAACGATGGTCCTTCCAGTCGCTTTCGTCGCTTCAATTTCCTTTTTCCCGTGGTGGAAAAACGGGAATTGGGAAAGAGCGACGGTTCCGGCGACCCTTGTGGTTTATCTTCTGATCCCCTTTTCTTCAAAGGGGAGATTTCAGCAGTTTTATTTCTTTAAAAACCGCTGCAAGCAGGCAAACAGCTGAGCCGAGCCAGGAGCGCTCGGTTCAGCGCACCGACGTCTTCAGCACCTGGAAGTGATCTGTCCCTCCTGGGCGATTTCAATGCAAGAGTTGGGCGTGATTTTGATTTGTGGCCAGGGATCATTGGGAAAGAAGGAGTTGACAACAGCAACACGAATGGAATCTTTCTTCTGACTAAATGTGCAGAGCATAACCTTGTCATTACTAACACACTCTTTCGCCAGAAAAATAAATTTAAAACATCATGGAAGCACCCACGGTCGAAGCACTGGCATCTTTTAGATTATGTAATTGTCCGTGCTAGAGATCGCCGTGATGTACTTCTCACCAGAGCCATGACGAGCGCCGATGACTGCTGGACAGACAATCGATTAATTCGATCCACGATGGCCATAAAGATTGTCCCTCATCGTAGGTTCCAAGGAAGAAAACCAAGGCGTAAAATGAATACACTGGCCCTTCAAGATCCTATTAAACGAGCTTGCTTTCAATCAACTCTCAAGGAACATCTGCCTATGGAACTTCCTGAAAATGTTGAGGAACACTGGATTAAATTGAAGACTTCTATTATTTCAGCCTGTGAACAAACTATCGGATACCAGACTAAGAGACATCAGGACTGGTTTGATGAGAATGATAGTGAGATTGAACATATTATTGACAAGAAAAGGAAAGCCTTCCAGATATGGCAAAAAGATATTAACTGTGCCGTTAAGAAAAAAATCTACGCCAGTGCAAAGGCAGAAGTCCAAAGAAGAACTAGAGAACTTAAGAACATATGGTGGATAAAAAAAGCCCAAGATTTTGCAGATGCTCATGATGCACGGGGCTTTTTTAATGCCATAAAGGCCATCTATGGACCAACAAACCATGGTACAAATCCCTTACGCTCAGTAGATGGTGCTAAACTTCTAAAGGACAAAGAGTCTATTGCACTGTGCTGGAAAGAGCATTACTACAATCTCCTTAATCGTCACTCTACTGTGGCTGATGAAGTCTTCTTGCAAATCCCGCAAAAACAAATAAGAAATTAGCTTGCAGTACCCCCTAGTTTGGAGGAAGTCAGTAAAGCCACTAAACAAATGAAAAATAACAAAGCTAGTGGACCTGATGGGATTCCTGCTGAAGTCTTTAAAGAAGGCGCGCCTGAACTTACACAACAACTTCATAAGCTCATCGAAAAAATCTGGATGAGGGAGGAGATTCCAGCAGACTTTAGGGATGCCATAATTATCACTCTCTTTAAAAAGGGTGATAGAACAGACTGTGGAAACTATCGAGGCATCTCCCTTCTAGCCACAGCAGGTAAAATCCTGGCAAAGATCATTGCAAACCGTCTCCTATCTGTATCAGAAGACATCCTCCCTGAAACGCAAAATGGCTTCCGCCCTTCCAGGGGAACAGTGGATATGATCTTCACTGCACGACAGCTTCAAGAAAAATGCAAGGAGCAAAACCGCCCTCTGTACATGGCGTTTATTGATCTGACTAAAGCTTTTGATACTGTAAATCGTACTGCTCTCTGGACCATCCTTCTGAAAATCGGATGCCCTGATAAATTTGTGAACATCTTGCGGTTACTCCATGACGACATGATGGCAACAATCCTGAATAACAATGGCTCTCAAAGCGATCCATTTAAAGTGGAATCCGGCGTTAAACAGGGATGTGTTATTGCTCCAACCTTATTCGCTATCTTCATCGCTATGATTATACACCTTGTTGAAGAGAAACTTCCTACTGGTGTAGAAATTATATATCGAACAGATGGAAAGCTATTTAATCTTAGTAGGCTGACGGCAAAAAATAAGGTAATTGTAACTTCTGTTATAGAACTTCAATATGCTGATGATAACGTAGTCTGTGCACACTCCGAGGAAGATCTTCAAACTATCCTAAACATCTTTGCAGAAGCATATGAAAAGCTCGGCCTCTCGATTAACATTAAAAAAACCAAAGTGCTTTACCAGCAAGTTCGAACCAATCCCTCTGCAGCGCCATCAATCCAGCTTAAAGGTGTGTCACTAGAAAATGTCGACCACTTTTCTTATCTCGGCAGCCATCTATCTACAAAAGCCGACATCGACGCTGAAATTCAGCATCGCCTGAGCTCTGCGAGTGTAGCTTTCTCCCGAATGAAGCGTAGAGTGTTTGAGGATCGGGACATTCGCAGGGAGACCAAAATGCTTGTTTACAAAGCCATTGTACTACCAACCCTTCTGTACGCCTGTGAAACATGGACCCTCTACAAACGCCAGCTCCAACTTCTTGAAAGATTCCATCAACGCTGCCTCCGAAAAATTCTGCAAATTACTTGGGAAGATAGGCGGACTAATGTTAGCGTATTAGAAGAAGCGAAAACCAACAGCATTGAAACAATGATCATCCAACATCAACTTCGCTGGACCGGTCATGTTGTTCGAATGCCTGACCATCGTCTTCCAAAGCAGCTACTTTACTCCCAACTTAAGAATGGAAAACGGAATATTGGTGGACAGCAAAAGAGATTCAAAGATACTCTCAAAGCTAATTTAAAAAAATGTAATATCAGCATTGAGAACTGGGAAGACCTAACTCATGAGCGTTTCAATTGGAGGTCATCCTTTATTAATGGCGCTATGGACTTTGAAGAAGCACGAGTACAGGGCGAAAAGGAGAAAAGAGCTAAAAGGAAGGCACGTCAGGCAAACCCTCATCATGACCGTCTCCCACCTGGAAACCTATGCCCTCATTGTGGGAGGTTGTGCGGATCCAGAATTGGCCTTTATAGCCACTTACGGATCCACCGTTAAAATTTTACCTTTGGAAGACAATCTTACTCGGCTACGAGTGATCGCCAATGAACTACGTAGGTGTAGAAAATAGCTTATCTCTTGGCATCCTGTAGTTCTGAAATGAAAGAGCTGCCACAATGATTTTCCACTCAATAAACATTTATTAAAATAGGAGGCAGAAGTATTAGGTATGTTTGCTGCCTTGAGTTATATATAAAAAGGGATAAAAATATAATAACAGCAACCTTATGAAAGCCACTTTTTCCTACTCCCTCATATTCTGAAACACATTCCATAGTCTTGTGACGATCCACTCCTTTGATATTAATTTAGAAACTCACCACAAGCTATGGTAGGATATGAAAAAGTTCTTTAATTAATACAAGTGAATAGAATTGATGCAAACAGCAGATTGAGCAACAGCTTGTGCAACCACACTTTAAACATGCCAATTCCCACTTACTCCTCACCAACCCCTCCCCTATGATCTCTGTTCCCATACCTCTAAACTGTTAGTCCTTTGATGTTCCCAGCTGAACGGCCTTGGTGCCTGGTTCCCTCTCTCCCCTTCCACATTCCAATGCCTGGCATTCCATGCCTATCTCTAATGTCCTGCAAGCGTGCTAACTAATTACTGCCCTAACCACAACCCCCATCTACCTAATAAGTACAAACCCCATCTACCCTAATAACTACCTAAAAACCTCATTTACCTCTGGCAGGATGGCATCCTGACAAGTCTTTAACTTGCAATGATATGATGAATAATATTAAAATGGGGTTTCCTTTTTAGACTAATGTAAACAAAATACAGAGTAAATATGTCATTTCTACCTTGGTCATGGTCAGTCAGAGGAAAAATTAAATGGTCTCTATTATGGCCCATCTGTGGCTGATGCAGACAGAGGTCTGGAGATAGCATGGTTATTGTTTGAGTGTCTGCAGATCTGGTACCCTCTAGTCACTTTCAGACAGCTTGATAGTATTAATGGGATGAGATTCGGATTCCACCAAATGAAAGAATAACTGAAATATGCTCAAATTTTACTTTAAAAAGCTTTTTCCTTTTAAATCTATGATACAGTGGTAGGGAGTCAGTTTAACAGAGTAACTAGTATTTTTTCCTATGTAGACATAGCAGAAACTTGTGCAACATGGATTGACTGGTACATATTAAATTTGCTTTAAAAAATATGTACCTTTCTGACTCAAGTTAATCTATGTGAATGTTTTTGAATAGCTAATATCATTATACTTCAAATGTAGAAGTTTATTCAATTCTGTATTTGAATTCAATTCTATATTTCAATAGCTAAATACCATTTGTTACTGAACACCACAACATTCTCAGCTGATGAAGATCTTGGATTCTCTGAGGCAAGAAATAGAAGGAATGGACTGAACCAAAGATAAAAAGCCACTCTCTCTAAAACATGGCAGAACTAAGAACAAAGAGTGGCCCAATACCACTGTAACACTGATGTTGGAATGAAGATCTTAAGCTTGATAAAAGTAGTCTGGAAGGAATTTCTAGGATCAGCCTCTCAATTAAATCAAAATACATTGTTTAAAATGATTTATAGAATGAGAGTTGAAGGAGCCTAGCAATCCTTTTTTTCCAGCTGCCTACTTGACTGTGGAAATCCAGAGCAGCCTAAATGGATGGCCATCCATCTTGTGCTCAGAAGCCTCTGTTCCTAGTATCAAGAAGTCTGTTCTAATTCTTCAGCCTAGGATTTGGGGATAGGAAAATGTTAATTGCACTGTTGACCAACTTGATGCTGTAAAGAGGACAAACTATTTCAGAATACTGAAATAGTGGTTTTATTAAAGCAAATTGAAATTTGCACTGGCCCTTTTTTCCAGCGCCATCATACTTTTGATCTTTAGCTTATGATTAATTATAATTGTTTGAATCTTTTTTCATTTATAACTTTGTTTGTTTGTTTGTTTGTTTGTTTGTTTATAATTCAATTTATATTACCGCTCTATCTCCCCCGAAGGGGACTCTGGGCGGTTTAGGTCAATTCATCCCAATTTATATATCACTGATCACCTTCCCCATTTCTTAAACTTAAATAAGGAGCTCTGTGGTTATCTAGTGAATGTCATTTTCTTTTCCATACGGTTAGGGAAATTTTGAATTTTTTTCTATCTTTCGAGGCACTATTTATTCAACTTATTCATAAATTTGATGACGATTCCTTCCACGCACTCCTTTTGAAAGTAGGATATTGAAGTGGATTTTCAGAGAAGCTATTATAATTCCTGAAGCAGTTATACCTTAAACCAGGGCTTTCCAAAGTTTTCCCGCGGCGACACACCAACCGCCGTTGGTGTGTCGCCGCAGGAAAACCTGGAAGTGCCGCCATTGCGGCAGCGCGCAAAAACCTGGAAGTGCTGCTGTCGCTTTCGGGTTTTTGTGTGCCGCCGTTGGTGTGTCGCCGCGGGAAAACCCGGAAGCGCTGATGATGATCAGCGCTTCCGGGTTGTGTGGCGACACACCAGACTTTTTGTGTCGCGACACACAGTTTGGAAAGCTCTGCCCTAAACATTACATTTTGCTGAAGTACGATCTTGAATATATACTAAAGACAATAGCTTGGCAATATTCTGCTGATATTCATAAAACTAATAGCAGCTTCTGTGATTATGTGCTAGTGCTTCTAAAGCCCCAAATTTCTCAATTCCTTTTTGCAGAATGATCTGCATTGATGATGAATAACATTTACAATCCTTCTTTCATGCTATGATTTTTGTTCAAAGATAGAAGCATTTCTGTCACTTATTAACTTCACATTTTTGTGATATTTCTAAAACTGAACACTAATCTTAAAACCATTTTAGATATAATCAGATGGATTTGGACGTGTGCTGACGTCTGCCAGCTTAGAAACTAGGAATTTCTAGCTCTTTTAGGCTTGTATTTCAATATTTTACACTTTAAGTTTTAAGCTGCAACATTCTCAAAAACCTTTCATGTTCTCAGAGTGTTTGAATAGTGGTAAACATGGCTATATATTGTTTGTTCACAGAGATGCAGAAGATGCAATTTATGGAAGGAATGGTTATGATTATGGCCAGTGTCGTCTGCGTGTTGAGTTTCCCAAACCTTCCAGAGGTCGGGGTGGAGGCTTTGGTGGGGGGCCTCGTGGGAGGAATGGCCCTCCTTCACGACGATCTGAATTTCGAGTCCTTGTTTCAGGTATGTTCCCTTCTGTACTTCATATTGACTGGGATCCCTCCTGATGCAATGTCTCCAGTTGTATTGGGGAGAAGATTATCTTATTGCTACCGTAATATATGGTTTCTTTTCTAATACGGAACCTGTGCCTATGAAGGAGTTTTTTAGAACAGCAAGAGGACGCTAATACTTTTCTGATTTGATTCATGGAGGAAGTCTTTGCTTATGGATTCATCATGGTGAATGAATGGTGAGCAAAAATGTCTCCAGCTGGAGGCAAGTGTGAACTCTTGGATGTGAAAAGGGGCCACTATACGGGCAGGCAAAGGGAAGGAAGAACTGGGGGATCAGTTTTATAGTGTTCATGCCAGAAGGAACAGGTCTTAGATGGTGCTGTGAGACCAAAATATGTCTGTTAAAACCTGAGAATACAGCTGCACAATAATTGTGTTCTTTATGAAAGAAAATTAACCCGAATTAGATCCCCTCTGCTCAGAGCCTTGTGGACTCCTCAAAGCAACCTTGATATACCTGGAATAGGTGTCTGTGTCTAGTGAGTTGGGAGACAAGTGAAAAAGTCCTAATCTCACGGGGGGAAAAAATGAAAGTATTTTGGAGGTTTTGCCATGGTGATCAAATCTCTGAAGAAAATTCAGCATGCTGTGGCCAAACATATGGAGTGGCCCACTTAAAACATAAAAATATTCCTATACACTAAAATAAAATGCTAAGAACTGTGCTTCTCTGCATGCTACTGTGGCATCGTGGCTAGAAATAGGAGTACTCACGGTAAGGAAATCCCTGAATGGCGATCTCTTCAGCTTTACAGCAGGACCTGAAAACGAAAATGCTCAACCCCAGGTGTGCGTCTCCCACACAGAAGCCTGGGAGGGCAGGGAGGATACCTGGACCTGGCTTTTGACTTGAATGGGAGAACTTGCCTTACTAGAGAGCATTGTGAAGCATTCTTGAAAACTGCCAGGAAGCAGCAGCATACTAGTTTCTTCAGAATATGCTGTGGAACAGGGAACTCACTTCCCTTTGTCTTTCTTTAGAGCAAACTTGCGGATAGTTACTCGGGTATCCTTGCTTCGCTGCCCAAGGATAAGCTATTGGAATCTAAGGACCCAAACACACACTCTTAGAAGGGGACCCTCATTCTTGGATGGGAATCTGACCTTGAGTACATGGAGTACGATCTGTCCAGTCAGAGTTAGGGGTGATGTTAAATTTACATTGGACAAATAGGAGGATTCCTCTGACTGCCCAGTACTTTGAATCCTAGACCTACCTAGGGGACTACCTTGCTGACACGGAGGGCTCACCCTTTGGAATGGAACTTAATTGCAGTCCTTTGGACCCTAATTGTAGCACTGACTCTCTGGAATGCACAGGAAGTCTATGGAAATGGTGGAGCGCAGCCATGCCTGGCGCAGCCTCAGCAGCTGGTGTCATCTCTTTACACAATCTCTTGTGTTTTGTGTTCTCACTGCTCAGGGCTTCCTCCATCAGGCAGCTGGCAGGACCTGAAGGATCATATGCGTGAAGCTGGTGATGTATGTTATGCAGATGTACAGAAAGATGGAATGGGGGTGGTTGAGTTTCTTCGCAAAGAAGATATGGAATATGCACTGCGTAAACTGGATGACACCAAATTCCGATCTCATGAGGTGGGTTCCTGCCTGTGGGTGAAGAGCATGTGCGTGTGCCAGTCGTGGAGGAACATACATTAACCTGTCCTGTTGTGCTCTCAAGAGGCTTCTGGGCGCAGTCTAGCAATAGTCTTGGAAATGGTGGCTTAAAGTAAACCTGGTAGGATTAAGGGTTGTCAGGGCTGTGTGAAACCTACCCCATGATGGTGTGGTTAAAAGCCCTGACAGCTGAAACTAGGTTTTGTGGTTTAATTCCTGGAAAATGAGCATTTGGATGACTTGCTTTTGACATATGAGCGAGTCAAGTTGACTTGCTTTGCCATTCTCCCATTGGCAGCCAGTGGCTGAACAAAGATGGCTACCAGCTGGTTGTTTCAATAAGCTTAGCTTGCTTGTACTGGCAAGCTGAAATGATATTTCCCAGAGGAGCAGATGAGCAGCTCCCTTGCTTGCTTAATAGTAATCTTCCCCACCTGTGCTTGGATCTTCCTACTTAAGGTGGTCTGCTATCTCTGCTGTAAACCAGGTTTTTATTCTTGGGGCATTGCTACTTCACTTACAACCACCTTCTTCTAGTGGCTGGCTTGATCTACAACCACCCAGTCTATCACAGATGGAGGCTGCTTGTTATGAAATTTTCTTCAAGAATCTGAACTGCAGAAACAGAATTAAATTAAGATGGACTGGTGAGAGTTCACCAAGACCTTTCCTAACTGTGCTGAAGGACTACACTAGCCTGCATCTCTCCTTCTGATAGCTTAACGTTGGAAACTGACATCGCCCTTCTTAGTTACATGGGGACAAAACAGGTCTGTGTTTGCCTACACAACCTAGCTGTTCTATAACAGGCCCTTTTCCTGCAGACCTCAAGGGCCAGATCTGAATTGGCCTGAGGCAGCCATAGGATTTGTCCTGCCTGTCTATGAAAACTCTCCGGTCGGTCCTGAGCCACTTGTGCCCTGGTTTCTCGTCTCCGTTTTTGGCATTCATTTATTCATAACATTGACCACAGGATGCTATGCCAATGTTTGGGTTTTCTCTGTTCTGAATTCCAGGGTGAAACAGCCTATATCAGAGTTTGTCCTGAAAGAAGCATCAGCTACGGCTACTCGCGCTCCCGTTCTGGTTCAAGGAGTCGCGATTCTCCATACCAAAGCAGGGGATCACCACGCTACTCTTCGCCCTTTAGGCCATTCTGATCGCACCCATTAGGGACTTGTAACGATGTGAACTGGGCTTGATCTTTCTGCTCAGAGTTTACATTCCAAAATGGATGGATATAGTCTTTCGTAGGAAACTTTTTGAGTTTTTTTCTTTCTATTCAACAAAATCTTTTTTTTTTATGACAACTGTTTTTACTAGGGAAGTGTTGGTAATGAAATATTATAAACCATTGCCACTTAAAACATGTTTTATTTGGAAAATGTAAGTTGTTTTTGTTTTCCTTCTCAGTGAAGGAAGATGAGCTTGGAACTCATATACGTTAATAGTTTGTCTGCTGGATGGGCTTTAAAGCAGTGGAGCAAGGCCTGTTGGTGGTACTTTGAAATATAATCCAATGTTCCTGTAACTCATAAGTGGGTGGCTGTCCTTTTGTGCAGTAAGGGTGGAAAGTGGAGATAAACAGCTGACCCTTGATTTTAAGTTGCTTTCTCTTATTGGGTTAAAGAAGCATTTTAAAGTTTTTGCTCACTGCAGGTGTCATACTGGAAATATCAAAGGGATGTTTAAACTGTTCTACTGTAACGCCAGTACAATTACTTTTACTGGCTGTTTTGATAGTAATTTCACAAATAGTGTCCAGGAAAGATTTTACCAAGCCTGGGAGTAGGGAAGGGTTAAGAGAGCAGGATTAATACAATTTAATGACTTAATGGGAGAGGCTGAAAATTTGGGAAGCTTATTGAGGAGGGGGTGTTCTGTGCTTCTCACTAACTGCAAAATATGTCCAATTTTAGCATTTCTTGAAGTTCTATGGAAGTCCCATCATTAATTTGATCCATAAAATAAAATGGATTTCAGTGGTTTTGTGCTTATTTAACTTGTAAAATGAGGTGCTTCATTTGAATTGTGTCCATAACTGTCAACCTATTAAGAGCTTGTAAGGAAAGATTCATTTTTAGCCAGCTTGCAAGTTTAGAGAAAGGGCTGCCAACGTACGGCTTTGAGAATAATATTTTGAGAGTTTGCTCAAGTGAATGGCTGCAAAGACCTAGTCCCAGGTCTTCTATTAAATTAATACCTTACTGTATCATACTATAGCTGCAATCATATGAACACTTATAGGAGAATAAAACTAATGCAATTTTGGTATAAAAATGGGTTAGGCTCCTTATGTTGTATATGAAATATGATTAATATACAATATAAGTTATAAAATAATTATGCAGCAACATTTGGCTAGAACACAGAGCAACATGTCCACTGCAAAATCAAATGTAGCATATTTGTCACAAAGTCTCCATGCTTTGCTTCCATTTATTAATCTGCTATTCAATATTTCTTCCTTGATTTGTTAAGCGCCCACAGCGTTTTTGGAAAGTTCCCGCATACCATGTTCTTATGTATATTATATAGTGTGGGAGTAAATTGTCGGTGGAGGGGAAAGCATCTGCAACTGAAGTAGTTCAGAGCATACACACCTGAAGGCAGGTGCCACTAAATAGTGGCTGGGGTTCAAAATGTGCTGAGTAAAAAACATGGCTTGTTTGTGGCTTAGTGATTAGGTACCCTGAATGTGGTTCATCTGCACTCATTTTGTAGCCTGCAGAATAGTGTCAGATGCATTTTATTGGGGTGGTGAGATTTAAGACAGTGGTTTTAAGACATCGATTTCATTCTTTTAAAATAAAATTCTCCCCTGAATTGGACTCTTCCTCTGCAAGAAATGCTTCTACATGCTCTCCCTATAGCACCAAAAAAATATGTCCCTTTTGGGGCCTTTAGGTGCCATAATAACAACCATAAAATGCTGCTACTGGCCACAAAAGGCTATGCATCACTGCAATAAACTCTGGTAGAACAATGCATGATTAAATGTGGGATCATGGTTTACACACATTATTTGTATGTCTAAGAGAGGTTAGCCTAAACATCTCCCCTCATCCAAAAAACGGGCTAAATTAATCTCAGCAATGTATCTGCAGCAACTCAATTCCATCTTGAAGACTGCTCTAAGGACCGTGAAAATTGTTCCTCACAGTTAATTAAATCTAAATGCCACAGTATATCCTAATAAACAGTACCACACATTTTCTTCTAATTAAAATTAAAAGAAATTTCAAAGTGTAAAAGCAATTGTGCTACATTTTATTCAGTTTTCCTGGAAAATATTTTGTTTCATGACTGAATAACAAAGTAACATAGTAATTGGAATACATAAAGCAAATAGCTCTCTTCTGTGATTATGCGCTGGTGCTTCTGAAGCACCAAATTTCTGAGTTCCTTTTTGCAGAATGTTCTGCACTGATAGTAATATACATGGTCCCTCTTTTGTGCTGGGATTTTTGTTCAAAGACTGAAGCATGTCTGTCATTTATTAACTTCACATTTTTGTGATATTTCTAAAGCCCTGAATGCCAAGTTCATTTTAAGGATCTGTGAATAAGATTTAATCAGCTAGATCTTGGCATGTGCTAATGTCTGCCAGCTTATAAACTAGGAGTCTATAGCTCATTTAGACCTATATATATATATATATATATATATATATATATATATATATATACATACACACACACACATTTCACATTTAGTCACTGCATCTCTCAGAGTGGCTGGGCGGTTTACAATAAAAATAAATACTAGTTAAAAATACAATAAAACCATTCTTAAATCATATAGTCCCAGGCGTAGATGTTAAAAAGTTCTTAATTTCTGGGAGCATCTTCAGGGTGCTAGCCACCCCCAAGGTTGGTTACCCCTCCTCACACCCCACGCGAGATGGCAGAGCCAGATCTTCACCCCTTTCCAGAAGGCTGGGAGAGTGGGGGCTCGCCTCACCTCTGGGGGCAAAGTGTTCCATGGGGCGGGGGCAACGGCAGAGAAGGCTTTCTTCCTGGGCCCCGCCAGTCGACATTCTTTCATAGACGGGGTCCGCAGCATGCCTTCTCTACCTGACCGGGTGGGACGGGTCGATATAATGGGGATGAGACGGTCCCTCAGGTAACCTGGACCCATGCCATGCAGGGCTTTAAAGGTGATAACCAACACCTGAAAGCAAACTGGCACCCAATGCAGCTCCCGCAGCAAAGGTGTTACATATGCCATCCTTGAGGCACCCAAAATTGCTTGCGTGGCTGAATTTTGAACCAGCTGTAGCTTCCGATACTCTTCAAGGGTAGCCCCATGTAGAGTGCATTGCAATAGTCTATATGGGAGATGACCAGGGCATGAGTGACTGATTGGAGGGCCTCCTGATCCAGAAAAGGGTGTAACTGGCACACAACACAAAGTTGAGCGAAGGCCTTCTTGGCCACGACTGCCACCTGCTCTTCGAGCAGGAGTCGTGAGTCCAGGAGGACCCCCAGATTCCGCACTGGGTCTGTCTGGGGCAGTGCAACCCCTTCCAGAACCAAGGATGGTAAACTCCCAGATACAGAGGAGCCCCCAACCCACAGCCACTCTGTCTTGCCAGGGTTCAGCCGAAGCCTGTTGTTCCCCATCCAGACCCCTACAGGCACCGAGACGGGGTAGTCACAGCGTCACTGAAATCACCCAGGATGGAGATGTATAATTGGGTATCATTTGCATATTGATGATAACTCAGCCCATGGTGACGGATGATCTCACCCAGTGGTTTCATGTAGATGTTAAAAAAGCAGGGAGAGTACCGGACCCTGCGGCACCCTGCAAAGGAGAGGCTGGATCTCTTGCTCCCTATCAACGCCGATTGGGACCAGCCCCGGAGGAAGGTGGTGAACCAGTGCAAAACTGCCGCCCACCCCCAACTCCCTGAGCCTCTTATACTTGAGCTTTAAGGTACAACAGTTTTGGATACCTTTCATGTTCCTCCAGGAGACTGACTGAGCAATGCTAAGCATGGCTATATATTGTTTGCCCACAGAGATGCGGTTTATGGAGGAATTGTTGCAGTTAGGTCAGTGATGCCTGTATACTCAGTTTCCCAAACCTTTTAGAGGTTACGGCATAGGGACTTCCCCATTTCATGACTTTTGATCACAGTCTCTTCATAATTAAATATGTGTTGCTTTTCTTTGTGGGGATTTGGTGACTGAGGTTCAGTGATTAAAATACCTTAACCACACTACAGAATTAGGTACATCTAAACTCATGCAAATTTTTAATATCTGGATTATTTCTTGTATGGGGTTTAAAACAGATTCTAAGCATGTTCATACAACCATGTGTTAAGCTTAGTGTCAATAATACTCTTTCCCGACCCATACAACTCTATAATTAGTCTTTTTTCTCCTCAGCTAAGCAACACCAGTCATTTCAGTGCCTGTTCCCCCCTCCCCCTGGCTATATAAGGTACTTGATGTAAAAATTCATTCAAGATGCTGCTGCACATCCTGGGTTTCAGATCTAAAAGCAGTCGGTGATGGCATATGAAGTAGGATCTTCAATTAAGAGTCTTCCCTGTGAAGAAAAGTATTTCTCTCTTCTACTTTTGGCAGAGGGATGTTACCTAGTGCAAACAAAATTTGGCAGGAATAAAATACTTTGACAGTTTTGGCAATTTCTATTAGACATAAAAGCTGACTGTTATACTACCCAATATATACAGTAATTCAACTTAACAGTGCTATAAAGCTAAATCAAATGTTTGTATTACTTGATGAACAAAGGAAAGAGGACTTCTGTTTCCAAAGAACTTCACCTTTCAATTGTCCTCCTAGTAGCAAAAATGAACTTTTTATAAGGCAACACCTTATAAATTTTAAATGGAAAATACTTTTCTCTCTATCAGCTTTCAAGGATGTTCATGGCACAGTTCTTCACACACAGTGTTGACCAAATTATACTCTGCAGAATAGCTGAAATATATTGAATTCAATAATTTAGACAGGTTCCAAAATCCAGGGTGGTATTTCTTAGCAGAGATACAACAGACCCACCATTATTGCTTCCGATATAAGGAAATTTGATGATAAATTACTTTTAAGTTACTTTTCTTCCATTCACATTGGGAAAAAAAGTTTTTAAAATTCTACAGCATAAATTTCCCTGCAAGTACCCTGCAAAAAGTTACCTGGTGGAGCTATAAAATATCCTTCAACGGTCTTTGCAGCTTTCTTCAGTAGTTCCTCTGCACAGTTCCCTTCTGAGATATTATCTTCCCTGAGGTAGAGGTGCCTGAGGAGCACAAATCATTCATCCTCATCATCCTGCTAGGGAGCTTAGAAACATGGCAGCTCTCCACAGTGTTCTCTATCTGAAGGCCAGGTGATATTGCAGGGGCTGCTAAGGCTAGAAGGAGCAGTGGGTGCAAGTGGTCCCACCTTTTATTTGTTCATCAGAATGGGGAACGATCCAGCGGTACCAGCATTGTCGCTTTGCCAGCCTTCTGCCTGCAAAAGCTCTCAGCAGGGTCTGGGGGGGGGGTGATGACTTACCCTCCTCAGTTAGAACTAAACGGCTTCTGAGAATACCAAATTTGCTTGGCTCTCCTGGAGTTGGAAAGTCAGAAAGTAAACTCCAGAGCTGACCGGGGCAGTTACCTGTCTTCCAGCACCGACTCCATGGGCTCCACTCCATCAGTGTTCACAGCGTGAAGTTGTTCAGCAAATTCAACCGCTTTCTCCAAGCGCCGGACACCCTCCCAGTTGCGAAAATCAACAAGGGCCAGTCGCTCAAGATGATCCAACAACTCCAAAGTAATTTTTGTCCGCTGAAACAATTTTTTTCAAATAGTACATTTAAATCTCGCAAAGAAACAACAAACAATACTGTGTGGCAACTTGGAATACACTGTGAGAAATGGAAGAGAGAACGTTTTTTAAAAAATGGAAATTGCCATTGGGAAGCTTTCTAGGGTTCACGTTTTTCTTTTTTGCCTTCAGGTATAGATTTGGTAACTTGAATTACTTTTTTTTTTTAAATTCCGCCGCTGAAGCCCATGAGGAGAACGGAGGAGCTCATCCTTCCTGCCAGGTTAAGTAATGCAGCGGGAGGTAGGGCTATTTTTGTAGCACCGAGAAATGCCCGCTGATCTCTCCGGAAGTGACCTCAGCCTGATGGAGGGCGCAGCATCACCCATAGATACTGTTGGCCCAAGGGAGGGCTCACGATCAAGGGGCTGGCGAAGCACTCTGCGCGCGCTCAAGAGACTAGCGTAACTGCCTCCCCCCCCCCGGCCATCTTGGCAGAGAGGGGGACCCGGACGCCCCACTCACCCGGCCGACCCCGGCGGCCTCCGCAGAAGAAGCGCCCCTGCAGCCGAACACGGCGCGCAAGGCGCCCGAGCCCCGCCGGGCCCACATGGCGCCCTGAGCAGGTGACGTGCGGCTTCCGCTTCCGGCGCCGACGCGGAAGTGACGCTGCGTCTGCCTCCGGGGCGCTGGGTCGGTCCGCCATGAACAGCGTCGGGGAGGCCTGCACGGAGCTGAAGCGGGACTACGACCAGTGCTTCAACCGCTGGTTCGCCGAGAAGTTCTTGAAGGGGGAGGCCAGCTCCGGGGGCGACCCCTGCGTGCAGCTCTTCAAGCGCTACCAGCTCTGCGTCCAGGTCAGGAGCCTCCGCGCCTGGCCGGCTCAAGCCCCGGGCGGGCCTCGCTCGCGGGAACCGCGGTCTGGCTGCGCGGGGGTGCTTGGGCCGGGCACCCTCCGCTCCCTGAGTCCCCTGCGCGGCTCGAGGGCTCCCCCTCGCGAAGGAGGACGACAAGAACGCGATATCAATACTTAGCATTTAAGGCGCCGCGGTTTAAGCGCGTTCTTTCAGCTGAGCTCGCGCTGGGTGGGAGTGACATTTGTAGCGAGACCCTCCCCTGGATCCCGCTGAGTGTTTTCTGGGCTGCGTCCTAGAAGTGATTTCCCACCGTCGTTGGGCATTTTTTTCTACCTTGCCAGTTTAGCCTAGACTAGCCTTGGTGGTCTCCCATCCAAGTACTGCCCGGACCCTCTTGGCTTTGGGGGGAATCAGACGACGAGATGCTGCCCTGTCTGCTGGTGTTTGCATGACCGGCTTCCCTAACTTGCAGCTGATTGGACTATGATTTACTCAGCTGGACATATTTGAGTACCACAAGGCTAGCTTGAACAACATGCTAGGCTGAAATGTTATTAGCAGTTGAAGGGTCATTGTGTCATGCAAACTCAGTATTGGGAATGATTACTAAAGGGTTGCCAAATGCCTCCTGAAAAAGGGGAAACTAGGGAGTTTTGCCTGCAAACCTGAAAAAAAAACTACTGCTTTTCTACAGTTTGGACATTTTATCTCAAGGTTGTTCTGGACTTTTAGTGCTTGCTATAATTTGCCATATGTTCTTTCAGCCTCCCTGGCATCTTAAAATATCCTTCATTTGTTTCCCTTTCAGAAAGCTATTAAGGAGAAGGACATACCCATTGAAGGGTTGGAATTCATGGGCTCCAGCAAAGAAAAGTCTGAAAACTCTTCGTAAACCTGATGACACCTGCAACCCCCCCTCCGGAAGACTATAAAACAGCCAAACTAAAATGAACTGGCTGCCAAACAAGGAACTCTCACTAATAACCTGTTAGTGTGGGTGGGGAGATACAGGGTTCCTCCTGGCAACGTCTGTCTCATCAATCCAGTAGCTACTGCTTCATTTCCACTGTTAACTGGGAAAAGGTTTTATCATGATTGCCTGTGTAGATGTACAGTCATGTGAAAAAGTAAGTGCACCCCATTGACATTTTTGACTTTTTCAACATACAGGTACTTGATCTTCATTTCAACAATATTGATAGATAAAAGGGATACAGTATAACAAATATTATGCATCATTTAAACTTTGTGGTTTATTGTGTAATTTAAATAAACATAAATGCAAATTTCGCATGTGGAAAAAGTAAGTCCACCCCTACATTTATCACTACCTCAAACACCTAAAATTAGAATTGGGTGCACCAGATGAGGTGCAAATGATTAGAACATTGTTAGAGAGGATCTGGGAGGAATGTTTCTTACTGAAGCCTCAGACATTTAGTTTGATTTGCGCTTTGTTGCCTAAGTGTGTGGCATCACCATGCCTAGATTGAAAGAGCTCTCTCAGGCCTTCCGAAAGAAGGTTATAGATGCCTATGAGTCTGGGGAGGGATTGAAAAGGATCACCAAGCAATTGGACATCAATCATTCCACTGTCCGGAAGATCATCTACAAATGGAGATTTCAAACAATGGCCAACTCGCCCAGGCCAGACCTTTGCTGGTCAATGACCAAAATAAAACGACTGACTGGCCAGACCAGGCCGTCCCACCAGGTTCAGCCCAAGAGCAGAACGCAAGATGCTGAAAAAAGTACCTAAGAACCCCAAAATTTCATAATGTGACCTAAAAGTAGCTCTTGCCACTTTTGATATCAGAGTGCGTGAGTCTATCATTAGAAAGAAGCTGCACAAATTCAATCTACATGGGAGGTGTGCCAGGAGGAAACCTTTGCTCTCCAGAAAGATAATCGGGACAAGACTAAAGTTTGCTCATGAACACCTAGGTGTCATGGCCCAGGACTCAGGCAACTCTGAGTCTGAAGAAGCTTGTCAGAGCTGGAGTCATCTATCTGACTTGAGTCTGGTAGTGGTGGGGGGAAGGCTGTAACCTGATAGCTAATGTAGTAGAATGCCAGATGACCAGTATGCTTTGCTTCGCACAGATAGTAGTATGTTTTGCAGAGCTGCCTGGGAATCCCATGGCCGGAATGGGGCAAAGGTGCCGGGTTTCCAAAGCAACGAGATACGGCGGGGAGCTTCAGGCGAGAGAGCGGAGGAGCGAAAGGAAAGACACTGAACCGTTTCCCGCCAGGCAGCCATTCACAGCTTAAACCTTGGACTAGTCTATTACCCTTGATTTCTAGTAAAATCTTCATATATCCTTATGGCTTGTACTGTGGATTTTTGAAACAAGGCTGTTAGGGCTACGATCCTCACAAAGCTGCTCCAACTGAACCAGTGGAATGTCAACCTCAGGAGACACCAAACCAGGAATCATCTGAGGCTGATTAAAAGCATCAGAACAGCTGGACCACGAAGCGTGGCCCCCCAGCACTCAGACCTGGCAAGTAGAGCAGGCAGCAGAGCAAAGACACTCAGTGAGGCTCCTTGTCAAACGGGTGTGCCTGTTCTAATTGAAGAGAGCTGGCTGCAGCCTGGTTTAAGAGGCAGCTCTGACCCATGTTTCCTTGTTGGAAACAACTCTCTGATTTCCTGTTCTGGCGTGTCGTTCCTGTGTCTTCTGCTCACGTAAGAAACCTGAAACTCTGACTCTTGGACTGGCTGACGAGCCTGGCTTGGCTCCCTGACCTCTGGACTGAATCTTGACGACTCTTGCCTGTCTGAAAGCGAGACTACTCGGGCAAGCCTTATCTTCAGAGACTCTGATTTAGGTTACTTAATCTGCTCAGCCTTGAGTCAACTGCTTATCATCGCCAAGCAACTGCATCGTGTCTGTGTTTGAAACCTGAAACAGGACACTAGGCAAAGACCAAAACTTCTGGAACTGTGTCCTCTGGACAGACCAGGCAAAGATAAGGTTATTTGGCCACAGTACCAGAAGACATGGGAAAAACCAAAGAGCATTTATTTATTTATCCAATTTATATAGCTGCCCATCTCACATACATGGCTCTGAGTGGCTCACAAAGTTAAAATTGCACAAGAACTTAACATGAGAGCATCTGTCAGAAGATTGAAGCTCAGCTGAAAGTGGGCCTTGCAACATGACAGTGACCCTAAACATTCAAGTAAATCCACCAAGGAATGGCTGGAAAAAAAAAGAAAGAAACGGAGGGCTCTGAAACGGCAGAGTCAAGGCCTGGATCTAAATCCCATCCAGATGCTGTGGGTGATTTGAAGCAGGCTGTGCATGCAAGAAACCCCTCCAACATGACACAGCTGAAAAAAATCAGCATCGAGGAGTGGGAAAAATTACTCCCAGTCAACGTGAGAGACTGGTAGAGAGTTACAAGTAACACCTACTTGAGGTGGTTTCAGCCAAAGGGGGCAATGCCAGGTATTAGAGCTGAGGGGGCACTTACTTTTTCCATAGAAGGAAATGGCATATCTTAATTTTTGTGGACTAAATAATTGCAAAGTCAGTTTTTCATAGTTTTTTGTTCAATTACATCACATTTACTGTTTGAATGAAGATAAAATATAGATATGTCCGCATAAGTTAAAAAAGAAAAAACTGTACATGGGGTGTACAGTAAACTCTACATTTTACACATGACTGTAACTCATCAGGGCGATGAACTTCCCTCTGTTGGCCACGGCAGGTGGGTGGAGGTTAGGGGGCACTCGGGGGGCTGCTGGGCTTGTGGACCGTTTGCAGCTTGCAACTCCAACCTGTTTTTGTGAGGCCTGCAATTTAACACTTTGGTGGGGAGCAAGTAGAAATGCTTTGAACTCCTGGATCAATTGCCCCTCGAAGGATTCCTGCCCGCCTGTATAAACAAGGAGCACTCCTATCTGCCTGGCTGCGGCTGTGTGGATACCAACAGGCCGCCTGAAGATGCCACCAAGAGACTTCCTGAGGTTCCACGTCTGCAGCCCCAGAATGCCGCCCTTCGGTCCACGCCTGGGCGGAAGCAATGCCTCTTGGACAGGCTCCCTGCACTGCCCTTAAGGGGCTTGACCAGCGATGGGGCGCCAGGTGGGCTGTCCCTTGGACCACCCTCGGGTGGGGTTCCCCCAGCAGGCAATTCTATTATATGATGCGACGGCCTCTTCAGCTTGGGGTGGCCTGTGAAGGCAGCCAGTGACTCGGAAAGCGTAAGTTGGGGCTTAGGGCGATGTGCGAATCCAGCCAAGGGTAGCTTATTAACCCCTCGGTGGCTTCGTGCCTTGTGTGCACTCAGTCCTCAGACTGGCCTTGAGCCAGCTCACTTCGACCTTGCCTGCCGTGGCACTTGAGGGGGCCAGTCCCAGGTTAGGGACTTTGGGACTAATTCAGGGGAGAGAGAAAAGGGGCTTGCAGGAAGGGGCAGCTGACTGGTCCTCCCAAGGCTGCCAAATGGGCCAATTTCTGTGTTTCTACTACTACATTTGCTTTTAAAGAAAGGCAAGGACATCCCCCCCCCCCCCCCGGAAGGTATCTCCCTATAGATTTCCCCTCCCCGTTCCAGAGAGCAGCAGAAATGAAGTGCCAAATGAACGCAAATGAAGAAGAGGGAGGCCCCCTCCCGGCGCCCTTGACCATGGAGGCCTCGTCTTGCAGGTAGAGAATAGCTGGGCAGGTGGCTGCCTGGCCGAAGTTTTGCAAGCATCCCCAGATGTCACATCCCAAATTGGCGTCCTGGCGGCAGGGCCAATTTCTGTGTTTCTACTACTACATTTGCTTTTAAAGGAAGGCAAGGACATCCCCCCCCGGAAGGTTTGCAAAACTGTTCTAGCTCATGCAGCAACTCTGTGCTTGTTAATAAAGCTAGAAAATACGGGGAAAGAGCATTTTCAGTTGCAAAGAACAATCCTTTACTTTTCTTACCTAAATGACCCATTATTTAAATGAGTTCCTTTTTAATCAGCTGCCTCCTAACACCATGAAAGGAAATCTAGAAACGAAATTAGATATTCGGCATAAGCATGAATAAACCCTTATCAACACGGAAGGCATCATTACCTTAGCCAAACTCAGGCAGCTGGTTTAAAGTGCCTCAACTTTCCTAACATCTCTAAGAAAGCTGAATGCAGCATGATCTCGGTCAATCCTCCTTGCAGCAGAAAAGGAAAGTCCTGCTTTCAGGAACCCTGCTGCTGCTTCCTGTTGATGCCACCACTGAGGCAAGACTTCAACAACTTCAGACTCTGCAACATAGCAGGAAGCTCTGAATTTGCGCAGGCTCCTTTCCAGCAAGCATCGCTGCCTTGAAAAGGGTTTGGAGAAATGCCCCAGCAGCAGGTCTAGCATCAGCACGATGGAGCAGATTCAGGCTCGCCACAGCAAACTCCATAATTTTATCTTTAGTTTTAGAAAATGGATTTTAAGAGGGGAGCCCTTGGTGGGAAAGCACTGGATGAACCCTTCCCCTGGACCCACCCTGACAAAACGCCGTTTTGCAATGCTTTACTGTCTCCCAGATTCACCAGGGAAAGCAGCAGCATCGCTTCAAACGTGCCAAGGCAATCTAGAACTTACTCGCCTGTGTATAATGGAAAAAGAGAAAAATCTTTGGAGACGGTCATTGGAGATGTGGAAATACTCTTGCAGGAGAAAGTGCCTTACAATGTGATTGAGCAGTTGAATGTGTGTTCTGGTATGTGCAAAAAAAAAGGTAAAGGGTCCCCCCGCACATTTGTGCAGTCGTGTCCGACTCTAGGGGCCAGTGCTCATCTCCATTTGTTAGCCGAAGAGCCAGCATTGTCCGAAGACGCTTCCACGGTCATGTGGTCGGCATGACGCACGTGGACACTGTTACCTACCCACCAAAGTGGTACCTATTAATCTACTTGCATTTGCATGCTTTCGAATTGCTAGGTTGGCAAGAGCTGGGGCGAGTGCGGGAGCTCACTCCGTCACGCGGGGCTAGGGATTCAAACCTCCGAACTTGCGATCTTCCGATCAACAAGCCTGGCGTCTTACCCGCTGAGCCACCACGCCCCTTCTGGTATGTGCAATAATGGAAATTAAATTAGGAGAATAAAATACAAAAATAGAAGTGACTTGTTACTTAGCTTTAAACTGGGGTTTATGTTTTAGACAGCCTGACAGAAGACCTGTTTCTACATCATCATGATAGCTATTTATCCAAGGAGAAATCATGGCAACTTGATATTGGGACTCCACCCCCAGAATGATCATACAACTTTGGCTTGAACAGAGCGGAGGTGCTCCAAAAGTACCAGAGGGAATATCTATGATTAGAGCTGCAGGACCCAAAACGAACAAGGGCCATGTTTCCTCCGAGGTGAGTCTGGAGCTAGAACCTCCTCCACCCCCATCTCTTTCCTAGTATCTCCCTCCCCAGGGAAAGTTAAGTTTTGATCCCCCAGGCCAACTGCTGCAACAGGGTGATACGTGCGTATACATGGAGGTTGTAGATGTCTCCTGCTAGTCTTCCTGCAGCTCAAGAAGCCCAACCCATTTCCTGTCCCACCCAGGAGCTGGGTCACAGCCTCTACCTCGGAGGACGAATGCTGCTCTCCGCCAGCAGGCACGTGAGCCTGCACTCGTATGCTTACCCACAGCCCAGCAACAGATGCAGCTCTGCTGTATAAAGAATCCTTGCAGAGGCCTACAGCACAGCCACATACTAATACTGTACTCCACTCCCCTTTGGTCACAGAGACATAACAAAAGGTAAAGGTAAAGGTCCCCCCCGCACATTTGTGCAGTTGTGTCCGACTCTAGGGGCCGGTGCTCATCTCCGTTTGTTAGCCGAAGAGCCAGCGTTGTCTGAAGACGCTTCCATGGTCATGTGGCCGCATGACATGCGTGGAACGCTATTACCTACCCACCGAAGTGGTACCTATTCATCTACTTGCATTTGCATGCTTTCGAATTGCTTGGTTGGCAAGAGCTGGGGCGAGTGCGGGAGCTCCCTCTGTCACGCGGGGCTAGGGATTCCAACCTCTGAACTTGCGATCTTCCAATTGACAAGCCTGGCAACTTACCCGCTGAGCCACCACGCCCCTTAGACATAACATATCTCACCACAAAAATAAAGATCTGTGTAAGATGCAATCACAGCAGCAACTTACCACATTGTGAATGGTTTAAGCAGTACTGGATCACAGATTTGAAAGGGACTTCAGATGTCATGAAGTTCAACTCCTGCTTGGTGCAAGATCTGCCAAAGAATTTTGGGCAGAGGGTTCTCCAGCCTCTGTTTGAAGACTTATGGTGAAGGGGAACTTTAAAAGTAGACTGGTTGACAGCTCTGACCATCAGGAAATTCCTCCTGGTATCTAACCAGATCTTCTTAGAATCTAATTTCAACCTACTGATTCGAGTTCTGCCCTCAGGGGTAACAAAGTACATGTCTGCTCCCTCCTTTATATGACAACACTTTACATTTTTGAAAGCTCCTATCATATTTCCCCCGTCTTCTCTCTTTTTTAGCATAAACACACCTAGGTCCTTCAACTGTTCATAAGGCTTGGCAGCTCTCCTCTGAATTTACTCCTTTTAGTAGCTGCACCACAATTCAGCACTAAATATTGCTGAAAAAATTAAATTACTGTTGCCAGATGAGAATGTCTGCTTTCACTAAAATGACTGGTTACTCATTTCCTTTTCAATTTCCATACTGGAAACTTCTTCAAAAAATAATTTGCTCTAATTCCAAACAGTCTTGTCCAATACCAGTTTCTACCCCATATTCCCTCCCTACTTAGAAAAACTATAACAATTTGAGCAACACTGCTTTCCTGCACAGACAGTGCTGCTTAATTTTTCCTCTACAAGGCTCAAAGATGTGCCTCCCCAGAGATACTAAAATAAAAGGGTATTGATCTAAAGGTTGTTTCTCAACCACGGCCACTTTAAGATGGGTGGACTTCAACTCCCAGCAGCTGGGGAATTCTGGGAGTTGAAGTCCACCCATCTTAAAGTGGGCAAGGTTGAGAAACACTGATCTAAAGAGTTAAAAAAATTCAATAAAAAGTTTGGATAGAATACTTTTATTTATTTCAGGTGACTTCTAGAGGAAGAACATCAACTGCAAGAAGTCAGAATAAACAATACAGAACATGTACGTTATGGGTCCCAGCTTTAATTCTGGTCCTGCTACCTTTGCTGGTCCGTACTGTGGCTGTGATCCACCTGCTTAATGGTCATCTTCATAGCCCGTTGGGAGGGCATTGACATGTGGGTTATGGAAAAGACTATGGTTCCCATCACCCCAAGGGAATGGCTGCAAAGAGAAGAGAGACCGTTTTAGCTTCCCAAATTACATCAATTAAGATCTCTTATCATGGCTTTTTGACCAGCAAGGTGGCAGCAGCTAGCCAGTGTTAACTGATCTCAAAAAAGCTAAACCTGGTCGGATGTAATTAGTACAGAATGGGAGACCACCACAAAACCCCCAGGGCTGTAGGCTTTTGACTGAGAAGTCAAAAAAAGGAAAAAGTCTCAGAAGGAAAGGCAAACAACTTCCATGCTGCAGCCGAGAAAACTGCATGGATATTTCCGTGACGTCACCAGGAGTCAAGCTTGACTCAAAGGAGCCTTATGTTTTCTGTACTAAAAAAATATGGTAGGCAATTTTAAAAAATGTTCTCTCAAAAATCAATCTTTGAAGATGTTGTGCAACCGAATGTGCAGAACCGTGGGTTCATTGAGTAATAATAGAGTGATTTTTTTCAGAGTTGGCATCCACTGAAATGAAATGAACATTTTATAGCCTCCTTTTCACCAATTTGGCTCAGAGAAAGACAGCAATTGGTCCAATGAATGTCCACAATTATGTGAATTGTGAAAAAAAATGTGAACAATGAATGTGTGTACAATTAATCAACAAATTGGGTGAGAATCTGAAATACTTTTTTGTGAGTTGAAATGAAACTCTCATCAAAATTTACAATTGTGAACTTTATAATTATATAGATCTCATCCTTAAAATTTGTTCTGAACTAGAACAAGAGTTCAGTATACTAAACAGCTACAGTTGCAATCGAAATTATTCAACCCCCATTGCAAATCAGGTTTATTGTCAAAATTTACAGACTTTCAGCTGTTTGCAATGAACAAATCAAACAAAAGCAATGGAAATAGCTCAACACAAGGAATGCTTGCAGTGGTGTCCCCAAATTCAACTGAAAATGCAACTTATCATGACTTCTCCAGTCTCAAAATTATTCAACCCCTTCATGGCAAGCATCTTCAGTACTCAGTAGAGCACCTTTTTGCTGTTACGACCTGCTGCAAATGAGATGCAGAGCCAGACACCAGCTTCTGGCAGTGTTCCTGAGGAATCCTAGCCCATTCCTCATGAGCAAGGGCCTCCAGTTCAGTAATATCCTTGGGTTTGCGTGCTGCAACCGCCTTCTTCAAATCCCACCAGAGATTTTCTATGGGGTTCAAGTCAGGTGACTGTGATGGCCACTGTAGAGTCCTCCAGGACTACTTCTGCATCCAAGCCTTAGCGGAATTTGAGGTATGCTTGGGATCATTGTGCTGCTGGAAGGTCCAATGATGCCCAAGCTTCAGCTTCCTTACAGACGGCATGACGTTTTCTCCCAGGATTTCCTGATACTTCAATGAATCCATCTTGCCTTCCACAAGCTGCAGGTTTCCAGTGCCAGAGGATGCAAAGCAGCCCCAGAGCATCACCGAGCCACCACCATGCTTAACTGTAGGCAGAGTGTTCTTTTCAGCGTATGCTTCATTCTTCCTCCTCCAGACATACCGCTGATCCGTTGGGCCGAAAAGTTCCAGTTTTGTTTCATCGCTCCACAGAACAGAATCCCAAAACTTCTGTGGCTTATTTATATGATTTTGAGCATATTGGAGCTGACTTTTCTTGTGCTTTTGGGTCAGTAGTGGTGTATGTCTTGGAGTTGTGGCATGGAAACCTTCTGTGTTTAGTATGCGCCTTACTGTGCTCACTGAAACCTCAGTGCCTGTTGCCACCAAGTCTTGCTGCAGGTCTTTTGCAGTCACTCGAGGGTTTCTCTCAACCTGCCTTCTCAGAAATCTGGTTGCAGCCATTGACAGCTTCCTTTTTCTGCCCCATCCAGGTAGTGTAACCTCTGTTCCTTTAACTTTGAACTTGTGAACTATGCTTCCAACTGTGTCTCTAGGTACATTCAGTGCCTTCGCTATCTTTTTGTATCCTGTTCCCTATATGTGAAGGGCGATGATCTCTTACCTTTTTGGACCATTCTTTTGACTTAGCCATATTTCTAACATGCAGTCAAACGTAACACTCAACAAACCCCTAGCCAGTTCAGGTATTTCATGTGTTCCAGCTCAAGCACACCTGGTGCAACTAATGAAGCCCTTGATTAGTTGCATCAGGTGTGCTTGAGACAACACCTGTTTTGCATACTGTACTGTATGTGTGCTGTTGTGTCAGATTCTATTCAGGGGGTTGAATAATTTTGAGATTGGAGAAGTCATTATAAGTTGCATTTTCAGTTCAATGTGGGGAAACCACTTGAAGCATTCATTTTGTTGAGCTATTTCAATTGCTTTTGTTTGATTTGTCCATTGCAAACAGCTGAAAGTCTGTAAATTTTGACAATAAACCTGATTTGCAATGAGGGTTGAATAATTTTGATTGCAACTATATAACCAGATTCCCAACAGGTAGGCAATGTGATCCTCACCCAACTTCAAAAGCACTTTGCAAGCATTCCACTTGAGCCTCACACAAATCTAGGAGAGACTGTTATAAGAAGGGAAATATCAGATGAGAGCCAATGGATGTCCAGGCTGTCCTTTTGGGATCTGACCCAAACTGTCTAAACCTAGTTTTATTGCAGCCCTCCCAAATTACTCCCAACAGTTCTCAACAGACTGCATGGAACAAAGTCTAGGAACAATGCAAATTCAATACCTTGGTCCGGATGTAAAGATGCTTGTAAGGAATAAATTGTGGCCTTTCATGATGCTCGTCTTTCTTCAGGTAGCAATTTAGCTGGCAGACAGCAACTCCAGGAAGAGCAATCACGAAAGACAAGATCTTCCATGTACGATCTAATTGATTGAATTCAAACACAAGCAGAACTTCAAGTAGTGTTATTTATTTGCAATAAATTAAAAACACAGGACCAACAGAATCACTATCTGAGCGTCAAAGTCTTTAAATCCACTGTATAAATCGTCCACATTGCTGTGCATTTCAGATTAATCTGCAGACACTGCAATGAAAAATTGCTGCAGAAGGACAGCTTATAACTGAACTGAAAATGGACGAGGAAGAAAAAGTGCAAGGTGCTAATTAGTTTGGAGTTACTTTTTGATTATACAGCGGCTCGGTTCACAAGACGCCAAGCTAAAATTGGGCTGCTTTGTGGTTTGGTCTTTTGTGTGACTCGGCTAGTAATTATTTACAGTCAATTCAACAAAAATATATCTCTAGACCAGGAAGTCCCAAGCTGAAGCCTCACTGCTGCAATAACATCCTGCTTAATATCAAGACAACCATTTCTCCACCCCGGCCCCTCCTTTCTACTATCAGTTCCAGAATAATATCAGGAAAGGGAAAAGAGCAAGCCCAACACCATGAGAAGAAATTCAGTTATAAAGGATTATGGTTAGTATCAGCGTTTTGTAAATAGGTCAGTCTTGAAATAGTACAATTTCTGGCCATCAGAATAAAGACACTTCTGTAACTGGAATCACTACTCCATTATCCGTATAGTTTAGCACCTTACATTTTTCCTGTTTTATATTATTATTATTATTATTATTATTATTATTATTATTATTTAGATTTGTTATAGCCAGCCCACTCCAAAACACTCTGGAATGCATACCGTGAAATGCTTCCTCTTTTTATGAAGCATGTGTGTTTTTCGGAAACCTCTAAATTGCTGTGTAAATGTAATACAATGAAGTGTACCTAGAAGGCTTCTTTCAGCATAATGGCTATATTCACACCACACACTTCACCGGTTTACTACATTAACCGATTTCCCAGATTCAAACAATCCACTCAACCACAGACTAGCTCAATGGGCTCAGTTTGCACAACATGCTAAGCCGTCAAAAGTGAACCAAGGCTAATACTAGCCAAGTTCAGTACATTGTACACATGCTGCCCCAGGAACCGCACCGGAGCGTGAGCTCAGCCTCCCGTCAAAGGGGGAAAGGAGGCCTCCTCACGCTACAGAAGGGCAAGGATGGGCCAGGTCCGGGGCAGCGCGGTCCGCGGGACACAAAGGCCCCTTCCCATTGCTCGAGTCCCAGGCAGCGTAAAGACCGCAGGACCTCGCCTAAGAGCTGTCCGATTCGCGTAACGGGCATACTCGATCGTGCCACTCGGTCATTAAACCTCTCTGGGGCGCCAGGCCGACCGCGTCCGGGCTGCAAAGGTCAGGATGGCCGCGCCGGCCCCTGCAGCCCCGGTGCGGCGACGAGGAACAACCGCAAGGTCACCCGGTCAACGGGCCCGTCTCAACGTACCGGCCCGGTGAGGCTTCTCCGACTCCACAGCCGCCGACAGGGCCCGCTTCCAGCCCGCCCGGGCCACGCCGGCCCCCAGTCGCCGGGACAGCCCGCCGAGCGCTGCCATCGCCATCTTCTCCGCGCGTCCTCGAGAGGGTCGCTCGGAACCGGAAATGAAGGGGCGTGTGGGCGGGCGGGCGGCGCGGCTGGGTGACGTCACGGCTACGCGGCGCTGCCGAAAAGGCGCAGTCCTGCTGCTGCATAGACGGGGGACAGAGTCGCGCACGAACGGGCTGCTTCCGGGTTCCTCTTGAGCAGGCTGGGGGGTGGGGCTTCGGCCTGGCTTGCGCGCCGCTGTTTTTGCCCGGGAGGAGGCTGGTCCGCGCTTTGCTCCGCTTCGGCTACCGGCTCTGAGCTGCAAGAACCAGTGGATTTAAGTACTGTACAGTAGCTTAGACCTGGGAGCTCTACTAAATAAAGCCATGCACGAATGCATTAGCACCAGCGGTTCAGTTCCTACAGCGCACCGACTCCCTTCCACAAAGTCACCAACTACCTTTCCGCTTGGCGAAGCCAACCCGGAGAGAGAGGGGCGTTTGAAGTTGGCTGAGCGTGGGCGGAGGGTGCCGTTTATTTATTCATTTTTATTTATTTTATTTAATTCTATTTATACAGCCGCCCATCTCACAAGCATGACTCGTTAACGCGGGCGGCAGCTTTGCAGGGCTTCTGACCTGAGCAAAGTTGCAGCTGTTGGTGCTCCCTGAGCTGGGTCGTTGGTTGCACTCAGACAAAGCAGCCATCAACAGACACATAGAGGTAAACAACATTTACATAAGAGACAATAGAAAAGCCAAAAGATCAGACACCTCCTTGCCAGTAATCAACACCCAGATAGGCAAAGATTAACACCAGGATTAGCACCAGAGGAACAATCAAACAGCACAATATACCCTAATCAAGGAACTATTAACTCAGTCAATCAACCAAGCAGCAAACAACAGCCCAATCAAGGAACTACCAAGGAGAGAACAACACCCCCACCAACACAAGCAGGACAAGCCATGGGATATAAACAGAGAGCAAGTCCCACTCCCTTTTCGCACTGAAGATGTTGCCCAGTCTGGCAATGAAACGTCTGCAAGAAAACAACAAGGCTCAGAGAGTACCAGGGACTCCACAGACATCCCATTGCCCAACTAGGGAACGCGACCGTGCTGATGATCTTCCATAGTCAGGCAATGGAACATCTGCAACCAACGACCCAACTCAGGGAGCACCAACAACTGCGCAATTCAACCCTGAGCTACAGAGATGCTCCTCGAATGAAACTCTTCCCTGCTCGAGTAGCCCGACGCAAGAGTCTCATTAGCTACTTCCAAGCCCAGCCTCCTATTCCCCTTTTTTAATTGAAAAGGATACTTTCCAAAGAAGAATTGGGGAAACGGGGTCCTCGCTGAGCCCCTTGGAGGCACCGGGGCACCGTGGCTCTTGGGGCAACAACCGGGGAGGAAAAGGTCCCCCCAGGGGGAGGGGGACAGAGGAGCCTAAGGCTTGTGGGGCCCTTCCTGGACCTGGAGGTCGCGCGGAAGACTCGGGCACCCCCACAGCAACGTCCTCGTGGTCTGCGCACCCTGTGCCCCCCATCGCCTCCGACGCTCCCGTGGGTCTGGTCGACCCCAGCCCTTTCGAGGCCACGGCTGGGGGTTGGGGGGCCGCCGTGCCCAGGCCAGCCCCGTTGGCTGCGGACGCCGAGGCTTGTTCCAGGCCAGGAGTCCTGGGCACGTCCCGTCCGCCGCCTGGACGGGGCTGCAGACGGATCCCTGGCCTGGCCAGCTGCAGTCCCCGCGGGGTCCACGCAATGGCCCACGCAGCCTGCCCCTTCGCCAAGCAGCTGCGCACAGCCCCAGACCCCAGAGACGTGCAGAGCTCCCTTTCATCGTCCCGTGGCCAGAAGTCCGAATGGCCAATGGACCAGGGAGCCTTTGGAGACGTTCAACCGTGGTAATCAGTGTTTCTCAACCTTGGCAGCTTGAAGATGTGTGGACTTCAACTCCCAGAATTCCCTAGCCAAACACTGGTCTAGAGCATTCTGGGAGTTGAAGTCCACACATCTTCAAGCTGCCATGGTTGAGAAATACTGGATGGATAAACATCTGACCCATGTTGGGCTCTGTCACCTACGTGGGTGGCTAAGGTCTTCACTGATGCATGTCGGTCTTTTTCCTCTTGTGGTTGGACAGGAGGGGATTCACCGCATCCATAAAATAGCGCTCCCTTTGCTGGTGCCTTCTGAAGTTTAGCTGGGAATTCGGGATTCTCCAGGATAAAAGGTAAAGGTTCCCCCCCCCCGCACATGTGTGCAGTCGTGTCCGACTCTAGGGGCCGGTGCTCATCTCCGTTTGTTAGCCGAAGAGCCAGCGTTGTTCGAAGACGTTCCGCGGTCACGTGGCCGGCATGACGCGCGGGCAAAGAAGGTGCCTACCTGAGTCTACCTGGGTTCCGAGAATGTCGGGAGAAGCTTGACTTCGTGGTGCATTTGGGGAGGGCCTCCTGGATCCATGGCTGCAACCTTCTTGGTGGTCCTTTCGCTTCTGGGGCTGGACAAATTGACCGGCATCTTTTATGGCTCGTTTGTCTTAATACCTTATTATATATATAATTCTGGATTTTTAGAAACTTTGGTTTTGTCTCTTTTGTTTCCAAGAATGGTTGGCAGGGAGTGGAGGGTAAAAAAAAGTCAAGGTGGTAGCTGAAACTGCACGTTGAAGACACTTCCCTGTTTTACATACATCAGAAGTAAAAAAAGGGGAGAGGTTTCCATCACATAGTTATGGCTGCCATCTTAACTTTTTACCCCCTTCTTCCCCGCCCCCGCCCCCCATGCCCAGATGTCCAGGTTCTTTCTACTGTTCTTTATTTATTAATAACTGGTTAACGTTGTCTTGGCTTGGATCTCAAGTAGGGTTGGGTCCAGAAGCCTTTTCGGTGGAAGGCTTCTGGGAGGTGTTAGAAGGGTTGGGAAGTGGAAAAGAAATTTGGGAAGGAGACATGGAGGTTGCTAAGCAGGACCCAAATTTGTCTTGGAGGGAGACTTTATTTTTAACCTGTTTTTTCTCTGGGAACTCAAGCAGGTGATACCTTCAGTTTATCCTCTCAATAAGCATCTCATGAGATTAAGTTAGGCTGAGTATGACTGGCTTACAGTGACCTGTCAAGTCTCCTTGATCCCTCTGATAAACTGAGAAACAAATATAATAAAAGCAGAATATCAGAGAATAGCCAGATGTACAAGGAAGGGTCAGGCGGACTAAGGCCCAGAATGAGCTGAGGCTTGCAATGAACACCAAGAATATTTTTAAAGGGTTCTTCGGGTATGTGTTGATCAAGAGGAAAGTCCCTGGTGAGATGGTGAAAGAGATAACTGGGAGAAGGCAAAACTGTTTAATTCCAATTTTGCATCTGTCTTTCCGCAAAAGGAAAATGTGGTTGAACCTATCAGAAGCTGCACCATGGGGGCAGAAGAGAAATGCAGATCAAAATAGGCAAGGAAGTGGTGAGAAAACACCCACCTGCTTGGAATGAATTCAAGTCTCTGGATTACATCCCTGGGTGCCACTAAAGGAACTGGCGGATGCCAAGGTGTACTGACTGTAATCTTTGAGAACTCCTGGAATATAGGGAAGGGCCAGAAAAATAGAGAAGAACCTGTGTTGTTTGATTCAAACAAATTGATTCAAGCTACAGACAATTCCACCTGGATGACTGAGAACCTTCATAGACATAGACGTGTTGTTCCAATCTTTGAAAAAGAGAAAAAAGTGGACCCAGGAAATCAGCTTGACGTCAATACCTGGGAAGGTCCTAGAACAGAATCTCAAGCAGTAGGTTTGCAAGCACTTAGAAAGGAACAAGGTGATTGTTAAAAGACAGCATGGTTTTATTAAAAACAGGTCATGCAGACTATTTTTTTTTCAAAGTAACTAGATTAGTAAACGAAGGGAATGCTGTGGATCTGCTGTACTTAGACTTCAGTAAGACATTTGATTAAGTTGACCATAGCTTCTCTTAGATAAAATGGAACAATGTGGGATGGATAGTCCCACTACTAGATGGATTCCTAGTTGGTTGAACAACCATACCCAACACATGGTCTTTAATGGAGCTTTTTCTACATGGAGGAAGACTTCAACATTTTCATAAATGACTTAAACAATGGGATAGAAGGGATGCTCATCAGCTTTGCAGACAAAAAAAGGGAGGGAGGGGGATTGCTAACAAGTCAGAAGACAGGCTCAAGGTTCAAAAGGTTCTTGAATATTGGGCCCTATCCAACAATATGCAGTTCAGTGGTGAGAAATTTAAGGTTCTGCACTTAGGCAGGAAAAATCAGATGCACAAATGCAAGACAGTACCTGGCTCATCAGTAATACAGGCAGTCCAAGCTTAGTAACCACAATTGCGACTGGCAACTCAGTCATTAAGTGAAGTGGTCGCTAAGTGAAACCGTGACTGTACTTATGATCTTACTTCAGCTTTCCTTTGCTTTGAAGACCTGGGAAGGCAAGAGGGGTGGATTTATTCTCCGTAGTGCCCAAGGATAGGTTAAGAACCAGTGGGTAGAAATTTCACACAGAGAGATCCAAACTCAAAATCAGGAGGCATTTCCTGACTCTGAGAGTGATCAAGCCGTGGAACAGCCCCTCTTGGGGGCTCCGTCACTGGAGGTTTCCAAGAAAACATTGGACAGCCATTTGTCTGGGATGCTCTGAGGACTCCTGCCCTGGGCAGGGGGAGGGACTAGAAGATCTCCAAGGTCTCTTCCAACCCCAGGACTCTATGATTCTGTGGTTGATCCTAGTCCAACACCTCAAATCAGCTTCTATATTACTAAAATGATGGGAGGTAAACAAACAAGCATATAAAAATAGACCCTTTCTAACAACAACAAAAATGGGAAACGAGTAAAAAAATAAATAAAAGAGGCTTAGAAAGACAAAAATGTTTTGGAAGCATGCTGAAATGTCAGGGTCCAGTGATCTTTGAGTGGTGAAACATCAATGTTGTCACCACAGAGAGAGCACTTATTTGCATCAAAAGTAAAATCAGTTTTTGCTTTGTTGCAATTTGCTATTTTTGTTTGTATCTCACTTCACCTGTACTCAATCAAAATGTGCTTTTTTGTACACTACTCAGAGAATGCTGCTATTGGGAAGTCTTAAAGTGCCGTGAATAAATATACGTTTGGGCTCTGCAGTGCTTCAGATGGAGGCAAAAACGATGCTCGGGAGAGTGCAGGGATCTGATGGTCCGTCTGTCTGCAAGTGCCGAAAGAGCCGCATCTGTCCTTGGTGTCCTGTGGTTTCCCTCCGCAGCTGCACTATGATCCGAGGAAAGGACACGTTGGGCTCAAGGGGTTCCAGATGGGGCCGCAGGCTCCAAAGCCCCTTCTTGCTTTGGAAGCTAAAGCACCAGACAGCTGGAAGAGATATTCCTACTCTTGGTACCAGGCAAAGACTGTCTCCTTTTTGTCTGTAGCTTGAATCATGTCAACTGGATTTCTATTTTCTTAGTGGAAACGTTTCACTCCTTATCCAAGGAGCTTCTTCAGTCTCAGACTGAAGAAGCTCCTTGGATAAGGAGTGAAACGTTTCCACTAAGAAAATAGAAATCCAGTTGACATGATTCAAGCTACAGACAATTCCACCTGGATGACTGAGAACCTTCATAGACTGTCTCCTTTTGTTTGTTTGTTTGTTTGAAATAATTTAAATAAATTTCCCCCAAACTCTCCCTTCAAGATGGGATGGGCAGCTTGCTGGCTCCTTGAGAAGTTGCCACGGTTTCCTGAGTCCCTTCCCATTTGTGACTGGAATTTGGTGAGATGGCTTATGGCAAGCAGCCCGGCTCCATTTAAATGGCAAATTGCTTGGAAACAGCTTCTGATTCTCTGTAAGATTAAGGGTGAGGGTTAAAAAGGAAGAAGCTGACAACTGAACAGATGAACTTTAGATCAAGTTAAGTTTTGTAAATTTTGTTACCTACATAATGTTTACAGTAGGGCACTGCTATTATAGTAAGCTTCTGATTAGATTTCAATATTTGCTTATAATCTAAGAGGTGGAATAATATTTTAATTTCATGCCAAGAGAAGGGCTATCAGAGTCAGGTGAATGAAACATCACGCCCATGTTCACATAATCTGCAACACCCAAAGAAACACACAGTACTACAGTTCAAAAGCACGGTCCAGGAGCCACAACCTGCTCAGGATGGTTTCCCACAACAAACTGAACCCCAAATTCCTTGGTCCCTCTCATGTTTGTGACCCCAGCAATAGTTTATCAACATCTTCAGAAAAACATGTCTGAGCGTTGGGAGACTGTAGAAAGGAGGGTGGACAAAGGTGATGGCTTGGGTCAAACCGCAGAAGCCAAAATGGGAGAGGTGCAATGCAAGGCTTCCTGGGGCAAACACCGTGTTCTGGGCTGACTGTTTTCCAGAACTGGATTGGTTCCTAGAACCAGGAAGGGAGCTGGTCCCACGAACCCAGCAGGAGCAGCTTGTGGATGAAGGAGGGGCTCAATCAGCAGAAGACCTGGTGCTTAAAGAGCAGTGATCCTGCTCCTCCGTTTTGGAGGACATTGAGGCAAAGTCTTGCAAAGGTTGTAGGAAGAGAGAAAAGAGAAGTCCAGTCTCCTGCAAATGGGGCAGTTTGAGTCATAGAATTGTAGAGTTGGAAGGGACCGCAGAGATCATCAAGTCCAACCTCCTACACACTGCAGGATTCACCATCCCATCCCAGCAGATGACTATCCAGCCTCTGACTGAAAACCTCCAGCGAAGTCCATGTTCATCTTCTTTGCTTCCCCTCACGGTACCTTTGAGCTAGCAATCCACAAGTGTAGTAAAGTGAGCATAATGAATGGATGAATGGAGATTATTCTCCCGGAAGACCCACAACAGCCACGGAGATTATTTTGATTTACCAGAAATTCACCATCATCCATTTGCTTCACATGTTTTTGCCTATGCATTCCAACTTACATCAAAGACAAATAAACCGTCCTCAATGGTTCATCTCTCCTTCCTCCTGAACCTATTTTACCATCACATTTATTGCTGGAAAATGTAGCTTCTGGAGCAGGAATGAGAACATAATTCTCTCTCTTTCTGGACAAAACTTCTTTCCTTGAAGCTACTGTTATAAGAAAATTTCTTATGATGCAAATAGGGCTTTCTCTTGAAAGACAGGCCCAGCATCTTCTCAAGGCAAATGGCTGAGCGGTTAACATTTCTCCTTGCCCACCCGCCCGCCCACCCCATGGTCTGGGACTTCGCAGCTGTTTTTTGGATAACCAAAATATGTACCACATTGACTGGTGAAAGCCACAAGGCTTGGCTGCTCTTGATGTTCTTCTCTGCAGGCTTGGAGAAATGCTGGACACGTTGTTGGCAAGAAACCCTGAAGCGTAAACTCAGATTCCATGGTGCAGCCCTGGGATGGCAGCGGCCACTCCTCAAACCCCTTCTGCAGGCAAGAATCGGCCTCTTACTTTTTTCCCAAAGTGTGGGAAAAAGGAATTCATAGGACAAGTTTCTGAAGGAAGGGCAAAATCATCCAAGAGCTTTTTGGCACCTTGAAGAGTCCAGGGGTGTCCACAGGATATGGTCAGAAAACTCAGGGTGGTGGCAGCGCATAAAAAACCAGGCAAACCTTTGATTACAGCATGGCAGCTGCCATCTAGATATTTTGAACACACTCCTTGGTAAAAGGTAAAGGTAAAGGTACCCCCCGCACATTTGTGCAGTCGTGTCCGACTCTAGGGGCCGGTGCTCATCTCCGTTTGTTAGCCGAAGAGCCAGAGTTGTCCGAAGACGCTTCCGCGGTCACGTGGCCAGCATGACGTGCGCAGAACGCTGTTACCTACCCACCGAAGTGGTACCTATTCATCTACTTGCATTTGCATGCTTTCGAATTGCTAGGTTGGCAAGAGCTGGGGCGAGTGCGGGAGCTCACTCCGTCACGCGGGGCTAGGGATTCAAACCTCCGAACGTGCGATCTTCCGATGGACAAGCCTGGCGTCTTACCCACTGAGCCACCATGCCCCCAACTTGGACACCCCTGTTAAAGACTAGCAAACTGATTATCAGATAGGCACAAAGGTGCGTATTAGCTTCCAGGTATCACAGGAGTCTTTGTTGTCCTTGGGAAGAGATACCTGGGAGAGAGATGGGCATTTCTGGGAAGAGGGATTGTTCCACCCTGCTTTGGATGTATCTGGTGCTGAAATGTATCTGGAATGTGCAGCCGCCCCCTCCTTCACAGCAAACATAATAGACTGCTCTAATTTGAGATGAAATCACTCGGCATCTGGCAAACTCTTTGGACTGGAGGTGAGCGGGGTGTGAGAAGACCCCTGTGGGGAGGCCCACCTCCCAGGCTGCTTTCAACCCTGAACTAAGGAGGAGCTCAATGGCCCATTGGCAGCCATTAATCTGAGTTGCGGCGGCGGCGGCCGGCTGGCCGGCCGAAGGGCCGCGTCTCCGCCCACCCCCTTCTTCTCTCTTGGAAACTCTTGCATGTGTCCCATCTCATTGTGTCCTCTCCCGCGGGCCGGCCCCTCTCTTTTGACAAGCCACTCCATCGGTCTTGCCAGGCGGGGAGGGAGGGAGGGAGGGAGCGAGGGCGGCATGCCATTGTCCGCCTCTAAAGAACAATCTGGGTGTCCTATGCAAATCTTCATTCGAAGACCCTGGGAACTGGGTCTCCGGAGGGGAGCGGGGGAGGGAGGAGAGGCCTGGGGCGGGCAGGAGGGAAGATCTTTGGCAGGCCGCTTCAGGAGCAATTCAGGCGCTGGGGGAGCTCCTTCCTTTGCTCTGCTTCCTTTTGGAGGAGGACACACCCAGGCTGAATGTGCGGGTCTGTGCGCTCCGTCTTTCGGGCATGGCCTGAGCAGGGGTGGAACAAAAGATGATCACAGGAGCATTCCAAAGCCGCCTCTACTCCTGGGAAGGTCGCTGGCCTGTTCTTAGCAAGCCTAGAATTGACCCAACGCTGCCTGGCGCTCAGGTCTTTCCGGTATTTCTAGAGCAACAGAGAGGTGCAGACTTGCCTTCTCGAAGGAACCTGCTGCGTTTGTTCTTTTTCTTCTGCTAGATCTTCCAAATCAGCTGGCCAGATGGGTGCAGGGATATAGGCCCGGTGGTGCAGTTGGATCATGTCAGAATCTGAGTTTCGTAATTTCCAAGAGCTCCCCCTGTAGACACAAGGTCGTCTTATTCACTCTTTCCAGGACCTGCTTCGCCGGGGTGTTTATGGCCATAACGGCCAGCCCAGCCCACCCCACCCCCTGCTTAGAAAGGCCCTGGACCGCTGAGCGGAGCCCAAGCCTTGGCCCTTTCATGCAAAAATCAACTGGAAAGCAGCTGTCCTCCCTCCCTCGCTTTCTTCACTTCAGTGGACTAATTTAGCTGGAGAAATTAATGTTGCTGTTGCTCTTTAACCTAGTTAATTAGACACGCTTGCCAATCTGCCCTGAAACACACAGCGCCACACCAAGAGGCCTGACTGAAAGAGCATGGTGGGAGTCAACCTGAAGACCCAGAGAAGCAGAGGATGGAGACCTGGTTGAGAATGACGAACGAAAGAGGCTGTTTTGGAGGCACTCGCTGGGAGGTGGCCCTGCTGGTTTTCTCCTTGACAAACTGCTGTTAAGCTCTAGAGCAGTGTTTCTCAACCTTGGCCACTTGAAGATGTGTGGACTTCAACTCCCAGAATTCCCCAGCCAGGAGGATGGGAGTTCATTTCTGGGAGTTGAAGTCCACACATCTTCAAGTGGCCAAGGTTGAGAAACACTGCTCTAGAGGAACTCCATGGGGTCTGCAACGGTCACTTGGCCACAGATAACTCTCTGGGCAGGCCAATGCTCCATCCACATTCCCAGTTTCCTTCAACTGGCTCTCTTTCTCTTCCTCCTCTGATAACCAGTCAGAAAAATAAGGAGCACAATTTGTACTTTTCCTTACCAGTTTTTGCGAAAAGGTCATGCCGGGCAGCCTTGTGTGCTGAAAGAAAGCGACTCGCTCTCTTCTCTCGCTGTTCCGCATGGACTGTTGGCCTGGGCATAAAGCAGGCAGACGGAGGGGAGGGATGCACTTGAGGTGAAGGACAGCTGTCCTGCACAGTGTTCAGCAAGAGCTGGTGTTTGGGTGGTGTGGGCTTGAAGTCTGCCTTCATGTTTTGGCTCTTACCTACATTGTAATGATTTGATAGCTGTGAAATCCTTCAGGACCATTGGCTGAGATGCTCTGATGTCAGGGAAGGCCGTTGCCAATAATTGGCTGAGCTGCTGAGACTTGACAGGGGAACAAAGCTGGCAGAAGACATAAGGGGAAAAGGGTGTGTGTGTGTTGGGGGAGGACATTCTAGGGTAATGAAGGAGGCACCTTGGACCTGGGGAGGATTTGGAAGGAATAGCTGGAGGAGAAAACGGAAGCAGATGGCTATGGAAAAGGCAGCCTCCTGGAGACACTTCAAAGCTGCATGGAAAACTTTTGCAGGGTGCAGTCCAACCGCTTTCTCAGGCAGTGAGTTGAGAAGGCAGCTTTGTGACACATGACTGAGACACACAAGAGGGCACTCTTGTGCCAGGCTGTCCTGACCAAAGATCTGGTCTGGAGATCTTTGGTTGATGCTTTGAAGAACATAAAATGTTTAGCCTATGGGCTTAGCAGTGGTCCACAGGTGTCGGTGGAATACAGCTGCCACCATCACGGGTGGACTAAAACAACCAAAAATTATAGTAAACTTTGAGAGCATCTTGGAATAGAGACCTGCCTCTTCAGAAGAGGTTCTCTTCCAAATCCTATTTGTTGTTTAGTCGTGTCCGACTCTTAGTGACCTCATGGACCATAGCACGCCAGGCCTTCCTGTCCTCCACTGTCTCCCGGAGTTTACTCAAATTCATGTTCGTTACATCGGTGATGCTATCTAACCATCTCATCCTCTGCCGTCCCCTTCTCCTTTTGCCTTCAGTCTTTCCCAGCATCAGGGTCTTTTCCAGTGAGTCCTCTCTTCGCATTCGGTGGCCAAAGTATTTGAGCTTCAGCTTCAGCATCTGTCCTTCCAATGAGCAGTCAGGGTTGATTTCCTTTAGGATTGACTGATTTGACCTCCTTGCAGTCCAAGGGACTCTCAAGAGTCTTCTCCAGCACCACAGTTCGAAAGCATCAATTCTTCGGCGCTCAGCCTTCCTTATGGTCCAACTCTCACAGCCATACATTACTACTGGAAAAACCATAGCTTTAACTATACGGACCTTTGTCGGCAAGGTGATGTCTCTGCTTTTTAATATGCTGTCTAGGTTTGCCATAGCTTTCCTCCCAAGGAGCAAGCGTCTTTTAATTTCATGGCTGCAGTCACCGTCTGTGGTGATCTTGGAGCCCAAGAAAATAAAATCTGTCACTGCTTCCATCTCTTCCCCTTCTATTTGCCAGGAAGTGATGGGACCAGATGCCATGATCTGAGTTTTTTTAATGTTGAGTTTCAAGCCAGCTTTTGCAGTCTCCTCTTTCACCCTCATCAAGAGGCTCTTTAGTTCCTCTTCACTTTCTGCCATTAGGGTGGTATCGTCTGCATATCTGAGGTTGTTGATATTTCTCCCGGCAATCTTAACTCCGGCTTGTGATTCATCCAGCCCGGCATTTCTCATGATGTACTCTGCATATAAGTTAAATAAGCAGGGTGATAATATACAGCCTTGTCGTACTCCTTTCCCAATTTTGAACCAGTCGGTTGTTCCATGTCCGGTTCTAACTGTTGCTTCTTGACCCGCATACAGGTTTCTCAGGAGACAGGTAAGGTGGTCTGGTACTCCCATCTCTTTAAGAATTTGCCACAGTTTGTTGTGATCCACACAATCAAAGGCTTTAGCATAGTCAATGAAGCAGAAGTAGATGTTTTTCTGGAACTCTCTTGCTTTTTCCATGATCCAGCGAATGTTGGCAATCTGATCTCTAGTTCCTCTGCCTCTTCGAAACCCAGCTTGCACTTCTGGTAGTTCTCGGTTCACATGCTGCTGAAGCCTAGCTTGTAGGATTTTGAGCATAACCTTGCTAGCATGTGAAATGAGCGCAATTGTACGGTAGTTTGAACATTCTTTGGCATTGCCCTTCTTTGGAATTGGAACGTAAACTGACCTTTTCCAATCCTGTGGCCACTGTTGAGTTTTCCAAATTTGTTGGCATCCTATGATGAACAGCAATCCTGTGTCTGCCTTCCACTGTTGTTGCCGTTGAGAAAAGTGACCTTTCACGCTAACGTCTAAATGAAGAAGGATAGAGGTGGAAATGTTGACGTTATTTCTATCCTGATTCCTTGGAAGTCCCCCTTTTTTCCTGTCCAGAATAAAAGAAAACTGCCCATCGTTGATAGGACTGTGATGGGGCAGCCCCAGTTCCCTCCTATCCACAGGTAGCTAAAGAGACCCAGTAACTGAATCACAGGGCTTGTTTTCTGGGGAAAGTTGGATTGTTTAAAAGCTCTTCAGCAAGTCCCAACTGCCCAAATTATGACTCCTGCAGACTGAGGGAAGGGGAGGGCTGTGGCTGAAGAGGGAGGAGGACGAGAGGCCAGGTCTGCTGGGTCACAGAAGGGCCGTGGTGTGTAGCCAAGAGTGAGATTTTGTAGTTCGTCAAAGTTGCTGGAGATGAGGAGGATCACAGGGGTGAAGCCGCGTTGTGCAGGAGGGGAGAGGAGGTATCTGAGGGTTGTTTTCTTTCTCCAAAGCTGGTTTGGCTTTCCCAGAAAGTATCCCCATCAGAGTTACCTGCCCTCCTCCAAAGGCAGCACAGGATCAGGATCCTTGCACTCGGTTCATTTGTCTTCAGAGACGCTCAAAAGGTTAGCCTTTGCATGCAGGTGACAATCTGGGTTAGGGTAGGGCAGGGGTGCCTGCAGGGTTTGTCCAAAAAGTTAAGATGGCAGCCAAAACACACACAAAAAGCAGGCCAAGCTTTGATTGCACCATCGCAGCCAACATCTTGGCTTTTTTGACCACATCCTGCAGACACCCTGAAATAGCAACCATATCAGGGCTGGAATGTCTGAACTAGATGGCAGCCAAGAATTTGCACGTTTACTATTTCTTTGTTTCTATTGTAAGGTCCCTGGCTTACACTGTTTTACCCAAGTTCCTGAGGTTGCCAAAAGAGAGACTTGAGTCGAGGCTTGGAGATTTAAAGTAACAGCGTTTATTTGGCCAAGCAAAGCTGGGTGGAATCTCTGCAGACATCATGGCAGTGAAATGTCTGGGAAGAGATCCACACCCACACATTGCAACTTCAACACTTATATAGGTTTCCTAAGTTCAATAAGTGAACCCTCTCCTAGTGAGAGTGCAAGGTCTCTGTATTTGCATTTCTAGCAGTAAGAAAGCATAAACGAACTCTCTCCTAGAGACAGAGCGTCTCCTGGTATTCTAAACATCCTTGCCTGAACTACTTCTAGACGGCAGCCAAGAATTTGCACGTTTACTATTTCTTTGTTTCTATCTAGTAGACCCCTGTATCAATCGAAGAGAATATTTGTAGCTCAGGATTGAACTGTGGAGTCCTTGGTGCTCTCTGAACCTTGTTCTTCTTGCAGACGTTTCATTGCCCGACTAGGCAACATCTTCAGTGCGAAAAGGGAGTGGGACTTGCTCTCTGTTTATATCCCATGGCTTGTCCTGCTTGTGTTGGTGGAGGTGTTGTTCTCCCCTTAGGAGTTCCTTGATTGTGCTGTTGTTTGCTGATTGGTTGATTGACTGAGTTAATAGTTCCTTTATTAGGGTATATTGTGCTGTTTGATTGTTCCTCTGGTGCTAATCTAAGCCAAATCCAAAAACTCTAGAGAATTCCTCGAAGCTTGGCACTCAGACAAAGCAACCATCAACAGACACATAGAGGTAAACAACATTTACATACCATTCATAAGAGACAATAGAAAAGCCAAAAAATCAGAACACCTCCTTACCAGCAATCAATACCCAGATATGCAAAAGATTAACACGAGGATTAGCACCAGAGGAACAATCAAACAGCACAATATACACTAATCAAGGAACTATTAACTCAGTCGATCAACCAAGCAGCAAACAACAGCCCAATCAAGGAACGCCTAAGGAGAGAACAACACCTCCACCAACACAAGCAGGACAAGCCATGGGATATAAACAGAGAGCAAGTCCCACTCCCTTTTCGTACTGAAGATGTTGCCTAGTCTGGCAATGAAACGTCTGCAAGAAAACAACAAGGCTCAGAGAGCACCAAGGACTCCCCAGACCCCTGTATGTTTGCAGCCCCAATATGGTAGCCCCAACAGAACCCAATCGCCTTTCACTTTGATCCCTTTTGTTGGGAATAGCTGGGCGTTGCTATCCCCCATTCACAAGTATGCCAACATGCCTGGTTCCTCCCTTGAGCCTCAGAAGAAGATGGTTTCTTTTGTGATGGAAGGGCCCATCTCGTTTTTGCAGAGAATGGGTCTTCTGCAGGTTGATAGTATTTTCCAATTGTTTCTTCTACCTATTTCCTTGTGGTTTAAAAAAAATCCTTTTTTTCTTTTTTGGTAGGAAAAAATCCACTCTAGACTAAACTATCTAGACAGCAATAACAACAACACCCTAGGAAATGGCTTTGTTTTTTCCTAAAAAACCCAAATCTGTAAAGGAGGAAAAGTCAGAGTCATCGCACCGTCGCTTTCTGGCTGCAAGCGTCCCCCGCTGCCCCCAGGAACCGGCGGCTCCCCACACGAAGCTGGGGAGTGTCTGTGAAGTTGCTCCTTCCAGGCCCGCAGCGATCCCCTGCTTGGCTTCCCCCTTTCTTCCAGTGAATCGGTTCAGTGGCCTAGAGATGCGTCCTGTTCAGAAGGGAAGGCAGAGGGGAGAAGATGGAAGGGGAAAGGGGACGCACCTGTTTCTCGATCAACTTTGCCCGTCCAGATGCCTGTCAATGGCGAGAGGAATTTAGAGCCTGCCAGGCTTCTGGGGATGCCGCCTCCCTCCACTTCTTGCTCCTTGTCCCTCAGACTCCCTGAATTATACTTGTTTGCTCTACTGCTAATATTCAGAAGCTGCCTTTCCCTTGTAACCAGGTGTGGTGCTGCAGAGAGTGCCTGGTCTTTGGCGAGTGTGGTCGAAGCCCCCCCCCCCCCCGTCTTTTTCTTTGCTCCCATCTGGGTTTGTTATCTCTGCCGCCTTTGCTCCTTTTTGTTTTCTGTTGGGCTTTTGGTTATGTTTTTAACAATTTTTAAATTGATTTTAAACTATTGTATTGTGAACTGCCTAGGGTTCCTCGAGAGGGAGATGGGTGGGATATAAGTATGATTGATTGATTGATTGATTGATTGATAGATAGATAGATAGATAAATATAAAATTTGTAAACTGCCCAGAGTCACTGGGAGTTGGGCAGCATATAAATTTAATAAATCAAATTAAATTATGTTCTGGAGCAGCTCCAGGGTTTCCCACTCTGAACTGATTCACAACAGTGGTCACCCCAAGTAAATTGATCTATCAGTTTTACAGTAATTCAAAGGTAGTAAAGGTTCCCCCCGCACATTTGTGCAGTCGTGTCCGACTCCAGGGGCCGGTGCTCATCTCCGTTTGTTAGCCGAAGAGCCAGCGTTGTCCGAAGACGCTTCCACGGCCATGTGTAGAGGGGGAGAATTGCACGGCCATCTTGGCTCTTTTGACCATAGCCTGCAGACACCTCTGCAAACAATAAAGAGATGCAATCCCAGACGGAGGAAATGGGTGGAGAGGCGTTTATATCTCGTCTCCCTCACCTGCCTCTGAAAAGTGCCGCCGTTGACCGCAAGCAACAAGAGGGAAATTGTTCTGGGCAGCCAAAGGGCTGGTTTAACTTCTTTCTGCACCTGAACGGCACCTTTCATGGAGGAGACTGTTCATGAGATCTAGAATTACTTGGAACCGTTTTGCCAAGGGTGTGCCATCTTGCCTGCTCCGGCTGCCACTTCTCCATGCCCGCTGGATCAGCAGCCCCCGAGGACGGTTCTGCCACCACTTGCCCTTGGGAGAACCAAGATGCTTTAGGAACAGGGGCCACAGAGTTCCTTTTCCCTCCCTTCTCCTGCTCCTTTCGTGGAATGTCTTCTAAAATGGTAGATCTGAGTACCAAGACTATCTGCTTGTTACCCATTTGTAAGCTGCTCTGGGAGAGTGAGGTGCAAATGCATTGAGCAAGTTAACTGCTTTCAAAGCCATCATCTCTCCTATGCAACCAGCATGCACCAGCTCCGAGGATCATCCGTCTGCATGGCCATGTGGGAGAAGTTAACCGGGAAAGATGCATTTGCCCCAGTGAGTCCCCTGGCAATCCCGTTCCCTCTCTTCCCCTCAGCCTTCTGCTCCCATTCACAATATTGGTGTGTCTTGGGGCAAGGAGCATGCCTGCTTGTTCACTCTGTGCTGTACAAATGTACACCTGATCAAGTGGCGATGATCCACTAAAGCTTATGGGTTCATCAGTGCACCACAAAACTCATTGCGGGCTTCAAGTCTTCAGAAACTGAAAATGCGTTGCTGATTTTGTACTTTTATAACCCTTCTCTCTTATTCTCAAACAACAGCGTTGGATCTCTGCTCAATCACATTTTTATCTTCTTGAGTTAGGTCTGGCTGAGACACAGCAATTGGCCAAGATGCCATTCAGCAGCTGAGTTCAGATGACCCACTGAAGCACAATGCCATTTCAGCCAGTTGGGTTGGTCTACGGTCCAGTGCGTTGGCTCCATTAACTGAGCCATGGTTGAGTTTACCCTGGGTAAACACGTGGCGCAATCCCAGCCTGTGGGAGCTGTTTGGCTGCCGGGGATTTGAATCGGTCCCTCCCAATCCTGCTTACACGTGCCTGCCTTACTTGCTGCTGGCGCTCATAACTGCAGCAAACCCCAGTGCAGGAATTGTGTTGGCGAGAGCAGCCACCAACCAATAGATGGCAGCAGAGAGCTTGCCTGGCTTCCTCGGCCAGGTTGCTGCCCCCTCTGGCCTCCCAGATCTAGCTGCCCTCACAAACAGTGCTCTGTGTCCTCATGATACGTATCAACATATAATAACTGTAGCCACAATAATATGCATTGACAGATAAATCATATTCCTCATGTGCACAGCATACTTGCAACACACACACACACACACACACACACACCTTTCGTGTACATGATCCCAAACAAGCTCCTGGTTTTGGAGTTCCTCTGGACCTGGAAGAGGGAAGACCAAAGGAACACACACGCTTTCAAGAGGGTTCCTTTCATGCGGAAATCCGAGAAGGGAGCCACGGGTTGGGGAATGCCTCGAGCAGAAGCAGAGGGAGAAGCAGCTGCCTCCTTGGACCTTGCGTGTCCGGACCACAGCCGGGCCTACTTGAAACTGTCCCCCAACGAGAGCCGGGCAGACGTGGCTGGAGAAGCCAGAAGAGCAGCCCCGGACCATCTCAGGGCTGGAGCAACTCTTCCTCCCCCCACCCCCCGCAATTCTAGGTGACTCAAACTTGCATCTGAAATGGTTCATTTCCAGAAGATGAAGATGCACTTTCAGCTGAAGAAACAGAGCTCCAGGTTTCTGGGAAAAGGCACTCCCGCAGAGAGGCTGCTGAAAGAGTGACCGTTCAGCTGAACTGGAGGAAATCACCCCAAAGCAAGAAGAGTTACAGTGAGTAGACCAGGATGACCAAGCAGAAACAGACTGTCAGCTCCTCTTTGGAGGTGGACTGGAAGAAAGCAATGGTGGACTGGTAAGCATGCAGAGACACAACGGGAACCTTGAACTCCTTCAGCTTAGGAGGACCTTGAACTCTCTCATTTAGCTTTGTTTTAACTTTAGTTATTTAACTTAGCCCTGTGCCGGACTAGTTGTTCCTTTACAATTGGGAATTTCTAGTCTAAAATAAACTGTTCAAAGTGCTAAAACTCATTATTGGTCCATTGAAGGGATTATGACCTGCTTCAAGTCCGCTTCCACAGCAGCAAGAAATTATTTCAGCGGTTCAAGTGGAAGCACTTTATTATAAAAATAATAGATTCCTTTGGGCTTCGAGCCACAGTAGCCTTTGCTGGCTGGACCATGGCTTGTGCTGCATTAACTGCCATACAAAGCTATTTTCCAGTCCAACGGAATAAACTGGGATATACAAAATTAACTGTGACTGGCACGAGGCTTGTCGCTATATCAGCCCAGGCTGGGAAGAGGGCCTGCAGCAGAGGGGCGAGCGAAGGCCTCTCGGTGCCTGGACGGACACAGCTCGGCTGGCTGGGACGGCGGAACAGGTGGGACCTCCCTTGGCCCAGCCCCACTCTCGGGGCTGTCACCTGGGGAAAAAGTGAAGTCTTGCGTCTCACCTGGAGCTTCTGGAGAAAAGATGGATCTGCATCTAATACCGAAATCCAGCCAAGGAGAACTCAGCTGAGTGGACGGACAGTCTGCAAGGGAGCCCCACCATTTTGGGAAGCTGGAGTGTGAAGAGCAGCTTTCCTTCGTCTCTGAAGCCGCCCGGAGGGTCCTGAGCAGGTCCCGCTCCCCCCCACCCGCTTTGCCCCTGGCAGCAGGCTGGCCGGCCAGGCGAACCCCCAGCGCATCCTGCCTCTCTCGAGCAGCCTCATGATGTCACAGGCTGTTCCCCTGCAGACTTCAAGTGCCATTTTTAAGAGAAAAGACCCAAGACTATTTCCTGCAATAAGCTTAACCCTAAGTTCTACACCCACATTACGTATTCTTGAGAGGCCAGCAGACTTTTGGGTTTAAAATATCTTCAGGATAGCTCCCAAAAGAATGCAAGGAGCTCGGGGGATGTGTTTTCTCACAAGTCCTCTGGGAGGGAGTTACCTGTAGGTTGAGGGAGCAGCCCTGGCCCAAGTTTCTGGGCTTCGGGTCTTGAGGCCCTTGTCCAGGGGTGGGCAACCCACAGCCCAGGTGCCAGGCGGGCCCCAGCCTCCCCACGCCCTCCCTTCAAGGGCTGCCAGGTCTCAAAAGCTCAGTGGGTTGCACGAATTCGGCCCTCGCTGGCAAGCGGAGCTCTGGACAGTTGACGATGGGGCTCATCTGTGAAAGCATAATGCGAGTGGCGGGCAGCAGGCGCTTGGCGACGGGAAATGCTGAACGTGCTTTATAACATCGGACCCGACCCCCGCACTCAGTAAGCAGGTCGCTGCGGAGCCTTCGAGCACCGCTACAGAAAAGCTTCCCCGCATTTTAGGGGAGCCTGGAGCCCAGCTCAAGTCCGGGTCACCCCAAACGCAGGTGCCCCGCCGTACACGCGTGTGCGCGTGAGTGTGAGTTCGCCCCTGGGGTTTCAGTCCTCTGCCTCCAGGCTTCCTGCCTTGCAACTTCCCTCTCACTCCTTTGCACAGTTTTCTCCTACTGGATATTTTCTATTAATTTAAGAACCAATTTCCCCAGATGGCATGTTTTAAATTGATTAATGGGAAATAACACTCCGACGGCATTAAGCTTGCAGTAAATATCTCATGACAATATTTTGACAATTAATTCCAACAAAGTAACCTAATGAGGAAATTCACTGAGGCAACATTGACACAGGAACAGAAAATGAATACTTATTATCCAGGACTTGCATACCTGTTAGGCTTGCCGTCGGTTAAGTCAGCTGCGGTTTACTGAATTAATCCAATTTTTGAGTTACACAACATGCTGGACTAGGAACTAACCCCGTGGGATGAGTTCACACAGCACACAGGATAAACTGTGGCTGGCTGTTTGTGGTTCAGTGTTTCATGTGGCCATTTCTGCTTCTCCCCCCCCCCCCCCATTTCATCTGAACTGGGTTTGCACAACACACAGACCCAGCAACATGGGGTGGGTAGTAGTTAATGATCTGGATTTACATGAATCCAGTGTGCTAAACCATCTGAGGGTGTATCTGCAAGGCATGGCAGATTATGTGAAACAGCAACTGTGTTTCTTTGCTTGGATTCAGGGCTTATCATGTTATGTTATAGGCCTTGGGGACAAGGGTATCTGCAGGGAGGGGTCAAAAAAGTCAAGATGGTGGCCACACCCAGGTGACCAATGCCCCACCCCTTTTTACGTGCGATACAAGATTGCATGGTTGTGGCTGCCATCTTGACTTTTTTTACCCCCTCCCTGCAAATCCCCCTACTTGGGGGTGTGGCTGTGCACAAGGCTGACTACAGTCCCCAGCCTTCTCTAGCCACTCTACCAAATTAACTGAAATGAGCATCTCCTTCTGACACAACCGTTTTCCTTTTTTGGAAAAGAGAGCATTTGGGTCCATGAGAAAAAACAAAATCCACAGTCTAGTAATACCTGCATTCCTATTTTCTGTTTTCCTATTTCCTAACCTCTTTTTATTTTCACCAAAATCATGGAGTGTGTCACCAACACAGGAGTGTTGTCAGAATGACAGAGGAGGAGGGATATTCCCACAGTCCTGGGGGTGGATGAGCGATCAGTCGGTGATGCCAGGCCAGCGTAAAAGAAGAGGGAGGACTTTGTGGTTTGGGGAACCACAGAAAGAGCCGCAGCCTCCGCATGTTCTGTGAACCAGGCTGTTGTGCTAAGCCTAGTAGGGTTTATTTGCGTAGGTGCAGCATGTTATGTGAACGCAACTCTTGCGTTTCATTGGCCCAGGTGCACCTGTTGTGAATCCAGTCCTGGACAGTTCTGATGTGCTCTGAGGCACCTTTCACGCTCCTGGATGGCACCAACGAAGATGCTGAAATGCTGCTCCTAACCGGTGTCCCCATTAGATGCAGGGATTAGCGAAGCTCCTAGATCTCAGAGAGAAAAACGGTTCTGCAAAAATGGACGGATTCGCCTTCAGCCCAAATCTGGGCCAAGGCCCCAAAATGAAGACTGGGCCCACTTTGGGGTTCATCCCTGAAGAGATGTTCTGGAGCTGGAGAAGGTAATCCCAAATTAAAGCCAAACCCCAACCGAGGGGGGCTGGGCCCTTCAGAAAATAAACCAAGTCAGGGGACCTAGATGGGCCTGGCGCAGAAGAATGGCGGTGGGATAGAGAGTCATCCAAAGACGCGTCTGCAGGGCAGGATAAAAAAAAAATAAAATGGTAAAATTAAGACCGTGCAATCAAAGCCCCCCCTTTTCATGTGTGTGCAACTCCACCCCCAGAACCTATTTCCCTGGGACACACTTGCTGAAAACCAGTGGTGGCATTTCCTGTCATTTCCAGGCAGAAAACTCCTGAAAACTGTTGGGTAAGCCTAAAATTTTGAGTAAACTCCGAGAGACAGTAGAGGACAGGAAGGCCTGGCGTGCTATGGTCCAACGACTGAACAACAACAACAAAGCCTAAAATAGTTTTTTTTAAAAATGACAGCCCCGGCAAACTCTCTTTCCAAAAGAGAACGGGAGAAAAAAAGGGGGGAAAGAGAGAGTGACATCCTCTTTCCCTCATCACTTGGGCCTCCCTCAAAAGTTACACGTTGCTCCAGCCACCAGAAGCGACGCAGACGTCACGCGAGCCCTGCCTGACCATCGGATTGTGTGGACCCTGCCAGCTGCGGCCTGTTTGCAAACCAGGCTTTACGGGAGGCGGGAAGCAGACTGCCCGGCGTCGTTCTTCTCCGGCCTCTCTTCCACCGCGCAACCCGGGGCAGCGGCCGAGCGGAGCCCGCTCCGGACGCGCCGCCGCGCGCTGCTGCAACCTCGCTCGCCGCTGCGCGCTGGGACGCTCCGCGGCGATGCCGACTGGCCCTCCGGCGTCCGGGGCGTCGGGCCGTGGCTCCGGCGGGCGCCCGCTCGGTCGCGGGGCTGCCTGGCTGGAGGGCTCCCGGGAGCGGGAACTCCAGACCGAGGCCCCTCCCCGCCTCGGCCCTGCAAACTCCGTCGTCAAGAGCGCAATTGTCGGGTCGGGAGCTCGTTCCTCCCGTCGTCCTTTCCTCAGCCCGACAGCCTTCCAGGGAAAGAAAGACCTTTTTGCAGCTCCGGACGGCTCTTTCACCGCCAGCTGGCCCTCGAAGCCGCCTGGGCCGCAGAGGCGGAGAAGGGGGCTATTTATACACACCTGAATGGAAAAGGTGCAGCCTTTCAGCGGAGAAGAATTGGGGGGGGGGGGATTTGGTTTCCCCGCTTTTTTATGTGAAACTCATCCCCGGCTCCCCTGGCTTCGGGCCTTGGGACTCAACCAAACTGGGCCAGGCAGGAGAGGAGGCGACCCAGGAAAGGAAGCAGATGGGCGGCAAAGGATCTGCCAGCTGGGGGGGGGGGGGCGTGGGGGGTGTTCCGTGACACTCCCTGGAGGGCCTGGGCAAGTCACTTGGCTGGGTCTCCCTTGCAAGGCTGTTGGAAGGCTGCAGCTTAGACCTGCTTGGATGAAAAGCAGAATAAGCAGAGTTGAATTCTGCAATCTGAGTAAATGGGGCGGGTTGCACCAACAGGGGTGATTTTGCTTAGAATCATAGAACCATAGGGTTGGAAGGGACCTTGGAGGTCCTCTAGTCCCACCCCCTGCCCAAGGCAGGAGTCCTCATACCATCTCGGTCAAATGGTTGTCCAATCTTTTCTTGGAAACCTCCAGCGATGGAGCACCCGCTGCTCCGGGAGGCCAGCTGTCCCACTTATTCAGCAGCTTGGTCCTCCTTTCTGCCCCTCCGTTCCCCTCCAGCAAGTGTGGCTGGATCCGGGAGCAAGGAGGACCACGCACATCCCAGCAACTGCCACTGGAACACTTCATGATTTCTGAGGCCATATACTTCCAACTTTATCTTCACAGTCCTACTGGCTAGAGCAGTGTTTCTCAACCTTGGCCTCAGCCAGCCATGGGGAATTCTGGGAGTTGAAGTCCACACATCTTCAAGTGGCCAAGGTTGAGAAACACTGCTCTAGAAACTCACTTCCTATGCCCATGAGATGCAAGCTGCAGCATGAGATTCTTGGGGATTGGTCAGTGAAAGAAATACAGCAAAACAGGACAATTTTCAGGCCAAGACCAATCTGCCTTTGGGTATTTTGGAAATGCGGTCTGCAGTGTCCTCAGTAAATGGTGGTAGCAGAAAGATGGCCCATGCGTGACATCATCACGGAAATGCCACCACTACATATTTGCGTGCTGATGCCCGGCACAAGCACGGGGGTGTTGGGGGGGGGGGGGCTGTCAAAAAAGCCAAGATGGCAGCTGCAACCGCGTGTTCAAAGCCCTGCCCTTTTTTAGGCGCATCACCATGCATGTAAAAAAAACAAGGCTTTTCATGGTCCCAGCTGCCATCTTGACTTTTCTGACCACCCCCGGTGTAAGTAAATAAGTGGTGGCATTTCTGTGATAACTAGTGCAGTCATGGCCTTCCTGCAGATCCTGGCTTTGCTTTATTCCGCCCATTCCTCTTCTATTTATGGTGGATCCACCTTGCCAAGAGGAGGAGAGCAGAAGGACCCTTAGCCTGCTGGTCGAAGAGCTTCATGCTCCAGCCCGGCATCCTGGAGACGCGGGGGGGGGGGGGAGATTCCGCTCTTCCAGGACTCGGCCGGTGAATTCTCCCCCAGTTGGCCCCTCAAACAACCCTCCCGAAGCAGGTGCTCGGGAACTCCCACCTTCTCACTCATCACTGTGTTGGGGGGCCACGACGGTGTCAGCCCTGCGAGGTAGTCCAGACAAGAAGCACAACCAGGAGTAATCACTCTATCTTTATTGTAAGGTTGCAGTAGCAGAATCTTGCAAGTCGGAAAGTACCCCTCCCGTCCCTCACTTTTACTCTCCCGAAAACTAGGGAGGGCCCCTTCTGAGACATTTGCCAGGCCCCCATTCCTCCTGCGGGCTCAGCTGCCTCTTATCTGACCGTGGCCTAGTCTGCGTCTCTTCCTCCTGTCTCCCAAGGTCATTCCCACAGACCATTGCCGACGGTGCCTTTCTGCTCCCCAGATCGACAGGAGGGAGTCAGCCGAGGTGAGAGAAGGGTTAGTAGTGCTGGTCATGTAAGGAATTTGAAATACTCCTAAGTGGCAGCTTTGCGACCCCACCTTTGTGCCAAAAAATCAGGAGGAGCCTGGTAGCGCCTTTTCCGACTACCCAATTTGGTTAAAAGGCAGAAGCTCGCGATTTCATCAAATTGGGTAGTCAGAAAAGGGGCTACCAGAATCCTTCTGATGTTGTGCCACCGCAGACCAATGTGGCTCTCCTCCCCTAAGGACCCTCGTGCCCGGGTCCTTGGGACAGAAATCGTCTTCTCCCCGTCCTGGGCTGCAGCTGACTCCCGGGTGATTGCCTTGCTTGGTGGTGCAGCCCGGGTGGCGTCAGGGCAGGCCAGGCACCGCAACCAGCTGGTGGAGGCAAAGCGCCTGGCCTGGAGAACGGAGGAGGACTCTGAGAAGCAGGAAGCCTCTGCTTGTTCTGATGTAAGGGAATAGGTCTCAGTCTAGAAAGGGGTCAGACAGGAATGACCTCTCTCTCGCTCTCTCTTGCTCTCCTGGAGAAGACTATGACCTGGACCGGCCTGTTTTTGCTGTTCTTTCGGACAACCTTGAACTGGAGAGCCTTTCCAACAGGCCCTTTTTCTTCTCAACGTCTGAGGCGCCTGGGTTCCTCCTTGTATTGGAGACTGCTGGTCACTGAATTGTTGTTGGAGATGCTTGTGCGAGGCTGCTGGTGACCCGTGCCCTGCTTGGGGAAAGAGGCACAAGCGTTGAGGGGCTCTTAGCCTGACCTGCAGAAATCCTTGTGCACGCTCAGTGTGGGACCTGTTGCGGGGTCTGGGCAGCAGCCCTTGTGGTGGGATCCTGTCAGCCTTCCCAGGTGGACCAGGCAGGAAACACGACGAGATGAGCTACTTCTACTTTACTGTAAGGCTACATTAACCATCTGGCAAGTCTGAAAGCACAATTCTCCCTCCGTCTCGTTTACAGTCCGAGAAACTAGGGAGGGTCCCTCCTGAGCCTCTTTCTCCGCCCATTATGCAGCTGCGGGCCATGCCCCCTCTTATCTGACCATTCCCTCAGCAGCGTCTCTTTGCCCGTCTCTCAGGGTCTTTCTCACATACCATCACAGATCCCCCAATGTCCAAGTATTCCCATGCCAGTCCCAGCCTCCTGCTCTTGCTCTTCCCACCCCCCTTCCCAGGCAGATGCCCCGCTACTATTTTCCTGCAAGGCATGAATTTGGGGTACCCCAGGCCACAGTGCCCTGGACCTGCACCCGGTTATCCAGCCCTCGCCGCACATCAAATGACTAGACTGGGCTAGTCCAAACTGCAGAGAATGGGGGGAGGGGCGGCCCTGAGATGGGGAGGCCGCGGGATTACCCGCCTCCCGGTCTCCTGGCTGCAACCATGGCTAAGACTCCTCAGAGCCCCAGTCATCGGGGTGGGTACCCGGGGGAGCCAGCGTGCTTCATCTCTGATCCGTGTCCAGCCTCTGCAAGGTTTTCAGGGCGCCCATTGGACTTCCTGAAATGCTCCCAGGTCAATCAGGGCTGTGGCAGAACTCTTGGGACACAAGGGGGATGGGGGGCAGGGGGCATTGGATGCAAATGTGCACTCGCACCCTTGGAGAGGCATCAATATGGGAGGGTGGTCTTGTTGAAGAAATCTTAAATCACTTGATGGCATCAGTTACCTTAATTCAGAGCTTTCCAAACTTTTCATGTTGGTAACACACTTTTAGACATGCATCATTTTGCGACACACTCTTACAGCAGGGCATCATTTTGCGACACACTCTTACAGCAGGGCACAAGGCAGGCACTAGGACCTGCGCGGAATCCTGGCAGGGCTCGGAGGCAGCAGCAGCCAGGACACACCCAGACACTGCAGCCGACACACTAATGTGCCATGACACGCAGTTTGGAAAGCTCTGCCTTAATTAATTAGATTTCTATCCATTTCTATCTATCCCTCCAGAATTCAAGGCATTCTCTTCAGACTTTTTCTACCCAGTATCTACCTGTGAGCTGGGCTGGGCTGGGCTGAAAGTCCCAAGGAGTATCTGAGGCTGGTGGGGGTGGGAGGCAGGGACTTCTACCGCCTCTCTCTGGCCCTGATGCCACACTTTAACCCAGTGTTTCTCAATGCTGGCTGGGGAATTCTGGGAGTTGAAGTCCACACATCTTAGAGTTGCTAAGGTTGAGAAACACTGCTTTAACCACATCACACTCACTCTCTATTAATCAGTTAACCAAAAATTAGTTTTGAAATGGGGGAAAAGCATGCCAGTTTGGTTTTCAGATGGTACGGATAGCAACTCAGGATTTTTTCCCCTTTGCCTGCAAATGTAAATGGTGTGCGTGTGTTTCTTCTAAAACGGCTTTTGTTCCTGCAATTTTCCCTAATTAAAAACCATTAACCTTTTTAAAATGTATTAATAGACTGATAAGAAAATGTCATTAAACTCAATTCAGAATATTTTAAACTGCTCAGGTATTCCAGTCCTAGGTGAAGTAATACATACCTGTATCGTATTTTATCCTCCCACCCAGGTTTAGAATAATGAAGAGGTAGCTTTTGGGGAGGGGGATGAGAGAAGAAGCCAGATCTCACCTGTTTAGGGTTTAATGGGGCAGCAGGTCAACCGCTGAGTTTGGTTCTGCAGCCCAGCTGGCACGGGGGGGGGGGGGGGGAGAGACCACGTAGAGCTCTGTCCAGTTGTTATTACAGGAAAGATGCGCTCTACCTTATTTGTGAAAGGTTTTTGTTTTTAATTCCCCATTCTAGATGTCCAAATATTTTGTAACTATAGTGAGTGCTAACTAGTCCCATTTTCACAGCGTGTATAGTTTCTATTCATTTCAGGAGGACCTCCCAGTAGGTAAGATTCATGGTGGGCTACAGTAGATAGAGAGGTGTCCAAGAATTACTGTTTGCCTCCACTTGGTTCATGGTGAGCCTGGCTCCAATTTACCAAGACAGGTGTAAGGGGGGGGGGTGAGGAGGAGGAGGAGGAGGAGGAGGTTACAATAATTTGTATTGGACCGATTTCCCCCTCCAGTTCCAAAAGGTTTTTTTAAATCATTTGCTTGGATCACCGCCCAAGATTTCAGCAAATTTGGGACTAGGCAAGAAACTGAATTATTTATTATCAATTAGAACTTCTCAGGGCCCTTGACACGGTGTACGGAGCTAGTATTGTTTGCAATCTGTATTTAATGCTCCTACAGATAAAAGGATGAAATTATTACTTTGGAAAGCTTTTATTCCAAACCAGCTACGAGATGGCTTTTTTTGCATATTTGGCAATCTCTGACTCCACTTCAGTTTGTTAATGCTACATCTTGTGGCAGGCTGTAAGGGGAGGAATAAATTTAGAATCACAGACATGTTGAGCTGCATCTGAAGACCATCCAGCCCCCCCACCCCCTCCCCGGCACGCCTTTTGGGACTTTCCACGGCACACTGACTGGGAAATAATGGGAGTCATAGTGCAACATGTCTGGAAAGGTACAGAAAGGTTGTGAGCAGATCAGAGGCTGGGTACCCTTTAAACGGAAATCTTGAGCCCGGATGCCTCCTCAGCCAGAAGCCGAAGAGAAGAAAGACATGGAGAAGAGGTCACAAATCAGAAGGAGCTGGTCACACCTTTGCAGCTGCGGCTCCCCAAAGCATCTGCCTTTGAATAGCATTTGTTCGTCTGAAAGGGGCTACCAGCCCCTTCTGGTTCTGGGCAACCACCGACAAGCACGGCACAGTGTCTACAGCAAGAGGAGGTGTATCTTCTAGTGACGATACACCCTTTATTATAAAGGACAGTCCTTTGTTTCAGAAAGCTGTCCTTTAGGTTTATTTATTTTTCAAAAACTCACTTTTGCCCTTTATTTTGGTCCTTTAACTTTTACCATACAAATGGTACCACTTAATGCACAGTCTTTCACGTTCACGTGAAACATACGGAAATTGAATTGTTTTTTTAAAATCAATTTACATATACTGTTTGATTTTAGATGATTTTATTAGAATATGTGTTCTTGTAAAGTTTTCCTTGGTTTCGCTCCTGAATTTTACTTTGTAAAGCAAAGTTATAAACATAAGCCATTTTATCCTTATGAGCCTCCTTCAGATTTGCTCCCTTTTCAGGTTTGTCCTGTATTTTTTCCAAGAAAATATAGTGCAGTGTTTCTCAGCCTTGGCAACTTTAAGATGTGTGGACGTCAACTCCCAGAATTCCCCAGCCTACACACTGCTGTAGTGTATCTGGAGATCTTGGACCTGATCCACAGACTTTCGCTTTCCCCTGCCAAACTAGCAAGGGAAGCTTTGGGCCGTGAGGGTGCCGTCTAGGTTGCAGCATTCCTCCACTGCGTGTCCAGTCCCCAGACCCCCGAGGGCCAGTTGCTGCCCAGCAGTTCAGCAGTACAGGCCCTGGGAGGGGGCAGATCGGAGTCCTGTGCCCTTGTGGATTTGGGCCGCAGGGCTCACGAGTCGTGCCAGGCTCATGGGTCCCAGCATTTCCTGATGACCAACAGATGGGAGCAAAGAGATGCAGAGAACTATCCAGTAGCCCATCCCACATACTTCCCTTGGGGTTTGCCCACCTCCCAGACCTCCCCCCCCCACTTTTAAAAAGTATTATTTCCTCAGACATTTCCTTCTAGTACACAGCTTTCCAAACTGTGTGTCGCGACACTTTAGTGCGTCGCAACACACAGTTTGGTGTGTCGCCACACAACCCGGAAGCGGCGGCGGGGGCGTGTATGGCGGTGGCAGCAGCGGCGCGCCATCAGTGCTTCCACGTTTTAGCGGAGGCCACTGCCGCCGTGCACGCCGCCGCCACGCGCCCCCCCCGCACCACCGCCGTGCACGCCCCCACCCCTGCACGCACCCCCACGCCGCCGCCGCTGCTGCCGTTGGTGTGTCGCCAACGGCGGCAGATTGGAAAGCACTGTTCTAGTAAGTGGATGCTTTGTGAGTGAGCACAACGCCAGCCATTTTATGGTCAGAAGATGCCCCCACCGCAGACACCTCTGAGAACCCCCGGCATGCTCTTCACATTCCTGCCTTAGATCTTGACCTAAGATGCCCGCCTGGTTCAGCACTGGGGATCAGCTGCTCCAAGCCCTGGTTGTGAGTTTGCACTTGCTCTGAGTTTGTCTCCATTGCTCTCAGCAAATGCCAGAGGCCTCCATGATTGATTCCTTCCTTAGACCTTTTACGGACACAGCCCGATATCACTGGACGTGGATGTGGCTGCCATTTTATTTTCCCACAGTGCCCTCGAGGCAGTGTTGCAGAAATGCGTTGTGGGAAATGGAAAGGGCACTCCTCCCACAGGGCTGCTGTCCTCAGGCTAAGCTCTGCTCCAACCTGGACAGTTTGCAGATATTTATTGCAGATTGCAGCCCACGTCTGTTTCAGCCACGTGCCTCCTTCGGATTCTCGGGGACCACGGCTGCTGCCTCGGGCAGGACGACCTGTTGGCTGGGGTTGCAGGTTTTGCGCTGCACCAGTCAAACCAGGGTCCAGGTCTACTTCAGGGCTGGTGGAGATGGGGAAGGCGAGCGAGCGGGAGGGAAGCACAGAGCAGGGGAAGCCACCAGGGCCAGCTCCCGTGCCCTGCCCACGTTTGAACCTTTGAACCGTGGCTGGGCAGTAATTCTGTTTTGGTGTCAGTTTTTAAAGAAGAAAGAGTTGCATTAACCCTTTGAGAGGTTACACACCTATTTTACTAAGCCTTCTCCAAGCCCCCTAAAGTGAACGAACCATGATGAAGCCCTCGGCCCCCTCCCAAGTACCCCACCCAGAGCAGAAGCCCCTCTTGCTCACCCCGTCTCCCCAAGGGCCATGTTCCTTTGCCAGCAACTGCTGTTGGGCATGATTGTCATTTTAAATCAAACAGTTCCTTCCTTCCTTCCTTCCTTCCTTCCTTCCTTCCTTCCTTCCTTCCTTCCTCTCATTCCCTCCCTCCCTCCCTCCCTCCCTCTCTCTCTCTCTCTCTCTCTCTCTCTCTCTCTCTCTCTCTCTCTCTTTCTCTTTCTCGGGTCAGCAAACAAGTGGCCAAGTTGCTGCTCTTTTCTGGGTTGGGGGAATGTGCCATTCTTGGGGCACAACCTGGAGGCCCGGATGAGCACAGATGGCCTTGGGGGGTGCCCCCCTTTCAGGGGATGACAAAAGACTTGCATCTCATTGGGGCGTGGGCGGAGTGAGGGAGGCCCCCAGAACGGCCTCCCCAGGGCCAGGGCTGTCACCAACCCCACAAAGCGGGTGATCAATGAGAGGAAGAAAGTCGGGCCTTCCCGCTGGGGCCCGTTCCCAGCCCCTGTTTGCTCGCCGTCTCCTCGCTCCCATTGACCAGGCATGCAGAAACATTCCCCCTCCTGGACGCCCATTGTTGCCACCCGGTTGCCAGGCTGCGCAGCGGCTTGAATAGCTCTGCTGATCCGGGCTGCTCCGAAACCCTGCCATCCGGTGCTTGGGGGGCTGGGGGGGCAGATAGCACTTGTCCTCCCTCCACCGGGCCCCTTTCCATCTTTTGGGAGGGGAGAGCCCTGGATCTCGCTGGAAGCCTGGCGGGGCAAGAGCAGAGGGCGTGAGAAGCGGGCGACACCCCTCCTCTCCCAGAAGGCTTCCAGGGTCGGTTGCCACCGCTACCCAGGCTCACAGGTGCCGGTTTCCCTGCAGAGGCTCACTGGGGCTCGCACTTGGAGACAAACATCTGCAAGGAGAGGGTGGCACAGACCTTTTCTACCCGGCATGCTAGGGCTGTTGTGTTTTTTTATCCTGAAGAGAGATTTTTACTCTGAGGGAGTCATCAGAAATGTGTGCCCACTGCAATTTATTACCTAAATACCATGCAACCGTAGACTTTGGACAGGGTAGATCTGCAGCAAGAGGTGGGCTCACACATATTGCTAAGATCTCTGGAGAGTACAGCCCACCAGGGGCCCTGGGTCAGTGATGCTCAGGGTACGAGATGCATCCCCCTCATTCTTGATAAGAATGGTGGCCTTTCACCTGGAGGCAAGGGCACCCACAGAGACGCGTGTCCACAGAAAGAAAATCAAGGCAGCGGGTTCAATCACATGGTTGCAACCACCATCTTGACTCCTTTGACACCACCTTCCCCCCCAAGAGATGGAGAAGGAAGCACATCATAACGGAATGATGTGCTGCGCTAAGCCATGCATCGGTTAACAGTGGTTCCCTGAATAATAAGCTATTGGCTGGGTTTGTGCCATGATTACTTAATGCTTCGCGTGAACCCACAGTTCACACAGTTATTAAACAGACCATGGCCTAGCACAACATATAGTCTCCCTGAGAGAAAGATCCCAGACCCGTGGATGGAAAGCATTTTCTCTCTATTGCCGGACTGTGCTGCTGAAATAGTTTACACTGAAATGTTCAAACTAATCTTAATTGGTCTATGATTACTACTAAATCTTAATGTTTTGCCTTTTTGTAAAGAAGTAAAGGTAAAGGTTTCCCCTGCACAGTCGTGTCCAACTCTAGGGGGCGGTGCTCGTCTCCGTTTCTTAGCCGAAGAGCCTGGACACCTTAGTGTGTCGGCTGCAGTGTCTGGGTGTGGAAGCTGCTGCTGCCTCCGAGCCCTGCCAGGATTCCACGCAGGTCCTAGTGCCTGCCTTGTGCCTGGCTGCCTCCAAACCTGCTGTGATTCCGCACAGGTCCTAGTGCCTGCCTTGTGCCTGGCTGCCTCCAAACCTGCTGTGATTCCGCACAGGTCCTAGTGCCTGCCTTGTGCCCTGCTGTCTCCAAACCTGCTGTGATTCCACGCAGGTCCTAGTGCCTGCCTTGTGCCTGGCTGCCTCCAAACCTGCTGTGATTCCGTGCAGGTCCTAGTGCCTGCCTTGTGCCTGGCTGCCTCCAAACCTGCTGTGATTCCGCACAGGTCCTAGTGCCTGCCTTGTGCCCTGCTGTCTCCAAACCTGCTGTGATTCCACGCAGGTCCTAGTGCCTGCCTTGTGCCTGGCTGCCTCCAAACCTGCTGTGATTCCGCACAGGTCCTAGTGCCTGCCTTGTGCCTGGCTGCCTCCAAACCTGCTGTGATTCCGCACAGGTCCTAGTGCCTGCCTTGTGCCCTGCTGTCTCCAAACCTGCTGTGATTCCGCGCAGGTCCTAGTGCCTGCCTTGTGCCCTGCTGTCTCCAAACCTGCTGTGATTCCGCACAGGTCCTAGTGCCTGCCTTGTGCCTGGCTGCCTCCAAACCTGCTGTGATTCCGCGCAGGTCCTAGTGCCTGCCTTGTGCCTGGCTGCCTCCAAACCTGCTGTGATTCCGCGCAGGTCCTAGTGCCTGCCTTGTGCCCTGCTGTCTCCAAACCTGCTGTGATTCCGCGCAGGTCCTAGTGCCTGCCTTGTGCCCTGCTGCCTCCAAACCTACCCTGCCAGGATTCCACACAGGTCCTAGTGCCTGCCTTAGGCCTTGCCGCCTCCAAAGCTGCTGTGATTCCGCGCAGGTCCTAGTGCCTGCCTTGTGCCCTGCTGCCTCCAAACCTGCCCTGCCAGGATTCCACACAGGTCCTAGTGCCTGCCTTAGGCCTTGCCGCCTCCAAAGCTGCTGTGATTCCGTGCAGGTCCTAGTGCCTGCCTTGTGCCCTGCTGTAAGAGTGTGTCGCGAAATGATGCATGTCTAAAAAGTGTGTCACCAACATGAAAAGTTTGGAAAGCTCTGCGCTATACCTTTTTAAAGAAGAGTTCACCTGTAGAAGGTGCTTGGTCGGCACTCACTGGTTGGAACTGTGGAACTGTGTTCTGGGCTCTTCAGGAAGGAAGGAAGGGCGTGGCCACAGATGTCAGGAGGGAATCGGATTGAGCGGTCACACTCTGCCCAGCCCCCCCAAGCTACGCAACTCTCTTCAGGTCCTAGAATGAGAGGATGGTGGATCTGGAGGGGACTGTAAGGATTATTTAGTCCAACCCCCTGCAATGTGCTGGAAAACCAATTAAACCATCAATGAGAGTTGACTATCCACCTTGTCCTTAAACACTTCAGGAGATGGAGAAGCCACAACCTTCATAGATAGACTACCTACAGATCTCGCCATCAAGCAGTTTTTCCTTACAGTTAAACAAAATCCTAGGTAGCTGCAACTTATGCCTGTTCTAGTTTCTGTGGCCATGGACAATAGTTCCTGACCATCTTCCCTGTGGCTTCCCTTGGCTATCATGTTTCCCTTCAGGGATTTTTTCTCCCTGGACTGAACATCCCAAGTTCCTTCAGCCTGTCCCCAAAGGACATGTCCCCAAGTCCCTGGATCATCCTTCTCCCCCTCCGCTGAACCTGTTGATATCCTTCTGGAAGTGTGCCCAGAATCCTATGTCCTCCAGGTGTGGTCTTGCCAGTGCTGAGAAGAGAAGAATAAAGACTTCACATGTCTTCGGTAGAATGCTTCTTCTGATGCAGCCCAGAACTGTGTTAGCCCCTCTAGCAGCTGTTTCACACTGCTGACTCACACTCAGCTTATTGGCAGTTAAAATGCTCAAGTCCTTCTCAAATGTAGCGTTTCCAAGCCATGAATCCCCCATCTTACACTTGTGTCCTACATTTTTTCCTCCCTTACGCTTTTCCTCATCTTCTTCCTCTCAGCTCAGTCTTTCAGGTTGTCCAGATTAGATTGCAGTCTTGTTCTGCCATTCTGGGTATTGGCCAGACCTCCCAATTTTGTGTCATCCACAAAGGTGTGGTGAAGGACACTGCTTCATTGAAGCAGTCACTCTGGTCTGTTTTTGGACTACATTTGCACGACCTTATCTATCTACATCAGTGTTTCTCAGCCTTAGCAATTTTAAGATGTGTGGACTAACTCCCAGAATTCCCCAGCCAACATGGCTGGCTGGGGAATTCTGGGAGTTGAAGTCCACACATCTTAAAATTGAGAAACACTGATTTACATTATCTTCAACAGAGATTTTTAGGAACCCTTTTCAGTGAAAACTGCCACCTTTCTTGTCCCTAGCTCTTCGCCTCCACAATCTTCATGCTGCAGAAATTCTCCCTGTCTGGTTTTGTTTCCGGAGCACCTGCTAAAAGTGCAGAACTCTGACCAAAAAAAAGAGTCTATTCTGACAGGTTGGATGTACAGTAGTAGCTGAATTCCTCCAGAGAAGTTCAGTGAAAAGTTTGTCTGATCCAGGGAGGCTCTCCTTATAGTCTTAAGCAAGAGTGCAGGTTCAGGATCATTTCTTTCCAAAGATCCTGCCTGAGCTGCCTTCTCTTGCTTTGTGCACAGGGGACAACCCTGAAATCAGCCTTCCTGTGGTTTAGGCTGGAGGGCTTTTAAAAGCCACAGGGTGAGCAATACTTTCTGTTCGGCTCAACTGAGACGCTGGAAAGTACTAGACTATCTTTCAGGGGCCGAAACTGAAATGTGCCATTGACAGCTGACTTCAGGGAAAGCCAGCCGAGAGGCTGGTCCAGGCTGGCTCCAAACAGCTCTTCTTGCCTCTCCCGTGAGCCAGAAGGAAGCTTTGGGGTGATTAGCATAACAATCCTTACAGATCCGGCTTCCTCCTGAGCTCAGGACTTGCTCAATCCAATTTGCAGGCTCTGCTCTTTGTTTAGAAGCCTAATTCCTGCCACCAGGATAGTGAAGTGACCTTCTTAAGGAGTCACAGCCTTGCCCACCCCATGGAACCTGCTGCCACTTTATCACAAACAGGCTGTGGAATTCCCTAGAGAATTTCCAAACTGTGTGTGTCGCCACACACAGTCTGGTGCGTCGCCACACAACCCGGAAGCGCTGATCATCATCAGTGCTTCCGGGCTTTCCTGCGGTGACACACCAACGGCGGTGCGCAAAAATCTGAAAGCGGCAGCAGCGCTTCCGGGTTTTTGCGCGCTGCCGCAACGGCGGCACTTCCGGGTTTTCCCGCGGCGACACACCAACGGCGGTTGGTGTGTTGCCGCGGGAAAACTTTGGAAAGCCCTGCCCTAGAACTTTGTGCTTCCAGGTGTATTCAACTACTGTATAGCTTATGTAACTTGGGAAACCCACCAGGTTGGGAAAGCTTAACCCTAACCTATAAATGTCCCTTTGTTTTGCAAACGAATCCCTCAAAGATAGCAAAAATAAATACAGTGCTAATACATAATTTCAACACTTTTTCTAAACGCTTCCTAAAAATATTACTTAATATTTATGATAGCACAGAGTGATCTTTAAAGAAACAGAACCTGATTTGTCCTTGTACCCTGGGAGCAATTTTATTTCCAGAACTCAGCAATGTGTTTATCCAGACAATGTGATGGAAACGTATTACTGGCTTCATACGTTCATTGTTGCTCCTGGCACAGGAGCAAGAACAATTTTTAGAAGTTGGCAACCCTAAAACGGGGGGTTTTCATCCTGGTCAGAAGAAGACCACAGTGAACCTCAGCTTTCTTACCAAGAGCTCCCTGTGTTTGTCCTGACCAAAACTATCTCAGAGGAGAGGAACTAGAGAAACTGACTAAAATCTCCCCCAGGGATTGACCGAGGCAAGACTGAATCCCAAGGCCATTCAGAGGACATGGGAGGATTTAAGAATAATGCTCTGCTAGTCGAAATGCCCCTCCCTCTAATAAAAGCCTCTGTTGAGTGGAGGTCACCTTCAAGTAAGTTCAGGGAGATGTCTTTGCTGGGCAGCAGAACAGAGGAGGGGTTTGCCACTGCCACTTTCCAGAACGTTTTTTCAAGCTCCCAGTCCAGCAGCCCTTGAATTCCCTGATCATCAATTATCAATTTTTTTAACCATGGTCTGTTGAATATGCCACGATTACTGGGTCAATATATGTTGAGCCAAAACCCGAAAAAGCAAATTATGATTAGCACAATGTGGGCAACCAGCCTGTATCTCAGTACCAAGAACAGAAAAAGCATCAAAGGGCAAAAGTAAAGTCTCCTTGTACTCCTGTTGGTTGCGTGGATGGTTTTGTAGTTTGCCACTGTCTTCTCCTGGGATTTTTTTTTTACTTCCTTGTCTAGCTTATCCTGAGATTTGCTGCTGGTCTTCCATCCACATACTATTGCAAAATCAGGATCATCTGTCCATGTACAGGTAGTCCTCATTTAGTGACTGCCTCGTTTAGCAACTGTTTGTGGCTACGACGGTGATGAAAAATTAACTTTGCAACAACCTCACATTTACAACCTTTGCAGATCTGTAAACAAAGAAAGCTGAAGTAAGATTATAAGCCCAGTCGTGGTTTCACTTAGCGACCACTTCGCTTAATGACCAAGTTGCTGATCCCAGTTGTCGTTGCTAAAACGAGGACTACCTGTAAGTGAATTGGGAGGCTGCCTAGGGCGCCAAGTTTCAAGTAAAAAAATCCTATTAAAAAATACAAATATTTTGGTGGGGTGGGGATTGCTGTGGGAGCAAAGGGCCATCACTGCCAGATCCAACCTGACTTGGCTGTTTCAAGATCAGCCAAGGTCACCTTGAAGCTGTCATCTGCTGACCAAAGACTGCTCCGTGTCTGACTTCACGGACACATCTATGTTGTTTTCTTCCCAACAACCACAGAGGGAGGTTCTTATTGCTTTCTGATCTTTGCTGAAGTGTTTTTTTCCCAGCTTCCCAGTGTAGACTACAGTTCTGGGGTTCCGGGTAGCCTTAAATTAAAAGGCAAGCCAGATCTGACTTTGCTTAGCTTGGTATGAGATCTGCCAAGGTCATAGTTCCCTCTGCATTTCCTCCAGACTCCATAGCTTCCCAGTTTGGTAGTATTCCATCTTACTTCAAACACATTTCTGGAGCAGAGTCACCTCTGTCTCCTATACAGGCAGGGATGTCTGCAGCGTGTGGTCAAAAAAGTTAAGATGGTGGTTGCAACAGTGCAATCTAAGCTTATATTTTATTTATTTTTTCAAATTTATGCAGTATAGCCACCCATCTCACAAACAAGCAACTCTGGGCAGCATAGTAAGGTAAAGGTAAAGGTACCCCCCGCACGTTTGTGCAGTCGTGTCCGGCTCTAGGGGCCGGTGCTCATCTCCGTTTGTTAGCCAAAGAGCCAGCGTTGTCCGAAGACGCTTCCACGGTCATGTGGCCACATGACGTGCGCGGAACGCTGTTACCATCCCACCGAAGTGGTACCTATTCATCTACTTGCATTTGCATGCTTTCAAATTGCTAGGTTGGCAAGAGCTGGGGCGAGTGCGGGAGCTCACTCCATCACGCGGGGCTAGGGATTCGAACCTCCGAACTTGCAATCTTCCGATCAACAAGCCTGGCGTCTTACCCACTGAGCCATCACGCCCCTGGGCAGCATACAAAGAGCTAAAAACAATCAATAAATACATTAAAAGATATTAAAAAACCAACTAAAACAAAGTATAAAAGACGAAGGGATGTTAAAAATAAGGGAGCCCCCTCACTGGATCACCCGTCCCCTGGGGTCCCCAGGTCTGCTGGCAGAACCAGGTCTTGAGGGACCTCCAGAAGCTCAACAGTGACGAGGCCCACCTCACCTCGGGGGGAGAAGATTCCACAATGCAGGAATCGCACCATCGTGGCTTTTTTGGCCACGCCCTGCAGACACCCCTGCTCATAACAACCCCCAGCTCGGGCACCTGAGATGATACCAGATTACCCTCGTTGGCCACTCTGCCATTTGGACCTGACTGGAAGGAACCAGAGGCAACACTGCTACTGCGGACCCACCGCGGACATTTCTGTGATTTCCGGAGAAACAGGATTCTATTCTGTCTATAGAACACCCCTTCCTCTTCCGTGTTAGTTGAGCAAGACAAACATCAAAAAGAGTTTGGAAGCACCTTTTCAGACTAGCAAAGGCATCGGCTTGTGTGAGCTGCAGGAACCTTCATCCGATGCATGGAGTGGCTAAACGTCATCCAATGCAATCGCATATGAAGTTTGCTGCAGCTCATGCAAGCTGATGCCTTTTAAGAACATTTGCTGGTCTGAAAAGATGCTACCAGACGTCTTCTGATGTTTGGCTGCCATAGACTGAACACAGCTTTCCTTCAACTGGAGTAAGACAAGGGGCCGCTTAGCTGAAAGGGGGCTTGGAGAAAGGCCCACCTGCAAAGCCACAGGTGTGACAGAGGTGGGGTCAACCCAGCAACTGAGAGCAAGCTGCAGCTTTCAGAACAACTTCAAACAAGTAACTTCTTCTCTTCCCCAAGCGGTGAGAAAAGAGAGAAAGAGGCTGTAAAAAGAAATGAAAGGGAACCAAGGGAGGCACCAGAAGGGAGTCTGCACCCAGGTTTGGCTTCCTCAACCACTTTCTTCAGCCCACCTGCTCCTAGCCGGCAATGGGCCTCCTCGCAGAGGGTTCCTGCAGGAATGCGTCCCTGAGGGAAAAACCATTGCCCTCCCCGATCTGAGTGGGGGATCGACCCCAGGGGAAGACCTTTGGGGACCGGTCCGTCAGCCGCACACAGAGGAAGGCTGCAGAGCTGCTTCTCGCAGAAGAAGGACCACGGCTGAGAGAGCTGCAGCCCCAGCAAATGACGCAGGAGGTACGGCCAGGACACCCTGGAGGGGTCTGCCCGCCCCGATACCTCATGATCCTAAAACAGCCCCTGGGCAGGTTGCGGTCACAAATAACAAGATGGCAGCCCCGACTGTGCAATGTTTTTGACCACACCCTGCCTGGGAGTCATGGTCTGCAACCTCCGAATGACGGGTCCTCCCGTAGCTTCGGGTGCAACACTCCAAGCCCTTCTAGAGAGCGCAACCAAAGTGTAATTTTTAAGATGGCAGAGGGAGGAAATAATTAATTATATAATGTGGGTACGTGATGAATTAAAATTAGATTCAATTGAGCAAATGTAGCTTTCTCCTGGCTCCACCCACTGGTTTTGCAGGGACCCCAGCACTCCACAGAAAAAGCCTGCCCCCAGAACCCCTTTCCTGCCCCCCAAAGCCCCTGTGCCCTTTTCTGCGCCAGGGACTGTCCCTCCTGCTTCCTAGACTGAAAGGCAGACATGGAACAGGTGAGATTTGGGGGGACTTTATCTATCTATCTATCTATCTATCTATCTATCTATCTATCTATCTATCTATCTATCTATCTATCTATCATCTATCCATCCATCCATCCAATTTCTATGACTGCCCATCTCCCCCTCAAGGAGGGACTCTGCCAAAAAGCTGCCTCTGAAAAGTCTGAAGGTGGTGGGGGCGGGGGGGGGGTCGAGGGGAGGGCAGAGAGAACCTTTTTCCTACAGGAGCAGAGCAGAGCAGCAGTTCTCATCAATTTCCAGCCCTGTGCAGAAGTTGGCAAATTCTTTTCTGTCAGCTTAGTCGATCCTCATCCAGCGGCGGACTTTCGTTCCCATCCTTTGTGAGACCCCCGTCCTTATTCCCCTAATCTTCCTCCTCCACCCCCACTTTCTGCTCAGGAGCCCCCCTCCCCTGCCTTGGGTGTGTGTGAGAATGTCTCTTTAAGGAATCCCTCCCTGTGCCAAGTCCCATCTCCTCCCCCACCTGAGAACCAATTAAAACTCAATGAATTCGAGTGGGGGCTTTTGTGCCTCCCATGTGGTCGGCTGACAAAGGCTTCTCCGGGCAGGAATAAAAGCTGCTATTCAGCTGCTCCGCTTGTTCCCATTCAAATCACTTCCACTCCAGCCTCGCCCGCTCTCTGCTGAGTTCCCAGGCCTGGCTCCCAGCCGCGATGGACCTCCCCCCCGTCCGTCCCCCCCCCCCCCCCCAATCTGGCCTGCCTGCACCAAATGGCAGAAGACGGGATGGGCGAAAGCCCCCCTGAAAGAGGGTGGCAGAACTGAGGACAGCCGGTTCTGGCCATGCTGGACGCCCAGAAGAGGGATGAGAAACACACAGCCGAGAGGGCTTCCCGGGCAGGGCGTGGGGGCCATCTTGGACAGGGAAGGAGAAGCTCGTTTAGGTCGCTCTGAGGATGAACTTCCCTACTTTTGCGTCTTCCAACCAATGCACAAGCTCATATGTAGTTATCACTCAAAAGCCACGTTTCTCCAAATTTTGCATTGCTATTTGCAACTTTAAAAAAAAAGGGGGGGGGAATAGCATTAAAAATGTATTATTTTTAAGACAAGTGGTTTGCCAAAACTGTATTAGGCAGAACTTCCAACAAAAGTGCAGAAGTTTGGAGCAACGTCCCCAGAATGCATACAAATGTTTGTGGAAACCTTTTTTTTTAAATCCTTAAATTTCTTCAACTGAGTGACAGAGAAAATAAAAGAAACCAGAATGCAAAATATTCACTAATTTTAAATATTCCCCCAGGGGGGGAAAAGGCCCAACTTCCCTGAAAATATTAATTAAGAAAGATGACAAGCACATGGAGTAAGATGGGGCACTTGGGATACATGAGACATTGTTGGACTCCAGCTCCCATCAGCCCCAGCTGACCCATCATGAAGTCCATCAGTATCTGGAGATGACAGGGTCCCCACACATCCCTTCCAATTTCAGCGAAAAAGAATTTGCCTTTTCAGATAAGTGGGAGGATGAAAAATGGTGGGACCGTTCGTTCTGCCTGGGAGACATTTGTTACTTCTTTCCCACGTCAGTTTCTTGGGACGGAGCATATCTGAAGCTGACTCTGAAAAGACCCTTTCACAATAACCCTGATCAACTGCAACTATAACACAACTTGTGTCGCCTTCTGCACTCGGATGCAGCTTCTGACCTGGGTGGAGCCACCAAATGGTGGCAGCTCCGCATCATCTCATGTGCCATCGTGGAATGAATCTTCCCATCCAAAGTGAGTGGATTTAGTTGCTCCAGTCAGGAAGGTGGGAAAGCCCCAGCGGGCAATCTTGGCCAAGCATGGAGGGGCTGATGCTCCAGAGAAGGGGTCTTCAGAAGCTCCCCCAAGGCCCCAGCCAGCCTCCCCAGGGTCAGGGCCTGGCACGGAAGGGAGCCAGGCAGGAGAGCGCAATCTACTGGTGGTCCCTGCACCAAACTTGCTAGCCAATTGCGTCCTGGGGGTCACAGTAAGCTCTGGGTGTGTGTCACGGAGTCCACCTTGGATGCCTGCTAGCGTATCTTTTTCAGTTCCTTCTCCTTCTCCTTCTCCCTTAATGTAGCAGGAACATTTCACTGCTGGACTAACTTTGGTGCCTCCCATTCCCCTTTTCCACTGCAGGGGGGCTCTTTTTACCTGAAGGTATTTCAGACTGAGCTCCCGCACTCGCCCCAGCTCTTGCCAGCCTAGCAATTCGGAAGCATGCAAATGCAAGTAGATGAATAGGGACCACTTCGGTGGGTAGGTAACAGCGTTCCGCGCGCGTCATGCGGCCACATGACCGTGGAAGCGTCTTCGGACAACGCTGGCTCTTCGGCTAACAAACGGAGATGAGCACCAGCCCCTGGAGTCGGACACAACTGCACAAATGTGCGGGGGGAACCTTTACCTTTTATTTCAGACTGAACACGAGACCGACATGCAAAGCACCGGCTGCCGTGGAAGTTATGCCCATGGGACACCAAACTCGCTCTGGCTTCCTCAGCCTGGGGCTTCCTGTTGCAGTGGATTGCAGCTCCCATCGTTCCCAGCCAGCCCGGGGTTCAGGCCAAGGCAGAGGGGTGCCAGGGTTGCTTCTGGCTGCTGCTCGGCTGTGCTCAGCCGCTACACCTCGGGTCCTCCCGGGCCCCTCTGGAAGGAAACACGGTGCCCTTTGTGCCCAGCGGCCTCCGCCGCCTCCTCCTCTCGGCCGGTGGAACACGCTGACCTTTGGCTCCAGCTGTCCTCCTCACAGACCTCCTGTTTCTCATCAGGCAAGAGAATTTGATGCCACCAGCCTTTTCCGTGTGTGGAAAATGGCTCCATCCCGCCAGGGAGGGGAGGGTTCTGCTCTGGGCTCCGATAAACTATCTGACCCCAAGAGGCTGCGGGGTCCCTTGATCCAGGGGCGCCGCCGCGGCTGGCTCGTAGCCACGCTGGAGGCCGCCTTGGTCGAGGAGGGTGGCGGAGCCAACTCCTTCAGCCCTGCAGCGGGATCACGGCCCAGCAGGCGGCAGACATTTGGGGACTCGAGGCAGAATACTGACGCACCCTCCCCACCTGTCTCCCCCGGGGGGACTGGGCTGCAGGCCCCCAAATGCCCGAGAAGCGGGAGATTCGCAGCCCCGGTCCCTCGGGCTCCGAGGGATTTGCAGTGACCACCAGGGGACAACCGGGGCCCTCCCGTTCCACCAAACGATGGCAAGCAGGCCAGGGGTGTTCTGAGACCCTCCCGTTCCTTCTGCCTCTGCCCTCCAGAGAAAAACGGACTGAAATGGTGAGGGTGTGTGCAAAGCAGCACCTGCGGGGTGGTCAAGATGGCAGCTGCACAGTCAAAATGCAGGGGCTTTGACTGCACAGTTGCAGTTGCCATCTTGATGTTTTTGACACACACACCCCGCCCCTGCAGAGTGTGCATGAAATGATGATGGGCAGGACTGAGTTATGTGCCCATTTCTTTATTTCTCAGTTTCTGTTTTGACTTACAGCCTGAAAAGTTCCCAAAAAGAACATAGGGAAGATTCTTAAATATGTCTGGGCCACAGAAAGGTGGTTTGTAGGTGGCTTTGGAGTGAACCCAACTCCTGTGAGTTGTAAACCATGGTGTATGCTAGGCACTGACTCAATCAATTTAGTTCAGCGTTTTTCAAACTTGGTAACATTAAGATGTGTGGACTTCAACTCCCAGAATTGGGAATTGGGAGTACTGGCTGGGGAATTCTGGGAGTTGAAGTCCACACATCTTAATGTTACCAAGTTTGAAAAACACTGATTTAGTTTATACAGTAAACCATTGTTTAAAAAAATCCTGGCTTTGGCAATGTGTGAAATCTTCCAGTGGGTAATGTTTACAGAATACTTTTTATTTTGCCGTTCAATCGTGTCCGATCCTCAGAGACTGCCTGGACTACTCCCTGCAGTTTTCTTGGCAAGATTTCAGAAGTGGTTTGCCATGAGGCTTCCTAGGGCTGAGAGAGAGTGACTGGCCCAAGGTCACCCAGCCGGCTTTCATGCTTAAGATGGGACTAGAACTCACGGTCTCCCAGTTTCTAGCCCATTGCATACTTAGGACTAACCAAAATGGAATCAAGCAGCAACCCAACTTTTGTGTTCATTAGAATTAACACGTAGCTTAGAGAAAAATTCTGGTAACTCAAAAGTTGGTTGTGAAGTTGGCTGTGATCAAGGTACAGCAATACATATTATCTCTTTTGGACCTCATCCTTTTAAAAAAGGGTTTAACCCTTTTAAAAAAAATATATAAAATGTAACTTTAAAGAATAAAATAGATGCTTTCCTCCCAGTTGCTTCCATCTTTGAAGAAAAGGAACCTCTACTGAGTTTCTTGTAATTGACAGACTATTTTATAGAGCCACAGAGCTTGAGTCCAACCATGAGTCAGGGCAGGATCTGCTAAAGCTGTTCAGACAGATGGTTATCTGGCTTCTTTGAGGACCTCCTCTGAGGCAGCCCATTCAACAGGTTGACAGCTCCCCCCTGTAGGAAATTCCTCCTTGTATCTAACCTGAATCGGCTTCCCTGTAGTTTCAATCTCTTCCTTCTGACCCTGCCCTCTGGGGTGGCAGAGAAGAAGCCCGCTCCGACCTCCTTATGGCTGAAGGCTTGCTATCATACCTCTCCCCAGCCTTCTCTTCTGCAAGCTAAACAAACCCACTTCCTTCATTCAGTCTTTGCCAGATTTCGTTTCTAGAGGCTTCATCGCATTGATAGCCGTCTTCTGCACCTCCTCCAGGGTAGAATGGAGCATTAGTTTCTGTGATCTGGACTGTACACTCCTGCTAATACATACCAAAATAGCAGTTGCTTTTATAGCCGCTGCATGGCTCATGTTTAATTTGTGATCAACAAGGACATCCAGGTCCTGCTGCCAGGTCTCCCCCATCCTTGCCTACATTTCTTTCTTCCCAGATGCAGGACTTGACTTCTCCCTGTTTGTTTTGGTCCACTGCTCAAGCCTGTCTATATCTTTTTGAATCTTCTCTTTCTTGTAGTTTCGTGACGTCTGCAATTTGATAATCATCCCCATTCAAAAATCATGGTTGATCCCTGAACTTGATTCAACCTCTGATAAGATTATTTGTAAAAGATAAATGGAAGTTGGAGAGAGTGATCAAATAGAGTGTTAACGTGGTTTTTGACAGCTGAATTTCTATTAATTTCTATTAATCCTAGGTCCCTCAGTAAGTACCTGTAGTGAGACAGTTTGGTCTAGTGGTTAAGCCCTGGATTCGAAGCTGGGAGAGGACCCAACAGTCAAAATTGACTTGATGGACCATGACAACGACCATCCTTTCAAGCACAGGCTTCTCAGATAGAGAATCACCCAGATGTATTGGGACTGCAAATCCCAGCATCTTGGCAAGAGATTCTGGGAGCTCATTCCTGATCCACCTGGTGGGGAACAAATGCCAAGAGTTCAGAGGCCCCTAAGAAATGCACTGGAAGCCTCTACCAGCTGAGGACATCACAGCCCCAGTGCTTACCAGTTGGGTTCCCACAACACAGCAGTTTAGGCTAAAATGGAGTTGGGTAGCTTGTGTTTCAGTATGCTTGGGAACCCCATCACCACCTTTATCTTAGCACAGTGTGTGAACTGGGCCATAAGATGATTCATGTGAGCAAGGCAAAACACATTGGCTTTTTGTTAATCTGGTTCCGTTTAGCATACAGGCAGTCCTCGTTTAGCGACTGCCTCGTTTAGCGACCATTCACTGTTACGACAGTGATGAAAAAGTAATTTTGTGAACAAACCTCGCATTTACAACCTTCGCAGGTCTGTAAGGTGAAGGAAAGCTGAAGTAAGATCATAAGCACAGTCACGGTTTCACTTAGCAAGCACTTCACTTAATGACTGAGCTGCCAGTCCCAATTGTGGTTGCTAAACAAGGACTACCTGTATTGTGTGATATGAGTCATCCAGTCTTGCCAAGATGTCTGCATTGCAGAATGCCCGCCCCAAGCCTGATAATGCCTGGGAGATTTCACAAGTGGACGACCACAAGCCCACCTTGCTCTGAAAAACTGAGCTCAGCATGGAGCAGAGGGCCTGAGCTGGCCAGAACTGGGCTCGCGGTTGTCCACCTCCCTGGAAAGGATGCAGCTCTTCCCGCATCCACTCAGGACCCTGTGTGGCCCAGAGCGCAGGATGTTGCAGGAGCACAACTTGATGGCCTTCCCATCAGCCCCAGCCACCATTTGTTGTTGTTCAGTTGTTTAGTTGTGTCCGACTCTTCGTGACCCAATGGACCATAGGACGCCAGGCCTTCCTGTCCTCCACTGTCTCCCGGAGTTTGCTCAAATTCATGTTCATTACATCGGTGATGCTATCTAACCATCTCATCCTCTGCCGTCCCCTTCTCCTTTTGCCTTCAGTCTTTCCCAGCATCAGGGTCATTTCCAGTGAGTCCTCTCTTCGCATTAGGTGGCCAAAGTATTTGAGCTTCAGCTTCAGCATCTGTCCTTCCAATGAGCAGTCAGGGTTGATTTCCTTTAGGATTGACTGGTTTGACCTCCTTGCAGTCCAAGGGACTCTCAAGAGTCTTCTCCAGCACCACAGTTCGAAAGCATCAATTCTTCGGCGCTCAGCCTTCCTTATGGTCCAACTCTCACAGCCATACATTACTACTGGAAAAACCATAGCTTTAACTATACGGACCTTCGTCGGCAAGGTGATGTCTCTGCTTTTTAATATGCTGTCTAGGTTTGCCATAGCTTTCCTCCCAAGGAGCAAGCGTCTTTTAATTTCATGGCTGCAGTCACCGTCTGCGGTGATCTTGGAGCCCAAGAAAATAAAATCTGTCACTGCTTCCATTTCTTCCCCTTCTATTTGCCAGGAAGTGATGGGACCAGATGCCATGATCTGAGTTTTTTGAATGTTGAGTTTCAAGCCAGCTTTTGCACTCTCCTCTTTCACCCTCATCAAGAGGCTCTTTAGTTCCTCTTCGCTTTCTGCCATTAGGGTGGTATTGTCTGCATATCTGAGGTTGTTGATATTTCTCCCGGCAATCTTAACTCCGGCTTGTGATTCATCCAGCCCGGCATTTCTCATGATGTACAGGTAGCAAAGGATGAGATGGCGGTGCCTCGGGAGCATCTGTTCCTGGTCAAGGGGTGCCAGATCCAGGCATCTGCTGCCACCAGCAAAGTTGAGGGGCCAGACAGCAGCTGGATCAACAACTTTGATGGGGGGGCAATCAAGGTTCACCCTGGGAGGGGAGTGGGCTGCCACCCCTCCCGACCCATACCAAGAAAGGGGTGGGCATGAATGCTGGATGGTAGAAGAACCCTTTGGGCTCCAACCCAAAGTCTTCCTAGCCCAACTGCTCTGCTCAAGCTAGATATTTATTTATTTATTTATATTTCTAACTTATATCACCGCCCATCTCCCCCCATTCCGGAGGGGACTCTGGGCGGTTTGGGGGACATTTCTGCTCACTTCTGCCGTGCCTCTCAGTTTGCTGTTGGTTCTGTCATACCTGCTAAGCCTTGAGAGTTTCCTGCTTCAGGGCAGTGTTCTCCAGCTATTCTCCTTCAGCCGTCTTGGGCTTCAACATCTAGCATCACACCAACTGGGGATTTTAGGGGTTGGAGACCGGCACCCTTGAAGGCACCAATTTGCTCAAGGTGGCCCTGGGGCAATACTCCAGCAGCAGATCTCTGACTTGTGAGCCATCTCTGGAAGATGGAGGGGAGCAGAGGAATGTCTTTTGAGACTGGCTGAGGAATCCCTAGCACACAGGGTTGTGTGTGTGTTTTGGAATATGGGAAAAGAGGCTCCTTGAAACTTCTTCTCATCCTGATGAGGAATGTCTGAAAGACCGGAGAAAGTCTCCTAGTCTCATCAAAACGTCTCTCAACATTCCTCAGGTGTTTGGACTAAGGAAGAACCTCAAGATTTTAGATAAAACCCAGGGATGATAGGTGAATCAAATCTTTTTCTCCTTCGTCACTAGAAATGTTTTGTGATACTAAATCCCTCATATGCTGTATCCCCAATCCGATTTTAATTCCTCAGGTCTACTTGCTGTGCTGTTGGCAGATCTCCAAAGTTTCTGGCACTAGACGACTTTCTCGGCTCTCTCTGGCGATGCCGAGGGCTGAACCCCGGGCCCTTTGGTGCCCAGAAATAGCTCTGCCACTGAGAAGGAACCCTACATGGATTTTGAAATGTTACCAGCTACTCTAATCCTTCTTTGCCCAATTTTCTGGAAAATGTTCATGTTACCACTAAGCAGGTCACTCATCTTGCAGCAAAGGCACTTGTTTCTTTAGCAAAGTTTAGCAGAGTCCCCTATTCGGGGAGATGGGTGGGGATAAATTAAATAAATAAAAGTTCTTCTGCATAATCCAGACTGTAATGAGTACACCAGATTGCAGAACTGGGTGATCCAAGTTGGAACCAGGCAACTGGGTGTGCAGAGGGGCCTTTTCACTCGAAAAGTGTGGACACCCCAGCAAGATGAACGGTGAGGGAAGTGGCGCAAAGCATGCGGACCACAGGAGCCTCTGAACTTGGGCTGCAGTTCCCTGAGATGGAAATGTTGCCGTTCCCGGCTTACAATAGGTAGCTCGTCAGGGCGATGAACTTCCAGGCAGGTGGGTGGAGGTTAGGGGGCACTCGGGGGGCTGCTGGGCTTGTGGACCGTTTGCAGCTTGCAACTCCAACCTGTTTTTGTGAGGCCTGCAATTTAGCACTTTGGTGGGGAGCAAGTAGAAATGCTTTGAACTCCTGGATCAATTGCCCCTCGAAGGATTCCTGCCCGCCTGTATAAACAAGGAGCACTCCTATCTGCCTGGCTGCGGCTGTGTGGATGCCAACAGGCCGCCTGAAGATGCCACCAAGAGACTTCCTGAGGTTCCACATCTGCAGCCCCAGAATGCCGCCCTTCGGTCCACGCCTGGGCGGAAGCGATGCCTCTTGGACAGAGGCTCCCTGCACTGCCCTTAAGGGGCTTGACCAGCGATGGGGCGCCAGGTGGGCTGTCCCTTGGACCACCCTCGGGTGGGGTTCCCCCAGCAGGCAATTCTATTATATGATGCGACGGCCTCTTCAGCTTGGGGTGGCCTGTGAAGGCAGCCACTGTGACTCGGAAAGCGTCTGAGGACAGAAGCGGCCAAAAGCCCCTTGGCCTCCCTAGGTTGGCACCGGCGGGAAAAGGAAAATGAAGGAAGGAGCGGTGCCCTCCCCATCTGCCTTGTGGCCTCCAGCCGGTGGAAACTCCTGGGTGGTGACCATGTCGGACCTCAGGGGCTCTCCCCTCCCAAGGACATAAGCGGTCCACATCATCTGATGCGCGGAACCTCCAACTCTGGATTTCCCTGCACGAGCGGCCGACTAAGCGGAGAGTTCGCGGGTGGGGGGCGTTCTCCGTCTCAAGGCGGCCTGAGCACATCGTGGGTCAGAGCGGCCGGTCGGTGGCCGGCTTCCTGCGCACCGAGCAGCTCTCCCGTTTGCCTTTCGCAGCGGCTCGCCTGCGAGACCGCCCGCCCGCCCGCCTTTCACCCCGGGCGCCCCCAGGCAGCCTCTGCTCGCCGGTGCGACGCCTGGCCTCGGGCCAGATGCCTGCCACGGACTGTGCGGCGCAGGCCCTGCTGGGTGAGCCTCAGGGTGGGGCAGGCCCGGGTCGGCTTGGAGGGGAGCCCTTAGGCGGGAAGGGGCGGGGGAGATGGCAGGGCCTGGCCGCCTCTTCTCCCCGCCGGAGCCCTTCAGCCCGCGCTCCTCGCTTCGCCCGCCAACCGCCGGCCGGTCCTCGTTGCCGGCCGGATGGGCTTTAACCCTTTGCAGCGTGGACTCCTCCCCCCTCCCCGTTCCAGAGAGCAGCAGAAATGAAGTGCCGGGCAGGCCCGGGAAGAGGAGGGAGGCCCCCTCCCGGCGCCCTTGACCATGGAGGCCTCGTCCCGCAGGTAGAGAACAAAGCCGGGCAGGCGGCCTCCCGGCGAAGCTTTGCGCGCATCCCCAGCTGTCAAATCCCGAACTGGCGCCCTGGCCGCAGCCCCGGCCCGGCCGCGCTCCTTCCAGCCCCCGCTTCCAAGAGGCGGCGGCGGCGGGAGGAAGAAGCCGGCGGCGAGGCGAGGCGAGGCCCCTCGGCGGGCGCCTTTGTCTCCGGCGCACCCAAGGACCAGAGCCTCCTCCCGCGCGGGTGACAGGGACGGGGAGCGGGAGGGGGGCCAGCCGGGCCGGGCGCTCCGGCGGGGCTAGCGCGGGCAAGCGAGCCGCCCGCCGGCCAGAAAGGCGGCCGGCGAGCCGCGACCCCGGGCGCCCAGGGCGCATGGCCGCCTCGCGCGCCGCGCCACCCGCCTCGCCTGGGCGCAGCCACCTTCTGCGCGCTCGCCGGCGGGCCGGCTTTTATGCTCACGCCGGCCACCCGCCTGCCGGGGGTGGGAGGAGCCGGGCAGGTTGTCCCCGCCGGGCCCGTCCCTCCCTTCCCCTCCCCGCCCGGCTGAGAGGGGTCGGGGGAGGGGGCAGCATGGCCTGGCCGTCCGGCCCCTTTTCCAGCGCTCAGCTGCCCCGGGAGTGTGGCGCTGCTCCTCGCCGGGAGAAGTAGTCCGAATGGAGACCGAAGCCAGCCAGCCCGGCCTCGCCTCCCCGGACTCTCCTCACGATCCCTGGTACTCGGCCTGGCCGGCCTCCGCTCGCCCGCCCGCCCGCCTCCCTCCGCTCGGGGAGCCGCCGGCGTCCCCGCCTCCCCGCGATGCCCGGGAGCTCGTGGCTGGGGCAAGCGCCCGGCCGGCCGGGGGAGCCGCCAACATGGCCGATCCCCGCGCTGCGCTCTGCTTCGCTCCTCTCGCCCTGCGCGCCGCCGCCGCTGCCGCTGCCGGCAGCGCCTCCTTCTTGGCTAGCAGGGTAGGCTGGCAGCCCGCCCCCGCCGCATCTCGGGGCGCCCCTAGCCGCCTCCTGCGCCCCCCAGCTGGCGGCCCGAGCGCCCCGGAGCCGCACCCCCCACGCCGGGGCCGGAGGAGTTCCGGGGCTCCGCGAGCGCGGCGGCGGCGGCGGCGGCGGCGGCTTCCTGAGCCTCCCTGCGCGGCGCCCCCGGCCCTGCCTCGCCTCGGAGCGGGGCGTCCCTGGGAAATGGCTCGTGGCTACTTTGTGCCGCCTTCGCCCGGCGGCTCGTTCACCTTCGTGTTCTCTTTCTTCCCTTGCTAGCAAAATGTTCATCGGGGGACTGAGCTGGCAAACGACGCAAGGTGAGCGCCGCGGACGGGGAGGGGGTCCCGGGTCCGGGTCTCGCCCGGCGGCACCTGCCGCCCCAAACTTTCCAGCTCCTCCCCCAAACCCTCCCTCCCGCCGCCGCCTGGAATGGGAGGGGGCTGCGAACCAGCCCGCCGCCTGCTCCCCGGTGCCTCCGGGCTTTGTGGTCGGTGCGGGGAGAGGCCGGCCCGCTGCTGCCCGGGGGCGCGGGCTTCGCGCGGCCGAGCCGTTGGGAGCGGTGCTCCGGAGAGGCTCCCGTCGCCCGGGAGGGCTCCCCCGGTGCCCCGGGTCTGCGGGCCGGAGGGCGGGCGGGCGGGCGGGCAGGCCGGCCGCGGCAGCGGCATCGCCCACGGGCAGCGGCCGCCGCCTCCCGGCCCGGACCCCCATGGGTGGCCTTGTGTTCTGCTTGCAGAAGGCTTGCGGGAGTATTTCAGCCAGTTCGGCGAGGTGAAGGAGTGCCTGGTCATGAGGGACCCGCTGACAAAGCGATCCAGGTGAGGTGTCCCCGCCTCGTGCCTCGTCCCCGCACTCCCGGCGGAGGGAGCCTGCTGCCCCCCTGCTGGCTTCTTCCTAACCGAGCTTCTCCCTTTCTCTGGGCTGCTTCCCGCTGGCCCCTTTGTCCCTGCGCAGGGGGTTCGGGTTCGTCACGTTCATGGACCAGGCCGGGGTGGACAAGGTCCTGGCCCAATCCAGGCACGAACTGGACTCCAAAACGGTGAGTTGGCTTCTCTCTGTCTCCAGCGCTTTGGGTGGGTTGGAAGCACCTGTTGGTCCCAGCGTGTGACCTGCAGTTGGGCTTGGCGGCTCATGGCCGGCTGCTGGGTTGGAGCCGCCTGAGGCAAAACTTTCTCTCTTGCGGGAGCGAAGTTGAATTGAGGAGTCTTTTAAGCCAAGCCTGGCTGGCCTGGCCTAGTGGACTCCCATCCGGACTAGGAATCCTGGGAGTTGTAGTCTCACCTGTTTTCCGGATGCCGGCTCAAGGGAGGGTGCTGCAGTAGAAAGGGGCACCCCACAGGTGGCTGGGGAGATGGCTTATGCGGAAGGATGTGGGGCTGAGGCCTTGAGGTTACAGGGCCGAGCACGGGCCATCTAGGAGGAAGTTTAATGCTCTGCGACCTGTGCTAGGCCTTTCAGTTTTCGGGGAAGAAATGGCTCGGGACATGGGTGGGCTACGTTTTGGGGGTACTTTTCTGGCAGGCACCCGTTGAGGTACTCCCAATGCGTCCTCTTCCCCTGCGTGACCCAAAAGGGTGGGAAGGAGGTCTCAAGCGGCTTTTCCCCAGAGACAGTTGACGGTGCTGACATGCATCTTTATCCGTTCCACGGAAAGCGGTCTTCCCAGCGCATCCTGGGCTCAGATGAAGGGGTGGCTGTGGAGGCAATGGAGTTCTGAGCATCTGTTTCAAATGTGGGGTGGCCAGCAGGTGTTCTGGGGGCTTGGCTCTCTCGCTAGACTGTGCGCGCCGCCTTTCGGGATATCCCAACAAACCGTCTCATTCGGCATCATCGGGAATCTCATGTCCCGGTTTTGCTCCCATCTTGAAAAGCGCAGTCTGCCAATGCCAGGCTTCCCCAAACACCAGCGGTATGGGGATATCACTCTCATCATCCTCGCCAGATTGGCCGTGGGGTGCGCTCGCTGCCAGTCTGCATTCTTCTGCACCTCTTCCTCAGTTTGGGTGAGAGAGATGCCTTCAACAAAGTGAGAGGGAGGAACGCAAAAATCTGCCACCTTCCCCTCAGAAGTCCCTCTAAGAGCTTTTTTGATATCAGTCCATCCTCCATATCTCCATCCTCCTGTCAAGCCTATTTGCAGGTTTAGCAAGCAGAATCCTTCCTCTGCGGAGGTGGGCAAAGGCTGCTAAGCTTAATCTGCCCAAAGCAGATGTAGGTTGGGAGGGCAAGGAGCAGGGCCCAAATCATGGGTATTAATAACAGAGGCCTGGGCCCAGTTCAACCCCCCTCCAGAGGTTTTAAGGTCCAAGGTGCCCGAAAAATCGAGTCCAAATCCACTCGTGCCAAATTTTATTCGGATTCTTAACTTGGAATTTGCCACCTCAGTACCCCAAAATGAGTTGATCTAACCCGTGTCTAAGAAGATCTGGAGGTTTAATGATTGTTATATGTCATGGACCCTTACTTTAGAGGCTTTTGATGTGATGCTATGAGTTTATAAATGGTTTTAATATATTACTGTATCAATTGTACTGTGCTTAGTTATAAGCACATGGTAAATCAAAAAATTACGAACACTAAGGTGGCTGAGTAGGGATTTCAACCCACATCTCCCAAGAGAGAGTAAGGGTGGTCCTCCCTTGATTAATTTGTGGACTTCTATTTTCTGTATTCTTGTTTTGTAACTCAGATGTGTGAATATTGGGATCACAATTCCATTAAACCAGATTTGTCTGAACTACAGTTGTTGAGCAAGCCATAGTGGCCTGAACCATTGGATATGGCTTGCAAATCTCAGTGGCTTAGTTCTCGCATCACCACGTTATGGCATCGTGTATGAAATCAGCCTTGGTGTAACTCTGTGTAGGTGCATCGCCTGTATCTACATGGAGTGGGCAGGCATCTCTTGTGGATACTTTTAGACACGTTGCTTGTGGCTGAAATCTTTGAGTTCAAGGTTTGGGCTAGGGAAGGGAACAATGTGTTTGTTTTCAAAATGTTTTATCTCCAGGGAATGACTGTGAAGGAACAATGCTCCCAAAAATTCTCCTGCACAGTTCTCATAAAATGAAGGAGAGCTGAGTGGCTCCCCCTCTTTTGATGGGGCTCATGTCCAGTTCCATCTCCCTCACACCCATTTCTGGTCAAATCAATTTCTTATCTAAAGGAAAGAAACAACGAAGAAAATATTGTTTCTTTGAGTGGCCTGTAAGAGAGTAGACCATTCTCTTCACTGAATCCAGGAACTTGTGACCTTGTTCAGGGTATTCTTTCGGTGTTGAATCAACCTGAGCGCAATAAAAACATTACCCTAAAAGTTAGGCACTTTCTTGGATTGAATTTGGCTTCCCAGTTTAGCGACTCAAGCTGGAACCAGGTGCTGTTGGGGTCAGCAAGCAAGCTCTAGGTGGTCCTTGCAACACACCGGCCACTTTGGAGCATTTTTCCAGCACGGGGCGTTCCCCTCCTGTGGACTTTGCTATGGGGCCTGGTTCATGGCTGTTGGTGAAGATGGTCGTCTTTCAGTGGTATTGATGGCTGTCTCAGGAACGTTCTTGGGGATTCTCCAGATGAAAGTCGCGTCAGCCGAGCCCTATTCTTCTCCCCAGCTCGCCCTGCGCGCTCTCTTCTCCCTCGCCTTTGAAAATGGGGCAGGGGCCTCCTTGCGAGGCGGAGCAGGTGGGGGGAGGGGTTAAGCGGACCAAGGAGAACAGAAGGGGTCTCGGGCGAGACAGAAGGGGATGGGAGTGGGCCTGCCATGGAAGTCCCCTGATGCGTCTGGCTGGCTGGGTGGAGGGGAGGAAGCGAGAAGCAGTGGGCAAAACTTGGGCCCAGGAGGACTTATTTCTCTTTGTTCGGAGCCTGAACAAGTTCCCGCCTTCTTCTTCTTGCTCTGTCCCCTCCAGACTTTGGGGGGCTGACACAGGAGATCTGTATGGCCTGTCCCCCCTCCCCCCACGGCTGAGGCTTATTTCTTATGGGGCATAATCTCCCGAGGGCTCCAGGAAAAAGCCGCTCTCTTTTGCCTGAGCATTGGAAGAGCCTGGCTGTGCGTCCTTTGCCGCTTTTAGGGGCATCTCAGGCCGTCCCGTCGCCACAGAGAGGCCTTTTGGCTCCTTCCTTGTTTATTTGTTTACCTGCACATTGGAGGATGACAGAATCTCAGGACGAGCTCCTGATGGCTGCTTTGCTGGCTCCTTAAGGACCCGGGAAAACCAGTAGAACAAAATGGTCACTTGGTGCCATGTATGTAGCGCCAGGAGAAGCTGGGTTAAAAATGCTCCCTAGCACCAGTTTCAAGGCCTGCCTGATAAGTGTTGCTGTGCTACAAGAAACCCCTTTTGCACAACCTGGAGACATAGTTTGTGAGATACAATGGCACTTGTGCGGCAGTACCCTGCGTGCAGTTGTCTTGGCAGGTCTCATCTTGGGACACGGCCCCAAAGAAGGGCTGTCTCAACCGAGAAAGAAGTTGCGCTCTTTGGCCAGCAAGGACTTAGGCGAGTCTCCTGGATCGGAGCCTCCAGCAATGCGTGGACCTTCTGCCGCCGCCTCTTGGATTTTCTTGCATTGGTCCTTTTTCTCCTAGTGGACCAATTTTGCTTGGCTTTGTATCTTACAGAGCTCCGTTCCTTTCACGGATTAATACCAGGCTTTTGCTAAATTTGCAAGAAGTGCCCCACAGGACATCTCTCAAGTGCTCTCGTTCCTGACTCAGCACCTGGGGGATTGTAGCCTGTTCTGGTCCCCCCCAGAGTTGGGGAAGACCGCGGAGGGCCATACTGTACTGTATTGGCCTCCCAGGGTTTTAGGCTGGAAACGTTGCTCTTATCAACTTGGTGCCTGACCTTTAACCGGGCCAGCTTGAAGTTTCCTTATTAAGCTGACCTTGGTTCACACATGCAGTTGTCTCTAGCTGGAGCACTCAGCTGAACACATGGACTGAACCTGTAGGGAACTTGTGTATTGAGAGCAGAAACGAACATGTTGCTTCCCTGTTCCACTTGTTATGGTGCATTCAGATGTGCCCTCCGTCCGCTGCTGAGGCTCTGCGATGGGGAAACACGCGTGAACTGTCCCCGGGGGCTGCAGGGCTGGGTGATTCTCTCCCCAAAAGAGTTTCTTCCTCCCCAAAGAATGTGCTTTTTTGAGACGCTCTTTATTTCTAAGTGAGATAACTGCATGCTAGGCTTTGTTTATGGAAATGTAAGTTTAATAGGTACCTTGGCTTGACTCTAACATTTCAAATGCTGGGGAGTTTGGAATAGTCGGAGGTTTTTGTTTTTCTTCTCAGGCCCCGGGGGGAAGGGGGGCCTTCAGGTTTAGAAGGAAGCCATTTGTGTGTCGGCTACGCCAGGAATCTACCAATATGTCTTCTGCTGCCCATTCCGGTGGTCATACAGGTAGTCCTCGCTTAACGACCACAATTGGGACCGGAATTTTGGTTGCTAAGCGAATCCAACCCGATTTTATGACCTTTTTTTTGGCGGTCATTAAGCGAATCACCATGGGCACTAAGCAAGCCATGTGGTTGTTAAGCGAATCATGTGGCTCCCCATTGATTTTGCTTGCCAGAAGCCGGCCAGGAAGATCGAAAATGGCGATCACGTGACCGTGGGATGCTGCAACGGTCATAAATGCGAACTGGTTGCCAAGCACCCAAATCGTGATCACGACTGCGGGGATGCTGCAATGGTCATAAATGTGAGGACCGGTTGTAAGTTGATTTTTCAGCACTGTTGTAAGTCCAAACTATCACTAATAATCTATAAACTATCACTAATCACTATAACTATCACTGCCCAGAGTCCCTTGAGGGAGTTGGGCGGTGAGAAATCGAACAAACAAACAAACAAACAAACAAATAAATGGTTGTTAAGCGAGGACTACATGTATTGATTTTTTAATTTTTTTTTTAAATTTTTATCCCGCCCTTATTATTTTTATAAATAACTCAAGGCGACGAACATACCTAATACTCCTTCCTCCTCCTATTTTCCCCACAACAACAACCCTGTGAGGTGAGTTGGGCTGAGAGAGTGACTGGCCCAAGGTCACCCAGCCGGCTTTCCTGCCTAAGGCGGGACTAGAACTCTCAGTCTCCTGGTTTCCCATTGGCTCCTTCCTAGGGCTGAGAGGGAGGGACTGGCCCAAGGTCACCCAGCTGGCTTTCCTGCCTAAGGCGGGACTAGAACTCTCAGTCTCCTGGTTTGCCATTGGCTACTTCCTGGGGCTGAGAGACAGGGACTGGCCCAAGGTCACCCAGCTGGCTTTCATGCCTAAGGCGGGACTAGAACTCTCAGTCTCCTGGTTTCCCATTGGCTCCTTCCTGGGGCTGAGAGACAGGGACTGGCCCAAGGTCACCCAGCCGGCTTTCCTGCCTAAGGCGGGACTAGAACTCTCAGTCTCCTGGTTTGCCATTGGCTACTTCCTAGGGCTGAGAGACAGGGACTGGTCCAAGGTCACCCAGCTAGCTTTCATGCCTCAGGCAGGACTAAAACGCTCAGTCTCCTGGTTTCTAGCCCAGCACCTTAACCACTAGACCAAACTGGCTCTTTGGTTAGAGGTCCGCTTTCCCCTGTCCAGAGCCCACTGGATATCTTGGACTACAAGGCCAAGAATTCCCAGACAGCTGATGTGAGTTGTGGATGCTGGGATAGGAATGTCTGTGTCAGTTCAGTACGATGCCAGCAAGTACTGAACAGTGGGCTTCAGCGTTGGTTAGATGGCCTGGCAGCAGGGTGGACAAAGGCAGGCGAGTCCTCGGCTGAGGAGGGTGGTGTGGGACGACCTTAGGAGAAACATCGGGACCTCCCCATGCACAGGCAGTTGGCTCAGAACCGATGGCCATGCTGTCTGGGCAAATGGGAAGTGTAGGCATCTGAAGCGAGCTGGGTTTTGTTTGTTTGTTCACTTTATAAGCCGCCTCAATTGTCTGAGCCGCTCTAGACGAGTCAAGGAAGGCTGGACTAAAAGTGGACCGTACTGGGAGGTATAAATGCAGGCCTGGTCTGAAGCAAGATGTCGCTGCTTCTCTATCATTCCAGAGTGCAGGATAGTGGCTGTAAGTTGCAGGAAGGCAGATTCGGACTGTGTGGGGGGGTTACAATTGGTAACCCCCCCCCACCCCTGTTAACTGTCAGAGTAGTTTCAAAGTGATGCCAGCGGCCTTGGGAAGTAGTGGCTCCTATCAGCCCTTCAAGGTAGGCCAGGAATGCTACTTTATTGTTGTAGGATATAATAACAGGCTCAAATACTTTGGCCACCTAATGCGAAGAGAGGACTCCCTGGAAAAGACCCTGATGCTGGGAAAGACTGAGGGCAGAAGGAGAAGGGGACGGCAGAGGATGAGATGCTTAGATAGCATCACCGATGTAACGAACATGAATTTGAGTAAACTCCGAGAGACAGTGGAGGACAGGAAGGCCTGGCGTGCTATGGTCCATGAGGTCACGAAGAGTCGGACACGACTAAACGACTGAACAACAAAAATAATAACAGGATCTTGAAACCTATTCACATTTCTCCCTACCCCCTCTTGTGCCAAACAAAATCAAGGTAGGATTATTTTGGGTTCCTTTTCCATGTTTGTACCTACCTCCCCCAAAGTCAGCTCTAAATTCCTTTGCCGCTCTTCTTTACTAGCAGCCATTGGTGGGAATGTTTTAATTTGGATTCCTGCAGTGCGCAGCGGGCTGGTCTTGATGACCCCAAGGTTCCCGTCCACTTTTACAGTTGACTTTGGTCACCTGCTCCCTATTTGATTTCCAGTGGAGAGGAGGACGGTGGTGCACTTGGGCAGTTCTAGGCTCTGGACTTAGGAATATTCTGGGGTTGGGAGGTGTTAAAGTGGTTAAAAGCCTGTCCCATTGCAAGGCTGTCCTGCTTGTAGTTTGATGTGGGCCCAGAAACCCTTATTTAACTTCCTATTCAATTTATGTCTTGCCTTTCCTTTAGGAGTTCAAAATGTGTATTTTTCACTCCTCCAATTTTTGTCCCAACAACAACCCTGTGAGGTAGGCTGGGCTGTGACAGAATGAAATCTCCCCCCCCCCCCCCCCCCGGAACTTCTGATTTTAAGCTACACATTTCTGTTCATTACGTTAAAGAAGAGAGTGAAATGCATCTGCAATATTAAAAACCACCACAAAATCAGTGTAAAATAATGAAGCCAATGCTAACGCAGCCCTAAATGCAATCAAAATGCCTCTGTGGAGAAAAGTTTTCCAAGATCACTTGAAATTGGGGGTGTGGGCAGGGGAGTCAAAAAAGTCAAGATGGTAGCCACGACCATGCAGTCGAAGCCCCGCCTCTTTTTACGTGCAACGCACCATCGTGGCTGCCATCTTGACCCCCCCTCTCCCGGCGGACCAATTCCCAGCAGAAGGGAGTCAGTTACAGGACGGCCTACCAACCTCTCTTAAGGCTTGAGCGGGGTTCTTTATAACCGTGTCCCTATAACTAGCATGTTCCAGAAGTCTTGGCACAGCTGTCCCCAGAATTCCAGGACTTGCAGTCCTGCTCTCAATTCGGTTTCGGTCCTAATCTGGTCCAGGCTATAAGGGGCCCTAGTGTGCTTTCAAGTTAACCTAGAATCTAATATTTATTCAGATTCTGGTTTTCCAGGCATGCCTCTGTGTTCCTTCCTTTTTGCGTTTACTGCCGCTTTGAACTCTCTGGAAGGAAGGCGGGATGGGGATGTTTTGAGGGAGGGGAGCCCCCTCTGGCTTCTTGCCCTGGTTCCAGCCTCAGTTTCCCCGCAGCGGCGGCTTGCTCTGTGCAGGAGTGCTGTTGAAGCAGCCCCCTGCCCCCTCAGCCATGGTGACCCTGGTGGATCTGCCATTTGGCTGGTGCACTTTAGTTGTTAGAAAGTGAGCCCAGGCATCACCCTGGCCTGGCAGGAGCTGCCTGGCACTGGCTGAGAATGGAGAAAAAATGGGGTAATTGTTCGTACTGTTATCTCCTGCTGCCCTGGGCCTCAGTTCACCTGGGTGTTTTATTTATTTATTTATTTTATTTATCATGCTTATATCACCTTTACGCCTGGCACCGTGCAAAGAGACCTGTTGGGTGTGCTGGTGAATAAGTGCCGGACTGCCTGCTAGGAAATGTGAGGAAAGTCCAACAGGAAGAAGTGGGGAGCTGGGCACCTTCTTTATGAGGACCACTGAGGTGGTGAGATCTTTCCAATACAATAAAACCAAGAGGAGTAGGAAAAGGGTAACAAATTAAATTAAAAGGGGATTTAACCCCTCCTTTCGCAGTAGTTCTTGCCAACCTAGCAATTCGAAAGCATGCAAATGCAAGTAGATGAATAGGTACCACTTCGGTGGGAAGGTAACAGCGTTCCGCGTGCGTCATGCCGGCCACATGACCGTGGAAGCGTCTTCGGGCAACGCTGGCTCTTCGGCTAACAAACGGAGATGAGCACCGGCCCCTAGAGTCGGACACGACTGCACAAATGTGCGGGGGGGACCTTTACCTTTACCTTCACAGTAGATCAGTCATGAAACATTGAAAGAGAACATGTAACAACAAAGTTGACAGAAAACACAAACCCTTTCATGGAGGACATCACTCCCTGATGGAACTCATTGCCACTGGATGTCATTTTGGCTACTAGTCTGGGTGGTTTCTACAGTACAGGTAGTCCTCGACTTACGACCATTTAACAACCGTCCAAAGTTACAATGGTGCTGAAAAAAGTGACTTATGACTGGTCCTCTTGCTTACGACTGTTGTCCCCACAGTCACGTGATCAAAATTCGGGCACTTGGCAACCGGCATGTATTTATGATGGTTGCAGTGTCCCACGATGACATGATCACCATTTGTGACCTTCCCAGTTGGCTTCCGACAAGCAAAGTCGGGGGATTCGCTTAACGACCACAGCAAAAAAGGTCGTAAAATTGGGTGCGACTCACTTAATGACCTCTTAGCTCTTAGCAACGGAAGTTCCAGTCCCAATTGTGGTTGTAAGTCAAGGACTACCTGTATAAGACAAACCCTTTGAAAAATATTGAACTGCTTTTAGGCATAGAACAGCCATGGACAAGAGCACCGTCCATTTGTTGTGTCAGATAACGGGCAAGGAGGGTCACTTTTCTGGTCGCTTTCCAGAAATATTGAGTGGGTCCCCGTTAGAAACCAAGTATATTGGGGGAGAAAGAAGCACCACTTGAGATGTTCTGCCTTTGGCACCGAAGGAGAGAAGACCACCTTGCAGTTGTTTTTGAGAGGGGGGCGTGGCTCTTCCAGCACGCAACAGCCTCCCCTCCTCCCCGGCTCCTTTTCTTTTTTTGCTCTTTATTAAAACAAACGGAACCATGACAGAACGTCGAAGAGGAAAAAATAACAGTGCAATAAAAAAGGATAAAACCCAGTGCGAAAGCTACTGTTGGAAAAAAAACGCACATGGACTTTAATCATTAGTAATCTTCCAAGAGAAATAAAAAAAATTAAATATCCACGTATTTCTCCACAAAAAGACATTTGTGTTAACAAAAGTGCTATGTTGAAACTGCTTGGATGACAGAATTAAAAAACAGAGATCACATTTGAGTAAAACAGTTTTCCGTCAAAGGGTTCTTCAAGACTTCTTTTGAGTTACTTTTAAGGTCCCCCCATTTTTGGGTGACCTTGGACCAGTCACTTTCTCTCAGCCCAACTCACCTCACAGGGTGGTTGTTGTGGGGAAAATAGGAGGAGGAAGGAGTATTTGGTATGTTCACCGCCTTGAGTTATTTATAAAAATAATAAAGGCGGGACAGAAAATAAATAAATAAATAAATATTTAAATATCAGTGCTTCAAGGATGTTTGTAAAGTTTTTCCAAAAAAATTAGAAAAAAATTAATTTTAATTTTCTGATATTTTAACATATTAAATCAGGCAGTTGACAGCTAACATTGAAATAATTCCTTGATTTGCAATAAGTCTTGGGAATACTATGAGCAATCAGCCTATAGTAGAATTAAATTCTGAATATCATATTTATAATTTATTTCTTTGTAATTTAAATACTATCAGTAACTGATCATTAATATGAATAGTAATATCAATAATTGTTTAAGTAGTATATTTCTTATTTATGGTAGATTAATCCCACGTGATTCAGCTGCTTTTGAATACCCCTGTTCCCTGAACATGTGTCACCTTTTGTGTTCAGTGTTCAGTCTTCCCTGAACACTGCCACCTTTTGCTACGTGGCAGTGACCAAGACCCACCACATGCCACTTCTGCATCGTTTGCACTGCCCTGGCACCCCTAACCTTGACTTGCCCTGCCATTGTTGGGACCAAGGCCACCCTCTCCAAGCTGGTGCCCTCCAGATGTTTGGGGGTGGCACATTGCAGAATTCCCCCTTGCCATGCTTCTGGAGGGCACCAGGTTGAGGAAGGTGCCCGTATCCCATTTCCTTGTTGGCAAAGGAAGAAGGGGGGGCGAAGGCTTGGACGTTTCTTCAGAGAGTTCTGTTGTGCCAAAGGACCCCCAGCCCTTCTGGCAGAGCGGCTGAGGGTCCTTTCTGGTTTTGGGACCTCAGTCTGCAGGACTGGAAAGGAAACTTGGTTGTCAGAAGGAAATGGGCAGATGGGCCATCGAGGCAGGGGGTTTGGAGCGCTGACTTTGAATCCCTGCCTGTCCATGTCTCTGTTGAAAAAATTGTCCTTGTTGGCTGAGTTCCCACAACACGCCGAACTCTTTACCTGGGTTAACAAAACAGGCTGGCTGTGTTCATATAAGACGCTGTGCCCAAATCAATAGACCCTGAAATGGCCCAGCGGGATGGCCTGGTTCACAGAACACGAAAGCTGTTGGCCGGGTTCCCACAACAACACAGAGCCACCCTCCCCAGGCTGTCCTTGAGCCCAGCATGGCAGGCGGGTCCAGCCAGCAAGGGTGGCCTCCTTGCAGGGGCAGGTGGATGGAATCGGCCCTCCCCATGCTGGGAATCTGGCCAGTTCCTTTTGAACTTGGTTGATGCAGACCCAAGGGAATGAGGTGGCTTGGTTTGATTTCTTAAAATAAAAAATTACCGTGAGTGACATTGCGGGGTTTATCTGTTAGATCTCGGTCCCGCCTTTTGTACAGAAGCTCAAGGCAGCATATCTACAGTGCTCCCTCCTCCTATTTGTCCTCATCACAACAGCCCTGCGAGGCAGAATGGGCTGCGAGAGAGCGACTGGCCCAAAGCCCCCGGGAGCTTCTGTGCTGGGGGGATCAGAACCTGCGTTTCCTGGTGCCAGTCCAGATCCTCTTCCCCCCACCAGCCCCAGAGGATTAGGCCTCACCTGGGCCCAACGCCTTCACCCCTGCACTACAGGTAGTCCTCGCTTAACAACCATTCATTTAGTGATGGTTCGGACTTATGACTGCTGAAAAAACCGACTTACGACTGGTTCCCACACTTATGACTGTTGTAGCATCCCCGCGGTCACGTGATCACGATTTGAGTGCTTGGCAACCAGTTTGCTTTTATGACCGTTGCAGCGTCCCGTGGTCATGTAATTGCCATTTTCAACCTTCCCGGCTGTCTTCTGGCAAGCGAAATCATTGGACAACTGTGTGATTCGCTTAACAACCACGTGGCTCGCTTCATGCCCATGGTGATTCACTTAACGACCGCTGCAAAAAAGGTAAAATCAGGTCGGATTCGCTTAATGACTGCTTCACTTAGCAACCAAAATTCCGGTCCCAATTGTGGTAGTTAAGCGAGGACTACCTGTACACTGGCTGTCAAGTGCTGTGGTTAAGGATGTGAGACAAGGATTGGGGAGATCCGGGTTCAACTCTCCACTCAGCCAAGTTGTTCACCCAGTGACTTTGGACAAGCCACTGTCTCTCAGTGTCAAGGCCAGCCCAAGAGCAACGATGAGTCAGTGTATTCCAAACTCAGATCTTTATTGTTCTCACCATACAGACAGAATCTTGCCAGACTAAAGCTATCCTAACTAACCTAAGGGGAAATAACCTAGGAGATTCTAGGGTGGAGCTACTCTGACTCTCTTTGACTCCCTGCCAAGATTCTCCAGACTGCGAGCCCGTTTACCTCCTTGGAATGCGCTCCCTCCTTCCTGAGAACCAGCGGCAGCTTCGAAATCCACCACACTCAGCCCTATCTACCTCACAGGGTTGTTGTACGGAAAACGTGGAAGAGGGAGTATGTAGACGAAAAGCAGGATAGAAATCTAACAAATATATAAATAAAATGTATGTGTTTCTCCATAAACTGGACAGAAAGAACTATGGGGTGGCATGGGGGTTTACCAAAAAATCAGATGAGGGAGAAAGCGAAATGGGCAGAGTCGCCTTTGGAGGGTTTCCATAAATGGGGATTATTTATAACACGGGGGGGGGGGGAGGGCTTTGTCAGATTGCAGGTAAGATCTTGCAGAACTGGGCGCTCCTACCTATTCAGATACAATCCCTGCATCTGGAAAGCTAGGATGTCAGGAAAGAGCAGGCTAGACTCCCCGCCTCTGTCTTTTCTGTGCCCAGGGTGATTGGGTGAAGGAGCACACAATCCCGAAATCGTGCCTTTAGACCAGTGTCTCTCAACCTTGGCAGCTTTAGATATGTGGACTTCAACTCCCAGAATTCCCTAGCCAGCCACACTGGCTGGGGTATTCTGGGAGTTGAAGTCCACACATCTGAAAGCTGCCAAGGTTGAGAAACACTGCTTTAGACAGAAGCACAGCAGTCACGAGCAGATGTGTCAGTGTAGTCCCAGGAGGGCAATATTCCCTGGATGGGTCCATCCCTGGAATGCATCAAAGCCGTTTGCTCTTCCTAGCCCCTGCCCCAAGCTGCTGCCAACCCAGGCCCCTGTCCCCTTTTATCCTCTGAGGGGCCATAGGCACCAAGAGGAAGAGCGAAATAATAAAGCAATACGTGCAAGGGTTAGGGAGTCCCGGATTCAAGCGCTACATTGGACAGAAGCTCATCTGGAGCCTTGGGGAATCCCAGGGAAGTGGGGCAGAAAATTCTTCATTCCTGTATTTTTCCATGGAAAACTTGCCATTTAAAAAATATCATTTTCCCCCAGAAAATTAATTAGCGGCATAATGAAGGGATACAAAGACTACTCAAATTGGATAGCACTAAAGTCATAATTAACTTTTTTTAAAAGAAGAAAAAGGTGATTATTTGTAGGAGGCAACCATGCATGTATAATAGAGCTCATTGGGGCATGCTGGAAAGGGGACACGGATAGTTTTTTCCCCTTTTACTGTATTCCCCTTAAAATGTAAACAGTATCAGCAGGTGTCTGACAATGCTATGGAGGGGTTATATTAACAGGTATGCTGATCTCAAAAAGCATTCCAATAAAGCTTGGAATTGGAAAAAAAACACTCCCATAAAGGAGTTTTTTTTAATCTAGCCTTGAGGCTGCTGGAACAGGGCCATTCCATGCTCAGTTGTGAGAGCGAACGGAGGCTGCATCTCAGCTGCTCCAGCTCTGGGCGGGGGGGGGGGGGGGCAAAACACAGACCCAGAAAATCCCCAAATGGGAGAGAACAACCCACCTGCCCCCAGGATTCCCTATAATCGCCCTGGTCTGATCCGGGACCGGGCTTTCAGCTCCCCTGCATTGGAGTCAGCCTATGAACTCTGGTTGACGGTGGCACTTTCCACACACTCCAGGAATCACAACGGGCTTTCTCTTGCACTTCTTGCAGTCTGGCCAGGGCAGGGCCTGGCTGGCTTCACCTGAGCTCCAAAAGCCAGGCAGGGTAGAACCTGGAGGGAGGGCCACTAGGATATCCTGGGCAGTCAGCATCCAGTGGCAAAGCGCTTCGGTGCTGTTGCAAGGAGAACCGCACACCCACCTCCCTGCGGTCGGCACGGACAGAGCTTGACTGGAGCCGAACTTGTGCTTCCTCAAGCGTCATGGAAGATTTGGGGTGCTACACTGCAAGGAAGGGAGACTGGACGCCACGCAGGAGGAAGGTCACCAGAAGCCTCCTCCTAATCGAGAATCATTGGGGCACAAGCAGCATTTCCCCCATGGAGGCCCCCAGTGGCTGTCAGGATTTTTCCTTGGCCAAACATTGCTGTGTGTGTTTGTGTGTGCGCGCCTTCTAGTCAGTGTTGACTCCTGCCGACTGCCTGGACAAGTCCCTGCAGTTTTCTTGGCAAAATTGAGAGTGCATATATTGAAGGAAGTTTTTGTATAAAAAACAATAGTTTTATTGTGTCCCAAATACAAATTATGAAAAAGCAGGGCAGTAGGATAGTTGTGCCTGTTAATAAGATGTGAACAAGATGGACCCATGAGTCCAGGATGCATGATTCCTTCTGGCCTGGCACCATGCCAGAAAGCAGTGAGAGGGGCTAGGGCAAAAATTAAGGTTCATTTCATTTCATTCCCATTAATTGAAATTTAAATGGACACAATATAACTGCACCAATCACGTATTTAACAATTTCCTTCCTGGTCACATTACAAATTAAAACTTGGTAACCACTTTGGAGTCTGCTGATGTGGGAAATAATTTTTAGAAGAAAGTTCGCTAAAGATTTGAGGGGGTGGGCTAAGACTTGAAGGCTGGCCAGACTGACCTGGGCAGTTTTGTGCCAGGCATGGCAGCCCGCTTAATGGGAAATCCTACCCATGTGGCTCCTCTGTAGTTAAGTGTGACGTGCAAATGGAAGCGGCTGCCGCTGGGTTGGGGTGGAACCGGGGAGGGAAGCACTCAGCTCAGTCTCCTAACTGGCTGATGAGATGCAACAGTAGTTCAGATCCTCAGGAGCGAGTGCCCCACGTTTGGGGCCATATTGCAAACCTTCTGGGGGTTGAGGATGGGATGGGACCAGTTCATTTGACAGCATTATCCCCACTGATTTTTTTGAAGCCCCAAATCATGTCAGTTTGCTGCTGAATTTTGGTGGCATGTTCTTGAGATCTGTCGGGGGCCACAACCAGGCTCACCCGAGCTTGACCACTCACTCGGTTTGGATGCATTCGTACAACCTGATTAGGTCAGAGAAAGTTCTAATGTCTGCGTTCATGCAACAGGCTGAACTTTAGCTAGTTTTAGCCCTGGCTAGTCCCTTGTGGCTTCATGTGATAGATGTGCTCAGCTCTTTTTATTGATTTAGAGCAGTGTTTCTCAACCTTGGCAACTTTAAGATGTGTGGACTTCAACTCCCAGAATTCCCCAGGAGTCCGTGCATGCTAGCTGGAGAATTCTGGGAGTTGAAGTCCACACATCTTAAAGTTGCCAAGGTTGAGAAATACTGGTTTAGAGTCCTGGAAAATGGCTTAATGTACTGATCAGTTAAGCGTGCCCATGTATGAATGAATACAGCCTGTGTGTTCCTCACCTCTTTCTTTTACTTTATTTATTTAATTAAATAGGAAGGGAAAAAAAGATAGAAAAAGTTGGAGTTGGGTGTTTGGCTCATATGTCCTGTTGCAAGGCAATATGAACAGTTCTCACCCAGAAGGCAGGGTGGTGGGTTCTGATTCCCAGATGTTTCAGAGGCTGTGTTGTGCAAAGCCGGCCAGATAAATGCAACTCTGGGGAGGAATGTGTGGATTGGGGGTGATGATTATATTTATGTATTACATTTATCCTCCAGGAAACTCCCTCCCCCCCCCGCCCCCATAATATTGCCAGATTGGAAAGAGGGAAGAGCATGATTGTCCCAAAGTGATGCAACAGATCTTCCATGCCCAAAGGTAGACTTGAATGTGATCCCCCTGACTCTTGTCCAGCCCCCGAGCCTTCATCACACTTGTGCCCCCACTCTTTCTCAGTACCCTCAAGATACATGGATATGAATTCCTGGAATTCCCAGGACTAACCATGATTGGAAACCTGGATTATGCCATACCATGTGCTCTGTTGTGGTTTGGTTGTCGTTCTCCTCCCAGTGAAGCTGATGGGAATGAAACTGACCCAGTTTGGGTAAAATTGTGCCACTGTATAGAGCAAACGGGGCTGTAGAGGGACTTCCCTATTGCCTCTTTTAATTTCAAGGATGTCGTGATTCTGCTTGATTTTAGCCATTCTGCCAATGTGCAGCTTTCCCCAAATCATTTTTCTTTTTGGCCAGTGAGCCTTGAGCAAGATTGGTCTGCTCAAATGTACTTTTTGTATTTCCCCCAAATCAGTTCAAATGTTTTTGGTAGTCCGAAAAGACTCTTAGAGGTATTTATCCACCATGTAGACTTAACATAGATTGGGGAGTCCTTGGTGCTCTCTGAGCCTTGTTGTTTTCATGCAGACGTTTCATTGCCAGGCTAGGCAACATTTTCAGTGCGAAAAGGGAGTGGAACTTGCTGTCTGTTTATATACCCTGGCTTGTCCTGCCTGTGTTGGTGGGGGTGTTGTACTCTCCTTGGTAGTTCCTTGATTGGGCTGTTGTGTGCTGTTTGGGTGACATTAACATAGATTACCAATCGAAGATTAACATAGATTTTTCCTGGGGTCCTTGCTCCCTGGATCATAAATTGAATAAATATGCCAAAACAGAAAAACTTTTGGTTCTGGAAATTTTCTGATTCCAAGTTTTCCAAAATATCCACATCGCTAGGGAAGGCAGCATCTTTTGCATTCAGCTGGCAGGAATGAACAAAATGGCACCAGGATTGTGCCCTTATCCAGTCCTGATTTCCCCATATGAGGACATCAAGATGTTTTGAACTACAGTTCCCATCAGTGAATGGGGGAGAATGCCATGGGTCATAGCAATTGTAGTCCAACCGTCTGGAGAACATCGGAGAAGGCTGGTTTCACTGAGTGTAATGATGTGGGTGCCTACTCAGAGGTAAAAGTCCTGGTTGCACTCAGTGAAACTTGCTGGCAATACAGGATTGAAGCCTCTGCCTGCCTTAGCATTTCCTCTGATGGTTTTGGTTGTTTTATTAGCTGTATCATATTCCATTTCATGCAATGCCCTGTCTTGAAATCTAATATGATGGAAGTTGATGTCTGAAATAAATTTTGAATTAAGTACAATAAAGCCATTCACTGAAGTGCACACGATAAATGCCAGGTATCTAGATACGTTGTCAGTATGAGTGATGTAGAGATAAACTTCTCCTCATGCTCTTTCTGGGGGGAATGTGGGAAGAAGCCATGGTCCAGCTTTGTGGCAGCTGGGGGCAGCTGGAGGCCCAGATTCCTAACAATAAGTGAAAGGAAAGGAGGCCAACCAATAAATGAAAGCAACAACAATGAAAAAAGGGGGGAGGATGTATCCTCCTTGCCAGCTGGTGGTCTAAAGAAAGCCAGGGAAACTTTGCGGTGTTGCATGAGCTGGAAAGGTCTTTAAAAACACCGGCGTCTTTGTTGGCTCTGCGCCCCTGGAGAGGACAGTATCCGCTTTCATGGGACAGAAAGTCGAAGAAGAGGGGGGCGTCAAGCGAGGGAGGCGCTGGTGGGGTGCCCTCTCAGCAAAGCCGAGGATGCCAGAAGGAATTTCTTCACCCAGGGCTTGGATTAGAGGAATGCATGGACCTTCACCATTATCTATCAGTTTTCACTTAATTTGACAAAAGAGAACTTGCATTTGAAATGCCTTTTCTTTTTCTTTTAAATAATTTTACATAGATAATAAGAAATACATACATACATACATACATACATACATACATACATACTCAAAGTAAGTGTGAAAAGGAAAAAAAGAAAAAAGGGAAAGGGAAAAAAAAAAAAGATACAGAAAATAAAAAAATAATAAAAAACCCAGAAAAAATATATAAAGAAATGGCTTCCGATATCCCTCTCGGCAGTTATATATACAATTCTAATCAAACCGCTCTCTCCGATCTCCCCATAATTCCCTTCCTTCTGTAACCTATTTCTAATCACCAAAACCATAAATCATACAGTTTGAAAGGAAAAGAGAATCTTTTATGGGTGGAAGGTGGCATTCTTGAAGGTATTTAGTGGCCAAGGATATGACTGTGCGTGTGAATATGCTGTCTTTGTGGTATAGTCCTCTCCCCAGCGGTCCTCAGCCTCCCTGGCTCCCACCCCCAAGACCCTGGGAGGGAACACCTGCAGGGAGCATCCTTAGCAAACGCAGCGCCCTTGGCAGGTTTCCAAGAGGAGGCTGGAAGCCCCCGGACGGATGGCGCAAGTGGTTTTGCTGCCCATGGCAGAGGGGTGGACTAGATGATCTTTGGGGTCCTTTCCAGTTCTATGATTCCATGCTCCCAGGGGCGCCATCATGCAAACGCCACAGTGATGGACCTGCGTTGCCCCACGGTGATGCAAGTTCTTAAGTCACGGTGTTCGTTGTGATGATGTCATCGCACCAGTGTGGCCCTTGCCCCCCCCCGCCCTTTTCCTTTCTCATAAAGCTGCTGTGACCACTACGGGGATGGGGAGTCCTCCCCTTGAGAAATGGGGAGAAATTCTCCTGCATCAGAGAAACCATCCGCTCACACATTGGATGGGGAGTTCTCCCCATTCCAGTCGGCTGCATTATCAACCCTGGTGCGTTGATGCGGCCTCCCACCTCCAGAGAGGCAAGGCCGAGGAAGCCAGCTCCGCTGAGAGAGAGCCATGCCTCTCAGGTGCGAAAAAGGGGGAGCCAGCCCAAGCTGGTTCACCTGAGGGTGGCCGCTTCCAGGCCTTGGAGAAAACAGCCTGTTTTTCCTGCACGCGGGAGGGCTCCTCTCTGTGGGGGAGGCAGGGACGCGGCAACCCCCCTTCCTCTTCCTGCTGGGGGGGCTCCCTTCACCCCTCCCACCAGCCTGTAATGGCCCAGCGCTGAATCGTGTTTGCTGTTCCTGGAGCATCAGCCACAGCAAAGACGCCCCTCCTTCTGGCCGAGAGGTCTGTCGCTCATCAGTAAAGCAGCAGCAGCAGAATCACTGAGTGCCGCCTCCCTTCTCAGGTGAACATCTGGAAAGACAAAAAGTCCTTGGGGGGGGGCTCTTTAGTCCCTCCAGTTCCTCCCCCCACCCCGCTCAGAGCAGGAATCCAAATTGACGGCATCCCAACAAACAGCTGCCCAGCCTCTGCAAAGGGGATCTCCCTCCAGTGCTGATTTCACTGTCACGTGGCTTGTTCTGGAAGGAGAAAGTTTCTCCTGTCCCTCGGTTGCAACCTGCAACTCTTTGTAACGTAAATCGGTTATTCCACATGCTATACTCTAGAACGGGCCTTGAGTTTCTTCTGTGTGAAATCTTCTCACATTTTGGAAGAGTGAGGTCTGATCAGTGCAGAATGTAATGGAACTATTATTACTTTCCATGATTTGAAACACCAGACTTTCGAAAATTGCCCTTGCCTTTTTCGCTGCCATTTTGTTGTTGTTGTTTATTTGTTCAGTCGCTTCCGACTCCTCGTGACCTCATGGACCAGCCCACGCCAGAGCTTCCTGTCGGCCGTCATCATCCCCAGCTCCCCAATGGTTGAGTCCGTCACCTCCAGAATACCATCCATCCATCTTGCCCTTGGTCGGCCCCTCTTCCTTTGGCCTTCCACTTTCCCCAGCATCAGCATATTCTCCAGGGTACCCTGTCTTCTCATTATGTGGCCAAAGTACTTCAGTTTTGCCTTTAATATCATTCCCTCAAGTGAGCAGTCTCGCTTTATTTGTTTTTTTTTAAATTTCACTGCCATACCCCTCTGCCATCATACATTCAGCTGGCGATCAGTCATGGTCCCCAAATCGCTACCCCACCTGTGCATTGGATTTTTTAAATTCTTAAATGAAGACCTGTTCATCGGTTTCTATTTAAATTTCATTCATTCTTTCATTTTCTGCCCACTTCTCTAATTCTCAGAATTCTTTTGAATAGTCACATCTACCAGGAAGTCCTGCACAAGTTCCACTTTCATGAATGGGAGCTAAGGGCAACTGCAGATTGCATCCCGCCTTTTGACTGTTCTACCCAGCAAGTTGTCATATCCTTTGTCGTGGATGTTCTTTTATGCTGCTGTGTTATTGTTCTGTATAATATGCTGGAGAATATTTGCTCCCCCAGTAGAAGCTGTAGATAGGCACACTAACTTGATTGAAAAAGTAAGTTGTTCTTGTTTCTCTTTCAGATTGACCCAAAGGTTGCCTTCCCTCGCAGAGCACAGCCTAAGGTAGGTATAGTTTATTAATGTAACTGTTTTATTTTTATTTATTTTAAAGAAAAAACAGTATGTTGGTCTTCAGAACAAAAGTTTTTCTAAGACAGTTTGCATCTATCTACTACATTTGCATGACATTATCTATCTACATCAGTGTTTCTCAATCTTAGCAACTTTAAGATGTGTGGACTTTAACTCCCAGGCTGGCTGGGGAATTCTGGGAGTTGAAGTCCACACATCTTCAAGCTGCAATGGTTGAGAAACACTGCTCTAAAAGGAGCTGCCATTTTTATTTCTGAAGGGCGTCAGTGGGGCCCAGGGAATTGCAGCTGACTCTGGAGCAGAGGTGGGCAGATGTTTGGGGGGGTTGGGGACTGCGGCTCAGCCCCTCACCTTCCCAGCATTAGGGGAGACACACCCAGTGATGCTGTGATGTCATGGAAGGTGCAGGGCCAAATTTTTCATCTCTTTTTGATTTGGAGGGTGGATTAATGTTAGGCCTGCGAGGTAGTCCAGACAAGAAGCACAACAATGAATGAATCCTAGCTCTCTCTTTATTGTAAGGTTAAATTAACAGAATCTTGCAAGTCTGAAAGTATCTCTCCCCTCCTTTCCTTTTACTCTCCGGAAAACTAGGGAGGGTCCCTTCTGAAATGCTTCCCATGTCCCTTTTCCTTCTGTGGACTGAGAGACCTGGACGGTGGTCTAGTCTGCGGCTCTTCCTCATGTCTCTCAAGGTCATTCCCAGAGACCATAACAATTACTGTAGAAATTTTTTTATTCATTATTAGATTTATATCCTGCCTTTATTTTATATCACTCAAGGTGCTGTAAATAATGCTTCCGGCTCCTATTTGCCCCACAACAGCCACCCCGTGAGGTGGGTTGGGCTGAGAGAGAGGGACTGGCCCAAGGTCACCCAGCCAGCTTTCGTGCTAGTCCAGCGCCATAACCACTACACCAAATTGTCTCTCGCGAAAGGGAATAAGAGGCTTCTGGGAAACCGACTACCCGTCACGGTCCTTAAAACCCCACCACTCCCCCAGGCATCCCCAAATGGCATCACTGCTTTGGTGAAGCAACCTGGGATCACTAAGGGAGTGCAGATGCTCGCGTTGCCCCCCCAGGTGCCAGAGGCAGGACTGGCCTTGGGTGCAACTCGCCAGCTTTCTCTTGTTTTAAATTAGACTAATCCAGAGCTTTCCAAACTTTTCATGTTGGTGACACACTTTTTAGACATGCATCATTTCGCGACACAGCAATTCAGTTTTACTAGCAAACCGGAGGTTAAACTAACTAACTTATAAGAGATATGGGCACATACATAAATTGTAATAGCGAAATGTATGGGGACACAACATATCTCATGAAAACAGAGTTCCCCTTTACAGCAGGGCAAGGCTTGGACAGAGCTCCCCTCTTACAGCAGGGCACAAGGCGGGCACTAGGACCTGCGCGGAATCACAGCAGGTTTGGAGGCAGCAAGGCACAAGGCAGGCACTAGGACCTGCGCGGAATCCTGGCAGGGCTCGGAGGCAGCAGCAGCGAGGCGTTTGAGGCTCTGAGCGTCCGACTCAGAGGTTTCTTGTTACATTCGCGCGACACACTTACACACTGCAGCCGACACACTAACGTGTTGCGACACACAGTTTGGAAAGCTCTGGAATAACTGTTTAAAAGAGAGCCAGTTTGGTATAGTGGCTAAGGCATCAGGCTAGAAACTGGGAGACGCGAGTTCTAGTTCCGCCTGAGGCACAAAGCCAGCTGGGTGACCTTGGGCCAGTCACTCTCTCTCAGCCCCAGGAAGGAGGCAATGACAAACCACTTCTGAAAAACCTTGCCAAGAAAACTGCAAGGACTTGTCCAGGCAGTCTCCAAGAATCGGACACAATTGAACAATTTATTTAAAAGAAATGTTTAAAAAGGCAAAAAAGCCAGATGAGACCGGGCAGCCTGGTGGCAGCAAAAGAGATCCCCACAGAGACCAACATGTTTCTAACCATGAAGGCCACATTCCTCCGTTAGGTGAAGCTCTTGCTCCAGAAGATCGCCGTCTAAAATCTGAGAACGGAAAACCGCAGAAAGGGGGGTGGGGTGTGCATGCAGAAGTTCAGTCAGGGAAGCGTGGAGTTTGGATGCTCTCCTTTCCCATCAAGGGATCTCTGCTGAGCTCTTCTGATACAGGGGCCCCCTCCTCCAGATGCCTAGAGGCTGCTGGGCTCACGGCACAAAGGGGTGACGTGGGGAGGTGGCCGAGCGGATCAGGTAGCCAGATCAGAACAGCTCCCGTGGCTCAGGGCTGGAAGTGGGTTAATTCCATTAAGCAGTTTGGTGACAGAAGGTATTTTGCTGGGGGGGTGCTTTCCAAGACTGAGAATTGCAGTGGATTAACTCTGTTGAGTCAAGCAGATTTTCCTTGCAGAGCGAAGGCAGCGGGCCGGGGGGCGGGGGCTGGTTCCAAGACCCCCCTGGGACCCTTCGGGAGTAAGGTGCTCTGGAGCTGGAAACGGGGGTTCCTGCTGTTGTCTCTTCCGAAATGCACTTTGGCACTTTGTGTGATCTGTCTCATTCTCTCTCTCCTGTCTGTTACGATGTTTAGATCGCTTTCCATTGAAGTGAAAGCAAAGTATAATAAATCCAGTACTGTAAAACTATACGGTACACAATTCAAAAGTTAGAGCAATACAGAATTTAATACCAAATAAATCCATGCAACATTACAAACAGCAAAACCGTAAAAGAGCCACGGCCACAGAGACAGAAACGTGCTAAATGACTCGGCGGGGAAGTTTGGCCTAACTCCTTTCCGTTTGCCGGTGATGCTGAAAAGCACACAAATCCCACAACTTTCTACAATTTGTCAGGTGGGAAGACCTCGGTCCCAGCATAACATGCTGGCAGCAGCCAGGGACTTGACCGTAGGGCACCGCTTGGCCCCTGGGCTCTTTCTAAGAAGCCTCCCGGGACATGAGTGGACAGAAGCCCCAGGCGGAGGGAGGCAGGGAGGGAGGGAGGCCTCGTCAGAAATGGCCTTGCTGACAGGAGAACCAGGGCTTTGCCTCTGAGATACTGCCCTGGGTTGTGACGTTTCACAAGATGCTGCAGATCTCCTTGTGGTGAAAGAAGCTGTGGCTGGCTGGCTGGCTGGCTGGCTGGTTCTTTTGCTTTGTGGTCGCAATCCAGGCCGTTTGTAGGCAAGCAGCCCAGCGTGGGAGCACATTGGTTGCAGCACAAGTTCTCAGCTTCAGACCTCGACTTCTTTAGGTAGAGCATGGAAAGGCTCCTGCTTGGAAACTGCAGAGCACTGACCGGATGGCGGTGAGGTCTGTTTCCATCTAAGCCTGCTGTGGGACCATCTCTGGCAAAAGTATTTTTCTCTGGATGAATGACTGTGGAGACGAATCCTGCACTGCAGCCTCTCTCTTCTTCTCTTTTCTAGATGGTAACCCGAACTAAGAAAATATTTGTAGGCGGCCTGTCTGTGAACACCACCGTGGAGGATGTAAAACAATATTTTGAGCAGTTTGGGAAGGTAAGCAGTTCAGGTCAGACTGGGAATAAACTGTGTTCTTCTTAAGCTACAATCATGAACGGTTTCAAGAGTCACCCCGTTTCCTCCAGGATGTTGGGGCATTGAAGTTTGCTGGGGGGTGGGAGTGCCTGCAGACGGTTCAGTATTCCTGTCAAACTACAGTTCTCAGGTTTCTGTGGTGGGGAAGCCCAAAGAAGAGCACAAACACTAAGACATCATCTATTAGAAATTGATCTAGTTCATTATACTGGCAGAAGTTAATTTTAAATCACCATTATATCCAGGGGCGTCTGCAGGGGGAGGGGGTCCAAAGAGTAAATATGGCAGCTGCAACCACCATTTCATTCAAACCCCCCCCCCCCGACACCCCTGATTATAACTTCAGCATCCTGTGCAGTTCATTGCAAAATAAGTATAATTAGGAGTTGACTGAGGCTGGGGCTAATCAAAAGATGTGCCACCAATTAACCAGCAATCCTCCCCCCTGCCCCCTGCTTTTTTGGCAGAGTTTGACAGGGATAAATCAGGAAGGGAAGGATCTTTTTCCTTCTCTCTCACACCCAGGAATCTAAGTGCTGCAACCTGTAATTACTGTGGTAACAACCACAGATTGTTCTTAAAGTCATAACTAGTGTTGCCACCTGAAAGTTCAGTGGCTCCAACTTTTGAGGAAGTTTTGAAAGGCCCCTTGTCAATTGTGTGCTTTTCCTCAGTGGGGCTTTGGAAGAGCTACCAAATTTTGGCTACAAGAATCTAATGGCCATCCAGATTTTTGCAATTCAACTGTGGTAGCCTGGACTTCAGGGCAGCTATGGCTTATGTCCAGTTGATGCCCTTTAGATAGGTCAAACTTCAGCTACCATGATCCCCCCCCCTTTTTTTTTTGTCCTCATTCCAAACCCTATGGGCTGGCACAAAACTTTTGGGATCTGAGCTGGAAAGGTCAAATAGCACAAACAGACAACATTCTTGCAGGCCAAAGGTTCTGCTGGCAATGTCATGAGACATTGCTGGAAGGGCCAAAGCCAACATTTTGGGGCTTTCTTGAAGGGGTTGGGTAGTTTTAAGAGATTTTGCCTAAAACTCCAAAGAGGCCTGCCAGCTCCAGGTTGCACAAGGCCCTCAAAAGGGGTTCTGGGAGCTGTGTGTGTCCCACAGCCAAAGATGGTCCATCCTAACAGGTTCTTGACCTGTGCAAGATGATTCCTGGAAAACTGAACTTTGGCAAAGTTGGTCTTGTTTGCCCCCCCCCCCATTATGCCCCCCTCTTTCATGATGCCTGTAATTTGCTGCATGATGCCCCCTTTTCTCCCTGAATCCTGCAAGATCACCTGGTAACTCCAGGGAGTTCCAAGGATTTTATTTTGCGTTTTCATTGTTCAACAAGCCATCCTCCTACTCCATACATTGTTGGAGGCTTTGAACATTTTTGTTCTTGGTATTTTATTTTATCCATTACTTTATTTTTAAAAGGATAGATAAAATGAAAGGCGCCACCCTTCAGTATATGGATATTTTCAGTAATGTAGTATAAAAGCAAAGCAATAATAAAAAGGAACTGTACGCAAGGATAAAGCTACAGATTAAAATTGCAGCAAAGCCATTTTTAAAAGTTTAGAAACTGGGTCAATAAAGGTCTTTGGAGCCAAAACTATTATGAAGCCTTTCTGGGATGAGGGGGAGCCATTTCCTTAGTGAGTACCTGCCTCAGTTCAGACAATAAAGTCTTTCAAAGGAGTGTCTCCAAAAATATTTGATAGGTGGATTCCACCTGGAGTTCTGCTTTGAAGCTGAGCCCTTGTTCTTTGAATCATGTGGGGAACCAAGTTGAGGGACCCACTAAGCAGTTCTGGTTAACAGCCTGGTAGTTGCCTTTTGAGCCAATGTGGTGGGCCACCCACCTCCAATGCCAGCCTAAGGAATTGGCGAGCTGTTTGCTTGACGTAGTGTCTTAGTAGCCAGCTTCTTTCTTTCTGAAAGGGGAGAGAGCCCTTGATAGGCTTGCCTAGGTTAACTTGGGTCAGCGTGAGCACCCCTGCTGGGTCGAAGAGCGAGGCTTGTGCTGGACGTCGCTGAAAGATAGCTCTTGACTAAATAGAGTGGGAAGAGTGCTTGGCTGGAATTGTCTAATGGGATTTTTTATTTTATGTGGGGGGAGTGAGAGCAAGAAAGGGGCAGGATGGTGGATCCCTTCCTCCCCCAAGAGGTCTCCCCCATCCATCTTGTAATCTTCAATAATCTTGTTTGGAAATAAATTACTTTTAAATGAGAGTTGTAAAGATCTTTGTGCCCTATGTGAAATACAGAGAAGGTCTTCAGAGCTGCCCTTTTGGAGTTTTTCTCTTTGCTTCCCTGCCCCTGCTGTGTTTTATACATCTGTGGGTGTGAATCAAGATTGGGATATTTTTTTATCTCCTCCAGCCAGATGGGGAGCACTAAAAATGGGCCAAAAATGAGGGGAAAGGTGGATTTTGCCTGGATTCAGCTGTTGCATGAGGCCCTGCTCTGGCAGGATGGATATTCCCAGCCATTGTGCTCAATAAATCATGGTTTCTAGCTTAGTGTTATGTGAGGACCATTGTGGCTTGGTCTAACGATGCTTAGTAGGCTAAGGATCCAGGTCAGGACCTGCAATTCGAAAGCAGAGAAGGGCCACTTAGTGACCAGGAGTGGAGGTCTTCTTCTCCATGGTGGACCCAGTCCATTCAAACACCTCGTTGGGAAAGCCTCTTGAGTAGAACCCTTCTTTGCTGCAGTGCCAGGTCCCTGGGCAACTGCTGTGTGCTCCCTTGCTGCTTATGGAGATGATCTTGCATGTGTGGTGCCTGTGCCAGTTTCAGTTTCTCCTGCTTCCCTGAAAAGCCTTCCGGGGATGAACTTCTCTTGAGCACTCGCTGAATCCTGCAGGCGCTCCAACTTTCTGCTCGGCCAAAGTGGTTGCTCCCTTGCTGCCAGGACGCCAGGGATTCAGAGGCTAAATTCTCTTCTGTGACGTTGCTTCCACAGAGCACCTCCTTCTGTGGCCGTGGATGCCCTGTGGCCAGTAGTTGGCACTGAAGGGGCACTTTCGTGTCCCAGCACCCCATAGATCAAAGGTACAGATACAGTGTGTAGCTCCCCCCTTCTGTCTTCCAACTCAGGAATCACAAAACCAGCCTCATCCCCTTCTTTTCTCTATTCACGTAGTGCGCCCAAATACTTTTGTAGATAAATTCTCATTATGTGTATAGTTAGACTTAGATTTAGGAAAAAATACATCTCAGTTGTTGTTGTTCTTTTTTTCTTTTTTCATCCTCCCCCTCCACCGTTGTGCTAATTTTTTGTTTGTAGCTTTGAAAATCACAATGTAGATCGCAGTACCCGTATTTAGCAGCTGTCTATCTGCATACTTCCAAATTATAACAGTCCTGTTGAATTAATGTATAAATATGTTTAGCGAAAAAAATAAGCGGTCTGCGTATATTTCTCCTCCATTCCCTTTCCCCCCACAAGCTGCCAGAAGGGCCAGGAATTTAAGAACTTGATCAGCCTTTTTCCACCCAGTTGTTTCTAGTCCTGAGTGATACACAAGATGTTAGGAAGCGGCAAGCCCATCTTGGAAGAGTCCAGCCTTCGGCCCGTCCTTAGATACCTGCCCCATCCAGCCCTGAGGCTTGGCAACCCCCTGCGATCCAGCTGTGCTTCCAGGCTGGCCCAAGAACCCTTCCCAAAGGCTAATTCAGCTATTCCTCCTCTGCTCGTAAGGGTTGGAGATGAGAAACCAGGATTCGGCGAGTCCTGAACGGTGGCTTAGCCTCAGGTCTAGAGCTGCCCACTCTCCTAATGCTGCAGAACTTCAGATGAGCGCTGGAGAGCTAAAAGGACTCTTTGCTGCGACCTGGTGGTCATCTGGATTTTTGCAGCCTTATTGTTTCCTCCTCTTAGTGAATGTTCCACATTCTTCCAAAAGCTGAGCTGGCCATGCGTTGCCTGCCTAAGGGGAGTCTGTCTGAGGGCTGTGGGGACGTCTTAACTTCCCTAGAGCACCCCCCCCCCCCGATCAGAGCAGTGGATCTCAGGAACCAGAAATCACTGCTTACGCTACACGAACGGAGGAGAAGTTCCAACCATTTTAGACATTACCTGATTATGTGATGCTTTATTTATTTGTTGGATTTACATTCTACCTTTTCTCTGGGAAGTCGAGAGAACCTAAGGAGTTCCTTCATTTGGTTGCAGCAACATGCCTGCAGTCATCCTGAGTCACAGAGCCTGGGTCTCCTCCATATAATACAGTGGAGGAATGTTTCAGAAAGAGGCCAGTTGAGGTGGGGGGGACCACAGGGTGGGGTGGGTCAAAAAAGTCAACAGGCATACTTAAGGAGTGGGGCTTGGACTGCACAGCTGCCATCCTTTCAACAGAAGTAGTACAACAAGCCTGCGCCTGGGAGCAGATGGGTCCCAACTCCCATCCTCAGGCTTCCTTGAATGCGTTCAGCCTCGCCCTCCCGGCTGACAGCAGCGGGGCTGGCTGGTGAGTCCAGGGCAGGCATTCGAGGGCGGGTGCCCCCCGTGCCTGGCTTGGTCAACGGAGCAGGGTGTTCCCGCAGTTGCCCGCCCGGTTCCAATTCAGGCCCCTGGAATCCGTCCAGGGGCGAGATTTGGAGCCGGCTGAGCACAAGCGGGCAGGTGCTTCTCTTGAGCCTCTTTCTGGGCAGCTGGTTCACCGAGGGAGAGTCCTGGTCTTTGCTGAAGGTCAGACCTATAAAGGGCCTTTGTTGCCAGCCTCCCCCCTCCTGAAAGAAGGTCCCTTGGTTTTCCCCCCGAAAGGCCTGCTAAGTGCGGAGAGGGGACTCGGGCCGAGCGAACCTTCTGTTCCTTTTTGCCGGGGAGCAGGACCCCCCCTCCCATACCTTCCGCTTTGGGGATTTTAGAAAAAGCTGCAATTGTAAAATCTCCTTTGAGGCGAACTCGACTCCGAGTGACAGCGTGAACATATCCATGGAGTTTTCTTGGCAGCCATGACAAAGCACTTTGCAATTGCCAATTCTTCTGGGATTTTTTTTTTTATGTAACTACAGTCTCAAATTTCCTGGTGGTCTCCTTTCAAAGTCACCAGATCCAGCTTTTCGAGATCAGCCAAGGTCTGCCATGTAAAAAACCATACAAGTCAGAGAGAAGGCCGGGGTAGAATTCTTGGCTCACTGCTAGTGTTCTACACACAGGGAAGTGATTTGCACAGATATTATGCGATCCGCTCTGCAGTCGCGCAGCCACAGAAGTTTAGCTTCACCTGCTGTTTGTGAAGGCTAGTCTGAGTCTTGGATAATGGGAGGTGGAGTCTTGAACTTGCCCGTATACCTGTCAGTGGCTGATGGGATTACAGTACAGATGAGCCGGAAGGGAGATCACCTAGTCCAGCCCCAGCTCAGTTCTAGAACACACCGAACCCTCCCTGACGTGGCCCTCCAGCCCTGTTTGGAAGCCTCCAGCCAGGGGCCCCCACTGGGCTTAACAACTCTTCCCATCAGGAAACGCCCCTCCTTTTAAATTGAAACTGCGGCCCTCAGGGTCGCCGAGAACAGGGACACCCGTCTTGCACAGGACAGTCACTTAGATCTTTGCTGGCCCTTTCCCCTTCTCTTCCTGCAAGCAGCTGCCGCTTCCTGGTTAAGCCTTCTTGTTTTCAGGTGAGACGCCCAGGCCCAGCTCCCCAATTCCCTCTGGGCTTCTGGTTGGCACATGCCTCGAAGAAGCCCGCTAGTCTCCCCCAACCTGGCTTCCTGCGCTGAGTGCGGGGGGTGGGGGGTGGCGTTAGGGCTCTGTATGGGGGGCACCAGGAGGAGTGAAGGCTGATGGAAACAAACCTGCAGCTCACTATGAAGGCAGGTCAGCAGCCCCTGGGGTGGAGAAGCCTCTCTGGGGGTGATGGTGTGTCCCTTGAACGGGAGAGGAGGGTCAGCTCCAGAAACCCTAACCCCGTCTGGTACAGCTGCCAGGCCCGATCTGCAAAAATACAGACAGCCCCCGGAAGGCGGTCTTCTGTGTATCTTTGCAGCCCTCCCTGGCCGCCCAGATGCAGCCCAGATCTCTTGGCCCCCTACCCAGATGCAGGCAGGCTACCTCCGTGAGCTGTCAGGAGGTAGCCTCCCTCCTTTTGTGCATTTTAAAAATAAAACCCAATATGGTGCTTCTTTCTCAGTCCACCTCCAGAGAGGATGTCTGAAGGCAGAACGGAAATGCGCCAAGGGGAGCTGCTATTTATACCTCCTGTCTGTAAACTCTGGATCTGCCCGTCCCACACGCTCAAGGGCATCTCCCTGCTCAACGGAGGTGGACTATTTGGGGGAGAGGAGACGCTGGAAGGCACCTCCCGCTCCCCCTCCTCTCTGGGAGGGCTGCATCATCTAATAACCAGGCAGGCCGGGCTGTTCAAGCCTCACCAGAGGGCTGCCTTCCCTGGACAGGCTGGTTGCTTTCCGAGTTGCCAGACCGGCTCCTTCCATCTCGGAAGGCGGCACCTCGAGAGGCCTCCCCAGAGGAAGCCAGCCAGGCCCGTCTGGGCTCCCTGGCGTGGTTAAGAGATGATGCGAGCTCAGCCGGGCAGAGGGATTTTTGGTTCTCAGTGCCACTGACCCACCTGTGTTCTCACCGCCACGTTCTGGATCATTTGTCGCTTCTGGATCGTCTCCAAGGCTGCCCCAGCCTGGTGGTGATCCTGGTTTAGCACAACTGGCACACCAGCCAAAGCTGGGCAAAGCTTTGTTGTCAACTGGGAGCTCCAGTGGTGGGAGAACTCCGGCAGTTGCGTAGGTTGGATGTCTAGCGAAGTCAAGAAGAGCCCTCGGATGCAGGTTTGGCTTGCACCCCACGGCATTTGCACGTGGCAGGGGAAACAGCAGAGAGGCAGGCCGTTGCGGTGCTGGATTTCGAGAAGAGTCTTTGGAGGTGATAGCAGAATTACTCTGATTGTGTTCAGTAACAAAACCGTCCTTGCAGAACTGGAATGCTGCTTCATTGGTTTATGGCAAGGGTTGGAAATGGCGGTTCGCGAGCCAGGTGCGGCTCTTTGGCCCCTTGAGTGTGGCTCTTCCGCAGCTGAACTCACCCACGCCCCTTCCACGCGATTGGATCCTGCCCCCAAACTCTGATGGCCGGCGCTGGAGGAGGGCGATTGATTCTTCCTCCTCCCGCCCTCGGGAGCCTTCCAACTTTCGCCAGAGTCGGGCAGCGCTTCTTCGAGGTCGGCGGGTGGGGAAGTTGGTTGGTCGCCGCCTCCGCCTCTTCCTCCGCCCGCGTTGCAACCGCCGCCGCCCCCCTGAAGCGCTCGCCAGGCAGGCAGGAGAGCGTCGCCATGCTGGGCGCGCTGCGAGAGGAGACAGTGCAGCTGCTGGGCGACTACCTGCAGCACTGGCTGGGGGACGCGGCGCTGCCCTCCAGCCACACGGCCGAGACGCTGCGGCGGGTGGCCGACGAGCTGGAGAGGTGCAGCGGGATGGGAGCATCGCCGGCGGTCCGCGAGGACCGGCCAGGGAAGGCGTGCGGGCGGAGCTGCCTGCCTGGCACTCAGGCGCTCCGGCTGGGGTGCAGCGGGATGGGAGCTCCGCCCGCGCGCCTTCCCTGGCCGGTCCTCGCAGGCCAATCGCGTGGAAGGCGCGCGGGCGGAGCTGCCTGCCTGGCACTCGGGCGCTTCGGCTGGGGTGCAGTGGGACGGGAGCATCGCCGGCAGCCCGCGAGGACCGGCCAGGGAAGGCGCGCGGGCGGAGCTGCCTGCCTGGCACTCGGGCGCTCCGGCTGGGGTGCAGCGGGACGGGAGCTCCGCCCGTGCGCCTTCCCTGGCCGGTCCTCGCGGGCCGCCAGCGATGCTCCCGTCCCGCTGCACCCCAGCCGGAGCGCCCGAGTGCCAGGCAGGCAGCTCCGCCTGCGCAGTCGTGGCAGCGGGCATGGCGGCGGGCACTGCAGCGGGCATGGCGGCAGGAGGCCCTAAGTGTGCGCGATTGGCTCCCGCCCACAAACCCCGCCCCCTTCCACGCGATTGGCCCCCGCCTGCAAACCCTGCCCCCTTCCACGCGATTGGCCCCCGCCCACAAACCCCGCCCCCTTCCACGCGATTGGGCCCCGCCCACAAACCCCGTCCCCTGGCTCTCGAGCATTTCAAAATGTGCACGAGCATGTCAAAATGGCTCCCGGCATAAAAAGTTTGCCGACCCCTGGTTTATGGCACCTTTATGCCCACCATTCTCTACACTTCCCCACGGTGGAGCAGGCAGCCCCGCTTACCTTGACTACGGGCTGTGAAGTGGGTGAACTTCACAGTGAAGTTACACCCGGCTGCGGTCACCCACGGGCTTGGCTGGTGGTCCGAAAGTAGTGGATTATTTCAATTTTAAGAGATCACTGTTGGTTACAGATTGATCCCCCGCTGGGCTGTGTGTCTAGGTGAGGCTTCTGTTCCTGGAAGGAGCCCTTTCTGAGGTTGGAAGCAAGCCGTGCTGTCCGGAATGGGGCTTCATCCTTGGCAAGCGGTTGGTCGGTCTGCAGCTTAAGATGTTAAACTAGCAGAAGTGTAGAATTTGTATCCGTAGTATGGCTTTTGTAAGGTAGGAGTTAAGTGTTATAGGAATACATGGGGTCAGATCAGGGGGCTCCACACCATAGGTCATAAAAGTCAAGATGGCAACCAGGAGAGTGCAACCGAATCTCCGCTTGTAAACATAAAAAACAGGCGGAGATTTGGTTGCATTCTTCTGGTTGCCTTGACTTTTCTGACCACACCCTGCAGACATCCCTGGGTCTGATAACGTATGGGTACTCTACATTTATGAGTAACTTCTAATAGTAAGTCTGTAGGAGTTGACTGGTGTTTCTTCCTAAATGTCTCCTTCCTGCTGTAGCATAAACAAAGGCGCGGGTCTTGACCACAGAGCGGCTAGACCAGTTGCATTGTGTGGCCTCTGCGCTTAGACTGTAATCCCCGTGCCTAAATTTGGAGAGGCGGTGAGCCAGCCTCTGGCAGTTGGGCCACCTCTACTGGTCCGGCTGGACCTCTGTCCCCAGACCTGGTTCTGAAGGGGCCACTAAAATGGCCCCCCTCGCAGTACATCCCCTGGCCCTTTGGCTCCAAGCGGCCTTGGTGAACAAGGGGAGCGGTGCAGGGGTGCCTCTGGGGGAGCAGAGGCCCAGGCTGCGTCGGGGAACGTCTCGACTGCCGCAGCAGCTCAGGGAGTCGCTCGAAGGAGGCCGTGGCCCTCCGCGTCCGCATCCGGGGAAGGCGAGGGGAAAGGCGCCTTTGTCCCCCGTCATGCGGCTGCGGAGAGGGAGAGGGAGGCTCGCCCAGCAGGCCGCCTTTGTGCCCCGTGAGCACCGCTTTGCGAAGAGGGCATTCGAGCTGGCGCTAATCGGATCCAGCAGCTGGGATTGGAGGGCAGGGTTGCCACAGCAACCGGCCCCGAGAGAAGCCATCCCCGACAGCCTCTTTTGTCTGGGCCTCTCTCGGGCGTTGGCACGGCCGGCCAGCGCCGCCCCGGAGAAGAAAGGCTCCGGAGGACGAGCGAGCCGGGCCGAGAGGGGCTCAGCCCTCGGCTGCCACAATAGCCCCCCACCAGGGGCTGCCACTCACGCTTAGCGCTCGGACGCCTGAGCTTGGCAGCCGGGCCACTAATCCTTCCTCCCGGCCCTGAGTTTCCATGGACACGTGAGCCGGTCAGGACAGGCAGGCTCGCTGGGAGAGAAGGGGCCTTGGCCGTCCATCCGGCACGCCTGGGGGCTCGGCTGGCGGGACCGCCATCCGCCACGTCCCGGCCCTCGCCTCTTCCCTCTGCTGTCTCGCCAGCACGGGCCTTTCCTAAAGTGCCCTTTGCCCGGCCTCGGCGGTGCAGTGCCTGACCTCGTAGCTGGCGCATGGCCCTCTTTTCTCTGAAATTGGGAGACTGCTGCAAGATGTCACCCCACGCCGGCCACAGCTCTGCTGCTCTTTCAGGGAGCCTCCCCTAAAACTCTGCTTTGGATTTCAGAGCATTTCGATCCGTCTCCCCCCGAGAGGATGCTTGGAAGGGATTCCTTTCTTCAAGGAGCTTCTGGCCTGCATTTGGCTCTTGGGCTGCAGAGAGTTTTAGGAGGCACTAAAGCTCAGAGGGGAGAGCCAGTGTGGTGTAGTGGTTAAGGCACCGGGCTAGAAAACGGGAGACCACAAGGAGGCATTGGCAAGCCACCTCCAAAAACCTTGCCAAGAAAGCTGCAGGGACTTGTCCAGGCAGTTGCCAGGAGTCAACACTGACTTGAAGGCACCCCCCCCCAAAAAAAATGCTCAGAGGGTTGGTTGTGGGCCTGAATTTCAAAATCTCGGCCCTTGCATCCTCCTGGGACCACACAGATTGGGAGTTGTTTGTAGGGAAGCAAAAGCTGAAATTTTCACCCCGAGGGCACCCTTGCCTGAGAGGCTGCCAGTCAGGCGTTCCTGGGTCTGCAGCAAAGTCGCATGTCCATGTCCTGGGTGACCAAGGAGCACCAGTCCCTGCCCCAACAAGGCCTGGCATTAAATCCCCTGTGCTATTAAAAGTTTCCCTCCTGCCAGCAGAGATTTCCACCCCAGGTGCCTGCTGGCAAACTGGGTAATCTTCTTTGCTCCTTTCCGGCTTTCGGTGCCCAGCGCGCCAGAGCCTCGGAGCCTTCCCACCGTGATTTTGCTTGGCCTGGCTGTGGACTCAAGCCCTGACCTGAACAGAAGGTCCATTGTCTGCCTTCCACCTCCCCTCACCCCATCCGGCCGGCCTGCGTCATTCAGGAGAGCCAGTTTGGATGTTCTGTGCGAGAGAGCGGTGCAGGGACGGATTCAGGAATCCACGCTCCTGACTTGCCTGCCGCCACACAAGACCCAGTTTGGCTTCTTGAAACGCCTTCCCTGGAGGGCTGGTGGCCGAGCAGCTAGGGGGTTGGCCTGGCGGGGACTTTTCAGGAACATGGCCAGAGTTACCAGCCTTTTAATGGACACAGTGGTGCCCTGGCTCCAAATTTTAGATTTCCCCCCCCAAATAAGCCCACTTTTTGACAAGGTTCTCATATTCTGCTTACAGTATCTAAGTAAATTTAAAAATCTAGTGGCTCATTCATAGAAGGTGCTAAGCTTGTTCCTGGTAGCCTTTGTTTGTTCTTTTCCCCCCAGCATATTGTTCAACTTCAACCCATTTGATTCAGTATATTGTGCCAAACTAAAAACTGGGTTAATTCACTACCCAAGTTAAGTGGATTGTGTATTTACGGAAATAGGAATATGACCTACTTAAGTCCAAGATTGGGGGGGACGGACGAAAAAAGGAGTTTTCTCACTTGCCACAACACATACCTTGCCTCCCCACTTCCCAGTTGATGCTCTCAAAATGCATTGACCATGCTAGTGGGAATCCTGAAGTTACGCCCAAATATGTCCAGAAGGACCTAGTTTGGTTTGTTCATTGCAGTTGCCTGCCTGGTGGCTGCGCCTACCTCAGCTTGGCTAGTTTCCAAAGAGCTAAGGAGAAATAGATCTGGTTACTGTTTGGATGGGAGACCACCAGGAAATCTCAGGGCTGTAGAATAGTTTGGCAAGTCAAAAAATGTTCTGGAAGAAAACAATAGCAAACCACATTGTTGCCAAGAAAACTATAGAGACGTGTCAGAATCCAGCTTGACTTCTCTTACCTTTATAGTCTGCTCAAGAGGGCATGATTGATGGTCTCTCAGCAGCCCTGCGAGGTGGGTTGAGCTAAGCAAGAGTGATTGGCGCAAAGTCCCCTAATGGGCTCTGTGACTGATTGTGGAATTGAACAAGGCTTGGAATTGATCGACTACATGCCCCAGGTGGAGAAAGGTCACTACGTAGCCTCCTGGCTCGAGTTCCTTGCTAAAAAGGTGCAGTATAATTTTGAAACAAGGTCGTCAACAGCTCAGATTCGGGGTGGGGGTGGGATGGCCTCCCAACCATCAGCCCCTTAGGACAGTCTTTTTCCAGCTGCAGGTTCTGACACGGGTGGGTACCAGTTTGAGCTGGTACTTGAGGCAGCTGCCCCCTTGGCATCCAGCTGGGTGACCTTCTGAGGAGAGCTGGGGAGGCCCCTGTCCTGGAAGGAAGCAGGCGTGCCACATCCACACGACTCCCCGAGTCCCAGGCGGCTGGGACTTTCACCTTTCGTTTTGGGAGTGCACGTGGCGTGTACGGTTAATTTGTGGTTCAGTGTGTTGTGCAAATTCAGAAAATTGGGTTAATTGAGTAAATTATGGTTCAGTTACCAATGTTAACTGCATTATGCAATCACAGCCAATGAAATTTGGCATCAAGAATAGCTGAGCCTGGGCTGTGTAAATTACAAACATCAATATAGTTTGCCTGATTTTTTTTAGCTTCTGATCGGCAGTTGCTCGTCAGGGCGCAGACCCATCGGGTTACCCCAGGGGTCGTTCCATCCTTCCTGTGAATGGGACCGGCCTCTCTCAGACTGCGTCCCTCCATTGTGACTTCCAGCAGCCCTGACTGTTGTCCATGCTGGATGAGCATGATGGGAATTGCAGTCCAAAACATCGGGAGGGGCTTCGGTGAGGGAAGGCTGACTCAACCAGCATTTGTATCTTGGGGAAGCGCCTGCTACATGCCATCTGATAACCAAAGTTCTCTGGGTCGATGACATGGTACTCAGTCCCCTTGAATACAACGAGGGTGAAACTCCCAAGGAAATGCACCAGCTTATGCTGCCAGCTCTTGCCAACCTAGCAATTCGAAAGCATGCCAATGCAAGTAGATGAATAGGTACCACTTCGGTGGGTAGGTACCAGCGTCCCGCGTGCGTCATGCTGGCCACGTGACCGCGGAAGCGTCTTCGGACAGCGCTGGCTCTTCGGCTAACAAACGGAGATGAGCACCGGCCCCTAGAGTCGGACACGACTGCACAGATGTGCGGGGGGGGGGGAACCTTTACCTTTACTATGCTGCACATAGCCAGCATTTTCTTAAATTTGGTTTCCCCAATTCCCAAGGCCATTCAGTGCCGATGTGATCTCGGAACAGAGAGTTGGTTCTGTCTTCAACCATGCTAGCTCTCTTGCAACCATCAGGCATAACTTGCTGCCAGCTGCTTCCTGCCTGCCAAGGGCGACCCACCTTTTACCACCATTTCTCCTGTCCCCTGGATTTTTCACGCACGCACAGAATTGCGACTAAAATCTCTTCCTCAAAGGTTTAGAGATGAGTAGGTTACCAAGGCATTACATTAGCAAGTGGAAAGTTTGCGTTTGTGATGGATTGCACATGCACCTATCATCCTGGGCTTGGAAGATTAAACGGTTGGTAGCTCTGACGTTACTGGTATGCGTTTTCCTTGTCAAGGGACAGACTGAAATCCAGGGCTTTCTGCCAGTTCTGGATTTAGGTGAGGCAGATGACCGCGGGGTTTCTGGATCTGTGAAGATGGGGGCGAGGAGCTTGCCACTCTGGCTTTCTAGGACCATCTCAAGATGTTCAAGACATGTTGGCATTGCAGGGAAAATTATTCCTGTCTCCTCTTCCTCCTCCTGTGCTTAAAACTGTAATATGTAATTAAATAGCTTATCACTGTCTGCCTTTTACTAATGCCCCAAATATGTTATCTAATAGATTATTTTAGCCTAACCTTAAAGTTGTTCTTATCTATTATTTTGTTTTTATTTCACCCTTCTGCCACCAACAGCCACTCAGTTTTAGCCCACCCACCCAGATTTTTTCGTCTCTTGCAGGTGGACGATGCCATGCTGATGTTTGACAAGACCACTAATCGGCACCGAGGTGAGAAGACTCAGGGCTTGGATCCAGGTGGCTGCCCAGCTGTGTGGCCTCACCTTGTGCCCCGACCTCCCTCTGGCATGACTTGCCTCCCTAATCAAGAGCCTTCTCCCCAGAAGACTCTGGGCCCCCCCAGCGGGTGGCACAAGCGAGCAAAGAGGCAGCCCCTGTTTTCTTGCCCGCCTGCCGGAGACCAGCGAGGCTCCCGTGTGGCTCCGTGTGTCATGAAACAGACCCCAAGAAGACTAGCAGGAAAGCCCAGGGGCTGCCTCGCCTCCTTGCCATGATGCTTTCCCCAGTTTCCCTCTTGTGGCGTCTGGTTTCAAGGAGGGGCACCTCAGAGGTCATCTAGTCCAACCACTTGCAGGATCTGTTGAAGTGCTTTAGGCAGATGGCCAGCCAGACTTTTTGGGGACCTCCAATGAAGGGGAACCTGCAGCCTCTTCCACTATGGACAGCTTGGAAAGATCCTTGTAATCTCTTGAGTACTTCCCTGTTGTTTCAATCTGTCTGTTCTAGTCCTGCCCTCTGGGACAACAGAGAAAGACTCCAGTCTGTGAAGGGTGATAACCTTTCGGATAGTTAAGACTGCTACCATATCTCCCCTCGGTCATCTCTTCTGTAGACTACACCTACCCAGATGCTCTAACAGTTCCTCATGTGGCTCGGTTTTCAGACCCTCCACCATCTTGATAGGCCTCCTCTGACCTTGCTCCAATTTGTCACGGTCCCTTTTGGTCCCAGAGCCCGACACTGGTTCCCAAACGGAGTCTGATCAGGACGGAGCGGAGGGGGGCAATTGTTTTCCTCGACCTGGGCTCTGGGCCCCCGTTAATGCATCCCAAGATAGCATCTGCCCTTTTAACAGCTGCATCCTGCTGCTGAGTCACGTTCAACCTGCGATCATCTAGAATGCCCAGATTCTTTCCCCAGGTGCTGCCTCCAAGCCAAATCTTCTCCATCCCGTTCTTGGGGCTTACGTTTTTGCTACCCAGATACAGAACTGTACATTTCTTCCTGTTGAATTTCATCCTTTTTGTTTTGACCCACTGTTCAAGCCTGGCCTGTCTAGATCTTTTGAATCTTCTCTTTCGCTTCGAAGACAGAGTTTTGTGTCATCTGCAAATGTGGCGATCTCAACCCCTTCTTCTAGGTCAGTAATAGAAACATTGAGGAGCACAGGAACCAGGACAGCGCCTGTGGCTTTCCACTTGATGCGACTCCCCAAGCCATTTATGAGTATCTCTGGGCACAGTCATTCATCCAGTGGATACTTCTCACAGTTCTATCACCTGGCCCATATTTTATCATTTTACTTACCAGGATATCATGAGTTTGCTGACTGATCTGCTGAGGTCAAAGTACACTATTTCCATGGGATCCCCAATCAACCCATGCCAACCCATGCCCGCTCTTTATCATTGTTGAAGTCCTGTGCAAGGGCTCACAAATGCACTTGAGGCCCTTGCCCAGGATAAACATCAAGCGGACCGGTCTGTAATTGCCCAGGTCCCCCTCCTTCCCCTCTTGGAAGAGGCGGGCAACATCTGCTCTCTCCATCTTTTGGATCCTTGCTGGTTGCAGGAGTTCTCACAGATTGCAGTTGGCAGTTCTGTGGTCGCCCCTCCGTTCGGTTCCTTCAGCACCCTAGGGTGTAATTCATCTGGCCCTGGGGATTGTGAGGTGTTCTTTTACCCTCTGCTTGTTTGTCCTGAGCTACAACTCCCTCCTTCCAGCAGGGGCACAACAATGGTCAGCTATGGCTTTGCTTCTCTTCTTGACAGGGGAAGACATTCTGCCTTCTCGCCATCACCTGTTACAAATTCATCCCTTTCTCCTTGCCACAGACCTACAGCCTCTTCGTCTTCCTTTTTCTACCTGAGGAGCCCTGAAAAAGCCTCCTTTGTTCTTTAGGGCATTTATCGCAAGACTCACCTCATTCTGAGCTTCAGCCCCTCCTTCCATTTCCTACACACGTCCCCTTTCCTTTTACAGAGCATTTTAGAAAGCTCTGTGTGTATCTACACCGATCTCTTTCGATGCCTCCCGTTTTTCCTTCCAGCAATTGCACCTTCAGTATCTTATTTCACAGGATTTCCCATCCTCCCCAGATGCTTTTCTTCTCCAGGTTCTCAAGCCATTAGATCTGATCTGCTCATCAAAATCGGCTCTTCTGAAGTCCAGTCCAGTATACAAGTCTGATTCTTCTCTGTTCCTCTATCCCTTGAAATCATGAACTCAAAGATAGCACAGTTATTTTCTCCCAAGGTTTCAACCAGAACCAGGTTCTGGCTGAAGAACATCAACCAGTTCTTCTGTGTAGGTAAGGTTTAGGCCCAGTTAGGAGACCACCCTTATTTCCTTGTCACCTTCTGACAAATGAAATTGTCAGAGAGAGGGGACAAGAAGTGGTTTGACCTCTGACTCTTTGCAGAGTTATGTTCCTAGCAGATGTCAGAATAATTGAGTCTCCCATTATACTATTGCATGCTTCTTTCAAAGACTGGTGAACTGATCTAAAAAGACCTCATCTGTATTTTCTGCCTTCCTGAGTAATCTCTTCCCATATTCTTCTCTTTTCCAGGCTAAACCATGGATCCTCCTGGTTTTTCTTGCATGTCCCTTACTATCTTAGCTGCTCTCTTCTAGACATGCTCCAGTTTGCTAGCATCTTTCCTAAAATGTGATGCACGGAGATGGACACTCTATTCTAGGTGCAGTTTGACCAATGCAAGACGGAGAGAATCAGTGACTTCTCTTGGTCTTGACACCACGTGTGATCCACCAACACACCCAAATTCTTTTTGTGTGTCCTTTTTCTGCAATATTGTCTCCCCCATCCTGAACACATGCCTTTGTTTTGTTCTGAGTGAAATAAAGCACTTTACATTTGTCCCTGTTGAAATTCATCTTGATGGTCTCTACCCAGTATTCCAACTTGTGAAGATCCTTCTGAATTCTGATGCTCTCCTCAAAGTGTTTGCTATCCCTCCCATCTTTGTTATTTATTTATTTCGTATGGCATTTTTTTTCTTGCTGGGAAATCCCTTGTGAGGTCCAGCATCCGGCTGTGTAGACTATTTAGCCGTGACAAGTCACGTTGCCCGGAGTGCACCACCCTAGTCTACATTGCACCCGCTGTTTCCCATCTTCGTGTTATCTGCAGATTCTAATCATATTTTCTTACCCCTCATCCAAGCCGTTTATAAAGACACTGAGCAGTACAGAACCTAGAATGGAGCCCTGCAGTACACCACTTAACACGTTTCCAACCTGATGAGCCCGTGATGAGCACTCATTGGATATGATTGTTCAGCCAGCTCTGTATCCCTGTAATGGTGGCATATCCCAGCCCATATTTTGTCGTCATCACCACTGGAAAGTCATGGGAGACTTTGTTGAATGCTTTACTGAAGTCAAGGTACACAAAGCCCACTGCATTCCCACGGTCAAATAAAGTGGTCACACGATCAAAGGAGGAGGCCAGGCTGGTTTGTCAACCCAGCCCATGCTGATTCCTGTCAGGAAATGCTGTCATTTCTAAGTGCTCACACATCACTGCTTCATAGTTCCAGAGTTTTGCCCAGTGTTAGCATCAGGCTGACAGGTCTGTAGTTATCTGAGTTTTCTTTCCCCCCCCCCCCGCCCCCAGCCTGAAGATCAGAACAACATTTGCCTCTGGAACTATGCCTGTCCTCCATGTCTTCTCAAAAATCACAAAAAGGGGCTCCAAGATGCCATCTACCAACAACCTCCTTTAAAACATCTGGATGTGATTGGGCCAGTCTTGGAGACTTGAGGCTCCCTGATTATTTCTACTTTGCCTGGGCTGCCACTCCCTCCTTGTTTCAGTGGACCGTTTGAGCACACTTCCCTTTTGGGGAGAAGACCCAAGTGGAGTAGTTGGAGTTGAGGAGCTCTGCCCTCTCCCCATCTTACCGTCTTCTTCTCGGCCTGGCCCAACCCTTCCCTTTTCTTCCTCTTACTGCTGACATGGCCCCAAAAGGGGGGTGCTGCTGCTGCTGCTGCTGCTGCTGTTAATTTTAACTTCCCTTGCAAACCTAAGTTCCTTTTGTATTTTAGTCTTTCTTTGTGCAGTTATCAGCTACTTGTAGATACACATCCTTGGTGATTTCACCCATGTGCCGTTTCTTTCTTTTTTTTTAATATATTTATATTAAATATATACCCATGTGCCGTTTCTGATACAAGTCCCATTTAACTATTAAATCAGTCCAAAGCTCCTTATCCATCTTCCGTAGTTTCCAAAGCTGCCCCTCCCCACCATTTTTTCTTCTCATCGGAATGGTGTATAATTGCACTTTCAGTATCTTATTTTTCAGAAGTCCCCAACCTTCCCATGCTTGCATTAATCTGAAGATTTCTACCCAAGGATTCACTTCCGATTACTTCTCTAGGCTTGTTGCATTTTGGGGGTCTTGCAGTGTTGGCTGAGCTGATTTTCCAAGTGAAGAAGTACTGGAAATCTCCCATTATTACAGTGCCTCTCCTGAAAGTTCTGTCATCTGGTCCAGGAGGGCATGATCCAGATCTTCTACTTGTCTTCATGGTCAATAGCACATCCCCACAATTGTATTATCTTGTTCCCCTTTTCTTGTATTCTTACCCAGATGCTCTTGACTGAACTTCCATGCTGAAATTTTGGGTCTTTGTACATCTATGCACTTCCTTTACTCATAATGCTTCTCCTCCTCTTTTATATGATCTATCTCTTTTGAATAAGTTCTGCCTTTCAGTCCTTGAATTCCACCCTTGCGTTTTGCTTCAGTGATGCCTCCTAAGTCTTACTCACCTTCCTGCATTAAAGCTTCTAGTTCTTCTTTCTCCCCATATTCTGTGCATCTGGAATTGGAATCCTCGAGTCACAGAACTTGAATGTGCTTCCCACCAGAGCCTTCACATCCCATGCATCTCTGCCCACGCCCATTCCCAGGACTTTGTGTTGATTATATTCTGCTCGCTCTCTTCGCGTCCACACGGGATTCGGTTCACGGCCCTCTGGTTCAGGTTTGCAAGGTGCCTTTCAAGATATTCTTCCAAGTCCATCTCCTGCCAGGAGCCCCTGATCTCAGCAATGTGTCCTACTGTGAAAGACTCCAAGCTGTTTACTGTTGGGACCATCTGCACAGCCAGCTGCTCTGTTCTTTTCTCCCTTCCTGGGCCACATCCTTTGAGAGGAAGGAATAAAGGAAACACCCCCAATTCCTTCCTGGACACCCAGCAATTCATAGTCCCTTCATGGTTATCTCTGGTTGTGTCTTTTCTTATGTGATGGGTAGGAAAGGATATTTGTCAGTGGGCTTAAAAAGTCTTGGGGGTCTTTCTTTCTGTCCCATCCTGAATGTATGATCCAACAAAGGTAGCACACTGACAGATTGCTGCTTCCATCCCTCAGCCTTGCTTCCTCCTCTTCAGGGCAGAAGCAGGGAGTCTTCCCTTGTACAGCCTCTAGAGGCCTCTTACTCAGTCCCTGAATCTTGTGTCAGCTGTTCTTCGTCCACGGGCTTAGAGACATCATCACTGACAGGCCCTGGTATCTCTTCTGCAGCTCCAGAGAACAAGAGCTCTTCTCGATGGGCTTGGCACTTGCTTCTTGGTGCCATTTTGCCTCCACAAGGGCTTCCTGCACCCAGTCCAAGAATTCTTCATCTGGGAGGTGGACACACTTGCTTCTAGCCCCTTCCCCTTCTCTTCCAGGTGGGCAACCAGCTTGCACTTGTAGCATGTATACTTCTTGCAGTCTTCAGAGAGGAAAATAAACATGGCACATTCCCTGCAGGTCACAAGAGCAGGTCTCTCTGTCTCCATGGCCTTCTGTTCAACAACAAGCAACAGCAAAAAAAGTGCTTCCCTCATTGAACTTTTCCTGGCCCTCCTTTTTCATTTGCTCTGTGACCTGGTGCTCTGGGCAGCTGCTTCCTTATATGTCCACTGAAGCTGCCTCAACTAGGTCAATAGCAAGCAATGCTCCAGTCAATCAGCAGCTCTTAGGAAAAAATCAACAGCAGCTGTTAGTCAGTAGTCAGTCTCCCTTCTTGGCTCTTCCTCTCTTTTCTGCCTCTTCCTTCTCCTCAGTTGAACTCTCTTGCCAAACTCCTGTCCACTTCCTCACTTCTCTAGTTTTAAGGGGTACTGACAGGATTTATGAGGTCTCTGCACCCTCCTGACGTTTGCAAGATCTGAAGCAGTGTAGACCTGCCTGCGTCTAAGACACCTCTGGGTTTTCCTGACCTGGACAAGCCCTCTTGCACCGTGCCTCCAAATCTTGCTGCCCTAGCAAAGTTGCAGCCTTTTCTTTTCATAGCAGCTCTGCCCGCAGATGTTCTCTTTGCTTTTATGCCTGGACCCTGCACATTATCTACCATTATAGGTACTATAATACCATAATGCGATGGTATTACAGTATTATATAAATTGAACAAATAAATAGGTAACTGGAGCAGGCCAGTCTCTATTTCAGGTCAGATTCTGCCACCCGCTTTCCACTGTCCAGTCTCCCCCGTTGCGCTCTGAGCTCCGGCTCCGCCTGTGTGGTGACCCCCTTGGCCCACTTTCCAGGCTTCTGTGCTCTGTTCCCCCTTCCTGGGATCCTCATCCCTTTCACTGGTGCCTTGCTTCCTGGCTGCCATCCACCGGGGCTTAAGGAAATCTGAGCTGCTGGTGGTATCTGCTGCCAGGATTTTTGAAAGTAACTTAGCTTTGCCATAGTAACGGGGGGGGGGGCAGCTGAGGCCTGCTGTGAAACGCTGACCAGGCCGACTCTGTCTTGCCAACAGAGAAGCTGCAGGAAGGAAGCATCAGCTGGTGGGGGGGTGGCCATGCCCCGGCAGGGCTGAAATGGTGTGATATCTCCTGATTGCAAACTCTGATATCCCCATACCTCTCTTCTGCAGGGGGGAGTCTTTAAAGTGATAGGGGTGGGTCGTAAGAGCTAGGAAGAGTGGGCAGGGGAGAGATAACTGCTGATGTCCATGTTCCTCACCTCTCTTCCATTCAAAGCTTGTCTACATCTTGCAGAAATGGCATTTGCCTCTGCTGGGGCAGACCTGCTTCAAAAACACAGAGATTCCTCACTGAGTAGTGAGGCTTTTGACATTCTAGGTTTTACATGCAGGGTTTAGTTGTTGTTGTTTTAACAGAGGAGCAATCTGGTTTTGAAGCGGGCCAACCTGGTTGCTATTTTAGTCTCACGGTAGGTTTGAGCTGGAGCCCTGGGGAACGATCTGGGGCCTCTTGACGTGGCTGGGGTTTTTCCCCCCTCTCTTTCAGGGTTTGGATTTGTCACCTTTGAAAGCGAAGATATCGTGGAGAAGGTCTGCGAGATCCACTTCCATGAGATCAACAACAAAATGGTCAGGGCGAGGAAAGTCTGCTAGGGTGGCTGTGGGTTCGAGTTGGTGGGACGGTGCCACTTGCTGACGAGTCTTTCTTCCCATTGGATGTGGGGGTCAGACAGCCTCGGCCTCTGCAAGTTGGCCCAGGGCCCTCCTCGGTGGTTTTGCCACAGTGAGTTCCAACAGGTGCAAGGAGGTGCTTCTGCGCGCAGCTTCCTTGAAATCAGCCGTATCCAGTCAGGTGTTCTCCAGATGTGTGGAATTCAGTCCCCAGAATTCTTAGCAACAGTTGTGCTGGTTGAGGAATTCTGGGAGTTGGTCTGTACATCTGGAAAATCTGTCTTAAAATGGAAGCTTCGTCTTGTGTTCGTTTATTATTTAAAATTATTTAAATGAGTATTTATTTAAAGTAAAGCCGCCTTCAAACTGAGTGCAGCTCCTGTGATTCCATGGACACATCCATGCAGTTTTCTCGGCAAAAATTGAGAAATGTTTTTTGCCCCCTTCTCGGGGACATTGAACAATATTTCTCAACTACGAGGTACCAAGCAGGCCCAGCCATGCTTACCTTGCAAGCTCAGAGAGGGCCAGCCAGGGGCTGAGAAATCCCCTCAAGCCAAGCTTGGTGACTACTTGGTGGTATCCATGCTGATTTCTTGGCAGCCACATGAAGATGGTTTGCCACTGCCTTCTTCCGGGACACATTTTCTTTTCTTTTTTTATCAATTTTATTGAAGTTTTAGATATACATAGTTAAAAGTTAAAATTGAAAAGGAAATAGAAATACAAATCAAAGAAAGAAGAGAGAAAAAGTGCAGTAAAGTAAAGAAAAAGAAAGAGAAAAAGAAAAAGATAAGAAATAGAAATTGGTTAACTTCCGATTTATCTCTGGTCATATTAATTTAACAGATTTATCATACATGCTAGCTCTATATATAACATTCAAACAACCTTTCCTGTCTAATATATCAATTTGTATATATTTTAATCTTCAATACCCCATATAAGCTTTGCCCCCCCTGCATGTCGGGACGCATTTTCAACTTCCTAGTCTAGCACATAGTCCTGGAATTTTCTAGTGGTCCCCTATCCAGATTCTAACTAAATCCTGCCTCTCTTAGCTTTTCTGAGATCAGCCAAGGTTGGCTACGTGCTGCCGCTCGCTGAGCATATTGATTCAATTTTATGCTGCCCTTCTTTCCCAACTGCGCACTCAAGGTAGTGTGCATCTTAAAAGACCCCTCCCCCAGAAAAGATTAAGCCCCAGCAAATGAAAACACAAATCAGTGACCAGAGAAGGAGGCGTTACTTGGTTCTCCTGCTTGCCCGGCGAAAGAATCCTGTGCAAGAGCCGTGCAGCCCCTAATCTGCAACATATCTGAGGCAAAGGCCACAGGGGAATGGCGAGGCTAAAGTGCTTTCTTCCTAAATGCCTGTCTCCCATAGTATCTGCCCAGCTGGTTCGATCTGGCAGGGTTGGCACGCTCCGGGTTCCATCAGTTAAACAATGCCACCTCTCGGAACCCTGGAAGTGCACCTTCTCGGTAGCATCGCCTGCCCTCTGGAACGAGGTTCCTCCCGAGATTCAAATGGCCCCCACCCTGCTGGCATTTCGAAGATGTGGCTCTTTGCCCAGGCATTTGATGCCCCTTTCTTTCTTTTCCTTGTTCCCACCTGGGTTTGTTTTCTCTGCCATCTTTTGATTTGTGTTGTTTTTGTGTTTTTGCATTGTTCCGTGTTTTTAACAATTCGTAAACCACCCAGAGTCGCTGGGAGTTGGGCAGCATACAGTATATAATAAATCATTATTATTAATAGAAGAACGTGACATAATTAGAAGAGGATTTTGCAAGTTTTATTGCAAGGAGTCCACTGTTTGTTTATTGGCACATTTGGTTGTCCGGAAGCAAAGTTCAAGGGAGTATTTATTTATTTATTTATTTATTTATTTATTTATTTATATTTCTAACTTATATCACCGCCCATCTCCCCCCATTCTGGAGGGGACTCTGGGCGGTTTACACCAAGCCAGCAATTAAAACATATAAAAATTTATAAAATAGAATAGTTCAGGAACAATCAAATATGGTACCCCCGTTTTATAGGATTATCTTAGTCTGACCTCCTGTTTTGTCTGGCACCAGGTGGAATGTAAAAAAGCTCAGCCAAAGGAAGTGATGTCACCCACCGGCTCTGCAAGGGGAAGGTCCCGGGTTATGCCTTACGGGATGGACGCCTTCATGCTTGGCATTGGCATGTTGGGTAAGGACGGGGAAGCGGCTTGTCATCATTCACCGCCCTCTTCTGGAGGAACCAGAGGACTGCAGGCACATTGCAGAGAAAGGACCGCACTCGCCATCCTCTGTGCCCCCAGATTAAAATAGATGCATGCCTCCCTTCGTACCTTGCGGATGTAGAAATCCCCGGTTGGGTTGGGGAGGGGGGTCTTTTTATGGGGCCTTCTGATCTTCTTCTCTCTCTGAGAATAGGTTACCCAGGTTTCCAGGCGGCCACCTACACGAGCCGGAGCTACACCAGCATTGCACCTGGGTATACTTACCAGTTTCCCGGTACGTCCTCCTTCCTCTAATTTTGTGCCGCTTTTGTTGTTCCAAGGGTGGATTCTTGCTGCATGGCATCCTCTGACGGTCAAACATTTCACCCATTCTTTGCAAATTGTCCTTCTTCCCTCAGTGAGGGATATGAAATGCATCCCCAAAAGCTGAGGAAGAGTTGTGTTTTTCTTTTTTCAGGTCCAGGTTGAATTCACAGAGTCCTAGAGTTGGAACGGCTCTCAGAGGTCAACTGGTTTAGTGTTTATCAACCCCAGCAACTTTAAGCTGTGTGGACTTCAGCTCCCAGAATCCCCTAGCCAGCATTCTGGGAGTTGAAGTCCAGACAGCTTAAAGTGGCTGAGGTTGGGAAACACTGATCTAATTCAATCCCCTGCTTGCTGCAAGAATTACTAAAGCAATAATTCGGTGGTGGCTGTCCTTTACTTAATTGCTGCCTTCAGACTTGTTCAGAAGAGCCTCTCTTTCTGAGTTTCTCCTTCCCTCCTATGGCTGCCTATACCCAACCGAGAAGCGTCTTTTCCCAGAGTCACTGCCTTTCCGAAAACAGCATTTATACCTTGCGAGCATTTTCACCAAACGTGAAAAGCCAGAGTTGCGGGAGGACGTCTGGCAGGTCCAAACCGTCTGCTGAATAAACTGCAGATTGTGAAGCGCTTTATGTGCATTTTCTCTCAAGTGTGCATTTTTGCATGCGTATCTTGAAAGGTCGGGGCATATCTCTAATGTCTGCATTTTGGGGTGCAGACAAAGAGAAGTGTGAAAGCCAAGGGAGAATGATGTTCTGGTTTGCATATTAATTTCTCTGAATGCAATCTGTATCCCGCCCTCTCCCAGACTTAAATTCAGTTTGATACAGGAGCACATTAGTAGTCACTTGCACTGAGCATCACAAGGAGCTGGTGAGGTGTGCCCTCTGGGTTCCCCTTCCACAGGTGGGGCAACAGCCGATGGGGCACCTGATACAATGCCACCCTGAATGCTGCCAACGTGGGTCCTTTCTCCAGCTGTTTTCAGGGCAGGCAGTCTCTCTGTGGGTTTCCGTTTCCTGGCCTGCCAACATTTCCTGTGTTCACCTTTGCATTTCTTCCTGTTCCTCCTCCACCCTTCCCTCTCCTGGCTCCTCTGTCTCAGGGTGGACCGATGGAGCATCCTAAGTCGTCTTGCCTTTCCTTTCTAGAGTTCCGGGTAGAGCGGACCCCCCTCCCGAGTGCCCCTGTCCTCCCCGAGCTCACAGGTCAGTCCCTCCGGTTTCCTCCTTGCAGCAGCGGGAAGGGAAGGGAAGGGAAGGGAAGGGAAGGCGGGCGGGCGTGGTCTCACTGCCTTGCAGCTTTTTACAGCAGGCCGGCTTGTGCTGGCCTTGTTTCCTCTGGCTTTTGCATCAGGATGGGGTTCTGGGGAATCGAGAAGCTGCCAATAGAGAGGGATGGAGGCACGCTTGGACGTTTCTTGCCCACCCCACCATGGCTCTCTACTTAGGGGGAGAAAAGCGTTATCACACCCTTACACACAAGGAGGAACCCAAGTTCCCCATCCCAGAACCGCCCACTGTTTTCTGCTCTTGGCCCTCTGTTGAAACCACTGATGAGCGATTGCCGATTGCGCCATCGGGGAGCGGTGTTGCCTCTTGGGCAAAGCCCCTGGTTCTGCGCATGGGAGCAGCTGAAGAGAGCCTCGCCCTGGAAGCCCATGGCAAGCAAATGGGTCAGGAAAGGACGCTGGCTTTCCAGATGTGGCTGCTGCAGGGGAGCCAGATTAGTCTATGATGGCAAAAAATCACGAGTTTCCAACTAACGCATTTGATGAAGAGGCATAGGTTTCTTTATCAAGTTTGTTAGTCAGATGTGGCTAGGAATTCTGGGAATTGCAGCCCCAAAATACCTGGAATGGCCCTGGTTATCCAACTTCTCCATCAGAGGATTGTGTCAAACGTTTTGTTCTGAACCATTTTGAATATGAAACTTCACAAAACTTTGTTCTTTGAGTGCAAAACAGTCTGTTTTGAGTATTCTGAAGGTGTTTTGAGCTTGGAATCGCCCTGTCTTCCCCTGTGTTCTGAGCTCCAAACACTCACCAGCATGCTCACTGCCCATTTTGCACTCAAAAAGCATTTTGGAGGTTGCTCAAAGCTCCATGTTAGAAACGGCTGCACTCCCCACATCCACAGACGTGTATTTCATGGGCTGCATTTCAAGTGCTCTGTTGGAGGAGCTTATTTTCAAAAGCGCCTGTGTGAGATCCAGCCCAAACACCTGGTAGTGAGAACCCAAGATACAGTGGCGACCTTTTCTTTGTCACTTCTTCCTTTGCAACTGGCCTTGAAAGGAAAATGTTTTCTCCTTTCTGAGTCATCTAAGCTCACGACTCTCTTGCATCCTGGGGTAGCAAATGCCAGATGTTCAGGAGTTTCTTATTCTGTCCTAAAATGCTGTCACTCAGGCTTGACAGGAGCCTGTGTTGCTGGGAGCGAGAGGTCTCTTTGCCAAGTCTCCACACTCTTTCTGGTTTTACAGAAAGAGTCACATCTACAACAAGCTTGATCACCTGAACAGATACCCAGAACCCTGTTAAGTAAAGGTCTTGAGAAGCTTTGGCTAAGTAACTGTATTAAAAGGCTGACTCGTCCACATCTGCAAAAGGGACCGTCAATGTAACACGGTTTGCCGAGAATTCGGTCATGAAATCCCAGAGCAAAACATTTCGTCCCTTGCAGACCAGGCTGGATCACTGATCAAAAATTCCACAAAAGGGGAGTTCCTGGCAGTTTGATAAAAGAAGAATCTTTTATCAAAGCTGTGCCTGATTGGCGGCCTATCCAACCTGAAATCTGAAGAGGGTCAGAAGGCATTCAGACAACATGTTCTCCACAGTTAGGTTCCCTCACCTTTCTGGGTAGCAGACCCAGTTTGGAATTTCATGTCCAGGCTAAGCTCCTGGCCAGTCATGAAACATCCACTGGTTGGAAGGCAAAATAGTAAATTCACTATCTCCTCCAGGAGTTTTTCTCTCACTTCTGCTTCTTCTGTCTGTCTGTTTCTCTGCTGAACAGACAGGCACTCTTCCAAAGCCCCGTTTGGTATTTTACAAATACCTATGGGACCCAGTGGCATTGAGGGAAGGGTGATCCCAGGTGGCAGCATAGCATTTAGGGCAGGGCTTTCCAAACTGTGTGTTGCGACACAATACTGTGTCGCCTGGGGGCCCCAAGTGTGTCGCATGACAACCCGGAAGCACTGATGAAAATGCCCTCGGTTCCGGCAGGGAGGTGAAAATCGCACGCGCACGCTGCCGGGCCGCCCGGGGTGGAAATTCTCCGTGCTGATCAGCTGTGCGCCAGGAAGCCTGGCAGCATGCATGCGTGATTTTCGCCTCCCTGCCGGAACCAAGGGCATTTTTGGGGTCCCCGGAGCCTGCCCTTTCGAAGGGGCAGCCGCTGCTGCCGCGGCGGCAACCCGGAAGCACTGGCAGCGGCGCTTCCGGGTTTTTGTGTGCTGCACCGGCGGCGGCGCTTCCGGGTTTTTGTGGGCCGGCCGTTGGTGTGTCGCCAACAGCAAAAGTTTGGAAAGCCCTGGTTTAGGGGGTATCAGGAAGATGTCAGATCATTTGTGCTGGTTTCTCCTGAGGTCCAACACTGACTTGTCCAGAGTTGGTTTCAGGATTCTGTGTCTTCTGCCAGTGACTCTCACTAGCTGCTGCCCAGACAAACAGACTGAAAACCATTGGAAGGCAATTGCTAGGAGAAATTCAGGAATCCTAAAACGCCCCTAAGCAAGCAGCTGTTAGGGAGACCCACAGTGGGCCAGCTGCAGGACCGGATGCATTCTCAGCAGCACATAAACCATAGTGCATCTGTTTTCCAAGTGGAAAAGTAGTAATGGGTAGGAAGTAGCATCTGCCATCTCCAGCACACTGGAATTGGGAGCAGGAATTTTGTTCGGCTTTTAATTGTGTATGTTCATATCCAGTTTTTCTTCTGCTTGTGGAACTTAAACAGGCCAGGGACAAGCCATTTATAATGATTTAAAAGTAGCACTGAGTATTAGAACCGAATGTAAACACTACTGCGTAATATCTGCTGTGTTTAGAACAGAGGCATGAGGTACGCACCTTACTTCTGTGAGGAAAATAGGAGGTTTTGGAAAGCCAATGTGAGGCCAGATTTCAAAATCAGTGAATATGCTCAGGTTGCCAGATGTATTTTTGTTGCTGCTAAATAAGAACCCGTCATTTGCTGCCCACCAATTCTTGAGTGAAGCAGAAATCAGGGATTGAGACCCACTCCACACCATCTTCTCCTTGGCCCTTTTCTAGTCAGCCCCACAGCTGTCATGTGGGAGAATCCAATTCCAGTCAACATCAGATCCCTGCTGATAAAAGAAAACTCCCAATCTGATTCACCAGCTAGATCCCGTAAGTGAAACGGGTTGGGCTGAAACTTTGATGCCTGTTGCCACCTGCCTCAAATTTGTTGTTTATTCATTCAGTCGCTTCCGACTCTTCGTGACCTCATGGACCAGCCCACGCCAGAGCTTCCTGTCAGCCGTCGCCACCCCCAGCTCCCCCACGGTCGAGTCCGTCACCTCCAGAATATCATCCATCCATTTGCCCTTGGTCGGCCCCTCTTCCTTTTGCCTTCCACTTTCCCTAGCATCAGCATCTTCTCCAGGGTATCCTGTCTTCTCATTATGTGGCCAAAGTACTTCAGTTTTGCCTTTAATATCATTCCCTCAAGTGAGCAGTCTGACTTTATTTCCTGGAGTATGGACTGGTTTGATCTTCTTGCAGTCCAAGGCACTCTCAGAATTTTCCTCCAACACCACAGTTCAAAAGCATCTATCTTCCTTTGCTCAGCCTTCCTTATGGTCCAGCTCTCGCAGCCATAGGTTACTACAGCGAATACCATTGCTTTGACTATGCGGACCTTTGTTGTCAGTGTGATGTCTCTGCTCTTAACTATTTTATCAAGATTTGTCATTGCTCTCCTCCCAAGAAGTAGACGTCTTCTGATTTCCTAGCTGCAGTCAGCGTCTGCAGTAATCTTTGCGCCTAGAAATACAAAGTCTGTCACTTCCTCCACTTTTTCTCCTTCTATTTGCCAGTTATCAATCAATCTGGTTGCCATAATCTTGGTTTCTTTGAGGTTTAACTGCAACCCAGCTTTTGCACTTTCTTCTTTCACCTTCATCATAAGGCTCCTCAGCTCCTCCTCGCTTTCAGCCATCAAATTGGTATCATCTGCATATCTGAGGTTGTTAATGTTTCTTCCAGCGATTTTAACTCCAGCCTTGGATTCATCAAGCCCAGCATGTCGCATGATGTGTTCTGCGTACAGGTTGAATAGGTAGGGTGAGAGTATACAACCCTGCCGTACTCCTTTCCCAATCTTAAACCAGTCCGTTGTTCCGTGCTCTGTTCTTACCGTTGCTACTTGGTCGTTATACAGATTCCTCAGGAGGCAGACAAGATGACTTGGTATCCCCATACCACCAAGAACTTGCCACAATTTGTTATGATCCACACAGTCAAAGGCTTTAGAATAGTCAATAAAACAGAAATAGATGTTTTTCTGAAATTCCCTGGCTTTCTCCATTATCCAGCGGATATTGGCAATTTGGTCTCTAGTTCCTCTGCCTTTTCTAAACCCAGCTTGTACATCTGGCAATTCTCGCTCCATGAATTGCTGGAGTCTACCTTGCAGGATCTTGAGCATTACCTTACTGGCATGTGAAATAAGTGCCACTGTTTGAAAGTTTGAACATTCTTTAGTGTTTCCCTTTTTTGGTATGGGGATATAAGTTGATTTTTTCCAATCTGATGGCCATTCTTGTGTTTTCCAAATTTGCTGGCATATGGCATGCATCACCTTGACAGCATCATCTTGCAAGATTTTAAACAGTTCAGCTGGGATACCGTCGTCTCCTGCTGCCTTGTTATTAGCAATGCTTCTTAAGGCCCATTCAACCTCACTCTTCAGGATGTCTGGCTCTAACTCACTGACCACACCGTCAAATCTATCCCCGATATTATTATCCTTCCTATACAGATCTTATATTATATATATTCTTGCCACCTTTTCTTGAACTCTTCTGCTTCTGTTAAGTCCTTGCCATCCTTGTTTTTGATCATACCCATTTTTCCCTGGAATTTACCTCCAATGTTTCTAATTTTCTGGAAAAGGTCTCTTGTCCTTCCTATTCTATTATCTTCTTCCAATTCCGTGCATTGCTTGTTTAAAAATAATTCCTTATCTCTTCCAATAACCACATCCAATTTGCCCTGGCTCATAGATCTTACATTCCAGGATCCTATGGTGTGTTGATCTTTAGAACATCGGATTCGTCGTTCACCACCAGCACCGTCGGCCGCTAGCCATCCTTTCGGCTTTGAGCTAGCTGCGTCATCACATCTGGGGCTAGTTGAACTTATCCTCTGCTCCTCCCCAATAGCATTTTGACCATCTTCCGACCTGGGAGTCCCATCTTCCGATGGTATACCGACATATCTCTGGTTGTACTGATCCATTTAGTTTTCATGGCAAGAATACTGGGGTGGGTTGCCGTTACCTTCCCCAGGGATTGTATTTAGTCTGACCTCTCTGCCATGACCTTCCCGTTTTGGGTGTCCCTTCACGGTTTAGCTCATGGCGTCATTGAGGTGCTCAAGCTCCAGCACCATGACAAGGTAATGATCTCCTTTGCTGGAGCTGCTTCAAATAGAGGCCCCTATTATGTAAAAGAATGGTTATCAAAATAGTTTTAGGAGATTGGTTGGAATGTGAGTTACATATTCCATGAGTGAGGCAGTCATCACACTGATGAGGTGTAACTGTTGTGCAGATTTGCTTTCTATGTAACTGGAAAATTGATCTAAGAACAGGGGAAAGAATATGGCACCCCTCAGATTTTCTGAAGCCAGGATGGTGTGAAAGAACTTTACTGCTTCCTACCTTGGCCAGTATTATTTGACATGGTCGTTTGACTAATCAATAAACTATAAACTAAGCTAGCCTATGCCAACAAGGTGCTGAGCCCAGGCACTGAGGTCAAGGACCACTTAGGGCTTAAACCATCCCTCCCTCCCTCCCTCCCTCCCTCCCTCCCTCCCTCCCTCCCTCCCTCCCTCCCTTCCTTCCTTCCTTCCTTCCTTCCTTCCTTCCTTCCTTCCTCTGGCCTAGCCGTTGCTTTTGAAGTTCCTTCTTGCTGTTGCCATTTCTTCAAGGCGTCGTAAAGGCGGCTGTGCATTGTGCTTGCGCCAGTGGGCCTCTTCCTGTTTCTGAGCTAATAGGCCACCTGCCTCCAGTGCACCATCCCGTTCTTCGTAGCTTCTCCTCCCTCTGAGGCCTCCTTCGCATTCCTCTGAGCTTTGGGCGGCAGGGCGGTGGGGTGGGGGAAGAGGACAGCCTTTCTGAAACCATCACTGCTGCTGCGGCGCGAGTCCTTGGGTGCCAGCAGTGGCTCTCACAGAGAGGTGGACTAAAGCCTTGTTCCCAAGCGTTGGGCCTGCCTTCTTTCTCTGAAGATGGTGGCATACTTCAGAGCAGGACGGGGCCGAGTCCACCTGTCAAATCATGGCTGGGCTCAGCGTGGTTTGGCCAACAGAACTGGCTCCTCCTGTTCCCTCTCCGGAGACCATTCAGTCAGGAAACCGTTTGCGTGAACGCCGCAAGCAAGAACGGGAGCTCGGGGGAGAGGGAGCTTCAGTGGAGCCTGTTGGCTGGTCAAGCGTTTCTTTGGGGAAACGTTGCATTCGTTCCAGAGATTTGGGTGGGAGTCAAATGAAGTTGGAAGGCAAGAGTTGCTCCTGGCTTCAGGTTGCCAAAGACCTCCTTTAGTTGTTCACATGCTTAATCAATTTACGTTGTACCTTCAAAGCGATTGGCTTGCTTTAGGTGAGCCAGGTTTCAGCCACAAGGTGTGTCTGCTTGCTCTGCCCTTACAGTCCAGAATGTCGATAGGATGGATAGGAACGTCTCTCCCCACCCCCCCTGCATCTCGCGCCTGGCTTTCATTCCCACTTCAGAAGGAAAGGCAAGAAGGGAAAAGAGGAGAGAAAACGGCCATTCTAACACAGAGATGCGGAGTGGGCAGGAACTCCCGGGGCTCTTGGGCCTGAAGTTCTCTCCCTCCTTACCTCGCCAGGGGCCAACCTCAGGGCCAGTGCTGGACGTTCAGGAGGGTCAGGGCAGCTACAGCAGGCTGTCCGTAGCCAGCATAAGCAGAGCGTCCCGCTAGCGCAGACCAGCGGGGCTTCTCCAGACAGCTGTAGAACAGGGCTGTGCGAACCGTTGGGGTTGCGCTGGGGCCACGGGGCGGGCACGGAGGCCTGTTCTTCGCCCGCTTTCACGTCACTGTCCTCCCCCTCCGCCTCTCTCTTACACGCGCTGTTTCAAGCTGGTGGCTTACCGGGAAACCAGAGCGTGGCTCTGCACCGGCCTTTGGGAAACGGGAGGCGGTGGTCAAGGGCCTGGGTGGCACACTCAGCTGGCCCCTTCTAGGAAGCTGGTTTTGCATTACAAACTTGGCCCAGTGGCCAACCCACCACGAACTTGGTCAGTTTCTTCCTGGCGCAGCATAACTGCCCACACAGGTGCGCGTCTGCGGCGGGCATCGCTGGGCATCCCTGACTCTGCCCATTTCTATTGCAGCCATACCCCTCACCGCTTACGGACCGATGGCGGCAGCGGCGGCCGCGGCGGCCGTGGTGCGAGGGACAGGTAACTGCCGGGTCCCTCCCCAGAGGTCTCCGGGGAGCTTTTGCGCAGGGCTGGGGTGGGGGGGCAGGGTGCCATTGTGGCATCCCGACTGGCTAGTGTTGCTTCCCCCGGTAGGCTCCGCCCCCAGCCGCACCGGCGGCTTCCTGGGCACCACCAGCCCCGGGCCGATGGCCGAGCTGTATGGAGCAGCCAATCAGGATTCGGGAGTCGGCAGCTACATCAGCGCGGCGAGTCCCGCCCCAAGCACCGGCTTCGGCCACAGCCTAGGGGTGAGTGCACGATGGGGGGTCCCCGTCAGCTCCTGGTTGCGGGAGGGAGGTCTTTTGTCGGATCGGGGCAGGGGCTGGGGATGACCAGCAACGAGTCTTGCGCTGGTCCTGCGCGAGGTCGTAGGGAGACCTGATCGATCCTTGTTTGCTGAAGGAAGCCGGTTTCTTCTGAGCCATTAAGGCTGTTGTGGTGGAATCGCAGCTCCGCCTCTTCTGTTCAAAGGAATCCCTCACATGAGAGTCTCTCTTCCTCCGTTGTAAGAGCCTGCTGAGCCTCCCCGCCACCCCTGCCTGGCCCAAACCGACCTTAGCAGAATTAGGAGAGGCTCTTGGAGAGGGAGCCCACGCCAGCCGGGGGGGGGGGGGGCTGCCTGGGCGCCTCTGCTCCCCCTCCCAACTTGCTTAGCTTTGCCTAATGCTGCAGGTCCTTTGTGACTCGCCGAGGATCCCAGTGAACAGCATGCAATTTTTTGCAGGGGCCTTTGATTGCAACGGCGTTTACTAACGGTTATCACTGAAGCTGAGGACCAAGAAAACAGAAGGTGAGAGGGGTCTCCGGGGGAGAGGAGGAGAAACGTTGACTTTGGTTAGGAGAAACTCCTGGGGCTGCCCTGGAAGACTCTCTCCCCTCACTGGGAGGTCTCGTCCGGGGGGGGGGGGGGCAAAAGCTTGTGTAGAATGACGACCCCCTCTGTCCCTAAGCTTCAGGCAGAGCTTTCCCACTACGGAACATCCGAAATGTGTCAAATCTGACACACCGCAGGGCTGCCAAATCCTTGTTTAAAACAAGTCCAAACAGAGTCTAGGAATGCATTGGCGATTGGATTTATTGTGCTTTTTTAATGGATTGGGTAGGTAATCAGTTTTTAATATCTTAGGATTCTGCTGGTTTTATAATGAATTATACTTAGTTTCTTCTACTTACTTCGGAATTTGAAAAACTTTGGCAGGTAGAGGAGTTGGTCCAAATTCCACTGGCTGGACTTGCCCGCCTCCTTAAACCAGTCAAATGTAGTCCCCACGGTCACGTCTGCTCAGCCCACTAGGCTGCTTGGAGTCTTTCAGGGGCCAGAGCAACATACAAGCCTTAGTTAGTGAGTGAGTAAGCCTGTTGGGTTCAGTGTATTACGGGAGCTCAGAGAATTGGTTAATTCAGCAACCAGGTTAAACCTGCTGTGAGGATGCAGTCAAGGTGGAGCCTCCTTTCCTGGCATGAACAGAGCAAGAGTTGAGCAGAGCAAGTTGTCCCACTGAGCAGCTGCGGGCGAATCGTGTCCTGTGCGACAGGCTCTGTTCCACCGCATGCTTAACGGGGGCAGTGGAAGGAAGGTAGTTTGTTGTGAAAACACTAAAGCAGTGTTTCTCAACCTTGGCAACTTTAAGATGTGTGGACTTCAACATGGCTGGCTGTGGAATTCCGGGAGCTGAAGTCCACACGTCTTAAAGTTGCCAAGGTTGAGAAACACTGCACTAAAGAGGTTTAAATTTAACCCCGAAAGAATCAGTCACTCACAAAGGTAAAGTAACTCCTCCCAGTCAGCCATAGTGCGGGGACCTCTCAGTCCAGCCAGTTGATCAGTGAGATCTGATGTGCTGGGTGAAGCACATCATGGGCGTAGGACTAGGGTGTGATGTGCATCCATAGTCGGGATGTCGTGACCTGCCTCCCGAATCTGCCCAGGGAGTGCTGGCTGGGGGTTCTGGGGATAGCCAGTCCAACCCATCCGAGGGCTGCCAGACTGGAGAACCCGGCAGCCTCCCCCGAGTAAGGGTGGGTCCATGCAGGTGAGTGCCAGCCCTGTGGGACCCCCTCGGCCTGCAGAGCACTAGAATCGCAAACCGGACGGTCACCTTGGCTGCCCTGCTCTTTGCTTCCTGCAGATTCCCCAGTGAGCGCACCCAGGAGAGCAAGCTGGAGGAGTCAGCAGACCTGGAGGGATGAGCCAAGATTTCATTTTCGTTCAAAAACTGCACACTTGTGGCTGTCAGTGGGCTCCGGCCGGCCCCCCCTCTCCCGCTGGCCAGAAAGCACTGGATTGGGACGCGAGGAGGACTCGGTCTCCTCCTGTTACTAACCACAGACCGTTTACACTTCTCCCCAAACCGCTGACCCACTGCTTCTTCTTTTATTTATTTTGTTAGCCTGTTAGTTTCTATTTTTTAATTTGGGGGGGTCGGGGGGCCGAGGTCAGCACTCTCATTTTCATTGTGGTTCTTTTGCTCTTTTTCAGAGCTGCTAGAAGAACCGTTTATTTTATTTTTATTTTTTTGGTGATTGTGTGTAGGTAGCTTTTATCAAGGAATATTTTTATTTGGCTTTGAAATCTTTTGTTTGTTTGTTTTAGATATATATAAATATATATATATATTTTGGGACGGGGAAAGGTATGGACTCGGTCACAAAAGAACAAAGTCTTTTTAAAGGACCAGTTGATGTACAACTAAAGCAATTTCCGAAAGGAAGAAAGAGAGCTGAGAGGCTGATGCATTTAATAGTTCATCTGTCTCTCTTTTTTAAAAAAGGAATGTTTTTTTCTGTCAATGTGAGGCTTTTGAGACGTACAGAATTAACAGGATGTGAACACTCGGGGCGTTGCTGTGGAACAAATACAAACTGTATATTTTGCTAAGTGAGAAAAACACTATTCCTTATTTCTGATTTTTTTTCTCCCTCGTTTTTAGATTTTAGGCTACTATGAATTTATTATTACTGTATTTTTCCCTCAATCTTTCTGTATCATATGTAAATTGTGCAAGGCACTCTTTGGCCTTGTCTTCACAACAGAGGAACCTTGAATTGTCCTTCCTTCCTTCCTTCCTTCCTTCCTTCCTTCCTTCCTTCCTTCCTTCCTTCCTTCCTTCCTTCCTTCCTTCCTTCCTTCCTTCCTGTTTTGGGCTTTGAAGCCACCAATGTGAGCAATATTCTCTGTTTGGACCACAACAAACCTCCTTTCTTTTTTATACCTTTTGCTGTAAGCTTTTACGACTTCTGACGAGATGTAAGGGGGGTGGGCTGGGCAGGGCTGGGCAGGGCAGGGGGGGCAGGGGAGGAAGGCGACAGTGGGAGAGAGACAGGGTGGGGAGGGGGCTGGGGGGGGCATGTAACCAGCAGGGCCTGTTTTGCTGAGCAAGATGAACTGGCAGACGTCGCCCTCGTGCGGCCTGAGCCTACGGAGCGCTTTGGCCACATGGCTTGTCTCTGTTGCGGCTTGGAGGCATGTGCAACTCTCTCAATATTTGCCACTTTCTGCCAAGGGGGTCGTGGCCTGCGAGGAGTTGAGAGGGTCTTAGGGATGGGCATCTGCTCCGTCTCTGGCGAAGGAGGCGAGGGAGTGGAGGAGACCAAGGCCGCCTCAGGGATCTGGGAGGGAGAGGCAAAGCCCAGTTTCCTGATCCCATATGCATGTTTTTTTGTGTGTGTGCTTTTTTTTCTTTTTCTCCAACCACGTGCAATTGAGGTGCAAAAACAATACCAGATATTTGAGCTTGACCGTATCAGGGAACCGGTTTCCAGCACCTGGAGGGAGCAGTCGCCTGCATGTTCCAGAAAAGATAGCCATGTTTATTTTCTCCCGCCTTTCCCCCTCCAGCCCTTTGCTTCCTGTGATTTGGGTTTCTCTTCTCATGAGATGAACCCCTCCTCCCTGCTTGCCCCCCGCCCTCCCCCCGTGTCGTTTGTGGCTGTTGCCCCCAGAGAAGCTTGGGGGGGGCTGCACTCTCTTTGCGCTGCATTCGCTTTGCACCCTTTGCCCGTGGGCGGAGGGAACAGGGCTGTCCTCAGTAGCCCTCGGGGGGTTTCCATTTTGGGGAACGGCAGCAGGGTATCCCCTGAGACTCCATTTAGGACCCGAACAAGAACTTGTATTCTGCCAAGAGTCCTACAATTGCGCTGATACAAAAATTAAACGGATAAATAGATTTTGTCTGGGTGCCGCAAGAGGGGTCACCCCACTCCTGTCACTTGCTTTGCCCCAGTAGCCGTCCAGATGGCGGCCAGTTTCTCCGGGTCGCCAACTCCAGGTACCGCATTATGGAGGCTGTTTTTCCTACCCGGGACTTTCCGGATGTGATGGCCACGGGGGCAAGGGATTTCGCACGTTGCAGCCCCAGGGCACGCAAAGGCCGGGCTGGCAAAGGCAGTTTAGGTTACAGTTTAGCACCCAGTGGGGGGGGGAGGCAAAATGTGAATGCAGCGAATATGCCCGTCTGCCATTGCTTCCTGGCAAAAGGACAGCTGATGGCAGCGGTCAAGTCTGTCCTGAGCAACATTTTCCTCCAGGTTGAGCTCAGCTCCTGGTGATGCCACGGCCTCAGCCATGCCGTGTTTAGGACCAGATAGGATTGCTTCCAATGGCAGAATGGCGGGAGAGCGGAAAGTGAGGATTGGAGTATGCAATTAGCAGTACCAAACAAGTAAGCTTTTCCGAGTTTTCCCCAGTTTCAGACTGATGTGGCAGAGGAAGAGAAACACCCATGTTTAAGTGTCGAAAATGTCAGGTGCACATGAGTCTTATTCCTTGCATGCTAGTTTTCTGCCTGCCAGAAGTTAATTCAAGTTTTTAACTTGCTGGGTTTTGCCACTATCCACCTAAATCCCAAGGAAAGCCTTTTTTGCTTGATCCTGCTGATGGCACACAATGCCGCCCCCTCCTGCGGTGGCTGCCTCACTCCTACAGATCCCTCACCTCCTTCCTTCCCCCTCCTCCTTTCCCGCAGTCTTTCCCTTGGAAAGGCACAGGCACAATCCCCCCCTTGAGCAACGTGAAAATATTGGGAGAGTTTTCTTGGTGGCAGAAGAAGAAGAGAGGGAAACTCAGCTAATTAATACTGGAAACACAAAGCAATAATTTTTGTTACTCAGATGAGTATGTTTGTCTGGTTTTTTTTCCTAAAGAAATAAAAGAGCAGCCACAATCTATCAGAGCCTCCCCCCAAACTGGTGCCTCTGGAGAGGACAGAGCGCAGCGCCTCGTCCCCGCCAGCAGGGGGAGCTCCAGGTTGGGGGAGTCTGATGGAAGGCGTTTTTATTCTAGTCTGCTGCTGGGGGGGGGGCTGACCGTAGAGTGGCACTCTTGTACCTCCCCCTTGGCACACATGCTGGGCTACTTCTATGCCAACCTTCTTTTTTAAAAGAAAATAAAGCTGTGTTTTTTATTAAGCCAGTTTTATTATATGTCAATGTTTGTTCTTGCCATACCTGTAACCCCCCCCCTTCCCCCCCCCCAGATTTTCTGTTTTAAATTCCTAATAAATTATTTGAAAACAGCTTTGGCTCTGTGGTCTGCAAGGGGTGAGGGTCTCGAGACTCCAGGGAGCCTCTGCAAGGGTGGAGCCCCAGGGGGTGGCCCAGGGCTGCAGCTTCAACTGCCAACGCCTGTGGGCATAAGCGGGAGGGTTAAAAGTAAAAATGGGGGCACCTCTTGATGCTGCTGCATGCTGCATTTAGGTTCTCCAGAACAAAGGCAAGCAGAGGAATCCCACCTGAACGATAAGGGCAGCCGAGGGGCACGTCTGTGGGGCGTGATCCGGTGGCATTAGTAGATCCCCAGCAGTGGCCGCCTAAGTTTATCCCTTAAGCCCTGGGCGAGGTCACCCGACGGAGAGGGGCTCGAGGCACCGCACGTAATGGCCGAGAGTTGGGTGCAGCCCGCATTGAGCAGATGCTCCTGAGCACACCAACAAACTCGTGGAGGAACAGCCACCCGGGAAGGGGGGTTCTTCTCCGACAGCGCCATCCTGGGCATATTGCCCAACTGGAGGGTTTCCCTGCTTTGTGCCATGCTATGGAGGCTCCAAAATGGTGCAAATGCCAAGCCATTGGACTTAAATCTCTGGTTGATGAGCATCTTTGCAAAGCAGCTCACCCCAATGTGGGGTGACTGAGGGCATTGCTGGAGCCAGGCTGAGAGGTTTCAAGAGGTAATTCTCACATGCATTAGTGGAGTGACTCCAATCGACAGCAAGTGCTCATACTGCCTGAGGGCCGCATGAGGACTATTCCTTAAGCGGAGGGCTGAAATGCTCAAGTCTCTTCATAAAAGGTAAAGGCTCCCCCCCCCCCCGCACATTTGTGCAGCCGTGTGCAACTCCAGGGGCCGGTGCTCATCTCCGTTTGTTAGCCAAAGAGCCAGCGCTGTCCGAAGACGCTTCCACGGTCACGTGGCCGCATGACGCGCGCGGAATGCTGTTACCTACCCACCGAAGTGGTACCTATTAATCTACTTGCATTTGCATGCTTTCGAATTGCCAGGTTGGCAAGAGCTGGGGCGAGTGCGGGAGCTCACTCCGCACGCAGGGCTAGGGATTCGAACCTCCAAACTTGCGATCGACAAGCCTGACGTCTTACCCGCTGAGCCACCACGCCCCCTCAAGTCTCTTCATACATTGGTGCAAAAGTTAGTGAGTCGAGGATAAAAAAAATGAAGAGTTTTACAGGGACGTCATTAAACAGAAATGAATAAAAATATATATATTTTACTGTGAACCAATGCTCCTTGCAAAAAAAGCAGCAAAACGGTGCTTTCATCTTTGCCTTTTACCCAGAAGAGTTTTTCATTAAGCAGAATATTTATGTTTATAATATTTTCCAGGATCATATTTAGGATGAATTTTCCCTCCTCCCTTTGGCAAAGTCCATCCTTCTTTTTCTTTGCCACCTTCAGATGCAGCATGAGCAGAAACATCCAAGGGCCTCATGATGTGCCAGGCATATTTTCTTGGGCTCAGGTCCTGGCATCTCCTGTTGATTTTATGATGTGTTAGAATTAAATCTTATCTTTCCTCCAGATGGTGTAAAAAGTTCTCTCTACTAAAAAAGATATTGTTTTCAGATGAGAAAAGGCTTTCCATGCTGAAGACATTGGAAAGCCACCGAAAGGCAGTTGATCAAAACTCAAAAGTGTTTTTTTAAAGGAATTGGGGTTGGGCTACGTATGGTTGTGAAACTTGGACTTTGAGGAAGGCAGATAGGAGAAAGATAGATGCATTTGAATTGTGGTGCTGGAGACGACTACTACGCATCTCATGGACAGCAAAGATTACCAACAAGGAAGTCCTAGACAGAGTCAAACCAAAAGTATCCTTGGAAGCCAAGATCACCAAACAAAAACTGTCATACTTCGGTCATGTTATGCGAGCCGACTCACTCGAAAAGACAGTTATGCTGGGACTGATCGGTGGTAAAAGAAGAAGCTAGGGCCGCCCTAGCTTTACACCATCAGAAGGGACACTGGAGTGACTTTGATGAAACTAAAGGAAGCTGTAAGAGATAGAAAGGCTTGGAAAGCATTGATCCACAAAGTGACCGAGAGTCAGACACGACTGAACGGATAGACAGAGAGGGGTGGGGAGAGAATTGAACTTGTGATACCATTGGCGTGGCTGGTTGAGACCCTGGCCCCGTGGAGGTAACACGAGGCACTCTGAATGACCTCCTTCACCCCAATCCCACCAAATTCTCAATCTTGGGTTACCCTTGGATGGTCCTGCCTCCACTGGGGATGGACAGGTTGAAGGACTGAAGGACACTGAAGGACAGGTTGGCCCAGGACAGGTGCACACTTTCAGATCAGGAAGTCTGGTAGCACCTTTTCCAACTAACACATTTTATTAACCGGCATTAAGCATTTGTGAGCTTCATCTCCCTTCATCCGATGCATGGTGGGGCTCAAGTGATGTAGGACATCCATCATCCTCAGTCCTACATCAATCTGGCCTACATCAGTCTAGTCACTCTATACACTGGATTACAGGAGCTACAGCTCAAAATGCTTAATGCCTTTTAATAAAATTTGCTAATCGGAAAGGGTGCTCCCTGATTTTTGCCACCACAGACTAACATGGCTCTCCTACGATTGCACCCTGTTAGTAGCTTAAGTGGTGCACCAGCAAGGAGGCAGCTAAGAAGTACCCAGCCTTCACCATTCTTGCTCCCGTGGCCTTCCAGCTGAATTACTGAGGTGCGCATCTCTAGAGGGGTGCCCTGGAAAGTTAGGAATGTTAGTCTCTGGGGCCAGACGGGACCCCCTGTGTTCCGGGGCTCCGTGCCCCTGGTGGCCCAAGGTACGGACTTCTTTACTTTGGGGAGGCTGACCTCTGACAACGCGGAAGCTTTGCTACCCAGGCCCTTTGGGGAGAGCTGTGCAGGCAGTTGGCAAAGAGAGGCCCAAGGAAAGATTTTGCACCCCACCATCAAACTCCTAGCTTGGGGGTCTCTTTCATTAGGACCATCTCAGAGATGATCAAGACAATTCTGATTTAAATAGAGGAGAATATCTGTAGCTCAGGGTTGAACTGTGGAGTCCTTGGTGCTCTCTGAGCTTGGTGGTTGGCTTGCAGACGTTTCATTACCTGACTAGGTGACATCATCAGTGCTAGTATGATGTTACCTAGTCAGGTAATGAAACATCTGCAAGCAAACCACCAAGCTCAGAGAGCACCAAGGACTCCACAATTCTGATTTATCTTGAAAGAGATGGATCCACATTGTCTGCAAGGAAGAATGCTGGATTCTGAAACCTCCTCATTCCAGGGTTCAATGTCTTGGGCAGCTGAGAGATGCCATCCCACACCCAGTGATCGCAATAATTCCAGACTCTTGTGCTCAAGATGCATCCATGGGTGCTGCAAAAGCCTCTGGGAGAGGAATCCCACAGGGCTAGCTAAAGAGGGAACATAGGCATGAAAGCCGGCTGGGTGACCTTGGGCCAGTCCCTCTCTCAGCCCTAGGAAGGAGCCAATGGGAAACCAGGAGACTGAGAGTTCTAGTCCCGCCTTAGGCCTGAAAGCCGGCTGGGTGACCTTGGGCCAGTCCCTCTCTCAGCCCTAGGAAGGAGCCAATGGGAAACCAGGAGACTGAGAGTTCTAGTCCCGCCTTAGGCCTGAAAGCCGGCTGGGTGACCTTGGGCCGGTCCCTGTCTCTCAGCCCTAGGAAGGAGCCAATGGGAAACCAGGAGACTGAGAGTTCTAGTCCCGCCTTAGGCGTGAAAGCCAGCTGGGTGACCTTGGGCCAGTCACTCCCACTCAGCCCAACTCACCTCACAGGGTTGTTGTGGGGAAAATAGGAGGAGGAAGGAGTATTAGGTATGTTCCCCGCCTTGAGTTATTTATAAAAATAATAAAGGGATAGATAAATAAATAAATAAATAACATCCATGATCAGAGGAACTCTACCTCCAAATGCAGAGTTTCTGGGACAACAATGGGGTGGGGTGGGGTGGGGGGGGACATTCCTTCCAAGTGCATCTGGTGGAGAAGCAGCATGCCCATTGGGGAGGGAGCCTGCTAACTAAAAGGGGTTCACCTGGATCTCATTGGCAGCGTTGAAAGAGGTAAAACCTAGGTGATGGTTAGGTTTCTTGTGGCTTCACTGGTTCTATGATCCTAGCCTGCTTGGGTAGTTGATGGGCCAGCGCAGAGCATCGGCGGAGGCGGCGGGGGACGGAGGTGGAGGTCAAAACAGTCAAGATGGTAGCCGTGACTGTATGGTCGAAGCAAGGCGCACGAAAAAAGAGGCAGGGCTTCCTTCGCCTCCGCTCGACCGCTATCTTGGCTGTGTGACCCGCTGCGGACATCCGGCCTCGCGGAGGCCCGGGGGCGCTGCCCGCTTCCCTCCAGATCCACCGGGCCGCTCCAGCCTCGAGGGGGCAAAACCCTGGGAAGCAGCCCCGGTTCTTCCAAACCCGGCGACGGGGCTCGCGCAGCCTGCGCCGGGCAACGGGATGCGCGCAGGGGGCAGCAGACGCCGCTCTGCCCTTCCCCTCCCGTCCGGCGGACCGCAGGGAGACCAGAGCGCCCCTCCCCCCACCCCCCGGTGTGTCACAATGCAGCAGCCCGACGGGATGGCGCGGCGGGCGGCGGAGGCGCAGATCGAAGACAAGCAGCGCCGCGCACCCACCGGGCACCAGCTGAGCCAGTTCTCTTGGGGAAAGGCAAGCCACGCCCCTCGCCCGCGGAAACGCCCCTCCCTAGCCAGGCCGCGCGGGCGCCGCGTTGGAGCACGTGCAGAATGGCCCTCTAGCGCGCTGGGGCAGGGAGACTACGCCTCCCGGCCACCCCAGCCGGTGGGGCCACGGGGAGGAATGCTGGGAGCGGCAGTTCAGCAACCGATGGCGAGCCCCGGTTCAGCCCAGCTGCGGCCTGCGGCAAGAGGCCGTTTAGGGCATCCCAAGGGCCGGCTGCGGAGCTTTCTCCCGCGGGCTGAACTATAACTCCCAACGTCCCTAGGGAGCATGAGTAATGGCAAAGAGTGCTGGGCGTTGTAGTTCTACATCTGGAGAGATGCCTCCTGCCTGTAGGACTTCCGCCCATTTTCGGGTCTCAAAACCCCAGCAAAGGCACGTGTTGTAATGCTCTACCCCCCCACCCCCACCCCCACCTCCTGGTTTTTGCATTTTGAGGGCTCTGCACTCTAAACCTGCTCAGAGGCAACCTTCCCTCCCTTCCCCATGGATTGGGGGGCAGAATTCCTGACTCCCTTGCCTGACTTTCTTCCCCGCCCCTTCTGGCTGAGGGCGTGCAGGATGGAGACCCTGGATGAATTTGACAGCGAGTACCCGCTCATCATCTCCTTCTGCGAGCGGATCTCCCCCCTGGATTACGAGGGCCAGGCCCTGAGTTACACCCAGAAGTCCCTGCAGGACCTTTTCGCCCAGATGGAGCAGAACCCCAGCATCTGCGAGCGGGCGGTGCGCAAGAGGAAGCAGGCCGAGAACGAGCGGGGCAGCTTGGGGCAGTTCCTCAAGGTGAGGCGGCGGGGGCAGGAGGCGGCCCGGTCGCCAGAAGGAACCCGGGGGCCGTGCCCGCCTGGCCTGGGTGTCTGCAGGGCAGGGTCGAAGAAGTCAAGACGGTGTGACCAACGCACGTTCAAAACAGAGCGGTTATCATACCGTTGTGGCTGCCATCTTGACTTTTTTGACCCTACCCCGCGATTATCCCTGCTTTCATTGCAGCCGAGAAGCTGTTTGCGGATCAGGTGCCCTTCCACAGCTGAAAGGTTCGGCCCCGTGCGTTGCCCGCAGAGGAGTCCTGACCCTTCGCTCCCCCCCCCCGGCTGGGGCAAGTGCCCTCGCTAAGCTTAGCCCTTGCCTCCCGAGAGACGGGGCTGGGCTCGGACCCCGGTTTGCACCCCGGGCACGCTGGCTGAAGAAGAGCCACCTTGAGGCCACGCCCGTCCCCGGATTCAGGCTCTGTCTCCATCGTGCCCAATGAGGTGGTCCATGCTGGGTCACCACTCCCATTATCTTCAGCCAGCATGATGGAAGTTAGTGCAAGCAGCCCAGGCCGTGCCCTTGACTGGCTCACGCGCGGAATGCGGGGCGTTAATTGTCTTCTTAATTGTCCTCATCTTCGGATGAGGTCCAAAAGTTTGGCCCTGCAGCTTCCGTTCCATCCCAGTTTGGTCATTTAACAGTCTGCTCCTCAGAAATTCGGACCCAAGTAACAAAAACCGGCTGATTCGTTTCACCGCAGAGTGCTTGTACCTGTAGATGAGTGGCCGTGGCCCTCTGCCTTAAAGTTTATAATCCCTTCTGGTGGAAATCTAGCCCAGCAGGGAGGAGATGAGGTGGAACCTTCTTTTACCACACTACTGAACTTTTCTCCTTGCTGGAAATTATGTGTTTTTAGGAAAAAAACACTCAGCAGCCATTTTCCCTCTTTCCCCCTGGAATCCCACTCCCTGTGTGTGCTTCGAGCTGCTGGCCAGCGCAATCGCTTCTCTCCCCCTCTGCTCTCTTCCAGGCCAAGTTCTTTGCCCTGCTCCAGGGCGATGTGAATTACGACAACTCGCTGGGGGAAATGGAAATGGAGGAAAAAGTAGAGCAACTAAAGCGTGAGATGGAGAAGGCCAACAGTTATGCCCGCGGTAACTCTGCCTTTCCTGGCACTTCCACCCAGAAGCCCCCCCCCCCCCGTGCTTTGTTGCCAGGCAATTTCCTGCTCCCTCCCCTGGACATTTCGAACAGCCCCGGGGACTCGAGGGAGCCCCAGGGCCACGCTACTGGCCAGGAGGGACCACTTTCTGCATTTCCCTTCGAGAAACACTCTTTAGCTGTGTTCCCACCACAAACGAGGCTGCATTCAAACGGGGCCAGGCACTTAGTAGCCCGGCATGTTGTGTAGGGCAGGGGTCTTCAAACTTTTTCAGGCTGCAGAACTTGTTAGTTAAAAAAACAAAATTCCGGGAACCCTGATCAAGAGGCCAAGCTCCAAGGCAGGGCTTTCCAAAGTTCCAAAGTCCTAGTGGCTTAGTCAACAAACCCTCACTAAAAATGGGGGCACCGTCAGGGAGTGACACTTTGCTCCTTTTCAGCTGCCAAGAGCTCGTCCTGGAGGCCGGCCGAGAGGAGGATCAGCAGGCCTGTTCTGATGGGGGGTTTGAGCCAGGCTGAGGCCAAGCTCTGGAATTCGGGGCTCCCAGCTATGCCCAGAGTCTTCGGTTCTTTCCCAAAGCAGGTTTGTGCTTCTGACCTCTGCAAACTTACTTTTCCGAGATGTTGTCCCTAATGCGGTGGGCGAGGGGAGCATAGTTACAAGGAAAAGGACTGTCTCAGTGGTGGCCCCCAGCGGGGTGGGGCAGACCCAGAGGTTCCAGCAGTCTCTCTTATGGCCTTTTTAGAGTCAGGGGAAGAGTTTTATACTTATCTGAAACATTAGAATGCTCATATTCTGTTGCTTTTTTATTACTGGGATTTTATGCTGTATTGTTGTTACTCCTGATTTTTAACTTGTTATCTTCCTCTCTATACTTCTTTTTAACATTGCTTTACATTTTTATATTTTAACGATAATTGTCCAGAGAAGATCTGTTATAAAAGTACAACATGCAAACTAACAAAATACGTTTCCCCATATCTATGCAGGAAAGTTGAATGTCACAATCAGGTTTTTAACAGTTTCCTAAACGTCATAAGGGTGGGAGCCACGTCACATTCACCTGTCATATGATGTGCATGTTTGGGTTTAGCATGATTTGTGGGCATAGCAGTTGTGTTCAGGCTGTTTCATGTGTGAACCTAGCACTTAAAGGTAGTCCTCGACTTACAACCACAACTGAGACTAGAACTTCCATCGCTAAACGATGTGGTCGTTAAGCGAGTCATGTCTAATTTTATGACCTTTTTTGCTGTGGTCAGTAAGTGAATCAACATGGTTGTTAAGTGAATCCGGCTTCCCCCATTGACTTTGCTTGTCAGAAGCCCCCTGGAAAGGTCGCAAATAGTGATCATGTGACCCCGGGACTGTCAGAACCCTGGCATGCCCAAGGGTCCTGCCATCCCCTATACCACACCCAGCATTAGCAACTGCCAGCTACGCCTCATGGATGATGAACTTTTAACCTTGACACCAGGAGAACCAGAGGGAAGACTGAAAGCGGACCAGATGGAAGCCCGCAGCTGGGAGGGGCCAGTGCTCTGGCAGAAGGGTATATAAACCCGAGCAGGGAACCAGGGGACCATTCGTGCCTTTACTGTGCTTACTCATGTTAATCAATAAATCGTTTACTTACTGAAAGAGCTGAGGTAAAGTCATTTCTGTGGAGAAACGTCTGCAACTGAGAAGCGCCTGACAGGGACACCGCAACCATCGTAAATACATGCCGGTTGCCAAGCACCCGAATTTTGATCATGTGACCATGGGGACACTGCAACTGTTGTAAGTGCAAGGACCGGTCGCAAGTCACTTTTTTCAGCACCATCGTAACTTTGAACAGTTGTTAAATGAATGGTTGTAAGTCGAGGACTGCCTGTAATTTCATTGAATCCAAATGATGTCTTCTTCTAAGGGAGAGCTCTTTAAGGGAGAATAGGGTGGACTTTGTGTAATGCCTGCCTTCGGAGCACGTTCACAAGTAAACATAAAACACCTGGGAATAGCTAAAGATTTGAAATGTGGCATTTCCTATGGTTTGGGAAGGAATGTGGAGGAGGATTCGGTCCATATTATAGATGGCACCTATTATAATAATGTTAATTGGAAACCTCCAGTCTCTTTGTCAAAATTTTGTAGCCAACCAGTGGCATCTGGTGATCTGAGAGGAGTATTGCATCTTATTGTGGTCTTTTTTTCTTTTTAGCTCATTTGGAAACAGCTGTTTTGTTTTGTTGAAGCAGATCCATATTTCTCTCCTTCAACAGGGAATGTTTGTATTTTAATATCTAAAGAAGTGTCCTTACATTTTTTCCTTTCTTTTAAATAAAGTTTGATTTTGTTTATCTCCAGTGTAATTGATCTATTTTCCAAGGAAAGTGGGGAAGAAGGGCTGAAACCTCTAGCCCAGAGCTTTCCAAACTGTGTGTCGGGACACGTTAGTGTGTCGGCTGCAGTGTCTGGGTGTGTCGCGGCTGCTGCTGCCTCCTGGCTTCCACACAGGTCCTAGTGCCTGCCTTGTGCCTTGCTGCCTCCAAACTTGCTGTGATTCTGCGCAGGTCCTAGTGCCTGCCTTGTGCCCTGCTGTAAGAGTGTGTCACGAAATGATGCCTTGCTGTAAGAGTGTGTTGTGAAATGATGCATGTCTAAAAAGTGTGTCACCAACATGAAAAGTTTGGAAAGCTCTGCTCTAGCCACATGCCTTTATGCTATAAGACTGGGAGGTGCATTATTTAAATTATTTCACTTTTTGTATGCTTTACCTTTTTAATACCTGGAAAGACAATGCATTATCTCTCTCCCACACCAGGGTTAGTGGCAGGATGCCAGGTAAGGCACTCCCTAGGAGATAAGTGGAACTGCCAAGGTGCCACCCCAGGCAAGAGCCAGAGCCAAGGGGTGAAGATTCAGGGGACCTCTGAGAGAGGAGCTTGAGACCGCCAGCCTTCCAACTCACAGGCTCAGTCATTTCTGCTACGGTCCGAAAATCCAATCAGCCCAGGCAAGCTCCTCATTTGTAGGACTGGCTCTGGCTTGTTCAGCAAACCCAGTGGCTTTGTGGGATATATTGTGCTTTTCATTTACTTGGACTCGTTAAGGAGAGATTATTTCTTCCAGGCTTAGCAACGTCTCCCTAGTTCTCCAGGAAAGATGACTGCTTGTACTGAATATAAGTTGCTGCCTTCTTCCCCTACAGATTGAGAGAAGCAATACAGACTTGAAGCAGCTTTGGGCCGGCATGTCGCCTGTCAATCAAAAGAGGTCAGAAGCCGGGCAGGGAGCGGGAGGCTATATAGAAATGAGGTGCTGCATCCGCAGGACATCCTGAGCCACCAATGGGCTAGAGCTAGCCACAGTTCAGCCTAGCTTTCTTTGCAAAGCCAGCCCCACAGGGCCAGCTTATGGTTCAAGGTGTCATGTGAATCCAGGCAGTTGGGCAAGTTAACCAGAGTCCTGCCAGTGCAGCCCGTGCAGGTCAAAGTATCCAAATCTGGGGCGAAGAGCTTTCTGAGTATTGCATTCTCTGATTCCTCACAGGTGGTTTTCTGGTCCTTGTTATAAACCGACCGCAAGGAGTGGGAGGGGGGAGAGGAAGGAGGAGCTAATTCAACTAGCATTGGGTGGGCCAGCATGAAGGCAAGATGGGTGGTGTGGAAGGAACTGGGCTAGTGGACCAAGTGGCCACTGCCACTGAGATCCCTGAGGTGGAAGGACACCCGATTGATGGGGGGAAGCGAAGAGATGGGGGACGGTTCCCCTCCCTCTGAGCATCCCATGGCACGAATGAGGCACAGAGCAGGTCCTAGGATAATCAAAGGGAATCTTGCATCTCCTGGGCTGCCGCTGTTGGTCTCTCTGCTAGGATGCTTGATGGGATGGGGAGGGGGCGGGAAGGACCCCGGTCCTCCTCAAAAGGGCAACACTTTGCAGGGGGCTGAGGGGGGAGGAAGGGGGAGGCTATGGTGCAGAGGTGCCCGCAGGATCCTGGGGCACGGTCTCTCCATGACTCCTGTTCCCTCGTTTCCATCCTTCCACAGCATGGTCGACCTACGTCCGCTGATGCTGAATCCTGGTGGCTTTCGTCCCTCATTTCTCACTAGCAACCCTGTCAACCGGCTGCAATACACTTTCCCAAGGTATGTGTTTATTTATTCATTTATTTTCTTTGTGCCATTTTTTCTCTTAAGTTGGTGTACGTAGGTGCCCCCATCATTTTATTGCCACAACAGCCCTGTGTGGTAGGTCAGGCTGAGGGAAATTAACTGGCCTGAAGTCAGCCAATGACCTCCCTGCTTCACTGTGGATCTTAACCTGGGTCTCCTGGATTCCGGACAAACACTTCTGTGCCCTGTTTATCAAGATACAATGCTTTCGGATTTTCCCACACTGCCAATCACGCGGAAAGACTCAGAGGTGGAGGAGAAATTCATATGAAAAAACATGTGTTCATCTATGCACCTGACTTGTGGTACCTCAGGTGGGGAAGAAACTGCCCCCCCTTTCCCCTCCAGTTCCTCTGACCCGCTTCTTTCAAGGTTCAGGGCTCCCCCCATCCTGTGCAGAGAAATAGATAACCTCAACAGGAGGGAATTCCCATCAAGCTCTGTAATTGTCCTGAATGCTTGCATTTTTAACAGTTAAAGAGGATTTTTACATTTTATCCTGTCTTCTCCCCTTCAACAAGGTAACTTTGCATTTTAATGTCTAAAGCTAGAGAGTGGTTACATTTTTCTTTTTAAAAGTTTTGTTTATCTCTTGTGAGATTGATTTTTCTCTCAAGTGTGGGGGAGGGAGGACTTAAACCTCTAGCCATGCACCTCTCCACTAAAAGGCCAAGAGGGGGAGTCGTTGAGATTCTTTCACTTTTTTTTACATTTTGACCTTTAATTGCCAGAAAGGCAACACGGGTGGTGAGAATCCTCTGTCCGGGGGGGGGGCAGGGGAGGAGGCCAGATGGGGTGCTGCTTGGGCACTAGATGGTGCAGCAGGAACTACCACCCGATTACTGTAAAGCAGGAGGCAGATCAGCATTGAGAAGAGGAGGCTGGTGGGAGGGGAGGTTTGAGACCCTGAGCCTTCCCACTAGGTCTCAAGGATGTTGACAATGTCTGCTAGACTGATCCTTCAACACCTTCAATTCTCGGCACTTCCTGGGAAGGGAGGCTGCGCGTTCAACAACCTGGTTTGGTGTTGTGGGCCCTTCTTCTCCAGGAGGGGCTTGGGAGAGCCAATCTTGACTGCAGACGTGGTTTTGTTCCAGGATTCCTGCCAGCAGCTCACCCACCTCATCTTCCCAAAGTGCCAGCTCTTCCAGCAGCACGTCAGTTTTCAACACGCCCGTGCTGGCCAAGTTCAGAGGCAATAAGGAGGACAAGACGGATAAGGGAAGCCCAAGCCCCGATACAAATCCTGCAGGGGCCTAAATGTCTTTTCGTGTATGGGAAGATGCTACGCGAATAAAAAGTTTGGTGCACGCTCCTCAGGACACCTCTGTGTGTGTGTGTGTTTGTGTGTGGACTCTGCTGCTGAGCCAACACTGATGCAGCAGAGAAAAGGGTAAACAGGATGGCTAGTTTGTTGAGTGAAAGGGAGATGGCCAAGCATACATGAGGGACCGTCTCATCCCTATTACATTGTCCCATCCCACCCGGTCATGCAGAGAGGGCATGCTACGTGAAGCCCTAGTCTGTTAGAACTACTGAAATAGAGCAGAGCTGCAAAGTTCGTGTACAGAAAAAGAATATTGTTTAAAAAACAGAGCCCATGAGCATATTTGAGAGATCCAGGTTAATCATACACCTTTAGCCCACCCAAGCATAAATAATCACGCGCTTAGACATGGCAGATACTGTATGAAAAGTAAGTACAAAAGAGTCCTTATGTTTATTCATTGCAGGTACAGCATTTTTGGTAGATAAATGAGGTTCCATTTCTTCTTTGTTTCCTAAACTTCATACCTCTTGCCCTGCTTGCTGCAAGAGATGCGTGTAGAAAGGGGGGAAAATCTCCTAGGCCCATCCATGGCTTAGGATGGAGCACACAGCCATGTGCTTGCTCCCGGTCCAAGGAGAAAGGGGAATGAGGCCTAGCACATGGCCTCTCCATGGAGAGGAGCAGCCACGTGCTGCTTCCTCCTCGGTGGAAGAATCAGAGAAAGAGAAGTAGTAGGAGTGGCCACAAACAGCTTCCTCAAAAGCATGGAGAGCTTGCATCCTAGATCACCTTGCATCACCATATGCTGATGAGGCATGCTGGATTTGCCAGACTCTCCAATACTACGGACCCCGTCTGTAAAAGAATTCCATCTGACGGGGTCTCCAAAGTGGGCCTTCTCTGAAGTAGCGCCCGCCCTCTGGAACATTCTTCCCCCGGAGGTGAGACAGGCCCCCTCGCTCCTGGACTTTCGTAAAAAGCTAAAAACCTGGCTCTGCCAGTTGGCCTGGAACGGTAGGAGGAACAGTAATTCCTGGGGATGGCTAGCCCCCTAGAATGACCTGGAATAACCCCTATGGTCGCACACTGATAAAGATCTTTAACCATCTGGATTTTATTTCATTCATATTTTTATTGTAATTTATATTTATATTTTGATATTGTTGTATTTGTAATGGGTAGTGAATTTTAATAATTATCTTATTGTAAACCGCCCAGAGTCCCCTTTTTGGGAGGAGATGGGCAGTGATAAAATCCAATAAATAAATAAAATAAATTTTATTTATTTATTTATTTATTTATTTAATATCCCTCCTTTATTATTTTTATAAATAACTCAAGGCGGCGAACATACCAAATACTCCTTCCTCCTCCTATTTTCCCCACAACAACTACCCTGTGAGATGAGTTGGGCTGAGAGGGAGTGACTGGCCCAAGGTCACCCAGCCAGCTTTCATGCCTAAGGCGGGACTAGAACTCTCAGTCTCCTGGTTTCCCATTGGCTCCTTCCTAGGGCTGAGAGAATGTGATTGGCTCAGGGTCACCCAGCCAGCTTTCATGCCTAAGGTGGGACTAGAACTCTCAAGTCTCCTGGTTTCTATTGGCTCCTTCCTAGGGCTGAGAGTGAGTGATTGGCCCAAGGTCACCCAGCCAGCTTATGTGTGTAAGGCGGGACTAGAACTCTCAGCCTCCTGGTTTGCCATTGGCTCCTTCCTAGGGCTGAGAGGGAGTGACTGGCTCAAGGTCACCCAGCCGGCTTTCGTGCCTAAGGCGGGACTAGAACTCTCAGTGTCCTGGTTTGCCATTGGCTCCTTCCTAGGGCTGAGAGGGAGTGACTGGCTCAAGGTCACCCAGCCGGCTTTCGTGCCTAAGGCGGGACTAGAACTCACATACTGGTTTCTAGCCCGTTGTCTTAACCACTAGACCAAACTGGCTCAATATTGATATTGATATTGATTATTGATATTGATATTGATATGCCCTTCCTTCCCTCCCTTTGCCTTCTTCCCCATTCCCTCCCTCCCTCCCTCCCTCCCTCCATCAAACTACATAAAACCACCTTGTAAGCTGAGCTACCTACTTATAAGTTTGACCCCAATAGAATGATAGCCTTACGAATGATAAAAGTTTTTGCTGAGCTACTTGGTGTCCAGTAACAATCCTGAGGCCCCCCCAATGGCAGTTCTGCAGTGGGGGGGCAGTTTAGAGTCTCAGATCCCAGAGGGATCCCATCTCCATGTTCGATCCAGCAGGAGGCCTTTCTGAAGGACCCTCACTCTGCTTGCAGATGTCCCACTGCGAAACCTCAGGATATACTTTTTGGAAGTTGTGGCTTGTTCCTAAACCCTCTAGAAGGCATTTTCAAGTCATCTTTTGGCATGGTTTTATTGTACTTTTTTAAAACTGACTTTTGTATTGTTATCTCCCCCTGTTCTGCCTTCTTTGGTGAAAAGATCAATGCCATAACAAATGCAATGAATTAACGGAGAAGAAATGAAGTGGTGTAATGCAGGGGTGGAAATAGATGATCCTGCAAACACCAGGACCATCAATCGCAGCCAACGTGGCCCTTGATCAGAGGTGACGGAAGGGACTGTGGGGAACAACTATGGAGCGGAGTGGGACAGGGGGGAGGTCCTTTGGCAAACCAAGGGTAGTCTTGTCCTTCCCTGTTCGCAGGTTTGGGGGGAACCTCTCCGTCCTATGGATTCTAGCCTGGAACAGCATTCCAGAGTTTGGGTAGGGGAACTGGAGGGGGCAGGAGCATCCATGGGGGTGTCAAAGAAGTCAAGAGGTTGGCCGCAACTATGCAGCGGAGCTCCAGCCCAGCGTGTAGTTCTTCAATCATGGAGTTGCAGCTGCCACCTTGACTTTTTTGACCCCCATGGATGTCCTTGGAATGGGGACTGAGGATCCATCTGATATTCTAACTGTCCTTCCTGAAGACTGACGGAAGAGAGCGGCCAGGGAACATTCGTGCATTTGGGGACTGGTGCTTCTGGGTTCTGTTTTTTGCTGAAGCTGATTATCCGTCTGCTCTCAGAGGGGAAAAATGGAAGGGCGGAGGATCAAGGATGACGAGGTTATCTGGATGTCCCATGATACTGTCACGGTCAAGGAAAAGGTTCGTGTGAAATTAGATTCCATTGTGGGAGGGGCTTCCAGACTAGGTTTTAATTGCCAAATTGCCCAAAAGCATTCCTGAAATTTTACAATTTTACAAAAATTTTACAAAATCTGTTAAATGGGGAAAGACTTTGGTCCTTCGACTGCTAGCGTAGATGCTGTCAGTATGGAAGCTTCCTAGGTTCCCACAGCGGTTGCTGAGCGAGTCAGAGCATCAAGTAGCCACCCAGGGGTGTAAATCTAGTGGTTTATGATTACGGCGATAAGAGGGCAACGGTGTAAGTTGTTCCTGTTGGTTTTGTAATAAAAGAAATAAAATTGGCGCAGGTCAGGATGGCACATCCCGTCGGGATCTTTTGATTTGCAGAACAGTACACAAACAGTTCAATTTTCTGGGCACATTGTCCCCATAACAGAGCACATGAGCTGGGTTTGCACCCCGCTGTGTTCAACAAGGGTTGGCTATGTTGCAGTTTGGTGTGTTGTGTGAATCCAGCTTTTGCATTACACTGGAGCAGTACATTGGATTGATCTATTTGCATTGGATAAGGACCCAGGAAATATTGCATGTGGCTTTATATAAATAATGATACCTGTGATAGATTTGTTGTAGTGGCTAAAAGAGTGTTTATCATCCTTGGCAACTTTAAGATGTCTGGACTTCAACTCCCAGAATTCCCCAGCCAGTCCAGACATCTTAAAGTTGCCAAGGTTGAGAAACACTGGGCTAAAAGCATGAGTGGTCTTGTTTTCGTGCTTCCACTTATTCAAGGACGCTGCACGGTGCTCACTGCGGTGTGGCTTCCTCTGCTGAGCAACCGGGCCCGAAAGCCTCAGCTTGCCTCTTGTCTCTGCGGTGATCTGGAAGGCCTCACAGTGTGTAGGTTCAGTAACTGTTTGGTTCCAGGTTCCCCTAAAGTTGCCGGAAAAATTGGGCACCCCAGAAGTGCTTGATTTGCTGCTGCATTTTACACCGTGCAACAGCTGCCTTTGGATAACAGGCAAGGACTACAAATCCTATGCCAGGGTAAGCGGGAGCTCAGGAAAGAAGGGAGAAATGGAGCCGCTTTGTCCATCGTTATGTTTCCTACAGGAGTGGGTGTGAAATGTTTCAGTTTTCCCTTGCGGCAAATGCTGTGGGTGGAACTAGCAAGCAGTCCTGATCTTTGTGAGGCGCAGATGGTGCCGAGTACCCACTTGGAGCCAGGCGTTCTTAGAGGATATTCTCCAGTTTGTAGCTGTAGCCGATTACTTGATCCACGAGGTCCGGCACCAGCTCTCGGTACAGCAGGATGGGTTTCACAGCCCAGTAGGGATAGAAGACCTCGCGGTGGCGCAAAACTCCGCCCTTCACCACCTGCCGGGCACAGTCTTCTTTTGGACTCGCCTTCTGGGTGATCTTGTCGCCCACGGACTTCAGGGCCATGTCTACAGAAAAGAACGAAAATGGGTGGCTGGCCCGAGAGGTGGGCGCGTGGGTTTGGGAGCGCGAGCTTCTGCCGGGTCACTCACCGGTGTCGATGTACCCCAGCACAGCCACGGTGATAGGCAGGTCCATTTTCCGCAGGTGCATCTCGGTGCGCAGCGAGGTGTAGAAGCCTTCCACTGCAAACTTGGCTGCGGAGTACGAGATGCTGAAGGGGCTCGGAAGACGTCCTGGGGGAAAGGGGGAGACTTTGATGTGGACGAGGGAACCCACTGCTCTCCCACCGCCGCCCTAGTCCACCTCCGCTTTCTCTCAATCCCTCCCGCGGTCGCACACTCCTCTGTGCCCAGTTGAATCCTCCTGGCTTGCCAGTGATCGTGGGTGGAGAAGTCTAGCTACAGCTTATTCATGAGTTAATTGCAAGGAAACCCAGCCCCAAGGCCCGTGTGCAGTCTCTTAAAGCTCACTGCTACAGTAGTAGCATCCTGGAGAAAAAATCCAGTTGCAACAATTATAATGAGAATAGCAGAAAAAATCAACAGTGAAACAAGACTCAGTAGATCAAAAACGGCTTCCTAAAATGCACTGAAAAATCACGGGAGGACCATCATGTCATCATCAGATGAGCCTCTCTGGGGATTAAGTGCAACAAACAGGGAGCCATCCCCTGGTATCGTCTGGAGATGGATTGGCCTGCCGATGGATCTGGGTAAACCGTGTAACTGGGAGGGTTGCACTGGAGTGAAATTGGGAGAAACTTGTGGGAGTTTGCTAAGAAGGTATGTGAGAGAGTAAAATTTGGCTGCAAAGGTCTGTAAGTGGAGGCAGAGCCAGGACGGAGTAGTCCAAGGGGGACGGAGATTAAGAGTTGATAAGCCGCTGCTGCAGATGAAAAGGCTAGCCCAGGGTTTCTTAACCGTGGCAGGTTTAAGATGTGTGGACTTCAGCTCCCAGAAACCCCCAGCCAGCATGGCTGGCTGGGAATTCTGGGAGCTGAAGTCCACACATCTTAAACCTGCTGCGGTTGAGAAGCACTGGGCTAGACTGATTGAGGATGGTGAAGGAAAAGAGAATCAATCGGGTCTCTGGCCAGGGAGGCGAGCTATGCCATGGAGTAGAGAGGTGGAAGGAGTTAGGAAAAGTATTGTGGGTTCAGGTGCAAAGAAATGCTCTGAGAGAGAGGGAGGGCGGGAGGAGTGGGGTGGTTGGGAAAAAGAAGAAAAGAAACAGGTCAGCATAGCAAGAAGCACCTAAGCAGGAAAAGGGAATGGGACAAAACTCTAAAATGAGAGTGACACCTTATGAGTAAGCAGGAGGTAAAAGAACAAATCCTGGCTGGGCTTCACTCCCTGCAGCTCACAAGGGAGGAGGGACAGCTGGATGAGGCAAAGGAGCCTAACCCTAACCCCGAGTGAGATTTGGCAACAGCCACCAAGGGAGTGAGCGAGAGACGGGGGCGGCTTTCAGCAGACAGGGAGTCCCCCAATGACTCAGCCCCCGGGGAAGGGAAGACAGAAGTGGGGAGGCTGGATGGGAGGAGCTGCTCTCCAGAAGGGGGGTGCATTTGTGCAGTCGTGTCCGACTCTAGGGGCCGGTGCTCATCTCCGTTTGTTAGCCGAAGAGCCAGCGTTGTCCGAAGACACTTCCACGGTCATGTGGCCGCATGACACGCGCGGAATGCTGTTACCATCCCACCGAAGGGGTGCCTGTTCATCTACTTGCATTTGCATGCTTTCGAATTGCTAGGTTGGCAAGAGCTGGGGTGAGTGTGGGAGCTCACTCCTTCATGCAGGACTAGGGATTCGAACCTCCGAACTTGGATCGACAAGCCTGGAGTCTTACCCACTGAGCCACCACACCCCCTTAATGTATGTACCTTGGTACAAATTTTACTAACGATGGGAAAATGGATGATAGAGAAAATTTAAGATGTGCAAATGCTGATAGAAAGTTAATGGGTGTTGTGAGGTGTGAGGAACGTTTGTTTAAAGGGGGTAGAATGGCTGTATATAAAAGCAGGCTTGTGCCCCCTTGCCTAGCTGGGGTTGGGTCCATCAGGAGAAACATAAAAGTAAGTTGAATGGGTGCTGAATACCAAAGGAAGGGACCAGTATAAAAGACCTGTGGTCCTAGGGAGGGAGTGAATGAGGATCAAATTGCAAAATAAATATATGAAGGAAGAGTGAATGGGTTGAGAGGAATGTCTTGATGGAGAAGTGATGGTTGGCTGGAGATGATGACATCTTCAAGAGGAAAGAGATGAGAAACTTGGAGAATAAAAGGCAATGTATGAAAGGGGGTATAGATGTGACACAAGCAAGGACGGTTTGCAAGGATAGAAAGGTATGGAGAAATACAACGGATGGTGCTGGTGTGAAAACTGAAAGCAAATTCTCTGTCATCAGACTGAGAACTGGTAGGATAACATGCAGGAGACTATCTCTGTCAGCAGGAATTAACGCCCCACTGCTGGATCCAGCTGCAGGTCAGCCTGTGAGGACTGCTACCGCATACCACTCATGGAAGAGATGACTACGATGTTCCCCTTAGATTCTTGCAACATGTCCATAGCGGAAATGGTTAACTGGACGTAGCTGAAGAAGTTCACATTCATGGATCTGATCACAGGCTCTATTGTTCCTTGGAACGGACCGAACGTCGTTCCTCCAGCGTGGTTCAGAACTAGCTGGTCGAGACCTCCTGAGGGAGAGAAGGACAGAGGGGCGTTCAGTGGCCACACACACAGCTGGATCCGGAAAGGCAGGCAGGTCGTCTTTTTGCGGGGCCTGCTTGCTGCCGATGCTGATGGCAGCACTGAGCCCCAGTGCAGAGGGCCGGAAGCCTGTCGGGATCCTGGAACGTCACAGGTTTGCAGGGCCTGGAGGAGCCCAACGCAGGCTGAAGGTCAGCCGGGCAAGCACAGGGCAGGGCAGGAGGACGTCTTTGGTCCTGGTCTTAAAGCCTCTGTAGGACCTGGACCCAAAATGGTTGATCCTCTGGGCCAGGAATGAGGCCCCTCTGCCCCCAAAGCTTAACCCCCCCAAAGCCAACCCTCACCCTAACCCTCATTGCCGGCCATCCTTGGTTTTCCTGCTCACGTTGCCCAGCATTGCCGAGCAGCTCTGGATTCTATGCAGAGCGCAAGAAGCACTTCTCACAGACACCTGAGGCCAAACGTGTCTCTGCACAGCCCTGGGGCCCAGATAAAGTGTTCCCACCAGGCGCACCACAAACACCTGAATTGCTTGTTGCCTTTCGAAGATGTGCTCCCCCCCCCCCACATTGTTGCATGAATTCTCCCATTCTGGAGGAGTCCTGGAAATATGACCTCCCTGAGCCCTCTTCTCCATGCAGGAAGGGAAGGGAGGGGAGAGCAAAGTCCCAGGGCCTTTTACCGAGAGGAAGAGATGATGCCGGGAAGGGTGGGGGGGGGGGTCCCTGACCTCACTTGGTGGCTGGGACAGGTAAGGAAGCTGAGTCCAGCCTTCCACCCCCCCCCCCCAGAGCATCCAGTTCTTCAACCCCCTCGAGGCTCAAGGGTTGGTGCTGGGTGAAGTGCAAAGAAAGGGTCATCTTTACCCATCTTGGTCTTAGTTTCTTCAACAACCTTCTGGGCAGAGGTCAGATTGCTCATGTCCGCAACCACGTAGTGGGCAGAACTGGCTCCCAGCTTTTGGCACTTCTGCATCACCTGAAGAGAACAGGAGAAAGAGGGTGGGGGATTGAGAATGACCCACAAGAACGGGGGTGTCTGCAGGGAATGGTCAAGAAAGTCAAGATGGTGGCCACGACAGTGGAATTGCATCTCTGCCAATCTTAATATTACGATGAAACTGGAACTATTTTTATGGACGATGAATTAGAAAAGAAATATGGGAAATTAATATTGTGTATGGTAACTGCAACAAGATTATTGTATGCACAAAGATGGAAGTATAATAAAATACCCACCCTAGGAGATTGGATTATGAAATTGACAGAGTTTGAGGAAATGACGAAGCTGACCAGTTTGGTCAGGGGAAAAACGATAGACTTTTTTTTTTTGAAAGACTGGAAACCTTATATGGACTTTTTATTGAAAGAAGAAAAGAATGAATTGATGATTTATGGATTTGGGGATTAAAAAGGATCAAAGAGGAAGGCAACAGAATAAGATGGCAATTACTGAATAGAAAGAAGGGTGGAAGTCATAATTCTATTTTCTTTCCTATTTCATTTCATTTCATTTCATTTCATTTCATTTCATTTCATTTCATTTCATTATTTCATTTCATTTCATTTCATTTCATTTCATTTCATTTCATTTCATTTCATTTCTTCTTTTTCTACTTTTCTCTATTTTCTTTGTTATCTTTTAATTTTGTATACTTTTATTGTATTGAAAAATTCTAAAAAAATAAAAATAAAGAAGAATCTCTGCCAATCATTCAAAAAATGGAGCGCACTGCCATTTTGACGTTTTGGGCCACACCTTGTGGGCACCCCTGCACAAGGCCAGCTGTGTTCAGGATGGTTGCTGTCGGAGGGTTGGTCTTCCCTCTTGCCCTAAGCCCCCTGCCCGTTGCCTGAAACTCTTAGCCTAAGGGTTAGCTCGGGTGGCACCCGTGGGCCCCACCCGTCGAGCGGGAAGGGAGGGAGCTGGCCACGCCATGGAAAGGGGAGGGCCTTGATTCACATGAAACTGAGACTAGCGACGGAAGTCTCTCGCCAGGTTCAAAAATGGACAGAGACCTCCCCTCTTTCCCCGCACCCCCGAGAAAGAAATCCAAGCTCTTCACCGAAGAAAGCAAGCAAAGACAAGGGACCCGTTCTGGGAGCGGAGGCAGAGCTTGGGGGCGAGAGGAAGAGGCGGCCGGGAGCCCGTGCCGGTGGCCTCTGCGCAGAGGATCAGCGGTTGCCCTCACCTTCTGCAGTTGGTCCTCCCTCCTGGCGGTCAGCATGAGGTGGGCCCCCATTCGTGCAAATTCGTAGGCTATCTGTTCCCCAATGCCTGAGCTTGACCCCGTCACCAGCACGCGCATTCCTCGCACCATCTCTGTAGGCAGAAGGCGAGACGGCCCGAATTCATTTCCCGCGCCAGCCGGGGATCGCCCGGTGCTGTCGCGAGGCCAGGATCTCTGACTGGGAAACCCTTGGGCCGATCTTTAGCTAAGAGAGACGGTTCGGCCCCACGCGTGGAATCGTTGAACCTATGCCCCATCTGTGAATTTTCTCTATTCCTCCAGCCTTCGCTGCTTCAGACTCATATTGGGACCAATTTAGTTTCATGTTTTATTGTCTGCTGTTCTGAGAGCCCCCCCTTGGGCAGAAAGGTAAATAAATGAGCAAATAATTAATCAAGGGCTGGCAGCATTATCCCCCCCCCCCCCCCATCTCTTGCTGTGAGAGTTTCTGCTTAGAGCCGCGTCGGTCCTCTGCCCCCTTTTCAGGCAAGTTCCAACAGAAGCGTTTGCTTCCAGCAGCGCGTGGATTTTGGACTTCGCTTGTCCCCTCCATCGGCAAGAGAGGCCGCTCTCGACCTGCCCGCAGTCTGCCGATACGCCGCCAACCCCCTTCGAAGTGACCCGTCCAGCAGTCCAGCAGGGCATTCACCTCCTCCCCCCAATTTTCCTGCCATCTGGGGGATGGCCGGAGAAGTGGGAGAGGGGGCATTTTGGCACGGGGAAAAGCCCCCAGGGCCAGAAGGCGAACAAACAGCCCTCGGCGCGGAGGAGGGGAGATCCACAGTCGCCTCAAGTGCCAGTAGGAGCAGGGCAGCCCCCGCCCCAACCCCTTCTCTGAACGAAGCTTGTCCCTTCGACGTGGAGCAGACGGTGGCCGAGCCTGCCTTTGCAGTGCGTGGAAACGGGGGAGGATGCGCTGCGGGGGCTGTGTTCACTGTTCCCCCCCCCCCCCGGGGGCTGATCGCTTTCCAGGTTTCCATGGAGGAAGCTGGTTGCCTGGTTCTCCCCAGCTGGCTACCACTCCTTTCCTTCCAAGGCTAATCACATCCTTTCTGGGCTCCTGCTCCCCTTCCGACCCCTTTTCTCTCCCCAGATTCTGAGCCGGCTGAATTTACCAACCCTGGCAGCTTTAAGCTGTATGGACTTCAACTCCCAGAATTCCCCAGCACCAATTTCTGCCATTTTCACTCCCTCCACGGGGGATCGCACGCATCCTCTGGGCTGTGCATTGCCCACCCTGACCTGGGTCTTTCTGCACCCTTCTCGCTCCCATCTGAACACCCGGCTAGAATATTAGGGGCCACCAGCTGCACTTTACCACCGGAATAGCTCTGCTTCCAGAAGTGGGAATGGGGATGCCAGGTGGGCATTTCAGGGCTGGACAGGCCCCCTGCAGTCGCCCTGAGCAACTTCAAACTCATGCAGTTGGCCGGGGGCCAGGCAGCGGTCGGCTTCTGCTCAGCCTCAAGCAACAGGTACGGCTCCCCGTCTTCTGGAATAGCTGTGGGATGAAGGCAAGGCTCCCCGGCCCTGGGCAGTGGAGGACGCAGCAATGCTGCCAGCGGAATCCTGCTCCCACAGCCGGTCGGTCCGTGTGACGAGACCATCCCGATCGGCACCCTTTTTGCACAGGGGCCCTGATGTGGCCGACTCTGCTCAAGGCTGATTCTTTCAGGTCTGCTGCTGGCCTGCCTGGCCTCCATTCTGCCCCTTTCCACCGCTCTGAAGCCTCCCTTGGTGCCCTCTGACCCTTCCAATCTGGAAGCAGCCCCACAGGAGGAATTCCTCCTACGGGCTGCCTCCCCCTGGCAGTTAGTGAAACTCGGGGTGCCAGAACGGGTGCAGAGACAATTGCGCAGGGGAAGGTGAGGCGTTCACAGGTCCCCACCAGTGCTGTTCAGACAACGGACTTAACCAGGTGGATGGTGGAGCCGTTGCGCTTGCCTGCGCTAAGCTGGATTCGTTTAAACCTGAGCTGGGTTCTTTGAAGTGTGTTGTGCAACCTCAACACATTTCATCAGTGTATAGGTCCAGCACGTTGTGAGGACACTGAAAAAGGGGTGACCTCCTGGGCAAACACAGCCATGGTGACACTAAAATCAGTTCACGTTCTTCACACCTTATTCGCAAGAGTTTCGCCGGTGTTTTCTTCTCTTCAGGGAAACCAAATTCAGAAGCACTTGCTTTTCCATTAAATGGAAAGAGAATGATTTTTAAAAAAAGGCAGAAGCAGAGCATCGGTCCAGGATCCCCATGACAGATCTACCCTTGACTTGCTTACCTGGAGACAAAGTTTCTTGCGAGTAGAAATAGTAAGCGCTGAGCCCAACCAGGAGAGGAAGGATGATCTTGATGACAGCCATGGCCAGCTTCTGAGATCAATCATTAAGCTGCACAACCTTTTTCTTCGCAAGCTCATCACAAGGTTCAGAAATGCAGTTTTTCCAGCTCTGATGAAAGACAGGAGGACTCTTCTGCATCCAATCAGGGCATGGCCCCAGGTGGGATGGGAGGTGTGGTGCCTCATCTGCTGACTCAACTTCTCCCTAGGTCTGGAGTACAGATTGCAAACTGTCCAAAATAAATATTACAGTGGCTTCCAGGGCTGCCTGGAGGGGCTTTGACCCAAGACCTGTTTGGCATGAATTTAAATTCCTGCAGGGCTGCATCCCTTTGATATAAGCCATGAACACTGCAGAAATCCAAGCACCTGTGTTTCCACGCCCACTCACTGGTCCTTCTGAGAAAGAGGATGGCTTCTGGACTTGGCTCAGTACGCAAGGTTTATCTGTTTGATTTGATCTGATACGACTCCCAGAAACTTTTGCAGAAGAATAAAACCAACAATAAATGCAATACAATCCCTGCACTCAGGCTTCCAACATAGAAGGAAGTATAGATGGGGAGGGAAAAGGAAATGCAAGAACTGAGGCTAAATGTTTCATGCTGGGATGGTGGATCAACTGAAACCTGGAAGTGGAAGGGCCTCTCTCATAGCAATTGAATAACACCGCCCGGAGTCGCTTGCCGAGATGGGCGGGGAAGAAATGTGATAATTAATAAATAAATAAATAGGTAGGTAGGTAGGTAGGTTCTGATGGCAGCAGACCGTGGATCAGGTGTTTCTGCTGTCTTGGGTGGAAGACGTGTTAATTTTAAATGGGTTTTGTTCCTTTTTATTTATTCTTGCATTTATATCCCACCTTTTATCGGAGAGCACGCTTTATCTTGGGGCACCACCTCTGATTTTATCTTGCACTCCTGGGAGGTAGGCTGGGCTGGGAGAGGATGATTGGCCCAGAGTCAGATGATCAGACTGGGGCCAAGTTGGAACCTGGATCCCCCTAGTCCAGGCCCACCACCGCCACCGCTGGAGAGGTCAGCCTGAGCAGACCAGATGCTCCAGGCACGTCCCGAATCGGTGCTCCTTTCCTGGTGAGCACTGTTGGCAGTGTCGCTGCACTGTCTCAAGCCTTCCTCCTGCTGAGTCGCTGCCCCGGGATGACGTTGGGGCTCGGTTGCAGCTCCTTACAGCCTCACCTGTTTGTGTTTCATGGCCCTCCAACCAGTCTGAAATATCACTGGGAGATTCTCTCCGGCCCACCTTCTCCTGTGACATCTCATGGCTTCCCCCTAATTATATGGACCAATTAAACAGGGCCACTCCCAACACAGATCCGGGGGGACCCGGCTGCTCATTGCTGTCCAGTCCCCGCTATGCTCAATTTCTCGTTAACTAATCTGCCGTTATGTTTCTGCAGGAGCATCTGCTAAGCCGTTGGGAACGGCGGGGGTGCTTCAGCAGGGGGTCAAAAAAGTCAACAAGGCCAAAGGCCTCACGATGGCATTGGATGAAGGCAGGCTTAGCTCTGGGAGGGTCCACAGGGTGGGGGGAGAGAGTCAAGATGCCTGCCATGCCCACCAAAGCCCCACCACGTTTTCATTGCAACGTGTGTAAAAAAAGAGGCCAGGTTGACTTTTTTGACCCCCCTGCCGAGGCCCCTACATAACTTTGCCTGGTAGGGTAAAGGATGTTGCATGGAGAAATATGAGAGGCAAATGACTGGATGGCTGTATAACTGGCTCCATTTGAGGTTTATCTTCCTCCCCTCCAAAAATGCATAATTTTGGAAGAGGTTCACCGCTCTGATGAAGGAAGGAAGGAAGGAAGGAAGGAAGGAAGGAAGGAAGGAAGGGAGGGAGGGAGGGAGGGAGGAACAGAGGAAGGAATGGAGGAAGGAAGGAAGGAAGGAAGGAAGGAAGGAAGGAAGGAAGGAAGGAAGGAAGGGAGGGAAGGAGGAAGGAAGGGAGGGAGGGAGGGAGAGAGGGAGGAAGGAAGGGAGGGAGGGAGGGAGGGAGGGAGGAAGGAATGGAGGGAGGGAGGGAGGGAGGGAGGAATGGAGGGAGGGAGGGAGGGAGGGAGGGAGGAAGGGAGGGAGGGAGGAAGGCCGGCCACAGCGCCTGGAAGACTGCAGCCAGGGGGCCCAAAGCTCCGAGCCTGGATTGCTCTGTGGCCCTCATCGTTGGGGCTTTTTATCCAGGTGGAAGAGGCCCCTCAGGCCATCAAGCCCCACCCCGTTCAGGGCAGGTGCTCCAATTAAAGCACCTGAGATAATCCCCGTGTAACCTTTATGTGAACACACCCACAGAAGGGCTGCCTCCCTGCTCTTTGCGGCTAATGACATTTCACAGAGGAGAACGAGAGCTGCACAATCTACCTGGGGACCTGGAAATTATACGCTTACCTTCCACACACCAAGAAAGCCTTTTTAGCATTAGGCACGTTTTTCTCCCTTTTGCACTTTTGTGGGGTTGGTAGTCTAAAGTCCCGTGAGTTGAGTGTGTTTGCCATGAAAATCTGGGAAATCCCAACTATTCTGCAGGTTCCATGATAGGGATCTCCGTAAGAGTTAGGGTTTGCCCCCTCCTGAGTCAGTAACGACTCCACCTGGAGCAGGAAATAAATCAAGAACCGGACAGATACCGCTGAGGAAGGAACTCCTTCGAAGGAAAACTGAAGCAGCCCAACCCAGCCACAGGCGGATACTTCGCCACCTCCACTCCCCTCGCGGACTGGATGCAAAGCTGGAGAAATCGTCAAGGCCCAAGAGAGCAATAAGGCCACTGGTGTCACTGACCTGCTGAACCTTGGTGGGAACGGTCTGGTGCGAGAACTGCTGGGGGCCGGTTGGCAAACAGAGCCTGCGGCAGGCGAGGGGAGAAAGGGGGCAACCGTTAAACCCCCAGGGAAGGGCCATGCCCCCAGTTGTAACAATCAGGGAGGCATCACCCCCCTTTCCGCCCCCGGCAAGCTCGGGAGACCACCGGATGCAGTGGAAAAGCCACTATGGGAAGAGCGAGCAGGGTTTTGCCACGGACACAAAACATTTCATCACCTGCACAAAAGCCAAAAACTGGATAGGCTCAGGAAAATCAGGTGATGCACAACTACGAAACATTGAAATATGGAACATTGTTTTGGAGTGATTTGGTGATCACTGATTGTAGAGTCTTTTGCACGACAACGCCTGCCCGGCCACCAAGGCGCATCACACCAGCCAGCGGCCCTTTCAAAGGCTCCCTCAGCTCCCTCCCTGCTCCTCTTGCAACCTGCTTCTTCCGCCAAGCCCTTTCAAACGGCTAAAAGGCATAGCTGCATTTGTGCCTTTTTGTTCCAAAAGGCAAGACAAACTAAACAAAGTCTGCCATACTCCAGTTAGAAGATGCCAGATTGCTGTAACTGTGCACAATCTTCTTACTCTGCAATCATTACTCCTTGTGTGTGTCCAAGGGAGGGAGGAAGAATTAGGCCAAAGGTGCCGAAACCTTTCAGCAGGGATTTCATCATCTTGTGCTACTATATATTTCAATTACTTAAAAGAGGAAAGTCACCTTGAGTGTTCAGTTGCTTTTAAGAAAGCAGTTAAATCAACACATTTCTGAATTGTAATAGAGCTTAGAGCCAGTTTGGTTTAGTGGTTAAGGCACCAGCCTAGAAACTGGGAGACCGAGTTCCAGTCCTGCCTTAGGCATGAAAGCCGGCTGGTGACCTTGGGCAAGTCCCTCTCTCTCAGCCCTAGGAAGGAGCCAATGGCAAACCAGGAGACTGAGAGTTCTAGTCCTGCCTGAGGCATGAAAGCCGGCTGGGTGACCTTGGGCCAGTCCCTCTATCTCAGCCCTAGGAAGGAGCCAACGGCAAACCAGGAGACTGAGAGTTCTAGTCCTGCTTTGGCATGAAAGCCGGCTGGGTGACCTTGGGCCAGTCACTCTCTCTCAGCCCTAGGAAGGAGCCAATGGCAAACCAGGAGACTGAGAGTTCTAGTCCCGCCTTAGGCATGAAAGCTGGCTGGGTGACCTTGGGCAAGTCCCTCTCTCTCAGCCCTGGGAAGGAGCCAACGGCAAACCAGGAGACTGAGAGTTCTAGTCCCGCCTTAGGCATGAAAGCCAGCTGGGTGACCTTGGGCCAGTCACTCTCTCTCAGCCCTAGGAAGGAGGCAATGGCAAACCAGGAGACTGAGAGTTCTAGTCCTGCTTGAGGCATGAAAGCTGGCTGGGTGACCTTGGGCCGGTCACTCTCTCTCAGCCCTGGGAAGGAGGCAATGGCAAACCACTTCCGAAAAACCTTGCCAAGAAAACTGCAGGCTTAAACAAGCAGTTTCTGAGAATCGGACATGACTGAACAGATTAAAAAAAATAAAGTTTAGATTTTATCATATCATATTCACATGCAGCGGAGTCCTGTGACTTTTCTGTGCTTCTGACGAATGACAACAAAGATTCCTTTGAAATTGATGCCTTTATTCAACTCCCCATTAAAAAGCATCGACTTCCCACTTCAGTATACAATATTTACAGTAATAGAAAGGCAAAATACTGTCCAATTGAATCTGTGATTTGCCACTGAACTGCCGAGCTGAGAGTGCATGTGGCCTGTTGGTTGTCCATCCCAGGCGTAATAGCTGTTTCATTCGAGGCAGGCCAGGCTGTTCCAGATTTTTCCTCCTTACGCTTGGCTCCTAGCTGACTCAGTCCTGCTTGGATTTCCACAACCTTGATTTCAAGAGTTGCTGGTTGGTTGGGAGAGCTACAGGCCCTCTAAGTGAGACTCTTCTGTCTCCACTCCCTTTAAGCCATGAGAGAGCCACCTGTGAGGTTGAATGAGTCAAGACAACACCTGGAACCCAAGGCGTTTATATGAGACGAAGGAAAAAGAGTTTTGAAGTAAGAGGGTAGTGGGAGGATTTCCATGGAGAATCTGTTCTAGAAGATGATACCTCTTGGCATTTTGGCTAGTGAAATGAGTGAAACAACACATCATCGGGAACCTGGTGGTAGCAGAAAAGACAGGTACTTGTCAGAAGCCAACAGCTGGATTCACACACCTTATGAGGTCAATGGTGGGGGCAGTATGTTGTATGGACCTCCTAACCCAGTCCGGGCTGGGGCAAGAGAGAAGCAGCTTGAACTCAAAACTGTACTGGGGCAACTGCAAGTGAAACTACCCTCCCCCAACAGCCTATTAACATCCAAACCCAGTCAACTGTGGGTTGGTGGCTAAGGGCCACCCAACTAGTCCTCCAAAGAAATTAGAAGAGCAGAGTGTCTGAAAACAGGACATTCTATTGCAAAACACACTTCCCGAGCCCTGCCGCACCCACCCGTGAAGGATCATCGAATCCTAGGGTTAGAATCTGCAGCCCATCCCAGACAAATGGCTGCCCGACGTTTGCTTGAACCCCCCAGTGATGGAGTCCCCATGACTCCAGAAGGTTGATGGAGTAGACCCTGGCCAAGATCAGGCAGGGCTGGGAGAAGTGGTTGGAGACCCCCCAAGAGTGGCCCTCCGCCTGTTCTGTGTCACTGTGCCCGAGACAGCAGGCTTCCAGCTGCAGCACCTTGCGTTTGCACAATGCCTGTACCCAGGTCAGTGAAAGTTCTGTGATGAGTTCACCCACCATGCTAAGCTTTGTTCTAACCTTGACTAGTTTCCCCCCCCCCGCACACACAACATACAGTATTGTGCAAACTCATCCCAGATGGTTTATAGTACAATGGATTTTGCAAACCCAGAACATGAGTTAACTCAATAACCAAATTAAATGCGTTGTGCAAATGGAGTCAGTATGTTGTAAACCAAGAAGTAACCACCTTTGGGGGTTGCGGGATGGACATATCTGGAGTTTTGGAGCACATGACTTGCCTCTCATCTTGTAGAGACCACAAAGCTGTTTTTTGACCATGGACCACTTTACCTGCCTCAGTCCTTTCTGGACTCCGACTCGGCCCCCTGGACCTCAAAGCAGCCCAGGTCAACAGCATCCCCACAATTACCCTTGAGTCTTGACTTGTCTGGACGCCCCACCAGGTCACTCAAAGGAGAATCGAAGGCAGCAGTGCCCCGCAGCGGGAATTCAGCTTCAAAGAGGCTAAGGTATCTGCCCGTGTGGGGCCAATGTTAACGATGGCGATGGGCAGCTTCCTGTCCCGGGCTGCAAGCGCAAATTTGTAAGCTGAGAAGACCTGCCAGACACAAAACAAGCGCTTGTCAGCTGAAGTGAAGCACGTGGCTGAGAGGCTCCCCCTAACTGGGTGCCCTGTGGATGTGCAACACCAGTTCTCGGCCAGCATAACCTTGGGCCAACTCAAAGGGTTGGCAAAGGGTCTGGGCCCCCTTAAGGCTGTTATAACAGGAAGGAGCGGGGCTGGCTGACAGAAACTGTCACCAACTTGCCAGGGTTAGGATGACTAAGATTGGCATGATTTGGAAAGTAGAAAAGACCCCTTATAATGCTCAGAGCCAGGGCTGCGTTCCAGTGACACTGCCTGAGCACCCTCAAAACCGCAGGTTTCCAAGACAGAGTTCTAGATAAACGTTTGCACGCGCCCCATCATCTAACTGGAGGGCTATACTGTACAACCTAGATTTTGGGGAGCCCAATCTGTTGCAGGCCCTTGGCAGCTTCAGAGGCCTTGGTGCCCCACAGATAATCCAAACCCCAGGAGAAGGCCGAGGCAGCATGTCATGGTGATGCCCCCTTGCCGTGCATCCAGGAGCCAGACATGCACATCTACCTGCAAGGAAGACCCTGCCACAAGGACCGCATCCGATTCCTCAAGGCGCTGGTACACAAAGTCCACTTTTTCCTTGCACACACTGTCCCCAAAGAAAATCACGTCCGGCTTCAGGAGCCCGCCACACTTGCTGCACGACGGGACCCGGAAATGGCGCACCTGCTCTTCTGTCAGGAAGACATCTCCGTCGGGGGCCACGCCGTGGGCCTCAGCTGTCCACATGGGGTTCAAGGCCTCAAAATGTTCCTGGAGTTGTGCACGGGAGACCCGGGCCCCACAGCTGAGGCACATGACCCTGCGGAGCAAAAGGGTTTTAAAGCTCTCCGGAGAGGTGGATTTCGAAGCCCCGGGAACAAGGAACGGACCTTCTTGTGGCTTCTAACAGCAGAATCCCGCCCCACAATCGCTAAATAGGAAGGAAGTTGCAGTTGATGCTTCAGGTGAGAGATTTGGGGCAGAGAAAAGTATATTTTTTCTGGCTGTGAACTCCTGGGAACTAAAATGCCTGGGAGCCAGACGTGGGGAGAAGAGCACCGTCTCACTCCCCACAGGCAAAAGGTTTGGGGCTGTGCCACTGACGGACATGACCAGACACGACCAACTCTCTCGCAACTGCATGGAAGACGCCTCTGAGTCGAGCTCAGCTGCTGCTGACAGGCTGTATCATCTTCGCAACAGCACGGAAAGGGTTCGCTACTGCCTTTCTCCAGGATATTTTTCTTTCCTTTTCTTTTTTTTAAAGAATTTTATTAATTAAAAAAAAAAGATAAAAGATACAGAAAAACAAACAACTACAAAAAAAAAGAACAAAAAAAGTGTGAAAACCCAAGAGAAATTTTTTTAGATAGATTACAAAAAGAAGTGACTTCCGACTTTAAACATCAAGGATATACAGCAATTTCCCATAATCAATCTCTATATTAAACCAAAATAATCACATTATTTCTACAAGTCAACCCCTTAGCACAGAGCTTTTCAAACTGTGTGTCGCGACACAAAAGTGTGTCGCCACACACAGCGTGGTGTGTCGCCACATCACCCGGAAGTGGCGGCGCGCGCGTGCACGGCGGCAGTGGCAGAGGCACAGGATCAGTGCTTCCGCGTTTTAGCGGAGGCTGCCGCTGCTGCTGCCGCCACTGTGCATGCACACGCCGCCGCACGCCCCCCGCACCGTCGCCGTGCACGCGCATGCCGCCGCCGCGCTGCCGCCGCCACCACCACTGGTGTGTCGCCAGCGGCGGCACTTTGGAAAGCCCTGCCTTAGCACATTATAAAAATCACTAAATACCATTCCTCCCTCCCTTTATATTAAAGGGGAAAAAAAGTGTAAACCACCTAATCAACTTCCCCCCTAAAATAACAATTACTTAATTATTCCCTTCCTACCACTATTCTATACATTCCTGTCTACTATAATAAAGATCAAAAATAAAAAAGCATGTAAACTGTCTACCATTATAATTAATAATACAAAAAACATGAATACAAAAAACATGAATAAGAAAAAAACCTTAATAATCATAATCCCAATCATTGACAATAAGTAAAATCATCCAAAGCCAAAAGACCGTCCAGATAAATATTTTTAGTCTCTTAACTTCAAAATAGACCAAGACATTTACATATCCCCATAATAGGCACAGAGCTATTTTCTTAAAGAAATCAAACAGCCCAACTGCTCCCCTCACAAACACAGACTTCTCTTCAGAAAACCTCCCATACATAACCCCCTCTTCTCCATAACATTCCATCAGAAAGTCAAATTCACTCATATCTTGCAGCTCAATTTCTCCATTTAAGTTCTTCAATTCAGCACTGCCAATTTCATCCAGGATTCCAACAGAAGCCCGAATCTCACTCCCGGGAGAGACATCTCCATCGCTGTTAGATTCTTCAGGTTCATCCACATCCTCCCCAATCAGATGGTACATTTTGGACCAGGGATCGGGAACCTGTGGTCCGCGGCCCACTGGTGGTCCACAGGCTGTTAGGAAGTGGGCCACAGGGTGAGCCACAGCAGCTGATTGGTGGGGGCCCGGAAGGGGAAATGCCTCCACCTATCAGTGCGTGGCAAAGAAGGGCGGAGGCGGGCCGAGGAGCACCCCCGCCAATCAGCTTCCCCTCACTTTTCGCCTCCCTGCCACTTCACAAGTGTGGGGGGGTCCGCCCCGCACCCCACCGGGGTGCCCCTTCGAAAGGGCAGGCTCTGCGGACCCTGAAAATGCCCTCGGTTCCGTGGAAAAACGCTGCACCGAGTGGCAGGGAGGCAAAAAGCCTTGCCAGCAGAGCCTGCCGGGAGGGCGGGGTTTGCAGGCGGGAGCCAATCACATGGGCCGGGGACCCCTAGAAATAAAGTGCACAATAAATGTAATGCTCCTGCCTGCAAACCCCCGGCTGCCGCGATTGGCTGCCGCCTGCAAATCCCGCCCCCCGGTCCTTGGAAAAAAATTTCCCACGGAAGTGGTCCATGTTGCCAAAAAGGTTGCTGACCCCTGTTTTAGACCACATATTTTCCACAGTGCTCTGAATGTCTTGCACAATAGCTTGACAGGAATCAGAAAAAATCTGCTTAATATCTGCTTTAATATCTGGGCGAAATTCAGAGAAAGCCTGGTTAAGATCCTCCATTTCTGAAGCACTAAGTTATGGCGCCCCCTAGATACTTAACCGGCAGAAGTGAAAGGTAATGGAAAATTTCCGAACTGAGTTAAGGTAAGATCACACAGTTCCTAGAGAAAGTAGCAACAGGAAAGTGAAAGTTCAGAACAGCAGATTCAACGTGTAGGGAAAATGCTAAAATCTTCAAAATCAGCACAAAAATAATAACAGGGAGACGCTAACATACTCTCAACCCTCCTTAGTATTGGATGGAAAGCAAAATCCAAAGCTAATTTTTTTTAATTAATCACAAAAATAACGATAAGCACCAAGAGAGATTGTTTCTCCTTAATGTAGAAAGCCTCTCTTAGGTAGGCTGACCATACGTCCCGTTTTGAACAGGACAGTCCCGTTTTTTAAGCATTTTTCAACCGTCCCGTCGTTTTGATAAAAATCTCAATTTTGTCCCGTTTTTTAAACCCAGCGGGAATGGTGCAGGAGGAGGATCTGAGCCAGAGCTGCTGATTGGAGGCAGCCCGGAAGAGGAAGGCCTCCCGCCTATCAGCACGTGGCAAAGGAGGGCGGGGTTTGCAGGTGGGAGCCAATCGCATGGACTGGGGGCCGGGTTTGCAGGCGGGAGCCAATTGCGCGGACCAGCGGGCGGGGTTTGCAGGTGGGAGCCAATCGTGCGGACCGGGGCGGGGTTTTCAGGCGGGAGCCAATCGCGCGGACCGGGGAGCAGGGACCCATCTTTTTCATGAATACGGAATATTACATAGGACCCCGTCCCGTTTTGCCATCCCAATGTCCCGTTTTTGTCTCAAGGAAATATGGTCAGCCTACTCTTAGGGTACAAATACTTAAAGAAAAAATAAATTGGGTTTATTTAGAAATGGGGTGGCCAGTCTTAGTGTCCCTTTAAGGCTACAGCACGGCTTGGAAATGGTGATGTCCCAGCCTCCCGGCAGCTCTTACCAGTTGAACGCGAATGCTGTTTGCGATCTTCTGGCTGCAAGCAGCCATCCGGAGGACAGATGGGGTGATTCCAAGTGTTTTCCTTTTTCCAGAAAAACACTCCTGGGCTTCAGGAAAAAACTGCCTGAGCCCGAAAAAACTGCCACAATGCCAGTTTTGCCCACGGAGCTTGCAGGCAAAGCTGTTCAGTCCGCCATGTTCCCACCAGAAGTCCCTCTCCAGGATATTTTTCAACTTTGCAGCCTAGCCAAAATTTCTGAGATTCCCTGGTAGTCCCCCATCCAAGCAGTAATCAGGCCTAACCCTGTTTAGCTTTCAAGCCCAGAGGAGGTCAGCCAGATGCTGTCATCTGCTGAGACTTTGCATGAATATGAAAGAACAAGAGAAATTTCATACATAACCACAAAATAAAGCCATGGTTTATTAAACTGCCTGGGTTCGCACAATACCTCAAGCCCGGGGCACATATCTTCCATTAGCTCAAAGAAGCTTTTGGTGGGATCCTGAGGTCCACGCTTCCAAAGCGAGGGGGCCAGGGTCCGCTTGGGGAGGGGTTCAAAAATGTAGAGAAACTCCTGAATATGCAACCACAACGCAGGCAAGCCTTTGGCCCAAGCCCTCTCGAAGGCTGCAAAGAGAAGTTGGCACACCCTAAGCCAGGGCTTTCCAAACTGTGTGTCGGGACATGTTAGTGTGTCAGCTGCAGTGTCTGGGTGTGTCCCGGCTGCTGCTGCCAGGATTCCATGCAGGTCCTAGTGCCTGCCTTGTGCCTTGCTGCCTCCAAACCTGCCCTGCCCTGCTGCAAGAGTGTCACGAAGTGATGCATGTCTAAAAAGTGTGTCACCAACATGAAAAGTTTGGAAAGCTCTGCCCTAAGCCATTAACCATGCTTTACAAACCACAATTAGTTGGGTTCAGCCTTCCTGCTAACCCATAAATCTTGGTTTACAGGCCACAGTTGGTTGAGTTCACACAACATGCTAAGCTGAATTTGAGCCAAATCAATTTCATACTTAGTGCAGTATGTAAACTAGATCCCAAGTCTTCTTCCTTGGATGAGGCACGGGCATCGCAACAGATGCCATCTCAGAGGCGCTCCCCCAAGCGAGAAGGGCATCACTGCCCTACGTCCTTGCTGCTCAAAATACATTTCATAATCTAGCCTTATCCTCAGGTGGGGGCTGTGAAGGGCTCTTCTGTGAGGAAGCCCACCCGACATCATCCGTGGCTGGCAACAATGGGAGTCCCGCTCTGCTAAATCTGGAAGGCAGCAGGCAGGGGCCTAGGCGCTACTGCCCCCCACCGTTGTTGCAGATTCGCCCCTTGCATGCCGCCAGCCCAGCACCCTCTCCAGCAAACCCAGAAGGCAAGTTTCTTCCTGGCTTTCATTGCTTCTTGATTTTCGTGACTTCTCCATTATGAGAGTCCCAATCAAAATCCACCCTGCTGAACTCAGAGAAGGAACATCCGGACAAAAGGGGACTGTCCGAGATATAAATTAACGGATTCTACTCATACGGCCGCAAAACCATTATGCTAATGTTTTCCTACGTTAGAAAGCAGCACGACATGTTCTTCCCTGCTTTCTCTTTTTCTAACGGTGGGAATTTCCCCAATACAGTTTAAAACTCTGCCACCTATAAGCAGAATTAAATTCTTTTTTCGTTCGATTCGTTTTGTGTTCCGTCACGGCTCCTGCATCGCAGTCCAGCTGCCCCCTTTTCTCTTTGGCAAAGGAATCTGTGGGGTGCGCAAAGAACATCTGCCCATGCCCAGGCTGGCAAGACAATGCTTGTTCCTCGCAGACATGCACACACCGCAGGTATTAAAATAAACTGCTTGCAGTTGCAGCTGATGGTGCAGCAGGATCGTGTCCTCCACCGCTCAAGGCAGCAGGAGAGTTTAGGGGATGCAGGAAGAAGTGGCAGGAGGGCCAGCTGCTGCCCAGCATGGGCTGCTTGAGACAACTGCCACTCCTGTCCTATGGCAGGGCTGCTCCTGTGGAAATGCTGGAGAGATGCGCTGGTCACTCAGGACTGACCGAGGGTCCACCAAGCGCAGCAGAACCCCGACTGCCCATCCTAAATGCCTGGCCCGTTTTGAGTGCAGCCGTTCAGAGGCTGGTGTGTCTGTCAGCCCAATGGAAGCTGCCAACTGCACTCAGACTGAGGGCCAGGCGAGTGCTGGTGTCTGAAATGCAGGCAGCAGGGCGGGCGAGATGCGCCTGGCAGCTGCAAAGCCAGCCCCCTTCCAGCCAGACTTGGCACCCCCTTCCCCTCCCCACCTGTGTGTGCAGCCATGCAACTCCGTCATGCGCCGACTCCCAGCCTTGGTATGGAGGGCATCCACGTTCTGGGTCACGAGCCAGTGCAGCTTCCCCCGCTGTTCCCAGTGGCTCAGCGCCTGGTGCGCCACGTTGGGCTGGTGGGAGGAAAACTGGGGCCAGCCCACAAAGTTCCTGGCCCAGTACTTCTGCCGGGCTGCAGCGCTGCGGAGAAACTCGGCGTGCTGGACGGGCCGTCGGTCAGACCGGGCGTAAAGGCCCACACCTTCAGAGCGGTAGTCTGGGATGCCGGATTCCGTGGAGATCCCCGCTCCGGTCAAGACCAAGAGCCGACGGCAGCGGACCACGAACGCCTGGAGCTTCTCGACTGCCGTGGCGTCCAGAGGGGGGCTGGCTGGAACAAAAGCCAGCGAGGGGGCGGCCTGGGGCCTGGAGGCGTGGGAGCCCCTGCGGTGGAGTCCGAGAACAGGCCATCCTTCCAAGCCCTTGAGGACAGAAGGAAACTTCATCTGGGTGAAGACAGAACAGGGTAAGGACAACCGTGGTTTCCAAACTATTCAAGGTGACATTTTTCGCCCCACTCTGCCCCAGACATTTCGGGCAGGCAGGAAAACTTCTCTTTTCTTGCTGTCTGGTAGCGAAAGGAACGCTGAGTTTGAGTAGGTTCACACACAGTGCTAGGCCAGGCCATGATTAACCCAACTGTGGTTGGCTGCCCAGACAGCTCCAGGATACGCATGGGGTTTGTGGGGCATAAGGGGGATCTTCATACAGGCACAAAACCGCACCGAGGCAAACACACATCAGGGTTTGGCCTCACGTGGGATGCCGGCTGTTGTCTTATAAAGTTCGGAAGGCGTGTGTCATACCAAACCACTGCTAGTTTAGCCAGGGTTTATCAAATTCCCAAGGAACTTGGGGAGCAGTTCTCTCCATACACCCGGAGGACCGATTTGGGGGGAGGCTGGGGGGGAGGCGCTGCTCAGTCCGAAGTCAGCCTCAGCTTCCGCCAGGGAGTCGCGTCTGGCGCAGGCCCGGCTAGCGCCCGGTTTCTTTTCCAGCGCAGCCGGTCTCCGGAGGGAGCTAGAAGGGCAGGGACGGGGCTGGACAGGCCGCCCGACCTCCACCGTGCGGGGCAAAGGCCGTGGCGGGCGAGGAGGCACTTCCCCTCCCGGGATTTCGCCCTCCTCCGGAGAGCCAAGCCCGGCAGGAGACGGGCAGCTCCCCTTCTGGTTTCTGCTGGGAATTTCGGAAAGCGAAGTCAACCGCCTGGAGGGCGCCAGCTTGGGGAAGGCTGTCGCCCTTGCTCCTCAGGCGTGAGCGCCAATCCCCGCGCCCCCTGCTTAGCTGGCCCCGAGGCGGTGCACCCGCTGCGCGCCGGCAAGGCTGAGCAGGGCGCCCCCGGGAGGCAGCGGGCAGCCTCCCGGAAGGGCCTGCGCAGCCCCGCGCGCAACAAAGCGGCGGGCGGGAAGCTCTCGAGCCCTCGGCTCGGCCCCTCGGACGACCCCCATCCCCGGCCCGGGCACGCTCACCTCTCCTCCCCCGGCGAGACGCGCGAGCGGCGGCCCCGGGAAAAGGCAGGCTGCCGGGAGATGAACTTTCGCCCGGAAAAACTACAACTCCCACAATCCACCCGCAGAACAGCTGCAGCCCGGCCCGGCCGCGCCAGCCTTTGGCACCGCCGGGGCGCTGCGGCGGCTTTGTGAGCTCAGAGCGGGCGAGGCGGTCCGCGGCGCTGGTTCCCTCCAGCTGCGGCGGCCTGCGGAGAGGAGGCAACGGGAGCGGGGCGGGAGCCGGGCGGACGCGGTGCCGGAGCGAGCCTGTCCCGCTCGGTTGGCCCCGCCGTCGCCCGCGCGTCCCGGAGGGCTGGAAAGGGCTTCGGGTCTGGGCTCAGCCAAGCGGCAGGCGAGGGGAGCTCGAGAGCCGGATCAGGGCCGGCCGGGCCGGCGGAGAGAAGGTGGCAGGAGGCCTCCCCCTCTCTGGCCGGGGGGCACCTTGGGGCCGTCCGTTCAAACTCTGCCTGACCGGGAGATTCAGGACCGCGACAGGAAGAGCTTCCTGCCACCTCGCTGCGAGTGAAACCGTGGAGCTCTGGCCACCAGGTGCGGGGCGGTCACCCGGCTGAAGGGAGCCCTCTTCAGCTTTGGCCAGGGGAATTCCAAGGGTTTTCACAGGGCCAGTCTCTGCCCCGTCGTATACCGAGGTGGGATCAGTCAGCTACCAGTGCAATGGCATAGATGCTCAGAAAGAACTTCAAGGCTGCAGGGTTTCCAGCAGTTGCATTTCTAAACAGTACAATTTTTCTGTCCCCCTTTTCAGGGCCTGCTAGCCCACTGTCACATTTCTGAGGATGTGTTTCTGACCACAATTTACTCTCCTGCTGGACCTTGCTGTGGGAACGCCCCACAGAGCTTGAAGACCTGCTGCAGCCAAAGAGTGGTTGAGGGGGGGATGTGGAATCGGGCATGTCAGCCCCCCCCCCCCCCGCCAGTTGCCGGCACTTCCATAGCCTGAGATCTCTGCTTGTGTGGAAACCAGCATCTGACCTCCGGATAGCTTGTCCTATAACTCCCATCATCCTCAGCCAGCATTGGCCATGCTGGCCTAGGAAATGGAGCGATCATAGAGCTGGAGGGGACCCCTGAGGCCATCTAGCTCAGCCCACTGCTCAGTGCAGGAATCCAGATTCAAGCATCGCTGACAGATGGCTGTCTACACCGTGCCTGAAAGCCATCTGGGGAAGGGGCCCCGTCGCTTCTCTGGGCCAGTGGTTCTCCTGGCAAATCGGACTATTTTCCTGACACTGAACTGGAATTTTTCTTCTGCAGTTTAAATCCATTCCCCCGTTTTCTGGGATAAGGCAGAAGAGGTCTAGGGAAAAGGCATTCTTTTCGGTTTTTTGCAGAGGGCCACCGTGTCCCCTCCCCTCGCAGTGGCTGCCCCCTCAGCCTCTCTGGATGGGGCTCAGTATCCAGCTCCCTGAGCTTCTCTCCCCCCCCCCCCAGAGCCTGTTTGGAATGTCTCAGTCCTTTTTCACGCATGGCCCACCCCCCCAGAGCGGACTCATGGCGAGGTCTGAACGATGCAGAATGCAGTAGAACTATTACAGCTCACATTAAATCATGGTTTGTTAAATAAACCACGATGAGCAAATGACTCAGCCCATGCAGGAATGGACAGGGTATTGGTAGTCAAGGCCAGCATGTCAGATTTCAGTGGGGGCGGGGGGCGGGGTTGAGGGCCACAAAGTACTTTACAGCACTTTGTACCTGTGAACAGAGCTATGTATGTATGTATGTATGTAAGTGTGTGTGTGTGTGTGTGAGAGAGAGAGAGAGAGAGTTTGGGAGGTTGATTTTGTTTTTAAAGTATCTGTTTTAGAGCTAACCCCTTTCACGTGTTTCCCATCTGAGAAGGGCAGGAAAAGATTGCTGCCAGTTTTTAACAATGTTGATCTGTGTGGGCTCCAAGATCTTGCAGGCTGCAATTTAATCCTCCCTGGCATAACCCCCCCACCCCCCTTATAAATCCAAATAGCTGATTTTATATCTTGCTCAAAGTGAAAACAAGCAAAGCAAGCTGCGACTCAGGACATTTTTTAAAGAATCCAAATACAGCTATCAAATTCACATTTCAGCATTCTAGAAAAGTTGAGAAATCAGATAGTCTAAATAAAGAATTCACACAATCAACTGCGCTTGTACAATGCCTGTGTGCCTTGTGGGTGCGCTGCCCAGGTGGCGTCTCTCTCAGCCTTACCCAGGACTTCAGGAGCTGTCGAGAGAGAAACCTGGAAGCTTCTTCCTGCAAAGTGAGGGCCGGTGGTGCCCCCGCCAGAAAGGGTGCCAAGTGGAAGAGGCCTGGAAGCTGGGAACGTTGCTGGGGTGGGGGCGTGGGGGGGGAGGGGCGACCCGGGTGAGCTCAGCTCTCCAATCCTTCTTCCCAACGCTTGGGAGGCAAATACTCCCCACAGCCTCGTCTGCAGCGGCAGCGAGCGCAGCTCCGAGGTTTTGCTTTCCATCAGCCCAAGAAAGCCTCCGGGGTTAGACACACATTTTGGGTGTGTATTGAAAGGGAGAGAGCCAGTTTGGTGTCGTGGTTAAGGCATCAGGCTGGAAACTGGGAGACCGTGAGTTCTAGTTCTGCCTTGGGCATGAAAGCCGGCTGGGTGACCTTGGGCCAGTCCCTCTCTCTCAGCCCCAGGAAGGAGGCAATGGCAAACCAGGAGACTGAGAGTTCTAGTCCCGTCTTAGGCATGAAAGCTGGCTGGGTGACCTTGGGCCAGTCCCTCTCTCTCAACCCTAGGAAGGAGCCAATGGCAAACCAGGAGACTGAGAGTTCTAGTCCCGCCTTGGGCATGAAAGCCGGCTGGGTGACTTTGGGCCAGTCCCTGTCTCTCAGCCCTAGGAAGGAGGCAATGGCAAACCAGGAGGCTGAGAGTTCTAGTCCCGCCTTGGGCATGAAAGCCGGCTGGGTGACTTTGGGCCAGTCCCTGTCTCTCAGCCCTAGGAAGGAGGCAATGGCAAACCAGGAGACTGAGAGTTCTAGTCCCGTCTTAGGCATGAAAGCTGGCTGGGTGACCTTGGGCCAGTCCCTCTCTCTCAGCCCTAGGAAGGAGCCAATGGCAAACCAGGAGACCGTGAGTTCTAGTCCCATCTTAGGCACGAAAGCTGGCTGGGTGACCTTGGGCCAGTCCCTCTCTCTCAACCCTAGGAAGGAGCCAATGGCAAACCACTTCTGAAAAACCTTGCCAAGAAAACTGCAGGGACTGGTCCAGGCAGTCTTCGAGAATCGGACGCGATTGAATGGATTAGAAAAAAATTGAAAGGGAAGCGGATGGACCTTGGCTGAAAGCAACAGCTTGCAACGCTTTAGGTCAGGAACGCGCTGGGCCGTGGGAACACACGAGCATCCCTACCTTTTGGCCTGTAACTCGAAGCTAATGGACTGCAAAAGCAGCCTCATGTCCAGAAGCCCAAACACTGAATTATTTGGTAATGATTTGAACTCATTTAACTGTTTCCCCTGGACGAGAAGCGCCGCTCCGTCTGATCGTTCCCAGCTCAGCTCGGTTGCTTATCATCTAAGACCGGCCGCGCTTCAGCCAGTTGGGGAGCCGGGCCGTCCCACGAAGGAACAGTGCGCCCCACTGGGGTTCGCGTGTCGTGTCAACCGGCCGGGGGAGCCGCGGAAACCCGCCCAGAAGCGCAGCCTTAAGCGGGAGAAAGGTCGCCTCCCCCGACCCCCGACCCACCGCTGCGCGGCTGCCCGCGGACGGAGCGCGGGGGCGGGGGCGGGGGCGGCGCCAGGCGGCGGGCAGGTGCGCCGGGAAGTCGCCGGCCGGCAGCGCAGAAGCCACGGCGCCGTCGAGCCCGAAGTTTGGGGGCTGCCGGCCAGCCCGCAGCGGGGACGCGCGGGGGCACCGGAAGGAGGCCCTGAGCCGCTGGCCAAGTCGCCTTACCGCCGCCGCCGCTGGCCCGGAGACCCCGCTAGGCGCCGGGCCGCTCGTCCGGCAGCTGCGGCTCTTCGCCTGGCCCGGTAAGAAGCGGGTGGGGGGGCTGGATCCCCTGTCCGCTGGTCCCTGGCATTTTCTCTCTCGCCCCCCTCCCCGTGCAATTGCAGCACTTTGGGGCAGCGCTGATGCTGGGGTCTGCGGAGAGACCCGTCACCCTCCAGTTGAAGGGAGGGGAAGGCGTGAGGTCGGGCGAGTGCTGCAGATGCTCCCCGGGGCTGCAGTGTCCCCCCCCCCCCCGGGTTCAAGCCTGCCAGCTGCTCTGCCGAAGAACTGTGGTACAAGGGAAGCCCCTTTCGTTCTTCTCCCCCGCTTCCGTCGACGCTGCTCTTTCGGCGCGGCTCGGCCCAGGGGGGCGAACGAAGAGCGCTCCCCCCGAGGAAGTGACTCCAGGAGGTGGCAAAGTTGCGTTCGGGGGGAGGAAAAAGTGGTTTCCAAAGGCCCTCCCTTCCTTGCCCCCCCCCCCCCCGATGATTACGACCACATCCTGGGTCCTGCGGGCAGCCCCAGATCCAGTTCTGGGAAGGGCCGACGGCGCTCCGCCTGGGCATCCAAGCTCCGTGGATGTGGCTGGCAGCTGGGAAGTCCTTCTTGCCTCAAAGGGGTTCGTGCCGTCGCAGGACAAAGCGGGAATTTCTGCCTAATTGAGGCCGGGGCAATTCTTTCCTTGACTGGCTTGCCATGTTGGGGAAAGGGAGGCCCTTGGGAACTAGCAGGAGAATTGGGGAAAAGGCAGTTTGGGCCCTGAGTTCAGATTCTTCCTCCACCTCCACCACTCGCTCAGTGAAGCCTCTTCTGCTCCCGATGCATCAAAATAGAAATATATTTCGCAACCTGGCTAGAGATTTGTTGCTGGGTACTGGTGAACCAAGTGCTTTCCTGGAGAGAAAGAGAAATAACCTGTTTTCCAGAACAATGTTAAGTTTGGAAGCCTTGCTGTGTTCTGAGGGCTAGGACTCCGCAAAAGAGCAATGGGAGTTTCCAGTTTTTTCCCCCAGCTTCTGTACCATTCACATTCCTGAGATGTTCCTAGTTTGCAGGTCCAAGGGGAGCCATCTGCAGCACCGCCCCCCCCCCAAATCCTAGAGGCAGCTTGCCAGATCCTTCCCCAGGGTTTCCATTTTGCATGTCAAAAATCAGGAGGGTAGCACCTTTTCACACTTACAAATTTTATTTAAATTTTAAAAAATTAAATCCTTCTGATTTTTGGCTAAAAAGGTAAAGGTAAAGGTTCCCCCCGCACAGTTGTGCAGTCGTGTCCGACTCTAGGGGCCGGTGCTCATCTCCGGCGTTGTCCGAAGACGCTTCCACGGTCATGTGGCCGCATGATGCCCGCAGAACGCTGTTACCTTCCCACCGAAGTGGTACCTATTCATCTACTTGCATTTGCATGCTTTCAAATTGCTAGGTTGGCAAGAGCTGGGGCGAGTGCGGGAGCTCACTCCGCACGCAGGGATTCGAACCTCCGAACTTGCCAAGCCTGGCGTCTTACCCGCTGAGCCACCACGCCCCTAGTGATTTTTGGCTACCATGGACTAAAACAATGTCTACATTTTGGAAATGTGATTTTTAAGACACCACAAGGGGAAAATGACAAACAGCAGCAACACTTTTAATTGTGCTTATTTTAATTGGAATTAAATGTAGTACAGTAAATCAAATCAAAGTCATAAATAAATGCATATACCCTCTCCTTCTCATGCAAATCAGCCCTTCACTATTTCTTCTGTCCCGGATTCCCCCCACCCCCAGGCATTTTGGGCTGCCATTGAGTGAAGCTCTGAGCCACTAAGGGATTGCACAAGTTTGCACAAGAGAGAGGGGGAGGGACTTCTTTTCTTCTTTCCCGTTTTTACGTCTTTAACCGTAAAGCCCATCACCCTGAGCATCGCCTGGGCCCCCGGGGTTCAGGATGAAAACCCCAGCCAGCCAAAGAGAGGCTCTGTGACCCGTGGCCCAAGTTCCGTGGTCCGCACCCCCTGCCAGCGTCCGGTCCCCGGAGGAAGCGGGCAGCAGGACTGCGGGAAGGCAGGCTCAGAGCAAACTGGCAGAAGAAACGGAAAGGGGGGAAAGGGGACCGGAGCCAGAAGGACAGGACGCTGGGAACGCCGCTAGGTCCACAAGGGACCTGTTACACCGACCACAGCCTTCAACCGGTTTCACAGCTTATGTCATACCTCCGTCCCAGGACAACCTGGGGATGATTCGCTGGGCTAGCTAAAATGGGACGGAGTAGTTTGTCGTTCAGCACGTTGTGAGGATCTTGGCACGTGGGGCGAACCGGGCAATCACTTCCAAACGTCGTAGAGCTTATTTGGAGCAAGTTCACAAATTCTGTGAAGGCAGAAGTTGTCTTTGCTATTCTGGATTTCAGGTGTAGTGTGTTGTGCAGAGGTGTCGTCGGGGCATGGCCAAAAAACGTCCAGAGGGTCCCCCATCCAAATCCTGACCAACTCCAACTTTGCTTAACTTCAGCCAAGGTTGAACATTTTTAATCTGTTGTAGGGTAGTGGGACAGCTGGCCATTGGGGTTCAAAGGAGTTCTCAATTTATATTCAAACGAGCCTCATGCATGTAGCTTGAATCATGTCAACTGGATTTCTATTTTCTCAGTGGAAACGTTTCGCTCCTTATCCAAGGAGCTTCTTCAGTCTGAGCAAAGTTGGTAAGGGAATCCTAAATATGTTTCTAGGTAGCTGTGTGAGCCTCATGCATATTTTTAAGCTGCTTCTTATGCGATGTCTGTGCTGGAATACAATCACACAGATTAGCCCAATCAATCTCCCCTCCAAAGGTAGGGAACTAGCTGTTCCTGCATTCAGTTCCAAGTCTGGCAATGTCTCAGCATTCATTTGCTTTGTAAATTCATTTTTGTTCAGCAGAGAGACATTAACATACAGGCTTCCAGACATCTTAGTAAGCGGATGAAGCTGTACATTTAAATTGATGGGGCTGTGATCTGATATATCAAATCAAATCAATTTTTATTCGGTCATCGACCAGCAAATAAAACAGAAGATTCACATCTGATTAGAATAAAAGAGAAAAAAACACTTAAAAATCTAAAAAAATCTAAGAAAAATTAGAAGGGCTATTATAGAGACCTTGTGGGGGGGGGATGGGCGGTGATATAAGTTAGAAATAATAAATAAATAAATAAATTAAGCTGTGGTCAATGAGATAAAATCAGATTGGTCTGATAAAAACAGCTTGAGATAAAAAAAATCCGAACGACCTGGATGTTTAGTAAAAAATTGAGATAATAATTCCTGGCGAGCATCTGCATAGAGAGGACAATATAAAATGACGTGTTCCATCGTTTCAATTACTCCTCTGCCACATTGGCACAGTCTTTGATCGAAAGGGATATTTCAATATCTCCCTTCAATAACAGCTGTTGGAAGGGCATTGAATCTAGCCAAGGATAAAAGGTAAAGGTAAAGGTTCCCCCCGCACATTTGTGCAGTCGTGTCCGACTCAAGGGGCCGGTGCTCATCTCCGTTCGTTAGCCGAAGACGCCAGGCTTGTCGATCGGAAGGTCGCAAGTTCGGAGGTTCGAATCCCTAGCCCCACATGCGGAGTGAGCTCCCGCACTCGCCCCAGCTCTTGCCAACCTGGCAATTCGAAAGCATGCAAATGCAAGTAGATGAATAGGTACCACTTCGGTGGGAAGGTAACAGCGTTCCGCGTGTGTCATGCCAGCCACATGACCGCGGAAGTGTCTTTGGATAGCGCTGGCTCTTTGGCTAACAAACGGAGATGAGCACCGGCCCCTAGAGTCGGACACAACTGCACAAATGTGCGGGGGGAACCTTTACCTTCTTTTCTATGTGTGTGCAATGGCACAGGCACTCTCAAATGGGCGGAGATGCCGGTGTGATGCTGTTTCCATCATCCATCATTCCATTCACTGCTCTGAAGGCTTCAGCGGCTTGACTTGTGGGTGGCCTTGCCTTCTGGGAGTCCTCATAAAGGGTGGTTTGGAAGAAAAAACAACAACCCACTTCTGTTGGGTGACCGAGGAGAACAGCCTCTGGACTACTGTTTCTCAACCTTGGCAACTTTAAGATGTGTGGACTTCAACTCCCAGAATTCCCCAGCCAGCATGAGTTGAAGTCCACACATCTTAAAATTGCCAAGGTTGAGAAACACTGCTCTGGACTGTGGACAAGGCAGGGCTCCCCTGGGTCTGTGGTGGGGAAGGAGGAAGTCTGCCAGGGAGGAGGCCTCCCTGTTCCCGCTTGCCTCCCCCAGGGAGGCCTGCCCTTTGAAGCACGGAGAAGAGCGTTGAATTATTGGACTGCTTTTGGCACAGCAGCTCTTTTCTTTCTTTCTTTCTTTCTTTCTTTCTTTCTTTCTTTCTTTCTTTCTTTCTTTCTTCTTTCTTTCTTTCTTTCTTTCTTTCTTTCTTTCTTTCTTTCTTTCTTTCTTTCTTTCTTTTTCTTCCTTCCTTCCTTCCTTCCTTCCTTCCTTCCTTCCTTCCTTCCTTCCTTCCTTCCTTCCTTCCTTCCTTCCTTCTTTCCATTTGGCTCCCTCTTCTTAGCTGAGAAATTTCCTCAACCCTTGAGAAATTCATCAGCGGTTTATTGGTGCACCTTTGAAATCTTCATTGCACCTCTTGCTTAATGATTAATTTGGGAAAGCTGTCAGTCTTATCTTCGGAAACAGCACATTCAGGAGTTGCCCTGCCGGCCTTTCTGTTCAGCAGATCTAATCTGGAGACCAATTTGCTGAAGCAGCAGGACCTAAGACCGGGCTGGGGGGAGGTGTTGTTCAATGTCCCCTTCTGGAAACTTGTCTCAAGTCTGCGGAGGAGTGAAAGCAGAAAATCGGTGGCCCTTCCTTCTCTCCAAGGGTTCGAGAGAGAGAACGGGAGGGTTCTGGGAGAACTGGAAGAGAGCTGCCAAGGAGAGAGAGAGAGAGAGAGAGAGAGAGAGAGAGAGAGAGAGAGAGGGAGAGAGAGAGAGAGAGAGAGAGAGAGAGAGAGAGAGAGAGAACTGGGTACCAAAAAGAAGGACATTCAGTTCCCTAATCATTGCTGGGTTACCACACTCTAGAGCAGTGTTTCTCAACCTCAGCAACTTTAAGATGTATGGACTTCAACTCCCAGAATTCCCCCCCAGCTGGCTGGGGAGTTCTGGGAGTTGAAGTCCACACATCTTTAAGTTGCTGAGGTTGAGAAACACTGCTCTAGTGACATGAGCAGCGAAATGGACACCTTGGAGAAAAAGTAGAGGACTAAAAACAGTAGCTTGAAAAAAGTTTCCTTAGGGACAGGCATGTCTACCCATCTTCTCCTCAGGGAACTCAGAGGAATTTTCTTTCTTCCAACTCGGTTGGAAACTGGTGAGTCTAACCTGACCTGACTTGTCAAAATGGTGGTGCCTTTTACCCTCCGAACACCGGGTCAATGACAGGGGAAACTTCACAGCCGTCTCTTTCCTGCTCAAGGTTTTATTACCTTTTCCATCTGTTTCTTGTAAAGATAAGGAATGAAATGAGGTTCATCGGAAGATTGCTTTGCTGAGGGTGGAAGGGACAAAGGCTTGTTAGCCAGGCGGGCCCAATCCAAAAGGCTCTGAAGGGCAATTTGGTGGAACGGGGTGACCCAGCAGTGCTTCAGAGTTGCTACATTATCTTCGGGCTCTTTAGATATTCTTGATTCTGGTTAGAAACAAACAGGGACTCGACTTCCAGGCCAGCACAAAAGGCAGTTCAGAGGGACAGGAGCAGCTATCATGTAGTAATACCAACATGGTTTGTATACCACTGGATTATGTTAAGTTAGCAGGGAAGATGCTTTGCACTGTTAAATTCGGGGTTGACCTCAGGGTATGGTAAAAAATGCCAAAATGGCAGCCATGGCGGTGCAATTGAAGCTCTGACCATGTTTATGTGCATCACAACGCACTTAAAATGGAGGGAGCTTCGACTGCACCATTGTGGCCACCATCTTGAGGTTTTGGACCACACCCTGTGGACATCCTGGTAACATTCAACCCTGGAGGGGGAGCAGATTAGGCCTAATGATAATAATGCTGCTGGCAATTGGATGACTGATTTTTTTCTGTGATGTACGTGGTGGCTCAGCGGGTAAAACACCAGGCTTGTTGATCAGAAGATCGCAAGTTCGGAGGTTCAAATCCCTAGCCCCGCATGACGGAGTGAGCTCCCGCACTCGCCCCAGCTCTTGCCAACCTAGCAATTTGAAAGCATGCAAATGCAAGTAGATGAATAGGTACCGCTTCGGTGGGTAGGTAACAGCGTTCCATGCACGTCATGCAGCCACATGACCGTGGAAGCGTCTTTGGACAACGCTGGCTCTTCGGCTAACAAACGGAGATGAGCACCGGCCCCTAGAGTCGGACACGACTGCACAAATGTGCAGGGGGAACCTTTACCTTTACCTAGGGCAGCAGCAGAGGAGGTAAAGTGTCACCATGATGGTAATAGGGACAATAGCTCATCCTTTGCCCTGGCTGGGGTCTCTTTCTGGATGGCATTTCCCTAGAGATGTTATTTCTGTGGGGAGAAAAGCTCTCCCAGGACCAAGCTCTGAATCTGGGGGGCTGTCTTACATTGGATCCCTTCCCTGAGAAGAGATGGGGGTTCCTCGCACTTGGATGAGTCTGTCACTCTTCCCTCCTGCAAGACGGCTATTTTCACACGAATGTTTCACAGAAAACAATAAATAAGGCCACAACTTAAAAAAAATTGAGAAGGTCATTCGTTTCTGGATCTTCTCAACCTTGTCTTCCTGATTCCCTCTGTTCTAAGGGGAAGAAAGGGACATCTGCCGGTATCAATGTCAAGAGGGCATCCATGACTGCATGACTGGAGCGCCAGCCCTTTCCCACTTTTTGCCTTTGGTGTCCCCCCTCCACAAACACCCTTGGAAAGCAGTAAGCTGTTTAATAACTTTCTCCACCCCGGTTCTTTCCAGGTGTGCCACAAAGTCCAAGAGAGGCTTTACTCTCTTCTCCAAGTCGTGGTGTCTTGGCAGCGCCATGGAAGGGCCCCATCATTGGCCATGTCTGGGATGTTTGTTTGACTTCCCAGTTTGGCCTCCATCCCTGGGGGGCTCCCTTCCAAGTCCTCAGGAGGGCAGCCCCTATCTTGGGGCTGGTGACAGTTGCCGGGGCGCTGCCCTCGACTGCAGGGCCCGCTGCGTGGCCCTCGCTCTTGCCCCGGGAGCTGAGAAGGCCTCTGGGGAAGCTGGCAGATTGTGGAGGCCCGTTTGGGAGACCAGAGGCACTAATTTCTGTAGGACGTGGGCAGCCGTTTCATGGTGTGACGATTCTGCAGGCACAAGATCCAGGCTGTTAGAAAAAGAGGCGAGGCGTCAGATGTTACCCCACATTGTATTTCTTGTCCCACGCAGGCCACCAAGGAAGCCATATGATGACCAAAGCAGCAATGAGGGGCCCGGTTTTGCAGAAAGCCGTTCTGCAGCGGCCACCATGGTGACTTTTCCCGGCTCCTGTCGCTGGCTGGCTGGCTTGGCCGTCGAGAGGCTGGGCTGAAGGTGCCGCTTCCTCCCTCGCCCCGTCCCTCGCTGGACGGCTCCCGCTGCTGGACCCACCATGGGAGGATGTTTCTCCAAACCCAAACCAGGTGAGCTGTTCCTGCAAAGCTTTCTGGCTCCGTTGCCCCAACGTCGCCTCTTTTGCGCAGAGCTGTGATTAAACTAGGTCAGGCGTGCAGGAGAGAGTCAGTGGCGAATTTTAACGTGGCAGGATTACTAAAGCAAACGGCTAATCCCCTGGAAACTTCATTTCATGCAAGCATAATTCTTTAGTACAAGATTAAGAATCCTTCCTGGAAGACCCCGGGGAGCAACCTTAAAAGCAGTGGACTCTTCCTGGAGAAGCAGTCGGGAGATCAGATCTCTTGAAAAGAGGGGCCAAAGATGGGGGGAAATAAAGCCGTTTTAGAAGTTGGCACCGGGGCCTCAATTAGGACTGAACGTCACGGGAAAACCTCGGTGGTGGACCGAAGCAGGAGGCATTTCCCAAACATGTATAGCAAGATTAGGCAAAGGAATTTCTCTGCAAATCTGTTGCACGTAGACTGAATCACGGGATCTGAGAGGTTTAAGAGTCCACGTAGGCTATGAAAGCCAATCCCTGACTGACGGCTCTCCAGCCTCCACGCGAGCCCATCCAGAGAAGGAGAGCCCCCCACTCTCCCCATTATTGGTCCTGCTGACCAAGTACTCTGTTAGGACATTTTTCTATCATTCAGCTGGAATCTGTCTTCCTGTAGCTTACACCTATGCTTCCTTGTCCCGCACTCTGGAGTGGGAGAGAGGTCTTTGGGTGTCCTCCTGCCAGGCATTTGAAGAGGGCCATCTGACCCCCCTTGGGACTTCCCAGGGCTCCACAGTCGCAGCTCCTTGTAGGACTGACGTTTAGGCCCTGATCATCCTTTTTGCCCTTCTCTGAACCTGTTCCAGATTCTGCTAAGCTTATTTAGTTTTAGCCTGGATTAGATGGTTTTGCATGTCTTGGCTTGTTGCGTAAATTCAGCTTGTTTAGTTAATTGTTTTTTCACCAATCTATTTATTTGCTAACACTCATATCTTACCCAGCTCCAAAAACTCCTGGTGGCTAACATCCAAATAAAAACACATTAAGTGAAAATAATCATCATGATATAAAAATACCTGTGCGTGATAGTATCAAACAAGAAATAGCAGAGTATCTATAAGCATTTTAAAAAGACCATATTCATGACGCCCAAATGATTGGAGGGGTGCGGCATATGAATTTCAAAGGGGAAAAGGGTCCATCTCCTCATCTCTTGGGGAGGGGAGCCCTTCATGAGCAGGTGTGATGGAATGTGGGGGTGACCTTGGAAGAACGGGAACGGCCAGAGAAAGAAACTCAGGAAGGACCCGCCCGGACCACTCAAGCGATAAATAGGGAGGGCGGGAGATCTGTACTTTCAGACTTGCAGGATTCTGTTAATGTAGCCTTACAATAAAGTAGAAGTAGCTCCTCTGGCCGTGTTTCCTGTCTGGCCTACCTGGAGGGCTGACAACAGGAAAGGTAGATCACCTTGGGAGGAGACCTTGTCAGTAGCTTGGAGCTAAGCCATGTAGGGTTTTACAGGTAATAACCAGCACCTTAAACTCTACCTGGAAATAAATCAGTAACCAGTACAGCTGTGCTTTGCACCAGCTTCAGTTTCCAAAGAGTCTTCAAGGGCAGTCCCCCAAAGACTACGTTGCAGTAGTCCAACTGTGAAGGAATAAGAGCGTGAGTGGCTGTTGCTAAGGCTTCCTGTTCTAGAAAGGACTGCGACCTGAGAGAGGGCCAAGGCTTAAATACTCCTTAAAATCAGCTGGAACCACCCACTTAGGAAGGACTGGAACCATTGGAGACCAGGCGGAAGTTGTTTAGCGTGGCTGGATTGAGAGGCAGCCTCTTCAAGTGGGGGGGCACCCCTCCCTTTTTCAACCTCCCAAACGCTTCACCCCTACTCTGGCTGCCTGAAGGAGCCAGACGGGGCAGGGATCCTCCCCACACGTGCCTTCATGCTGCGAGGAACCCCGTCCTCTTCTCCAGAGTCCACCAACTCCCCAAGAACCACAGGTCCGCTCTCAAGACGCTTCCCTTGACAGGAGCGACACAAATGGCTTCTGGCTTATGCATATCACGAAACTGTGTAAACTGTGTGGATTTAAGGTACCGTGTATCACCCCAACCCTGAAAATGGGTTCCTTCAGTGACCAAGTTAAGAGGGTTGAGCAAATGTAGCCTCCATGTGTCCTGGGGAATCTAGTTGACTCTCCTCTGCCGCCCCGCCCCCCCCCCCCCCCCCCCAGTTTTCTCAGGTTTATGGCTGAGTCCTGAAGGCTGGGGGGACTTAAGGGGAGAGATGAGTTTGAACAAAGCAGAACATCTCATTTCCAGAGAAGACTCGGCAGGCCAGGAGGGGAGACATTGAGGATTCTGCTGAATGTCAGGGAATTCAAAGACAGTTATAAGCATCGCTAGTGATTTTTTGTTTTTACATTATCAAAAACAAGAGGAGGCGTGTTCTACACTTCTAGATATTTCTGTCTTTGAAGGGGGGGAAATCCTGAAATTCCTCGAGCCGCAAAGGACGAGTCAGAGTCATTCACATTGCTTGATGTGAATAACTATCCAGCTGGCTTTTATTCTTATTCCTGAGCATCACAATGAAATGATTTAGCTCCACACCACCCGAGGGATCGCACGGCTGTCCGTCCTCCGTTGGGTCAGCCTGCCTGTTCCTGTGGGGACCAGGAGTTGAGCACGACGAGTTACAGCAGGGGTCAGCCTCCAGCTCAGGGGGTCTTAACCTGGGGTCCAGGGACCCCTTGGGGGTCCGCGGATAGATTTCAGGGGGTCCATAAACCTGGATGGGGAAAAAATGACAACTTTATTTTCACATATATTACTCTATTGCCTATTGGTTATATTTTAATCACTGCATTTGAGCGCACGTGGCACAAAACGCCGCTGCTCCAGCTGACTTTGGCTGACCCAGGAAAGAGTTCAGCAAAGTCGGACCCAGTTAGTCTTTGAATGGAGGCCAAGGGGGAACTGAGGCTGGGAGCCAGATTGGGAAGGAACGAAAGCACCTGGGAAAAGGCCACAACAAATCCCTGCTTTGCTGTTGTCAGGAAGACAACCTGAATCTGATTTGCAGAGTTTCTGGTAACGCTTGCACTAGAGGCTCCTTTCGGAGGCAGAACGCTCTCCCAGTTTCGCCTCCGTCAGGTCCTCCTTTGAGCCCGGCTGAATCTGCTTTTTTGAGCAATCGGCTCTGTCTATCTTATGAGAACGTCACTTACTGTGTTGCCCAACTCCGAAGATAATAAAAAGAGGAGTAACATGAGAGGTAATAAAATTGCTTACTTCACAGGATTAATGGAAAAGTTCCTGAGATAATTCATGGGAATTGCTTTTACCTCTTCAAAGTGTCACTTAAATGCTAATCATTACAGACTTATGGTGCAGTAATCATTCCAGTTCATTCCAAGGGCCCATGCAATTTTGTTTAAAAACAATTTAAAAACCCTTATGCAATCTTACAAATTGCCTGGTGGACTAAAAACTGCAGAGTCAGTGAGTCTTTAGGAAGGTGTGAAATCTCTCTCTGTTCCCAGCTTTTAATTCTGCCTACACAGCTCTTGCAATCTTCTGATCTTAACTGGCCTGGGATGGGGGTGGGGTGTTTGGGGTCAGAAAGAAAACCTGCCGAGAAGGTATCCAAATCTGATCAAAGAGTGAGTAAATTTGCTTCCTTTGTCCTGCTGGAAATGCTAACCCTTCAGAGCAAACTCCAGCTCCACCAGCTGAGCAGTTTTAATTCTGGCAGAAACCTTGCCAGGCTGGTGGCGCAAATGTCGATGTGTCTTGTCATCTGGGTCCACACATCATCTTAATCATAGTTTGTCAACTAAACCAAGATCAGCAGAGCCTGCACAGGATGCAAAGCCAGTCAGCCATGATTTGAGCCCAAAACCAAATAAAAAATATATGTAGTCAGGAGCGTCCACAGGGTGTGGTCAAAAAACTTAAGATGGCGGCCACAATGGTGTGATCAAAGCTCGTCCTGTTTTTTATGCACATCACACAACACACATAAAGAACAGGCAGAGCTTCGATTGTACCATCATGACTGCCAACTTTGACTTTTTTGACCATACCCTGTGGGCACCCCTGATGATATAAATTCATAGCTTAATGCCTTGAATAAATCAGCAACCCTATTATAAGCTGCCTTGAGGGAGCAGAATGGAAGAGTATGAATGTAATGACAAACCATCAATGGCTCATCATCGCCTGCTCCTCTGGACAGAGGCCTCCCCTCTGCTGAGAGCAGTACTGTATTTTACGCAGGACAGAGTTACCCTGCGCCTTCATTAATGTTAATCTCAAGGTCAGTCCACACCAATTTACTTATAAGGCTGGGCCTTGTTTATACAGGATCTTCTCCTTCCCAGGATGTTCCGCCATGACGCAGAACGATTTCTCTCCTGCCTGCCCTCCTGCGGGTCCTGGGCCTCCTGCATCAGCAGTTCTAACTTGGCCCCTTCCGGTGGGGAGGGCCGCAGCCAGGGGCTGGCGTTGGTGCAGAACGGCTGTCACGCCATCCGTAACCCTCGACTCCTCTCCTAGTTCTTTCCCCTAAATACCTGTGTGGTTCTGAGCAGGTGCGCAGGTGTTTCACACCCTGATGGCCACACTTAAAAAGACAAATCATTATTCTAGAGTTTTGAAATAGTTTTGAACCAGTATCTTTTTCTACCTTCCCCGTTCACTTTCAATAGATGCAGAAATTAAGGAATACTTTCCTGTGCAACTTATTTGAAAGTACAATAGTCTTTGTTCCACAGCATGATCCAGCATCAATGAATATTCTGGCCATGCATACCCACACATATCCCTTTGGGATTCTGCCAGCTGCAGAGGAGGAGTAAGAAACAGGAAACCAAAGAAATTAAGGACATGAGATAAGAAAAAGAAAGGGAAACGTCATTCCCTATATTCCTCCATAACGTTTGATCCATGCAACCTTGCTTCCACCATGTTGTTGTTGTTCAGTCATTTAGTCGTGTCCGACTCTTCGTGACCTCATGGACCACCGCACGCCAGGCCTTCCTGTCCTCCACTGTCTCCCGGAGTTTACTCAAATTCATGTTCGTTACATCGGTGATGCTATCTAACCATCTCATCCTCTGCCGTCCCCTTCTCCTTTTGCCCTCAGTCTTTCCCAGCATCAGGGTCTTTTCCAGTGAGTCATGCTCTCTTCGCATTAGGTGGCCAAAGTATTTGAGCTTCAGCTTCAGCATCTGTCCTTCCAATGAGCAGTCAGGGTTGATTTCCTTTAGGATTGACTGGTTTGACCTCCTTGCCGTCCAAGGGACTCTTAAGATTAAGATTCTTAATGCTTCCACCATGTCCACCTACCAATTCAGACATTATCCTTTGTTCTTTAAACTCTCACTTCTTTTTGAGCATCTCACCAACTCCATCCAAGCCTTGGCTTCTTGGTCCTCCCCTCCCTGCTGACCTGTTCGCTCTTTCCTCACTTGCTTAGTTTGCAGTTCAATAGTCATGCATTCTCTCTGTATGACCAGACCACCTCAGTGCATTTCTTTGGTACCAATCACTCACTTCTGTATTCAATCCGCATTCATTTAGCACCCATGAAACTCCTTGGTGGTAGCCAGGGGCTCTCTGGTCATCTCTACTTTCCTGGGGCTGACACTCCTCCCTTCTTTCAGTTGCTCTTTTTGGTCCATTTGAGCGCACTTCCCTTTTGGGGAGAAGACCCAAGTGGAGTAGTAGGAGTTGAGGAGCTCTGCCCTCTCCCCATCTTACCGTCTTCTTCTCGGCCTGGCCCAACCCTTCCCTTTTCTTCCTCTGACAGTAGTTTCAAAAGCCATTTTGGTAGCATTTGGCTTCTCTTGCAAACCCAAGTTCCTTTTGTGCTTTAGCCTTTCTGTCTTGCTGCAGATACCAGCAATATGTTCATTACACCTTCTAATTCCGAAGATTGAAAGCTCCCAGTGCCTCTATTCATAATGAAACTTCATTTGCAATTCCCTCCACTCCACAAGATTGGACCACCTTTATTAAGGACGTTTATTCTGTACTTCTGGAACGTTTGAATTTTTATGAGAAAAATAAAGTACGGAGCAGACTCCCACAGCTGTGTTTGCAGGAGCCAAGTGATTCCAGCTAACACAATGATTATTGATTTGATTATGTGCCATCAAGTTGCTTTCGACTCCTGGCGACCACATAGACAGATTTTCTCCATGGCAATCTATCCCTAACCCATCTTTCGAGTCTTTCAACAGTGCACCCATCGGTGGACCCCCTAACACAATGGCAGGGTGGCATTTCCACCCACTGCGGGGTGTCTGTCGAGATGGTGGCTATGATGGTGCATTTTTATGTGTGTTGTACATGCACGTGCCAAACATAAAACGGTAGAAGCTTTGATCGCACTGTTGGGACTTCCATCTTGGCCTTTTTTGGGGGGGAATATAATTTTTATTAAGAATTTTAATTGCAATAGTTTTTGTCATCACTGGAGATCACTCGTAGCCGAGTAAGATTGTCTTCCAAGGGTCAGATTTTAACAGTGGATCCGTAAGTGGCTGTAAAGGCCAATTCTGGATCCGCACAACCTCCCACAATGAGGGCATAGGTTTCCGGGTGGGAGACGGTCATGATGAGGGTTTGCTTGACGTGCCTTCCTCTTAGCTCTTTTCTCCCTTTCGCCCTGTACTCGTGCTTCTTCAAAGTCCATAGCGCCATTAATAAAGGCTGACCTCCAATTGAAACGCTCATGAGTTAGGGCTTCCCAGTTCTCAATGCTGATATTACATTTTTTAAAATTAGCTTTGAGAGTATCTTTGAATCTCTTTTGCTGTCCACCAATATTCCGTTTTCCATTCTTAAGTTGGGAGTAAAGTAGCTGCTTTGGAAGACGATGGTCAGGCATTCGAACAACATGGCCGGTCCAGCAAAGTTGATGTTGGATGATCATTGTTTTTGTAACTATGTAACAAAGTTTTTGTAACTATGTAACAAAGAAGCAGGTGGGTTGGGCACAGTGTGAACGCATCTCTTTCCTTCCTCCATGCCTGCCTTGGTGGTCAGTTTCATAAGCAAGACTGCCCACAGGGGAACATGGAGGTTGCTTCCCCCCATAAGGTTATGTCTGCAAGTGTGCACATAGTCTTGTCGTGTGAATGAAGAGCAAATAGATGGATAATACACAACGTGGCACTCATTTTCATGGTGAAAATAATTAACAAATAGACTTTATTCCTGGGGGGGTAGAGAAATCTGGCCCTTTGATCACAATCCATTCCATTAGCTAGTTTGTACACCCATTGTCGTGACACTGTGTGCGTGTGTGTGTGCGTGTTCTACTGTATGTGTGCTCTAATGTGAGCGTGAAGATCCCGCCCATTGATCTGATGCAGCAGGACTCTGCTTACAGTCAATCAATTTTTTTTAATTTGGTCATAGACCAGCAAACAAAACAGAAGATTCACGTCTGGTTAGAATAAAAGAAAAAACACTTAAAATTCTAAAAAATCTAAGAAAAATTAGAAGAGATATTGCGGCATGCTGTACAAATTATAGAGCAATATTTGGCTGTGGTCAATGAAGTAAAATCAGATTGGTCTGATAAAAACAGCTTGAGATAAAAAGAATCCGAACGATCTGGATATTTGGTAAAAAAATTGAGATAATTCCTGGCGAGCATCTGCATAAAGAGGACAATATAAAATGACGTGTTCCATCGTTTCAATTACTCCTCTGCCACATGGGCACAGTCTTTGATCGAAAGGGATATTTCGATATCTCCCTGCAATAGCAGCTGTTTGGAAGGGCATTGAATCTAGCCAAGGATAAGGCCCTTCTAAATTTTGGAATCGTTATGCAGCTAAGATATCTAGCTGGTTGGAGAAGATGTGCAGAGTGGCCCAAAAAAATGTTTTTAGGTAAAACTGATAAATTGGATTGTAGCTCTAAATCGATGGCCCGTTGTTTGAGATCAGCTAGTGCACGTTCATAGCCCAACAAGATGATGGCTGCCCCTGAAAAGCGATATAATTGCAGTTTGGCCTGTATTGCCTGGCACCAAGAAGATTGAGAGCTATCGGTCATAATCAAAGGGGCCAAGCCAACTGGGAAAAAAGAAAGCTTAAGCCAGTAAGTAAAAGATCCAAGCAGAAGTTTCTATTTTTAGTAGGCCAGTTTCACGGCGAAGCACCACGTTGGGGACGCAGCGAGGTACTTGAAAAATAGATCTTAGAAACTTGGGTTGGACTCTTTCAAGAGAAAGGAATGACCTGCAGGGGCCCAACTGAGCTCCAAAAAGGAGCTGAGCTCAGATCTTAGCTGAGAAAACTTTTATCGCTGCTGGTATATATTGAGCTCCTTTGGCGAAATAGAAAGATTGTAGTGCTGCCGCTGTTTTTTGTGCATCCAGGCTGACATAATCAGCATGGAATCTGCGGTTACCTGTGGCATGAAAAACAATCCCCAAATATTTAACCGCCCAGAGTCCCCTTTGGGGGAGATGGTGCGGTGATAGAAGTTGAAAGATAGATAGATAGATAGATAGATAGATAGATAGATAGATAGATAGATAAATTTAAAGGTCTTAACTTGCTCTATTAAATGATTGTTTAGCCGCCAGACATGTGCCTTAGGGCGCTTGGCAAAAACCATAACCTTGGTTTTTGAGTAGTTTATTTCCAGCCATTCTTCTCGGCAGTGCTCAGCAAGCATACAGAGTGCCCGCTTCAGGCCGATCTGTGTCCGAGAAAGCAATACGGCATAATCTGCATATAAAAGAACAGAGATGTGTCTATTTCCCAGTTTTGGGGGATGAAGAGATGGGCTATTCAATTTGTCTATAAGAGAGTTAATATATAGATTAAAAAGAAGGGGAGCTAGAATACACCCTTGTCTCACTCCTCTCTTGACTGGGATTTCCTTGGTGCAATGTCCATACATATTACATCGCGCCTTCATCCGGGAATTTTCATAAAGTTTATATATAAGAACAAGTAATCTTCTATCAATCGAGGAAGAGTTCAATTTCTCCCATAGTTTGGCTCTAGCAATGAAATCAAAAGCACATCTGAGGTCAATAAACGCTGCATAGAGTGTTGAGCGAGCTCCGGAGGAATATTTCTCGACTAGATGTTGAAGAGTTAAAGCGTGGTCAAAGATTGAGCGGCCTTCTCTAAAGCCTGCCTGCTCATCAGCCAAGATATTCTCAGTTATAACCCAATCGAGGAGCTTATTGTATAGGTGTCTAGCATATAATTTGCTAACCACACTGAGAAGGCTGATGGGCCGATAATTGGCAGGTAAATCTCTGCTTCCTTTTTTATAGATTGGAATCACCAAAGCTAGACCCCAATCATCAGAGACCTTAGCATAGTTGTCAATATAGGTGAATAGGGAAGCCAAGACAGGTGCCCACCAATCTAAATTGTTGTGAATGACCTCTGCTGAGATAAAGTCATATCCTGTAGCTTTGTTCGATTTCAGCTGTTTAATCAGGTTTATAATCTCAGAGCCTGAGACAGGGGGCTGGGGGGGGGGGAGCAAGTGAGCTTCATAGTCTAATCCTCTCTTTGGGTGAAATGATTCCTCCTGTGTATACAGTGATCTGAAGTGGTCTTCCCAGGCTGAAGCAGGAATAAGAGACGAGATTCGTAAATTAGAAGAAGCAGATTGGAGAGTTACACATTTCCAGAATAAAGCTGAATTCTTAGAGCGAGTAGCAGAAATTAGTTGATTCCAAGACTCTCAATGCCTGTCTGTTCCTTTGTCTGTAGCAGCTGTTTATATTTCCTCTTGAGGAGCAACAGATCCTGAGTTGAAAAAGAGAGAGGATCATTTTTATAATCCTTAAAGCAGGAGATCAGCTGTTTCTTAGCTGCATGACATTTGCTATCAAACCAGGGTTGGTTGAAAGAGCGCTGATTCCTATTTACACCAGCTGGGCGAGTGGAGAGGATTGGCTGAAGAAGCTGAACTAGTTGAGTATAAGATGGCAAAATTTGGTTGGAGGACCTGTCATCTAGAATAGCTGTACGAAGTTGGAGTGCCTCATCAGTAGAGAGCATTTGGGTTAATTTATCCTTCACGTGAGCTGTCCATTTCATTCGTATTTGACCCATGGGGGTATCTTCAGATGGAATAGGATATATTTCCAAAAAGGGAACACCAAAGGGCTTCAAAGACAGCATGTTGGGACAGTGATCACTCTCGGGGCGGTTGTCAATCTGAAATTGAAGGACCGAGGAACATAGATTTCTTGATATGGCAGTGTAATCAATCAAAGAGGGCCTTGTAACAGCCCAATGTGAAAACTCTGCAGGATAGTCGGTAATGATGGTGCCATTCATAATTTGGAGATCCAACTTGTACAATGTCTGCAACATATATAGGCCCCTAAAATCTCCAACGTGATCCTTAGATTCTCTAATTAAAAAGGGAGAGACAGTCTGCAGGTTAGATGGAGTTTGAAGGAATTTGGCAAACACTCTGCTTACAGTATTTCCTTCACGTTGCACTGAAGAACAAAAATATTCTGAGTTGGAGAAAAAAAAGCTGGGCAACTCGCATCAATGTGTGTGAGATTCCTGGCACAGAGACATTAAACAGCATCTACTAAAGCTGATCATTTTTAAATCTGCAGGACCGAATAACTTGCCCGTAAGCGTTTTAAAAGACTTGGCTGAGGAGCTGTCTGCGCCCCTGAGACTGATTTTTAATAACTCTTGGAGTACTGAGGATGTTCCTGAGGAGTGGAAAACAGCTGAAGCCACTTTGCCCGTGTTTAAAAAGAGTACACGGAATGAGCTCGGTAAATATAAGTCCATCCCGGTTGGAAACAATGAATGGACGGAATGAAGAGTCAATCACCAGAGAATGATAGGATCTGATGCTGATAATTAGGGTTGCCCGTTGATTTTAAAAAAATTTATGTTAATTTATAACATTAATTAATAATCAACTGCTTGATTAAAGTCCAAATTTTGTGTATTGCGATAATCTCAGTAGCATAAATGCCTCCAACAGTCGGGCTTCATCCAAACTGTGCAGATTTATAAAATAAGTCACTGTTTGAAGGAAAGACCATCATTCCACGTTTTTCATCCAATATCATTCCCTTATTCATTAAAACTGGCCTCATTCCTTCATTGACTAATTTACCAATTTACACTGATAATACAAATCAAGACGCTTTAATGGGGAAAGTCTCTTTTTTGGGGTTTGGCAAACCCTCTTGATCTGCAAACACATTTCTCAGAGAAGACTCTAGGAGTGTCTGCAGGGAGGGGTCAAAAAAGTCAAGATGGTGCTACCAATTACGCAATCAAGACCCTGCATGGGCACCACTATGCCACCAGCATGCTGGCTGGTGAGTTCTGGGAGTTGGCGTCCACACGTCTTAAAGTTACTGAGGTAGAGAAACACTGACTTAAATGTGGGTTAACATGCTGTATTCAGCTGCTAAGCCCAAAGAAAGAAAGCATGATGCAGCTTTCCCACAACATGCCAAGGCAATGGTTGGGTTTCCAGAGCTTTTGGAACCAGAAATCTCCCACCCTCCAACTAGCTTGATCTACAATGTTGTGTGAACCTAGCCAGTGAGAAGTGGCCTTCTGGGCAGGCAAGCTGGCTCAAAGGGCGTGATTTCCCCATGGCTTGCTGGGAAGAAGACCCCCTGCTGCCCCCCATTTTGGGAAAGGTCCAACCCAGCTGCTTCCATCTTTTCTGAGGTACAACGATGCTTGAGAAGTTCTGCAGCGGCAGATGGCCCGGTTTGACCCAGGCTCAGTTCCCAGCTGGTTTGTCTCAGAGCGTTTCTTAGACTATTTTTTTTATAGTAAATTTTATTAGGTTTCAAGAGAAGAACAAAAACTACAAAAAAAAAAACTACAAAGAAAGAAAAAAACTAAAAAAGTGCGGAAACACAAGAGAATTTTTTTTCAAATTTACAAAAAGATGTGGCTTCCGACTTTTAACAGCAAGGATATACAAAAATTTCCATAATCAATCTCTTACTCTATATTAAACTAAATCACCACATTATTTCTATGTCATTTCACTTTAACACATAATAAAAATCACTAAGTACAGTTACTCCTCCCCCTTATAAAAAAAGTTCATATAACCCAAAAAAAAAAAAAACAATTCAAAACAGTAATTCCATATCTTTAAAAGGGAATAACATCAATCAAATCCTTAAAGCAAACCAGATAAACATTCTTTAACCCTAATTTTGTTGTTTATTTGTTCAGTCGCTTCCGACTCTTCGGGACTTCATGGACCAGCCCACACCAGAGCTTCCTGTCGGCTGTCACCATCCCCAGCTCCCCCATGGTCGAGTCCGTCTCCTCCAGAATATTGTCCATCCATCTTGCCCTTGCTCTTCCTTTTGCCTTCCACTTTCCCCAGCATCAGCATCTTCTCCAGGGTATCCTGTCTTCTCATTATGTGGCCAAAGTACTTCAGTTTTGCCTTTAATATCATTCCCTCAAGTGAGCAGTCTGGCTTTATTTCCTGGAGTATGGACTGGTTTGATCTTCTTGCAGTCCAAGGCACTCTCAGAATTTTCCTCCAACACCACAGTTCAAAAGCATCTACTGTATCTTCCTTCGCTCAGCCTTCCTTATGGTCCAGCTCTCGCAGCCATAGGTTACTACAGGGAATACCATTGCTTTGACTATGCAGACCTTTGTTGTCAGTGTGATGTCTCTGCTCTTAACTATTTTATCAAGTTTTGTCATTGCTCTCCTCCCAAGAAGTAGATGTCTTCTGATTTCCTGGCTGCAGTCAGCATCTGCAGTAATCTTTGCGCCTAGAAATACAAAGTCTGTCACTATCTCCACTTTTTCTCCCTCTATTTGCCAGTTATCAATCAAGCTGGTTGCCATAATCTTGGTTTTTTTGAGATTTAACTGCAACCCAGCTTTTGCACTTTCTTCTTTCACCTTCGTCATAAGGCTCCTCAACTCCTCCTCGCTTTCAGCCATCAAAGTGGTATCATCTGCATATCTGAGATTGTTAATGTTTCTTCCAGTGATTTTAACTTCAGCCTTGGATTCCTCAAGCCCAGCACGTCGCATGATGTGTTCTGCGTACAGGTTGAATAGGTAGGGTGAGAGTATACAGCCCTGCCGTACTCCTTTCCCAATCTTAAACCAGTCCGTTGTTCCGTGCTCTGTTCTTACCGTTGCTACTTGGTCGTTATACAGATTCCTCAGGAGGCAGACAAGATGACTTGGTATCCCCATACCACCAAGAACTTGCCACAATTTGTTATGATCCACACAGTCAAAGGCTTTAGAATAGTCAATAAAACAGAAATAGATGTTTTTCTGAAACTCCCTGACCCTAATACAAATACTTTCTAATACTTTACCTAATACTTAACCCTAATACAACAGTTTTAATAATTTTAATCTTAATAAATCTAAAAAACAAAGCCAATTCAAAACAGTAAATCCAAATCTTTAAAGGCAAATAGCATCAATCAAATCCTTAAAGCAAACCAGATGAACATTCTTCAACCCTTATCCCATTTCAAAATAAACCAAAGCAGTTACATATCCCCACAATGTGCACAGAGATTTCCTCTTGAAAGAATCAAACAGCCCAACTGCCCCCCTCAAAGATTCCAGGTACTTTTCATGGCATTCCACCAGGAGATCGATTTTACTTATGGCTTGCAGATCACTTTCTCCCTTAGATTTCTCCAACTCCATTATCCAATCTTCATCCAGCATCTCGATAAAAATCCCAATCTCAGTCTTAAAAAAAACCTTTCTATCGCTCTTAAATTCCTCAATTTCACCCACCACATCCCCAACCTGATGGCACATTTTAGTTCTCATATTTTCCAAAATGTCCTGGATATCTTGCATAAAAGCTTGATAGAAGTCAGAAGAAATCTGTTTAAAATCCTGATGAAAGTCAGAAACTGTTTGAAATCCTCCATGTCTCACGGAGTAGATTATGGCGCCCCCAGGAGCTTAACCAGCGAAAGTCGAAGATATGGAAGAGTTCCAGAGTGTGTTTACATAAAGTGAGAGTGAGATAGCAGACAGTTCTCAAGGGAAAGTGAAAACAGAAAGCTGAAGGTTCAAATCAGCCAATTCAACGTGTAGGAAAATGCTAATATCTTCAAATTTAATAAAAAATAATAACAGGAAGACAATTGTTTACTCTCAATCCTCCTTTATATTTGGAAGGAAAACAAAATCCAAAGCTTAATTTTTTTTTAAAGTAATCCCAAAAATAACATTAAGCACCAAGAGAACCAACTTCTCCTCGCTGTAGAAAGCCTCTCTTGGGGTACATATACTTTAAAAAAAATACAAATTGGTGATTTAGAAATGGGGTGGCTGGTTCTAGTGTCCCTTCAAGGCTACAGCATGGCTTGGAAAGTGATGACGTCCCCGCCTCCCAGCTGGCTCTTACCAGTCGAACGCGAAACACTGTTTTCAAGCAGCCGTCCGGAGGACAGATGGGGTGATTCCAGGTATTCTCCTTGATCCGGAGAACGTTTCTGGGTTTCAGGAAAACCTGCCTGAGCCCGAAAAAAGTTACCATGTTGTCAGCTCCGCCTGCTGAACCTGCGGGCATAGCCGTTCAGTCCGCCATTCCCACCGGAAGCCAGGGCGTTTCTTAGACTTCTTGAAGAAGAAGAAGGCCCTATCTGTTGGATCTGCCAAGGGATTTATGGCAGCGTGAGGCTGAATGATTCATAACAGGAGGCCGCAGAAACAAGCATCTGGATGGAAGTCCAGGAAGTGGGCTTGGAAGGGAATGGGGAGCAATTCAAAGAGGCTACAGAGAATAAATGGGAGTTAATTATGGTGATGTGCAGAGATGAGCTCGTCTTTGACTGCCAGATCTCTTACCAGTTCACTGCTGCTCAGGTTTTCCTATGCAACCTTAAGGGCTAGTAACTTAAAACACTTAACTTAAAAAAGTCTCAGTGTTCTACGTAAAGCTAGAGCTGACTTTTGCTGTATTGCTTTTTTCTGAGGTTTTTTTTTAACTCTTCAGTTTTTCAGCCTAGCTGTCACCCTGGGAATTCCTGGCGGTCTCTCACCTTCTAACTAACCAGCCTTTTGACATTAGGCAACGTCCCTGAGATGCTGCCCTGACAGCAGCCCGAATGTATCTCTGATCTTATGGCATGTGTTTGGGGAATTCTGGGAGTTGAAGTCCACACAGCTTAAGTGGCTGAGGTTGAGAAACACTGCTATAGATGCTCAGGTAGTCCTTGCTTAACAACCATTCATTTAGCGATGGTTTGGACTTACAACAGTGCTGAAAAAACTGACTTACGACTGGTCCTCACACTTACGACTGGTGCCGTGTCCCCATGGTCATGTGATCACAATTTGGGTGCTTGGCAACCGGTTCACATTTACAACCATTGCAGCATCGCATGGTCACATGATTGCCATTTTCAACCTTCCCAGCTGGCTTCGGGCAAGCAAAATCAATGGGGAACTGTGTGATTCACTTAACAACCACGTGGTTCGCTTAACGCCCATGGTGATTCACTTAATGACAGCTGCAAAAAAGTTGTAAAATTGGGTCAGATTCGTTTAATGACCGCTTCACGTAGCAACTGAAATTCTGATCCCAATTGTGATCGTTAAGCGAGGACTATCTGTACGCGATAGTGCGTGTGTTTGTGTGTGTTGGAATTGCTGCTGTTTTTTTGCCCATTTTGCATGGCTCCCAAATATTCCGCCAAAGGCAGCTGGACCTGTTCCAGAAGGGCCCCCGAACCGAGGGCACCTAGGATGCTCACCTGTTCCTTACCATTCAGGGGTCTGCTTGCTCCTGCAGTGGAAGTGAAAATTGAGGTGGTGCTGCCAGAGAAAGAGCGGGTCAAAGAGGAGACGTCGCCCAACGGGAAGGCCAGCCCCATCGTTTACAAGGCCAACGGCACCTCACGGCACTACCAGCTGGAGGAGCACCTGGTCCCCCTCAACCCCTACCGGAACGTGAAGGACGTGGTGGAGGCCTCCGTTTGCCACGTGAAGGACCTGGACAATGGACAGTCAGTGGGCCCACGGCTTTTTCCTGAGATTTTAAGACTCTAATCAAAATGGGGGGGCATAAAATAGATGAGAAACCCCTTTGGCCAGGACACCCTGCATGTCTCCCCCCAAAAGGTTGCTTTGCTCTCCAAGAATGATGTCTAATCAATGTCAAAGGGGGAGAGAGGAGTCCAAAACTTGTAGCCCCACCCCCCCAGGGGTGGGATAGCTGCACTTTATTTATTTATTTATTTATTTATTTTCTATCCTGCCTTTATTATTTTTATAAATAACTCAAGGCGGTGAACATACCTAATACTCCTTCCTCCTCCTATTTTCCCCACAACAACAACCCTGTGAGGTGAGTTGGGCTGAGAGAGAGGGACTGGCCCAAGGTCCCCCAGCCGGCTTTCATGCCTAAGGGGGGACTAGAACTCTCAGTCTCCTAGTTTGCCATTGGCTCCTTCCTAGGGCTGAGAGACAGGGACTGGCCCAAAGTCACCCAGCTGGCTTTCGTGCCTAAGGTGGGACTAGAACTCTCAGTCTCCTGGTTTGCCATTGGCTCCTTCCTAGGGCTGAGAGACAGGGACTGGCCCAAAGTCACCCAGCTGGCTTTCATGCCTAAGGCGGGACTAGAACTCTCAGTCTCCTAGTTTGCCATTGGCTCCTTCCTAGGGCTGAGAGACAGGGACTGGCCCAAAGTCACCCAGCCGGCTTTCATGCCTAAGGGGGGACTAGAACTCTCAGTCTCCTAGTTTGCCATTGGCTCCTTCCTAGGGCTGAGAGACAGGGACTGGCCCAAAGTCACCCAGCTGGCTTTCGTGCCTAAGGTGGGACTAGAACTCTCAGTCTCCTGGTTTGCCATTGGCTCCTTCCTAGGGCTGAGAGACAGGGACTGGCCCAAAGTCACCCAGCTGGCTTTCATGCCTAAGGCGGGACTAGAACTCTCAGTCTCCTAGTTTGCCATTGGCTCCTTCCTAGGGCTGAGAGACAGGGACTGGCCCAAAGTCACCCAGCTGGCTTTCGTGCCTAAGGTGGGACTAGAACTCTCTGTCTCCTGGTTTGCCATTGGCTCCTTCCTATGGCTGAGAGACAGGGACTGGCCCAAAGTCACCCAGCTGGCTTTCATGCCTAAGGTGGGACTAGAACTCTCAGTCTCCGGGTTTGCCATTGGCTCCTTCCTAGGGCTGAGAGACAGGGACTGGCCCAAAGTCACCCAGCTGGCTTTCATGCCTAAGGCGGGACTAGAACTCTCAGTCTCCGGGTTTGCCATTGGCTCCTTCCTAGGGCTGAGAGACAGGGACTGACCCAAAGTCACCCAGCTGGCTTTCATGCCTAAGGTGGGACTAGAACTCTCAGTCTCCGGGTTTGCCATTGGCTCCTTCCTAGGGCTGAGAGACAGGGACTGGCCCAAAGTCACCCAGCTGGCTTTCATGCTTAAGGCGGGACTAGAACTCTCAGTCTCCGGGTTTGCCATTGGCTCCTTCCTATGGCTGAGAGACAGGGACTGGCCCAAAGTCACCCAGCTGGCTTTCATGCCTAAGGTGGGACTAGAACTCTCAGTCTCCTAGTTTGCCATTGGCTCCTTCCTAGGGCTGAGAGACAGGGACTGGCCCAAGGTCACCCAGCCGGCTTTCATGCCTAACTGGCTCTCTCTATCATAATTCCATTTTCCTTCTGGGAACACATACAGGACACTCCCCCCTCATTTTATCCCCACAACAACCCTCCGAGGTAGGTTTAGCTTGAGACTGTGAACCCCAGAAAGTAAACTCCAAGGCTATGTCAGGAATCAAGCCGAGACCCTCTTCTTCCCGGCCCCCCATCACTACAACACAACAATGGGGCTCTGGCATCACATCACCAGAGGGGCAGTATCCTGAGTTTGGGCCTTTTTAGCACATTTAACTTTTTAATACTTTTAATAGTTAGGCCAAGTTAATCAGGGGCTTGACAAAGTTCCTGGAATATGCTTAAAATTGTAAGAGCCTCTTTTTTGGGGGTGGGGGGTGCTGGCAAAATATAACCCTTTGGGGACCCTGTGGGGCACATGAACAAAAAACACCCCCCCTCCAGGATGAGGGGGCTGCATATAGGTCATGATTTCTCTGTTGCTTGCAAGAGAGCCAGGAGGCCCACTTGCTGTTTCTGACCAGCAAACCTGCATCATGTCATTCCGGGCATGAAGTGTCGCCTCCGATTTGGAAACCTTGTTGGTCGAAAGAGCTGTGGTGTCTGCTCCTCCGGGTTGCCCACAGGCCATACCCGTCCCAGAGCAGAGGATCCAGTTTCCCTGGTCTGCAGGACATCCCTGTTGCCCATCCTGCACAGCAGGACTGCAGGAAGTTGGCTGAGACTGGCTGGCCAGTTCTGGCCTCTTGCTTCAGCCCACTACCTTCCATGTGTGCCCCATAATGCTCCGTTCTTGTTCCGCTAGGCTTCTTGCAAACTCAGGTCTGCGTGGAAAAGTTGTTTAAAAGCTGGGTAACACTCATTCTTGTTCTCCCTAGGATGCGAGAAGTCGATTTGGGCTGTGGGAAGGCTCTGCTGGTGAAAGAAAATGGAGACTTTTATGCTATGGGTCATAAGTGTCCTCACTATGGCGCCCCGCTGGTGAAAGGTGTGTTTTGTCCCCTTCAAAGTATGAGTCCGGGTCACTTAGAGGATCTCTCTGCAGGGCCGGCCTGAAAAAAGGCTTAGGGAACTTCTGAGAATCATTTGCCCGGAGAAGAAGCAGACTTATAGCCTGCATGGTTATGAAGCTGTGCTTGAAAATACCCCCGTTCTTAACGCTGTTTACACTGACACTAGAATATCTTGACTACCCTAAGGCTTCCTTTGATCCCATGTTGGTTTTGTCTCCTTCTCACTCACCCCAGGTTTTAAATCTTTCCTTTGTGTAATGCAAAATGACCAGTTTTTCCTCATAAATCCTCCTCAGAGCCGTGGTGTGTAAGTTTTATTCTACTCTCTTCCCCTTCCAGATGGGTGTGTTCATGGGACCAGTCTACACTTTGTCATTGGTGGATTTCTGGTGAAATATCTAGAAGGGCCTTGAAAAATTCTCTCCCCCACATGTGGATTGTACATTTTATAGCCAGCACGTTACTGTCCCAGCATATTGATTGAGGGGTGCATTATGCTCAATGTGCAGACAAGGTGAGGTAGAGATGGGGACAGACTTAAAAAAATAATTCAGAACAAGTAAAAAGTGAACTGAATTTGTGCAATTTATAGATGGCATTCAGTGTTGAATACATCATTGCCATTCCCCAAATTGTTTCTTTCATGGTGCAGAATAGAGGAGGGATCACCTGGTGTCCTACATTCTGTTTCTATTCTGCATTTATATAGCAAAAAGGTTCCAGCTGGAATATCTAAAGGACACTCCCTTTGGGATTGCCCATGGTAATTATCCACAGTATGGCTTCTAGTGGCTCTGGAAAGTTCTGTGCCTTTTGATAGATCAATACAGGTGCAGTAATGTAGATTCTTGCCTGTTGTTTATGTCTCCCTCTGCTTTAAAGAGTTGCGAAGAGATGCTCCATAAACTGTTCGTGCACATGCACGAACAGAGCCCTAAAAAAAGCGAGGCAAACTTAGATATTGTGAGGGGTGTCTGCAGGGTGGTCAAAAAAGTCCAGATGGCAGCTCTGTGTGTTTTTCAAGATGCACATAAAAAATAGAGCTTCAATCACACTGTCATGGCCACCATCTTGACTTTTTTGACTAAATCCTGCAGACATTATGTTAAACCGCCCAGAGTTCTCCTTGTGGAGAAGATGGATGGTAATATAAATCAAATAAATAAATAAATAAATAAATAAATAAATAAATAAATAAATAAATAAATAAGTAAATAAATAAATAAATAAATAAATAAATAAATAAATAAAAAAGGCACAGGGTATATTTTCTAGAGCAGAATAGCACAGTAAAAATGACAGTGTCCAGTGTGATAGAACCTTCCAGTCTGTCAAGGCATGAAACAGGGTTGTACCCGAGCACCCCTGTTCAGTGTTTATGTGACCCCAGCGCCACCTGCTCTCTCTGAAAAGACATTCCGCCCTCATACGCTCTGTGGCAGGCCTTTGGCAGGGTGGCCATGTGCCAATGAGGCAGCAATTCTTTTGTTTCCCCAGGGGATCCATGTCTGCCAAAGTTAGCATTCGTGCCAAGGCAATTCTGGGCCTTTACCATATTAAGCCTGGACAAGTCCCTGCAGTTTTCTTGGCAGGTTTTTCGGCAGTGGTTTGCCATTGCCTCCTTCCTGGGGCTGAGAGAGAGGGACTGGCCCAAGGTCACCCAGCTGGCTTCGTGCCCAAGGCGGGAGTAGAACTCAAAGTCTCCCGGTTTCTAGCCTGATGCCTTTTGGCTCTCATATTTAATAAATAAATGTTTGCTAAATGTTTTGGGGAGCTAAAGTAAGAAGACAGCTTTCTGTAAAGAGTTCCTGTTTTCATCCTTCACCCTTCCTTAGCCCTCCAAACTTTTCCTCTGAAGTTTGGGTAATTTCCTGTTGATTTTGGGCAACCAGAAGTCCTGCCACAGCCTTCATAGAATTCACCTCATAGAACTCAGCTACAGTGAAAACAAAGCTGCCCCCCTGGGGTTTTACATGATGCGTGGTTTGGATCACCATGTGCAACTGGCACGGAATTTTTCAACTCAGGAGTCTAGTAGCAGCTTTTCAGACTAATTCATCTTACTAAAAGGGGCATGGTGGCTCAGCGGTTAAGATGCCAGGCTTGTCGATCGGAAGATCGCAAGTTCGGAGGTTAGAATCCCTAGCCCTGCGTGACGGAGTGAGCTCCCGCACTAGCCCCAGCTCTTGCCAACCTAGCAATTCGAAAGCATGCAAATGCAAGTAGATTAATAGGTACCACTTCAGTGGGTAGGTAACAGCATTCCACGCACGTCATGCGGTCACATGACCGCGGAAGCGTCTTCGGACAACGCTGGCTCTTCGGCTAACAAACGGAGATGAGTACCGGCCCCTAGAGTCAGACACGACTGCACAAATTTGCAGGGGGAACCTTTACCTTTTTAAAAGGCATACCCAGATTCCTTCTGACTTTTGGATACCATAGACCAGTGATTCTCAACCACAGCACCTTTAAGATGTGTGGACTTCAACTCCCAGAATTCCCTAGCCAACATGTGTGGACTTCAACTCCCAGAATTCCCCAAGAGTCTGTGCATGCTGGCTGAGGAATTCTGGGAGTTGAAGTCCACACATCTTAAAAGTTGCTGTGGTTGAGAAACACTGCTATAGACTAACACAGCTCTCCTCCTGCAATGTTTAACTCAGTGGCAAATCTTATTTTCTGTACAGCTACCTATTTTTGTTTCAAAGCAGCGAAAGTCTAAGGTTTGCCTACTTCCAGCTGAGAAGGAGACTAATTTTGTTGTTGCTTTCTTGGGGTCCCCCTGCAGGGGTCTTGTCCAAAGGCCGGGTCCGTTGCCCATGGCACGGGGCTTGCTTCAACATTGGCACCGGTGATATTGAAGACTTCCCAGGGCTGGATAGTCTCCCCAAATTCCAGGTGAGAGGCCTGCAGTTTAACAGCCGAGCAACTGGTCATTTGAGAAAAATGCAGTGTAATCACCTCCCAGTCTGTGTCACTGGGAATCTGCAGCAACCCCCCTGAATTTGCAGGGCTTCAGAAAAACTGCCCCCTTAAGTGTATTGACCTGGGTTCCTGGCAAACATCCCAGCAAGTCACTCCCTTTCATCTCTAGAGCAGTATTTCTCAACCTTGGCCACTTGAAGATGCGTGGACTTCAACTCCCAGAATTCCCCAGCCAGCATGGCTGGCTGGGGAATTCTGAGAGTTGAAGTCCACACATCTTCAAGCGGCCAAGGTTGAGAAATACTGCTCTCTAGAGCATGAATAGTTTACAGACTTGGACTCCTTTGACTGGGGGTGATCAACGACCTTTGACTGGGTTCCCCTTATGCACCTGACCAGGTCAACTGATGTTCCAGGGTGAAGTCAGGATGGGGCAAGAAGGAGACTGTTTGGACTAACCCTGTCAGTCCTCCAAGTCAATGAGAGGAGTTATAGAGGGGCTGAAAGGAGAAGGCACTCTACACAAAACACCCTTCCCCACCCTAATTGGCTGCAGTGCCCACACCACACCACACCACACCACACCACACCACACCACACCACACCACACCACACCCACACCCACACCCACCCACCCACCCACACACACACACACACACACAGCCTCCATGTCCGTGGCCACGGACATAATGACACCTTACACCAGAGCTTTCCAAACTTTTCATGTTGGTGACACACTTTTTAGACATGCACCATTTCGCGACACACTCTTACAGCAGGGCATCTTTTCGCGACACACTCTGGCAGCAGGGCACAAGGCAGGCACCAGGACCTGCGTGGAATCACAGCAGGTTTGGAGGCAGCAGGGCACAAGGCAGGCACTAGGACCTGCGCGGAATCCTGGCAGGGCTCGGAGGCAGCAGCAGCCACGACACACCCAGACACTGCAGCCGACACACTAACGTGTCCCGACACACAGTTTGGAAAGCTCTGCCTTACACAAAGGTGCCTGAGGAGCTCTGACCAGGATAGCAGCTGATGGGGTCCCACAAATGCCTTACACTAACTGGAACTCTTTTGGTTTCCTTCCAAAGTTTCTGGATGTTGCCAGAAGGGGAATTGGGGGGCTGGTTCTGATTCTCATTTCTCTGGTCTTCCTCATACAATCCTAGGGTTGGAGGGGATCTTAGAGGTCATCTACTCCAACCCCGGCTCAGGGTGGGATCCACTGGAGCAGCTCTGACAGACGGTCGCCCAGCCCCTCTTTCAAGATCTCCATCGAAGGAGATGCCACCCTGGGGTGGGGCTGAACGGACCCTCTGCCCTCAGAAGCATCCCTGCTTCATCAGGGTGGGCATTCTCCTCTCGGACTGCCTTGATATTTTCCCCCCATAAGACAACTTGCTGTTCATTTGGTGGGGGCAGGTTGTTTAGGTTTATAATGATCAAATGCTTATTTTAAGGAGGGGGAAAGTTGCCTAATGAAACGTGACGACATGCTTTCTCATTCTAGGTGAAAATTGAGAAGGAGAAAGTGTACATTCGAGCAAGCAAGCAGGTGAGCTGCGGGGTCCGCTCCCCCCAGTGCCGAATGCCCCAGCATAGCCCCGGGCATTTGTCCTTCAGCGAGGCTTCTCTCGGGCGGTCAGGGGAGCTGGCGGGAACAGGAGGCTGGTGGGTCTGGTCGGGTCTGCCGAGGGGCACACCATGTGCTGGCCACTTGTAGTGGAGCGCCACAGGAGCAAGCGGCGTTCCTCTTGGTGCGCCTCTTCAGATCGAGATCTGTGGTTAAAAGGCATGAGCTGCTTTGAGCTGTGGCTCCTTTCATCAGATTCGCTCCGCTGTGGCTGTAGCTCAGGACAACTGGTGCTGTTGAATAACGCTTGCTAGAGGGAAAGGGTGCCCAGACTCCTGTGGGTTGATAGTGGGGCCTGTAGTAAGTTCAGGCCATTTGCGAACCCTAAACCAGGTTTAACCGATCACAACTGCGGGGTTCACATTACTTGCTGTGTTGCTGCTGGCCTCGGATGGCAGTCAGTTCAGTCCACTAGTTTGCTGTGCCCAACGCCACCGTGGAACGGCGCGCAAGAAGAGAGCCCCCGTCTGTGCAGCATGTCCGAGACAAACCCAATGTTTAGGGCCTGAACACACTGCTCAGCCAGGAATGTAAAAGGAGCCAAGATGCCTGGGGTTTTTTGCTTGTCCTTAGAGAAGGGGGAGAAAAGCTGTGCCCCCCACTTCCCCTTCCCTGTTCTTCCCCCATGGCCCATTCCCCCCTCCCGCCCAGCCCGGGTGCCATTCCGCTCCCCAGCGGCTTTCCACTTTCTCACCCACCTGCTTCCTGCCTGTGTCCTTCTGCAGAAGCAGCTGCGATTGCCCCGGCGTCCTGATTTCCCCCAAACCTTCTGAACCTCATAAGGACCCCCGGAGGTTATATTTGCCAAGGAGCCCACATTGTTTAGGGTGCTGCACTGATTAACCCACATGTCGTTTCTACCCGTCCTACCTGAACCTGCTGGAGGGGCATGCTCCGGGTACCGTCGGCCAGAGAGCGTTGGCTGGCGGGGCCCAGAAGGAGAGCCTTTTCCATCATGGCACCCACCCTTTGAAACAGCATCCCCCTTGAGATTAGATTGGCCCTGTCCCTGTTGGCCTTTTGTAAGGCTTTGAAAACTTGGCTTCGTGCCCAAGCCCAGGGCGTGGGATAGAGCCCGTCTCCTGGCTGTGTGGATGATTGGTTAGAATATCATGCCTGGCTGCTGCTATGTGTTTTATTTTTATTTTCTATTTTTTCTATTGTGTATTTTATGTATTTTATTGTAAGCCACCTAGAAGCCCATAAAAGTGAGATGGGCGGCTATATAAATAAATAAATAAGTGTGTGTAGCAGCCTTCCCAACCTGGGGCCTTCAACTCCCAGAATCCCAAGAGAGTGGACTTCAACTCCCGGATTTCCCCACTAGCATGAGAATTCTGGGTGCTGAAGTCCACCTCTCTGGACGGCACCCTGGCCGGAGAAGACCGGGCTGGCGGAGTAGGGCTTGGGCTGTTGCACGTTTCAGTTCGGGACTGGCTGGCTGAGGTTCACGCAGCCCCTTCTTGGCCCCCAGGCTCTTCAGGCCCAGAAGCGGACAAAGGTGATGGCAAAATGCATCTCGCTGAGCAACTACAGCATCAGCAGCACCAACGTGCTCATCATTGGGGCAGGTACTGCCTGATGGAGGCAGGGGGTGCCCAAGGGTGGAGCTCTCAGCCTGGGGGGAGGAGCCCTCCTGGGAGCGGTGTTCCCCTAACCCTAACCCTAATCCTAACCCTAACCCTGCATGGTTTAGGGAGCAGGGATCCATCCCTTCAGATGCCCAAACGAAATCCGGTTTCACCCAGATTTTCAGCCACAAGAACATCCAATCATAGAGGCACTGATTCAGTTATTCAGACTGAATTCATTCTCATTTATTTCTGAAAGATCCGTTCAGTCTGGGGATTCTGTTGAATTGCTTTTGGATCGAATCTCCAAATCGAATAGTTGCCCGGCCCAATTGGTGCCCCTGTGCTGGAATTGTGCCATTACCACTTCCTGGGAGCCTAAGGTTTTATTCTGGTAGGGGGTGGAGATGACTTAATGGGGAAAGGATGGGCGCTTCCAGAGACAGTCACTTCCTCTGGCAGGTCCTGCTGGGCTGGTGTGTGCAGAGACGCTGCGCCAAGAGGGCTTCTCGGACAGGATTGTGATGTGCACAATCGATCGGCATTTGCCCTACGACAGGCCCAAGCTGAGCAAGGTTGGTACCATCCCATGAATTTCTCCAAGGCTTTCCTGAGAGCAACGTGTAACTGGTGCAATTTTCCACTGGCCTGGAAAGAGAAGGAGAGATGTACTTTCAGATTTGCAAAATTCTGTCAATGTAACCTTACAATAAAGGTAGAGCCAGTACTTCTGGTTGTGTTTCTTGTTTGGACTACCTTGCAAGGCTGACAACAATCTTGCCAGTCTGAAAGAACATCTCTCCTCCCCGCCTCACCTTTACAGTCCAAGAAACTAGGGAGGGTCCCTTCTGAGAAATTTGCCACACCCCATTCCTTCTGTGGACTCAGCTGCCTCTTATCTGACAGTTGCCTGGTCTGCGGCTCTTCCTCCTGTCTCCCGAGGTCATTCCCACAGACCATTACACTTCCTTAGTGGAAACCCTCCAGGTGTATGTGGGACTACCACTCCCAGAACTCCTGGCCAGCCTGGCACACATCTGGAAGGCTTGCAAGGAGTATAAACTCCAAGGACAACACTGGCTTCTGCTTTCAGTCAATGGATTCCCACGCTGACCAGATCGCCCTGCGTCCTAAAGAATTCTTCCGCATGAACGACATTGAGGTCCTGACCGAAATGCAGGTGAGGGTCTGTCTCTGCTGGTGGAGGGTGTTTCAAAGAGTGCCTGGCCCTGCTGCATGACGTGGGAAGGGAGAGTCGGTGTGCTGTGCAGACTCGAAAATGGACTTCATTAGCCAGCCATTAACCCAGAAGGGGTTTGGTTTAATCCAGCCTTTGACAGCTGCTCTACCAAACCAGGACCTGCGGAGGCATTCCATCACCATCGCTGGTTTCTTCTCTGGGGGGGGGGGGGGGGACGGGACTAAAATGGTGCAGGATGGGTGGATCCCTGAAGCAGGTGTTCAGGATCCCGGAGCACTGTCCACAATGTGGATTTAATGTGTGTGTGTGTGTGTGTGTGTGTGCATGTATTGCTCTGATAGAAAAGAAGAACAGCTAAGAAATTACTGTTAATGACCCATCTATACTGTTTCAGGTGGTGGCGGTAGATGTCAAGAACAAGACGGCCATTTTCAAGGATGGGTTTAAGATGGAGTACCACAAGCTGCTGCTTGCAACAGGAAACACGTAAGTGACCACAGACAGTTTTGCACCTAGCATGGATGTCTTGTTTTTCAGGCGGGGGTAGTTTTTTGTACCCCAAATGACAACGAGTGTTGTGGTATCTTAAAGATGAATCAGTTGACTGTAGCATAAGCTTTCATGGCTCACAATCCACTTCCTCAGATGCACCGAAGTTAGTCCTGTGAGAGGAGAGGTGGGAAAGGAGAGGTGAGAGGCCGCATTGCTTTTGGGGGGGGGGCAACCCACCATCCCTCACCAACCAAGATTGTTCTGCTGAAATTTTGTGACAAAGAAAAAAAACGCATGGCTGTCTTGTGACATCCCCACATGCAGACCCGCTCCGTGCTCCTGTAATCCACAGTTCAGCTTAATATGTTTCAGTTACCGCTGTGTGCCAAAGCCAAACTACCGTTTCTTGGACCCACAGCCACATCTGGGCTCATTCCAACAAGTGGGTGGAGCCAAGACAAAGAAGTGGGCAAGGCCAGGAGAGTGGCAAGAGATAAGACAGTGGATTTTAAACTTCTGGAGGGCAGATTCTGCTTGAATGTTAGGAAAAACTTCTAAAGGGAAGAGAAGTTCAGGAGAGGAGGTAGGTGCCGGAGGAAACTGAACCCCTGTCTCTCTCAGGACTGCTTTAATGTGGATTCCTGCACTGGCAGGAAGTGATCTGTGTCCCCTTCCAGCTCTAGGATGCTGTGAAAACAAAATGTGATTAAATTTGACTCAGATTTAGCTTAATTTAATTTGAATTTAATTTTAAATTCAACTAAGTATACCTAAACAGATCATTCCCATTGTATTTAATTACTTTGCTTTGAAACATTGGTGGGGAAATATTCTTAGGAGGTACAGTAATTGTTTGATTCTTGGCACTGGTCTTTTAGATTCGGCAATGCTGCATTTGCAGTGGGCCTTTGACAGGATCTGATAAGCAGCAGCATCTGCAGCAAACCATGGGGACATGCAAATGATGACATGTGCATGATGATGTCATCACACAACTGCAGCCATTGCAGATTTTCATCCTGACACCTGATGCAAGTACATAATTTGCAGCCTTTACATGATGACATCACCCAAACTGTCCCCCTCCCCTGCTGCAGGCACCCGTGCTGATACTGAGAGTTTTTTGAAGTGTGGTAGTTAGTATTTTGAGGGGCATGGTGGCTCAGCGGGTAAGACGCCAGGCTTGTCGATCGGAAGATCGCAAGTTCGGAGGTTAGAATCCCTAGCCCTGCGTGACGGAGTGAGCTCCCGCACTAGCCCCAGCTCTTGCCAACCTAGCAATTCAAAAGCATGCAAATGCAAGTAGATGAATAGGTACCACTTCGGTGGGTAGGTAACAGCGTTCCGCGTATATCATGCTGGCCACATGACCGCGGAAGCGTCTTCGGACAACACTGGCTCTTCGGCTAACAAACGGAGATGAGCACTGGCCCCTAGAGTCGGACATGACTGCACAAATGTGCAGGGGGAACCTTTACCTTTTTTTAGGCAGACATCAGGCTGGTGGGATTGCTTGTGTGTGTGTTTTCTGGCTCTGCCAAACAGGCTGGTAGCTTCTCAAAGCTTTTCTTCTCCTGCAAAAGAGGCTGCTGTTTTTCTACTTCATTCTTGGGAGACTTGATGTTCGTTTCTCTTGCTGATGTTTTTGGGTGGAATGGAAAGATGAGCAGCAGAAAAGCTGTAAACCACTGCAAGATTGTCGTACAGTGAAAGATAAACACGCTTGGCTATATTGCTTGTGCGACCACATCAGCTGCAGCTGTGAGATCGCACCGAAGTTCTCTTCTCCTTTGAAAGAAACCCAATTGGATGTGAACAGCAGGGGGGGGAAGGAATTGTCTAATTCCTTTTTATTAAAATGGAGTGGTGCACCAGCCAAATGCTGGTCAAAACACACATGCTTGGAATGAAAGAATTCTCCATCCACACGCTTGTTAGGGTAACCACAACAGTCTTTCTGCACAAAAATAAACCCGTTTATCTCAAGTTTGCTCCAATTTATCACAAAGGCAGGGATGGGAGGCTGAAATAAGTGTGAAAGTGCATTCATACATACAATTTATTCATGCCCTTTAGTTGCCCTGTCGTGGCTGAATATTCTTAGTGGGAAACCAGATTCCAGGAGGGGAATTAAGATGGAACTAGCCTGGTCCAGTCATGTGCAGCCATATGCAACCTCCCCTTGAAAGATCTGAGAAGCTGTCCCCCCTTGACAAAAGTTGTCCCCCCCAAATCACACGAGGCCTAATTCAGGATGAATTGGGGACCACAAACATTGACCAGGGAGAGAATGTGGTCTTCAGTTGCCCAATGCTCCCAGAAAGTGACGCCTTTTACTCCAGTTGGGTAACCAGGCTCTTGATTTTTTCCTAATCCATCTTCGGCTAAGGTTTGTTTGAAGCTGGGCCCGGGAATAAGGGGACTTCCTCCCCTCGTTATCCCACTTGCAGATGCTTGACCTTTAGAGCATTCTCGGCCTGACCTCGCCTTCCTTCAATCTCTCTATCCAGGCCCAAAACGCTCAGCTGCAAAGGCAAAGAAGTGGAGAACGTCTTCACCGTCCGGACCGTGGAGGACGCCAACCGGGTGGTCAAAGTGGCTGCCGGCAGAAATGCAGTGGTGGTGGGAGCCTCTTTCCTCGGTGAGCAAAGGCTGCGTGGCCGGCTTCAGGCGCCGAGCTGTTTCATAACGCGGTTTGTTTAGTTTGAGTTTAGCACGCAGTGGGAACCAACCATCATGGTTTGCTACCTATGGTTTATGGCTTAGCCTGCGGAGCAAATTCTGCTGCTTGTAGTTTATTGTACAAACCATGAATAAGGAAACCATGGTTTAGTACAGTGTGCGAACGCAGGCGAAATATCCCTTGAGAATTAAACACCCCTCTGTGCCTGAGATGATGCGCTCGGCTTCCCCCTCTGGTTTTGGCTGAGTTGTTTTTCCCTCTTGGCACCCAACTTGGCCTGGCCAGGGCGGCCTGCTCCAGACGTGGGATCTTCCGCCTTTGCGCCGCACCAACCCTGGGCTCCTCCTGAGCCCCAGCTCAGTTTTCCAGTTTTCCATGGATCTTCCTCACTGCGGCCCCATAACGGCCCTGCTCCCTCCGGTGTTTTCCAGGGATGGAGGTGGCTGCCTACCTTTCGGAGAAAGCTCATTCGGTCTCCGTGGTGGAGCTGGAAGAAGCGCCCTTCAAGAAGTTCTTTGGGGAGAAGGTTGGACGGGCCCTCATGAAGGCAAGAGGATTTGGGGAGGGCCGAGCCTCGCTTTGAGGGCCACTTGGGATGTTCTTCCAGCAGATCAACCTTCTCTCCCCTTCCTTTCCTCTCGGGCAGATGTTTGAAAACAACCGAGTGAAATTCTACATGCAGACCGAAGTGTCGGAACTGCGGGAACAGGAGGGCAAGGTAGAGCCCGGCCGAGGCTTTGGGGTCCTGCAGCCCCCTCTGCTGAGCCTCACAGTTGGAGGGGGCAGGCCAAGGGGGGACCCGGTCGTTTTGCAAGCTTTTGAACAAGCAGCTGGGCGAAAAAGCTTTTCTTTTTGCAAATATGGGAAGCCTGCAGCTGTCCTGGGGAGGCCAGTTCTCTAGAAGGGATGCCTGGTTCATCCCTGCAGCCTCCTGGCTTTTTTTGGTGGGGGGGAGAAAAGAAGGTGTCCAGAGATGAAAAAAGTGAGTGTCAAGTAGAGAACAGGGCCCGTCCTTCCTCACCTTTGCCAACTGGGTGGGCCACTCTGTTCTAGCACTTCCCCAACATTGCCCTGTCTGGATGTGACTCAACTGCCATTCCCATCAGCCACAGCCGTTGCAGCTAATATCCACAATCCCTCTAGCCCTCCATTGGACTCCCTTTGAGAGCTTAGGAATCTGCACCTGCACAGAGGGAGGAAGGCCACAGCCTGCCCTTGGGGCTTCCTTTACAAGGCACCAGGCGATTTCCTTGAACCCAGGCAGGAGTGGAGGAGAGGCACAGCACCTCCGGGTAGGCTGCTTGACCTCCTCGCGGACCTTTTCCGCCACATAGAGCTTAGAAGGTGGCCAGAATCCTTCTGTTTCAAATGGCCCAGCCACATCCATCAACCCCGGGGAGGGGTGGAGACCTTCTCCCGTCCAGCACCTTGTTTTCTGGCTTCACAGACAAGCAGAAGTGTGTCAAAGAAACCAAAAGTGTAATGTTAATTGTTTTTTAATTTGCTGCATTTTGCATTTCCCCAAAGCTAAAGGAGGTGGTGCTGAAGAGTGGCAAGGTTCTCCGGGCAGACGTCTGCGTCATCGGCATAGGTAAGTGGCTGGGGGGCTATAGGGCAACCTCTGAGGGGAATCGAGAAGGTCAAGATGGCACCATGATTGCATAATCAAAGCCCCTCTCACTTTTTACATGTGTCACATGCTTTGATCAGTCAGTCATGGCCACCATCTTGACTTTTTTGATAACCTCCCTGTGACCAAAACGCTTGTTTACAAAGCCATTGTACTACCAGCCCTTCTGTACGCCTGTGAAACATGGACCCTCTACAAACGCCACCTCCAACTTCTTGAAAGATTCCATCAACGCTGCCTCCGAAAAACACTGCAAATTACTTGGGAAGATAGGCGGACTAATGTTAGCGTATTAGAAGAAGCGAAAACCACCAGCATTGAAACAATGATCATCCAACATCAACTTCGCTGGACCGGTCACGTTGTTCGATTGCCTGACCATCGTCTTCCAAAGCAGCTACTTTACTCCCAACTTAAGAATGGAAAACGGAATATTGGTGGACAGCAAAAGAGATTCAAAGACACTCTCAAAGCTAATTTAAAAAAATGTAATATCAGCATTGAGAACTGGGAAGCCCTAACTCATGAGCGTTTCAATTGGAGGTCATCCTTTATTAATGGCGCTATGGACTTTGAAGAAGCACGAGTACAGGGCGAAAAGGAGAAAAGAGCTAAAAGGAAGGCACGTCAGGCAAACCCTCATCATGACCGTCTCCCACCCGGAAACCTATGCCCTCATTGTGGGAGGTTGTGCGGATCCAGAATTGGCCTTTATAGCCACTTACGGATCCACTGTTAAAATTTTACCCTTGGAAGACAATCTTACTCGGCTACGAGTGATCGCCAATGAATACCTGAGTGCTCCTGTGTTTTGGGGACCCCTGTTTTTACCATGCAGTTCTCTTTCTCCACCAGGGGGCAGCACTTAGCTGACTTTTGCTGAGTTTGAAAAAACCACTTGATAGGTACTTGGATGGGGGACCATCTGGAAATTCTAGCGCTGTAGCCTAAACTGAAAAGGAGGCCATGGCAAAATACTTCTGAATAGTTGCCAAGAAAATTGTCCATGAACTAAGTCACAGGACTCAATGAGAGAGAGTCAGAAGAGAGATTGTAGCTGACATTGGCTGGTCCACAAAAGCTATGTGGGTCAGACCTGGTTAATACTTGGATGGGAGACTACTGGGGCGGTAGACGAGACTGGCCCACCAAAGATGAAGAGAGGGCAAACCACCCTCTTAATGCCAGGAAAACTACATGGAATCCCCGCTTTTTGTCTGAAAGAACACTTGTATTTGTGAAAAAGAGAAAAAGTGAGATATTGGATTTTTTTAAAAAAGCTTTAGCTATGACAGAGACATCCTTGCACTGGATAACAGAGTCCCCCGTTGGGGGAGTTTGGCGGTCATATAAATTTAAATAATAAATAATTATGTGATGTGATAGGAAATGGGGTCTACCGAAGCCATGAGAAATTGTGAGAAGGAAATAGTGGCACGGTGGGGGAGCCGGAAGAGTGGTGGTCTTTGCCAGCAAAGGCTTTAAAACAGCAGCAGCGTCCAGGAGCACTGTGGGACAGACAGATGAGCAATGATACCTTATTTTATTTATTTAAAGCACTTTTAATTCACTTTTCCACCAAAAAGCCGGAACACCCTACATTCCATCAAAGAACAACCCCCACCACAAGACAGTTACAAGTTAAAAATTGTAACATGGAAGGAAAAAGGGAGGAGGAGGGAAGAGGGAAAAAAAACTTACAACAAAGCACCAATTGGTAACTGGGACTTAAACTTGTATTGTCTCAAGTTTATATAGACAGGCTATTCTTATATGATTTATAAAGTGGACAGAGTTGCCACGGGGGGGGGGGGGGCTGGGGGGGGGTCAAAGAGCCCCTCCCACTGACAATGGCACTCTCCTTTTTGGTGCAGGGGCCACTCCAGCTACCGGCTTCTTGAAGCAGAGCGGCGTTCATCTGGACTCCAAAGGTTACATTGTGGTGAACAAGGTAGGACCAGCAAAACACGCCAGCGAGGGGAAGAGCCGAGGGGTGGGTGGCCGGTCAAGAACTGGACATTTGGAAGTGATTGAGGCAAGATGGGTATCCATCCATCCATTTCAAATTTTAAAGTAAAATTTAGCACCTGATTTTTTTCCCGAGTTAAATCTTGAAGTAGTTTCGTTCTGTGTGGATCTCTTTTCTCCCAATTTGAAATTATTTGGATAGAAATGCCCCCATTTGGCAGTGCTGAGAGAAGACTGCAGCCTCAAACTCAGCTGGGTGGACTAAAAGGGTGGCCCTGCTCCAGAATTCCTGGAGCAACAGGGGAGTTGCTGGGGCTGCCACGATGCAATTGAAGCCCCAACCTTTTTTTATGTGATCCTCATTTTGGGATCCACTAGAGCAGTGCTTTCCAAACTCCCTCTGTTGGCGACACACCAATGGCGGTGGCGGCGGCCTCGTGTTTTGCGGTAAAACCCGGAAGCGCTGATGGCGCGCCGCCGCCGCCATGCACGCCACCACCGCCGCGCGTGCCGCCGCAGGGGCAGCGGTGACATACCATCGCCGCTTCCGGGTTGTGTCGCGACACACTAAAGTGTCGCGACACACAGTTTGGAAAGTACTGCACTAGAGCATCTCTGGCAGATGACCACCCAGTGGAGGAGAATTCACCACGTCATGCGGCAGCCTGTTCCACTATACGGCTCGTAGAGCCAGGAAGTTCTTCCTGATGTCTGGCCTGGAACTGCTTTGTAATTTTCACCCACGGGATTCCAATTTGATTCCTATTACTCACTCTCTTACGGTGATACCCAGTGGTTCAAAATTGGAAAAGGTGTGCGGCAAGGTTGTATACTTTCACCCTACCTATTCAATGTGTACGCTGAACAAATAATTTGAGAAGCAGGAATGTACGAAGAAGAGCGAGGTATCAGAATTGGTGGAAGTGTGATGATGATGACGATGATCCCAGTGCCAGTATCTTAACTTAAGAAATTCTCCAGACAATTCATCAGAATGCTAAAATAATTATTTTATTAAAATACGACTACAGGGGACGGCTGCAAAGCTCTGAATACCAGATTTGGCACCAAGCATTCAAAGTTAAAAACATCCCTCTGACTTCATCCCTTGTTAGTTTCAAAAGAACTGTTTTCCCACTCTTGATCTTCCCCCCTCCCAACTTGTTAAGTTTAATGAGAGTCCAGGTGTCTTTTCAGCGTCCTTGGTTTTTCCCAGTCAGCGAAGGAATGTGAGGGAGGCAGTTCTCTTCGGTGCACAGTAGCTGGCTACAAAGCAGGCTGACCCGAGTTGGCTTCTATACACATGTTGGCTCAAATACATGGCAGGCAAGCAAAGCGAGTCTGACAAGAAGACTCATTAACAACCTGCAATATGCAGATGACACAACTTTGCTTGCTGGAAATGAAGAAGACTTGAAGTACTTGCTGATGAAGATCAAAGATTGTAGTCAGCAGTATGGACGACACCTGCATGTGAAGAAGACGAAGATTCTCACAAATGGACCAATAAGTAATGTCACAATAAATGGAGAAGAAATTGAAGTTGTCAATGATTTCATTCTACTCGGATCAACGATCAATGCCAAGGGAAGTAGTAACCAAGAAATCAAACGACGTATCGCGCTGGGAAAATCTGCCATCCAAGACCTATCTATAGTTTTCAGGAGTAAAGACGTCAGTCTAAAAACAAAGGTGTGTCTGACTCACGCTATGGTTTTCTCAATTGCCACATATGCCTGTGAAACTTGGACATTAAAAAAGGAAGATAGAAGAATTGATGCATTCGTATTGTGGTGTTGGCGAAGATTACTGAAAGTACCATGGACTGCCAGAAGAACAAACAAATCAGTTTTAGAAGAAAAACAACCAAAATGTTCACTAGAGGCGAGGATAACTAGGCTGAGACCAGTGCTTTCCAAACTGCTGCCGTTGGCGACACACCAACGGCGGCGCAGGGGCGTGCGTGGCGGCGGCGGCATGCACGGTGGCAGCCTCGTGTTTTCCGCTAAAACCCGGAAGCGCTGATGGAGCGCCGCCGCCGTGCACGTCCACTTCCAGGTTTTGTCGCAACACAGTTTGGAAAGCTCTGGCTTAGACTCTCATACTTTGGGCACATTGTCAGGAAAGACCGATCGCTTGAAAAGGACATCGTGTTTGGTAAAGTCGAGGGCCAGCGGAAAAGAGGAAGACCTTCAATGCGATGGATTGACACAATTACCGCAACAATGGATGCAAACATTGGAACAGTCAGGCAATTGGCGCAAGACTGTTTAGCATTTCGTTCTATTATACATGGGGTTGCCATGAGTCGTAAACGACCCCGATGGCAACTAACAACAACTCACTCTCTAACTCAGCCTCTCACAACTGATAAAACAACACTGTTGTGTGAATATTTACTTCGTGCCTGTGCCCTCTGCATAAGCTAACATCACCAAGCATCCAGAAGACTATACTGCAGCCCACCTTGGGTTCAGGCCTGACTTCAGTTCTGCTCCAGAGCTTTTCTAGACGTGTTTTGGTATCTTGACCTCGAGGCTACATGACTTGGCCAAGTTGATCTCAGAGGCTGTTGGGGTGGCGGTCCTGAGCGTGCTTCTTCTTTACTCCACTTAATTGCTCACATGCTTTGCGAACCAACCAACGCAAAGACTTTGTTTCGCCAGGACTGACTGTCAGTAGCTGCTTCTTTGGGGGCTTCTATCCCTCCCCCTTGTGTCACCAAGACAGCGTCTTAGCCTCCTCCTCTTCCACCCGCCTTTCTCAACTGCCTTTGATTTTTCCAAGCATCGTGGTCTGACTCTTGTCTTTGCGTTGTGTCTCCAAAGTAGCTCTAGTTTCATTAGTGGTGCTTCCAGTGGGCAGCCTGGCTGTATTTCATCTGCTCCTGAATTATTTGTTCTTCTTGGGCTCCGAGGTCTTCTCAACAATGTTCTCCAGGACCACAATTCTGAGGCATCAAGTTTTCTTAAGAATGAGTCAGCAGCTGCCAAAAAAGCCAACACAGTCCTGGGCTGCAACAACAGAGAGATAGTATCTGTTCCTCTCCCTTCCAGATGATGCAGACCAACGTTCTGGCAGTTTTTGCTGCAGGAGACGCAGTCGCCTTTCCCCTGGCACTGAGAAACCATAAGAAGGCCAACGTTCCACACTGGCAGATGGCTCACACGCATGGTAGGTCTTGTTGGGGCCTTCTTGTTTGGAAGGGAAGTCTCCTAATCCCCCCCGGAAGTCCTGCCCTCCTGTCTTAGGAAGTGGGGAAGGGACCTGCAACCAGCTTTGCTCTTCCACGCAGTTTAGGCCAGTCAAGATACAACGGGCAGTAGAGGACCAAATCTGATGTGCCGATTCTTCCGCCCTTCCACGGCCTGCTGACCACAAGGAGCAGTGGGGCATGGAGAGAATGGATTCTGCATCCCCCCCATCTCTATCACCCTGCCTGCTCTTGCTCCAGGGATGGCTGTTCTGGGCCCCCTCCTTCAGTCTCCCTTCTCAGGCCTGGAACAGCCTCTCTGACTCTCCTCCTGGTCGGACGTGGTTAGTTGGGTGCTCAGCTTTGCTTATCTCTATCATATTTTCCTATAAATAAACCTCCTTTTTGTCCTAGTTATAATGCCTGCTTCATTCATCCTTGCTCGGGTCAGACACATCCCCTGCACACACAGAGCACCTCTACCTCCCGTAACAGCAGAGCAGGGTGGGTGGGGTGTAAAGAAAGACAAGATGGTGGCTACGACCGCCTGATCAACTTCTCCTGGTCTTGTGTCTCTCTTGGTGCAGCGTAGGATTGCATTGGTCTCATTTGCAGCTGCATGACACTGGACCCGTGTTCAGTTTGGGATCTACTAGGACACCCAGAGACTTTTCACATGTCCTCTATAGTTCTCCCAATCCTAGACTCATGCCTTTGATTTTTCCTACCCAAGTGCAGGACTTTGCATTTGTCCCTATTTGTGAAGGAATGTAGAGCTGGTCTTGGAGATAAGGGAGGTATGAGTGAGCTGTTAAGGGAGGACTTTCAGAAAAGATTACTTGATCCTGAGAAACAGGAAAACATGAGAAATAGCTTGGTTTTGTGTATGGGACAGGGAGAAAGTTGGACAGGCGTTCGAGGTTCAGTTACTCTACCGTGCAACTATAAAGAACATTGCTAGAATCCCTGCAGTGTCTGTTTCTTGACCCGGCCAACCTTGAAGGGCCGGGTCAACCATAGCTTTCCAAACTGTGTGTTGTGACACATTAGTGTGTCGCGACAAAACCTGGAAGTGCTGATGGTGCCACGTGCGGCGACGGCAGTGCTGCGTGTGGCGGTGGCAGCAGTGGCGTGCGATCAGCGCTTCCGGGTTTTAGTGTGAAACACGAGGCCGCCACTGCTGCCACCACCGTGCACGCCACTGCACCACTGCCGCCGCTGGTGTCGCCAACGACGGGACTTTGGAACGCACTGGCTTACACTCTTGGAATAATGCACTGACGTGGTGTTGGTGTGCTCTAGAAGAGCCTTATTCATGTTCCTGGCTGACTCCCATTGCTTCTCCTTACATTCCAGGGCGCATAGCAGCACTGAACATGTTGGCTCATGGGACAGAGATCAGCACCGTCCCGTACCTGTGGACCGCTATGTTTGGCAAGAGCATTCGCTATGCAGGTAAGGGAAGAACAGGGTCAGGGTTAGGGTGTGCAGCAACCCGCTTCTTGGTTGTGTTCGTGGTTTGGGTTTGATGTCCTCAACTGCTTTGTATTTTAACTTTTGTAATGTTTGTAATTGTTTTTATTTTATTTTAATTTTGTTTGCCACCCGGAGTCATTTACTGAGATGGGTGGCCATATAAATTGGATAAATAAAATAATTTTTTTAAAAAAAGAACACACCCAGGCAGAATGGCAATATCCAGTACTATCCCATCTCTTCATTACGAAGTGTGATGTCTCTGGTTCTAAACCTCCAAATCAGCATTCCTCAGTACAATCCATTGATGTAGTAGAAAGCTTTATTAGAGATATACAATCCAGAACATGCCTAAAGACCCGAATGAGGTTCCCGCTCAAAAGATTGAAATTTCCCTCTCTCCCGCCTTCATGCCAGCCCTGTCCACCCAATGATGTCAATATCATTCCCGCTCGCTTTCTCCCCCTCCTGTCTGGTGCTCATCTCCAAGACGTTCCCAGGTGGATGACCTTGAGTCACTGAGAAAACACCTCCCGCCGCCTCTGTAGGAATGCTCTCCCCCCTCTCGCGCACTGCACAGGCTGACACGTATCTAGTCGCTCTCTTTCACATGAGTCCTTTAACCCATGGCAGGACTTGCACTGGTGCAATCCTGACATACCGACCCTCCAAGAAAAATAGTAGGTTATACATATAGAATTCTATTAGTAGAAAAACGGTATTGAAGATTCAACCTGTAAAAGGAACAGAGATAGGTTAGTTAATGTGTATTGTATTATTTAGGCTTGTTAGGGAACTGAGTATGGAATCGGTTTGTGAGTTCCTCGGCATGAACGTGCTTGCAGGTAACCCGTTCGTTGAAGCTTCTAGGCAAATGTTTCCATTGAACGAGGTATTGCAATTGACCTCTGTGCCATCATGAATCCAATATATCTTGTACTTCGAAGTGTTGTTCTCCCTCAATCATTGTAGGTACTGGGGCAGGCTCCTCTGTATGTCAGGCTACTGATTCTCTGTGCAGTTTAAGCAGGTTGCAATGGAAAATGGGATGAATTTTCCTCATATTTTTTTAGCTCCAACTGTTTACTGGATTTATTATCTTGACAATAGGGAACGGACCCAATTTAGGACTCAATTTCTTAGAGGGTTGATTGGATTTCAGGAACCTTGTGGATAGGTAAACTTTTCCCCCTACTTGCATTGGCCATTCTGGTGCGCGTTTGCGATCAGCAAATTTCTCGTAAGTTTCCTTTGCTTCTTGCAATGTTTCTTTCATAATTGGCCAGTTAGGTGATATTTGTTTTGTCCACTCATCAGCCATAATTGGTTCTGCTTGACTCTGAGGAATGGTCTGAGGTAGTTCAGGAATGGCCACAAACTCTTGCCCATTCACTACTTTAAATGGGGAAAAACCAGTACTTTGATGCACCGCATTATTGTATGCCACTTCAGCAAAAGGTAATAAGTCCACCCAATCATTTTGTTGATAATTGATATAACATCTCAGATATTGTTCTAATACAGAATTCAATCGTTCAGTCACCCAGTCCGTCTGGGGGTGGTGGGAGGAGCTTAAGCCTTGCTCTGCCCCTATGAACTTGAGAAATGCTTTCCAAAACTTTGCAGTGAATTGGACGCTGTGGTCACTAATTACTCTCTCAGGGACCCCATGTAAACGGTAAATATGTTGGATAAACATCTTGGCTAATTTGTTTGCTGTAGGCAACCCATTGCATGGGACGAAATGAGCTTGCTCTGAAAATAAGTTGGTAACTACCCAAATGACTGTTTTCTTCCTACTCTCAGGAAGTTCAACTATGAAGTCCATGGCAATTTGCTTCCATGGTAGGGTAGGGTTAGCAACCGTAAGTAATAGCCCCTTAGGCTTGCCTCCTTGTCTTTTTGCTATGGCTCCATAAAAATGTGCTGAAATGCGTTTTAAAAATACATATTTATTTCAAAATGCTTATAAATGCATTTAGGCATGCGTAGTATAAATTGTTTTCTTACAATACAGATTTTTATGCTTTTTTAAGAAAGAAGATTGTAGATTAATATAGGAAAAAGTAGAAGCTTAGTTCTTCCTGTATATACCTGTTGCTTTTCTTTTCTAGGCCATGGAGAAGGATTTGATGATGTGATCATTCGGGGAGACCTAGATGAACTTAAATTTGTAGCCTTTTACACTAAGTAAGTGCCCATGAAAAGCTTTAATTTATGAGCCCCCATGATCCAGGTTGTTACTGCTTGCTTATAGTAAATAAATACAGCTGTTTGTATAATGCTTGGTGATGTTACAGAACCTGGCTGAATCTGGGCAATCAATTTTAGTTTCAAAGAATAATAGAACTTTTTTATTTCAGACCTTGGCCATGAAACACTAGAAAAACATTTCTGAAGAAGCACACTAAGGACCATTCCAGACTGTCAAGGTCCAAAAGGATCTTGATAGACTTGAATATTGGGCCAACAGTACATTCAGTGGCGAGAAATGTAAGGCTCTGCACATAAGTAGGAAAACCAGGTGCCCAGGAGCAAGATAGGCAGTCCCTGGCTTAGCAGTTGTACTTGCGAGAAGGATCTGGGTGTCTTGTAGACCACAGATTTCGCATGAGCCAGTAATGTGCAGCAGCTGCACGTAGAAAGGGGTGTGCCTGTTGCCGCTAGGCAGCACCATCTGCAGAGGGGGATTTAAAAAGGCAACTTGCCTTTTTTGACCACCCCTGACAGATGCCACTACTGCTAGATTGTTCCTTGAGCTAATTAGGTGTGTCACACAAATGTAACCACTCAGTGTTTGTGCTCCATTCACATTACCCCATTGCCGATCCCTTCAGTTCGTTTTGTGAATTCAGCAGACTTCCCCCTTGGCACAAAAGAAGGAAGTGCCTGGAAGAAACCCCTTGAGATCCACCTGGGTCCTCCTGCCTCGTGTGAGATGCTTCCTTGCCCTGGGGCAGCTGCCCCAACCTTCACCTGCTGAGCCCTTGGTCTCTCCTTCTAGGAGCGAAGAGGTCGTTGCCGTGGCAAGCATGAACTACGACCCCCTGGTCTCCAAGGTTGCCGATGTCATGGGGTCTGGCAGGACGATCCGCAAGCGGGATGTGGAGTAAGTAAACCAGAGCTGCCGCCTTCCTCCAACAGGGAAAGATTAACTCCAAGCAAACCCCACTCCCACCCCCATGTAGCAAACACGCTTGAGCAACTCCCATCGACAGACAAGTGCGAGCTTCCCGTGGCTCTCCCTGTCCATCTGAAACGCAAGCGCATCATTCCCGCATCCTCAAACTGGCTTCTGTTTATTTTCTGTCGGCCTGGCAAAGCACTCTCCACTGTGCAGGGAGGAGTGAGCGTTTGCCTGCAAGTTGGGGTGGTGGCCCTTTGTTCTGCTTCTGAATCAGAGGTGTCCATGGCGGCGGGGGGGGGGGGCATCAAGAAAGTCAAGAGGGCGGCCAGGACTGTTCAATCAAGCCCCATGCATAAAATGGGGTGGGGCTTTGATTGCTGCCATCTTGACTTGTTTGACACCCGCTGGGGATGCCTTGTTCTAAATCTAGGCATAAACCATTCTAATGCGCAGAATCGATATAGACCATAGAATCCTGCTCTTTTGGGCTTAGAACAGGGGCAAGGCAAGGTTTCGGGTGATGGAAGGTGTGCTGTTTTTTATTGTTTTTTATTGGCCTTCTAGGGACTGAAGAGCGGAGTGGCAGAACAGGGACAGAACAATTGTTACCTGATTTTCAGTTTTGATTTGTTTCCCCTTTTTCTGAAAGTTGCTGCTGTGTCCTTGTCTTCTCCACCCCACCCCCACCCCCACATGGCCAAGGCAAATATTTGCACAAGAAATTTGCACTGGTTTTGTTTGATAGTTTGCAGCAGAATTTTGGCACTACAGTTGGGGGGGGGGAATACAAAAAGGCAGCTGGGACTATCTGTGGCTCCAGAGAGCTCAGGCTGCCTCCCCCAGCTTAGAAAGTGGATGATCATATTGAGCATCTCAGCTTCCATTGGGGGAATACGGTGGGACATTTTCATGCTCGTTCTTTAGCAGACACTCCATTTCAGAGAGATGGAAGAGTGAGGGCAACGGATGCTGAAGGTTCAGAAGCGAGAGGGGGGTGATAGGCTGGGTAGAAACTTAATTTTTTTTCAGCACCGAGGAAGGTTACAGTGACTTTCTCTCCCTTTCTCCTTTTACTGCTGCAATTTAAGGCTCTTCATCTGCTATGGCAAGTATGTATGTTTTAGCCAGCATCGTGGCCTTGCAAATGGTGTTTGAGTGGCTGCTTTCAGTTGAGAAGCTCTTACTGTTTTCTAATTCGTGTAAAGGGAGAACCTGTTGCAGAACCGCTCAGTTTTAGATGATTAAGAAGAGCCTTGTGGCTGGTTTGGTGCAGAATTCTGTGTCCTCCAGTGGTCAGCTGGGGGCAACACGCAGACACTTCCATCCATCATCCATCTATTATCTCTCTATCATCTACTGTCTCTGTCTCTGTCTCTCTCATCTATCTCTCTCTGTCTCTCTCTGTCTCTCTCTCTCATCATCTCTGGTGTATTGCCCTGGGGTGTCCACAGGGTATGATTTAAAAAGTTAAGATGCCCCCTACAACAGTGTGATTGAGGGTGTGATGCACAAAAAAACAGGTGGAGCTTCAATTGCACCCTCATGGCCACCCTCCTGACTTTTTCTGCCATGCCCTGCCGTCATCCTGCCCGTGATTCTGGAGATAGCAAACAGCCCTCAAGGCCAGGAGCTGTGAAGGAATAGCAAGCTGACCCTGGGGAAGGAAAGGATAGCCATTAAGGGAGGGGAAACGGCAACCACCCAGAGTCCCCCTAGGGGGAGATGGAGCAGTGATATAAATTGAATTATAAATAAATAAATAAACAAACAAACAAACAAACAAACAAACAAACTCAGTCCTGGGAAGGTGGAAAGCGTGAGGATAACTCCATCTTGATTCTGTTTGGTGTAAGAGGGAGAAACTCTGAGAGGCTTTCAAGACTGAGGGCAGCCCTTCAAGGTAGACCAAGTCAGGAAACAGCCATGGCAGGGATTCCAGAAATTAATTAATATTAATTCTATCTATCATCTGTCTGTCTGTCTGTCTGTCTGTCTGTCTGTCTGTCTGTCTGTCTGTCTGTCTGTCTGTCTGTCTATCTATCTATCTATCTATCTATCTATCTATCTATCTATCTATCTATCTATCTATCTATCTATCTATCAACAGTTATGCTCTTTACTGGTGCAGAGTTAATCACAGAAACTTGAAAGCCTGCCCAGGTTTCTCTCTGTGACCGTTAAAGCTTTTTGTAGCTTTGGGGCAGTTATTAAATTTTAGCTCAACAGGAGAGACTGGAGGACATAACACCAGCCCTGCTGCCTTACGTTCCTGGAGGGAAGGCAGACTATTGATCTAATGGACCAATAATGAAAACAGATCCCCTCTTTTGGCCATGCCCATGCCCATGCCCCCACACACACCTGCACCACCAACACTTCTCCTGCCCAAGAAGTTTCCTGGGTGCCCTGAAGTGCCTTCAGCTGTGCCAGGGGGCAAACGTGGAACAAACTTTGGCTTAGCTGCTGGCTGGTAGATCTGCACGCCTGGCCGGGTCTTTCGGCCAGCACTGACTACTTTCTGCTGGGCTTCAGGGAGGCTGCAATAACCCAGCTGCCTGTTTTGTCTTTCCTACAGAACTGGAGACATGTCCTGGCTAACAGGAAAAGGCTCATAAGAGCCTGGGAATACCTGGTTCCACTTCAGCAGCCACCTTCCTCCGGGCTTGGCGAGCCCGACCCCTTCCCTGTGAATCTCCTCCTGGCTCTTTTCCCTCCGTCTCAAGGATCTCCGCTGGAGCTCATCAGAGGTGGACTTGCACTTTAGCTGCCTGGGATGGTTGTAGAAGCTCCCAGGGTGGAGCTGAAGGAAAGGGGCCCCTTGGGACCCCTGGGCTGCAGAGCTGGCTATGGAGGGCACAGGAGCTGCCAGGCAGAGGGAAGGGAAATGCATGTTGCTTGCACTTTTTGCAGGCTGGCGCAAGGCCCAAGGAGTCAGCTGCCAAGGGTGCTTCGGGACAGGGCGTCGCTTCCTCGGGATGCTGCTTGGCCCCCATCTTGGAGCGCCCTTCCCCTCTCTCTCAAGGCAAGCCCTTTCCTGCTTTTTCTGCAGCACCAAGCGCCGAAATGCCTTTTTGTCTTCTTGCGTCACATGGGCCAGCAGCAAAAGCCTGGGAAGGTCCCTTGGACACCTGGGAAACAAGAACGTGGCCTGAGCAGCTTCCTTTTCTTGCTCCCCAGTGTCTGAACCATCCCTGATCTGCTGGGATGACTGGAACCTGCACATCAATCCTCGGTTCCATCTCCCATTTTTCTTGCCAAACCTGGTGGTGCACTTTAGATTCAGGACCACGTTTGTTCCGCAGGAATGCTGAAGCAGCGCGGAATTCCGCTCTCTGGGCAGTGCGGTTTCTCAATAAATACCTAGGGAAGGATCGCCTTAGCTTTTAATTGAAAGTACATTTACCTTTTAATTAAACCAAGCTTAGTTTTTATTCTGCTCCTGCCCATTTGTTGGAGTGCAGCCTCTGTCATGGAAAGCCAACACCCAACCTGGCCAGAAAAGGTTCTTCTTTTTCCTTCTGGCGCACTTGATTCATGCATCCACACTGGGTAAACTGAGACACGAGTGAAGCAGTCCGGTGCAGTTGAAGCCCCGCTGGTCTTCATGCATGCTGGGCGGAGCTCTGACTGCACCACTGTGTCTACCACCTTTGCTGTTTCTACGACGCCCTCTGGGCACTCCTGTGGCTCACCATTCCCGGTGCACAAACAAGGGCTGGGTTGGGCTGGCCTAACGCAGTCTCTCACTGCATCATGCAGGCCTTCACAATCTCTCCGCTTTTTAAAAATGTTCTTAATAAACTAAATATATGCCACGCATCTATGTATGCACATTCGTCTCCAGTGCTTCTGTCTTGGTGGAAGTAGTGCAGCAGCTGCTGTGGCGTAAAGGGGGCAGGAAATTGGGAAGGGGGAGCAAAGGCACCCGCAGGCCAGCAGCACTCACCTGCGGTCCAGGCAGGGTGCCTTTCGGCTCCACGGAGCCGGCCATTCACCCTGGACGCAGGCTAAACGCGAAGGAGGAGGAGGGAGGGAGGGAGGAAGGCGGGGTTTCCCACCTGGCACCTTCCACTCCTGTTGGACTACAACCTCCATTACGCCCTGCATTCCTGGCTGAAACCATGTTAGGTTGGGAAATGGGAGATGTAGTCCAGGTGTTCCAGATCAAACTTCCTGCTTGCTTCCTTCTTCCGGCTGATGATTCTATGAGAAACACTTGCAGCCCACAAATGGCCCGAGGAGTGGATTTAGTCTGCTGGTGGTGGGGATGCTGCGGCCCAAGGAAGACGTGCCCACTCCGATGGCTGCAGCCTACGTCCCCTCCCCTTCCCTCCCCTCCGTCCCAACACTGGGCACCAGCCTCCCGGCCCGTTGGGCTGGCGCTGCTGGATTGACAGAGCTCTAGGATAGGAGCAGCCGCAGCAAGGCCCCTGGAGAGTGGGGGACCTTCTTCTTAAAAAACAAAACAGTGTTTGCCTTACTAGGCAGAAAAAAGGAAAACATTAGAAAAAGGAAAACAACAACAATATTCTACATATGAGGGCTTCTGTTTTACACAGTTTCAAGTTTCATATGGTGACTGTAAGTCAATATAGTGGTCTGCACATAATCTGCACCTGCACATAAAAAAGAGGCAGAGCTCTTGCTTTTTGGAAACAACGTAAACGTGGCCACCATCGTGACTGCGGACACCCCTGCACCTCATTCATAAATTGCCAGGAACATCAGGTCCTCAAACCACTGAGTAGTTTGGAGCCATAAATGTGTCTTTCCAGTGTTGAAGGACTCCAACCCTAATCTTAATCTTAACTCTACTTAAGGTTAAAAGATTTGTCCTTCAGCGTTGGAAAGAACTCTATATTTTTAAGAGCACTTTCAAAACCAGGGGAGGAGCGGTAAAAGCGAGGCTGCCAAGAAGACCGACAGCAGGCAGTGGAAATGCAGCAGTTCCTGCACCACATCAAAGGAGAGCGGTGCCAGTTGGCTTCGCTGCCAAGGCCAACGAGAACTTAGCGGTAGGGATGGAGCAAGTCACGCTGGCAGGGTCTTTTGCCACGTCATGGTCTGGCAGCCAGCACGTGCCTTCATGTCATCCCAGCAACTCTGTCTTGTAAGTGAAGATTTATAGCTTTTTCAATAAACCACGGTTAAACTAGTTTAGCATGAAGTGTTAGCCAACCTTTAGCACTGAACTAGCCCAACTTCCTTGGACCCTGTGCCCTTTCTCTTGGCACAGCCAGATCCTGTGCAAGTTTACTTTAGGGTTCTAAACAGCAAGTTCCCCTGGTGAACGGGGCTATGCCCAGGGGAGAAATCTGGTGGAACCGTCCTCTGCACCCATCCTCAGGTGGGGCAAAGGGAGAGCGGGCAGGGATGCCATTGGCACTTCTTTCCCCAAAAACCTGAGACCACCATCAACTGCTAGAAGCATACAATTATCAGGTGCACAACAAGGGGATTCATCCTCATTATATTAATACATACAAATGAATTCAAACCCAATGCTATTTTTGTCCTGGCTCCATCTCCTTATTACTTTTGGGAATGTGGCCTATTAATCATTCCTGAGTGAACGGTGAAATTCCTCCTTTGCCATCCTCAACCGAAGGCTTTGGGTGCTAAATCCTGGATCTCAGGCTCTACACAAAGTCTGAGTTGGTCGGGACCTCCATCAACCAACCAACGGGGGGCGGGGGGCGGGGGGAATAACTTTTCCAACCTTTTAAGCAACCAGTTGGGACCTTTGGGTGTGTATTGTCATGAGGCTCACAAGATTGGCTGCAAGACGGCCCACTCCTCTGTTTTGTAACCCCTTGACCTTCAGAAACAGCCATGAAAAGCCTTGCCTAGCCTGAGGGTCAGCTGAGACCCCTTTTCAGTGCTCTAAATGAGGGGCTAAAAAGGGAGCCGATAGAGAGGCTGTTTGTAAGCTGGCAATGTCCGAGTCGCTAAGGCCAGAAAAGCAGCCCTTGTAATGTTCTCCTCCTTCCTGTGTCCTATTTTGGGCACCGCCAGATTAATCAACAGCGGTGGCTGGAATGACAGTTGGGCAGCCTGGCCTGATAATGCGATTAAGCACAGCCGTTCCCACTCTTATGCGATCCAGCTGGGGTGGGGGAGGGTGACAGGACAGAGGGGGGACAGAGTGTGATCCTGCATGGTGGGGCTGCAACTTCACTCTGGATCTCTGGGAGGTTTGGTGACTTTTGGTGACTCTCTCTCCGGCAACACCCGGACCTAGGACAGCAGCATGGCCGAGATCTACCAGCCAGGTACAGGTGGGGGGTTGGGCTGCCAAACAGCCAGGAGGGACTCGCCCCCCCCCCCCCCCTTTGCAAGGAGAGACACCTGCTGCCTGAAGCACTCCTGGGTTCGGGTCTGCCCCCCCCCCCTGCTGAAGGCAGCAGCAGCACGAGGGCTGGACGGTCCTCTCAAGGGCTCCCAGCAGAGAATGGCCTTAGGAGGGGAGTCCCTCCTGCTGTGAGCGATTGCGGGCCAGCTTGGAAAGGAATCAAGGGGCAATCAAGGGGCTGCAGGAGAGTCGGTTGGCAGCTCACCCCAAGGCCAACTCAGCCCAGGCGGAGAGAAATCTTCTGGGAAGAAGCGTTTCTAATCCTGCAGAGAGGCTTTGCCTTAATGAACTTGCTGTAAAGGGGGCTGGAAAATTCATCTTGGTATTTTCAAGGTTCAGCATTTGCTCCAGGCTGGCATGAAAGATCCCTTCCTGAAATCCGTGTAGCCCTTGCCCAGCTGAGGGAGGCTTGATCCCTGCCTGCTGTGGCAGTGGGAAGAAAGAGAACAGGGACCATGTCAGGAGCAGGGGCAACTGCACAAGGCTGAGTGGGTCAAAAAAGTCAAGATGGTGACCACAACTGTGCAATTGAGCTCCTGCTTCTTTTTACATGCACCATCTTGACTTTTTTGACACCCCCTGCCCCCCCCATTCCTGCTGGAAGTACAAGAAACGGCAGTGGGCCCAAATGGAACACCCAGGGTCAAGCGCTGTTGCCTCCTGCTATTTTTGAACTCTTCAGTTACTAGCTGGCCTCCCCTGCATAGCCCCCGGGGTGTCTTAATTCCAGCAGAATTATGGAAGAGGATTGTTGATTATGGGCATGGATATTGGCTAACCTTTTTACTCAAGATGGACCCTTCATTTCCGGGGCCATCAGGTTGCAGTCCAGGATTTTATGCATTTGCTGATTTACGGCTCATCTTTTGTTCGAGAGCTCAGGGTGGCGTTCAAAGTGCTTCCTCCTCCCATTTCCCCCCATAACAATTTAGGCAGTGTAAGAATCCCAGCAAATTAGCACCCAATCAGTTTGCTGCGTATTGTACCCAACCTTTATGCCAGATGCTGCTCTTATGAACCAGTGGAAACTTTGGCAGAACAACAAGTTTACATTAGGGAAAGTGGGCCAGCTTGGGAGCATTGCATTGTCCATCAGCATCTGGCTGAAAAATGTAGCCCGTTCCCTGGGAAAGTCTTTCATAGTCTTCATAGACCTGGAGGCAGCATTTGACTTGATTCCCAGCAGAGATGCCTGCAGATGGGGTCAAAAAAGTCAAGATGGTGACCATAACCATGTGATCAAAGCCCCACCCCCTTTTTACTTGCAATGCACATTAAAAAGGGGCAGAGCTTCAGCTGCATGATTGTGCCACCATATGACTTTTTTTACTCCCTGCAGACACCCGATTCCCAGGAATAGGTCATGGGAAAAATGGATTGCCTCCGCTAGTGACCAACATCTTCTTCCTTTAATCACAATGTAGGTTTGATGTGGTGCTAATTTCCACCCATGTCCATTCAGAAAGGGGCGGAGCTGCATTCTGGCACCCCTCCTTCTCAATGTTTGCATTCGCCCTTTCGTGCAAGCCCTGCCAAGATCTGGGTCCCATCCCCCTCGGTTGGCCAACAGGCCTCTTTCAGTTTGGCTTTGTGCATATGACGCAGCCCTCCTCTCTACACCTCAGGTGGGTCTGAGAAAGCGCACTTGGTCCTTTTTGCAGAGCGCGTGGCTTCATTGCCAGCCATGACAAGACTGAAGCAGTGGCCTTCTCACAAAGTAAGAGAAAAATTCCCCACGGCCCAATTGACGAGTGGAGACCACACGATCTGCTCGAGCCAAGTTTATTTGAACAGGGCTGGGGACAGAGCCCACGGTTCTGCCCACAAACAACCTTTTTGTAGTCGTATAATAAATGCTGACCAGTAATGTCGTCAAATGTCAATCATAGCACGGGTTAGATGTTCTGCTTATAGTGAGATAAGCAGAATAATAAAGTGGAGGTCGGCACTAGTCAGTTTTTGTGGTTAGTTCCCATTTAAAAATACAAGGGCTGGTTTAAGGTAACTCGTGAGCCAGCATCTGCAAATGCCTACGCAAGCTATTAAGGAGGCTTGCTTTTGTTCAGGGGCCTTGGTAGTTGGGAGGGTTTGGCTCAGATATTTGTTCTCGTCCTTCAGAAGTCCTGTTCCATAATGCCTCTCTTAGAAAACTGATGGCGTTTGCATCAACCAAACTGAATCATGCCAACATCTTGGCATCTTTTTTAATGCTTCGACATCCTGGAACAACCATTTCTAAGCTCTATTCCCAATCAATGGGAGAGGGCAGGATGCCATTTTCTGGCACTCTCCTTTCAAGTTAGGATCCGCAGGAAAAATATCACGGCATCGGTGATGATTTTGCACTTCAAATTCCAGCTGTTCTCACCAGTCACCATTTGATGACTTTGGGCTACCCTTATTTGCCAGTCAAAACTTGGTACAGTAGAGGCTTCTCTGGGGGGGCTTGGATTCAGATTCCTGCACTGAACTAGGGGTTCGACATGAGAGCAAAAGGCGTCTTCCGGTGCTCCAGGATTCCATGACTTAACGGTCCATCACAAAACCGAAGGCAATCTAGGAAACTATTTTCTCACTGACAGTGGTTTTTCTGTCCCCTGAAGGCCGCACGATGCTCTCCAGCCTGCCCCTACAGATGCTGCTCTATTTCAACGCCTTCTACTTCCCCTTCTGGGGCCTGTCGGAGGTGATTATGCTGCAGCTGAAGGTAAAGTGCCCACGGGAGGGCTGCTCCAGGTAACGGTCCTCACCCTGCCCGGGATGGAGGAAAGGGCGTTTTTCAGTCCACTCTGCGACTGGAGTCTGCAAACAGGGCTTGTAGCTGGAGGGGCAGAGTCTCCTCAAACACTTGTGCAATGTTCCCTTCAGCTGCGATGCATGGTCTAGTGAGCAGGAGGCTCACATCGGACGTTGCTGAACTAGAACCCTCGCCACAGCTGGCGTGGCCGAGAGCAGATGGGAAATTGGCCTTCAGGAACATCTGGAGGACCTTCTGAGTGCATAGACGATTATGAAGTCTGCACAGCAATGATCCTTTTGTTGCTCAAAGGGCAAATCTAGAACCAAGCGGTGGAAGGAGCAAAGCGGGGCAGCAGAGCTCACCAACACGGGAAACACCCCTTGGCTGCCAAGTAGAAGGGGCAGGAACTTCACCTCTGGGGAAGGTGGAGGGCAGAACCAGACAACCTTCTCTCTGGGAAGCTGCTGTTCCAGCCTTCTGCACAGCAGATCTTGCACCAAGTGGGGCCAGAGCAGAGAAGTACAGAACCCCCAATCCTATGGCTGCTTTCTGACCAGACACTGAGCCACATCAGATCAAGACTAGGCAGCTGCATTTGCACTATATGCTCACCTTGGTTAGGTTAATCTTGGTAAGCTTTTTGCAGATCAGTATATTAGGGGGCGTGGTGGCTCAGCGGGTAAGACGCTAGGCTTGTCGATCAAAAGGTCGCAAGTTCGGAGGTTCGAATCCCTAGCCCCGCTTGACGGAGTGAGCTCCCGCACTAGCCCCAGCTCTTGCCAACCTAGCAATTCGGAAGCATGCAAATGCAAGTAGATGAATAGGTACCACTTCGGTGGGTAGGTAACAGCGTTCCGCGCATCATGCTGGCTACATGACCGCGGAAGCGTTTTCGGACAGCACTGGCTCTTCGGCTAACAAACGGAGATGAGCGCCGGCCCCTAGAGTCGGACACGACTGCACAAATGTGCGGGGGAACCTTTACCTTTTATATTAGGAGAAGCCACAAGGTGGGTTACTGCCAGCCAGTTTAAATGTGTTGCACAGACATAGTTGCTGGTGCTATGATCTGCATGAGATTTGGAAGACATTGCAGAGAAACCAGGGGCTGTTCCTCTTGGAATCCTTCTTCCCGAGGACTTCAGGAAAACCAAATCTCATAAGCCACCAAGCCATTATGCTGAGCGCTTTGGGTTCCTCAGAAGTGTTGGGTTCTCACTGCACTTTTAACTGGGTCAAGAGAAGGGTCATTATCTCATACGAACATGAAAAGTCAGCATGAGGCAGAAGGGTGCCAGCTTACCTTCAAACACCCCTGTATCCTGGAAGAGAGGATTCACTCACTCAGGGCTCAAATTGGGTCTAGAGGACACCAGATCCCCCTACAACCCATCTCTGGTGGCTCCATACTCTATGTTACTTTAGTTTCTTAAAAATGTAAAGAGAAAACATTTCAAGAGGTGGCTAGCCAGCCAAGGATGGCTGCTCCTGATATAATAAGGGCAGCACCCATCCTTACAGCACCAGAAAGTGGGGAAGTGCGATGTGAGGATGCAGCCAGCGAGTCCAGCCTGGGCTGCTGCTGACCTGCAGCTGGAAGAGCCCTAGAGAGGGGTCCTTCCCAGACCCCCTACGAGGCGCAGGCGTGGGACCTGGGGCGCCCCAGGTGTGGGGAGCCACTCCCCTTTCCCGGGAGGCGAGGGCCTCCTGCCTGGCGGCCTCTCCAGCAGCGCCTCTGTGCTGCCCTTGTGCTGGACGAGGCTGGTGGAAAGGGATGGCGGTGGCTTAGCAGGAGGGGCCCCTTGGAAGACCCCCCACCTCTTTTTATGCCTCTACAGCTTGGCCTGCTGCCCACTTACTACCAGTTCCTGCTGGCTGCGGAATTCCTGATGCTTGTCGGGGCTGAACCCTCATGCCTCTACCTTGGATACCTTGGGAATTTGCAAGAAAAGGTGAGAAAAGGCAGGAGAGCAGCTGCCCTCATCTTTCTTTTTTTAAACAAGATTCCTACAGCACCGTAGAGCAGCGTGTCTCAACCTTGGTGGCTTTAAGATGTCTGGACTTCAACTCCCAGAATTCCCCAGCCAGCACATAAAGAGTAGCAGGGCCACCATCTTGACCCTTTTGACTCCCTTCCTGTGAACACTTCTGAAGGACCGGAATCCATTTTCTTCAGATCTACAGAATGAGATCTGGCCTTCTGGATTGTCCTTCAGGAGTAATCATTCTCTTAAATTACTCTCCAAAAATTGAAATACAAAAAGTCAAGGTGGCAGCTGCAATGGTGTGACTGAAACTGATTTTTATGTGCATCACATGAGACACACATAAAAACCAGGTGGGGCTTTGATTGCAGTCGTGGCCACCATCTTGACTTTTTTGACCAGCCCCTGGAGGCACCCAATTCAAGGGCATGTCAGCATTTCCAGAGCAGATGAAAGGCAAGGGAGGGGATGTCTGGAGGCGGCAAACAGTGCCAAGGCCTTCCCTGCCTGGAGGGAGAGGTTGCTGTTCATCCTCCTCAGAGGGCAAGAGAAAGGGCCGATTCCCCCCCCTCCGCAAAATGGCTCTCCTCCTTCTTCAGGCTTATAAAAGGTGAGAAAATCTCTGTTAGGATTTTCACTCTCTTATAAATGTTGAAACGGATGCAAAATTCCACATTTCTAGTATCGCCAGTGGACGTTTTGGGGCAAACCTGCAATTCCGATTTGCTGCTGGAATGTCAATTTTGTCTCAGAATACAAATCCCCGGAGAGAGCTGCTGCCTCTTGGTTACGACCTTCTGGCTCAGCTCGCTCCGAGCGCTTGCTGAGCCTTGAATGTCGCAATGCAAGGTGCTGCTCTGCCTCCGTTTGCGGATACAGTTATACACCATTGCCAAATATCTACCGTTGAAATGAAACCGTTTGGGGTCCCCGAGGCAGCCGGCCTTGAATGAAACAGAAGCGGCTGCAGGGTTGTCGCATGGGGCAGCCGTACACGCCGAAAAGGGGCGGAGCTTCGACTGCATGGGCAAAGCTGCCATCTTACCTTTTTTGACCCTCCTGGTGGATGTATCTGGCGAATTTTCAAAGCACGTTCAATTAATCTGAAGTATCGAGTCACAGAAGAACATGAAGAGGAGCAGACTTGGTTGGCTGCGCTAGGGCAGCAGGGGTGCCCAGGGGCTTCTGAGATTCAGTCTGGGGTGAGTTTAGGGGCCACGCTAGTCCCTGAGAGGTGAACGCTGCGCGGAACCGTTCCCCACATGGGCTCCTGCAGGTTCCAGAGCTGGCTGGGCTCCTCCTCCTGTCCTTCCTAATCGAGATGCCCGTCCTGCTGTTCATCCTGACGGACAATCACGTGATCCAGGCGCCCCTGGAAATGGCAGTGCATGGGGTCCTCCTCTTCTTCCTCGCCTCGGAGGTTGTGGCAGCCTCCTGGGCCCTCAAATTCATGGCCAAGCACCTGGCCATGCAGTTCTACCTGATGCAGTTTGAAGAGCGGCCAGACAGGGTCAGGCACCGGGAGCCGCGTGGGGGAAACCAGGCCTCCCTCAGCTCTGAACCTGCCCCCCTTCCTGTGCAGTGGCACTAACAGTCCGCTTCCTGCAATAAAGATGAATTCCTGCAAGCCGAAGAGAACCAGGGCCATGGAAATGAGGGGACGGGCCAAAACTAAAACGGACTTTGGACCAGGGATGGGGTGGACTCTTAATGTCGGTTTCTCTTAGTTTCTCCTTCTGGTTAAGTCTGTTAATTTGAGTTTTGCTAGTTTTTCATTTCTGCAAATCCAACATTTGGGGTGTCTCTCAATTTCCCATTTTTGCAAATCCATCAAGTATGGTTCCTGGATCTTGAGGAGATTTTTCAAAAGCTCACATTAAATTTCTGGTGGCTTGACCCTCCTGTCCAGTTTTCACCTACTCTAAACAGCAGTGATTTTCCAGAGTCTGGGGGTGGGGGGTGGGGGTGGGGAAGGGCCCCTTCTCCCAACTGAAAATGTTCAAACAGAAATGCTAGCTAGGCGCCAGCGTCTCCTCTTTCAGACAGGCGCTTGTCTGCCAAAGGTCCATTTCCTCCTTGTAAGTCATCTGGTTTCAAAGTGATGTTGACTTTGGCTTTTGGGGGCTTTGCCTGCAAAACAGACATGGGAGGAGTGAAGGCTGGGAGGCCGCTCAGCTGGTGCTGCAGCCCAGGAAAGGCTTCCAGAGGAGGGAGCACCAGGGGGCGGGCAGCACCTCACCCCCCTCCTGCTTGGGGAGGGCTCTTCAAGACCCTCCCTGTCCTCTCCCCCGCTGGCTGGAGCAGTCTTTCCCAACCTCGGCAACTTTGAGCTGTGTGGGGAACTCTGGGACTTGAAGTCCACACAGCTTAAAGTTGCCGAGGTCGAGAAAGACTGGGCTGGAGGAAGCCCAGCTCAGAGTTTCTGAGGGAGGGGATGTGGAGTTCTCGGTGGAGGCGGCTTGGGAGTGGAAGGGAAGCTACGCAAAACCCAGCAATCCAAGGAACACAGTCCCAATTCTGCGAAATTAGTGAACACCTCAGAGCACCTGAGAGGAGGGCTGGTCCTCTGGATTCTGGTGAACATCTGAAGCATCCCTCCCCAATGGCCAACTGCTGGAGCACCATAGATTCTCCACCCCTGATTTCATATTTATTTATGGCTTGGACTTCACTGCCCACTGCCCACGGAAGAGAGAACAAATCTTCCCTAGCAATGCAGGGAACATTTAGGCAACCTCTTCTCCCCGCCCCTCCCCTTCCTCCGAGGTAATGCTGATCCTCACACAACAGCCTCAACACAAGGAATGCAAGCAGTGTATCCTCCGCCTCGGGCCCCAATGCCAAGGGGCATTTCATGGGGCAGAGCTGCATGGGGCAAACAGAAGCCGTGTGTTTGCAACAAACACCCTGTTGGGAGTGAAAGCAAATTCAAAGGGAGCAATGCACATGTACCTGCACGCGCGCACACACACACACAGAGATACTTTTTCACACTTTGACTTCTTGTTACCTCCTCATACTTCTCACTCGGATAAAATTTGGCTTTAGTGTCAAAGTACAACAGAACAAGGTCACAAAATACAGCACCCTGGAAACATAAAAGGTCCCATTTAACGCAAGACATTACATTATTTAATGCTTTAAAATGTACTGAATTAAAGAAATAGGGCTTTAACACTGCTGTGGGCCCAAGGATGCTCACAGAAAGAGAATGTGTTCCTGAAATTCCTTTAAAGGGGAAGAGAAGCTCCATGAAATGTTCCTGGCTGGAGTATGTGTGTGGGGGTGGGGTGCCTTTTTAGTGAAGAGGCGGCCAAGTGGTGCCAGTGCGAATGGTCCATCTGTCTACAGTCCTCTCTCCAGGGCCCTGGAGCCTCCCTCCCTTCCACTCAGTTCAGAGGGGAATCTTTCTAGAGGGTTCTTTTCAGATTGGGGAGGGTGGGCAGCCAGGGAAATCCTGGCCGGGAAAATTTAGAAGTTAAATGAATATTAATATTACTACTTAATTAATGTAATTCCCCCTCTACTTTTTGAATCCTTCTATGTGGCTCTTCTCCACTTTTGCAGCACAGCCCCTTAAATGCTAGTCAAAGGCTAGCCCTAACTCTTAGCCAAGAAAACCTATACACCTCATTAACCCTGGTTTACAGTCCACAATAGCTGGACCCATATCATATGCCATTAACCCTGGTTTCAGGTCACAAAAGCTGGATCACATCACCTGTGATGCTAAAGGTAAACAAAGCCTAAAATCAGCAACGTGCAAACCGGCTGCTCTCTCTGGGCAGTGATGGGCTTAAAGAACCTCGAGCCACTGGGATGCCCCCTGGGTAGGCTACACGGTGCCCCCTTTGAAGAAGCTGGGCTCCGGGGCTGCCTGGCCCGTCTCAGGCGCAGGGGTCACTCGAGCTCCCTCCTGGGCCTGGATGCTGGCGCCGGAGAACCGAGAGGAGGCAGTGTTACCCAGCTTTAAGGAAAGACGCCTCTGTAGCCTGCATTTACTTTTCCCATGTTACCACACATTTTAAAGAACTATGGGCAGTGCTGGGGGGGTGGGGGCAGAAAGGCCCAAAAGAAGAGGAGGGGGGAGAGGCGTGCTGGGGGCAGAGAGAAAGAGCAGCTGCCTGTGGAATGGTGGGAGACACGCTGAGGGTGGAGACCCCAGGAGGGTGTCCACGTGGTCCCCAGGCAGCCCGGGCGCTCTCGGATGATGCCTTGGGGAGCAAAGCCGAATGTTTGCACGAGGAGGGGGACTTCCTGCCTCGTCTTGGGGGCTCCTTGGGCCAGTCTGAGTCAGCAGAGACCTCCCCCCATCTCAGCATGAGCCTCCCTCCTCAGTCCCCTGATCCCTTCCAAGGCAACAGAGAACAGGCTGCCTTCAGCCTGTCTGGGAGCAAGGGAGGGAAAAACGATGGGCTGGGAGAGATAAAGGCAGTGTTGTGGGCACAGGGCAGAAAAACACGTTGCTGAGCACGTCTGTGCTGCCGTTAAGGGCAAGTGGCCACTTATTCACCAGAGATTCTAGGCGGGCATACTCACCGCTCCAAGGAACGCAATCCCTGCACCCAAGTTGACCGCCGTGGGTATGAGGCCAAATTTTCCTGCCTGAGTAAGGAAATGGAGGAAGAGAGAGAACTACCTGAGAAGTGTCCACGTTACAGAGATGTGGCTGCAAAGGAAGGCAAATGCTTTTCCAGATGACATGAGTAAAGTGTTGTTTCCAAAACACGGGAAGATATCCGCTTGGTTCTGCACTGGCCAGGTCTTACTTAGCATGTTTTCTTGTGTTTGGGCACGATATGGTTTCTGGGTTCACGAAACATCAGACCCTGGATTTGGATTAACTAAATGCAATTCCAGCATTTAAATATCATACTAGGCCTACGCAAATAAACCATAATTATGGCTCAACATTATGGCCTGGTCCACACAACCCGCTAAGAAAAGAGCTAAGTTCTCACCGCACACTGAACCAGGAGCTACGCAATCTCAGTTAAGCCTAGCTTAGCCTGCTGCACGGATCCTATCTTTTCAGAAAGACTCAGACAGAAACAGGGCAATGAGAATCACCAGGAGAAAGCCTAGGAGAGACTCTTGGGACTGGGCGTGCCCGGCTGAGGTGGGGATACACTCGCCCTAGTCAAGCACCAGAAGGACCACGACCTGCTGGGCTCCTATAAACTGACCGACTGGAGAGGGCGCTGGCTTTGAGGGAAAGCACCAGGCCAGGGAAGGGTGGTCAGTATTAAGTGGATGTGGATTTTCTAGGTTCGGGGCCTGGACCTTTCCTGGTTCTATCTGGAAATGCTACTGCAGATCAACATGGGAGCTTCTGCTGCACACAAAGTCAGGTGGAGCTGTGGCTCATCTCACAATTTATATCGTAGTACTTTCGTTTATTATGAGAATATAACTAAGCACAGTACAGGCCTAGAATAAAATAACAATACAGTAATACATTAGAATTAATCATAGCATCATAACATATAGCCTCTGTACATTTAAAATGACAAGCAAGAATTACTGTTTTTTAAATCAACTTTGTAAAGGCCTATAAAAAAGGGGCTTTAGTGCTTTTTTAAACTTCAAGTGACCCGTTTCCAGACGTAGGCCTGGTGGGAGTCTATTCCACGGAAGGGGGGGCAGAGGAGAGAAGGCTCTCCACTGCGATGGGGCTACTCATTCAACTGAAATCCTCCTTTCATCCAGGAGCAAAAGGTGAGGCCCACAACTCCTGGAGAGGGAGTTGGGCCGACCGCCGAGTGATCTGCACATGAGGCTCCGTGGTGCGAGATGGATTTGGAGTGGGGTCTTCCTGGTCCAAATCCGGCCCCTTCGCCGCTATGCTGAACTACTGCCAGTCCTAGGGCTGCTAGTTCCAAAGTCTTGGGGGATGGCCAGGATTGGGGGCTGCTTCTCTGAGCCAGCCCAGGCCACAGCTTTCAACCAAAAAAATTGGGGGGGGGGATTTAGGGAGGCAGGCAGCTTAGCTTCCCAACTACAAGCTTCTTGTCTCCTTCCCTCCTCGCCCAAGATGAGCAAAGCAAAGCACCAGGAATGAAACGTCTACAGACACCCTTGGCTTATGTCTCTGGCCCTTGTGTGCACTTGAGTCTTCACCTGTGTTGCTGCGTTTGCTGCAAGACAAGCAAAGGAAGAGCGAGGGCTGGCAAAAGCTGGACAGAACCTCGGCAAGAATGGGGAGAAACAGGGACACCCAGCGAGTTGGGAGAGGCGGGAACCTTCTTGGGTGGGAAAGAAGGGATTTGGACCTATGGAGAAGGAGTCAGGTGCCCCCCAACTCTGGCTACGGGAATCCTCTGGGGATCATGACCCCGCAGTGCCTTACCTGGCCCAGGACCAAAATGTCAAAACGGATGCCATAGAGTTTCAGCAAGCTCCTGGAGAGACCGTGCACTGGATCCTGATAATAGGTGGCAGTTCTGCGTGAAGAAGAAAAAGACCCACCGGAGGAATGAGAAAGCAGCTTGCAAAAGTCTGGAAACAGTGTTGGGAGGTGGGCTCAGGCAGCCCCCTCTGCCAGGGTGGTCGGTCTGCTGCTTGCTCCTGCAAGTCTGGCCTTTGCCGGTGGCAGGGCCTCACAGCCGAACCCGGGTACGGTTATGGCATCAGGTAGGAGGCAGCCACGTCCAATTGACGAGGCACGTGGCCCGCTCCGCTCTTGCACCAGCCTTGTTCCTTTGGCAGGAAGGGGTCCTAGGAGATTGCACCCCAGACTGAGCTTCCTGAGAAGCCCAGCTTTCATTTTAAAAGAAAAGCAAAGCAAATGCCTAGTTCTTATCACTCTCAAGATGGGGCTGGAAGCATGTGAGCAATCCGCGGTGAACTCTCAGTTGTCTAAAGAATGCTCAAAGGAGAAAGAGGAGTGGGGACACTGAGGTCACTGTTGTTTAATGGGGTGTTCTATGACTAACAAAAGCAGCAAATGTTATGAGAAAAAGTAAATATTGCAATGGGTTATCACTGCCGGCCACCCATGGCATTTCGCACTGTGTTGGCAATCCATTCACCCCACCCGGGCCCTGCTGAGTCTCCCACCTGAAATTGAACGCCTTCTCCAGGAGGCGGAAGGAGTAGCGGGGCCGGCATTCCGATGGAGGCTGGTCGAAGTCGCAGTCCCAGCCGACCTGCAGGCCAAGGGCTCCCCCCTGCCCAGGATCCACAAAATCCCCCGCAAGGGCAGCAGCATCAGGAGGAAAAGGGCATGGGGCCCATTAGCAACAAGCACCAGAAACGGAGTGCTTTGGATGGCAGGAAACTATGGCTGCCAGTTCCCCGGTGCCCCAAGCGGTGGGACATCTCAAGGGGCTTCATCTTTGTTTGGAAAGTTTGCAGGGATGGCTTTACTACTTACTCTATTGACAAAAGCAAACAAAGCAGAAGACGGTTGTAAGGAATAGCAGGCAACCCTTTAAGGGCAGAACAGCCCCCTCATCTCAGATTTGCAGAGACAGAGGCACTGCCTAGCACACTAAAGCCTTCTGACAACTCACCCCTCTCCCTGGCTCTCCCACGCTGACTCCCCAAATGGCCAAACGCTGCCTTTCCTTCCCACAGGTCACCCAAACTGAACTGCTGCCGTTTTCCAACGTGTGCGTGTACGTTTGCATGCGCACGCATGAAGAGGACAGGAAGCATATGTAGGTTGACTGCACTAAGCTACTGTTTGCTTATTTATTCAATATCATTAACTAGGTTTGCATAGCTAAAGTTAAACAAAACAAAACATATCATGGTCTAACATGATGTGTGAACTCACCACTGTGCATGAGTATGGGTACATGCATATAACCTTCCTTAAGGGACTCCTTCCTTCCTTCCTTCCTTCCTTCCTTCCTTCCTTCCTTCTTTATTTTTCAAATTTATCCCCGCCCATCTCCTGGAATAGGGACTCTCAAGATTTACAATTTAAACCCAAACCTGATTCACACATTGTGCTAAGCAAACCTACCTGATCCAGGCTGCAAAAAAAATCCAGATGAGCCCTAGATGGCACAAAAGAGATGCAGAAAACTCTAGCCTGCTGCTGCCATCTAGTGGCCACCTCGAGTTTTGCAGCTCAGGTACGGTAGCCCTGGCTAAGTCATAATGAAGTTTGCTTCACGCGGATTCAGCATGAAGCGTAAGTCAGACACTACTGTATTTGGAAACCTCGGAGCTGCAGGCTAGACTGTGAAGTCAAATAACATTTCAGAAGGCAGTGGCAAACTGTCCTTGTACTGTTACCAAGAAAACTGCAGGGATGTATCCTTGAAATTTCCAGGAGTCAAGCTTGACTGGAGTTTGCTAATTTTTCTGAACTCTTACCCAGTAATCCAACAAGTGGATGTTCAGGGCACCCAGTACAGTGGAGGCCAACGCACCCTGCAATCAGTTCCTGCCCCACTAAGGTGGTTAATCGGCGGTACAGAATGAAGCTGTGGAGGCCCCTGCTGGCCTGCCAGAGAGGCTCCTGTGCTCACTGCCCTTGGCAAGAACTGTCTGGGAAAGGGAAGAGCCCCTGCCTCCCCAAAGCACACACCCCCACTCTGGGAGAGGCATCCAAGAAGGCTGCTGATCAGCTCCGGAGGAGAACCCACCCGGACGGCCAGCTCATCAAATCTTCCTCCCGCTGCGCTGGCCATGTCCCGAAGGCGGAAGACGGGGCAGGAAGGGCTTTCACCGTCGCTGTACCGACACTCCTTGAAGTAGGTATCGTCCGTTGTCTCCAAAACATTGGTCCTAAGGGAAAACACAGGAACGGCCAACGTTTTGCAAAAGCAGCGCAGCGGCGTCACTGAGAGAGAGACCGACCTCTGGGCCAAGGGTCGGAAATGGCGGCTCGCGAGCCAGATGCGGCTCTTTGGCCCCTTGAGTGTGGCTCTTCTGCAGCTGAACTCACCCCCGCCCCTTTCACGCGATTGGATCCCGCCCCCAAACTCTTACGCTCTTACGCGCTCTCGCTCTCCAAGGCCGGGGCCACCCGCAGCCGCCCACACCTCGCGCATGGGGTTCTGCTGAGTTGCATTCTCCCCCACATAGAAGCGGTGCCCGGGCCGCCTTTCGGGATGGGGCGCCCAGCCCGGCTGCGCTCTCTTGGCATCTCGGGCGACTGTAGCGACCGGAGGCGGCCAAGGGGAGAGCAGGCGGCTCTTCGCCCTCGGCGCGCCGCGGGACCAGACGAGCCTCCGACTGCTGCTTCCTGCGCCCGTGGCCTCTTCGCTGCCGCCGCCGCCCGCCTCGCCTCTGCCGCTCTCCGCTTCTCCGCAAAGCTCCCGGTTGATCTTAATGTTTCCTTTTCCTCCCCTTCAATATGTTCCAGCAAGCGAGGGGGAAGCGGAGAGCGGCAGAGACGAGGCGGGCGGCGGCGGCAGCGAAGAGGCCACGGGCGCAGGAAGCAGCAGCCGGAGGCTCGTCTGGCCCCGCGGCACGCCGAGGGCGAAGAGCCGCCCGCTCTCCCCTTGGCCGCCTCCGGTCGCTACAGTCGCCCTGGCATCTCCCTTTGGCCTGCCGTCCGCGGCCCCTGCCCCCGCCCCAGCCCTGTCCCCCCCCGCCTCCCTCCCTGCAGGCGGCGGACAAACTCGGCGAGGAAGCCCACGATGGCGGCTTCCCTCCCGCACGCACGCCCAGGCTTGGCTGCGGAGCTCAGCTCAGGAGAGGCGGCGGGAAGGAGGGAGCGTCGCGGAGCATGTGCAGAGGGCTCCACTGGGCTCCGCGGCGTTCCCGGGCAGGCGCGCGTGGCCGGGTCGGGGATCGCAGCGCCGCTCGTTTGGGAAGCGGCTACGATCCCGAGGTGGGCTGGGAAGGGGGAGGAATTGCGTCTGCGGGGCTGTGATTTGGATCTCTCCCTCTGCCACTTCGCAGATGCCTTGGGTTGTGTGGGTGGCCCCGGCCTTGGAGAGCTGGAGTGCAGCGGGATGGGAGCGTCACCGGCTGCCCGCAAGGACCGGCCATGGAAGGTGAGTGAGGGCCGGGGCGGCCGGCCAAGCGCAGCGCAGCCCTGTATCTTACCCTTCCACGCGATTGGATCCCGCCCCCAAACCCCGCTCCCTTCCACGCAATTGGCTCCCGCCCATAAACCCCGCCCCCTTCCACGCGATTGGCCCCCGCCCGCAAACCCCACCCCCTGGCTCTCGAGCATGTCAAAATGTCCTCGAGCATGTCAAAATGGCTCCCGGCATAAAAAAGTTTGCCGACCCCTGCTCTGGGCTGAGAAAGAAATGGCAGAATCTCAGAAGGGTATGACAGACAAGCAAATGGATATGTTGAGCCTCAGGGAGAAGGACAGCGAGCCCTTCCTCCTTGCGGTCTAGAAAAAGAGGCTGACGTGACTCTCAGGAATTAATTCATCCGCGTTTGGGCTTACCCGGTTTCCAAGATTCTGTCTTCTAATCATGCAATCTAAGGAGAGATCTACTGTGAATCAGCCTTCCTGGGCTGCTCTCTGCTGTTGGGGGCCTGGCCATCACAGCCGGAGGGCTGAGCATCTTTCCAGCCGTCCCTCTCCCCTCATTTCTGAATGCTCTGAGCCCCTTTTCCCCGCCAGGCCAGGCAGGATTTGGCAGGAAAGAGGCACAGCAGGCAAACCCCCAGGGCTCAGAGGCGCGGCTGCTGCTCCTGCCCATCAGCACCAGTTGAAGGTTTTGGCCCTTACCTGGAGAGGTTAAACTTGGTAAAGTGGGCGGTGATTTTAACGAAGAGCGTGAAATTCCCTGCTTCCGCCAGAAGTGGTTTCCTGGGTGGAGAAAGAAGAAGTGGGGCTGTGAATGAAGGTATTCATTGCAAGGATGGAACAGCTGGCTATTTTTACATCCTTTGGGTGGTCAGTTAAGCTAGTCCCACTAGTCTTTCTAGGTGGAGTTGGTGACAGATAACTGATAGGTTCAGGGTTGTCTGGCTGTGTGTGTGTGTAAAAAAAAAGTCAAGAGGACAGCCGCAACTGGGCAACTGAAGCCCTGACCCCCAACTTGCATAAAAACAAGCCAGGGCTTTGATTGCCCGATTGTGGCTGCCCTCCCGGCCTTTCTGACTCCCCCACCCTGCGGATGCTCCAGGATGGATTTCTGTCCTGCAGACAGGCAAAAGTTTTTTGAAGGCAGATTAAAATGGAATGGTTCCTAATGGTGTAGATGCACAACTTCATTTTGCTCTTGCTTAAGTCAATTTTGGAGGGTTTTGTATAGTTGGAAAACCTGCACAGCCTATCAGCCAGACAAGACAGCTGATCCAGTGAATGCAGAGTGATGACTTTTGAAAAGCACTTTCCTCTTTCTTCACACCTATTGTCTGCTTGCCTTCTTTACAACTTTGGTTGGCTGGATGCTTCCTCCAAATATGATAGTCTGCAATCTCTGAAAATTCTAACCTCAGATTCTGGGAGTTGTAGTCCTATAGGCCCGAAGGCTGAGGTCAGGAAAGGCTGCTCTAGTGATGGTGGTGAGCCAGAAACAAGGAGGATAACTTTAGTACCTAGGCAAGGCTCCATATTCCACTGGACACCACCCGTAGATCTCACAGCTGCTATGGGAGGCATTAAATTGGACACACTTCCCAGTTTTTATACCTGCAAGAGAAAGAATTCTCAGGTACACATTTCTTTGACTGGGTTCATAGCTCTTATCCCCTGTCCACCCAATTATATCCTGCTGGGTGTCCAATAGGAGGCTGCAGATTCTTTGCAAGAGGTTTTGCAACAAAGAAAGAATCAGAGAAGAGAGCAGGGCAGTCAAGCAGCTTTTTCACACAGAGAACCTCCTGGGTTCAAATTCTTGGCATCTCTGGTTCAAGCCCCCGGTTGTCTGAGGAGGCCAACCCCTTCCCTGGTACAATGTCCTGAAGGGGAAAGGAGCTGCCAGATGAACCCGAGAGCAGAGGGCAGATTGGCCCCAGAGCAGGCATCAGTGGGGTTACCGTTTCCATGGACAACAGGCTCTCCTGCAAAACAGTCCAAATCTTGCCTGCAATTTCCATCAAGAATAGAGGGATGCTGCAAAAGACAGAGACAAGGAACTCCTGTGAGTTTTGTACTCACACAGGCAGATCCACTCTAAAAACTGCTATTGGCATTTGGTTTTTTTTTTCTATACCATTTGAGCAGTTGTGAAAATATAAACAAACACTATCCTGTCTGATGTGGGCGTGGTGGCTCAGCGGGTAAGACACCAGGCTTGTCGATCGGAAAATTGCAAGTTCGAGACCCTAGCCCCGCGTGATGGAGTGAGCTTCTGCACTTGCCCCAGCTCTTGCCAACCTAGCAATTCGAAAGCATGCAAATGCAAGTAGATTAATAGGTACCACTTCAGTGGGAAGGTAACAGCATTCCGCATTCGTCATGCCAGCCACATGATCGCGGAAGTGTCTTCGGACAACGCTGGCTCTTTGGCTAACAATGGCCATTCAGGAAATGGCTGCCATGGGGGGACACAGCCCTCTACTGTACTGATGGATCAAAATACCACGCAACCCTTCTAGCCTCCCAGCTCCTGTTTCCATGGGAATTTTTCCTAATTTCTCATGTTACACATGTCCTTTTTCTGGACCACAGGCACATTTCCAAACAAGGCACTGAGCTGCAGTTGCCAGCCACTGCTCCTGTTGATCCTATGGAAGGTTGCTTTGCTCACACAGTCATGTCCACCACCTTGACTTTTTTTAAACTGCCCCCCCCCCCCCCCCGCCATGGCTGTCCCTGCCTTTGTATTTTCTAAGAATGGTTTGGGGCTCCAAAAGCATTCCTAGAAATAAAGATGATGCAGGTTCGTAGCATGCCAGCCTCTCATTTTTCAACAATATACTTTTTTAAAAAGTGCAGAATGTCAGGTAAGACAGGGAGCCTGGCAGAAACCAGGGGAAGCTCCAGTGGCCGGCCTTCCTTCCTTCCTTCCTTCCTTCCTTCCTTCCTTCCTTCCTTCCTTCCTTCCTTCCTTCCTTCCTTCCCTTTCCTTCCTTCCTTCCTTCCTTCCTTCCTTCCTTCCCTCCCTCCTTCCTTCCTTCCTTCCTTCCTTCCTTCCTTCCTTCGTCCCTCCCTCCCTCCCTCATTTATCCATCCATCCATCCATCCATTTATAATTTACATTTCTAAAGCTGTCCAGTGAGAGCCAGTCTGGTGTCGTGGTGAAGGCATCAGGCTACAAACCGGGAGACCATGAGTTCTAGTCCCGCCTTAGGCACAAAGCCGGCTGGGTGACCTTGGGCCAGTCCCTCTCTCAGCCCTGGGAAGGAGGCAATGGCAAACTTCTGAAAAACCTTGCCAAGAAAACTGCAGGGACTTGTCCAGGAAGTCTCCAAGAATCGGACACAATTGAACAGATTGAGAAAAAAAGCCGTCCAGCTTCTTGACGACCCGGGGGAGGCGGGTACACAAATTTATAACCAAGGAAACAGAATCATTACGTTGGTACCTACCTCTGGGCATAAGCCTTCCACTTGCTTCGGAGTTGCAATGAAGTTGGTCACCACAAAGAAGACATTTTCTCCCTAAGTTTCACAATACATGCTTTTAGGTTTTTTCACAATACATTGTGCACTGGACAGAGCCATGGGCTGGGTCTCGGCTCAACATGTGGCTCAAAATGTCTGGGATGGATCCAGAGATAATTATGAGATGAGATCTCTAGAAACCAGTGGAATGTCAGTTAATCACCCCTGATTCCAATGGGTCTACTCCCTGGTAGGGTTCCCATACTGCATTCAGTTTGATGCCTCCGCAGCCACCTTTTAAAAAATTGCCTTCCTGCTATACTATTTAAAAGGCAATAAATACAATAGAGAATTTGCATCAAATTCCTCAAGGGCAATTAAAACTTACAAAGCAATAAACCAGAAGGTGGAAATACTACCATAATCTGACTGCTAGTTCAAGAGAATCTCAGCACTCACAAAACATTTTTTCAAGAACACAGATGGACAATTATACCAAAAGGTGGATTTGGTATAACCCTAACCCTAACCCTAACTAAAAAACATATTTTAGCCTAGTGTGCTTAGCTGATGTTTCAGCATGTAGTATAAATGAAGATTAATTTGAATAATCCCATAAACCAAGATTAAGTTAACCATGGATAACTATGATGTGGGCTTACAATTTTTTCACATTTTGGAACGCCACATTTCATGGTCATGTTGGTCTTCTCCTTCTCCTTTTCCTGCGATATAATCCACACTTTATTCTGTTTGTGTAAAGACACCCATAACCACCTTCCTGCTTGTCCTCGTGGGGGCAGTTTGTTGGTCCGTTTGCCACGGCCTGATCTGATGTCCTCAGGAGTGAAAAGCATACCTGTGGAGGTTTCGTGTAATCTGCCACATCCCACAGCCTGTCTCCTAGTTCTGTAATGTGTGTGACCGAAGTGCCTTTCAGCTTGGTGACTACAGAGATGTGGGGATTGGTGTCCTTCTCCTGGTAACCCTTCTTGGCTAGAAGCACCCACCTGCAATGCAGCAGAAGGTATAAGCAGCCAAAAAGGAAACAGAGTCCCCAGATGAGCCATGTGGGACCACTGAGCTTAGGAGCCTGGAACAGTCCCCAGGGCATTCGAAGACAATTGAAAGGAGTGGGGCCCTTTCTCTGGGGGACTCTGGTGGGGAACCTCTGCTCAAAAGGTTCACCATGCTGAATGCCCTTGAGATTGGCCTCTTCTGAGGTTTACAAAGAATTAGAGAACTGGAAGAGGACAATGACGCCACTGAGTGCAGGCATCCAGGTTAAAGAGCCATGACCATTTAGACTCTCCTTGAACACAACCAGTGAAGTGAAGCCTGCCATGACTTTCAAAAGGTAGTTCTGTTGTCAAATTGTTGTGTTGGTGGTGGCTATTTGTCGTATTTGTAACTTCAGCAATTCGGCTCAGAAATGGAAGACTTTAGCATAAATTCTCATTCCTACATCCTAAATTAAGTAAGCTTCTACCTCTGGTTCATGAGTGCTAGTGTGTCCATGGACATCTCCCTTGGTGGCCTCCAAGTTTGCTGCCTGTGACTAATTTTAAATTTTTAAGAAGAGGATCTGTTGCAAAGCAAAACATTGACCTCTAGCATCATCATCATTGAGAAGAATACCTCTGGCCCAGAAGGTCTTCTTGGGAAAATAAAATGATGAGTATGTGTTAGCGTGTCTGCAGGACGGGGTCAAAAAGTCAAGATGGTGGCCGTGATGGCACAATGGGAGCCCTGCTCTTTTTCTTACATGCAGCATGCATTAAAAAGCAGTGGGGCTTCGATCACACAGTCATGATCACCATCTTAACTTTCTTGACACCCCCCTCCCTCCCCAGACATCCCTGATATGTGCTCACCTGCACACAAACTTATCTGGTAGTGACCAGAGGAATCCTGGAGGCTGCAACTTCAATTTGCTTTACTGAATTATCGGGGCTCACATGACATATAAACATAGTATATGAGCCCCCTAATAAGCAAGACACATTTTGAAGTAGTATGTTGCATTAACCCAGTAAATATGACAATATATTACATATGGGTTGAGTTTGCACAACACACTAAATCCTAAATCTGGTTGAATGAAACGTAATTGGTGTATTCACCAACTCCCCCAGAGTTCCCTGTTGGGGGAGATGGGCGGTTATATTAAATAAATAAATAAATAAATAAATAAATAAATAAATAAATAAATAAATAAATAAATAAATAAATAAATAAATAAATAAATAAATAAATAAATATGTTATGCTCAAATAAAAACCTCTTCTGGTTCAGTAGGATGGCCTTGTTCACACCACAGGCAGAGAGGAGTGGGATCACTCAATACAGTATTAGGTACTAGATCTGAACTGCAAAACGTGAACAACCACTAGGTGGCAGCACTCACACAACGCGCCAAAGCACAGACCACCCACTCCCCTTTTATTCTAGTCTAGCATGCTGTCAGAACCCAGAAGTAGTGCAGGATCATGTTAGAAGAGCTATTATCAGTGTCCTGAATTCCTGACATTTCCAGATCTTCTTGTCAGTGTTTTTTCTATAATAGCAAATAGAGAAGTCTCTCTATCCCAAGATGTGCCATGCCTGCAGCCAATGCGGCTGTTAACTTCTGCTGCAATGCAGAATCACGAGCAATGACCTAGAAATGCAGATGACTCATATTTCTGTAGGAGAGCATCAATGTCCCTCTCTTTCCTTACCCCAAAATATAGCCAAGGATTCCGAGTTGGATCAGACGGTACAAGAGCCCAACTTTTCTGTTCCTGATCACTGCAAATTTCTCTGTTTTGTAATCCAAAAGGCCAGAGCAAGCATTGATCCAAGGATTCTCCATTGCTGGCTGGTGAAGACTGGCAGCAGCTGACAGCAGCAGCAGCAGCACCTCTTGGTCACCTGCCAGCTGGTGCTTAAGAAGCAAAGAAGCAACTTTCCAAGATGCCTCAGGCACTTTCCCTGGACTGTGGCCAGGTGCCTATTCAACCAGCAACAAGGCATTCCTAGTGGACATTCCTAGAAATGCCAGGAGTGGAAGTCCACAATCCTGGAAGGTCACCAGTTGGAGCAGGCTGGTCTGAGACAATAACAACTGTCAGCATCTCCCTCCTCCAATGCAAGAGGGAAGTTGCAAGGACTACCATCCTGCTAAAATTGGGGCCGGCTGAGGCAAGCGGCTGTATTGCTGGCATGGCCCAGTTTGGCGGCAATTTCATCTTTTGGGGTGCAGCTGTTTTAAGCACCAGCCAAGGAGTCCTTGCGGTCACCCCGTTTGCTTCTGAAATAAGCCAGAAATGCCTGGATTCCCTCAACACCCTGAGCCAAACTCAAAGAAACCACATTAAGGTTTGACGCTATCTGTGAATCCAGTTTTCTTCTCTCTAGGGACACCAGGTTGGATCTCATTTGTTTTCCTGTCCCATTGGCTGCGCTACAGCTTTTGTACACTGCTTAGAGTCAGTTGAATGAAGCAGTTGATAAATTAGTAATAAAGTTGTTGGTTTTCATAGCCTTTGTCCCACTTTGTTGCAGGGTCAGCTCGTTTTTGCCTTGCGCTGGCCTAGTTCTTGCATCAAAACATGAAGCAATGAGTTTTGCTATCAGCTGGCTTGTCAAAGGGCTGAGAGGAGGGCATCTGCCCGACCGGTATAAAAGTCAAGATGGCAGCCCCAAGGGTGCAGACACACGCCAAATGAGCTTCAGTCGGACCATTGCGCCTTTCTGACCATCCCGGCGGACCCCTTTGGCTGGAGGGAACGCCCAGCCAAGAGCACCAGGCGGCTTGCCACCCTCAGAAGGGCCAGAGCGGATCTCCCTGCAGCGCCGCGCAGGCCCTCTATTTAATGTGGTTGTGCAACTTGTGTCTTGCACAACCCGGACGCCGCCTCCCTGCCCTCCGGCCTCGAGGGGACCGTCGCCCGCCTGGGCCTGGAAGCGGCGTCCGCAGCAACGGGAAGGGGGACTTTCGCCCACGGCGCCGGACGGCTCCTCTTTGGGGAGGGCTATGCCGCGCGGCTGCCGCCCAGGCCCTTCTCGATCCGGGCCCACCGGGGCTCCGCGAGGCTGTTGGCCTCGGTTGGCGGCCAAGCCACGCGGCCGGCCGGCGGAGCGCTACGGCAGCTTGGGGACTGTGCGGGAAAGCCGGCCTTTCCGGGATACCGCGGAGCCCGCCGAATGTGTTGCCGGGCAACGCGAGCGGAAGACCGATAGGTGCCGGCGTCACTCCCTTCTCCAATGGTCACGCCCGATTTCCGGCTGCCCCCGCCCCTTCCGCTCACACGCCCCCTGCGCGGCGATGCCGTTGCCATAGCAGCCGAAAGCCGACCGGGCCCGAGCCGCGCCGATGCCCAAGCTGCCGCTCTCGCCGGTGCCCGAGCAGGAGGCCGACGCGGCGGGAGAGCGGCTTTCCGGGAGCGCGTCCCCCGCGGCCGTCGCTCCGAGCACCTCCGGCTCGCAGGACTCAGAGGCAAGGGCGAAAGCGCCGCCTCCCTTCTTCAGCCTGATGTCGGACTTCAACTCCCATAACTCCCGAGGCTGGGTATCATGGGAACTGAAGTCCAACATGGGCAGGCTGGCGGGAGCGGCCGAGCCAGGCTGCAAAACGGGGACGACCTAGCCGCGCGTGGGATTCTGGGATGGTAGTCCTCGGCAGCGCGCCGGCTGGGGATGTGGGTAGTTGTACTCGAATACGTCTGGAAGGCTATGAGGAGCTTTGGGGAGCGGGGGTGGCTGGGGATGAGGGCGGTTGTAGTCCAAATGAGAGAACGCTGCTTTATTTTGGGGTTTTATTTTTATTTGTACTGTAAGCCGTTCACATTTGAGATTGGGATGACATCGCATCGATACGAAATACTCCAATGGGCTGCTATTGTCTTTTAGGTTATCCTGCTTTGCAGGGGGGGCCACAAGGAGTTCACTAAATAGGCGTTTCCTGAACTCTCCTGGCTAAATCCAGGATGGCACAATGTGGGGTCGCATCCCAGGCTTGGCCCCAAGCGTATAAGCCACGCGAAGGCCTGGTGCCCCCTACGTGGAAGGAGAAGCGCTGGGTTTCCACAAACGACCATGTCTCTCTCTCCAGTCCATGCAAACCCAGACGTAGCAAAATAAAGGTGTCTTTAGCCTCTAGTTTTAAATACAGTTTCTCTTGGGTAAACAAGGTTAAGAATAAGTTCTCTACAATTGGAACTTGGCTTGTCCCTGGCTCCGAAAAGCTGGGGGATCCACATGGAATTATTTAATTATTTAATTTTAATCCCACTTTTATTATTTTTATAAATAACTCAAGGCGGTGAACATACCTAATACTCCTTCCTCCTATTTTCCCCACAACAACCACCCTGTGAGATGAGTTGGGCTGAGAGAGTGACTGGCCCAAGGTCACCCAGCCGGCTTTCGTGCCTAAGGCGGGACTAGAACTCACAGCCTCCTGGTTTCTAGCCCAGCACCTTAACCACTAGACCAAACTTTGATTAGAATTACTTTGATGGTCTTATCTCCCAGAATGAAAAACTGTGGTGCAAATTTCCTTATCTAGTGTCTAGTTTGGCATTTTGTTCTTGTTGGGAGGTTAAAGCATGCTTCAGAAAGTCATGTTGCAAACTTAGTTATCGGGTTGCTTATAAATTCCTGAGATAAAGTTAGTTAAAGTGATGTAATTACAAAATGAGCTCCTTCTTAATCGTACTAGCAATAAAGAGGGGAAAACCCTTGAATATTTCCAGTGTATTCAGTATTTCCATTGGACTATTGAGAGGCTATTATTTATTCTAGATCCTGTATTTTTCCCAGCCTTCTTTGACAGAAACCCATATGTCTTATTCTGGTTTCTAAGGCCGCTAATTATTCTGATTGGTTGCAGTTTCTAGTTCAAAAAAAAATCTTATTTTTCAAGGGTTTTGTTAGCTGGACTTCTGTATCATTACTTCTTTTGGATAGAATTATGTATGTTCACATGTTCCTGTACGGTATTATATCAGACTTTTTCAAGGTCCCCTGATATATCAGAACCCATCTGCCAGAAGAGCAGCGCCTGCTTCTTGGAGAAAGCATCAAACTCTTCTGAAGAAGAAGATGAGAAAGAAGAAGCAGAAGATGATCAAGAGGAAGAGTGGGACACAGACCTCGAAATAGAAAGTATGTGTTAGACAAGGATACCGTGTTGAACTAGACGAGTGTTTCTCAACCTTGGCATCTTTAAGAAGCATGGACTTCAACTCCCATGATTGCTGGGGAATTCTGGGGGTTGAAGTCCACGTGTCTTAAAGATGCCAAGGTTGAGAAGCACTGAACGAGACCCAGGGAGACCCAAGCGTTTTTAGTTCATCTTCAACTGTAGAAGCTCCCTGGGTGACTTTGGGCCAGATATTCTCTCTCAGACTGACTTACCTTACAGGATTGTTGTGGGAAAAGTAGGAATGAGCACTACGTAAGCCACGTTGAGCTACTGATGTAAAGGCAGGTTATAAATCTGTCAAACAAACGCGCTCTCAGGGCCTAAGTTGGCAACTTTTTCAACCATCAGGTACCATCTCGCCATCAACCTGAGGTTAATCTTAGACAATCCCATGAGAATTTGGCCACCCTTTAATTAACATTTGTAATTCTTAATTCCCGTATTTTTAATTCTGGACATCTGATGCCCTGTTGCAGAACGTTAGGGCCTGCATACTTTGTGTTACCAACCTGCAGCCTGAGCAATGAATGCCTCTGAAAGCTTGGCCAGTCATTGTTAGCCTGGCTTCCACGAATGTGTCTATTCCTTTTTAAATCAAGTAATGGTTGGTGGCCATTTTCAGTATATTGTGGCTTTGGTGCAGCTCTTGTTAATTTTGAAACAAACACACCAAACTGTTTTGAGAACTACTTGGAGAATGTCATTATCCCTCTCTGTACCTTTTGCGTTCAAGACTACTGAACTGTGCACCCTGGCCGGGCCTGTCTCGCCTTGTGATGGTGGTGGGGCTAGGGCTGTGTGCTGCAGTTTCTAAGGCCATCTTGCACTGCCAGCAACTACAGATGCGTCAAGAGTCTGGCTGTTTTACAGAAAGCCAAGGATGACCACTGCTTTAATTTCTTCTCTTCCCTGGCCTAGAGTCTACAGTATGCTCTGATCCTGCCGGGAAAGCCAGATACCTTGAGATCTGCCAGGCGCATGGCGTTGTCCCCATCTCTTATTTTTTACGGCATATGAAAGATTCCAAACTGACCCTGAAGCATCGTGGCCTCAGCCCTAAGGTAATTGCTGCCAGGCACCCTCCTCTGGCCCTGCCGCCTTGGGACTTGCGCTGCACTCTGCAAGGGTGAATCTCCCCGCACTCTTCCCCTTCTCCTTTTTCATCTGCATTGCACTTGGGGATACTGTCTTTCTTTACAGAATTATTTGTGGGAATGCTCAAGGTACCAACTCTACAGTGTTGCCGAAGTATGGAGGTGTCGCTAGCCCCTGGGTCCGATGTATTCCATTACATTTTACTTTCAAAGCTAAAAACGTTCCTACAGAGAAAAACAAGTCAAACACATCTAAAGGCGATACAATCATTAGGAGCAAAGCATGAGCAACCAATTTGGTCAACATAAAACAGAGAAACAAAATAGACCAATTGAAATGATAAGACTTAAAGTGGTAAAGAGATCCTTGCCTGGCACTAATATAATGGCAGAGTGGGGCTCTGGGGAGTCTTCCAGGGCACCGTCTCCCATCAGAACACACTACCCACTAGGCCTTGCACGATGGGAGCCGGGGGGGGGGGGGCTGATGAAGCATGCAGAGGAGAAGATGGGGTCCGCTGCTTCCAGTCCTTCGTTTTGTAACTTTCGGCAGGCACCGTTTCAGTTTGCGACCGCTTGTCCCCAGAGGTGAGGTGGGTCTGTGCTTTAAACAGGATCCAAAGGAGCTGGGCCAGTTCCTGGCAGAGAAGGCCTCCGGGGGCCTCAGCCATCCTAGCTAAATAGGACTTCTGGGTTCAAAGGCAGCAGGTGCTGTTGACATCTGGGGGAGCCCCCAAGGCCTGTGCTTGACCTGTGTGGGAAACAGGAGGCCAGATGCGCTCATGTGGCAGAAGAGCTTTGCTGCCCATGCTGGACTGCAGATCAGGGGATGCGGCCTCATTTCTCTGTCCATAGCTGCGTTCCTGCTGGAAGAATCCACCAGGAGCTGCGCTCCACGTCACTGGAAGGTGAGCTGAAGCCAGTGGTGGGTGGCGCTAAAGGCAGAGCTGAATGGGGCTCTCTCTGTCCAGCACCTCTTCTGGCCCTTCATTTCCTCCTGTCCCCTTGTTGCAGCTTCTGCAGAAGAGAGATGCCGCTTGGCTGCAGGTCTAAAAAGGTCGCTTGCTGAAGGCTTTTGAATTTTCACAGAGTCACTCGTGAAATTGGGTGGAAGGCCATGCCAGCTCCCAGGCTGCAGTTCGTCCCCCCAGGGCTCCAGACCTTGACCGCTGCTGGAGGACTGGGCTCGATCTCGGTATTCTGCCCTCATAGCGCTTCCCTCCTCTGCCTCTTCTTTTAGGGAGCCAAAGCTCTCGCTCTGTCCCTGACCAGCAACACGTCCATTGTGAAGTTGAACTTGAGTGACAACGGGCTGGACGGAGATGGAGCAGTTGCGCTGGCAGAGATGTTGAAGGAAAATTGCTATATTTCAGGTGCACATCTTCACGGGGAGATTCTGAGAATTGCTTCAGAGCAGCAAGGAGGCAAAATGGAGAGTCCGTGTAATACATGAGACACTTTGGGTTGGCTGCTTGACCATTGTTAGTTCCCTTCTAAAACTCCCAGTTATAAAAAGCAGGGATTTGCTTTTGCTTTTTCATATGATGTGGCAGTAAAGCTTGAGATTATGTTGAAACAGGTCTTAAGAATGTTGACTTTTACGTTGTACAACCTGAGCATAATGATTCCTAATGAAATGGTGGCTTGTATGTTTGTTTATTTGTGGTTATTTTATAACATTTGCATGCTGCCCCAAATATAGACTCTGATGGATTGAAATGAGGAGTATCCTTCTCCAAGAGATTGTCCACGAAACCAATTGTGGCCCTTGACCAGCTTTCATTCCTGGTCAAAGAAAGGATTGAGGGACACAGACATGCAGGGATAATGGGTCTAGGGGATTTTGTATGGCAAGCCAGCTAAAGACCAACATTCTGCTTCTCTTTCAGAAGTTGATTTATCAGAGAATAGAGTTGGAGTGAAAGGTGCAGAAGCTCTGTCTGCAACGCTTCGGGAAAATCCTACTCTTGTGACCGTGAAACTTTCAGGAAATAGATTAAACAGCAGTGCGGCCAAATACTTGGCAGATGCTTTTGTGACCAATCAGAAAGTGGAGTGCCTTGATCTGAGTCACAACACGCTTGGAGAGCCAGCAGGTAAATGCCATAGAAGCATTAAATTTGGTTGTAGGTGGGGGAAGTGCTGTAGCATATGTAAGAAAGATACACACACACACACGAACAATTTGTGTGTTCATGGCTCTTTGATTTCTAGAACACCATATACCTTCAAGGGAATATGAATTGTTAAATTAAGGACAAGCTGTGGTTTTCATAAGCTGAGAACTAACTATTAGGACAGTACTTTCCAAACTTTTCATGTTGGTGACACACTTTTTAGACATGCATCATTTCATGACACACTCTTACAGCAGGGCATCATTTCACGACACACTCTTACAGTAGGGCACAAGGCAGGCACTAGGACCTGCGTGGAATCCTGGCAGGGCAGGTTTGGAGGCAGCAAGGCACAAGGCAGGCACTAGGACCTGCGTGGAATCACAGCAGGTTTGGAGGCAGCCAGGCACAAGGCAGGCACTAGGACCTGCGTGGAATCCTGGCAGGGCTCGGAGGCAGCAGCAGCCGCGACACACCCAGACACTGCAGCTGACACACTAACGTGTCCCGACACACAGTTTGGAAAGCTCTGTATTAGGATTTACTTTTGTTGGCAGGAAGAATTGTGTGTAATATATTCTTTGCCATACAGATCTGTTTACCTATCTGCAACTGCTAACAATTGTCAGTGTTCTTTACTGGCTAGAGGCTGTAATAAAATTGATCTGAAATTGTCAGTATTCTTTTCAGGATGTACCACTTCTCTGACGTAGCACTTCTTTCCTTTCATTAAAAAAACCTGCACTCTGCTTGAATGCTGGGCTGTGACTCCTGCCCCTCCCTCCCTCCCTCCCTCTTACCTTCAACTTTTCTTGCCTTGTTACCTGTTATGGCTTGGAATCTCCTTCTGTGCCTCACACCATGAGAGGTTTTGACCTTCCCACCAGTCCTATCTCTTTCTTTCCCTTATGTTTTGAAGAAGACTTTGTGATTTGATGGAAAACAGGCGGGGACAAAGGAAGAGAGTGTATGCAGAGAATAGGGAAGAACTACCAAATTTGAGAGAGCGAAAAAGAAAGAAAAAGAAAATTAAGGTAGGGATTAGAAAGTTGGGCTTAGTTAAGTTTCTACCTGTCCCTTAAGAGTTTTATCCATTGGTTTACCATAAAATTGCTTCCTGAAATAAAATAATTGATATGTAATAATAAAATTATGTAGAAGGAACAATTAAAATCAGTATTAAAGGGTTATCAATATAATATGAATAATAGAGAGACACAAAGCTGGACCTGGGAAAATAAAAAAGTTTACATGTATTGCTGAAAAGCATAACAATTACCCTAACCCTGGTGAAACTTCCTGGGGAGAGTAGTCCAGAAAAAGGATAAAAAGTGAAGTCAAGTCTTTTGAGTTGAACCTGGCTTCAGTTATCTACAAAAACATTGTTTTCTTGAAGAAAAAAAATTACAAAGTGGCTTGTCAATGTTTTCTTCTAGGAAGTTTTGTCAACTTGCCAGTCTGAGATTTCCAGGGAGTTGTCTGTCCCGGTGCTGGCCAAAGCCACCCTTAGCTTTATGTGACAGCAAGGTCAGCCAGAAGCTGTTACCTGTGGGGACAAAGTAAAGGTGCCACCCCTGAAAAGACCGCGTCTCCCCCCAGTTGTCTCCTCATAGGAGAGGGATCCCTGGAGAAAGGTTCAGGGGTTGGTTTCAGAAGACAGGCAGGCGCAGGAGGAGATGGGTGGTCTCCGTGAAAGGCGCTGAAGATCCAGATCAGCCCTCGGACCTGAGCATAGAAAGGATGCGGTCTGCTCACACACACCCGTCTCAGCGGTGAGTGGCATTCTGAACAGTTACAATGCCTGAACTGTCTTCAGAGGAAGAACACCTTATGGCCATCTAAGCTAAAGGTTGCCACTGATGGCTGACTAAGGCCAGATTCATCTTTGGACACGGAGGAACTAGCTTCACATGGGGAGAGGTGTAATGGTTCTTTAGAGATGGGTTTGCAATAGAAAAGGGGATCTAGAATTCTCTCTTTCAAGAGCCAGTTTGGCATAGTGATTAAAGGCCCTGGGCTGGGAACTAGGGATCTGAGAGTTCTGGTCCTGCCTGAGGCACAAAGCCAGCTGTTGATTTGGGGTCAGTCCCCCTCTCTCAGCCCAGGAAGAAGGAAAGGGCAAACCGCTTCCAAAAATGCTACTACAAACACTGCAGGGACTTGTCCAGGCAGTCACTGGGAATCAAGACTAAATTGAAGGCCACAAAGAAAAGAACAAGGATTTCTTCCACCCCAAACTTTAATGTTTTGCTCCATGACCATAAAGGCTGAAACCTACATGGTTGTGCACTAAATGTCCCAAACTTCTCCAGAGTGCAGAATTCCGAACAAAAACTTTTTGAAGAAAAACAGAATAAGCCCTTCAGTGCTTTTTCATACAAAACCTCAATTGCTCCGTGAACTTTCTTCCAAATTCTTCTAGCAGTGAATATTTTTCAATTATTTTCAATTATCAATCGAAGAGATTTCAATTTTACTTCTGGCGAGAATCCTGCAGACATCTCAATCCTCCTGGGAAAATTGGATGGTTCCAAAATTCACCTAAAACTTTCTCTTAGATCCCGAGTCCAACTTGTGGAACATCTTATGGTGCCTGAGGGGGACTGGGCTTCCATGACACATAGTTTAAGAAACACTGCTCTAAACTTTGTGGCTGGAACAGCCAGGGCTGGCCCGAGGAAGGAGGAGAAAATTGTCTTTCCACGTCATGATATTGATCCCCTGAAAAGGTCTGTGCAAGCAGCTCGTCTCTTCGATGGGGACTGTGCAGGGGAGCATCCTTGTGAATCACGCCGAGCCCGCTATGCTAGTGAGTGAGCTGTTTTCGGAACTCTGGCAATTCCCACAAGCAGGCGCTCTTAGTGCTCCTGGCTCCACGGGGACCTCCTTTTCCCGCTGCTTGCAGATCCTACTATCCTTCCCTTCTTTCTCTGAGCTGAAATATCTGTGGTGTTGAGAAGAACTGCCTTCTGAAAATTCAGCAGAGAAAGTCACACTAGGTTGGGTGGGGAGAGGCTACTAAGTGCGGCGGGGGGGGGACCCAAGAGGGTGTCATTCTTCTCCAAAGCCTCTGTCAGTTTGATGTCTCAGGCCTCTTTCCCATTTCTTGTGTTTCCATCTACCCTGAACCAGGAGAGGCTCTGGGCGTGGCTATGGCAGAAAATGTGGGGCTAAAGGAACTCGACCTCAGCTGGAACAACTTTCGGGGCCAAGGAGCAGTGGCTGTCGCCAAAGGCTTGGGGGTAGGAAAGGGGTTTTTCTAGTTTTCATTCTGAATAAACTGGCAAAGCATAAGATGCTATTTCGCCCCTCCACTCCCTAAAGTGCAAACAAGTCTGAAAAGTTTGGCCCTACCGGTCCTGGTGGCATCATGACATCACAGGCCACGTTCCCTGCGTCTCCCAGCAGGGGACAAAGGCAAAGTGCAGCCCCCAGGATGAAAAGCATTGCCCACCTCTGCTGTCGTGATGCAGGTCAGAAGGTAACTGAAAGTGAAAGATGCTCTGGAAGCTGTGCAAGCGAGTTAGTTGACCCAGGGGGACGTGGGGCGCATGTTCTCCTCTTAAGCAAGGTGAGGAAAGCCTGCAGAGCACCTTAGAGTAGCTCTGCTCACGTAGCTGGAAAGGAGGGGGGCCTTAGAATGGAGCAGTGCTCAGCCACCCTTCCCATCATGATGTGTTGGAGATCCAGCCCATTTCTTGGTTGCAATCTTTCTCTTGCCCATTTCTCCCACCTCACCAGGTTTGGTCCCATTCTGTTTGGGTTTTGGAGACTGATCATGCTGATGGACCGGCAGAATCCTATGTCCCTTCGTTTTGGGTCCAGAGAATATGGTCAAGAAAAGTCAAGATGGTGGCCACGATGGGACAATTGAAGCTCTGCCTGGCGTTTATGTGTGTCGGATAAAAACAGGTGGAGCTTCGATTGTATCCAGTTTGGCCGCCACCTTGACTTTTTTGACGATGCCTTCTGAACACCCCTGCTTCACATTCACACCCCTTTTCAACATTCTCTGGGTTGGGAAGAATAAAAACAGCAATTCTTTATATTTAGGGGGAAGTAGCTTTTGAAGCCAAGAGGGTTACCACCTAAACAGTGGAAGAGGGACCCTGTTTGGAAAGAGCCTGGAAGCAAGTGGGGCATCAGAGGCTGGTCCTGGGAGGGGATTGAGGCCCTGGGGCTCCTGAGTGAGCGGCTTGTGGCAGGCGCTACAGATGGCGAGGGAAGGAGGACTGGCTCCTCTGTGGACACTCCGCCTCGGACCTTCTCCAAGCTCCGCTCAATCTGTCTCATTCCACAGGCTAATATATTTCTTCGAGTCCTCGATCTGTCCTATAATGGCTTTGGCAACAGTGGAGCAGCTGCTCTGGGGGTAGCCCTGAAATGCAACAATGTGCTGGAAGAACTCCACATTGGGTAACGAGTCCTCTGTGTGTGTGTGTGTGTGTGTGTGTGTGTGTGTGTGTGTGTGTACACTTCCTGAGTGCTCAGAGCTCTTTCTCAGTAATCCTTGTAACAACCCAGAAAAGTGAATAGTTTCTAGGATCCCCATGTTGTCATCGGGGAATCCGAGGCCACCGAGTGAGCTTCTGGCAAAGTCTGGATTTGAATCAGGGACCTCGCCTGTTTAGGGTGAGAGGAAGAGCTGGCAGTCTCTTCTCTCCCATGTTTCCCCCTGTTGAGACCACCCAACCAATCTCCCCCATTGGCCATTGGAAAAAATAGTTTTGATGGGCAACATACAAGTGTTGAAAATTAAATAAGTAGACTGATTGATTGATTTATTGATTTAGATTTAGATTTAGATTTAGATTTAGATTTAGATTTAGATTTAGATTTAGATTTAGATTTAGATTTAGATTTAGATTTAGATTTAGATTTAGATTTAGATTTAGATTTAGATTTAGATTTAGATTTAGATTTAGATTACCCCCCATCTCCTCGAACGGAGGACTCTGGGCAGTTCACAATAAAAACCGTAATAAAATACAATAATAGTCAAAACATCAATAAGTAAATATAAAATCCAAGAGCAAAGATGTTAATACTAAAAAGGGTTTCAAGAAAAAGGGTTTTCTTGCCTGGCACGGGTTCCGTATCTCAACATTGTCCCCAACAGGCTGAGCTGAATTCAAGGAACTTGTGGCCTCTGGCCAGTCAGAGAGGGGGGAACTTGGGAAGGCTGTGCCTGGGCCGCCCAGCATTGTAGGCAAGCCGAGCAGATCTCATTATTGCTTATGTGATGTTTGACCCTGGTAATTGCAAACTATGGCTTAGCTTGATGTACCAACCCAGCCAACTAACCATGGTTAAACAAACTGTGGCTTACCATGAGGCTTGGTGTGCCACCCTGCAGAAGAAGAATTATAAATGTGGAGTTAGCTGGAAAATGCTGCTGCTTAAGAAGCCATTTTCCTTTTCTGTTTTGTGAAATAGAATATTAAATAAACTATTTTTTAAAAAAGCAAAGTGCAGTGCCTGAGGATAACCCCAGAAGCTAGAATAAGATTTTCTGTGACCAGAAAGTGAATTCTTATGAACTGAGTGGCCTCTTTGAGTTCTTCCGGAGCAATAGCTTGACCAGCCCATCCTGCAGTCTCCTCCTGCTTTCAAATAGCTGGTGGGCTGCCATGCAAAGCATCCAGCAAGCTTGTTCTCTTTTCGCCCAGAGAAGAGGACCAGAATGAAGGAGTGGAAGTTGCAGGGAAGCAGAATTCAGCCAAATTGTGGATGGCCAGCTGGGGGGCATGGGGCGCCCTCCCCACTTTGCTGGATGACTGTCTGCACAGGATGCTGCAGTTGCAGACTCTCTCGATTCCATGATTCCTGGCTGTCCTCTCACAGATGAAGCAAAAACTGTTGGAGTGTCACACAGAGGCAAAGGGTTTTTCCTTGCTGTTTTCTTGCAGACGTTTCATTGCCAGACTAGGCAGCCTAGCCTGGCAATGAAACGTCTGCAAGAAAACAACAAGGCTCAGAGAGCACCAAGGACTCCACAGTTCAACCCTGAGCTACAAATATTCTCTTCGATTGGTTTTTCCTTGTCCAACTACTGGAAATCTCCAGTTCGAAATGCTGGGAATTTAGTTGGACATATTGAGTACAGACTAGGAGCTCAGCCCCTGAGTGTGCTATTATGGGAACAGTTTAGGCAAGATAAAAATGTGGGTGGCTACTGAGAAATGTTTTCCTCTGAAGAGAATGTTTGCTGAAGAATGTTTCTTACTTTCCTAGTTGGGGTCTTAAGACCTGACCAGCTCTAAAACCTTTGAATGCATTAACTAAGGGGGAAGATTTGATTCCTTATTACAGCTGGTGGATCCTGTGTAATTTTTTACTTACTTTCAACATTAAGCTAATGTGGGTCAGTTTGGATGGGCATGCAGAAAGAGAGAGAAAGTGGGGGACTTCAGGGTGCTCTCTCTTTTTATTCTCAGTAATAACCGCATTGCACTGGAAGGGGCGCTCGCTCTTGCTTTGGGCCTGAAGGAAAACAAGAATCTGAAGAGACTTAGTGTGAGTAGCTTTTTGGAAGATGATTCCTGAGATCCATTAGGGTCCAGGGTAGACGATCCAGACAGTTTCTGTTCCTTCCTGTGATCTGCAGATGTCCAGAAACCCCATCCAGAATGAAGGCTGCCTTGGGATCCTCAAAGCCATCCGAGCAAATCCTGGAACTGCTATAGAGTTTCTGGATCTTTCGGTAGGTATTGATCAGTGGTCAAAGAGGGAAAATTGGCTGTCTGAGATGCAGTGGACAATGCAGGGTTGTCAAAATGGATGGGGAACAGAACAGACTTTGTTGTGGTAATTGACCAGAGTTCCCAAAGGATGGCAATTGGTGGGCAGTGAAGATGTGAGTGGCATACAAAGCAAAGAGAAGTCCAAACGAGAAATGCTTGGTGGATATAATTCTAGGTTCTGTGGTCCGAGGAGCAGGCTTAGAGACACAGGTAGCAGGAGAATAAAGGGAATTGGTGCTCTACTGTCTGCATATAATTAACTTATGGAATTACTGTCACTGCATAGATTAAGGTAGAGGAAAGGCAGCCATGGTTTGGAAGTGGTTTGCATTTCTTTCTTCCAGGATGCCTTTTCGCCTTCCCAATTTCCTACTAGTCTCCCATCCAAGTATCCACCAGACCTGGCCCTGCTTAGCTTCCAAGCCCAGAGAAGGTTGCCAAGTTAGGTTAAGAATAGGCTAATGTGTTAAGGAAGGTAAGGCCTATTTACTGTGGAGGTGCTCCATTCCAGACACTGGAGGTCAGATAGACAGGGAAGGGTACTTCCTCAAGCCCTTCCAGCTCAGAACAACACAGGGCCAGCTGGCCTTGGTCTGATCCAAGAAGGACCAGTTTCTGCCCTCACCCTGGGCCTGGTCACGAATGCCGGGTGCTGATTTCCGGCTGAGCCTGTCTCGCCTGGCTTCCTCTTTCCCCCGTCAGAGAAGCAAGCGGCTCTGTTTTGACCCGTGGCTGCCTGTTGGGCTGAATGGGTTGTTCCCTGCGAGATGACTTTCCGTCTCTTAGATGGGAGACTTGTTTGTTTTCCTCTGGCCTGGGACCGTGGCAGCCTCTGCTCTGACTTGCTCGCTGTCCGGAATTCCTCTTTTCAGGCAGTTACGGTGAAGCAGGACTTTGTCCGAGCATGTGAGGCTGTCCAGGAACTTTTCCCGAGCCTTCTGATCAAACATGATGGAACCACTCGCTTGTTCAGAAGAGAGTCTTCACAGGTGCAGAAAGTGATTCCGCTTTTCTGGGGAACGTGTTTGTCTTTCCGTGGCAATCTTGCCTCTGACGTGCTTGTTCCTTCCTTCCAGTGTCTGCTCAAACAGGCCCAGAAGTGCACTGGGGGGGGGCAGCTAAGGGGTCAGTGTGATGAAAAACGTGTCTGTGGTGTCACGCCACAAGCCCCACCCTTTGCTACACGCATCATCGCGAACCTGAAAGGGGCAGACCTGGCAGCACAAGGCTGCCATGCTGCTTTTGTTCTCCTGGCAAAAGCAGGAAGGTCCTGCTGGACAGGCCTGGCAGGTTTTGCAGCCTCTGGAATGCTTTGGCTCCCCATGCCTTGACCGCGACTGCCTGCAGCATCTGGGTTCCCTCTTGTCCAGGGGAATCCCTTTGTGGGGAAAATAATGCAAAAGCCTCTGTGAAGCCTTCAGGAGCTCCCTGGAGCTCCATTCAGATGGCTGAAATTACGGACTCTGGCCCCGACCAAAGGAACGTTGGGTGGTTCCAGGCACCCTCCGAAAGGAGGCTCAGCTGCCCATGGTGCCCTGCTTCTCAGTCCTACCCAGCAGCCAAAGACAATTTCTTCCACTGGATCCTTTCCTGGCCAGGGCCTGCCTTTTAGGAGTCACTCAGGTCTGGTGGAGGATCCCAGCTCTGCACAAATTACTCCCCAGTGCTGGGGTGTCTTAGATAACAATCCTGATTCTGACACTCGGTAACACTTTCTTCAGGCCCTGCAGATTCACAGAGCCAGGAGCTTTTCTTAGAACTTGAGGCCTGGACGCAGCCCAGCCAAGCTCTAGATCCAGTTGCTCCCCAAGGCCATAATTTGCATCTGCAACTGGTGAAATCTGAGGGTCTAAGAGCAGTGCCAGAAAACAGTGGCGGTGACTCCTTGGTGGACTTGTCTTTGTTCTCCCATTTGCAGGTTTCCTGAAGAGATCCTTGATGGCCCTGGGAGATCTCAGATTGGCCTTTTCTCATTTACGTGCCTGATGGGAGAGTCCTATGAAACTTCTGGCAATGCTCAATAGAGGTCCAGACCTTGTGATCCCCCCTCCCAACCACTGTGTTTGTCTTTATGCTAGAATTAGCATGTTGTTGTGTTAAGCGCCACCTTTATGTGCTGAATTACCGCCGCAGGGGCTTCCTTCCGAAGATTTTAGTATCCTGCTCATAGCAAGAATAGGGGATCCATTGGCCCGAGATGGAACAAGAGCTCCTAGCGTTTTCCCTTCGAGGCAAAATCTCCCAATGATCTGATTCAGCAGGATGTCCAAGTAGACCTCCAGTTGAGGCTAACAGGAAGCAGATAAAAATCTGCTTTTCTGGGAAGGAACTTTGGGTGGGTAGGAATTTTGGGTACATTTATTCTCTCTCGTTTTACAGAGTTTGGGAACTGCCATTTGATCCAAAATCTGTTCTGGTACTTTTTTTTTTATCCATTCAATCGTGTCCGATTCTCGGAGAGTGCCTGGACAAGTCCCTGCAGTTTTCTTGGCAAGATTTCAGAAGTGGTCTGCCCTTGCCTCCTTCCCAGGGCTGAGAGAGAATGACTGGCCCAGGGTCACCAGCTGGCTTTGTGCCTAAGGTGGGACTAGAACTCACCGTCTCCCGGTTTCTAGCCTGATGCCTTAACCACGACACCAAACTGGCTCTCCTGGTACTTTTAAGCCAACTTATTTTGTGTGCCATCCTCAATATAAACTTTTCCTCTTGCACAATCTGCGCAGCTTTCCCCGAAAACGTTTCCAGTTGCCAGGACCATGCAGCAGACTTCCTGGCTTGGCATCCTCCCAGAGGAACATCCCCCTACCGGCAGCCCAGTCCTGTTAGCCAGAGAAGGTGAAAGTGGTATCACCCCTGCTGGAGACTTTCTGCTCAGGGAGGTCTTCCATACCTGTCCACCCCCCCCCCCCCCCCGCCCAGCACTAAGGGATCTTGACGCAGCCGTGGTGAAATTCAGGAGGTGATTGGCTGAGTGGGTCCAGGGCCACAGAGAGGCAAGGCGGCCTCCCGGCTGCGTGGGGTGAGCTCCAAATTGGCCCGAGAGAAGGGCAAAGGAAGGAGGCGGCAAGAGGGAGGGGGTCATTTGGGGAGTGAAGGCGGTTGAAAACCCCAGGAAATGTGCAATTCAAGCAGTGGATTACATTACATGCTGTATGTTTCCAACTGCCGTTTGCTCAATATGGTGCCATTTGTAGTAAATAATATCACTGGGTGAATTAGCACGTGATTCTTCATATGTTTCCGCAGAAAAATGGGGCAGAGAGGAAAGATTAATGCTTTTTCCCTCTGTGCCATGAGTCTACTCCGGAACAATCCCTCACACAGCTAGTTTATTAAGCATTTTTTTAAAAAAAATTGCAAGAAATCTTGTGGTTATTTAAAGATATGCTTTCCATAAGCTTTTGCAGATCACAGACTTTAAGGTGCCTACAAGTTTCTTTGTTTTTGATGCGGAGATTAATACAGCCACTGGACATTTGTTAGAAACCAGCCTTAAATGCAGCGTGCAGTTAGTTCCTAACTAGGAAGATTTGGGAGCAGAAAGTGACCTGGATTTAGGAGCAAGGATGGAAGTTCACACACCAATTTAAAAGAGTTAGCAAGATCTTTGAGGTTTTGTTCCTCTTGGGAATGAAGTAACCAGAACTGTATTCTGTGTTGCCACTGATCAGGCCAGTTAACCAGCTAGTCCCCTACAGTGTTTTTAAAAGTTCCCCTGCCTCGGGCTTGAATGCCAGCGGCATGCATGGGAGAAATGTCCTTGATGCTCAGTATGGCACAGTCCTTTGAATGCCACCAGGTAGGTGTGGTAACTCTGCAAGAAACGTTTATGGAAAGACTTTATTGGAAGCCGCTATTTTATATAAAGAATTATGCTGTCTTTTTTTTAATATAAAATGCCTATTCTATTCATGCCTTTTAATTTTATGCACGGGGGGGGGGGGTTAACAAGTTTTCTATTAAAATGCAACCTATTAAACCAACTTATTGTGAAGGCTGTTGTGGGGTAATCCAGTGGGAAGTAAGGGGCAGCCATGGGGCACTTCTGAGCAAGAGGGCTTGGAAGTGAGTGGCTGGCGCGAGGTCCGGCCTCTAGCTTTGGAGCGATGTGCTGCGGGCGTGCTCCAAAAAGGGGTAGAGCAAGGGCAAGCCATGCATTTGCTTTAGGTGAGGTGAAACGGAATTAACATTTGAGGCAGTAGCTCCTCCTTTATTAATTTAAATATAATTACTTAACACAATTCCCTTTTTGTCAGTTACAATTGGGAAACAACTTCTGGGGTGTGGCTGTAGGATTTCCGAAGGGGGAAGACTGCCTGCAGACTGTACATTCCTGGCTGAAATAATCTGCACAACATCACTTTGACAACTCACAGCCCAGGAGAAACAAATCTTTATCGTTGGTTGGCTTCTTGGCCAGATGCCATTGCACAAAAGTCACCACACAGAAGGAAAACATGGATGTGGCCAGGGCAGCCCCCGCCCCCCAGCGCTACAGTTGAGGAGCAGGAAGTGGAGGAAGTGCGCGGTGGAAAAGAGGATGTGGGGCTGCCACGCAGGACAAACCCTGAGCAGCCTCCCTCCTTCAGTGAGGAAGGGTGCAAAAAGGCTTTTCTTTGGGGCTGGGGGAAGCAGGATCTCCCTCTACTTGATTCTGCAAAACTGAAATTTGACATCTGTCTCCCTCCCATCCTTGAGAAGTCCTATGAGGCATTTCCTCTTTCCCCAAATTTTGCTTCCACCCTGCTCCAGCCCCTCCCTCAGTGGCAGAGGGGGTTGACCTAGAGGAGGGCCCATTCTCACTGGAGAGGGTCTACCTCTGGTGCAAATGCTGCTGCCGCCTTGTGTGCAGGCGTGTGCAGGAGCGCAGCAGCCTTCCAACACTGCGGGGGGAGGCAGAAGCTGCAATGCAATTTCTAAACAGTGTGGTTGAAGAGCCTATCCTGCGTGACTTCCAACCAGAAGAGTGCCAGGGCCGAAAAGGCCTTTAAAAACCTTGCGTTCTCACAACATGTGGGAAGAACAGAACAACCCTGGGAGGTTGGGTGCACATAACACGCCAAGCCAGGGCAGTTACAAGCTATGTTTGCACAACAGGCTCAACTGGGAGAATTTTAACATTGGGGTGTGTGTGTGTGTGTGTGTGTGTGTGTGTTGATGGATGTGTGGCTTAGCATGTTGTGCAAACCCACAACTGGGTCAGCTTATGATTCAGGGTATTTGGCAAACCAAGATAAGGGTCTCATTCGGTCACTGGGCAAGTGTGTTGTGTGAACCCAGCCACTCTTCCTTCCCAGTGTCTGTACCCCAAGGAATAATTTACAAACAAGACCAGTGCACCCACTGGAAACGCTGCCTTGTATTTCTGGGGAAACCCAGTCCTGGCCTTCTTCCCCATCCGTCTCCCTCTACTGTTTCTCTCTGCATCAGCACAAGGGCTGTCCAGGGGGAGGAGAGAGTGTCAAAAATTCAAGATGGCCACAACCATGTGACTAAAGGGTGGGGCTCCTATTGCATGGTTGTGGCTGCCATCTTGACTTTTTTGACCACCCCTGGTTTGCCCCAGCTCTGACCAACAGGCAGCAGGATGTCCTGCTGCAGTTGGTGGCCTCTCATTGCTCCCCTGCTTGCTCCCCCTTCAGTCTCGGTCTGTTGTGCCTGTCCAGGCTGTACCTCTCGCATCTGAAGAGCATCCAAGCCTGTGCAGGAGGAAGTGTGCGTACCGTACTTTTAACGCCCACTCTTGTTTCAGGATGGCCAAACCCCCGAACGCCCTGTCAGCTGGGTGCGCGCGGTCACCACATCCCAGTGTCTGTGCAAGAGAGAGATGCTCGCCGTATCTCGGGCCCGCCGGGGTTGCCTTCGATAGAGGCCGGGCGCCGTGTTTGAGACAGACGGAAACTGGAAAGCAGCTTGTCTCGGAGTCCGCCCGCCAGTCGGACAGCTCTGTCCCTTCCCTGCCCCAGGGGTCCGCAGGAACCCATCAAAGGGGCAGCTTCCTGGGATACGGCCAGCCCAGCCCATAATAGACACTGCCTTCCTCCGCTGATCCTGAAATGGCAGGCCAGGTACTGCCAGCTGGAGGGCCGGGCAGGGAGGAAGGGGACGGGAGCAAGTAGGTGGCCAAAGGGACGGGACCCCTTTGCTGGAAGAGGGTGGTGAGCCTGGCTGCAACGCGGGGGCACAAGCGAAGGGCTGTTTCTCAAGGGCATCCGGCAACAGGACGGCTTCCGGCTTCCAGCCAGAGAAGTGGAGCCAGGTAAGAGAGGAGCAGCGGGGGGCTGCCCCCTTGGCAGTAAAAGGTCTGTTTCTCCCCAGACTTCCCTGGCTGCGCTCTTCTCTGCCCAGACTGGAGAGCAACAGGCTGGGTGGGGGACGCGTGGCCTCTGCTGGACCTTCCCACGTCATCTCTGGGCCCCTTCGCCGCCTTCCTCCGCTTCCGTCAAGCCCTGGGCCGGCTGCGTCCTGGGCTGCACCGGCTGCACCGTCTCCTCCAGGCTGCTGCTCGGGAAGACCACGTAGCGGGCTCGGACGTCCTGGGCCGGGGAGTCCCGCAGGTTCTCTTTGCTGTGCCAGATGCCGTAGCTGAAGTAGACCAGCAGGCCTGGAGTGACAACGAATGGGGAAGAGCCAGGTCAGCCCCCGTGCTGAACCCAGCAACGGAGCGCCAAAGGGGGCCGCATCCCGCAGGTCTTGGCCACCTGGCGTGTGTAGGGACAAGCTTTAGGAGCCCCACGGAAGCTGGGGGAGCCCCTTTCAATCTCATCTTGCAGAACCATAATTCTTTGCCAGCTCTGTGTGTCAAGGGGACTATAACAACGCCTAGCTTAACAATCCGGATAATTCACAGCTAACATTCTTACTTGGCAAAGCAGGCGGTCCAGAGTTATCTCCTGTGATGCAGAGGACCCGAGCACTGAAACTGCTCTGGGCTTGGAGGAGTTGGCAATAGAAAGGGATGCTGGTGCCCAATGATCATGTAAGCCTAGGAAAGTGGGTCTAAGTCTGAAGACGAGTCAATATTACAAAACCCCACATTAGCTAACTGCTGCCTAAAATGTTTAAACCTATTTGCCCCCAAATCTACTTTCATCCCAAAGAGGAAACGGCTTTTTCAATCTGGGCAGTTGCAGGGTAGGGATGATGGGAGTTTCAATCCAACAGAAGGGGAAAGACTGCTGCCAGAGAGTGGAGGGTCTCCTTGGAAGCACCAGGTCAGAAGCAGCATCCGGCTGACGTTTTCTCTAAGGCTGTTACAGTTGGGGAAAGCTGCGTGGATGCTGCAACGGGCATAAACCCCCACCGGTTGCAAAGCACCTGAATCTCGATCACGTGACCGTGGGGACGCGACGGTCGTAAGTGCGAGGACCAGTTGTAAAGTTACTTTTTCAGCGCTGTTGTAACTTTGAATGGTCGCTAAACAAGGCAATCGTTAAGTGAGGACTTCCTGTAATTGAAGTAAGTAATGGAAATCCCTAGTGAACCTTTTTATGGTGGGAGCTGATCTGAATACAGGTAGTCCTCGCTTAGCGATCCTCAAAGTTGTGGCTCTCGCAGCATCCCTGCGGTCATGTGATTGCAATTCGGGCACTTGGCAACTGGCACGCATTTACCATGGTCGCATTGTCTCACGGTCACATGATCGCCATTTGCGACCTTCACTGCCGGCTTCCAACAAGCAAAGTCAACGGGGAAGCTGGCAAGAAGTTGCAAGTCACAGTCATGTGACATTGCGCTTAGCGACCATGTGTGATTCACTTAATGACTGCAGCGGAACTGCCAGAACTGCTGTTGTAAGTTGGCACGGTTATGTGATTTTTCACTTAGCATCGTCCCAGTCCCAATTACGATGGTTAACTGAGGACTACCAGGATATCCCAAAACATTACTTGCAATTGCTACATTAGTCACCAGGAATAGTGTAATAATTTTTCAACCTCAGTAAGTGATATCTGAGGATCTGAATGGTCTTTCAGCAAATGATAATATTTGCCAGCTTTGGAGAATTATAAATACAGTACTTTCATAGCATTTTAATATTTTTGTCTCCAGCTTGATTCTAAAGGTTTGTTTTACACTAGAATAGTGGATTTATGTTTCCAGTGCTGTTAAGCCAACTGCAATGTTTTTTCTTCTTTTTAACGTGTTTGACATTTATAATGTTTCAGTAATACTGTAGTTGGGCAGGTTACAAATAGTGACAACTCCCCACCACTTTCTCTCGAAAGAGCCAACCTGCCATCTCTTAGAGATGGTATGAGCTGAAGAACAGGCTGAACCTGTGTCCAGGGGCATCCAGGGGGTGTCAAAAAAAGTCAAGATGGTGGTCAGGACTGGGTGACCAGGCCCCGCCTTTTTAATGTAGAAAAGGGTGGGGCTTCAATTACAGGGTCACGACTGCCCCCTTAACCTTTTTGACCTCCCTGCGAACGTGGCCTACTTCGGATGCAACCTCCCCCCCCCCCCCCCCCGATCCGCATCCCACGGTTTCTCCACCCCGGCCGTGTTTCTTCCCACCCGCACTCCAGGCGTATCTTTCGGCAGCCCTCTTAAAACTTACCTGCTACCAGCCAGATGGAGAAACGCAGCCAGGTCATGTAGCTGAGCTTCAGCATGAGGAAGAGGTTGATGAAAATACTCAGGGCAGGAGTCAGCGGCACGAGGGGAAGCTGGAAAGGAGACAACCAGAAGGCTGGTCAGGGCTACGTGGAAGACACCGGCTCCTTGGTGCTGGTGTTCAGCAAACAGCAGATGGGCAAAAGGGCAATGATGTGCCCGGAGCCCTTCAGGCAGCAAAGCCTGAAGGGCTCCAGGCACAGGATTCTGCCCCTGGTGATCTGGCAAACAATGGGATTGTGTTCCCCCAAAGAGATAAAAACCGTATTTGCTTTACAGCGTTTTTTGCAAAAGGGAGCAGCAGGAAGCTCCAAAGGAAGTGTTGAAGGACCTACTTTGGGGGAAACTGAAGCTGCGCTGCAGACACAGCGTTCACCCAACATGCTATCCCCAAATTAAACCACATTATGTTGGTTTACCACATTTTCATGGAGAAAATCTATCTATCTATATGGTCGCTAGGAGTTGAAAATGACTTGAGGGCACATAATCAATCAATCATGGCTCAATGCAATGTCAGAACCAAACCGTAATATTTAGTGCAGGGGCATCATCAGCCTGGAAAATCTCCCCAACCCTGCTTGTTGGATTGGAGGACTTGCCCCCCAACCCTGCCGGATGGCCAAAATGCAATCTGAGAATGCATTTCCTTGCCCAGATTCAACCCGGTCAACCTTCAAGGCAGGTTGGGTTTGGGGAAGGCGCTGCCTTTGCCTCCCAGCTGAGCCCACGCCCACTCTGCATCAGAACACCGCAGCTGCTGAGCCCACCCCCTACCTGGAATGTCCTGGTGGCTTGTTTTTGCTCGTGGACGCCAAGGAGCAGAAGGCTGCAGGCAAACGCCAGGCCGGAGAGCAGGATGAGCAAGGTGTAGCTCCAGGTGGGCAAGTGGAGCTGGTTCTTCCCGAACACCAGGATGGACGACAGGCAGAGGGCGGAGACCATGAGGACAACCACCGCCACGGTGACCACTTCGCCAGGGTAGAAATCACGGAGGAAGTCCAGGTAGGGCTCAAAGGCCGCCTTCAGCTGCCCTGGTCCGCGCAAGCTCCCTGCTTTATCTTTGCCCACCAGCTGCAGTTTATCGGAGAAAGACTCATATTCCTTTGGTTCATCGGTGCCCGCGGGCTCAGCAGGCGCTGGGACGGCCTCACCCCTCCCAGCTGCGTCAGGAGGCTCGGTCTTGCCTTGCTGGAAGCGCAGGATGGTCACACTGGCTGCGACAAAGGTGTAAGCCAGGAGGGTGCCAATGGACAGGAACTGGACCAGGGCTTCCAGGTCGAAGATGAGGGAGAGGACAGACATGAGGAAGCCAAACACCACAATGGCCACCAGGGGGACCTGTGTGCGGGGGTGAACGCGGGCAAACACCTGGAAAAAGAGCCCGTCCTCTGCCATGGCATAGACAATCCGGGGCAGAGAGAACAGGTTGCTGAGGAGGACGGTGTTCATGGCTGGCGAGAAAAGAGAGAAGCTTGTGGTCAGAGGGAGCCATCCGAGAGCAGCTGGGGAGTGGTGCCTGCTGATCAGGCCAGACGTCAGCCCCTCTTCTGCAGAGGGCCGGCCACGAGGCCACCGAGTCTCGCTGCAGCTGCCTTGTTTGGAGGGGGCCCAGAGCCCTCCTTCTACACCAATGGACACCGGGAGGACAGCAGGAAGGGAGGAGGCGAGTAAAGCCAGCGTGAAAGAAGACCCCTGAGGGGGGGCCTGAGGGACTCATCCAGCCGGTATTCTGGGTCCCTCGGTGGCCACCCAACAAGTCTCACAATCTGAGACTTCAGGAGGAGCAAGCAGCCATCCAAACTCAGAACTGCCGAGAACTCAGTCCTTATCAATCCTCTCACCTCCAGTGGCAGCAAGTTCCACCACTTCCTTTTTTAAACCTGAATGCTCCGATGCCCAACAATGGGTAATTCTGAATGCTGACTTGAAAGAGAGGGACAGAAACCCATTTTCACGGCATCATAATTTTATCGATCTCTGCTACATCTTCCCTTTCCCACTTTCTGCAGTTTTTAACTGGCCTAGCATTCAGGCAGCCTTCTCCAACCTGGTGCCTCCCAGCTGTGTTGAAACACGGGCCCCGCCACCCTCCCCGTTTTGGGACTGGGCACAGTCGTGTCGCACCTTTGCACAACCTCTCGTCTTGGCCAACTGCCCCAGGCAGTGCTCAGACCCGGTCCCACGAGGACCACGTCATGGTCTCTCCTACCAGTCCTGTGCCAGCCCATCTGGAGAACCCCCCTTTGGTAAGACCACATTAGGAGGGAGGGCAGAGAAAAGGGAAGGGGCAGAAGTGGTACCGAGGGTGCCAGGCAGGAGGTGTCTGTGCCCAGGCCCGAGGGGACTTACCGCAAATGGAACCGACGGCCACAATGAAACCAGCCCAGGAATAACCCCTCTTGTAGAAGGCATCGGCCAAGGCTGAATCAGGGTCCAGCGAATGCCAGGGCACCATCAGCGTCAGCACCATGGACACAAGGATATATGCCCCGGTGGCAAGGCTCAGCGAGATGGCGATGGCTCTCGGAATGGCCTTTTCAGGGTTCCGAGCCTCCTCGCTGCATGTGGCAATAACATCAAAGCCCACAAAGGCGTAGAAGCACGTGGCTGAGCCGGCCATGATCCCCGAGATGCCATAAGGGGCAAATCCTCCTTCACTGGCACCCCAGTTCTGGGGCCTGGCCAGGATGAATCCCATCACCAGAATGAAGAGAATGACTCCCATGCTGATGGCTGAGAAGACATGGTTGAGCCAGGAGGAGAATCGGGCACCAAAGGAAATGAAGGCCGTTGCTATGAGTACAATACCAGATGCCAAGAAGTCTGGATAATGGGCCAGGAAGGGTACCTGCCAGGTGCCAACATGGGCCTCGGTGAAGTTCTTGATCCTATGGTCAAAAATGGAATCCAGGTAGCCACTCCAGGCTCTGGCAACAGCTGCCCCACCGATCATGTATTCCAGGATGATGTTCCATCCTATGAGGAAGGCCCAGATCTCGCCCACTGAGACATAGGTGAACATGTACGCAGAGCCCGTCTTGGGCACGTGGGCACCAAACTCAGCATAGCAGAGGGCAGCCAGCAGGGAGGCGATGCCGGCGATGATGAAGGACACCACGATGGCCGGTCCGGCTGTCTCCTTAGCAACAGTGCCGGTGAGCACATAGAGGCCAGAGCCCACCATCCCGCCAATGCCCAGCAGCGCCAGATCAACCGTGGTCAGGCATCGGTTGAAGGACGTCTCCATTAGGTCATCTTCCAGGGTCTTCACTCGGTTGAGCTTTCGGCAAAAGCGGGCCAAGTCTCCGGAACGAAGCAGCCTGGTTGCCATCTTGGGGCAGAACGTCCCCTCCTTCGACAACTGAGAGGCAGAGCCAACTCGTTCTCCTGGCCCGAAAGGCGGAGGAAAATTCTGTCACGGCAGGATCAGAAAGAAACTAAACCATCGCTAGAGGCAAAAATAAACCTACGGAGTGCCGGCCGGCAAAGAGAAACAAGCGGGCCCACGCTCGTCCTCTGGACACAAGGGCAGACGAAGTGTGCCTGTTAACAGAGAGCAGTACTGTGGGATTCCCTGAATAGCCGCTGCTCGATCTGTGCTGAAGCGGCTCAGGGAGACAATGCCCAGCATCCGTCACTGCACGGCTGGAAACACGGATACTCTCCCGCCACACTTGCGCTGCTCGAGAGCCCCCGCCTGAAGCAACACCCCCCTCCAGTGCTGCAGGAGGTGCAAAATGTATCCTTCAGGGATGAGCCTTTCTGGGGAATCGGGGACGTTCTCTCCTTCTTCCAGATGGCTTCCTGGAACAGGGGTGGTCTAACCGGTTTCCAGAAATAGAACTTCCAGAACAGGAAGTGCTCCCTGGAGCGGCACGTTTTGCACCTGCCTGCAGATGACCCAACCCTGCTTGCCCCTGGTGAGTTGGGTTGTGTGAATCCAGCCCCACGACTCCCTTTGCGCTCTCCCTGCATGCCTAGCTGGCATCTCTTCGTGGCCCAAGCGTGAGATGAGGGTGTCTGCCTTCTGCATTTTTGGGGGGGCGGATTTTAGAGGCAACCAAACCCAGCAGAGGAAGGAGCCCCTAGCCGGGCACTGCGCCCTGTGAGGCTCCTGAGCGACTCTCTCTGGTCTCTGCAGGATAAGTCGCTGGTGACCGTGCCTCGCGCAGACCCCGGGACGGGGTGCAAATTTGGATTTTCTACACCAGACCATCATGTCCCACTCTTGCCTTTTGGAGGGGATCTGGGGAATGGGAATTAGTTTCCAAGCTGCAGGAGACCACACTTTATCCCAGTGCATTATGCGCTGGGAAACCAGGGGTCTTGAGTCCATCTGCCACAGGGCTGGGCAGGGCTTCCGAGCGGGTGGAGTCCTCGCATGGCCGTCTGGGACTCCTGAAAGCAGCGGCATCTTTGCCAGGGATGGCCTGGCTGTCTTCTGCAGCCGCCTGGTGACCCCAGGAAGAGACAAGACACACTTGCTCTGAGGAGGCCAGGCTGAGGTGGGCACCCCTTTGCCCAGCCAAGGCACCAAGCATTGCAGAGCCGTTTACAGTGGCTCCGGCAACCCAGGGAAAGGGTGGGCTCCGGGGGCTCAACTGAGCAGGGATCGGTCTGGGATGCTCGGCATGAAATTCCCGGGCTGAGCAGCGGGAGGGAACGGATGGCCCCACTGGCCACGTGGACCTCTAGGACTCCCCCTTTAGAAAGAGGCCTGTTCTCTGGCCCTGCCGGTCAGCGTGGCCCTTGCCTCGCCCCCCGGGGAGCAGGCCTTGCAAAGGGGGGGGGGCTGGCGGGGGGGCGGCCGCCCAGGGAGCGCCTCTCCGTCCATTTGCGCCCACCTGCGTCCCCAGCCCGGGCCCCGCTTGGACAGCTCCCGGCGCCCCAAGGCGGAGCGGGGCCCGTCCGGCAGCCGCGGCACCTGCAGGGGGGGGGAGCCTCCTGGCCCGGCCACCCCGCCCCGCTTCCGCCCGCGGGGCCGCGCCCGGCTGCCGGCTTACCTGTCTGGCGGCCGACGGCAGCTGCGCGGGGTCGCCGCCGCTCCGCTCCCGCCGCCGCGGCTGCGTCACCGCCTTCCGAGGAACCAGGCGGGGAGGAGGGCGCGAGGCCGCCGCAGCCAGATGCGCGCGCGGGGGGGCGCTCCGGAGGCGGCCTCCCTCTCGCCAAAGAGCCGCCGGCTGCCGCGCCTCCCCAGCAGGTAGGGCAGGCCCGGGGGAGGGAGTAGTGGATCCTTGTTAGGGATCCGTTAAGCCACGGCTTGTCGAATCTTGGCCTGTTGCCTAAGCCGGGAGGGTTGGAGTCACGCAGCAGGCCCCCGGTGACGTGGCCTTCCTAGAAGGAGGGCGCCGGTGGCACCCGAGGCGGGAAGGCAGGTGGCTCCAACGGGGATGACGTCGAGCAAACCATGGTTGGGCGAACTGGGGCTGGTGCACATAAACGGCTTAGTGGGGAGACCTCTGCTGCAAACATCCGCGCACGCTGAGACCCTCGAGCTAAATGTCTCTTCTAGGTGACGGCTACATTTGGTCCCAGAGCACTTTCCATTTGCGCGAGGAAGGGAGCCAGGTTGGAAGGCAGCCCCGCCCGCCGAGCCTGCCCCCCACCTCCGGCCGTCGGATGGTGGCCCTTGCGGGGAGGGACCCTTGTTTGGGAGCGGTTCTTCCCGTTAGGAAAAGATTGGGGGGGGGGCGCGAATCGCCTTCCCCGCCGAGCCCCCCTTCCCACCTGCGATTCTGCGGAAGAGCCCGGCGGCAGCTGCATTTCCCCTTCTTTGAAAAAATGTGGCAATTTCTAATAGAGCCCTACTGTAGAAGACTATGCTTTAGGCGGTTATTTCCCCCAGCACAGGACTACTTTATTATCTGTATTGTCTATTGTTATTTTAGCCTTGTTTCACAGAGTGGTTTTACATCTGTCCTTGTAAGATAGATGAATGAATAATTTAAAAAGTGCAAATAGGAATTGGATACAGAACGTACACGCTTCATTTTAACTTGATACCAAATGCACTGAGAGAGCCCGTTTGGTGTCCTGGTGAAGGCACCAGGCCAGAAACGGTAGACCGGGAGTTCCAGTCCCACCTTGGGCCCAAAGCCCTCTCTCAGCCCTAGGAAGGCGGCCGCAAGGGCCAAATTCCTTCCGAAAACGTTGTCAAGAAAATTGCAAGGACCTATCCAGGCAGTCGCAGGAGTCAACACTAACTCAAAGACACAACAATAACATGCTAAACATGTTATTTTAGTTTGTTCTAAAATAACAGGACAAACTAAAAAGAGAACAAAATATAATAATAGAATTATAATTCTCTACTTTGCTGCAGTACCAAAAATAGAATCCTGGGTATATAAATCATTAAAATCAATTTCTGAATAGCAAATTAAACCAAGGCCATCTGGAACAGTTTTGTCTACTTGTGCTTCTCCAGCGATGCAGAGCCAATTCAAGGGCGGAGAGTGGACAATTTTCATTCCATCGAAGAGAGTATTTGTAGCTCAGGGTTAAACTGTGGAGTCCTTGGTGCTCTCTGAGCCTTGTTCTTCTTTCAGACGTTTCATTGCCAGACTGGGCAACATCTTCAGTGCAAAAAGGGAGTGGGACTTGCTCTCTGTTTATATCCCATGGCTTGTCCTGCTTGTGTTGGTGGGGGTGTTGTTCTCCCCTTAGGAGTTCCTTGATTCGACTGTTGTTTGCTGCTTGGTTGATTAACTGAGTTAATAGTTCCTTGATTAGGGTATATTGTGCTGTTTGATTGTTCCTCTGGTGCTAATCTAAGCCAAATCCAAAAACTCTAGAGAATTCCTGGAAGCTGGGCACTCAGACAAAGCAGCCATCAACAGACACTTAGAGGTAAACAACATTTACATACCATTAATAAGAGAGAATAGAAAAGCCAAAAGACCAGAACACCGCATTGCCAACAATCAATACCCAGATATGCAAAAAGATTAACACCAGTATTAGCACCAAGGACTCCACAGTTCAACCCTGAGCTACACATATTACCTTTGGATTACTAGGGCCCCGTTGGAAGGCCAAATTCATTCAAAAAGGGACTAGTTGCTTCCTAAGATGATGCTGGACAGCCCCCCCCCCCTTTTTTTTTTACTGCAAGCCAGTAAATCAAGCACCAATATCTGGGATGTTTCTAGAGCAGATAATAAAGAGATTGTTACCAATCGAAGAGAATATTTGTAGCTCAGGGTTGAACTGTGGAGTCCTTGGTGCTCTCTGAGCCTTGTTTTCTTGCAGACGTTTCATTGCCAGGCTAGGCACCATCTTCAGTGCGAAAAGGGAGTGGGACTTGCTCTCTGTTTATATCCCATGGCTTGTCCTGCTTGTGTTGGTGGGGGTGTTGTTCTCCCCTTAGGAGTTCCTTGATTGGGCTGTTGTTTGCTGCTTGGTTGATTTCAAGGAATGCCTAAGGGGAGAACAACACCTCCACCAACACAAGCAGGACAAGCCATGGTATATAAACAGAGAACAAGTCCCACTCCCTTTTTGCACTGAAGATGTTGCCTAGCCTGGCAATGAAACGTCTGCAAGAAAACAAGAAGGCTCAGAGAGCACCAAGGACTCCACAATATACCCTAATCAAGGAACTATTAACTCAGTCAATCAACCAAGTAGCAAACAACAGACCAATCAAGGAACTACTAAGGAGAGAACACCACCTCCACCAACACAAACAGGACAAGCCATGGGATATAAACAGAGAGCAAGTCCCACTCCCTTTTTGCACTGAAGATGTTGGCTAGTCAGGCAGTGAAATGTCTGCAAGAAAACAAGGCTCAGAGAGCACCAAGGACTCCACAATTTTCATTCAGCCAACCTGCTGTTAGAAGTTAATTTTATCTTACCAGATTCATTACTGAGCCGGGAGTAAAGAAACTGACGAATTGCATGAAGTTAGGAGTTTATTCACCCAAGAGCAAAGGCAGTGGCAGCAGGCTGTTAGGTGGGCGATCGCGCGGGACCCCCTCCTTACAGCACATTATATAGATTCCATTCAACTCCTCCTTTAGAAAACCACCCCTTACTCAGTTACCCATACTCCACCTTACCCTCATTCCATATTAGGAATTTCCTTCCTTCACTCCATATCAGGAACTTCCTTCCATCCTTGCTAGGGCCCCTTGACCGTTATTAAACAATACCTTTCCTCTGGAGAAGCTATCCTTGGAATGTACACTTTATCCTGTTTCTGTGGGCACAGCTATCTATCAAGACCTGTTAGAAAGGAAGAGTAAGAAAACCAACAAAATTCTTCTAGGAAATACTACAAGGTTTCAGGGCCATAATACAAGTGCAAATGTTTCTAACATATAAATACTACATATAAAATATATGAAAATGAAATATATTTGTATTTAAGTACTGTATATGTAAAATCTTCTATCACTGCCATCCTTCCATCATCACTTTCTCCCTAAGTCCAGGCATGATATATTCAAAGCTCTTCAGATAGATGAATTCCAGATTTTTGGAATACAATTTAGCAACATTTTTAAAACTCAATTTCCTCCCAAAAAATTAGTTCACCACTAACCACACAGGAATTTCCAGCAGACTGGACCAAAGCAAATGCACAAATGTCTGTTAAAGTTTGTTACATCCCCAGGATAAGAAGAATGGCCAACTTTTTTAAAACATCTGTTGAGGAATGCAATCACTTCCAGAAAAAAATTTCTGTTGGACTAACTTGGTTTTAAAACCGTAAGAAACATTTAACATTTCTTAAAACCCAAGGCCACTGATTCTGTAATCATTTCTGTATTCTAAATTTATTGTGCATTGTCCAATTTAATAAAATTATGCGTTAGCAATATTGAACTGCGGGTTTCATTTCAATAAAAGCCTTCTCCACGACATTCAAAGCCACCGGTGCTTCAAAGGCTGCCTAAGTCGCTGGACCAAACAAAGAATGGTTTCAGTGTATGTATTGCTATTTGGCTGTTTTTGATAAATTATATTTGTAAGTTTTCAAAGGTTTGAAAAGTATCAGCACTCATTATCTAATTATCCCACTTTCAACCCAGCAAATTTTAATTTCCTTCCACAGAAAGCCCAAACCCCTCGAACCGCCTGGTGGTAAAAAATCATGGAATTCCTACTGTGATTGGAACCGAGTCCTTGCCAAGAGGACGGTAACGCTGCCAGGCAGGAATTCTCAAGTAGGGCTCACAATGGTACATATTCAGTAGCATTTCATTCCAATACAAGTTAAAACACTATTTCTGTATGAAAGCCTTGGTTTGGAAAACAAATCCTAGGAATTGGTCCCTTCCATTAAAAAAACAAACGATCTCATCAATTAGATTAAAATATTTAAGTGAATCAGGCAAAGCTCTCAAAATTTATCAATTTTGAAGTCATTTTCTTTTCCACTGCATTTAATCTTTCCCACAAACTCATATTTCATTTCATTTCTTGATATCCTGTTTTATCTGGGTTATGCAATATGAAATTTCATTTCTGCCAAACAAGCTATATTTCTAGCAATAATTATTCTCAAATATTTAAGGGAATCAGAACAATAAACAAATCCTATTTTTTATCTATATATGTAGGTACCTTATTACCAATTCTTGTATTAGACCAGTGTCTTTCAAGCTTGGCAACTTTAAGATGTGTGGACTTCAATTCCCAGAATTCCCCAACCAGCATGCTAGCTGGGGAATTCTGGGAGTTGAAGTCCATACATCTTAAAGTTGCCAAGCTTGAAAGACACTGTATTAGACTTACACCAACTTATTGTGCACTCAGAGTATTTATCGTATTGCTGTACAATTTCTACCAATCTAGGTAAAGATACCTGGTAATTGTTAAAAAAAAAACACCTCCAAATATAATCTGCATATAATTTGTATTCCACTTCCTTAATGCTTATTAAATTAAATTCCTTAAAGCTTATTAAACGTACCAAAGGATCCAATATCAATTGAAACAAATAAGAATCTTTGGGGAGTTCCACATTTCATTTTAATTAGATAACCCTATTGGTAATCAGTGATATGGGATTGAGTGATTTTTTATCCAAGAAACAACTTTTTACCAAAAATCATTTTTTCTTCATGGCTTGCTCCAAAAACTTAGTACACGTACCACATCAAAGACTTTTTCTGCATCCCATGCCGCCAAAATGTCGGTTTCATTTTCCTTGGCATATAGTGCTGATGTTTTTATCAGCAGCCCATTATCAAGAGACTGGGCCAGATTGTGCTAGATTTATTATTGAAGGTAGCGACCTCTTGTCTTTGTGCCAAAGTGGCTACCAAGACACAACGAAGACTCCTTGCCCAGTTCCTAGGGTCCTTTTCGCCATTCAAAATCACTGCTACAGTAAACAAGCCGGATAATGTGACCCAGGCAGGTCCTCTGCTTCGAAAGGGGAATTGTAGAGTTCAGGGCCAGAGGCTGATGCGGGAAATTCTGAGGGTTGCAGTTCTAACACCCTTAAGAGAGCCCCCGATTGGGGAAGTTTAGTGCTTTTTAGATTAAAGGGTTCAATTTCCTCTATTGTGGGGTTTACTGATGCTGTTTTAGCATGTGTTTATGTTTCCGTGCTACTTTGCTGTAGCATGGGTGCATGCGCCGCTGGAGAACACAATACTTTGCAAGCTGCCCTGGGAAACCTTGATTTTGAAGAACGGCATAATATTCAAATAACTAAGTAGAGAGAGCCAGTTTGGTGTCGTGGTTAAGGCACCAGGATAGAAATCAGGAGACGGTGAGTTCTAGTCCTGCCTGAGGCATGAAGCCAGCTGGGTGACTTTGGGCCAGTCACTCTCTCTCAGCCCCAGGAAGGAGGCAACGGCAAACCACTTCCGAAAAACCTTGCCAAGAAAACTGCAGGGATTTATCCAGGCAGTCTCTGAGAATTGGACACGTTGAATGGATTAAAAAAAAAAGAACTAAGTAAATATATGGGACAGATAAAAAAACCCTTTCCCTAGTCATAAAAATTAAATTCTGGCAAACACCCCCATCCTCAGGCCTCATTCCCTTTCCTCTCCCAAAAGCCCCTCCCCAAGATGAAAACTTGCAGAGATGCTAAAAAAAAAAAAAAAGCATCGCAAGGCCTTGGAGACGTGGCTGTGGGCCCGAGCCTGGGACCCTGTTCCTTGGTTGGGCTGAATGTCTGATGGTTGCTTCTGTAATTTTTCCCCCAGCTCCTGTGTGTCTTGCATTTTTTTGTATACGTTTTTATCATTTTTAACACTGTTAGCCGCCCAGAGTCATGTACTTGAGATGGGCGGCCATAAAAATCTAATGAATAAACAAACTGTGTTTATTGCCTTTTCCACAGCCTGTATTTCCTGTATTACAATTTCAAAATATCAACCTTGAGATATTTTGGAAACTCCTCCAAAGTTATCAATAAAAAACCACGACCCCCATCCCAAGGGAGGCAGTAAGCAAACACGAAGTCGAGCTGAACTCCTCTGCACGGAGGGGCAGCCAGAAAGCCCGGCGGCTGCCAGGGCCCTGCCCGGGTCCGTCTCTGGCAAGTCGAGCCTCTTTAATAAAAGCAGCGTGCCGCATCGTCTCCTTTTCCACGAGACCCAGGAGGGTCAATACGAGGCGTGGCGGGAGAGCTTCCTGTGCCTCCCGCTCAAGGAAAAGGCTTTCTAGGCTGCAATTCCTTTTGCTGTAGCTTGCGAATGAGCTCCAGCAGGTTCATTTGGAGCGTCAGTTCCTGCGAGAGAAACAAGAGTTTATGCTTAACGTGAAAACAAGCCAACTTCTTCCACCCACCCGTGCAACATCTTGCAGGAAGCAGGGGAAAAGCCAGCCCACTTCCATACCCTGCCCACAGACCATGGAGTTGAAGCCCATCTGGGAGGCCACGAAGGCTCGGCTGCAATGGGAGAGGAACAGGAATGGGTGGGGACAATTAGCAACTCTGGAGGCAGCAGCCCCCCAATCGTCTGGGGTGAGTAATGTAGCCCCGAGGTAGCCGTGGCCCTCTCCCTGCTGAGGGCCCCAATCACTGGGTTAACATGGCCTCCCAGGTGGTGCCAAAACGTCTCCCCGGTTTGGACTGGGGGCAAGAGGCGGCCCTAGCAAGGAGGAAGAGGCAGAGCCGCAGCCCAGACAACGGCCTGACAAACGAAATCCGATTAACCATTCAAGGCCGCATCCACAGCGCTCCCTCCTACTCTGTTTCCCCAGCAACAATCGTGTGTGGTAGGAAGAACTGCTGATACTGCACGCAAGTCTCTTTTCTAAGTGAATTGTGATCTTGGAAAGGTTCTGCCGGAAGTACAATAAAGCAAGCACTCTTCATTGTACTTTCAGAAAGTGTACGCACCCCCCCTTCTGTCTACCTCTCTGCACACACCCACAGGCAAAAACATAGAAACCAGCTTCTACTCTTGGGCTCCACTTGCCGAGGGCTGTGGCTGCAGTGGGTGAGCTCTTTTTTAATTTATTTACCACCCTTTATATGCCACTGACTTGCCGGCCTTAGCTGGCTTACAATTGCAGTATAAAAAATAAAAATGGAGCCCCCCTACAGGACCATCTGTTGCTGCTGTGTAGGGGGGTTCTGCCGCTCTGCAGCCCCCGCAGGAGAGACGTTTCCGTCCTCCCAAAAGACAGTAAGGTGGGGGCTGCCCTGACCTTGGGGGGGTAGGTTACTTCAAAGTAGGTGGGCTGCTAGAGCCCCGCCCCGATCTCAGGAGGGGGGAGATGGACACTTGCATCTAGCCCTGTAGGACGGGCAGCCTCCCCCCAGGGCAGAGGACCCGCAGCCACTGGTCTTCCTTCCGCTGGCGATAACCTTTGGGCACTAAGGCTTCCGGCCTGAACAGACCTGAGGGTTGGTGGTGATATAGAAGCCAGAGACGCCCGCCTTCTCCAGGGTGCTCTGTTGGTCCACCACTTTCTGATCCAGCTCCAAGACAATTTTCTCGTCCATCATCCGTTGCTCGGTATGAATTCGCTGCTCCATGGCCTGAGCAAATGAGAATCCCAAAAGGCCAAAGGACCCCAGTTCACGGCATTTGGCACTCCCAACAACGCTCCAAGCTGTGGGCTAAGAGGGAAGGAAGTGTCCCCCAGCACTCACAGCAGGGTTACTCCATGTTGTACACTGAAGACCGGGCATGTCCACAGGGTGTCATCAAAAAAGTCAAGATGGTGGCCGTGACCGTGTGACTGAAGCTCCACCTGTTTTTTTTGTGTGCCATAAAAAACAGGAACAGCTCAGTCACAGTAAGGTGGCCACTATCTTGCATTTTTGGACCACACTCTGCAGACTCTTGGAAACCATTTATGTCCATTTACTTCTGCGTGTGGACTTGTACTGCACTTGAAGTTTTGGTTTCAAAATATGTGATCTTGCCTGATTTGCTACAAGGATAGATTAAACGGAAACTCTTATTAGTTGTTCCTTCTGATTGATGATTCGTATTTATTTTTTATCCCTTTATTATTTTTATAAATAAGGGGGCGAACATACCTCATACTCCTTCCTATTTTCATCACAACAACCCTGTGAGGTGAGTTGGGCTGTGTGTGTGTGACTGGCCCAAGGTCACCCAGCCAGCTTTCATGCCTAAGGCAGGACTAGAACTCTCAGTCTCCTGGTTTGCCATTGGCTCCTTCCCAGGATTGAGAGAGGGGGACTGGCCCAAGGTCACCCAGCCGGCTTTCATGCCTAAGGCAGGACTAGAACTCTCAGTCTCCTGGTTTGCCATTGGCTCCTTCCTAGGCTGAGAGACAGGGACTGGCCCAAGGTCGCCCAGCCGGCTTTCAGGCCTAAGGCGGGACTAGAACTCTCAGTCTCCTGTTTGCCATTGGCTCCTTCCTAGGGCTGAGAGACAGGGACTGTCCCAAGGTCACCCAGCCAGCTTTCATGCCTAAGGCAGGACTAGAACTCTCAGTCTCCTGTTTGCCATTGGCTCCTTCCTAGGCTGAGAGACAGGGACTGGCCCAAGGTCACCCAGCTGGCTTTCAGGCCTAAGGCGGGACTAGAACTCTCTGTCTCCTGTTTGCCATTGGCTCCTTCCTAGGGCTGAGAGACAGGGACTGGCCCAAGGTCACCCAGCCGGCTTTCAGGCCTAAGGCGGGACTAGAACTCTCAGTCTCCTGTTTGCCATTGGCTCCTTCCTAGGGCTGAGAGACAGGGACTGGCCCAAGGTCACCCAGCTGGCTTTCATGCCTAAGGCGGGACTAGAACTCTCAGTCTCCTGTTTGCCATTGGCTCCTTCCTAGGGCTGAGAGACAGGGACTGTCCCAAGGTCACCCAGCCAGCTTTCATGCCTAGGGCAGGACTCGAACTCTGTCTCCTGTTTGCCATTGGCTCCTTCCTAGGGCTGAGAGACAGGGACTGGCCCAAGGTCACCCAGCCGGCTTTCAGGCCTAAGGCGGGACTAGAACTCTCAGTCTCTTGTTTGCCATTGGCTCCTTCCTAGGGCTGAGAGACAGGGACTGGCCTAAGGTCACCCAGCCAGCTTTCATGCCTAAGGCGGGACTAGAACTCAGACTCCTGGTTTCTAGCCCAGCACCTTAACCACTAGATCAAACTGGCTCTTATATTCAAATCAAGTATCTTTGATTATTGCTCTATACTGATTTGATTTTAATGATGATTCTGAAGTGCTAAATTGATAAAATGGTAGGCAGTAGCAAACTTATTTGAAAATTCTTATTCAGTTTTACATAACTATAAATCTCTCCTATTTCCTTTTGGCTTTTATTTCTTTTTTCTGTTCCTTTTCTCGGTTGCACTTTAACATATCTATTAAGATAAAATAAATAAAAACTTATGTTAAAAAAAGGTAGATTTACTTCTATTCCCATTCAGACATTAAATTTGGAGTCCTTGGTGCTCTCTGAGCCTTGTTGTTTTCTTGCAGATGTTTAATTGCCAGACTAGGCAACATCTTCAGTGCGAAAAGGGAGTGGGACTTGCTCTCTGTTTATATCCCATGGCTTGTCCTGCTTGTGTTGGTGGTGGTGTTGTTCACTCCACTGTAGGAGGCTGTGGTCCTACAGTGCTCTTAACCTGGTCACTTCAAGGACTAGCAGTTGTGCTCGCACACAACCCACTAATTTCAGTGAATGCTACCACTAATCTTTCTGTGAGTCCAACTCATTTAGATAGCTTATGCTTTGCTGTATACTGTACAACCGCCAAAAATGGGTTAATTCAATAAGCACGTGAAGTATGTTTGCCTGGACAGGGTGACCTCGGAGCAGCCCTGCCACCCTCTCCTGGTGTCCAAAAGTAGACGTAGGAAGGAAACTATGCGCCCTTCCGCCCACAACCCCTGCATGGAGATCTGGCGCAACCATGTTCTGATTGCAAAGAGGACTTGAAGTCATTTCAGCACAACAGAGTTCCAACTCCTCTCTGGTTCTTCCAGGAGCGCTGGGGAAGCAGCCTTTGCGCCTACGTCACTTCCATGCTCAGGACACCTGAAGAAGGCTCCTCTCTCAACTTTTACCTCCCTTAGAGGGGCATAAAGCAGAGAAGGAACCACGAACTGGTGGGCCAAAACATCCAGAATCTGGATTTAGACAATCCTTCTGAGGTTTTCCAAAAGAGTTGTAAGCTCTAGAGCTGTTCATCAGACATGATGATGAAAGGGGAAGGGGTGCGAGAGGAGAAAATTTGTGCCTGGTCTTGGAGCCACACCCGCACCTGTCTTAGCTGGAGTGAGGGAAAAGTCTCCACCTATACAACCAGGGTCATATCCAGGGATGTTAGCCTGCACTGTGTGTGTGTGTGTGTGTGTTAAAAGTGGGGGGTGGGGGGGAGGAAGCGTCAGGCCCACAGGAAGTAGCCAATACTTTTAAGTTCTGAAAGAGACATGCCCCTTTGAAGGCCAACAGCCTTCCACCGTACAGCCCCCATTTACGGACTTCGGCCCAAGGCATCTCCCGTGATGCTGAAGCCCAGGAGGGCAAGTTCCTCCCTGCTCAGACCTGTCCTGCCTTACCTCCTGCTCTCGCTGCTGAGCGGCCTTCAGAAGGGGCAGGTTGTGAGCCTGGCAGCTCTGCTGGTCGTCCTTGTGTTTGCGGAGCATCTCCTGCTTGAGGGCTGGTGGGAGGAGAAAAACAGAATGAGCCCAAGATGCAGCCCATCACCTGCCCAGCACACTCAGCCTCTACTGCAGTGTTTCTCAACCTTGGCAACTTTAAGACGTGTGGACTTCAACTCCCAGAATTCTCCAGCCAGCCTTGAAGTCCACTCCTCTTAAAAGTTGCCAAGGTTGAGAAACACTGCTCTGTTGGCTTCTCTGCTACCCTCATGGGGCGTAGTACACAGCATAGGAAGCTAGAACAGCTCAACGGGAAGGAGGGACAGCATCAGAGCATCAGCGCTGAAGCCCCCAAGCCCAAGCCTTTCTAATGTTCCACCAGAATCTGCCTTCCTGTCACTTACACCCATTATTCCACGACCTGCCCTCTGGATTGACAAAGCACATGTTTGAACCTTCACTTGGGTGACACCTTGTCAAAGACTGGAGGAGCGCCATTATATCCTCCCCTGGGTTCCTCTTCTCAAGGTCAAACGCTTCCAGATCCTTTTATCTTTCTGATAAAGGAAGGATCCATGATCGACAATGACACGTCTTTCAACATTTCAGCCATAATGAAAATACAAAACATGGTCTATGCAGTCATAAGGGTATTTCTCAGGCCTGGCCCCAAGAGAATAGCATTTTTGCCTTCGGTTTCTTTAAGTTTTAATCCAGTATACTAGAGTGAAATGTGGTTGACTTAAGAGTCAGTATGTTGTACAAGCATGGTTCAGTTAACTGTGAGTTAACCTGCTGCAAAAACCCAGCCATTGCACTGAACCAGTTTGAGGAGCTTTTGAACACTTTTATTATATTTATATGCAATTTTAAGCCAGTTTATTTTTAAGGAATGTACCAGGTTTCCAGAGCTAGTTTAAGCTAAACTGGGGTTGGGTATTTTATGGCTGGGTGTGTTGATGGAAGTGCCTTACATCTGGCACAGCATATTATGCAAACACAGATGTTTTGTTGGCTTGAGTCAACACACACACACACACACACACACAAAACAATATAGCTAAAAATCAATATGCTAAAAATCCCCAAAGCTTCTCTCTGGCTTTTGGTCCACTTTGCAGAGCTCTTTGCAGAGAAGTGAGGTATTTGCTTAGAGGCCAACAACACACATTTGGTCAGACAACTTTCCCCAGCAAGGCAAGGTGGCTTCAGCTAAAGTGTGCGGTGAGGAACACATCTGCCGGATCTCATGGCCACTCCATTCCTTCTCCCGGGATGAATCGGGGCTTCCTGGTCCTGGCCCCCTTTCACTCACAAAAAGACAGAAGGGGAACATCACGCTTTGGCCCACAGCTTAGCCCCTTAACGAGAGAGTGCGAAGGCTTGGCAGGCGTGACCCACTGGCGCACGTGGCTCCCTTGCCTCGATGCTCCGTCTGCAGTTTGAGCCGCTGGTTGTACAGGTTTCGCTCCGTCAGGTGCTGGATCTCCAGCAGGCCCTGCACGATCTCAAAGACCGTCCCGTCGAGGAGCGCCAAGGCCAGGTCGCTGAGGATGGTGTAGGACAGCCTCTGCTGGGAGGAGCTGTGGGAGGAAACATCCTTGTAATCAGGGCTGAGCTAAGCAGTGGCAATTGGGCCTGATCCAGAGAACGCAGCGCCACTTTCTCTATTTTCCGTCTAGTAAGTCGGCTTCTTTCTCCCAAGCGCAAGGCTGCTTGCCTTTAAAACCAGAGTTTGGTTGCAACTGGATAACCTCCCCATTAATCTGCATTTCTGCTCGGTCAAAAAGGTTGAATGCTACTTGTCCACTGGGTTTTCACAAACATTAAACCCAGGTCAACAGAGCCTGTTGCTGTGTTCGTATAACACACTGTCCCCGTGCAAATAAATAACAGCCCTGGTGGGAGGCTTCTGCCTTGAATCACCACCTGACACTTTGTGGTCCAAGCTTGCTCCTCCCAGCTATTATTTCCAAACCTTTAAAAGAAACGCCTTCCTTGAAAAGACCATTTTATCATCCACAAGCTGGTCTTTGTTAGACAAGGGCTTAACTTTGCCACCTCCATTTTAAAGGCTGTAGTATCTTCACAGGGCCCGGAAGAGAATGGCTGACTTCCCATAACAGGCTGATCTCCAAACCTGGGTTAACAAAACATTGCTTGCTGTGCTCCACAAACCAGGCCCACATTATGGCTTAGTTTGATGGCCCGTTAACACCACATACCCATGATGCGATGGCCCCCCAACTTCCTGACTTATGAATAGGAGTTAAGGGCCCACCTCTCCTCATCCAGGAAGCTCCCTCTCAGCCTAACCTACCCCACAAGGCCGTTGTGGGGAAAAAGAAGAGGAAGGCATGCTGGAGCCCGCCCCCGCGAAGCAAAGGCGGAAGAGACTTCCAAGAGACAGAAGCGCCTCCCGGAACAGAAGCTGCCACCGAGAGTCCTGCTGGCTCTGAGCGAAGCCGCCTCCGCTTGCTCCGCCAGCCCCGCTTTGGCAGGGAAAGCCCCGCCCTCTCCCTGCCCCGGAGGCGCGGGCCCCGCCCATCGCCCCCCCCCATCGCCCCCCCCCGGGAGCCTCCACCCACCTGGGCAGCTCCTTGACCAGCCCCTGCAGCTCCGAGAGCATTTGGTAGTGCCGCGCCTGCTGCCGCGCCGTGCGGTCGCCGCCTGCCCCAGCCGGGGGGCCGCCCGCCTCGGTCTCCGGGAAGGCGAAGGCCGCCCCAAACCGCTCCATGGCCGGCAGCGGCTGGGGCGGAGCGCGGCGGCGGCTTCTTGCGCGAGCCTGGAGCCCGCCCCGCCCTCTCCGCGGGCCTGAGCATGGGCAGAGCGCGAGCCAAGCCGGAAGGGCGGGGCTCTGGGCATGTGCAGAGGGGGCTTCCTCCTCCTCGCCTGTCTCGCTGGCGCGAAGTGGGACCCGCCGCAGTTTCTCTTCCCCGTGCCGCTGCTGCTGCTCCTCCTGGGCATAATATATAATAATTGTACTGCCCTCTGCTGATGGGAAAGTGTCAGAGCGGTCTGGAAAATGACCACTGGTGTTTTGGATACATAGGGAATGCTGCTTTGAAGAATGGTGCTGACGGTCTACGTTCCATTCCCAAATGCCCTCAGAGTGCTTATTTGTAGCATTCCAAAGAGCCACGGTAGCCAGCTTTGGGGGCTAGGGACATGCTTGAAATGCTGAGGGGGTGTGCCAGGCTCACTCCGCTGTTGCTGGGCACTTGCCTATTTGCAAAACATCCTTTTACTAGAAGGTGACCTGACCTCATCCCTCAGTTGCTCCCTCTGATCCCCTTTGTGGTCCAGATGCATTCCTGAAAAAAAAATTTGTAAGCGTTATAAAAAGTGCTGGAATCCGGTGCTTAACACAGAGCAATCAATTTCCCCAAGGAAGTAATATTAAAAAGGCTTCACACTGTAGTGTGAGGAGGTGTGCAAAAAGTTGCTTTGTAAGAATTTCTTTATGTTGGTGGTGAATTGTGTTTAGCTTTCAGGTTTCACAGAACTCAACAAGCTGAAGGTTTTCAAAATTGCTTCAGCTGCAGTTCCTCCCAGTCCAGAAAAAGGGGCTGCAAAATCGGTGAACGGGATCCCAAAATCAGAAAAGGCCAGGAGGCCCCTGGCTCCGGCTTCTGCTCAGCCAGGAATCTAGAGGAAAGCATCTAGAGAGGTGGCTGTCTACCTCTGGTGAGGGGGGGGGGCTCCTCAGTGGGGGGGCATCAGTTCCACAGTCCAGCTTTTTACTGTCAAAGAAGCCAAAGATGGGCGCTTCCACCACTTGCCATATCATGAGAGAACCTGCTCATGCGGTTCTCCAACCATTGAAAATATTTTTCATATGTTGTTCAATTGCCAATTATATGCATCCATTAGGCACAAATATCTATCATCCTTATTAGAAAGAACAGCACACTGGGATCCAAACCACAGACAGTCTTATTTCCCCCTGGGCTCAAATGTGCATATTGTACGTAGGACTGCTAAGTTTATAACTAAGGCTGTAATGCTGTAAACCGCCCAGAGTCCCCTATTCGGGGAGATGGGCGGGGATAAATTTAAATAATAAATAAATAAAATAAATAAGGCAACGGTCATTAGAACTCAATACATTGAAAAAATTGGGGTATCCTTTAAGGGAGATTCATGTATCTGATTTCTGACTCTATGTATTATCACATATGTATTTTATTGTATTTTTATTTGTATTGCATTAATTTAATTTAATTTTATTTTATTGATAAGGTCACAGGACTAATCAATTAATAAACTACTACTACTACTGTCAAAGAAAATTCCGGCCCCCCTTCATTCAGAATATGCCTTCCTGTAAATGGATTCCTTAAACCCATTTATTCCTTGTCTGGCACCCAGGAATGGTAGAAAACCAGTCCTGACTTTCTTTTCATTACATGTTCCCACTATTTGAAGAGGGCGTTCCCATCTCTTCTCGGCTGCCTTTCTCAAGGTTCAGCCTCTCCGGCCCCTTTAACCTCTCATCTCTGATTCTGCTTCTCTTTTTCTGAGGCCGCCTTCAGATTTATTCCCCAGCCTGGACACAGAACTCAGGCAAGGTCTGACCAACATACTAAAATGGATCAATTAATTCCAGTGACTTCAAACCTGCGTTTCTATTGATGCAACCTAAACCTGCATTTTTAGGGGCGTGGTGGCTCAGCGGGTAAGATGCCAGGCTTCTCGATGGGAAGATCTCAAGTTCGGAGGTTTGAATCCCTAGCCCCGCGTGACGGAGTGAGCTCCCGCACTCGCCCCAGCTCTTGCCAACCTAGCAATTCGAAAGCATGCAAATGCAAGTAGATGAATAGGTACCACTTCGGTGGGTAGGTAACAGCGTTCTGTGCACGTCATGCAGCCACATGACCGTGGAAGCGTCTTCGGACAGCGCTGGCTCTTCGGCTAACAAACGGAGGTGAGCACCGGCCCCTAGAGTCGGACACGACTGCACAAACGTGCGGGGGGAACCTTTACCTTTTTTAAACCTGCATTTAACAGCCGCATCGTATTGCTGACCCAGATTAGATGGTGATTACTTACAAAGGTGCAAATCACGTACCACCCCCTCCCAAACCTGGACACTCCCTTCTGTTTGGTGAGCACTTGGAATACAGTTCAGAAGATCCGTCTAGAGGTGGATCCGTTTCACTAGCCGGATGCCAGAAGGTCCTTGGCTGAAGGTGGCTGCCCTCATCCTCCTCAGCACTTGTGGGGCGGGGGGCAGAGTTCTTTGCAGCTGGGGAGACCCAGGAAGGTCGTGTGCAAACACACAACCAAAGCAGCATGGGAGCAAAAAGGGCCACAGCATTTCTTGACTCCTGGGGCCAGAGACTCCCGACTCCCTGGGGTGTAAGAGGGAGGGGAGGAGAAGCACCCTCAGAGTTGCACAATCCTCTTACTAGAGCCTGTCTCAACAAAGCAGAGTTCTGCTCGTGTGGAGTTGATTTTTGGGCCTGGTGCACCCGGTGGGGCTGCCAACAGTGATGCTACCGAGGCCGGGAAGGCTGAGAGGGAGGGACTCCCAGAATTCAACTCCCAGAATTCCCCAGCCAGCATGCACGGACTCCTGGGGAATTCTGGGAGTTGAAGTCCACCCATCTTAAAGTTGCCAAGGTTGAGAAGCACGGCTCCAGTTTGACCAGCTGACCCTGGACCCATCCATTTTAAAAAGGGAATGGTGGCTGTGGAAGCAGAAAGGAGAGCGAGGGGTGGGAGAAGAGCCAGCCCCGACTTTGCTGACCTGGAACATGGAAATTCGGGCTGCCTCCCCATAGGCTTCAACACGCCCCACGTTGCCCCCACACGGCATCCGGTGGTGAGATACGAGGGAAGCACCCCTCATGAAGCAGGGCCCTAAAGCTCTCCTTTATCCTTGGGCTCCCTCCCTGTGGACAGACGACGACGTCCAGGATGGATCGATCAAACTTTTATTTCAGTCCCAGACCAGGGAGGGTGGCCAGACAAGCGGTGGCCTGTGGACACGTCCGCGCCATGGAGGAGGCCGTGCATAGATTTGCCCAAGGCTGGCCAACTGTGGTCTATTCAGTAAGCCACAGTGAGCCAGCCGTGGCTGAGAGTGGTGGGAGAGGTGGCCCTGACTGGCCCTCAGCATCTTCTCCTGGGGGCTTAACCAGCATCTCCTCCCAGGTATCATTTCTGCTCATTTGCTGCGCCTGTGAGGTTAAGCGCTGGCTCTGCCCTGCGGTGGCAAACTTTTAAGATACAGTTTTCCTTTACTATCAATAGCATTGCATTGTTGTGAGCAAACGCCCCTCTTTTCTCTTCCCAAAAGAAATGTAAATGTTTTAACGAACTTTGTAAACCATCCCGAGAACTTTGGTTACGGCAGATTAGAAATGGCGATGGTGCTAGTGAAGTGAGAGTAGTTCAGAGCCAGCTTTTCCAGAAGGCCCTTGGTGATTAAACAGCGAGAGGAAGATCCGCCTTTATTGTGTGTCGTTGTTTACAGCTGTATTGGTTTTTAAATTACACTGTCCCTTGTATTGTGGCTTGATTTTATACAGCATCTGGAGCTCCCCATTTCTGCCCTGACATGGGCAGCGTTGCTAGATTCACCAAGGCTCCACTGGGCTGCCTGAACTCAGCACAGATTCCCCGGCCCTTTCCTTAAAGGACAGGCGGAGGAGGAAGACTTGTCTGGCTGCCCGTTTGCCCGGAGGCTGCAGTGCCCTTTGCCATCTGGGAAGCCGGGACAGCTTAGCGGGTGGAGATGCCAGGCTGCCATAACCGAGTCCTTTGCACCTCCTTGTGCAGACTCTGCAGGCAAGGAAGGAAGTCGGGTATCAATCTGGGGCAGCCCAGAGTGCCTGGTCTGTAGGCAGGGGCAGGCGGGCAGCTCTCCTGAAATCAACATCGTTCCAGCTTACTTTAAACAGCCACCAAACAGCATCTAGTGTAAGGTTGCTGATGAACCTGCACAGAACCTCGTATTTTGAGGACTCTGTGCTTGAAATATTCTGGTCCTTAAACACTGGAAAGACTAAAAATCCCTTCCCTAAAGAAAAGTGTGCAAAGAAGGAACTTGCCCCTGGGAATATAAGTCACAGTGTGTCCAAGGGGTGTTGAAGGTCGTGTGTATTGGAGGTGGCCAAACTGCGGACCGGCTCGGTGACTTGGGGGAGCCACCCCCCCAGGCCACTGAATCCCGGCCTTGGCGGCTCCTGCTCATTTTCACGGATGGTGCTTTCCTACCACCTTAGGAGGAAAAAGTGAAAACCTATGTACAAAGTGCATCTTTCACTTTTCCTCTACACACCCCTTTTTTTAAAAAGTCTGCATTTCCCATTATTAGCTCTCATTCGATGAGACAATTTTGCTTTTGATGTTTCTTTCAAAGGAAAAAAAAAAGACCGATTTTCTCTTGGACGTCTTCCTTGCACGTGCTGTGCCCAGGCTGTGTGAAACGTCCTGCCTCCTTCCGAGGGACAAACCCCTCTGCAACGGGCTGCCCCTCTCCTCCAAATCGCCCCACAGGAGGGATCCCACCCTCCTCCCAGGCGCCCTTCCCAGGTGGGAAGGCTGGACTGCTGGGTGGGTGGAGACCACAGTGACGGGGTGAATGATGGGCAGAGTCACCGGAAACAATACTGGCAGGACCCTCCGGCACCATCCTCAACCATCAAGGCAGCTCAAAATGCCATGAAGAGAAATCCACAAGACACTTGCAGGGACCTTGAACGGAGCACAGACAAATGCAGCCGCTTTTGCAGAGAAAGAATGGCACGTTTCGGCACAGGATATGCAAGGTCTGACCTGAGCAAGCAACTTCCAAGCGTGTTGGGATTTATTTTATTTTAAAAAAATTGTGCCTGCAAGTTGTATTGATCCTGGTGACTGCCTGGACTAGTCCCTGCCGTTTTCTTGGCAAGGTTAAGGAAGTGGTCTGCCATTGCCTCCTTCCCAGGGCTGAGAGAGGAGGACTGGCTTCACCCAGCCGGCTTCGTGCCTCAGGCGGGACTAGAACTCCCGGTCTCCCGGTTTCCAGCCCGATGCCTTCACCGCCACACAAACTGCCTCCCATGCTGGGAATGCAAGTGCTTGAATTCCTACCGAAGGGACTGTGCAATTGACTCTCTGTGGCTTAGAACAACTGGGTGCTGAAAGCCCATTTCCCATCAGGCACCAAATGTACAGCAATATAAAATACATTGAAATGAGTTCGGTTCAAGGGCTCCGACTCCTCTGCCAGCTACAGGCTCGCTGGCTGCAGCAGTGAGCGCTGGCAGTTGCCCTTTGAAATTTCCCATAATGCTTCTGGCACAATGTTCTTGGGGAATTAATTCTTGGGGAATTATGGGAAGTTAAAAGGCCATGCGACCAAGCTAGCCGCAGACCAGAGGCCATGGTCAGCCTTCCCAGCCTGGTGTCTCCCAGATGTATGGGGACTAGGACTGCCCCGACAGGGTGGCTTTGGGATAGGAATTCTGGGAATGCATTCCCAACACATCTGGAGAGCTCTGGCCTGAAGATGTCTGGGGCTGGCCCCAAGCCAGCCTCCAGGCCGGGAGGTTTTCCTAGGGTGCTGTGTCCCTCAGCTGCCTCGGGGGCTGGAGCAGGGTTGGCGCTGGTTGATCCTGGATGGGAGACCACCAGGTAACCCCCATGAGGAATCAAAAGAAGGCAAGGATGAGCTCCTCCTGGGCAGCTGTCCATGATGGAACCAGTGGGTGAATTCACTTTGGGGCCCCTTGACCTTCAGGAGGGAAAGCTGGACCCGGTGGAGGAAAGCGGATCACCAGGAAAAGATGCCCAAAGACCAGGACGAGGCAGAGCTAGAAATGCCATCCTTTTATTGGAGCCACCCACACCCGGCTTCCAAGCGAAGAGCGGCTGCCTCCCAGGCGCAGGGAGGCAGCCCAGCCACCGCCTGGCCGCTGGGAGGGGTCCGGGCCGGGGTCTGTGCTGATCGTGGCCCCCAAGAGACTGCACTTGCTCTCGAGGGATTAGTAGCCCCCGACTGAAGCCCGGCCTCCCGTTTTAAGGGGCGTCTTCAGACAGAATAGCTGCAACGTGGCTTTCCAGAGGTGAATGCATCTACCCCGCCAAGAAGAAAGGGCCGGGCTGCTGAGTCCTGGCCGTCGGTCGCTGACCTTCAGCAGCCGTCTCAGCCCCTGCCCCGCTCAAAGCCCACCCAGGGGGCCCTTCCCCAGGCCCGTGAGGGCCGTTCCTGGATGTCTAGGGAGAGCAGCAGGGTCTATGCCAGGGTTTCTCAACCTTGGCGACTTTAAGACGGGTGGACTTCAACTCCCAGAATTCCCCCGGCAGCAAGTCCACACCTTTTAAAAGTTGCCAAGGTTGAGAAACCCTTTATAACGCTGGTTAAAGAAAGCCCCCCCCCCGCCCCCTCCCTGTCAGAACCCAGCGCCAGCGCTGGGTCCCCGAGAGCCCTCCCACCAACCCAGGGGGGAGCCATCCAAACGGCTGTGGCTCTCTTTGGGGGCGTGGTCTCCGCCGGCACAGAGACCGCCCCCGCCCCTCTTCCTCCGGGACAGATGCCGCTTCCCCCTCCCCCTCCCTTATTGCACAGTCTGAGGGGGGGTCTCGGCTCCCTTGGGCTGTTCCGCGGCCAGCTCCCGGCCCTTCTTCCGGGGCGGCTTTTTGATGGGCGTTTTCTTGACCGCCTGGTCTCCGGGCCCGGGAGGCGCCTCCGGGCTGCCGCCAGCGACCTGCTTCTCCCCGCTCCTGGGCTCCGCGGCGGCGGGGCCGAGCAGTTTCTGCAGAGGGGCGGAGGTGGGCAGCAGCGGCCTGCCGGCCTTCTGCCCGAGGGCGCCCGCCGCCTGCTTGGCCTTCTGCGGGGGGGCGGGCTTCTCCCGCTGGGCCGGCAGGGGGCTCATCCCGTTCGGCCGCGCGCCCGCCTCGCCCCGGTGGAGGCTCTGGGTCTTTTCCTTCAGCTGCGCGGCCAGCAGCGTGGCGGCCTCGGAGGAGAAGCGGGGGGTCGCCTTGCCCTGCGCGGGGCTCCTGGGCGCCTCAGCCCCCCTCCTTTCCGGGGGGGAGGGCCCCATCCTCCGGAGCGCGTTCTGCAGGGCGCCGTTGAGGTTCTCCGCGGGGTCCGGGCCGGTCCTGCTCCTCGGCTTGGCCTTGGACGGGGAGGGCTGGCCCTCCGCGCCGCTCGGCTCCTTGGGGGGCTTGGGGGCCTTCTCCTTGCCCCTCGCGGGCGCCCGCCCCGAGCTCTCGCTGGGACTCCTCTTCCGCTTGGAGAGGCGCTCCGGGAGATCGGCCATGCCGACGGCCGGCAGGGAGTTGCTCTGGGCCGAGTTGTACTTGTGGTGGATCCACGAGACCTTGGGCTTCGTGGAGGGGTCTGGCGGAGGGGGCTTGGCCCGCTCCGGGGAGGGGGGCTTGGCCCGCCTGGGGTCCGCCGCCGGGGCGTCTTCCTCCTCCTTGGACTGCTTGGAGAGGCGCGCGATCCGGGCGTACAGCGCCCCGCTGGCCGACCCGGAGCCGCAGGAGGAGCGCTCGCTGTCCGAGGACTTGAGCAGCGGGGTCTCGCCGCTGTCCGCCGGGGCCGGGGCGCTCTCCTTCAACACGGTGTACTCCCCGGCCTCCTCCGCCGCCTCGCGGGCGGGCTGCGGCGCCTTCTCCAAGGTGCTGCTCCGGGCGGAGACGCGCTCCTTGCTCTCGCTCACGCTCTCTGCGGGGGGAAGACAGGCCCGGGTTAGGCGAGCAAACGGGCGGCCGGTCGGCTCAGGTGCCGCGACCAAGCAGCTGAGCCAAGCTGCAGAGGGGAGGATGGGCCTCCCCGTCCAAACGCATTGTCAGCCAAGCCTTTTCGCGAGGCATCCTAAGAGACCTGTTTGCAGGAGGCCTTCAAAGAACCCTTCATTAGCCTTCCTGAGAACTTTGGCTCCCTTCAAAGAGCACCCACGAAAAGCCAAATCCGAACGTCCCCGACAATCATCGGAGTTCGCTGGCCACTGTACTTCCGCCTTCCAGCCCAGGCGGAGTTTTAAAAAACCAGCGAGCCTGGCAGAGCAAACTGCCCAGAGGGAGGGATTTGGGTCCAAGAAGCCCTAAGTGCTGAGAGTGCAAAATATACTTTGTGCTCACATTGCATTTTATGTCATTTTAAAGCTCAACAAGGAAAGATAGTGAGATTCATTTTTAGCTGTGATGTATGATTAGTGTTCAAATGATTTGCATGCAGTTCAGGGGGAAGCTGAAGTTTGTGGCCCAGGCGGAATTTAAAGATGTAGCAGCAGGCCTGCTCCATTCGCTTTAGCAAGGTGAAGCCCCTGGGGGCAGGGGGGTCCCAGGAGGCGGGGGGGGGGGGTCAAAGAAGTCAAGGAAAAGGGCACATGCTGTCAAGGCCCCTTTCCACGTGTGTTGTGACTCCTGGCTTTCCTGACCTTCAGACGCTGCTGCTGTCTCCAAATTCCAGTGAATCCGCCAACCCCAAAAGGCTGCAGACCACCGTTTCACCTGGATATCACAAGGGCTTACTTACTTACAGGATTCTCCTTTCCTGCGAGGAAAGGATGCTCTTTCCAAGTCAGTATGTTCTGCATCAAGGAAGCAGAAGCAAACTCCATTTATTCTTGTAGTACGATAGTGCTAGGGTTCAGTTTTTTTTCAAGAAAAGGGAAGCAGGATGCAAAAATTTGAGATAAAAATTAAATACTGTACATTGAACTGAGTTCACGATGTGAAACTGCATATGCTGAGAATACTTTTAGGTTTTTTTCCCCCAAAAGAAATCAAGACTAGCAAATATTTTTTTCAATATAGAGTCTGAGACAGCCACAAATTTCCCTACACAGTATTCCTGGCAATGGTTGTAGGCACAACCCTGCACCCAACTCTGGTGCCAGAATGGAGGCTTCTAGATTATCGTTTTGGAAGTGGTTTTGTTGAGAGAGATGCATAACTTTTGTACCAAAGGTATTGTTGGAGGTTTGAAGTTTCTTCACCCATGGACGTAATGCATACTTGCCCAATATGGTTAATCCAGTTATTGCATTAACTCATTACTTGGAATGACACAATAGGGTTTTTTTTTTGCTTTTTAAAGCTAACCAAACACTCCAGTGTCACACACCACCTTAAACCAGGAAAACAAACAGACCACAAACTAATCAGGATTAGCATATTGAGTGGTGTGACTGTGGGGACACTGCATTTCAAGAGGCTGGAACCCAGGAGGAGTTAAAGCCAAGTAGCGGGTGACTGTCATGCCAGGATCTGAAGGGCTTGAAGGTGGCGGTGGGGGCATTCTCTGGGTCGTCTTTGTCTTCTGAAGGCTGACTGGAAGCCAGGGAAGAGAAGACGCCCCTGGGATTAGGCGTTTCGACAGCAAGCTAGGATCAGCATAGACAGCAGGGTTGTGGAGGGAAGGTTTGTGGGGGTCCCTTGTTCTCACGGGCAGGGGACCCCATTTCGTGTTCATACGTGGTTCCATTACATGTGCAAAAGCAGCCACCAGACCTTTAATCTTGTGTGAAGCGAGCCTCGGTGACTGCAGGAGTTAATTTCCACTGGTGGGGATGTCTCTGCATCATAATTATGGTGTTGCTTTTTCTTTCAAAGTCACGCATGTGTGGCCTAAGAATTCTTTAGGCATTACAGGGCTATTTTGTGAAGGCCCTGTTATTTGCTACAAAAGGGTTGCGGTGGAGCTGGGAGTTAGCCAAATTCCTCTGCTCTGTAATGGCTGCCAAAATAACAGGAGAGGAGAAATTGGAGCTCAAATGCTGCGACAAACATCGACCGCACGTCTACCATCTGACTGCAGAACGGAAACTCCAACCAGCTTTGCTGCCACCACGGGCGCACCCATCTAATCCCAGAGAACTCCAGCCTTCAGATCAGCATTCTAGTCCTCAGTTTTGCAAAGGGAAACTTGAAGAGGGCCCAGTTTGTGCTAAGGGGAAGACCCTTTGGGAGCGGCTTCAGCAGCCGAAGCGAGAGGCAATAGAGGTGCCCATAATATCATCAGGAACCCAAGAAAGGTTTGCAGACTTGTAGCACAAGACAAGACAACCTGGTGGGGCTTTGATGTTGCTTTTATCCCTAGTTTCTCAAGAAAGCGATACACTATTGAAGAAACATGTTTTGGGGGAATCTCGAACCAGCCCTTTGCAATGTGACCTTAGAGGGAAACTTTGCCAAATCGAAATCGTGAATTCAGGATGCTGAGTGGCCCTCCTGTTCTCCAAAAGACTAATTCTGCAAGAGGGCGCTGGTGAGCTGGGAATTTTAGCACACTCAAACCACAACTCCCAGCTTCCCTCAGGGGAAACCACAGCAGTCAAGGAACGTTGCCCCTCCCCGTCCCACTGTGGGGAATGCGCTGCCGATCTGACCTGCAAGACCCTTGCCAGAGTTGAGGGGCCCTGGATGAAGGGGCCCTCTGGTGCCTGGTACATGCCTCCCCCCCAGGGCTTAGTTCCCACCAGACCAGAGGCTTCCACGAGGAGGGGTCAGGAAGTGGCGGTTGCTCTACACCCGGGTGTTCCTTGTTTCTTCCTCTGTTCTTCCTTCTGGTCTGATTTTTTAAGAGAGACGCATGGTTGCATTTGGGGCTCCTCAGGCAGCAGTGGCCCAGCCCTGGCATTGGGTCCCCAGCACCCAGCTTGCTTTTGTTGTGCGTGTGTCTGTGTGCTGGGTTACAGCTTCTTTGTTATCCCAAGTTTTCCTAATACTGAGTCAATGGAATGATATCATTCTGGGGCTGCTCCTGGTGACTACTGATAGGGAAGGAAAGGTTCCCCTGTGCAAGCACCGAGTCATGCGACCCCTGGGGAGACGCCACTTTTGCGACGTTTTCCTGGCAGACTATAGAGCGTGGTGGTTTGCCATCGCCTTCCCCAGCCGTGATTACCTTTCCCCCAGCAAGCTGGGTACTCATTTTACCGACCTCGGGAGGACGGAAGGCTGAGTTGACCCGAGCCGGCTACCTGAGAACCAGCTTCCGCTGGGATCGGACTCAGGTCGTGGGGAGAGTTTCGGTTTCAGTTGCAGTACTGCCACCTACCACTCTGCGCCACACGAAGCTCTTGACTACTGATAGGTTTTCCCTTTCAGTGACCAGGTCTGAGTTCTGTCATAGGAAGCCTTGCTCGACTGGAGGCCTGGTTGGCACCAGGAGTACCACTGACCTTCGTGGGGCACGCAGTAGACTGGTCCTTCGTCTGTGGTATCGAAGGAAGAGAAGGAGGCCCTGGATGACCAGGAGGGGGACGGCTGATCCACCACGGAAGGAGGTTCAATGAAGCTGCAGTTGAGGGTATTCTCCAAGTCATGATGAGCCACTGCAAGACACACACACGGTGGAGAAGGGAGGTCCACCAGAGGTGAAAGGGGAACACTGGCCTTCTGCGGTGAAGATAACATTTCACCTTTAATTTTATATTTATAACCACTGTCTAGCTCAACTGAGACTGAGGGACTGACCCAAAGTCATTCAATGTTTGAATGTAGTCCTTGTTTAGCGACTGCAATTTACGACGGTGATGAAAAAGTAACTTTATGACCAGTCCTCGCATTTACTACCTTCGCAGGTCTGTAAAGCAAAGGAAAGCTGAAGTCAGATCATCAGCACAGTCACGGTTTCAGTTAGCAACCACTTCGCTTAACGACTGAGCTGCTGGTCCCAATTGCGGTTGCTAAACGAGGACAACCTGTACATGCTTAACCAAGTCAGTGAAAGATTCGCCAGCTGCATTCACACAATATGCTAAGCTTGGTTAGTATGAATATTGGTTAGTTTCTCAGTGGCCTACCATGTTGTATAATCTCAGCTCATTCGGTTAGCCTGTAGTTCAGCGAACTGTGCAAAGACAGAAGACGAGTGAATGCAGAAATCAGATCAAGGAGTTTCCATGGCTAAGAGTGGACCCGAACCCAGATTCCCTGCTCACTGACTTTCTGGAAAACTGCAGCTGGAAACAGCTTTTTTGTCGTCATCATCGCCATCACCGTCTTAGACCAGCCTTGCCCTTTTGTCTAATCTGGATGTTCTCCAGACGAGGGCAGTACAGAATATCTGCACTAAGAAAAACGCTGTATTTGGCTGGTTGCTAATTTCTGTCAGCTTGGCTCATCTCCCTTTAAGGCCATCTAAACCCACCCATGGACTGGGGCAGTCAGTTTGGAAACACAAGGCGTGGCTCCTTCGGGCTGTCACAGGATCATGGAGGCCATCTCGCCTGACAGTCCCCGGGGTGAAGATGCTAGACGAGGAGCGGGGAGACCTGGTTCGAGGCCTCCCTCAGCCACGGAAGCTCCCTGGGGGACTCTGGCCACCCCAAGAGCCAGGCAGGGGAGTGGGGAAGGTGCTGGACTGGGTCCTGGGTCCTGGTTCCCCTTCAGCCCCAGAAGCTCCCTGGGCCAGTTGCGCGCTCTCTCTCGCAGCCTAACCTTCCTTACAGGGTTGTTTTGTGGAGTGCTCTGTGGGCTGCCTCACGCTCCTGCGTGACACGTGGGATACGCGTGGAATCCCTAAATACGCTCGACCCCCTGCTTATGGCAGCATCCCAAATCCTCCATCTTCTGCATCACACCTCTGCAAAGGAGAACCCGCCACCTCCTGAAGCAGCCAGTTCCAGGGTCCAAACGCGCTTACGGCTAGGAAGCGCCGCCTCGTGCTTAGCCAAAACCCCTTTCCCCACCATTTCGGCTCCTGGCCCTTTTCTCTGCTAAGGCATCTTCCGCGAGTTGCGTGGCTCCACACCAGGCCTTATTTACGGACCTCTCTTGTGCCCCTCCCTTTCCTCCATCAAAAGATTTGATGGCTTTTTAAAAAGGCCATTTTGCCTCACGCTACTGATCATCCCCAGCCACACTCTCCAAGTTCTGACTCTCCCTTGAACGCTGTAAACGAGCCAAACTTGTCTCTCCCTGAGATCAGCAGGAGAGCAAGAGACTCAGCCAATGTCTGAAAGAAGGGGAGAAAATAAGTTAACTTCTGTGAGCAGCCCTGCTTTCTGGCAGCCCTCCAGGGAGCGTGGCAAGGGGAGATGGCTGACCAGAAACTCGCAGGGAGGGGAGATGAGAAGAGGAGGCCGTTGGGCGAAAGGAAGAGGCTGGGTAAAATGGAGGAAGCAGAGCTAGGGGCTTGGCCAGGGCGGTCAAGCGCTTGGACCGAGAGACACTTAAGGTCAAGTCAAGTCAAGTCCTGGTGACGTCACGGACACGTCTGTGTAATTTTCTTGGCAACAGAATAGAAATGGTTGGCCGTGGCCTTCCTTGGAAGGCTTCCCAATCTAGCCTATACCTGTGGGTTTTCCTGGTGGACTCCCATCCAAGCATTAACCAAGTCAGACCCAGCTTAGCTTTTTTGTCTGCCAAGACAAAAGTTATTTGAGTTAGACTTGATTCCTGGGGACCTCCATGTAGCTTTCTGGGCAACACTGTGGAAGTGGCTTGCAACAGTTTTTGTTTGAGATGATTTTTCAACCTGGGTCCACATTCACAGTCCATCATGAACTCAGATGAAGTCTGAACTCAGGCCAGGTGGTATCTCTTAGCCTAAGTTTGTTTGGAATATATAATGGAATAAACTCCTAATAAATGGAATAATAAATAAGTGGAAAGGGCAGGATGCAAATTTTGCAAGTTATGGCGTCGGTTTATTTAGCCTGTACAAGACTTCTATGTAGACAAAAGTCATTAAACAGCTGGTTAAGTCTGTACAAAAGAAAAAAAAAATCAAGAGCTAAAATGTTACCAGAAAGTGAGCAAACATTTGAGTTTTTCCAGATTTTCTAAGAAAACCAATGTCTACCATAGGAAGTGCAGGGGAGAAAAAGCCGGGCATAGCTTGAACCCTCAAGTGTGCTATGGTTAAAGACCTTAAAACAGTGTTTCTCAACCTTGGCAACTTTAAGATGTGTGGACTTCAACTCCCAGAATTCCCCAGCCAGTAAGGCTGGCTGGGGAATTCTGGGAGTTGGAGTCCACACATCTTAAAAGTTGCCAAGGTTGAGAAACACTGCCTTAAAAGGAAGCCTAGTTAGACTGATTTACTGGGTACCTTTAAATAAATTGAGATTTATATACAGGATTGTGCAGTGATCTGGCCTTGAAGGGCAAAATGTGGTTTGGGAATGCCTTTAGGCATCCACTTCTGTTGAGAACACTTACAGTTGCCACAGAAGCCCAGGAAAAGACGCAGCTGCTTTAAGGTGTTTGAAGTCAGATCTATACAGAGCTATACAGCTCTGCTATTTGCCCAAGTAAAGTTGTGCTGAGGCACAGAAGGCCTGTGTTGATATGGTGAAGAACCTGGCCATTCTGCACGTGAGTGCCCTTCCAAGACATCCCCCTCCTGAAACACCAATTAGAGTCACCACGCCCCTAAAACAAACATACATACATACATACATACATACATACATACATACATACATACATACATACATACAGTAGATACATACATCTTCTCTTCGATTGGTAATACATGTCTGAACCTGAGTCTGTCCTAGATGCAAAACAGGCAGAGGACTTTCTCAGGCTGGAAACGGTGGGCAGCCAGGGCGGCTGCGGACCGATGGGAAAATGGTGGCAGAAAATAAGGCCACCAGCAGTAGCCCCCTCCACAACCAAGTACACTCAGAAACATTGCCAAGAGAAATTCGAAGAAATGCACAAGCCCCGAGGGCAGCAGAAAAGCAGAACCCTTCTTGGAGAGAGGAGCAAACGCCTGAGGGCCTGCAAGGCGGTCTGGCCCAGCACAGGGGCAGGAACCGGCATCTCTTTCAAGCGCACAGCTCACGGCGGGAGTTCTTCGTCGGGGAGGGGCCTGCCTCCCCAATCCCTAATTGTGCCTTAACTGCGATGGTTCATGCGTTGGTCCTGCAGAAGCCACTGGGGCTTTGAACTGTTTTGGCAGCGGCGGGCAAGGCCAGCCGAAACAGAAGGGCTTCTGTGCGCAGCTGACCTCGGGGGAAGCCGCGCTTCCTATCGCTGCACTGCGTCGGACCTCTGGTTCTGGGTGACTCACTGCCAAATAAATCACGCTGAGAGTGGCTGAAGAAGCCCTTCCTGCGGGCCTCTCGCCCTCCGCGCTGGAGTGTGGGTTCCTGCTGCTCAGGCCCTCGATCGCTCGCCTTGCGTGATTCTTAGAGAGCGCAGCCCTCGGCTGGGGGGCTTCTCTAAGCGGGAAGGCGAATGCTGGAGACCAGCCTCAGGGAGTCGCCGTCGGTGCTTCGCAGCTGAACGCGGGGCCACCGGTCTTTAGAGCGGCAGCCCAGGGCTCATCCCTGATGTCTTAGTCGTTAATCATCATCAGGGATGTGTCAACAGATGACACAGGCAAACCCTGCAGGAGTCTACCAGGGGCTTGCTGGAAATCGAGGGGAACAATTCAAATTAGTGCACAGCCAAAGCCAGCCTTGCGATGCCCCAGAAAATGTTCAGGAAGCTTGACAGTTTCTTTCAATTTTCTCTCAGTGGTTTTAAAAAATAGAGTCTATTTCTGGAGATCCTGCTGTTGCTGCTTCTTGTGTGATCTACTTCCCCTCCCTCTGCAGCCTCCTTGGCTGCTCCGACTTCCCCACCTGAAAAGGTCCCAAGAGAGGAGTTCCCTTCCATTGTTTCCCCTTTGCTTGGAAAATCATGGAAGTTTGGGAAGCCAGGGAGGCTGCAGACCAAGATGCTATGAAAACCAGAACATCCAGCACATACTGATGCAGGCTTTCACACCGGCACCTGTTGGGCCGTGCTGAGCGTCAGGGTTTAGTGACCGTGGTCTCGACAACAGACTTCCCGGCGTTTCGCCGGCAGCTGTGGCTGGCATCCTCAAGGCAAGGCGGTCTGCTGCGAGGACCAGGGCAACTGGGCAGGGACTGACTGGGCTCCTGTCCCTATGGCCGGGTGCCCTGACCTCTGAGCTGGCTTCGGAGTGGTGCAGGTGCAGGATGTCCAGACCCGCGCTAGATGGCCGCCTCCTTGCTAAAGCACGAGCTCCACTCCAGAGGGTTCCAGTGACTGTTCTCCTCCCTCCAGAGACATTCTGAGAGCAGATCCCTTTCCAGGAAGCTGAATGAGAGGATGTGCAGCTGCCCCTCCCTCTGCAGGTCCTGCAGGGTTGATGGGGGCCATGGGCTGGGAAGACACCTTGTGCCGCCCAATCAGTGCTGGGCTGCTCAGGGTTGGAAGGAAGGGGGGGGGGGCGGGGAGCTCAGAGCCACAAGGGTCCGAAGGGGAGGGGCTGGGGAGGCTGCATCCCCCAGGGAGAGGGAGGAATTCTTCCAAGGGTGAGATGCAAAATCTTTAAGTACTTTTTAGGGTTCGGCAAGACCTTACAATGAAAATGTCGAAAAAGGGCAGCATCTAACTGCAGAAGTGCCCATTTCCAATGAACGATGTAAAAATGGCAGAGCAAGTGCTAAGACGGACCCAGCACTGCCTTCCAGGCCCAAAGAGAGGCTGAGGCTTGTTAATGAGTTAAGAAATATCTTACCCATTTGCACAAAACATCTTCCGGAAGGGGTTGAAGACCTGGTTGAGCCACCTTGCTTGGGGTGGCATGAAAGCCAGCTGGGTGACCTTGGGCCAGTCCCTCTCTCAGCCCTAGGAAGGAGCCAATGGCAAACCAGGAGACTGAGAGTTCTAGTCCCGCCTTGGGCATGAAAGCCGGCTGGGTGACCTTGGGCCAGTCCCTCTCTCAGCCCTAGGAAGGAGCCAATGGCAAACCAGTTGACTGAGAGTTCTAGTCCCGCCTTAGGCCTGAAAGCCGGCTGGGTGACCTTGGGCCAGTCCCTCTCTCAGCCCTAGGAAGGAGCCAATGGGAAACCAGGAGACTGAGAGTTCTAGTCCCGCCTTAGGCCTGAAAGCCGGCTGGGTGACCTTGGGCCAGTCCCTCTCTCAGCCCTAGGAAGGAGCCAATGGGAAACCAGTTGACTGAGAGTTCTAGTCCCGCCTTAGGCATGAAAGCCGGCTGGGTGACCTTGGGCCAGTCACTCTCCCTCAGCCCTAGGAAGGAGCCAATGGCAAACCAGGAGACTGAGAGTTCTAGCCCCGCCTTAGGCCTGAAAGCCGGCTGGGTGACCTTGGGCCAGTCACTCTCCCTCAGCCCTAGGAAGGAGCCAATGGCAAACCAGTTGACTGAGAGTTCTAGTCCCGCCTTAGGCCTGAAAGCCGGCTGGGTGACCTTGGGCCAGTCACTCTCCCTCAGCCCTAGGAAGGAGCCAATGGCAAACCAGTTGACTGAGAGTTCTAGTCCCGCCTTAGGCCTGAAAGCCGGCTGGGTGACCTTGGGCCAGTCCCTCTCTCAGCCCTAGGAAGGAGCCAATGGGAAACCAGGAGACTGAGAGTTCTAGTCCCGCCTTAGGCCTGAAAGCCGGCTGGGTGACCTTGGGCCAGTCCCTCTCTCAGCCCTAGGAAGGAGCCAATGGGAAACCAGTTGACTGAGAGTTCTAGTCCCGCCTTAGGCATGAAAGCCGGCTGGGTGACCTTGGGCCAGTCACTCTCCCTCAGCCCTAGGAAGGAGCCAATGGCAAACCAGGAGACTGAGAGTTCTAGCCCCGCCTTAGGCCTGAAAGCCGGCTGGGTGACCTTGGGCCGGTCCCTGTCTCTCAGCCCTAGGAAGGAGCGAATGGCAAACCAGGAGACTGAGAGTTCTAGTCCCGCCTTAGGCATGAAAGCCGGCTGGGTGACCTTGGGCCAGTCTCTCTCTCTCAGCCCAACTCACCTCACAGGGTAGTTGTTGTGGGGGAAATAGGAGGAGGAAGGAGTATTAGGTATGTTCGCTGCCTTGAGTTATTTATAAAAATTATAAAGGCGGGATAATAGATAGATAGACAGACAGACAGACAGACAGACAGACAAAATGGAAGGATGACTTTTTTCTGTTGGTGCTCTCTAAAATTGCACTTGATTTTTAAGCAGCCATATTAAGTTCCCAGTCATGCCGGAATTGGCTGAAATCCCAGGATCTTTTCACACCAAGCCTAGGACCCCTCCAGTGAATTTGAGAACTTTTCCCTGAAAGAAAAACTCTGGATCTGTCTCCCTTCCCTTCTGTTGTTTTGAGCCCATGTCTCCAAACTACTAAGATGGTTTTGCACATTGTTTTTATCTTCCAGAGTATTTTGCTTTGGGACCAGAGCCCGAGATAAAGCAGGAATGAAGGGTTATCCTACGAGGCAGGAAGGGAGGGGGACCCACCACAATAAATCTTCAATTGCACGTAAGAAAGGCAAAGCTGCCTCAGGTCTGCCCAGCAGCCGTGCAAAGCCTTCCTTTCAGGCGTTCCTAAAGGATGACACAACACGGCCTTCGTTCTGCTACTCCTGGTCAGAAAGATGGGGACAGAAACCTTCTCCCCCCTTCCTGGGGAAGCCAGTGTCTATTTTGTCTGTGCAAAAGTGGCAGAGATGTCAGAAGGAAGCTTGGAGGGCGTGATGAGGGTGGAACTGACACCCCAGGAGAGTACGACTACACAAATGGAGGTGTCCTCAGTCGAGCAAAACAAAGGTCGAGCCAAGCCAGGGAGGCAGAAAAGCTGCCAAGAAGTCCATCAAGGGTACCATGTCCTCATGTAAAGGAGATGGTATATATTCAGTGCCCAGATATTACAGTCGCCGTTCTCTCCACTACAACCCCCGAAAAAAACAGTCCCTCTTCCGCTAGTTCTCACGAATAGCTCAGCGGATCTTCCTGGTCAGAGGCAGTCTATCTCTAAGCTGGGGACAGACAGAGCTCTTGTTTTTGTCCGCCTGGAAGCCTGGCGGGATACAAGGCACTAACCTTCCCTTCTGGAATGACACAAGAATGGATATGCCGGGTGTTGGAGGGAGGGAGGGAGGACAAAGCAGGAGAAGAGGGGTGCCCTGCCTGCAGCTCCGTCTGGTGGCCCCGCCCCCTCCGCGCTGCAGTCATGTGGGGCCTCTGCAGCAAAGGCTGGTAATGAGGACATATGGCAGGGCCCGCGTGCCAAGGCAAACAAGGAGCCTGCGACCCAAGCATTTCATTCGGGTGAAATAACAGACCTCTGGCAATCTTGGGAAGCTGCAGGGAGGCCGGCCTCGGAGTCGGTGCGGCAGAGGGAGGCATGCAGACGTGGGGCCGGCCAGGCACTGAATGGCACCGGCGGGGGCCGTGCTCCCACCCCCGACTGTGGGAGCCCGGCAGCTGCACGCAGAGCGCTTGTAGGGGGAAGGGGGCGAAGGGACGGGGACAGAAGGCAGGACGGGTCCAGGGAGTTGCTGCCGGGGCCTTCAGCCAAAGCGTTGAGCTTAGCATCACCGTAGCTGTAAAGCCCAGTTTACCTGGGGAGAGGCAAGTCTTGACAGGCGGCTCAACCGACAGGCTTATCCATCTGCGAAAGGCCGCTCTGCTTTGTGCAGGGAAGTTGGGCTCCGTTTGCACCCCAGCTGAGCGCTATTCCAGGAGCAGCCCAAGAAACAGCTGACCGATGTGGAGAGATATGCGGGGACGCAGGCAGGCCAGGAGGCCGGCAGTTCACTCCTTTCGGCTTTACCATGCGCCCCCCCCCCCCAGTCACGTGCTATTCGGGCGGATTCAGCGGAGAGGCCGCTTGGGAAGAGCCGGACTCAGCCACTGCAGACGGGCACTGCCGGGCCCGGGCCCACAGCAGCCTGTAGTGGCCGACACGTGCTGAGCCAATCCTGCCCCCTGGGGGTCCCTGAGGGCAACAACCACAGCACGGGTCGGGTCACATCCAGGACCGAGCCGATGTTGGGACGGGGGGAAAGGGGGTACTTAAGGCCGCCTCGCGTTCGGATGAAGGCAGGCCCAGCCGAAGAAAGCTTGCTGGGACATCCTTGTGCTGCAGTTGTACGCAACTATGGAAATGCACAACAAGCTGGTCAAAACTCACACGGGTTGGGTAGACTGGTGTCAGCGTGTTGTGGGAACCAGGCCATCGTGGGAAGCCATCATGTGGACACAACATTTATTTATTTATGATTGATGCGACTGACCATCTCACAGCAGTGACTCTCCTGTGTTAGGCAATGCAGCAACTGTGTTGTGTTAAGCTGGGTTTGGAGGGTTGTTGGGCAGACCTATCCAGGTGCGCTAACAACGAAGGCAGAGGAAATGGCTGCTTTGAGGCCCGTAGGAACAGGGGCTCCTTGCTTGGCAATTTGGTTTCAAGGAAAAGGACTCGGGTTGTGCACAGCCCCCAAAGGAGCTGTAGCGAAGAGAAGGAGTACGAGGAGGACGCACGTGGGGGTTTCCACCAGCACTGCTACGCCCCCTGCTCCAGCTTCCTCTTACTCCTCTTCCTAGCAGAAGAAGAGGGGAGGAAATATGGGGCTTGGACCCACTGCTGCCGCAGTACCAACGGGCAGCCCTTCTCTCCCTCATCTTCAGTGGTCCAGGGCTGCAAAACTTCAGACGACCACAAGGTGGCAGGAAAGAGAGACAGGACACTTCGCTGCCCCCAGAGGTGATGCAGTCTTGCAATCCTGCTTTAATAGCTCGACCATCACTACCGCTGGGGGAGAGGGGTGGGGGCACCTGAGCTACCTTACCTCTGGGGGGACCATCTCAGAGGCTTGAGAACTCTACTCACCCCTCACTGGCCACTACCAAGGAAGGTGGGAGGAATGGAGCGTGGCTGTGAATGGAGGCAGTCAGTTGAAGCCCAGGCCTCTCAGAGACCAGCTCCTGGGCAACCGAAGGTCATCTTTGCCAGAAAGCGACTTGGGCAGTTTTTAAAAGCTTGGAAATGACAGCTGGAGGGACGGGGGGGCGGGTGCTTGGGCCGCAAAGTGTTGGGACAGCTGTTTCTCAGCAACAGCCAAGCCCTGTACGAGCTGCTGCTTGACCCACGCCCCAAACCTCCTCCTTGCCACTAAAGGGAGGCCAGCCTTGTGCTGTGCAGGAGGACTTTTGCAGGAGGGGCCCTGGGCAAAAAGGAAGTTCAAAGGCCCATTTTCTGGGCATTGTGATCTGATCCTGACTGAACATACAGCTGCCCCCCTCCCATGGCTGCTATTTGCAGATTTTTTAAAAAAAAATCACTTACTGAAATGTTACATGCTTCTTTTGGCCCTGTTGATGCACAAAGGCCACAGAAGGAAGGCGTGCGAGCGTAAGTGTAATAATTCAGTGTCCTACAAGATGGAGAGACAACCACAGCTTTGGAGGACTAAAATGGATTAGATGAAGGAATAGAAGACTGGCTATGTTTGCAAACACACTTTACTCTCAGCTGACATAACCATGGTTTACCTGTTAGCTCAATTTTCAGGGGCAGAATGATAATTGAACCCTTAACTATACCCAAGCTGGGTTCGCACAAGCTAGCCAACCAGTCTACGGCTCAGCACATCATGTGAACACGGCTAGTGAATCTCAACAGCTAGATGGTTCCAGTATGATTTGAATGGCTTCACACCATGGTATTGCTCAACATGGTTTATTGAATAAATCACAATTAGCATGGTTCCTACAACATTCAAACCCTGGTTTGCAAACTGCAAGAGACACGCCACATTTAGGTTCAGCATGTTCTATGAATCCAGCCGGCCCGTTTTAGTATTTTGCACTGCCTTGAGATGCTACCACAGGGAAGGCGATGGTCCTCCCGTCTCGTCCATGCATTTCCTTGAGGGAGCATCTGGCTAGCGGCTGTTGGAGGCAGGTCCCAAACTTGCTGGTTGGATCTGGCCAGGCTCCTCTGAATCCTGGGCCGGGGAGGGGGGCAATGGAGCTAGCGGGGAGCCTACACTTCTCTTGCTAAGGATTGTGTTGCACAAGGCAGTTTCCCCTTCTGGAGCACCCTCCACACCAACAGAGGCCAAGGGGAGAGCTCTTACTGCCATTGTTTATACAAAATCTCCAACCAGCAGCAAACGCCAGGAAGTGCAGACACACAGGCTCATTCAGTCAAGTCTCTGCTTCAGAGAAAGAGCCTCTATTCTAGTGAGGGGAGGGAACTCCAACCCAGCGTGCTACTGTAAACACAGCTCTTATTATCATTTCGGGAGGAAAGCGCTCCAGTTGCTTGGAGCTGCAGCTTTCGGGACCGGCTGTACAACCGTATTTCCCAACGAGATTTGGAAAAGGTGAATGAAAAAAAGTTACCCAGACTCTCAAATGCCAAAGGTACAATGATCTGGAATCAATCCCCATCTTGTCCTGCACTGAGTGTTTTTTTTTGTTTTTTTTTACAAAATCCAATTTTGGGTGTCAAGATGCATGCATGGGAAGTGGGATATGCCCATAAGATGCCCCTGCACTCTGTGGGGTATTTTTTCAGAGCATCTTGTCAAGATATCAGCAAATAAAAGATGTCACACTAATAATGGACGACTAGAATGCTAAAGTTGGAAGTAAAATAGCATCTGGAATAATAGGAATATTTGACTTGGTGTAGGAAATGAAGCAGGAGACAGATTAATAGCGTTCTGCCAAGAAAATCCAGTGTTTATATAGGAAACACCTTCCAGCAACCTAAAAGACACACGGGCATCATCGACACCAAAATCAATCTGACCATATGCTTCGCAAGCAAAGATGGAGAAGCGCTATTCAGTCAGCGAAAAAAGAACTGGCACTGACTGTGGTTCAGGTCACAACTTTCTTGTAGAGCTACAACTTAAAACTAAAGAAAACAAAATCATCAGGCCAATATCTCAACAATATTCCATATGCAGTGAAAACAAAAACTAAATTTAATGGATTGGATTTGATAAACAGACTGCCTGAAGAACTCCGGACTGAAATACATGCTATCCTTAAAGATGAAACAAACAAAAATATCCTGAAAGTGAAAGAAGATAAAATGGCTATCTGATGATACATTGAAAATAGCCAAAAAAAAGTGGAAAGTAAAATACAAAGAATTTTTCCCAACTAAATGCTGAATTCCAGAGAAGAGCAAGAAGAGACTAGGAAATATAGGCTTTTTTGTTGTTTATTCGTTCAGTCGCTTCCGACTCTTTGTGACTTCATGGACAAGCCCACGCCAGAGCTTCCTGTCGGCCGTCGCCATCCCCAGCTCCCCCACGGTCAAGTACTTATAAAATCATGATATAAATGCATACACACTAAAATACTAAATATATTTAAATAAGCAACGCTAAGAAATTGAACATTAACAACTGGATGGGAAGGACAGGAGATTTGTTTAAGAAAATTACGGAACTCAACAGTTAAGGAGTACAGTATATGCACAATCTATCATGAGAAATGCTGGACCAGAAGAAATACAAACTCGAATTAAAGTAGCTTGAAGCATCAACAACCTCAAATATGGTGAGGATATCACCTGGATAGCGGGAAATGAGGAAGAAAGACCCAAGGAATCTCTTGCTGAAAGTGAAGAAGAGAGGGCAAAAGCTCATCTGCCACTCAATGTTAAAAACTGAAGATTATGTCCACAGGCAGTGTCAACCCAAGGCAAATAGGTGGAGAAAAAGTTGAAGGAGCAACGGACTTTATCTTCCTAGGTATGAGAATTTCTTCTCATGTTGATGAAAAGTTTGACAGGTATAAAAAAGGGAACAGATGCAAACTATCCCTGCTTCATAAAATAGGCAGCTTCCAGCTGGAAGGGCCTAAGGTCTCTCTGTGCAAATATGCAAAATGTGGGTGTGGTGTCACAATCTAAGCTGCATTCCTTTTGTATGTGCATTGATGTTGCAGCCATGTACAAAAAGGGTGGGGCTCGACTGCAAAGCTGTGCCTGCTTTCTTGCAGATTACGACTCTCTTGTGGGTGTCTGTTTCCAGCTCTCTGCATAATAAAAATGGGAGAAAGTGAACCAGAGTTTTGCCACTTTAAAGTTGCCTTTATATAGGTTTCTCATTTGAAAATGGAGCACTTGCAGTATTTCCTCTGATAGAGCTGTTATCTTCTTTCTAATAAATACACTTAATCTGAGCTCTTGGGATCTTATCCCTTGGAATAACTGTTTCCAGATTGCCAGGATGATGGTCTTATTCTAAGCTCAAAAATTCAGAGATGGTCACTATAGCCATGAAATAAAGAGAAAGATGCTACTTGGAAGAAAGACTCTGACAGACCTGTTAAAGTGCAGAGACATCACATTGACCACTAAGATTCATGTCGTCAAGGCCACGATTCTCCCTGTCGTGACATATGGCTGTGAAAGTCTGTGCTCCAATTACAGATGCAGAGGAAGCAAAAGTTGAACAGTTCCGCCGATGCCTTTGAATTGTGGCGCTGGAAAAAGACCTCGGAGCCCAAGAATAACAAATAATTCAATAGCTGAAATAAAGCCAGGCTGCTCACTGGAAGCAGTGAGCACTAATGAAGATAAAGCTTAAATACTTTGGAGACGCAATGCAAAGGCAAGAATCAGACCTCGACGCTTGGGGAAAAAATTAAAATTGAAAAGGGGCTGACAGAAGACAAGGAGGCAGTTTCTGACAGACAGGCCCAATAAAATTATGTCCTTTGATCATAAAGAGTTGGAAGTGGCTGACTGACTGAAAAACCTGCTGCTGCTTTACCAGCATTCAAATGTTAACTTAAGAGGAGCTTTTTGCTCTGCAGACCCAGGCGATCAGGGAACACCTATTAATTATGCAGCCAATCAGGTTTTGTTCCATGATAATCTGAATGAATGTCAATGAATGGCCCCCTCTTTCCTTTCAGCTGAGAAGGCACATCTACCTGGGCAGGGCAGGGCAGGGCCTGGGCATCGCCCTGCAGCTTTATCCCCCACCCCAGCACAACTCTCACCCAGCAAGGTGTGATTGCTCCAGAATTTGTTCACATAAACTCTAAACTACTCCATTCAGCTCCTTTTTTCCTTGAAAACCATAAAAGCCGAGAGCCTCCAGGAGCAGAAAGAGGCATCCAATCTCCCACACCGAGATACTCCCGTCACCCCGGAGCCCAGCAAGTTGCCCGGGATGCCTGGCGCCCCAGGCCTGTTCCTGCACCGTCAAACTAGCAGCCCAGCTCCCCACCCCTGGACGAAGGACGCCTTTTCCCCGCATGCTGTGGGGATGAATGGCTGGCGCTGCTGAGTTGCCATGAGAAACTCCATCGAAAGGGACCGAGGCCAGCGACCGAGGCAAGGCTCAGTCCCTGCGCCTTCCTTCCCTGCTGGGATCTGCGCTTTGGGGGCACCGTTTACCTCTCCATAAGACCAGGCAACCGTTCAGTTTAGGGAAGGTTCTGCTGTTCTTTTCTCCCTGCCAGGGACATCCACAGGGAGGGGCCACAAACGCCAGTCTGGCGGTCACGACTGTGTGGCCGAAGCCCACCCTGTTCCCTGCGCATCAGCCCCCGCCCCCAGCTTCACTCCATCGGCAGGGAAGAACCGTGACTGAGACCGTGGGGTGGGGTGGATCCCTACCTACAACTTTTGGCAACTTCTGACGGCGAAGGGGGATCCGGGGCAGCTTCAAGCTGATTTGGCTGAACTGTCCGCAAAGGCGCCTTGAAGATTTTTTGTGAGCCAAGTCCTGGTTTGCGCTGTGAAGGAAGCCGAACATCCGGTCAGGGCACGGTCAACATGGATGTGGAATCAGGGTGCTGGCGATGGAGGTCATATCGTATTGCACAGTATCTCTCTGCTTCCTTGCATTTCACTTCACCTACCTGTGCAGGATGATTTGGGGGGGGGAGGGGAATGCAATCCACAGGCAGGGGGAAGTGGCATCTACTGCTATGGATGGGGTAAAGGGGCTCGAAATGGACCCCTAAAAAAATGCTCCCTGCAAGTAGAAATGTAGCACCCCTGGGCAAAATCTTGACATTTGTTTTTAAACTGCAGGGAAACATTTTAAAATTGAGTTTGTGGGGGATCTGAAGTGCGATCGATGCATTCACAAATAACACCTCCCCCCCCCCATGCTTGAATTGACACAGATGCAGATGAGGCGGCTTCCTGGGGCTCCCCATCTCCTCTGAGAGGGTCTGCCAAGGATGCTGCCTCTGGCCCCGGGAGTCTGGAGGCCTCTCTCCTTACCCGCCTCTTCCTTCTAACAGCCTCCAGCTAATCCCCCTCCCCGCCAAAAAAACCCAAAACCCTAGCTTCCAGCTCCATGCCATCCCATCCCATGGGGAGTCCAAGTTCTTCGTGCCCCACAGTGTGGTCTGCAAAGTTTGGGGGGAGAGGGAAATTTGCCCCTTTCAGCAGCTGCCTCTGGGCACTTAAGTTCCCACGCAGGGAAGTGGGAGTCAACCACAGGCTGCCCCACGATCCCCCTTGCTCTTGCCTTACCGCCAGGGAAGAGGTCCGTAGCCTTAACCCTGGCTCGTGTCCCATGGGCAGGAGGGGGCAGCCGAGGTAACCTGGGGGGGCCTCCTGCCCGTCCTCCCTCCCCAGCCCGGCACCCCATTCCAGCCAGGGCCCCTCGCGGTCTGCTCTTCTGGGAGACCCGGTTCTTCCCGGCCACCCCTCCCAGCCCCCCGAGGGGCCCCGCTTGGTACTTACTCCCGGGCATCGTCCTTCTTGCGGCAAACGCAGCAGCAGGACAGCAGCGACAGGAGGAGGCTGAGCAGCACGATCAGGAGAACTCCGGCGCCGATGACTCCCACCCGCCGATTGGCCTCTGGAGGAAAAGGGGCCCACAAGAGTCAGTGCGCGGAGGAAGAGCCACCAGCCAGGAGCCGAGCCGGGCAACGAGGTGGCCCTTGAAAGCGGGGATGTAGGGGGTTGCAGGGTACGGTCAAAACAGGCAAGGTGGTGGCTGCAGCAGTGCAACCACCGCCCAGAGTTCCCCGTTGGGGGAGATGGGCAGTCATATAAATTAAATAAATAAATAAATAAAAAATAAACCTGTTTTGGGGAACGGTTTGGCTGGACCGCTGTGGCTAGGGTTAGGGTTAGGACCACGCCGTGCAGACCCCCAGCTGGGGCAAGAAGGTTTTGGAGAACGTACTTACCCATGTGGCACATGCCAGTGAAAGGGTTGCAGGAATCCTCGTGACAATTGCACAGCTCGGCACAGTTTGCACCATAGTGGCCAGTTGGGCAGGTCAGGTTGCAGCTGGCAGAGGGAAGAGTTGGCAAAGGAAGAGGGGTCGGTCCCCATCCTCCAAAAGCAGACAGGGAGCTCACAACAATCACCAATTTAAATTACTCAGAGAGGCCCTACTGAAAAGTGCAACGTTATAATGCCACCAGTTTGGTCCAGTGGTCAAGGCACCAGGCTAGAAACCAGGAGGCAGTGAGTTCTAGTCCTGCCTCAGGCATGAAAGCGGCTGGGTGACCTTGGGCCAGTCCCTCTCTCTTAGCCCCAGGAAGGAGCCAATGGCAAACCAGGAGACTGAGAGTTCTAGTCTGACCTTGGGCCAGTCCCTGTCTCTCAGCCCTAGCAAGGAGCCAATGGCAAAGCAGGAGACTGAGAGTTCTAGTCCCGCCTTAGGCATGAAAGCCGGCTGGGTGACCTTGGGCCAGTCACTCTCTCTTGGCCCTCACAGGGTTGTTGTTGTGGGGAAAATAGGAGGAGGAAGGAGTATTAGGTGTGTTCGCTGCCTTGAGTTATTTATAAAAATAATAAGGGCGGGATAGGAAATAAATAAAATAAAAACAAATAATGGCTGTTGTGGGTCTTCCGGGCTGTGTGGCCGTGTTCTGGAAGTTGTGGTTCCTAACGTTTCACCAGCATCTGTGGCCAGCATCTTCAGAGGGCAGGAGCACAGACAGAAGCGCTCTTTCTGTGCTCAGGTAGAATGGCAATGTTTGGCAATGTTTGTTTTCTATTTATAGAGCTACGTTATAGGAGATTAGGTGGGGTTCCAGAACACGGCCACACAGCCCGAAAGACCCACAACAGCCATCGAACTCCGGCCGTGAAAGCCTTCAACAATACATCAAAAATAAATAAATTTAGCTGACCAAAGGCAGGGACTCCAACATGGTGCCCGGGGGCTCCAGCACAACTGCAGACATCTTGGTTGATGCCTAAATAGAAATGTGGCTTCTTCTTTCTATTTCTTTTTGTTCTCCTTCCTTCCTTCCTTCCTTCCTTCCTTCCTTCCTTCCTTCCTTCCTTCCTTCCTTCCTTCCTTCCTTCCTTCCTTCCTTATTAGTTTGTGTTAGTTTTTATGTTCTTTATAAAACTTTTAATAAAATTTATTTTTTAAAAAAGAGAAATGCACTCAGCCCAGTCATCCCCCCAATTCTGCTTTCTTGGAGCAGTCCCAAGATTCTGTTTTTATTTTTTATTGCTGTGGGTTTTTATATAGTTTTATACTGTTTTTATACTGTTTTATTGGTTGTAAGTTGCCCAGAGTTGTTTTACGATGGGCGGCTATATAAATATTACTAATAAATAAATAAATAAATAAGATTGCATTCCTAAAATTCGGTGGCACAAGTTTTCACTTATTTTACTTTAAATAAACGCTAGAATAGATGCATGAAACTCCCGGAAAGCTTATTGTACTCATGTTACTAAAAACAAAGAAACACGTCCTCCCCAGGAGCCAACATTTCTGGCCCTGTCTGTTCAGGGCCTCTGCTGCACCACCACAGCCTCACAATTGGGGTCTTTTGGAAAAAACGACGCAGCCCCCAACTGCAGAACTACGGCTGGCTCCGTGCCGAGCCTGAGCAGGGGGTGAGTGTCAAACAGGCCAGCAAGCAGCCGCCATGGCGCCATGGAAGCCCTGCTCCTCTCCTGTGTCTTGTGAGAGGGATGGGGCTTCGGTCACACGGCCGCGGCCTCCATCTTGATGTTTTGACCCCACTCTCAGACATCCCTGGCCCTTAACCCTTTTAACGGTTGTTAAAGTCTCCCTTCAAACTGCATGTTTAGCAAGCGGCTCGACCATGATTTGCTTTGAGTCCAGTGTGTCGGCCAAAAGCAGGACGGAGCCAAACCTGCCTGGGATTGTCCAGCATCCCCAGAGCCTGTAGGGGGGGAACAGGGCCGAAACCTTTGGGCCAACCCTGCAGGGCTTGGAGACGCTGAAGGAGCCAAGCGGGTGACCTGCAAGGCTAAAGATACCCAGTTCACTTTTAAATGCCGTGCATTCTTAAAAGGGGGGTGATTTTCCCCATTTGGTTTTTTCAAAGTGAAAAATGGGTGTGCCTTAAAGGCTTACAGCACCCATTTCCCCACCCAAATGGGCAATTTTTAAAGAAAAAGCATGGCCCTTGATCACAAGAAGGTCGTGCTCCTCTGACCCACAGAGCTGTATCTTGGGTTGGCTTTGCTGACAGTTCCCTTCTCCTCCAACGTATCGGCCGGTGCTCTGCTGCCCCCCCCCCCCCCGTGCCGAGCTAGCAGTCCCAAGAGTGTGTGCTCCTTTGAGCAAGCCCTGTGGCTTAGCCTGGCTTCTGAACCGAAATTAAAGCGTGCGGGTTTTAAGCAGCTTTGGGGTGGCGGTCCATTCTGAGGGACGGCAACTCTAGATCCGTCATCAAGGCTTGCATCAGACCCAACGGAGAGGCGGGCCGAGGGTTCTCACCCATCGTGTGCGCCAGGGTCCGAAGGGGCTGGAGGGGGCTCGCCCTGGAGGAGGCTTGGCCTGAAAAGGCAGCTCTCTTGCCATCCGATCCTCCCGGGAACGTGGATGCCTCTCGAACATCCAAAGCCTTTTCCTTGGCTCGGATCCTGGCCTCCTCGCGGCCACGTGCTGGTTGGCCCAAAGGCTGCCCGGCTTTTCACAGCAGCTGCAAGCTGGCCAGCTCACAAAGGAACCCACTTCCTGCCTGCTGTGCTGTTTTCAATTTTAAGGCTCTTTGATATTTTGCAGCTCTTCAGAATTTTGCATTTCAATATTTTTGCATGTTTTTTTTATTTTTATTTTATTATTTCAATTTATTCCCCGCCCATCTCCCTTGCAAGGGACTCTTGTTGATGGTTTCAAGCAAGAACATTGAGTTCTTGAAGGTTCAGCAGTCTTGTGAGGTTTCAGCCATTTTACGTTTTTTCCCCAAACTACATATTTGAATGTTTTGTCCTGCAGGCATGCTCACCGTCCGCTGTAGGCTCCCTGGCACCAATAGGAACCATCCTGCCAACCTGTAATGAGCTATGAGGATAGCCTTGGCAGGGCTGAAGCCATCTTTGCTCCTCTCAGTGCTACGGCTGCATCGTGGTTGGTGATGGTAGCCTAGAACCCCTCAACCAACCTTCAGCTTTTCTGATGGCACAAACAAACCCAGATGGTCTCTCCCAACTGACTGGGAACAGCACACTCCTCCACCAGGAACCGAAATGAGTAACTCTGCACCAAACTTATTTTTAGTGTGTCACAGGGCTTTCCTTCCATCTGCTGGCAAAGTCATGGGCGGTGCATATTTCATATTTTGCCGGGAGTAATGTAGGTGGCACGTGCCAAAGCATCTGGGTTCCCAAGGAAGAAAATCCAGATGTCTCCCTCCCCCCACAACCAGATTTACAAATGTGTGGAGCTGTTATTCAGAAGTTCCTGGAACTCAATAGAAGCTGTGCAAGAGGAAGGAAGGAGACAGAAAAAAAGAAGAAGGGAAGGGAAGGAGGATGGGATATGAAAGGGATGGATGGATGGATGGATGGATGGATGGATGGATGGATGGATGGGAGGGAGGGAGGGAGGGAGGGAGGGAGGGACGGACAAATTTGGAAAAAGTTCCAAACAGCTTTGGGGATTGATTAATGATGTCCAAGGGCCAATTAAGGGATACTTTTCACAACTGCATATCCTCCAATGTGGTAACAATGTTCAGGACTGCTTTGCTGTTAGTTTTATAGGGAACGGAGATACTGTTCCTACCATTCTTGCAGCCACAGGAACTGACACTTTTCAGCAGTTCCAAGATGGCTCCGGGGACTGCAAAAAAGATTTGGGGCAGCAGGGACCAATCTCTGCTGAAAGTGAACTTAATTCAGAAGCTGCTTCTATCTTCTTCCTAGTTCCTGGACCCTTGAAAGCCCAACTGGGCCAGCCTGGAGCTTGTTATTTCATTGTGCAGATGTGGTTTTTCAGATTTGCACAATGACTTCTCTTTAGAAGGTTAGTAAAAACTGGTTGGAGCTGATTAGCGTTCTGCAGCCTGGCTGGGGACTGTGCAAATTGTAGTCCCAACACATTGATGAGCGCACCAGGTTGGGAAAGCAGATCTTGAAGAAAACATTAACAACATTAAATAAGAGAATCCTAAGCTTGCAAGAGCTTCGTTTTGCATATATAATAGGAGAGGGAAAGTGGGTGGGTAGAAAGATCCCCCCTTCACCCTGAGAGAGAAGTCAGCTTCCTTTGCTGAAAACACAGCAAGAATTTGTTGAAAAAATCTCTAAACACAGGTCTGAGTGGCTCATTATCTAGGAAGACCCCACAGGAAACAGGGCGCTCCCATATTTGTTCATTTGGTTAAATAACACAAATCACCTTGTGGTAAAAAGAAGAGGCACCTGCTTTAAGCCAGAAACGTAACTTAAGTTTTCAGTCTATGGAGTTCTTAAGAAAGGTGTATATACAGTGTGGCTCTGCTTTGGCAAGCCGTTCCACAGATGCTTTTTGGGTGGCTTGTCTTGCCCGGAGGAAGAAGGGCGATTTGAGTCTTCCCATGGGCCAGTCACTTACAACGTCCCGTGGAACCCGGCCCGGCAGAGGCACCTCCCGGTCTCAAAGTGGCACTCCCCGTTAAAACAGCTGCTGCAGACGAAGGCACAGTTCTCTCCGTACGTCCCGTTGCGACATTTGGTCTCACACCTGCAGGAAAGGGCGGCAAGGGAAAACAGCCGATGGCAGCGGAGGCAGGGCTTCGTCTCCCCGGAGGTTCGGTGGCTCACTTTGGGGTGCCGGCTGTGGGAGCAGAGGGCACCTTTCGATCCAGCCAAGCAGCAGGGCCTAAATGCCTGGGGCGTGGAGAGTTAAACCAGGCATCTCCTGGGCTGGGCTGGGCTGGGCTGGGCTGGGGGCTACGGCCTAGCTTAACAACCGATAGGCCAGATGAAGCCTCCAGACAGCAACTAATGTTTGTTTGCACCTCCTGAGAACCCCCCCTTTCAGGCAGTATCCTTATCAGTTAGAACATGGAACAATAGAAATGGAACAGGGGTGCCTGCGGAGGGAGTGGTGATCAAAAAAGTTAAGATGCTGGAATTGAAGCCACACCCCCTTTTATGCATATTACCCATGTAATACATCTAAAAAAAGGTGCAGGTCTTTGATCACGCAGTAGCACCCACCATCTCAACTCTGTTGATACCCCCCTCCCAGTGGATGCCCCTGGAATTAAAAACAAACAGTAATAATCCCACTCCTTAATTTAATCACAGCACAGGTAAAATCACAGCAAAATTAAGAGTGCAAAAATATTCCATAATTCTAAAATACCTGGGAAAATGAACAAACCTTCAGGAAAGATCATCAAGCAATTCCCCGGAAATTCTATGAAGGATGGAAGCTACTCCATAAATGGGTCACCAGTATCTTCTCTTGGGGGTCTTTCATCTTCTTCTCAAGGATGCTGAGTATCAGGGAGGCCCCCCAGGTGTTGCTGAACTACAATCCCTAGCAGCCCCAGACAACACGCTGAGGATGCTGAGAAATGCAGTTCAGGAAGGCCACACATTCCTCACCTGAGCTGTAGTATAAAGGGAGTTCTCTCTCTTCCCCACAGCCACCTTACCCTTACAACAACCACACCAGGGAGTTTAGGGCTGGGGAAGAACAATGGGCTGATGGTCACCTGATGAGTTCTGTAGCCAAACAGGAGCCCAGTCTGGGGTCTCCCTGCCCTTTCAGTAAATGTGTAGCCATGAAAGCGAGACCCTGAGAAGGAAGAGTGATGCCTTTGAATTAGGGATTTGGAAATGGGTACTAAGAGTACTGGGGCGCGATGGCTCAGCGGTTAAGACGCCAGGCTTGTCGATCGGAAGATCGCAGGTTCGGAGGTTCGAATCCCCAGCCCCGCGTGATGGAGTGAGCTCCCGCACTCGCCCCAGCTCTTGCCAACCTAGCAATTCGAAAGCATGCAAATGCAAGTAGATGAATAGGTACCACTTTGGTGGGAAGGCAACAGCGTTCCATGTGCGTCATGCCGGCCACATGACCGTGGAGGCGTCTTCGGACAACGCTGGCTCTTCGCCTAACAAACGGAGATGAGCACCGGCCCCTAGAGTCGGACACAACTGCACAAATGTGCGGGTGGAACCTTTACCTTTACCTTTACTAAGAGTACCAGATTCTGCCAGAAGAACCAATTAATTAATCCTGGATCAAATAAAGGCTGAGCGATCCCTTGAAGCCATAATCCAGAACCAGAAACTCACATATGTTGAGTATGTCCTGTGAGTGGGCGATGGAGTAGAAAAAGTCTTACGCTTGGTAACTTTGAGGGGTGCGGAAGGAAGAAATGCCAACGGGTAAGAGGGATGGATACTATCAAGGACATTCCGTACTTAGGGGCCATCGGGGCTGCCTGCACTCACCTGTCCCCGATCCAGCCAGGATTGCAGTGGGAACACTTGCCGTTGATATGGTTGCAGGTGTGGCCGTCCTTGCAGGGCGGGCAGGCCTGCTCACAGCCCTCTCCATAAAAGCCCGGGGAGCAGATCTGGTCACATTTGGTGCCATTCCAACCTGCTTCGCAGGCCAGGCAACGGCCATCCACAATTGTGCACGGCTGCAGCTCCTTGCACTGACCGCACCTGCAAAGCCAGAGCACAGAGCGCGTAAAGGCCACAGGGACTGGCAGGAACGTTGCGGGAAGCGGTGTGTCATTTCTGCCTTGGCAGGAAGCCTGGCACCCACCAGGCTGGTCTTGGCGCCAGAGGGAAGGCGCTCGGCAGGGGTGATGCTCCACTCCCAAATCTCAAGGCCTCCCCTCCCCCGAGGGAGGGGCATGCAGAGGAAGACCATAGACCAGTCCTGCCCGTCACAGGCACGCAGGTGGGGGAGCCCGCCCGCTTGGGCACCCCAACTGGCTAGGAGCATCCCAGCTCCCAAAAATAAATCTAGGGCTTAATAAAGAGGGCAATGTAGTTCTGCATGTTCCCTTGAACCTTTAAGCCGTTCAAATGCTCTCCTGTCAGCCATGAGAGCCTGAAACTTACTACTATTTTTTAAAGGAAGGGATTCTTCCCAATCCAAAGAGAAACTTCAGGTTAGTAGAGAAAAAATCCATTGGCAACTGATTGTGTTGTGATAGAGCCGCATTCACCTGGGGTCACTTGGTCATTCCTCTCCCTCAGTCTGTTAGGTTTCCACTCTCATAATCCTGAACCAACATGGTTTGAGGGTCTGGCAGCTGGGGTTGCGGGAGGTTGAAATCCCACTCACTCGAAACGCAGACAGGGAAGTCAAAGAGGCTCTGCCCATTTTGGGGCACTACATTTCTCCTGGATTGGGCGGGGGGAACCTGCATATGGCACATTCTGCTTGGCACTCAGGCAAGACTGCGCCTGGCAGCTGTTCCACATAAACAGAGGAAGTTGTCCTAGTCCCCCAAATTCTGCTTTCTTGGAGCAGTTTAACAATCCAATGCTTTGTCTTGGTTAAAACATTAAGTTTAAAAGAAGCTCATTTGACGGGGACGTATGGGGACTACGTATTATTTTTAGGAAAGGTATGAGAGGGCCGAGTTATCTCTTCCAGCCTCCTTTAACTTTTCTGCCTGCAGCCTGCCGAACTCTGGCAAAGAGATGGTGCTCCTTCTCAGAGTGTCTGGGCAGACCATGTGATGCCGCGGGTCACTCCAGGAAGTGCTACAGGAAGACGGCTCTTCTGGCAACCGCCTGCGTGTGACACACGGGAAATGACTCCTCAGGCACGTTGCACGCTTCGAGGGAAACCCCCGGCCCATTCGCAAATGGTTTTGAAGGGGAGGATGAAGGTCAGCTGGACTCCGCTGGAGGTTGTTTGTCTTCCACGGAGGCCTCTGGGAGAAAACTCTCATACTTGCTCCCAGTGGCGGGACGTGTTTATTCCCCGGCCCAAATGGCCCTGGAGGGCTCTTCCTCCTGGCCCCATTGATGTGCTTTCCTCCCGTCCTTCAGCTGGGAGGAAGCACGCTGGCATCGGTGGGGCCGCCTGACAGCCTGCCTTGCTCGTCCCTCAGCAACGAGGCTGGGCAGTGTTGCTGCCTGCAGCAAAAAGTAAATTTAATTTAATTTAATTAACTTAATTAATTAATTAAATTAAATTTAACCATTTAATCTGGGGTAAATTTAAATGTCTGATTCCAGCCTGCAGTAATCTGGGCAGCCTCTAGAAGGCAGCCTCTAAGAAATAATTTCATAGAAATCCTTCTGTGGGGGAAATAAAAGATCAACATGCCTCTGTCAAACAACCTCCCCCCACCCCCATCTGCCTGGGTGGCTGGAAACACACAGCAGAGACACCCTGACCAGGGACCCCCTGCTCTCTCCCCCCAGAAGCCAGTTTCCCTTGCAAATCATTCTGGGATGGGCAGAGCCTCTTCCCTCTCCTACCCCCTTCTGCATTTGTGCATGCACGCACGATGCACTTTCCCTGCGCACATGCACCCAAAGACATAAGAGGAACACACCCAACGGCAATAGCGCAGCAGCAGCGATCCACCCCAGCGAGAGAATCCCGGAAACTCTGCCAGAGTACCAATATTCCCACCTCAAAATGAGCAAGCAAGCAAATAAACAAACTTACATTCCTGGCTGCCCAATCTAGGGATCACTTGCCAATGTAAAGAGAAAAGAACCGTGTCCAGATCTCTCTTTCCACCAAGCCAAGATGCCCAGTGCCCAGACAGGGAGGGGCATTTCCGCAGCAGATGACCTGGGGGCCCCAGTGGGACTGTGCAGACCCCTGCCCGGGTTCTGTGTCAGGAGAAGGGGACAAACGCCCCTTCCAGTGCCAGAGACTGAGCTGCCAGCTGGGGATGCGGCGATGGCGGTCATGGCACAAGGAGAGGCCCCTTCCACAAGGGGAGTCCAGCAGGATGTGGGCACAGGCTCTTTGCCTACTTCGCTCGCAACTCCCCCAGATTCTGGCAGAGTCCTTTGGGGGCCCTGTGCTTGGAGGTCTTCTGAAGGGGAGGCGCTGGGGCTGCTCCTGTTGTGCTACGTGTGCAGTGATCTCTTCCTGACAACAGTCACGGGGCAACTAGCACTTCGCCTCGTTAAAAACAAGCTAAAGGTGAGATTCCACATGAAAAACATAAAAATGGAACTCTCTGATGTACCGTGATGAACATGCAATCAAATCAATAATTTGTTTTGTGGTTCTGTTTCCCCTCGGTGTCTCAGGTCTACTCGGCTTTGCCCTGCAGGGCTCCCTCACCCTTCCTGATGACCTCCGACGCCAGGGTTTCTCAACCTTGGCCACTTGAAGGTGGGTGGACTTCAACTCCCAGAACCCCCCAGCCAGTCAGGATGGTCTCTCCCTTCCTGTATGGGGAAGGCTGGTATAGGGATGCAACCGCCGGAGATTAGCCGTGTTGCGTAAGGCACCCGTTAACCCAGTGCTTTTCAACCTTAGCAACCTTAAGACGTGTGGACTTCAACTGTTTTCCTACGCCATCCTACTTCATCTCTTCCACCACAACCGGAGGACTGGCCTGCTCTGCAAGATGAGCTCGAAACCCGCCCGTGATTCCCGCCCGTGCCTCTCCGAATCCCCGGGGGCGCCAAGCAGGCCCCGCTTACCGTCTCCTGCAGCCCTGTCCGTAGAAGCCAGCCGGACAGGCCTCGCGGCAGAACTTGCCCCGGTAGCCCGGCTCGCAGGTGCAGGTCCCGTCCACCTGGTTGCACTTCCCCATGTGGCACTGGCAGTAGCGGTCGCAGCGGGGGCCGAAGGTGCGGCCGCGGCACTGGCACCGCCCCGTGAACTGTTCGCAGGGCGAGGCGCTGCAGGCGCACTGGTTGTTGCAGGTGCGCCCCCACCAGCCCGGCTGGCAGAGGCAGAGGCCCGTCTTCTGGTCGCACTGGGAGTTGAGGCTGCAGTAGCAGGCGCTGGAGCACTGGGGGCCCCACCAGTTCGGCTCGCAGGAGCACTTGCCCGTCTTCTGGTCGCACTTCCCGTGCTTGCACAGGCAGGCGTTCTCGCACTTCGGCCCCCAGCGGTTGGCGTTGCACGTGCACTGGCCCGTCACGTCCTCACACTGTCCGTTGGGGTAGCAGTGGCAATGCTCCTTGCAGTCCGGGCCCCAGAACAGGCGGGGACACTCTGTGGGGGAAGGGAGGGGTGGTGAGCCCCGTGCAGGGACCCGCTCCCCATAGCCCTCCCTCTGTGCATTTTGACCCACTCCGCCAAATCGCCCGGCAATACCGCAGGGGCTGTTGATTATTCACGTCTGTACTTCTTAAAAGGCCAATGAGCAGAAGGCCGACCTGCCCCACTCCAGGAGGCACAGAGGTCTCTACAGCCCTCCCGCCATCGATCTGCCCCGCCAGGAAGGCTGGCAGGAGACCCTCCTCTGACGATGCCAATGCCGGCAAATCTCCTGGCTTGTGGGGGGGAGGGTTCTGTTGCATTGCTCCCCGGCCCGAGAAGGAACTTCCTCCTACTACTATATTTGCCAGCATTTTGAAGGTTAATTAATTTTTGTATCACTTTCAATTTGTGGTTTTTAAAAATTTTTAGCATTGCATTTGATATTTTAATTATCATTAAACTCCCTTGAGTCCTTGATTGAACAGAAAGACAAGATTTAAATCACATATGGAAGAGTCCTTTGGGACTGAAGTGCTGCTAATCAATAAATACGTGGGAAAGTAAATTGGACTGGAGTTACTGTTTGAAATACTTTTTGCACTAAAAGCCATCCCATTTCATTATTTAGTTATCCTTTCATTTCCCACCGCCTTTCCTTCGAGAATGGAAGGAAGCACACATTAGGGTCTACTCCAATGTTTTCTGCACAGCAACCCTGTGAGGTGGGGGTGGGGGCACGCGAGTGACTGGCCGAAAGCCAGCAAATGAGGCCCCTGGCGGAGGGTGGACTTGAACCCAGGTCTTCCTAACACGACTTCTGAGAAGCCCACAAGCAGCACCCAAAAACAGGGTAAAAAGATGAGATATAAAATCTCCACATTTATCCTTAGCCCCCGATCCTAAGATAGAGTGTTTCTGCACACTAGAACAGCTTTCCAAACTTTTCATGTTGGTGACACACTTTTTAGACATGCATCATTTCGCGACACACTCTTACAGCAGGGCATCATTTCGCGACACACTATTGCAGCAGGGCACAAGGCAGGCACTAGGACCTGCGCGGAATCCTGGCAGCGCAGGTTTGGAGGCAGCCAGGCACAAGGCAGGCACTAGGACCTGCGTGGAATCACAGCAGGTTTGGAGGCAGCAAGGCACAAGGCAGGCACTAGGACCTGCGTGGAATCGCAGCAGGTTTGGAGGCAGCAAGGCACAAGGCAGGCACTAGGACCTGCGCGGAATCCTGGCAGGGCAGGTTTGGAGGCAGCCAGGCACAAGGCGGGCACTAGGACCTGCGTGGAATCGCAGCAGGTTTGGAGGCAGCAAGGCACAAGGCAGGCACTAGGACCTGCGCGGAATCGCAGCAGGTTTGGAGGCAGCCAGGCACAAGGCAGGCACTAGGACCTGCGTGGAATCGCAGCAGGTTTGGAGGCAGCAAGGCACAAGGCAGGCACTAGGACCTGCGTGGAATCGCAGCAGGTTTGGAGGCAGCAAGGCACAAGGCAGGCACTAGGACCTGCGCGGAATCCTGGCAGGGCAGGTTTGGAGGCAGCCAGGCACAAGGCAGGCACTAGGACCTGCGTGGAATCACAGCAGGTTTGGAGGCAGCAAGGCACAAGGCAGGCACTAGGACCTGCGTGGAATCGCAGCAGGTTTGGAGGCAGCAAGGCACAAGGCAGGCACTAGGACCTGCGCGGAATCCTGGCAGGGCAGGTTTGGAGGCAGCCAGGCACAAGGCGGGCACTAGGACCTGCGTGGAATCGCAGCAGGTTTGGAGGCAGCAAGGCACAAGGCAGGCACTAGGACCTGCGCGGAATCGCAGCAGGTTTGGAGGCAGCAAGGCACAAGGCAGGCACTAGGACCTGCGCGGAATCCTGGCAGGGCAGGTTTGGAGGCAGCCAGGCACAAGGCAGGCACTAGGACCTGCGCGGAATCCTGGCAGGGCAGGTTTGGAGGCAGCAAGGCACAAGGCAGGCACTAGGACCTGCGTGGAATCGCAGCAGGTTTGGAGGCAGCAAGGCACAAGGCAGGCACTAGGACCTGCGTGGAATCGCAGCAGGTTTGGAGGCAGCAAGGCACAAGGCAGGCACTAGGACCTGCGCGGAATCCTGGCAGGGCAGGTTTGGAGGCAGCCAGGCACAAGGCGGGCACTAGGACCTGCGTGGAATCACAGCAGGTTTGGAGGCAGCAAGGCACAAGGCAGGCACTAGGACCTGCGCGGAATCCTGGCAGGGCAGGTTTGGAGGCAGCCAGGCACAAGGCGGGCACTAGGACCTGCGTGGAATCACAGGAGGTTTGGAGGCAGCAAGGCACAAGGCAGGCACTAGGACCTGCGCGGAATCCTGGCAGGGCAGGTTTGGAGGCAGCCAGGCACAAGGCGGGCACTAGGACCTGCGTGGAATCACAGCAGGTTTGGAGGCAGCAAGGCACAAGGCAGGCACTAGGACCTGCGCGGAATCCTGGCAGGGCAGGTTTGGAGGCAGCAAGGCACAAGGCGGGCACTAGGACCTGCGTGGAATCACAGGAGGTTTGGAGGCAGCAAGGCACAAGGCAGGCACTAGGACCTGCGCGGAATCCTGGCAGGGCAGGTTTGGAGGCAGCCAGGCACAAGGCAGGCACTAGGACCTGTGCGGAATCACAGGAGGTTTGGAGGCAGCCAGGCACAAGGCAGGCACTAGGACCTGCGCGGAATCCTGGCAGGCCAGGTTTGGAGGCAGCCAGGCACAAGGCGGGCACTAGGACCTGCGTGGAATCACAGCAGGTTTGGAGGCAGCAAGGCACAAGGCAGGCACTAGGACCTGCACGGAATCCTGGCAGGGCAGGTTTGGAGGCAGCCAGGCACAAGGCAGGCACTAGGACCTGTGCGGAATCACAGCAGGTTTGGAGGCAGCCAGGCACAAGGCAGGCACTAGGACCTGCGTGGAATCCTGGCAGGGCTCGGAGGCAGCAGCAGCCAAGACACACCCAGACACTGCAGCCGACACACTAACGTGTCGTGACACACAGTTTGGAAAGTTCTGCACTAGAAGCTGCTGATAGACCAATCCTCTGTAGATCTGCGTGTTCAGCTTCCCCAACATGCTTCCTCCAAGCATTGGCTTTGCAACCCCCCAGGACAGCTGGAAACCCTCGGAGTTGTACCCCGAAATTTCTGGATGCTGCCGGGGGGAACCCTGGCCTGGAGGGGGCTGGTCATTTTGGCCCCTGGCGGCCCGCGGGGCTCGGCATTTTCCCTGGCCGAGGCTTGCCGGTGCCGCCCCCCCCCCCCCCCGTCTGGAGGATGCTCCCAAGGCTTACTGGTTTCGCAGTTGGCCCCGAAGTAGCCATGGCGACAGCGGCACTCGTTCGGCCTCACGCACACCTCGTTGTCCGTGCAGGTGAAGTTGCCCTCGCACACGGCTGCAGGGGAGAGAGAACGAGAGGGGGGCTCGAGAGACCCGAAACGCTTTCCTGCCCCCCCATTCCTCCCCCCCCCCCCCCGCTTGGAGATTTTGCGGAGTTCTTTCTGGCCTAGATAGAAATCAAACAGGAGGATGAAGGGTGCCTAAGGGAATTTCCAGAATCAACTGGGCCTTGCTGTTTCACTATTATTTACCAGGCACTTGACACTGATCTTGCTGGCTGCTGGCTGCTTTTCAGGGAAACATTTCCATTATTAATACCTTTCTCTAGTGGAAAGCTGTTTGATTTTCTGCAGAAGCCCCAGAATCTCTGCAAAACGACTGTAAAACCGTTTGGACCGTCCCCATCACTGATTGCAAACTGGTGTTCTGCACCCATAGATCAACCCCCTCCCTGCTCTTCCGGAGTCCCACAGGAACCATTGACTTACAGCTGTGGGTTGCGAATGGCTGGGTTGCATCCCTTGAACGAGAGGCGAGGAAGGAGGCCGGGCGTCTCCCATGGGCTCCCATGAGCCTCGCCCTTCCCCAGGCTGCCAGTTCAGGCCGTTGTGCCCACGGGAGAAATGCCAATTCACAACCTGGGCAAGCCCCCCCAACCCCTCCCAAAGGGAAAGTCGCTCAAAGGCCCCAGTGACGGACGGACGGACGAGGGACGGAGAAAGGCACCGCGGAGGCGTGATTAGAGCAGGGTTAGTTAGAGCAGAGACATAAATGGGGGGGGGGGCAGAGTGGCCCTCCTGGTGCGAAGGCAACCCAGGAGAGGTGGCGCAATGCCCGCTGGAGGGGAGGTGGCGTACTTACCCGTTGATCAGCGGAGAGAGCAGCTCCCTGGGACATGGCGGGCAGCCTCCGTCCAGGGCACGAGGGCGCATGCAAAGGAGGAGTTGGGGCAGTGGTTAGCGCATCCATGGAGAAGTCCAGGGAATATTAGTTGGTTATTATCCAGCTTTTCCAAACACAGGCAAAGAAAGGGGCACAGCTAGAATCACAGTCCCCGGCTTCGGAGTGGCGGCTGGAAGGGACATACAGGTTGCGCTGCATTCAGGAATCGACTGGGGCCACAAAGGGCCTTTAGTCTGCTCAGTCCTGCTGGAGCTCACCACGGCCCTTGGACAAATGGACATTAACCGCCCCCCCAATGAAAGCAACCAAATCTCCTTTGGAAGGCAAAGTGGACTATAAATATAAAAGTAGTATGTCAGCTCAGATCTTGGGGATTTCACAGACAAACCCACATCCAGTATTTCCCTGGGCAGCAGGAAAGTGGTTTGGCCACTGCCTCCCTCCCCGTCCAGCCCCCCGCCCAGGCCTCCTGGGGGTCTCTTTCCCAGCCAAGTCCTGCTCCAACCCTGCTTTGCTTCACAGACCAGCCACGGTCAGCCAGGGCCGGTCACCTGCTGCGATCCAAGTAGAGTCATATTATCTTCTCCACTGGGACTTGTCCCTCAAATTGAAACCCTAAATTCTGCTGCTTCTCCGGCCTCACTCTCCATGTTGTGCCCCAGCGCCCTTCGGGACTGACTTTGGGGCTGTGGGACTGGCCAATGCTGGGGCTCCATCCGGCCTGCCAATCCTGGGGCTTCTCCCCTTCCGTGCCCACGGGGCCCTGCCAGCTTTGCCAACTCAAGGGCCCAGCAAGGAACACCCTGAAAGCCCCCACCCAGCTTGGTGTCCTCCAGGGGGGTTAGGAGCGGGGCTTCCTGCGTTCTTAGCCAGCATGGCCAAAGGCGATCTTAGCACATCTGAAGAGACTCACGCTTGGCAGGGTTTCCAAATTACAGCGCTCAAAGCTTCTTGCTGTCCTTAAGCCCCCTGAGCAGTCCATTAAATTCAGCGAGGTTGGCAGGTCTCACTGGGGATCTGGCCCTCTAGCACAAAGGATGGGGAATTCACAGCCTGGGGGCTGTACAGTATGTCCCCCCAAAGTTAGGGGGCAAGCTGTTGCACATTAGAAATGCAATTTCTTGCTACATTTTTAAAAACTGGAAACAAACAATTAGGTGATTTAACAGAGCTAAAATACTTTTGAAAAATAACATCCCCCCCGCCCGCAAAGCTGGAAAATCCTGGCCCTTGCAGCACGGCCTGAAACCAATGGAGAGAGACACACAAAATGCGCAACCCCCAGCCTCCCAAATGCTCATCTCTCGCTTGGCTTCCTCGAACAGAGGCAGGAACCTCCAGCTGCTTCCAAGCTGGATTCCACCCCCCCCCCCCCCCGACACACACACAATCCAGTGAATTTGCACACTAAGTTCTTCTGTGGCTTTGCCCTTGGCCATTTCCACATCCCACCCCCCTTCTGGAGACCAAGTGCGTTGCAAAATATCACTCTGCAGGAAAGGAAGGGGGCCTCAGCCAGCTGGAACAGCAGCACATTTAACAGGCGTCTAAAAATAACTTCTCCAAGTTTCCCATCAGTGCCTTGGGACTCCAAGTCCCGAGAACGCTCAGCCTTGGCTTCTCCCCCTCCATTGCTACAAAGAACTGCAACCGGAACCTTCCGAGGCCGAGTTCCAGAGCCGCCTGGCCGCAGACCATGGAGCCCAGAGGGAGGCTCCCGCTCCTGGCTCTGACCTGCCAGCCTTGGGGCTCCAGGAATGGGGAGCCCAGCAGGGAGCCCACCACTGAGAGAGAGAGATTTCTTCCAGGCCACCGGCTTTACAATCATAGGGACTACAACCCTGTTTTCTTATCAGCTAAACGAAAGGAGAAAGCTGAATGATGTTCCCAGCGGTGCCGCACGGCACACGCACAAGTCCTTCCGGGCTCCCTTTGGCTGGGCTGGAAAGGAAAAGAGCATCACTCGTGAGCAGGGATCCCACCGCCCGAGCTGCCTCTCTCTAACAAGCAGCCTGTCATGGAGCAAAAAAGACCCCCGATTCCTTGACTAAGGCCCAGAAGTGTGTCCTTTTTGCACGCTTTTCCCTGCTCCACACTAAGCTCCATCAATGTGCAGTTTCTGCTAACCTTTCAGGAAAGGACAATTTATCTGTTAGATCTCGGTCCCGCCTTTTGTACAGAAGCTCAAGGCAGCGTATCTACAGTGCTCCCTCCTCCTATTTGTCCTCATCACAACAGCCCTGCTGATGCAGGTAGGCCCAAAAGTATATTAAAAGCTTAGTTAGCAATCTTGATGTTGCAAGCTTGCTCAATGTTCTTGCACGCATACTAACCCTTGTAACACAAAGGTGCAGAAGTTGTAAGTTCCCTAAACTTCCCTAAACTCGCAGATGGTGTAAGATAACTTCCCCTTTTGTTATCCTGTTTTGATGTTCTAAGTATAAACTGCTGATCTTGTGATGTCCTGATTATATTGATTGCAAGACCTATAAAAGATTGACTCTGGGTAAAGCCTGGGGTTCAGACTTTGCCAAGTTATTACTCTGAACCTTGCTAGCAATAAACCTGTATTCTCTAAACCTCGCTGGTCTCGTCTCCTGTCATTTGGGAAGGTGAGTTTTCCCGCTACACTGCGAGGCAGGATGGGCTGCGAGAGAGCGACTGGCCCAAAGCCCCCGGGAGCTTCTGTGCTGGGGGGGACCAGAACCTGTGTTTCCTGGTGCCAGTCCTGCCCCCCACCAGCCCCAGAGGCCTCCTGGCTGGAACCTCTTCTCTTCTCCTGCCAACCTCAGCTTACGCTTCACCCCTGGCCCCTCCTCTCCTCTCTGACCGACCGAGACCGGGTGTGATGTCTCTGGTTCTAAATCCCAAATCAGTCTCCAACGATCTCCAATTTCTACTGGAATGCTCTCCCCCCTCTCGCAGACTCCAGCTTGGCTGGCACGCGACTTGTCCATTGGGGGGACAAGGGGTAAAGGATAAAGGGGGGGCTTTAGCTTCTAAAATGCCATGGCAGGATTTGCACTGGTGCAATCCTGACACCGGGCCCGACAAGATGTCCCCCTTCCCCTTCCCGTCTCTGGCTCCTCTTTGTGACTCTGCAGGATCCAGCGGGAGGAGAGACTCGGCTGTTTTTCTTACCTTGTTTGATTAAAGAAAACCCCACGCAGGTTGACAGCACTACGTAAAAGAAACAAACATCCATCCAGAGATGCTCGGTGGGGAAAATGTGGTTCCTGCCTGCCCTTATTTCTTCTGCAAGGGGTCCCAAACCCCTTTACCAGAGAGGAGACCCTGACCAAACTCTACCCTGCGGAGTACCCACACCAGACCCCGGGACCCCTCGCTTTGCCGCCTGCCTGCCAGGCAGTCCCCCTGCCCCACTCCAGCTTTTACATTCTCTGAGGACGTTTTCTAAACATTGAAACAAAAGCTGGCATGGGGCAAAGCAAAGCACCCACTTCCAGCCCCATCTGGATTCCCAAGGAGGCCCTCTGTGACCTTGGGAAAAGAGGGCGGCGGATGCCGCAGCCCAGCGCTCTGGGCAAGCGTGCCCGTCAGCCCAGCAGGGGCACCCTGGGGCGGGGCAGGGCGGGGTGCAGGAGACCGGCAGCCGGCGCTGCTGTTTGAGGTGAAGATCAAGCCCCCCCAAAAGGACCGGGTCCCTGGGAACTTCACCACGCCCCCCCAGGCTTCTGAGCCCCCCCCCCGGAAGTGGTCTGCTCTGTTCGCCTGCCTCCCAGCTCGGCTTCCAGCCCTGAGACACCCTGCCCCCCCCCAAGTAGAAACCCGCCCTGCCACTCTCTAAGCCCACCTCTTTACCTTTAGGTCAAGTGGCATCTTGAGAGTGGCTGGCCCCAGTCAGCACCCACAGGATGCCCTCAGAGTGCTCACTGGCCCACAAGGGTTGGGGATCTTTGCCCTCTGGGGCAAGACAGAGGTGTGTCCGCGTCTCACGCTCGAGGCCAGGGTGGATGAGACAATTCACTTAACCAGGTCAGTTAAAGCAGCGGTCCCCAACCTTTCTGGCACCAGGGACCGGTCGTGGAAGAAAATTTTTCCACGGATCGGGGGCGGGGTTTGCAGGAGGGAGCCCCGCGGCCCACTCCTTAACAGGCAGTGGCCCACTAGTGGGCCGTGGCCCACAGGTTGGGGACTCCTGAGTTAAAGAATGAGCAGCTGCATTTGCAACGCTTCCTAGCCTTGCTTAGGATTAACCTTGGTGAGTTTTCTCTGGTGACTTCGCATATTATGCAAAGCCAACCAATATGGTTAGTTCATGGTTCAATGTATCATGTGAATCTGGAAACTGGGTTAATTCAGTAACCAGTTAAGCATACTGTGCAAGCTCAACCAGTGTGGTTAGCACATAGCTTTCCAAACTGTGTGTTGCAACACTTTAGTGTGTTGCAAAGTGGTGGTGCGGGGGTGCGCGCAGCGGTGGCACGCGCGGCAGCGGTGTGTATGGCGGCGGCGGCGGCGCGCCATCAGTGCTTCCGCGTTTTAGCGAGGCTGCCACCGCTGCCGCTACCGCCGTGCGCACTGCCACTGCGGCATGCCCCCCGCGCCGCTGCAATGCATGCGCGTGCCCCCGCACGCGCCCCCGCACCACTGCCGCCGCCGCCGTTGGTGTGTCGCCAACGGCAGCAGTTTGGAAAGCACTGGGTTAGCATATAGTTCAATATATCTGACAATGTTTTGTATAAATTGGGTTAATTCAGTGCAATCAGGTTAATTGTGTTCCGAAAACCCACAGCTGCCTCCTCCAGACAGTGGCCGCAGCCCCCAACCCAAGCTGGTGAAGCAGTGAGCGAAGCAGCGATATGGGCGCTCCCGCAGCAGAGACCCTTCGGGACCCTTCTTCGCAGTCACCCTCCAGGCCTGGCCTTGCCCCTCAGCCACCAACACACCCGCAAGGGCTGCTGGGAAATAGAAGGGGAAGGTCACCCTCCCTTCCCAAAACCTCCGTGGGGAGCTTCTCACTGGCTTTGAAAAGGGAGGACGGGCGAGATCTCACCTATCGGGCACTCCTCCTCCTGTTGTCTCCATCCTGAGCAGCAAACAAACCCAGTGGACCTGCAGGGAAGACGAAACTGCGCGTTAGGAGTCACGAAGCCCCTTCGCATCTCGGGCCAGGCCGGGGGACATTTGCAAAGCCTGCCGAGCCCTCGAAAAGAGCCACACCGCCAGAGGTCTGTTCTCTTTCTTCCGCCCTCAGGGCCACCCTCCCTCTCTGTGCCCAGTTCCAGAGCGCCGTTATGCCTGGCCAATCCAGCCCCCTCCTCACCGACACTTCACCCCTCCCAGTGATGGCAACCCATCTATGAACAATGTAGGGATTATTATTATTATTTTCCTAAAACTTTATTAAGTTTCAACAAGAGATAAAATATAAAGAAGCAGAAAAAAAGAGAATTAAGAAGAAAAGATCAGGAAAAGAGCAAAATCAAGAGTGCAGAAAAGAAAAAGAAGAAAAAGAAAATAGAAAAAGAATAGCTTCCAATATGTCGATGAGCTTCCAACTTTCTTTGGTACAGATACAAATATAAAATACATCAACCTCTTACTCTAAAATTAACAATAGTACACAATGTTTCTATAATCATAAACAGTTATAATCATCAAATCTCAAAATTAAAGTTTCATTTCTTTCAGTTTCAACATGAGGATTATTTTTTAAGTTTAGCTGCAAAGCTACAGAATAATAGATTTACACTCTAAAGAAGACATGAAGCAATATGATGCTGGGAACACGGAACTTTCTCACGGACGTATTTAGGTCACGGGTGAGCAGACTATGGCTACAAAGCCACACACAGGCCCCAATGCCTTTTGTTGCGCTCATCCCCAGATTTTGGGGTGCCCTGCCATCTGAAGATGGGAAACACATGAAAACGATTGCTTGTACCAAAATAAGTAAATAAGTAAAAATAAAGCCAACAGCAACATGACTAAGCAGGGGAAATCTTCCAACCACAAACCCTTTGCATCATTCCCCTGCTGGCTGCATTCAGTGATTAATTATCAGCTGCAGCCACCAAAGGTTGCCCATCCCTAATTTGATAATACACATTTAAATAGTGAAAACACTATAGTATAAGTGCTAAGTGCTGTTTATCAACATAGAGAAAGGGAAGTCCTATCCTCATAACATTAAAACACTGGAAATAATATTTTGTGACTCCTGGTTCTAAAGCTAAGGAACTGGTTCATATTTGGATGGAAGAGCACCAGGAAACTCAAGTCTGTAGATGTAAAATTTTATTCCCGAAGTGCTGGAAATTTTGTTTCTAAATTCACTCGGGGACATTTCTCAGCTTACTTTATTAATGCAGGTAGCTGAGGAGGGTGCTTCTCAGGGAATCTTGAATGCTAAATCTCCTCCTCACTTTGCAGCCTCCCTGGCTGCCCAGCATTTCTCAGTCTGAATAAGGAACTCCAATGGGACTGGTTTCATCTTCCTTTGGGATGAATGGAAACGTGAGACCAGGGAGGCTGCAGAGCCCAGGAGAGAAGATGCAGCAGAATATTGAATACAGGATACTCTTAGCCCTTTTGCCACTTCAATAAATGCAGGAAAACTGCACGCTGCCAAAAAGAATTTCCCTTGCAAACAGATTCCAAAAAGCAAATTGTCCTTACTATCAGGCTGAGTGGTAAAAACTGGTAAGGAAAAAAATGCAGGAGAATTCTTTCTGCAGGGTCTTGAAAATAAATGTCAAACTCTGGCTTGCAAAAGCAGTTGCTTCTAAAAACAGCTGACAGATTTACTAATAACCGTATTGCACCGACAGCTTCATAACAGCAAACGGAGAAATCCGTCTGTCTGGAGTCTCAGGATGCGACTGAAAGAATGAGCTTAATCTGCAGCTGCTGCGGCTGATCTTGGAACTTCTATTTATCCACAGGATTTATACCAAAAATAAAAGTCCCTCTCTTTGAACTCATCTCTTGCTGACCTTATGGACACAGCCATGTAGCTTTCTGGGCCACAATATGGAAGGGATTGGCCCTCGTCTTCTTCCAGGGTGTTTTTCAGCTTCCTGATCTAGCCTATGCGCCCTGGGGACCTCCCAGCCAGGTATGTCCCTCTCAGCCAAGGCCAGCCAGCTCCTGACACCTGTTCCAAAACTGAAAGACTACTTTCTACGGCACTGGACACCGCGATCTGGGACTTTGCTTTCTCACGGATTTGGAGGCACCATTTTGCAGGGGTTTTGCAAAAAGTACTGGGTAATCATGCATGGAAGGAGTGGAGTTGGTGGGGTGGAAAAAAGTGCAAGCCCAGTCTATCCACCTTCTGGAGTCTCATTAGGATCAGACCTCACAAGCTCTTTATACCAGCTGAAGGGCAGTTTGATGGGGATCCTTGGAAGGGACTGGAAACTGTGGCTTGTGCAGAGCACTACGACCGGGGTACTTTTGGCGACGACACTGCGCTTATATCGGGGCCTGACATGCCTTCCCAAGGATCTGGGCACCCCTTGACCTGGAAAAATGGCAGGCCAACCAAGCATTTGGAAGGCTGCTTCCTCCCTTGGAGCCAAGATTGGTTCAGAGCCGGGCCTGCAAGTCCAGAGTGATGACTCTGGTGCAGCATTAGGACTCAGGAGACCACAGAATCCAGTAGATGAGTTTGGAGAAGAGGTTCTTTTCAGCCCAACCTACCTCACACGTGGGATCTGGCTTTATTTTATCCCCATCTATACGCTACCTTGAAGAGATAAAAAGAAATATACACTAATAAATGCCCCGTGCGAGACATGGAATGTCTCCTTCCTTCATCCAAGGAAGATGGACTTTGTTTCAGATGAGCAGTAAAAATGTTCTATTTTTTGATCTTGTATTTTTTGATTCTGAATAGTTCTGTTCCTAATGTAGCTTCACCATTCTGCTTCTCCACATCCCCAGGAAGGGCTCTTCAAAGGATGCCTGTTAAATATTCTGACTGATAAAAGAAACGTAAAAATAGAACAAGCCCATCAGCAGCCATTAAAAGAGGTTGACAAAGTCTCCTCCAATCTGGGCCCCAGAACACAGTTTCCACCATCCCCGTTCAGGGGGACAGACCACACTGGCTGGGGATTATGGAAGCTGCAATCCCACATCTCCACAGGGGATCCAGTTGGGGAAGGCTGATTGACTGCGGTGAACAATGCAGGAGATGAGCAAAGCCATCTCTGAATGAGGCACGACTGTCCAAATGCCCATGAGCTGACCCCCTGCCCTCTGACTGAAAGGGGAGCCTGGTCTGAAAGGGGGGTCTCCTCCTGTGCCGGGGGTGGCGGCAGGGCTTGGCCTGATCTCTGGCCACAGGAGGGGAGGGGCACGTGCCCACCCATCATGGCCTGGCATTCCATTCTCGATGGAGCCGGTGGAGCTTGAGAACAATCCCAGGGGGAATCCCACTGGGCAGCTTCAAGAGACCATCTTCTCAATATTGTTGTGACTTACTTTTAACTGGGCTTTCATTTAGTATTTCATTTCATTCATTTCATTTAGTATTCTCAGCAGCAGCAGCAAAGGACAATGAAAACCAAAACATACTAAACATACAACAATACTGGAAAGCAGATCAATGAAGGAAAGTTAAGTGTAGCTTATATAAAAATGCAGTGATCAGTGGATACAATCCACTGCCAGTCCAATATGCTTATTTAATGCAGACCTAGGCACTTACCAGACTTTCTGGGGGAAATCTGAAATGTGAAGAGTATGCCAAGGGATGGGTGGGGCGCGCCCCTCACAAATGCCTGCATGGTGGCACAGCCAGGAAAGACACAAAATCAGGTGGACCCTGGAAATCACCAAGGGAGGGGTCTGCGGGCACACTGATGCCCCCAGCGCCACGCTGGAGATGCTGGCAACGATGCCTAAAGTGCTGGGCACCCATGCCCTGAATTGCTCCATGCAACTCTGCGAGGCAGGCCTGTCCATCATCCACAGCCAGGTGAGACTGAGCGAACGGCCTGTGCACACAGGAAGGACCCCCGAGGTTCGCCTGTCCAGCCAATCCACTCCTGCTGCCCCTGGATGCACCTCTGTTGCTTGTGGGGAACACATCACCCAGGCCAGATGCAGGGCTTCTTCTGGCAAGACACTTGCAGAAGGGAACGAGTGCACACCGCCTCTGACTCCCTGGGTTTGCCTGCACTTGTCTGAGCGCACCAGCATGGACGCTCCTGAACCTGCGCCTCTTGCTCCGGCTTCTGACCGCCTGCCACTCCAGCGATGGTTTTCCTGGGAGAGAAAGGGAAGCTGGCGCCCAGCGGTTTCCCCTCCTTTGCTGGAGGAAATAGAAATGTCATGCCTGTCTGTTTCCGTCTCTGCACTATCTGCCTCCACGGGGGAGAACAGGAAACTTTTAAGATTCTGAGAGAAGATCACCCACTCGAGAAGTGTTTTTGTTCATATAAAATCAACGGCCCAGGAAACAGGAGCGTGCCGAGAACCCCTCCCAAACACTGCATTTTCACAGACACGTTTGCTGTCTTGGATGAAAAGGATTGTCCTCTTTAAAGGCTTTTAAGATGGAACCATACTTTGGCGATATCCTGCTAGACGTAGTTTGACTGAAGCTTGGGGAGGCTTCCTGTGGTTGGGCGCTCTGTGCAAACTCACACAGAGCCCACCTTTATCCACAAAACACACTAATAGCATTGTGGTTTCGCCTTCCCCTGCCAAGAAGCCTCTGTTTTTCTGCCTTACTTTCAGATGTTTGAGAATTCCTTTTGAATTTCTCTTGGGGATGCTCTCCTTTGAAAGAAATTTAAATTATTGTGCCAATAGCAACTTTCACCACCTATTTACTTCCCATTAAAAGCTATCTCTCTTTTCTACAAGTAGTTACCCAAACTCAGATCAAACCATTATAGACAGCAGGTTATGTTAATGACTTTTACAAGTCAAAAGGAGGAAAAAAAATAACGTGGAAGACCTTGTTCTGATTCTCCCTACATTTAGTAATTTGGTTTATTACAGATTGTCATGGAGAGAATCTATCTACTGTAAAAAGGTAAAGGTTCCCCCGCACAGTCGTGTCTGACTCTAGGGGCCGGTGCTCATCTCCGTTTGTTAGCCGAAGAGCCAGCGTTGTCCGAAGACGCTTCCACGGTCATGTGGCCGCATGATGCGTGTGGAACGCTGTTACCATCCCACCGAAGTGGAACCTATTAATCTTCTTGCATTTGCATGCTTTCGAATTGCTAGGTTGGCAAGAGCTGGGGCAAGTGTGGGAGCTCCCTCCGTCACGCGGGGCTAGGGATTCCAACCTCTAAACGACAAGCCTGGCGTCTTACCCGCTGAGCCACCACGCCCCTATTTACTCTATGTGGTTGCTAAGAGTTAACACTGACTTGATGGCACATAGTCAGTCAGTCAGTCAGTCAGTCAGTCAGTCAGTCAGTCAGTCAGTCAGTCAGTCAGTCGCACTTCAGGTCAGGCCCAACAGTTCAGATCCCCACATGCAGAACTGTTACACCATTCACATTTCTTTTAGAAGCTGAGGAACATAATAATAAGGGCCTTGAGTCAGACAGTCACTTTCATCTGCAAAGGGTCTGGTTGAGAGAAAGATCCAGGCATGGCCTTATGAACATGCAGGGGGTCAAGATATGGACCTCGAAGGTAACTTGGTCTGTTTCAGCTAGACTTAAAGCTAAGGTACAGATGGTATCACGCAACGGAACAGCTTGGACCCACTGCTAGGTCTATTTTATCTAACTGATGGAGAAAAGGGGCACCTACAGTATCTGCATCTACAGTGGACTTGACCAGCAATTGCAGTTTTGGTGTCCTGGGTATAAGAGATGTCGTAAGTTCTGTGCGGAAAAGTATCACCTAATCCTGCTTTATGTTTACGGAATATCTCTACAGAAACTGACATTAAGCAAAACGATGAACATTTTCCTAGTTTTATGCTTCCTGTAGCCATTTGGAAGAAGTTTGATACATTAAATCTTAAAATGTGGTATTCTAAATTATGGGATATTGCTACAACTGAAAAAATAACATCTAGTGTTAATGTTTCAAAGGGAGTTACAATTGCTTGTTTTTTCCCGTATGGAATAAGTGACCTGTTTGTACTTCAAATGTTGCTATAGATTATCTATCTTCATACACAGTGTTACAAATTTGGAGCATGTAAGCCTTTTATTCCTATAAAAAATATAAAATATTTAGTGACATCAGAGACCTTGTGATCAGTATAATTGTATGAATCAATTATATTATTGAAAGGAATTAATGTGTTTTCAATGCTAGTTTATTTCTACACGTATGGATCTTTAAAAAAATGTAATAAAATTATCTAATTTTTTTGAGGCACATTGTCTTCCATCAAACTGAAAGAATTCTACTAGAAAAATATAGAAGTTGGATTTTCTTCCCATAAAGAGAAAAACCAAATTGGATTAATCAGTGCAATAGGTGGGAATGAATTCAGCGAAACAGGAAAAACAACAGAAAAAGATATTTTCCACACAACACACAGTTATCTGTGGAGTCCTTGGTGCTCTCTGAGCCTTGTTGTTTTCTTGCAGACGTTTCATTGCCAGGCTAGGCAACATCTTCAGTGTGAAAAGGCTCTCTGTTTATATACCCTGGCTTGTCCTGCCTGTGTTGGTGGGGGTGTTGTACTCTCCTTGGTAGTTCCTTGATTGGGTTGTTGTTTGCTGCTTGGCTGATTGACTGATGTAATAGTTCCTTGATTAGGGTCTATTGTGTTGTTTGATTGCTCCTCTGGTGCTAATCTTGGTGTTAATCTTTGCCTATCTGGTTTGTGATTGCTGGCAAGGAGGTGTTTTGGTGTTCTGGCTTTTCTATTGTCCCTAATCAAGGAACTATTAACTCAGTCAATCAACCCCCACCAACACAGGCAGGACAAGCCAGGGTATATAAACAGAGAGCAAGTCCCACTCCCTTTTCGCACTGAAGATGTTGCCTAGCCTGGCAATGAAACATCTGCAAGAAAACAACAAGGCTCAGAGAGCACCAAGGACTCCACAGTTCAACCCTGAGCTACAAATATTCTCTTTGATTGGTACACAGTTATCTTGCAGAACTCACTGCCACATGAAAAGGTGATGGCCATTAGCTTAGCCGGCTTGCAAAGGGAATTAGGCCAAATTAATGGAAGACACAACGTAGAGGCACGAGTGTCTCACTGTCCAGAAAGGAGACTCTTGTGGCACCTTAAAGATTCAAACATTGGAAGAGCAGACACTGCAGCAGAAAGAAATGCAGCCAAAGGGTTTCGCCCTTTTGTGCAGCAAGGCTGATTTCCAAGCCTCTAGAACAGTGTTTTTCAACCTTGGCCGTTTTAAGATGTTTAAGATTCCCCATGCTGGCTGGGGAATTCTGGGAGTCAAAGTCCACACATCTTAAAACGGCCAAGGTTCAGAAACACTGCTCGAGAATGTGAATCTTCTCTCTTTGCAAGCTAGGGAGAAAAGAAGCAAGAAAAGGAACTCACCCCCCCCCCCAAGGGGGGGATTTGGGGAAGCATCATCCTGGCAGCAAGTTTGACTCACTGAGACATTACTCTTTCTCCTTATTTTATATCCTTATTTTGTATCCCCAAAGCAGCTGAGATTTGCAAGTGCCTAAAAGGTGGTATGTGTGGAATGCTTGAAAATAAACTTGGAGGTGCTGACAAAAAAACAGCTGCCTCCCCTTTCTTCTGCCCCCAAACCAAAACATTACCTTTGGGACAGGGGAAGAGGAAAGACACAGACAATTGCTTAACACATCCTGGGACTCTGCTTGCCTGAATCCAAACTGTTTCCTACAAGAGTGAACCACATCTCTACTTATAACCCTGAGGGCTAGAAACTTGTTCGGTTTTTAAATGACCTCTAGCTCCTCTAGGAGCTGAGTTCCACAAGGCGATCCCACTCTCTGCAAATATGCTGTGCTTCTACTATGACAGCTTTGCCTGTGGTATGTATTGGACAACAAAAACACAGATTACAGAAAACAAGAAAGAGCAATACGGGACTTAATACAAATTAATCACCAACCACCCATTATGGCACTCTTAGCAAGCACCCACATTAGCAAAGAGGCCTCTGGGGCATCCCAGCATCTTCAGGCAGAAGGGGAGAAGGCTCTGCGCTGTTCTCTCAGGGGCAGCCCCAGAGAAGTCTCTGTTCTAGGTAGCCGGGGGGGGGGGCAGTGCTGGGGGTGTAGCAGTACCTAAAAGGGTACTTAAAGGCTTATCCTCACCACGGAACAGAAGATCTGAGATGCTGGAAAGTTGTTAATGAGACTGAAATTATTTACGGTTTCGGAGCAGTGGCAGTGTTCTGAAACTGGAGGAGGTATTGGTTTCTCCCTGTCATGGTCAGATCACTCCCTGGTGAGCCTCCAATTCTCTGGCACCACCCCCTCCGCAGGGAGGCAGGGCCTATTAGATTGGCCCGCCCCAGGCGACTGATGGACCCAGTTGGGTTTCAGAGGGAGCTTGGGGTTGTTCCGGGAAGTCTGCTGCACGGTCCGGCTGAGGCCTTGGTGGCCGCGTGGAATGAGAGAGCGGCCACGGCTTTGGATCGGATCGCGCCTGAGCGGCCTCTCGCTGCCCATGGCTCCTGTGGCTCCCCGTGGGCTAAGAGATGCCTGGAGTGCCGCTGGCGGAAGACGGGGATCGAAGACGATCGAACACGAGCGAGAGCCACTATTAGAGCCTGCCTGGTGGTGGTAAGGGCGGCGAAACATGGTTATTTCTCCGCTCTTATTGTGTCCACAGATTGTAACCCGGCGGCCCTGGTTCAGGTGACCCGGACTCTCCTTGGAGGGAGTGGTTCGCGGGTCTACCTTCAGGGCCGTTGTGAGGAATATGCTGAGCACCTGGCAGGTAAAGTCGCTGGCATCCGCTCCGTGTTGAATGCCAGCCTTGATGCAAGGCCAGTGGGGGCTACGGGGTCTGAGTCCTGCATGGTTATCTGGGAGGAGTTTGAGCCCGTTGAACCTGAGGAAGTGGACAGGGTTCTCGTAGCTGTTAGTTCGGCCACTTCTGCGCTAGATCCGTGCCCCTCCTGGCTGGTCAAGGCTGCCCGGGAGAGGACACGTGATTGGGTCTGGGCGGTGGTTAATTCCTCTTTGAGGGCGGGGGTGGTCCCGCCGGCTCTTAAGGAGGCGGTGGTGCACCCCCTCCTGAAGGGGCCATCGCTCGACCCAACCAATCTGGATAGTTTCCGTCCAGTCTCCAACCTCCCCTTCCCAGGGAAGGTTGTTGAGAAAGTGATCGCACGGCAGCTTCAAAGGGCTCTGGATGAAGAGGACTATCTAGACCCCTTTCAGTCAGCATTCAGGCCAGGATACGGGACTGAGATGGCATTGATCGCCCTCTTGGATGACCTCTGGCGGGAACGGGATGGGGGCAGTGCGACCATCCTTGCTCTTCTTGACCTCTCGGCGGCCTTCGATACCATCGATCATGGTATCCTTCCGGACCGGCTTCGGCAGTTGGGGTGGGCGGCACTGTGCTGCGCTGGTTCTCCTCCTTCCTCCAGGGTCGGTTCTGGTCAGTGTTGGTGGGAGGGAAGAGGTCCAGTCCACGGCCACTACTGTTGGGGTGCCACAGGGCTCAGTTCTCTCGCCCCTCTTATTTAACATCTACATGAGGCCGCTGGGGGAGGTGATCCAATGGTTTGGGGTGAGGTATCATCAGTATGCTGATGATACCCAGCTTTATATCTCCTCCTGGGCTGTCTGAGTGATGCCGTGGATGTCCTATCTCAGTGCCTGGAGGCTGTAGGGGCTCGGATGGGGCGCAATGGGCTCCGGCTCAACCCAAGCAAGACTGAGTGGCTTTGGGTGTTCGGGCCTCCTGGTACCAAGGTTTTTCCATCTTTGGTCCTGGACGGGGTGGCACTGCCCCAGATGGACCCGGTGCGCAATTTGGGGGTCCACTTGGACTCACGGCTCCCGCTGGAAGAGCAGGTGGCAGCCGTGGCTAAGAGGGCCTTTGCACACCTTTGGGTTGTGCGCCAGTTGTGCCCATTCCTGGACCGGGAGGCACTCTCGGGCACACTCATGCCCTCCTGACCTCCTGTTTGGACTATTGCAACGCGCTCTACATGGGGCTGCCCTTGAAGAGCATTCGGAAGCTTCAGCTGGTGCAGAATGCAGCTGCCCGGGTTGTAAATAGTGTCAGCTACTCCGCACATGTGACACCACTGCTTCGGGAGCTGCAATGGTTGCCGGTGTGTTTCTGGGTGCAATTCAAGGTGCTGATTGTCACCTTTAAAGCCCTTCATGGCTTGGGACCGGGTTACCTCAGGGACCGTCTTTTCCCAGTTGTTTCTACCCATCCAATCCAGTCCAGCAGGATGGGCACGCTCCGAGTCTCGTCGGCCAAGGAATGTCGGCTGGCGGGGACCAGGAGACGTGGCTTTTCTGCTGTGGCGCCTGCCCTCTGGAACACCCTCCCTCCTGAGATTAGGGTGGCCCAGGCCCTTTTGGCTTTTCAGAAGGCCTTGAAGACCTGGCTTTGTGCCCGGGCCTGGGGCCCCGAGAGTGTGAAGGGCCCCATTTCATGGCTGTGCTAACACCAATGGCCTTTAAGATCTCTCAGCTGTATTTATATTTATATTTAATCTTTTGGTATTGTTTTTATTGATTGTTCTTATTATTGTTAGCCACCCAGAGTCACTGGTTTGAGATGGGCGGCTATGTAAATTGAACAAACAAATAAATAAAAATAACCAACGCTTTCAAACTCAGAGCCAGCACAGTTGCCGCAAGACCTGGTCCCAAGGTTTTGATTCTGGAGCTCCTCTTAGCGCCTTGCTTGGCCCACCTGTAACTGCACGGATGTAACGAGGAGGCTGTCCCAGACCGGAAAGGCCTTCAGAGCTCCCTTCCAATGGAGCCAAATGCAAAAGACACCCAATGGTGGATTCACACAACTTACTAAGCCTGGGTTAACAAGGCACAACTGTTGTGCTGATACAGCATGCAATTGTATAGTGTCTTGCGGGGGTGGCCGGGGTGGGGTGGGGTAAAAAAAAAGTCAATATGGCACCTGGGATTGCACAACTGAAGCCCCACACCTTTTTCATGCGTGATGTGGGCTTTGATTGCAAGGTCGCAGATGCCATCTTGACTGTTTGGACACACACATACACCTCACCCAGAGATTTGTGTGGCTTCTTGCAATGCCCAGATACATGCCTACATGCTAAGACAAAGCTGGGTCCTCACAACATGCTGACCCATAAATTCCCCCATTAGTCTAATGGGTAAAGGTAAAGGTAAAGGTTCCCCCCGCACGTTTGTGCAGTCGTGTCCGACTCTAGGGGCCGGTGCTCATCTCCGTTTGTTGGCCGAAGAGCCAGCGTTGTCCGAAGACGCTTCCACGGTCACGTGGCCAGCATGACGCGCGCGGAACGCTGTTACCTACCCACCAAAGTGGTCCCTATTCATCTACTTGCATTGGCATGCTTTCGGATTGCTAGGTTGGCAAGAGCTGGGGCGAGTGCGGAAGCTCACTCCGCACGCAGGGCTAGGGATTCGAACCTCCGAACTTGCAATCTTCCGATCGACAAGCCTGGCGTCTTACCCGCTGAGCCACCACGCCCCTAATGGGTTTACCTAATGGGTAAACCCAGCCCATAAACAAAGAGGGCAGCATCCAAGCCAGGACAGGCCACACAGCGTTTGGTGTTTCACCTGTTATCAGCGCTGGTTGGCATGTCAGTGAAAGAGCGCACAGGAGCTGTATCTCCAAAGTGGTGGGGAGTGCCAGGTCATCGCCCCTCATCATAGGCACGTTCTGTGATGGAACTGAATGTGCACATCCGGAGGAGCTGATTTTTACTTTGGGGGTAACAGGCTGCTATTATTTAATAACGGAGCATCAGAAATGTGCTCCAGGCAATCAAGTGTCTAGCTGCAGATGCTGGTAGCCTCTCCTGATGTTGCAAGCAAGTAAACTCCTCACCCCCCATCTGTGTGGACCCCCATTTCTCTAAGTCTGCAGTCAAACCATTGGTGAATTGATACCAATATGAGCACATGATCTGTAGGGGCAAGCGAATTCTCTTAGGCCCGCAGAAAGCTAAATGGCATCCTCTCCCTTTCTATGGGCCTTTTTCCATTGCAAAACAGATATTGTCTTGGTAGGAAAAATGTGGGCCAGAGAGCTTCAATGGGGGGGGGGGGACGCTCAGCCAGAAATTCCACCGCAGAATCTGCAAAGTCCTCTGCGGAAGAGAGCTTGTTTGCAAGACTTTAAATCAAAAACAGATGTAGCGCCTCTTTCCATTGGGTTTTAGGTTACACTTGGAAGGGGGATGGTGTGGGGGGGGGGCTGTGTTGGTTGTTGTTCTTTGAACCTCATGGAAAAAGGGGGGAAACTTGTTGGGGAAGGGGCGCTCCCAAAACCTCAGTGCCTGCCTTTTATCTTTGGCTTTTTCATTCTGGAAATTGCACTCTATGGCACAACATGGCTGTCAGCGAACAATGGGGGGCGAGGGGGGGATTCTTTGGCAAGAGGAGAAAGGGACCGAAACCCGTTTTCTGAGCAGGGATGCACAGGATGGGTTAACGCTGCAAAAAGCGGTTTTTGCTGGAGAGAAAAATAAAAAGAAAAAGAAAAAGAGAGAGAGGGAGCGGGAGCGGGAGAGAGCGGGCGGGCGGGCGGCGGGCGGAAGGAAAGGAGAAGCCGAGTTCGCTGCTGGCACCCTTCCCTCGGAATTTAAATAGGGGCTTCTAAGAGCGCTGCAATCAAGCTTCAAGTGGCACCACCCCAGCCAGTGCCCCTGCCCTGCGGCAGCCGGGTCCCAACCTCAAGGAGGGCCCCTCGCCCCCGGGGAAAACGAGGGCCCCTCGGGAGGTCTTCCGCAAGGAGAGGGGCCCTGGGGCAAAGCTGGCACCCAGCGGCGTCTGTCAAAAGGCGCCCGGGCCACGGCGGCGGCGAGGGGCCACTGGGCTGTCAGCGGCGAGGGACGAGACCCCGCGCGGGGAGCCGCCGCCGCCGCCTGGCCCTTCGGCGGTGCTCGCGCCCCTCTGCCGGCCCGCCTGGCCCCCGGCTGGGTGGCTGGAGGTCCCCACCGACGACCCGCTTCTGCAGCCCCGGGCTGGGAGGGAAGTTTGGGCGGGAGAGCCGACCAAGGAAGACCCCGCGCCCTCCGCTGCTGGCGCCGCTGGAAAGCGGGGACCCTTCCTCGGCCGAGCCCGTGCTGGGGAGAGAAGGGGCGGCGGCATTCCGGGGTTCCCGTTGGAGGAGCAGCAGCAGCAGCCCTCGCCCCAATTCTGGGCCGGGCTGAAGCGCCCCCGCCCCCGCCCAGCCGCCCGCCAGCGAGGCCAAGCGAGAGCAGCCTCGGACCGACCCCCCGCCCGTCCCACTCCTGCGAAGGGGAGCCGAGCGGATCCCCCGGCCGGCGCGCCCGCTTACCCCGGCGCCGGGCAGACGTTCCTCCCGCGCGGACTCAGCTCCTGGGCAGCTCCGCAGCCCAGCAGCAGCAGCGGCGGCAACAGCAGCAGGGCGAGAGGCAGAAGCCGCCCGCTGGCCCCAGCTCCCGCTCCCGCGCCGGCCCGCCAGGCCCTCCGCGGCGTCTCCATGCGTGGGGAGCAGCGCTCTCCTCCAGCCCTCCTGGGCAGCTCCTTCCCCGACGGCGGCGGCGGCGGCGGCTCCTCCTGGCTGCTCCAGGATCCCGGCCGGAAGCTGCAGTGCGAGAGCCGCCGCCGCCGCCGCCGCCGCCGCCCCCCCCTCGCCCCTCGCGGCGGCAGCAGGAGGGGCGGCCGGCCAGCCAGGAAATGCCGCCTTGCTTCCCCCCGCGCCTGAGCCGGGCCAGGGGCTCTGGCCGGCGGACGCAGCGCGCGACGGCGCCGCGAGCTGGAGGGCTTGGGGCGCGGAAGGAGCCCCGCTCGGGCGGGCTGTGGAGGGAGGGGAGGGGAGGGGAAGAGGAGCGGGCCCCGGCGGCCGGGCAGCGGGGGAGGCTGGCCTAAGCGCGGCCCCGGCCCTTCGTGCCTGCCTCCGTCCGTCGCCCGCGCGGAAGCCGGCCGGCCGCTCTCCTCCCCTTCCGAAGCGGGCGCCGGGATCCTTTCTCCGCGCGATCCTGCGCGACTCGGCGCAATTCGCCGGCAAGGTAGGCTGCCCTGGAAGCAGCAGCGGTTGCGGGTGTCGTGTGAACGGACACCCTTCGGCGCTGCGGGAGCTCTGCAGGCGTGCCTAGGACCGGACAGGCAGGAATCCGTGGGACCCCCTAAAGGACCTGTCCGCGGTGCCCGGATCTCAGGGAGTAATCTAGTTTGACGGCTTAAACCCAAACCCAGGTTAAGAACAGGGAAGTGGTGTGTTCACAGAAAGGGGTGCCAAAGAAACCAGCAGAACCAGAATCTATTCCGCCTCCTTTCAACCGTCTGGACTCCGGGCCCCCAGATTTTGTCCCCAAAGCTTAACCTGGTCGCGCCCCTCAGCTTGTCTGCCTCAGAAGCCAGGCAGGGTTGGGCCCCGACTACTGCTTGGAGGAGACACTTCCCGGAAGTGCCAAGGCTTTAGTCTAACTGGGAAATGAAGTACGGAGAAGCGTTTCTTTTGTCACAGCAGATGACAGCAGCCAGTCGATCCTCTGGCGAGGTTAGTTCTTGGATGAAGGACCCGGTAGCGGGTCAAACGCTATCCTAGAAGAAGGTACAGCAGTGGCGGAACACTTCTGCCAAGAAAGCTGCCTGGACCCTCCACGAGGCCCCCAGCTTGGCTTAAAGGGCCCCACCGTCTTTGACCTGCTGTCCTGAGAAGCCCCTTCCAGCTCTCTATCCCATTTCTCTTGGGTAAGAGCAGGAGGGGCTGCGGTCCCGAACCCGCTCCCTCCCCAACCATTCCCGGGCTGTCCTGCTTGGTGCAGCCTTGCGAGGAGAGCTGCCCCCGCTGAGAACCAGCAGAGCGCCTTCCCCTCTTCCCGCCACTTGCGCCCAGAGATGGCTGCTTGTGCCCCCGGTGCCCCCGCCATCAGGGTCGAGGGAGAGACGGTTGCTGTTCCAGCCCGGCCCCTCCGGACAGCTGGATTCCCACGTGTGAAGCTGCCGCATGGTTTGCTGGCGTGATGCAGGCTGGAGCTGGCCAACTGTGGCTTGAACAAATGGTGGCTACAGCAAACGGGATCTTAGCCTAAGATGTGCATCCAGCCAAGGAATGCCGGCTGTTTGTCTCTCTCTCTGACCCAGGGCTGCCTGTCGGAGGGAAGTGCCCCCTCGTCCTCAAGACCCTCTTTCCCCCTGCAGTCTAATGTAACCTCTTGGTCTCTGTTACTCTCCCATTTGTTCTAAGCTGTCCAGAGTCGTTTTGAATTGGGTGGCCATAGAAAAGGAAGGAAGGAAGGAAGGAAGGAAGGAAGGAAGGAAGGAAGGAAGGAAGGAAGGACATTCAATGGCATACATATTTTTTGCATTTGCTTTCCTTCTTCCTTGCTCTCTGGGGTAGGGGCCCCCTTCTCATTATTTGTGAAACATATCCCTGGATGATTCTAAAAACCTTTATTGGTAAACCAGTTTTAATTCCAGTATCTCCCATTTACCAGCTGAATGTCCCCTTTGCCACACTGCTGGAAGAATTGGGGCATCTGTATTGGTCATGAAAGTGCACTTTGCCCATGCTCAAAAGCAGCCTTGTTTTAGCTTTTGTCCGTAATGGTTCTGAGCTTCGGCCAGCTTGCCCTGCTCTGGTTGCCATTCATTGGAACCCCCAAAGCAAAGATCTGCCCGTCTCCAGTGGTTGCGAGCCTCTCCCCCAATTCCCTGGCTTTGCTTCAGGTCACGGAGGTGCAACCAGGAGCAAAATCCTAGTGGCCCTGAGCCCATTAGCCCCGTCCTCTCGGAGAGCACGCAGGGTGGACAATTTCCAGGAGAACCAGGGAAATGCTGAAGAAGGGTATGCCTGGTGGTTTAGCCACGAATTTGGGAAGTTCTCTCAGGTGGAGTGAAATGTTGTGGATGAAACCAAAGGGAACCCTACAGATCTCCATCAGAAACTCTTTAAACTGGTTGAGCAGTCACCCAGATGGAAAATGCAATTCACTCTCAGTGAATGCCCAGACCTCAACCCCCCCCCCCCCCCCCCCCCCCCCCCCGTTAATGTCCATACTGATGGGATCTGGCTGGCTGCAACCAGGATGAGCCTGGAGGTTTATGGTGGAAAGGCCAAAGATGATGTCAGGTCGTGAAAGAAGGCGAACTCCCTTTTGGGAAGGGATTGAAAATGAAAATGTCAACATTGTAGTCCCCTTCCTATGAATCTGTGGAACGTCCATTTCTGGCGTATTGTGTAGAGCAGAGCTGGAAAAGGCCAAGAGGGCCATCAGACGAACAGAGGCTTTGAACACCTTCCCTGCAAGAAACGGTGAGAAGGTTTGGGACTCAGAACAAGACAGCTGAGGAGGACGTGACTGAGGGGGCAAAATCAGGCATGGCAAGGGGGAAGCAGACAGGGAGACATTTTCCTCCCTCTCTTGAAATACTAGGACCGGATGAAACTGGAAGGAGATTTAGGGTGGACAAAAAGGCAGTTCTTAACTTGTGGAATTCACTGCCACAAGATATGATGGCCACCAATTAGGGTGGGTTTGAAAAGGGATGGGATACATTCTTGGAGGACAGGTTTACCGGCCAGTTTGGTCTTAACTCCGGAGTGCGAGCAGCGCAGGTTCAAACGGCGATTGTAGAGGAACAGGAGCAGAAGAGGAGTGTGTCAGCCTGAAGGTGGGAAGAAGGTGTTAGGCCAGTGTGTCTCAACCTCAACAACTTCAAGAGGTGTGGACGTCAACTCCCAGAATTCCCCAGCCAGCCATGCTGTTGACGTCCACACCTCTTAAAGTTTTTGAGGTTCAGACACGCTGCGTTAGGCTAAGGAGGGCCTTGGTGTAATCCTGCAGGGCTGTTCTTCGGGTCTTACATCTTGCACAATATAATTCTCTCTTTATGGTCTGCAGCCTCTCCGGCTTCCCGCTGCTCCTTTAAATCAGGGGGACGTGCTCGGACTTTTCCAGGTTGGGAAGCGTGGGCAGCCAGAGGGCTGCAGAAGATGGAAGGGGGCACCAGGGAGGCACCAGGAGCGACACCCGTGGCCACCTCTGACAGTCCAGTCAGCACAAGACACACCCAGGGAACTCCAAGGGCTTCTCCAGCCCCTGGAAAGCAGGAGCCAGGCATGGCTCGGGCATCTCCAGAAGAGGCAGCAGAAGCTTCGCAATGTCTCTTGGCAGCAGCTTGGTATGAAGAGGTTGCCACGCAGTGAAGGGCTATCAAAACTGTTACACACGTTTCATTGGATGGCCCGTTTTATGCTGGCACACGGTCAGAGCTCATAACCCTACATTCAGGCAAATTTCTCAGCCGTTCTGATCAATTTTACTTACAGTTTTTACTTTCAGATATTCATGTCCATCACTCTAAAAAGGTAAAGGTTCCCCCCGCACATGTGTGCAGTCGTGTCCGACTCTAGGGGCCAGTGCTCATCTCCGTTTGTTAGCTGAAGAGCCAGCGTTGTCCGAAGACGCTTCCGCGGTCACGTGGCCGGCATGACGCGCGTGGAACGCTGTTACCTTCCCACCGAAGTGGTACCTATTCATCTACTTGCATTTGCATGCTTTCGAATTGCCAGGTTGGCAAGAGCTGGGGCGAGTGCAGGAGCTCCCTCCGTCACGCAGGGCTAGGGATTCGAACCTCCGAACTTGCGATCAACAAGCCTGGCATCTTACCCGCTGAGCCACCACGCCTTGTCCATCACTCTAAATGTAGCTAAATTCTGCCATCCATATGCAACAGGCACACCTGATGGACTGACATGCAGAGTTCATTTTATGATTTGTTCAGCGAGAGATTTATTATGTGCTGGGCTTGGACTGCGGCAAGTGTTTCTTCTGCACCAAAAGGGAGGGCTGAGAGCCCTCTGCGATGCAAGCCAGGGACTCTGGCCCCCATCCTGCCTGCCCGGCCTGCTTTCTGATTCCCTCTTCTCCCTCTGTGGCTGGGCTTTCTTGAATGGAATGATGCGCTGCCATCTAGTGGAAACCTTTCAGCTTGCAGGCCGAAGCGGAAGTCCTGCTGAGCGCAACCAGCTAGGCAGCAGCCATCTGGGGTCAGCCCTGTGGCTGACCTTAACAGGAACGATGCAGCTGGGTACCACTTAATGCATCCCAGCATGTGGGCCGAGGAGCTGCTCTGCTGCAAGGAAGCCTCGTCAGGCCACCAAATGGGAAACCGGAGCTCTGGTGCCTTCCCGACCTATTGGGAGTTTAGCGGCCAGAATTGACAGCCAGCAGAGCCCGCTTGGAGAAAGCTGCATCGGAAGCGCGTCTGCCGCCTAGATCCGGCACCCCCCCCCCCCCCCCCCCCGCAGGGCAGCTCCCAGACAGGCCTGCCCGGTGCCGCCTTCAGGCAAAGCCAGCCAATCCTCTTTCTTCTCCCAGGATGAGTGTCTGCTGCAACTGAACTTTTAACTACCTTATTTCTGCCACCCCTCACCCCTCCACTACACTGCCACTGTTTTCGTCTGAATGTTTTATTCTGTCATTTTAGAGTGCTGTAAAACTTCGTTTCAAAGGGCGCTTAAGTAGGTGTTCAAAATAAGCAACAAGCGGGACAGCACAGAAATGCCTCCGGCCCTCTGCCGAGGAAGCTTTTTAAAAAACCTTTTATTTGACAGCCCTGCTGACTCCAGGGCTGCAACCCCGGCCAACCGCCTGCGCCCAGGACAGGAAGCCAGGCAGTGGCCGTGCGCAGGAGGAGTTGCCCAACTACCCTTGGCTTGTTTCGTAGTCCCCCGCCAACTGCAGTGGAAGCACAGCATCCCAGCGTTGGAAGGGACCTTGAGGTCTTCTAGTCCCACCCCGCCCAGGGCAGGAGTCCTCTGACCATCCCAGGCAAACATCTGCCCCATCTTTTCTTGGAAACCTCCAGCGATGGAGCCCCCCGACTCCAGGGGGCAGGTTGTCCCACTGCTGAGGGACTCTCAGGGTGAGGAAATTCCTCCTTAGGCTTCAGGAACAGAACAGGGTTTTAAAAACAACTAGACAACCCCCGTGACCCCGTGGGTCATCGCTTCAGAGAAATGTCCTTACCTAAACAGAATGACCACGGGTGGACAAAAAAGCAATGGGAGCGGGAGTGACTTCCGACTTCCTGCTGGCTTCCCCACAGTGTTTCCTTGTGGGAAGCTGGCAGGGAGCCTCGGAAATCTTCCTTTCTTCCCTCCTAGCCACTCAGGCACTCTCGTGCCCCCTCCCTGACCCTCACTCCCTCCCCCACCCGGCAGCAGCCACTTACCTGCCTGCTGGCCTTGGACTTGCAACTTCCGGCTGGCTTCCCCACTGACTTTCCTTCTGGGAAGCCAGCAGGAGCATCGGCAATCACAACGGAGCTTAGACTTCCTGCCAGCTCCCCCATTGACTTGTGGGAAGCTGTCAGGGAGCGTTGGAAGTGACGATCACATGACCACAGCAGTGCTGAAGCAGCCACAACTTTGCCAAATTTTGGGATGGGATTTCGGATGCTTTCTCTAAGTTAGCCCATTTGAGGTATCTTGGTTGAAAAATTGTTGCCCTATAATGTACCGTTTCACCCAACTGAAGGTTACAAACAGACATGAGAGTTTTAGTAGTATACAGATGTTAGATCATTATTTATTTGACCAAAAGGGGGGAGAAGGGGATTCAGTCCCATAGAATCCTATGGTTGGAAGGGACCTTGGAGGTCTTCTAGTCCCACCCTTGCTGAAGACAGGACCATCCTAGACAAATGGCCTTTCTTTGAAAACCTCCAGCAACACAGCCCCCACGACTCCGAGGCGGCAAACTCTTCCACTGTTCAATAATTCAATAATTCCCACAGCCAGGACATTATTTATTTGTCATATTTATATCCCACCCGTCTCCCCCACAAGGAGGGACATTCCTCCTTGAGTTTGGATAATTCTCTGTAAAGCTTCCATTCCTTGCTTTTTGTCCTACCCTTGAGCACCACAGAGAATAAATCCACCCTCTCTTCCCTGTGGCATCCCTTCAAGTATTGGACAACTGCTATCATGTGCCCCCTTAGCCTTCTCTTTTTTAGGCTAAACAATACCCACTTCTTTTAACCATTTTTCCTAAGATTTAGCCTCCAAGCCCCTCCCCATCTTTGTTGCTCTTCTCTGCACTCTTTCCAGTTCCTCAGCATCCTTTTTGGATTGTGACGACCAGAACTGGACATGGTACTCCAAGTGTGGCCTGACCAGTGCAGCATAGAGTGGCGCTATCACGTCCCGTGATCTCGTCACTCTACCTCTATTGCACCGACTGTTAGCAACTGCTGGCTCATGCGAAATCGGTGATCTACAAGGACGCCAGATCCTTCTTGCAAGTGCAACTGCTAAACCAGGTAGCACCTATCTTGTACCTGTGCATCTGGTTTTTCCTGCCTAAGTGCAGAACCTGACATTTCTCACCACTAAACAACATTTTGTTGGTAGGGCCCAGTGTCCACGTCTATCAAGATCTTTTGACTCTTGAGCCTGTCTTCTGGGGTGTCAGCAATCCCCGCCCAGCTTTCTCATCCACAAACATTATGAGCATCCCCGCTATCCCTTCATCTAGGTCATTTATGAAGATGTTGAAGAGTCCTGAGCCCAGGACGGAACCCCGAGGTGCCCCGCTGCATCCCCCCCCCTTGTGGACACGGACCCAGTAAGGACCACGTGCTGGCTACAGTTGCTCAGCCAACTGCAAATCCATCCATCCCACGTTCTTCCATGTTATCAAGGAGGCTGTGGCCCACTTGTTCAAATGCCTTACTGAAGTCCAGGTACATTACATCCACAGCATTCTCTTCATCCAGTAATCTAGTCACGTTGTCAGAGGAAACAGTAAGATTTGTCTTACAGCTTGTTTTTAACACATCCATGCTGTCTTCTGGTAATCACCTTATTCCTTTCGAAGTCCTTGCAAACTCACTGCTTGATTATAGTATGTCCAATACACTGTGGCTGAATAGACGGCCGTTTTGTGAGAGCCGCAAACCCTGGAGGAGGAGGGCGCTCTCGCCCAGAGAACCACCCAGAGGTTCAGGCTGCCTTGAGAAGCTGTGCCACCCTGGCACAAGGGGTAGAGCCATCCGGCTAGCCAGCAAGGAAGCGTCCGCTACTTTCTCCGACTGGGGTCTCTGTCCTAGCGTTGAGGCAGCAGGGGAGGACTAGGGGGGGCTCGGTGCAGCGAGGAGGGCACCCGAAAACAGACGCCTCTTCAGCTCGGCCCAGAGTAGCCGCTGCTCTTCCCCAGCTCGGGCCAGGAGGCCCCGGTTCTCCTGGGCTCTCCTGGACAGATAAGGCAGGACTTCCTTCACGGGGCCGTAGGGAACGTACTTGTACACGGGGAACCCGGCTTGACCTGGAGGCCAGGATGGAACCAAAAAGCCAGTTGGTCACGACTTCTCAATGCGCAGCTCTCCCAAACAGAAGCAGGAAGGGGCACGAAGGGACTTATTTGAACACAAGCAGCAGATTAATTCCGGAGCTTAAGACGGAGCCCGGCCCGTCCGCCTCTGTCCCCGAAGCAGAGGTTGTGCAACCTGCTCTCCGTCACAAGAGCCACTCCACATCCAGGACTCAAACTGGAGCCTGGCAGCATCTTTTCTGAAGAATACATTTTAGTAAAAAGGATAAGCTTGCAGGAGCCACAAAAGCTTATGCCTTTTAATAAAACGTATTCGTCGGAAAAGGTGCTGCCAGGCTCCTCCTGATTTTGGCTCCGTCAACTAATGCAATTCTCCTTCTCTCTCTGTGTTGAGGACTACCTCCAAAAGGGGACAGGGTTGGGGCCTGTTTAGCAAGATACAGAGATTTTGAGGGGTGAAAGGCATTTCTTAAGGCTCTGCAAAACTTAACACACCCCCTCGACCTTTCGCTCGGAAATCCAAAGCCTGGAAATAGGGCTAACTTTGGCCCCACCTGCTCTGGGAAGGCAGCCAGAGGCGGTGAGGGGTGGGGGTTGGCAGGCCCTGGACCACACAGTCCACTGTCCCTGGTCTGAAAACGGGATGATTTTAGTTGAGAGTCATCCTGTGTGCAACCCCCACCTAATTTTTGCAGTTCCCCAAGATCAGACAAGTGAAGTTTAGGTGTGGAAGGAAGGAAGGAAGGGTGTGTGGTACGACGATAGGAAATTCCATCTCCACCCTGCTGCAATGCCCAGGCTTCCTGGGGTCTGAAGAATGAGCGGTTCCAATCAGGAGTGCAGCCAGTGGCACAAATGACAACCCACCCGTTGGCCAACGGACACATCACCCTTGTTGAAGCCCTGGCTTACCAAGAGGGAAGGTGATTTGGTCACACATGCCCAGGAGCTGCCCAAAGTAGATCTTGTTCTCTGAGGGATGGATGCCGAGATCTGCCATCCTGGAGAAGGAGAAGGGGTCTCAGAAGACAACCAGACATACCCATTCTTTCTCCAAATGTGCTCTTCCACCTGATTCTAGAATAGCCTTCCCCGACCCTCCCTCCCTCCCTCCAGATGTGTAGACTCCAGCTTGCAGAGTGTCAGGGCAAGATGGCCCTTGCTGAGAGTCCTAGGAGGATTCCTCTTCTGGCTTCGTCAGAGAGGTGGGGGGGGGGGCTTCACGCTGACCAGTACCTGCCAAGGGTGAACTTGACTGTGTCTTCATTGTGAGAAGCAACCATCACGTTGGCCTTCTGGCTGTGGCGGATCTCCTCCAAGATGTAGTCCAGGCACCTGCAGGAAAGAGGGATGAAGAAGTCAGCCGGCCTACTAGGGGTCCTTCCCCTCGTATAGCCTCAGAAGCCCAGAACCACCTCCTCCCCACCTGTGGTACATCTCGCTGGTCTTTTCATAGGTTGGGTTGACGGGATCCTCGTAGCCCACTTCGGCTGCCCGACTTCGCTCCTGCTCCATGTATGCGCCTCTCACTAGCTTGGCTCCGAAATGCCACCCTTCCCGGCGCGAGAGCTCCACGTCGACGGTCACGTTATCGTAGGCATCCTGTTGGAGGGAGGGAAAGAGGAGAGCAAGTCGGAAGCTGCGGAAGAGGAGGAGGGAGACTGAGAAGCACCTGGTTGCCTGCTTGGACCTGCTGTGCCAGGAGGAGCGTCTGCAACTCAACTCTGAAGGCAAAACGGGTTCTCCTGGCGCTTTGTACTGTAATCAAAGGACCTTGCGGACCTGTTTCCATGCAGAGATCTGTTCCTTTGTACACGTTACTGAACTTTATGTTAGAGAGAGAGATGAAGATCAGCCTCCATTCTGGCATCATCTACTTAGCCCAAGATTTAGGGGTAAGGGGTAACTAAGAAAGACCTTTTACCAGATAATAAAGGATGGGTGATCTTTACATTCTGCAGATCACAATGAACATTCCAACATAAACTGCTTTAGGATTGTTTTTGGAAGTAAAAAAAAAAGATAGAATTTTTTATAAATAAATTCAATAATCAAAATAGCAAGTCTTTTTTCCTCCCAGAATTCCCAGCTGGCTAGAGGTCTGGGGAAAGTCGTAAATCCGTGCCACTGGTCTAGTTCTGCTATTTTGCTCACTTGTCTCAGGAGGTGCAGCCTTATGACTGCTTCTGGGCTCTTAAGCAAGACAGGGTTGGGCCTGATCAGTACTTGGATGGGAGACCACCAGGAGACCCCACCTTCAGGTAGCACTGGTACGTATTGAAGATGGCCGGCTTCTCCTGGTTGAATCGGCGCTGCATCTCCAGGGTAAGGCGGCTGATGGCTGGCTGGAAGTAGGTCTGTTCTGCGTCTACCATCAGCCTCACGCCTGTCCCTACAGCTTTCTAAAGCAACAGAAAGAGCAAAAATGACCACTGAAATGCACTACTTAAAAACTAATACTTTGAAAAATATTTAATACCGATAGACACATATTTCTGATGGGGCTCCTAGGAGATGGTGCGTTTCTTTGCCTCATTTGCTTTGGAATTTCTCTCTGTGGTTTGATTTCTTATGAACACTCCGTCTGGCCTTGCAGCCCTCGCCTTCGTGGGACCGAAGTGAAACCACCAGGGCCACTTGCCTTTAGAAGCAAAATTGGCCGCCAACCTGATCCAGCAGGGATGAGATGCCGGGGGGGGGGGGGGGGGGGGAGGGGGGGTGCTGCTGAGCTGCAGAAGCAGAGGAAGGCCACCCCATCCCCTCCGGGGAAGGTTGCTCGCGGACATTGCTCCGGGAGGCAGGCAAGGACACTTTCCTCGGCTCCAAGCCGGCTGATTGGCCTCCCCTCCACGACCTGCAAGGGGTACTTTGGGGGGCACCAGCTTTGCTTCTGCCGCCGCCACCGCCGCCCCTCTCTCAGCTGCAGGAGGGCAGCTCAGCGGCTCTCACCTTGGCCAAGACGTCCATGCGCTGCAGCATGCGCTTCATCTGCATCTCCTCTTCCTGGGTGAAGCGAGAGAGGAGAGGCTCCAGCTGGCCTGTCTGCGGGGAAAGAGGAGATGAGGCCCGCCCGGTTCCAGAGCAGAAGCAAAGGCACACGAACGAGGCACGGGGACATCGCCCCATTCCGGCTGCCACGGTTTTGAGCCACGGAACGGAGACAGGCCAGCCTGGGGGTTTGGGGGAGGTGTGCGCTCCTCTGCATGCCAACCTTGGGTGCCTGGAGTCGGTTTGATGCGTCAGCCTGATTTGCTCAAATCCAGTCTCCAAGTCTGGCACAGCCGTAATAAAAGCCAGGCTCAGCCTCAAAGAGCCGGCCATGGGAGAAAGGCTCTTCTAATAGAAGAGAATCTCTGTAGCTCAGGGCTGAACTGTGGAGTCCTTGGTGCTCTCTGAGCTTGGTGGTTGGCTTGCAGACGCTTATTGCCCGGCTAGGCAACATCTTCAGTGCTAGAAGGGAGTGGGGTTTGCTCCTTGTTTATATACAGTAGCTTGCCCTGACGGTGTAAGCCAGTGTTTCTCAACCTGGGCAGCTTGAAGGTGTGTGGACTTCAACTCCCAGAATCCCCCAGAACAGGCTTTTGTTGCAACGGTGGCTCTGAGTAGGGAAGGGGGAGGAGAGAGAGGCCAGAGATGCTCCCAACTGCGAGCCAAAGACAACTCTGGTCCCTGAAAATTTCTTGCCACTGTCTTCTTCCAGCAGAGGCTACAAAGCCTTTCTCAACCTGGGGCAGCCTGGCCAGAGATGGGTTTTCTGCAGCCGGATCAGAGCAGAGGGAGAGAACGCTCCGCCCCGCTTCCTGCTCAGCTGCAGAGGTGAGGCGAGGTGCTGCAAGGAGTGCTACCCGCCCATTCTAAATGCCGCTGACGGGCCCCATAGGTCTTGCCAATCCAATGGACGTTTCTCCACAGATTTTGGGAGTTGCAGCCCTGACATACGGGTTGGGGCGTGGGGGGAGACAGCCCACTGAGGACTGGCATCAGCCGGTTGGCTCCCTTTAGAGGTCAACGTTCTTGACCACGTTTGTGGGTCTCCTGCAGGGAAAGAGCAATTCTCCAACCATTTTTCAAGCCCCCCCTCCCAGCACTGCTATGGCAAAGGCCCCAGCAAGAGGAAACCCCCCCCCCCGTCCCAACTAAGGTTTTCCCTTGGGGTTGAATGCAAGTGCAAGAAATGGTAGAGAGAACAAGACCTTCACACACACAACTCTCGGTCACCTCATCACAGGATAAAACCGTCACGCGCCCTCTGGAGAACTTCTCTGCTCTTTTGAAGGAAACTCTGAATGTAAATTCTTGAACTGAATGAGACCCGTCAGGAAAAACCATGCGGCCTTTCTGTACTTGGGAGTATTTAGAAGCGCAGCTCCCCAAGCCCAGAAACTTGCGGTTCAAACGTCCATCCGGAGGTCTCCCAAGACTGCCGTGTCCCCACCTCCCCATCACGGCCAAGAACGTCCGTGCAGGTCTGGCATTTACCTTCAGGTTCGGAACGAGGAGGAGTTTGGAGATCGCCATCCGGGCATCGATCAAACTGTTCCAGTCCAGCAAGTCCACCGTTCTGAGGACAGACACTCATGTCAAGCTCTGGTGAGTGGAGGGGATGAGGAACAGCAGCTCCTCCCATCCCAACTTCTACCCCGGGGAACTGGGATTGGCTGGACCTGCCTGCCAGAGATCTCGGTGGCAAGAGCTGACCTTGGCAGCCCCACATCCGGCCTGCCTTCCGCTGCAACTCCAAGCGACCTTTCCTAAAAGCACTCAGCTTCACGTTGCCGGGTTCAAGTTAACCTGTCCAGTTCATTCCCCCAAGCTTTCCTTTCCACAGGGAAAAGAAAATGTCTGAAGTGTACTCGCCTCACGGAGTAAGAGGAGAAAGTAACAGCCTCCCTGAAACTGGGTCAGACCAGCCTTCAGTGGCCACAGGAGAATGCATGCCTATCTGGGCAAGGTGGCTTCCAGGGAGCCAGAATCACCTAGATCCGTGTTTCTCAACCTCAACAACTTTCAGACGTATGGACTTCAGCTCCCAGAATTCCCCAGCCAGCATGCTAATTTCTAATCCTGGCATTTTCTGGTGGTCTCCCATCTAACCAAGTCCAATCTTGTTTAGCTTTCCGAGATCAGCTGAGGTGGGTTAGAGCAGTGTTCTTCAAGTTGGCAATTTAAGATGTGAGGAATTCTGGGAGTTGAAGTCCACACATCTTAAAGTAGTTGAGGTTGAGAAACACCGACCGAGATTTGGGGGGGCCCAAACTCTGAAGTCCAGGGCTCAGTAGCCTTTTTATTTATGATATTAAGATCTAATTTCAAAAGATGACCCAAATATTTCAAGAGTTGGTGGACTCATGAGACTTTTGTCATCTGTAGGCTTTGGGGCATTGGCCTAAATCAAAGACAATTCTTTTCCAGGTATGATTCTCACTGAATCTCTTCAGCAAGATTTATTAAGGGATGGGTGGTAGTGATGGGGAAGGTTTACAAGAATTCTGGCAAATGAATTACATGTCCCAGAATGCACAAGGGGGGAGACTTCTCTATTTTCCTTCTTTCTACCTTGCTGCGAACCAGCAACTGACAGGTCTTTTCGGTGAGGCGTTTGCAAGTTCTTCACACAGTGGCATCCTGAATCAGCCTGAGAACTAATTAACGTACAGCCATTGTAAGTTGTGATTCCGCACAGGCCTTGGGGGATGTTTCGGCATTTGGGGAAGCCACACCGAGTCCTGTTCCTTCCTCCTTGCAAGGAAGCTGCTCCGGGGCCACCCAGGGTCCCTTTTTCTGTTTCTTTTCAAACGCTACCGTACCTTCGGAGAGGCAAAGACCAGGGCCTCATGTTCTGAATGCGCACAGGGCCCGCTCCTGCCTCCCGCCCTCGGATGCTGCAGCTGCTTCTTCGTGGGACTGAGAACCACCCAGCCGAACAGCACTTACCCTGTTAGGCCCAACTTCTCGCCTGCGAACCACTGCTGGCTTTCAGCTTTGGTGGCAATCCCCAGGTTGGCCAGGGCCTCCTGCCAGGATCAAAAGGAGCCACTTCAGTGCCCAGTCCAGTCTCGTCCTTGGAACGGGTCTTGTGCCAAGCACGAATCAGATTTGGGACAGAAACCAGCCAAGCGTTTTGAGGCCACGGTTCCCAATTCCTACACGTCTTGTTCAGATTTCACCAGAAGTATCCCAGTGCTGGAATGAGCTGTTCTGACCTTACCGGAATTGGTCCAGCCTTGTAGTGGACAGTTCAGACTGTCTTTTTGCCCTGGGAACGGGGCTTTCTGACCTCCCTTCAGTGAACCCCGTAATGCCATTTCAGGGTCAGAAGGGGGGACCATCGGACCTCAACATATGCTCGTGGGTGAAAGGGCATCTTCCCCAGCCTCTGGGCATGGCTCCAGCTCGCGTACAGCAGCCGATACGGTCCACGCTGTGTGGCCAGGCAGCGGGTGAAGAGAAGGGGAGAAGCGGGCAGCCTGGGGCTTTGGAGCCCCAGGCAGCGTTTGCCAAACGTTCCCCTCCTGGCAGCCGAGTGCAAGAAAGGAAGACAAGATGGGACGAGACAGAAAGGTACGAGGAGAAGTGGGTGCCAGCAAGAGAGGAAAGAATGGAAAACATCTGCAGATTGAAGCTCGAGGCTCCGGTTTCCAGGGCAGATGTCTTCAGGAAAAGCCCACCTGCAGCCAGGCAGGAGGAGGCACCTCTCTCTTGGCTCCCAGGCACCCGTTTTCCAGGGTAGACTGTGCTCAATGCAGAAGTTCCAGGTAGGCAGCCCAGCCTACCATCTCATTTTTTTTTAACCCATTCAATCGTGTCCAATTCTTGGAGACTGCCTGGACAAGTCCCTGCAGTTTTCTTGGCAGGTTTTTCAGAAGTGGTTTGCCATTGCCTCCTTCCAAGGGCTGAGAGAGGGGGACTGGCCCAAGGTCACCCAGCCAGCTTTCATGCCTAAGGCGGGACTAGAACTCTCAGTCTCCTAGTTTGCCATTGGCTCCTTCCTGGGGCTGAGAGACAGGGACTGGCCCAAGGTCACCCAGCCGGCTTTCATGCCTAAGACGGGACTAGAACTCTCAGTCTCCTGGTTTGCCATTGCCTCCTTCCTGGGGCTGAGAGACAGGGACTGGCCCAAGGTCACCCAGCCGGCTTTCATGCCTAAGGCAGAACTAGAACTCTCAGTCTCCTGGTTTGCGGTTGTCTCCTTCCCAGGGCTGAGAGAGGGGCACTGGCCCAAGGTCACCCAGCCGGCTTTCGTGCCCAAGGCGGGACTAGAACTCACAGCCTCCCGGTTTCTAGCCTGCTGCCTTAACCACCACACCTCAATCTGATCTCATCCGCGAACTCCATTTTGTCCGTGTTGCACAGAACAACTCACCTGCAGCTTCTCGACCTCCAGCTTGGTTTCCAGAGCTGCCAGGCCCACCTTGCCCTGTTCGGCAGCCAGTTGGTGGAAGAAGCTTCTCCATTTCACCAGCATCTCCGAGAACTGTAGCTGGAGGCAAGCAGAGGCTGGGTGACCACCCCGTCTTGAGTGGGAATATTTGCGCCACGTCCCGGAGAACCCGGGCAGGTCCAGGGAGCGTCCCCTGCATTGACCGGGAACACGGGCTGGGCCTCTGGGATCAATGTCGAGTTGTCAGCAAGGAAAGGCAGCGGCCTTCACAAACTATAGTCCTGGAGTATCACGTAATTTAAAAAAAAATGCTGCTTCTAAATTGAGGGGGTCCATTATGACCCAGAGCTGTTTAATCCCATCTGCTAAGAACAAAAGCCCTGCAGGTCCTTTCATCAAAATCAGTGTTAGCAGACTTTTTTTTGCCAATCTTTAAATGCAAATTGGATCCTAGAGTCAAGGGACAATTAAAACATGATGAAAAAGGGACCCTTTGCGGATAATTAAACCCTGAGGAAGACTGGCTGTTTCGCAGGGAGGAAATGCCTGCTGGTGACCATCTACATCGAGACGCGAAGGCCTGAGCCAGAGATGCTCTCCTGAGGACCTCCACAGGTTGCCCCAGAGGATCTAGGATTCACAGCCCACAGGAAGCACCAGACATTTCTGGCAGCCCACAAAGGGGAGACAGGCTGGGTAAAAAATATTTTAAAACAAATTTGTGAGCACACACTCCCTCTTTCTGCCTGTGCTTAAAATGAAATCAGAAAACTGAAGTGGCAAGCCCCCTCAGGACATACATTGGAAGAGCCAATTTATTTATTTATTTATTTATTTTCTATCCCGCCCTTATTATTTTTATAAATAACTCAAGGCGGGGAACATACCTAATACTCCTTCCTCCTCCTATTTTCCCCACAACAAGAACCCTGTGAGGTGAGTTGGGCTGAGAGACAGGGACTGGCCCAAGGTCACCCAGCTGGCTTTCATGCCTAAGGTGGGACTAGAACTCTCAGTCTCCTGGTTTCCCATTGGCTCCTTCCTAGGGCTGAGAGAGAGTGACTGGCCCAAGGTCACCCAGCCGGCTTTCAGGCCTTACTAGCAATTGGTTTGCACTCAGGTTTTAAAAACAACACTGTACTTGTACTTGACGTGCATCCTGTAAAAATGGCCAATACATGAACTTTCACTTGTGTCTTAGGCTATCAGAGTCTGCTTCCTTAGACGTATAAACTGCACGTGGTGGATTGTGATCCACAAATGCCTCTGGAATTATAAATTAGTTACCCTCCAAGGTGTTGCAAGACTCCTGATTATTTTCACTGCTAAAGACTAACATACCTGCTCCTTTGGGCACATAAGATAATTATGGGATTTTAAACTGCACCCCTCCCCTGCAATGGATTGTATCACAAAGTATTTATTAATTTCAACTTTGGCACTGCCCAGCTCCTGACCAAATCTGGGCAGCTCACAATATAAAAACAACTCAAACAAATAGAAATATGGCAAGGGAAATAAACAAAACGGCAAAGCCAGAAGCTACACCAGAACACACGGTGTGTAGCATAGAACACACACGCAGTATCCCACACGGAGGCACCAGGGCTGGGAGGACAGCCAGGTCTTCAGCCTTCTGGGGTGCCAGCAGGGCAGAGCCATCTGGAACTCAGGGGGGCTTCATTCCAGCGGTCAGGCGCCCCAACACGCTTCCTGGGCCCTGAGAGATGACCCTGTTTGATCGAGGGGACCCAATCAGCCCCAGCCAGCTCGGCCAACAGCGAGAGGCACTGCGAGTGGGAGTTGAGCAACATCTGATAGTCCACGCGGTCTCTCCTTTAACCTCACGGGCTTGAGATCTTTCAGAAAATAGTAAGTTAGATGGCTATGGGCCAGTAGGGAGCCGAGACCAAGCGCCCCCTATCCAAACCAGGGGATCACGTACCAGGAACTGCGGCCTCCCCAGCGCTGTGAGTTTGATGGCAGAGAAACCGTCTTCTGAGCTGCCTCCTGAAAAACAGCAGCGTACGCAGCACTCAGGACCCTCCTGGCTCAGGAGGACCGCGGCTGATCAGCCAGAGGGGACCCCAAGCATCTCCCCAGGAGCCAAAGCTCTTAGCCTCCATGCCCTGAGGACGAGGGAGGTCAGCAGCCACCCCGGCCCTCCAGGAGCCTTGAGTCAGGGGGACCTGGGGTGATGCCCAGGGGGACCTCCCTACCCCGATCGCCCTCAAACCAGACCCCCCCCCCCAGGCACATCAGCTTCAACTTGCAGAACTCAACAGCCAGCAGGGCAGTAGCCAAGAATGCTGGCAGTGGGAGTCCCCGTTTGGAGGGCCCCCCAAGTGGAAGAGCTGCTCTGCAGCCACGCCCTTTGCAAGAGACACCCCCAGATCTGCTTGGACTCCAGCTCCCATCATCCCTCATTTGGCCTGATCTGGAGGTCATAATCCAGGGCTGCGTTTGCCACCCCAGCTTGGAAGGTGGGGTTACGGGGGATCCTGCACCCTTCTGCCCCTCCCGTGGAAGGAAGCACCTTTGATTTGGGGAGGCTGACCGGGGGTCTGAAGGCTGCTGGGAGAGAGCCGTCTGCTCACCTGAGGCCTCGATACATTTCAGGAACGTCTCCATATGCCGGTCGCATTTGGCTTCGTCAGCGTAGAAGTAGGTTCGGGCGCCGATGACTCCGTCCCGGCGGTCCCCAAACTTGTGATGGACACTGTACCGCTTCTCTCTCTGCTCTGGGAAGGACAGCCAGCAGGGAGAGACCCTCTCTTAGCCCCAGAAATGCCAGCCACTTTGGACCCCAAGCCACATCAAGCCCCCCACACAAGCAATTTTCTGAAATGCTCCAAATTCCGGGCTCAATGAAGCGTCCTGGGTGATACTTGTTTTAATGGTTATAAACTGGGTTGCAATTGGGGTGCCTCCTGCATGGGCTAAATCTGTTTCCACCCATTATGTTGGGCAAAATCAGCCAGGACAAGAGAGCAAACAGGGCGGCCGAGCACGGACCAGGAGCACTCCATCTGTGGCCTCCAGAGCCCCTCACAAGGAATGGGGCCAAACTCCTAGCCCATTTGGGGAGTTAAGGAGCAAAATGGAAGCTTAAGGAGCCATTTACTGTTCAAAATTCCTACCCCCTGAAATGAGCTGGAGTCCCGCCACTTTGGGTGTGCATCCCTTGACGTGCCACGAGAAGCCTCAGACGAGGCCTCCGAGCCCACAGTTGAGAAGAGCTTCTGGGGCCCTCGGGGCCCCTATGTCAGCAGCCCGGCACGAAAAGGAGGCGTCAGAAGCAGCCAGAGAGAAAATGTTGCTCTCTTGCAAGCCCCCCTTGGCTGCACGTGCCAGGAATGAAAGCAGAGAGCAAGGCCGAAGCCATGCCCGGGCACCCACGGGGCAGGCTGGAGACCTCAAACAAATGGTGGGACGTTAAGAAGCCACGGCTTTGCACATCCGTAGCAGCAACTTTACTTACTGCCTGTCTCCTTTTCAAACGCAGAGACGCAGGAGCTGGGAAGAAAGAAAAACACGAGCCTTACTTTCTGCCATTGGTCTTCCAGACCAACGCACCCGAAGTCCCTCACTATGCAAGCACTGAACGCAGCCCAGCCGAGGGGACCAAAGCGGGCCACGCGCCCAGAACAGCCCAGGGGCGACCCAAGGGTCAGGGTCTGCCAGCTCTAAGTTATGCGTGAATTTGGCAATATCAGAACATGTGGGGTTTGCAGTCACATCCTCCAGTGTCATGGCTTAACAAGGGAAAGAGGTCCTGTCTGCACCCCAATTTTCTTCTTTTGCCGTACTTGCATCCTAGGTATGCAACCCCAAATTAGAGAGAAAATAAAATGACAGAAAATATTTTCCATGCAACGCAGTGTTTGCAAATTCTCATCCTGCCCTCCAGAGAAGGGTCCATCTCCCCGGTCCTCTCTTTACGTATAAAAGTTCAGCAAAGTGAGGATGTGTTGGGGCTGCAGCTCCTAGCCAGGTTGGGAATTCTGGGCGTTAAACTCCCAATGCATTTGGGAAAGGCTACTCCAGCCTGCAGGGTTCAGAAACAAGCAGAAAACGCCACGGCTTCAAGCAATCCGGTTTCATCCAGAACACAAGCAAGCAAGCAAGCGGGCAGGCTCACATTCCTCCTCTCTGGGCCCTGCTGCGGGCTTGTCCAAGGCTGAAATGCAACTCCAGCTTCTGGCAGAAGCTTTTTGAAAGCACCTTTTCCTAATATCATTGCAAAGAAAAAGAAAAAAAAAAGAGCAAGAGATACAGGCTAGCTGTCCCCATTCAGAGGGGTTGGCGTTGGCTTTCCGTAATTCCCAGCTGATCCACACTGGTGGAAAATGACGGATGTTACGGGCCAGCCTGGGCAGGGGGGCAACAGGTCGGGGATGGCTGGCATAAGCTTCAGTTTTAATAGAGGATAATAACAGAAGGGACTGAAGCATCGTGCTATTTGCACGAACTAGGGGTGCAAAAGACGGAGGACTTGCACAAGCAGAAAGTGCAAGTTGTAAGGGAGATCAAGACAGTGGGAGAGCGGCTCTCTAGACTTTTTGAGAAACCAAAAGTTTACATGCCTACACGGGAAAAGACGCCCGTAGAGGAGATATTCTCCGCATCTACTGAATGCGGGAAAGAGCCATCTCAGGGGCAAACAGCTTTCATGCAGCTCCTCTACTGACAGGAAGCCCTTTCTAGGAGGGGCCACTTGAATGACACCACCCACTTGATTCCTGAACAGCCCCATTCGGGGGGATACACCCTCAACTGAGCCCCCCTCAAAGGGAACAAAAGCAGCGCCTCCCTCCAGCACCGCTTTGCCCAAATCTGCACTCTGGGGTGGACTGCCCTTGAGCTGGAGGTTCCATTCAACCCCCTCAGCTCGTCATCCGGACCTCCACGGCTCCCCGATTGAACTCGCTTGTCAGCAACTTGATTCGCTGCCTCTCATTCCAGGACATTCGGGGGCTGTGCCAACAACTTGCTTTTGTCTGCTCTGAATTCACAGGGTGGCTCCGAGTTATATTATTGCCAGGAAGGGAGAATCAAGGCAGCATCGCACCACACACAATGAGCTCTGTCAACCTGCAGGCTCCAAATTGCTTTTAAAATCGTCTCCAATGCAAGGAATATTGAAATGCATCAGAGATAAAGCCTGTAATCCAGCTTCATCCTCGCTGGGATAGTTTCCTTCTTGCAGGGTGTTGTGTTTCAAAAAGCTGCTTCCGATTTCCACCCTGAAGTGTTTGGAATACTTTCTACAAGTTCATTCTGGTAGCCAATACTCAGTCCAGGAAAGCAGAGGGATCTTGCCGATGGCCACGCAGAAATGCATCACAAGGACAGAAGTTTCCGAGGCTCAGCTGGGGCTGGCCTCGCTTAGATGCAAAAGGAGGAGGGCACAGAGGCTGAGGGCTTGGAGGCTAAATCCTCCAGAGAGCAGTTAAAAGTATGTTCAGCCTAAAGAAGAGAAGGCTCAGAGACGCGGCAGCGGTCTTGCAATCCTTGAAGGGCTGCCCCAGAAGAGAGGGTGTGGAGCGATTCTCCACGGTGCCCGAGAAAACAAATGAGCAGAATCAGGAAGAATGTCCCGACCGTGACACCCAGGAACAGCAGGAACGGCTGGAGGGAGTCACTGGAGGTTTTCAGGCAAAGGCTGGACAGCCTGGGATGGCCTGAGGACTCCCACCCTGAGCAGAGGGCTGGGCTAGAGGACCTCCGAGGCCCCTTTCAGCCCTAGGATTCTGGGATTTATCCAGACGGCAGCCTTCAGTTTGGAAACCAGAGAGGAATGTATGAGACGGCGGTGAGGAGGGAGCAGCTGCCGCAAGCAAAGTCCATGAGACGAAAGCAAAACCACAGAGAACCTTTACGGGAATTTGCAGCACAAGGGCTCTGCAGAAACCCGAGCGGTCCCATCCTCCTAACACGAAGTCTTGTGACCCAGAGGGGCCGGCTGAGTTTGTAACCCTACGCCAAAGCAGATTAAGCAGCAGCAGGGAGCAAGGAAGTCGGGTGTCCCTCCTCCGGATCCGCCTTCAAGAGCGGTGCAGTTGCATGACGGAGCATCTGTGTTGCAACCCCACCCCCGCGTCTACACCACAATATTTTCAATGAAGTCCAGGAAAGGATCTGGGCTGCCCTGGGCGGTTTAGTAATACAGCAAAGGTCTTGCTATTGGTTCCAGAGCGGTGGAGCAGCCCCCTCCTACATTCCTGACGGTCGGGGGCAGCTAGAAGGCAACAGCGCTGAACTGGCTCCACGTTCAGCCTGTTGCCCTTCACTTGGGGGCCTGGACTTGCTTGGGACAGGGGCTACATGGTTTAAATAGCTGGCCTGAGTCTGAACTTCCTTTTCCCCGATGTCCTGTTTTTTAAAATGACGCCTTGTTCACCGAGTTCTGAAAAACCCCAAAGTTTGCACATTGTTTTCAGTCCTAGTAAAGACGCCACACAGCTCTGCATTGCGCATTTTTCCCACGGTCCAAACAGCTCTGCCTGCTTTTCAGTGTAACTAAAGCAGGGCGGGGGGGGGGGGGGAGGAGGAGGGATTTTCCGAGCAACCTGGCAGTGCCAGGTTGATGTTCCAGTCCAGAAGTGACTAAGCACTCGATGGGGCTGCCCTGAGCAGCCTGGGCCCTGAGCAGGATGTGCCAGTGCCAGGGAGTGCCCACGTTTACTCAGGAATGAGACAGTATGAAAAGCCGCCTGGAGCAGCAGCAGCAGCAGCAGGGAAGACTCTGAATCGGTTAATCCAGGACTTGAGACCTAAAATGTGAACTTTCCAGGATGTTTTATGAGCTAAACGAACCACCCCTGACCAACCTGCAGCTTTAGACATGCTTATTCCAGAGACAAAGCTTCCCCAAAGTTGCCAGAATTGAAGGGGCAGTCTTTGTAAAGCACCCCCTTTAAGCCACCAGGGAAACAAACTTCCCGTTCCAGAACGTCTCATTCATTCAGCCCAGCCTCCAGCTCAGGCAAGTTTGCCAAATGCCCAACAACTAAGGGGGCGACTAGAGGGAGGAAGACAGACAGATTCTGACCCACAGCTCAGGGGCAATTCTCCTGCTCATCCCGCACTGAAATGAATGGAAGCTGTGCAAAACAAATACTTAAAGGCTTCCCCCAGGAACAGATGGCATAGGAGGAAGGCTGCCAAGAGCTGGAGAGTTTCAGATTCAGGGCTAGATAAACTGATCTCCCCAGGCGAGCAGCCCCAGCCCGGATAAGAAGACGTTTCCCTCAGGCTCGGGTTCCACACATGCTCCTGGCAGCCGCCTTGTTTGCGCAAGGGATCTGCCTCTCCGCAGCAGCGGGTCAGGCCGAGGGGAAGGCGGTCCCTCTACCAATCGCAGAGCAGGGCTGGAGGCTGTTTTTTTGGCAGGGCACAAGTTGCACACTGTGTGCCGAGCAAAAGGAACAATCCAGCTCGTGACGCAAAGAGAAGGACCGGTCTCGGCTTTCCTCCTGGGAGGGGCCCAAGAAAATCCACGAGGGGCGCCCTCTTTTACCAGCTCCTGCTTCCAGGCTTGTAAAATGAGGGCTTTGTCTTGGGTGTGGAAGCAAACCAGCATTTCTCCATGAGAGAACGCAAGCGGCAAGCGAAACTGGCGAGGCTCTGGATGGAGGGATCAGAGGGAGGCGCAGGTCACAGCAAGGAGCAAAATCCAGCGTTTCTCAACCTTGGGAACTTGAAGGTGTCCACACACTTTCAAGTTCCCGAGGTTGAGAAACGCTGCCTTAGAGACTTGACTACCCAGTACCTTGGCAGTTTTCTGGCAAAGTGGACAACTGATTCCCCACTATGTTGAGGGCCACAGGATGCCCTATGGGGACTGCGCAAGGAGGGACCAAGCTGGGTTTTTACTCTTTTGAGGCCCCTTTGGGGTCCTTGAGGATGAAAATGGGAAAGAGAGCGCTCCTGGGAGGAAAAACACACTTCCTTTTCCACTCAGGACCCTTCAACGTATCCCCCCAAAAGGACGAGAATTGGGCTACCAAAATATGGTAGCTTGGCTCTGGGTTACTTGGGAGTTTTGAGTGGGTCAGTGTTGGAAATGGAAATGGTTCGCCTCCTAGAGGCCTCCTGTGCCCACGCCCATGCTTATTTCCGGTGGGGGGGGGGCAGAGGGAAAAGACAAATCACATCTCCCAAAATGGGTTCTTCTGTTGATGGATTTCGGTGTACAACCTTGGATATACACCTCTCATTTCCTTCAGGATGGCATACAGAGAGTCACTTGGTGAGATGGGTGGTCATACAAATGGAATAAATAAATAAATAGTGTGTGCACTCTCTCCCCCTATTTCCTCACAACCACCCTGTCAGGTAGTAGGGAGAGTAAAGATGGCCTTGATGGAGATACGCAGGAACCGTTTCCTGGGCAAAAGGGGCCGAAGCATCTTTTAACTCCAGAACAGAGAGAGAACATTTGGAAGCGGCTCAGACAGGCACCTCCCTAATTCACAGGAGTACGAGGAGGAGGAGGAGGAAGCCCAGCACAATCACACTATCGTTAAAGCCGATCTCAATCAAAGCAGTTTTAGCCTTCCTGTGGAGTTGATTTCCTGGTCTGGCCTACCTAGCGGGGCTGAGAGGTAGATGGGCTGGAGGGGGAGAGTGCTTCCACGGCGGAGGAAGGATTAGAACCCAGGTCTCCCACTGCCCAACTGACTCTTGGGCTGAGAGGGAGGGGCTGACCAAAGGCGCTTCTGTGCCGGGGGGGGGGGCTCTTTTCCCACCATGCCAAATTTGGCTGCACTTCCTGGAGAACTGCCCTGTTGCTGGAAAGATGGAACCCTGATTCCTCTATCTAACTTCTTTCCAACATGAGGCTGGGTTGGAAAGAAGGCAAGTTAGGGAAAGCTGCGCAGCTCGGTTTCCGGACTTCTTTCCAACCACTGAAGGAGCTGCTGCCTAACTGCCCCTTCCTACCCGAGGGAAGCCCCGGGGGACTTCCTGGTGCTTTTTTCTCTGGCCTGATTTGACCTATTTTCGCACTTGACCTCTCTCTTGCTGGCACCTCCTCCCATTCCTTTCAGTTTGGGAGAATTATCCTGCATACAGACTAACTGACCTATCAAGTCCAGATCCCCTCAACATAATTTCATTCCAAGAATCTGTTGGGTTGGAAAGAGAAAAAAACCCTCACTGCATTTGGGACCACCTGCCCTGCTTTGCTCATACTTGCAATTCTATGGGCTAGTATGTGATCCCCTTTTAAACCCTGCAAGTCCTGCACTGGCCAAGTTAACCTGCCTTTGGAAGAAGCTCCATTTGTAGAACCACCTGCAACTGCTTTGAAAATGATGCAGAAGAATGTGATTCTGAAAAAAGGCCCGGCTGGCTGCAGAGAAAAAAGATCCCACGCTCATCGCACGCACTGAAGCACTTCCAAGTTGGTTTTGAAGGGGGCTGCAGGGCAGGCCCCGCTTGTTTGCTCGCAGACACAACAGCCTAACCGGTTCCACTCATTCGCCTCACCCCCTCCCAGCCCTTGTGGGAGGAGGGGGTTGGCGGCTGGACTGCTTAGGCGAGCTGTTCTGTGTGAGACCTGTGCTGCACGGAGAGGTTTGCAAGCCAACCAAAGCTTCTGAAGCACTAATACTGTGCGCAAAAATGTTTTGCTTTTGTTTTAGTTTTACTGAAACTTCTTTGTGAGCTGTCCAGAGTCGTTGACTGTTGGGCGGCATACAAGTTTAATTAATTATTATCTTTGATGGCGCTGCAACCTCTCAGGAGGGGATGGATCTTTCTTGCATCACCTCAGGGTTTGGGACTCCAGTAACATCCTGGAGCAATGCCTCGGATCTCCAGATCCAAACCCAGCAATCCCCCGCAAGGGCCCAACAAACCTAGGCACCAGAGCTTTCCAAACTGTGTGTCGTGACACAAAAGTGTGTCGCCACACCACCCGGCAGCCGCCGTGCACGCGCGCGCCGCAGCACGCCCCCCGCGCCGCTGCGCACCCCTCCCGCGCCGCCACTGTGCGCGTGTCGCCGCCACGTGTCGCCAGCGGCGGCACTTTGGAAAGCCCTGCTAGGCGCGGTCCTTTCTGACTCACCTCTGAAACCTGACGCTTTCTTTGCAAGGGAGAGAAGGCCACAACAAACTTGGCTATTGCACATTGCCGGAATAGTTCCTCTAGATCAATTGCTGGGACACTCCTTGCATCATCCCTTTCTATTTTCAAATCCTTCCTCAAGCGGTCCTCCTCGCCAAGCCAACGCCTCTCCCGCCCCATCCATACCACTCCTTATGCAAGGTGCGGTGACCTCAGCTTCTCCAAACGATTGATTGCTACAGACGTAACAGTCACCCCCTGCTGCTTGTTGTCCCATCAAAATAGCTTCTTACTCTAGTTCCTTCTTCTTGGCCTCCTCGCTGGTCAGGTCCTCCTCCACACTGTAGTCCAGCACAGAGCCCACACCGTAGGCACGGTTGTGCCGAATGAGCGGCTTGATGGCTTCCTGGTCTTCTCCAGCCACAAACTGCCCGTAGAAGGTCAGCTTCATCAGCTTCTCAAAGAGCCACTGACCCAACAGCTTCTGGCTGAGCTGCATCAGCTGCGGAAGGAGTAAGGGGTCAGGCGCAGCGCCGGCTTCGGCTCCCAAGGGGCAGACTCAGGGGGCGCTCTATCTCATTAAAAAAAGGTAAAGGTTCCCCCCGCACATCTGTGCAGTCGTGTCCGACTCTAGGGGCCGGTGCTCATCTCCGTTTGCTAGCCGAAGAGCCAGCGTTGTCCGAAGACACTTCCACGGTCATGTGGCTGCATGATGCGCTACCCCAAAGAATTTCAACTCTTTTGCAAAACACTCCCCAGTTTCTGGGCAAGAATAATTCTAGGACAGTCACTGTTAATGCTACCAAGGGTAGATTTAAGCTTTGCTTTTTGCAACTCCGCACTAAAGTAGTTTCTTCCAAGCTTCTCACTTTTCTTGGGCTTGCTTGCAAAGTGCAAGGTTCATGCGCTGCTAGAGTTCTGGGGACACTCAGCCCGGAGAAACCTCAGGCGCCACCCCGGTTTGACAGCCCAACCTCTCCCCAACACCCCTGTGGGGTCCCAGGGATCCACTCCGAGATGCAACAAAATCGGTACACTGCACCCAGCCTTGGAAGTCTCAAGGGAGGGGACAACCACCGGCTGTGTTCCCACAAGCATATTAAGCCTCCTTTGTTACATGAACACACCCCGTGGGGCTATTTACAGCCCCGGGTACCATGTGAACCACTTCTTTTTCACCCTTTGGAGGTTCCTGTCTAAAATAAACATCAGCCTACTTTAAACAAGAGAACAAAGCTGTGTTTCTGTTATCCTGAGGTAGACTGCCTCTGAAGGTGGAGGCTCTAAAGAGCTAAAGGCGCTAACCCCTGAGGGCTCTAATCTACCCCCCCCCCCCGCTCAGCTCCTCCAGGAAGGGAGAAAGCGGGCTCCGAAAGCCAGAGCGCAGAGCCCCCTCCGGGCTCGGCCGGACCCCATCCGCTCACCTGCTCGGCGCGCTGCACCAGCGGCTCCAGGGAGCAGAGGCGGAGCACCAGCAGCCCCCGCAGGAGCTCGCCGCTGGTCTTGCTCCGGAACGCCTCCCGCGCATCCGAGAAGTTCACCGCCCGCGGCTGGGGCGGCGGCGCCGGGCGGTGGCGGAGGTGCGTCCCGTGCGCAGGGACAGCGCCCGCGGGGACATCGGGGTCCGCGGGTGCGGGCGCCGGAGCTGCGGCCGTGGCGGACCGCGGACTGCTCGGGACGACGAAGGACTTGGCGGCGCGCAGCGCCAGAAGCGCCCCTTGAGGTGTGCGACAGCGCCCGGCCATGCCCGCGAAACTAGGAAGGACGAGTCGGCGCCCGGGCGCGCTTAAATAGGCGCCACTTCCCCGACCCGCGCCCCCGAGCCGGTGCGCCCCTGTGGGAGCGTTTGATTGGTGCCTCCGCCGGCCCGAGCCACGCCCACTGCGGAGCTTACCTATTGTTCCCCGCTCCTCCGGGACACACCCACCTCAGGGCACGCCCCCGCCCCGCCCCCGCGCCCTGGGAATTGGAAGGCGCTCGCGAAGGTGCCCGGAAGGTTGCGTAAGCCCGCCTCGAGATGGGTCTCGGGCAACAACCTCGCACGGCAGCCTTTCCCAACCTGGCGCCCTCCAGGCGTGCTGGGTGGCAAGCACGGTGCGCGGGAAAGAGGATTTCGCGCAAGCGATACTGGTCCCCGAAAACGGAAGCTCCCTACAAGCAGCCCCTAATGAAAAAGTTGGAGTTTGCGGAAGATGCAGGGAGGGGTGCCTGGGAAATTGCTGCGACTGTCCCTCCCCGCATCCCCTCCCCCATTTCGAGTTTTAAAAGCTTGCTTCCCCCATCGGTGCCACTTGGGAGTTTGAAAAGCCCTTTTCCGTCTTTCAGAAAAGCCACTGGCTGAATTCATCTGTATTCTGAGCCAGGCAATTTGGAACTGCAGCCATGTCGCTGGTGGAGATGCCCGGAGCGCCTGGGGCTTCTTGGAGGGGAATAGCGGTGACAGGGTGCTTGTGGCACACTTTGCGCAGACAAGGGACTCTGGGAGCCGATATAACCACGTTGGGAGGTTCTCTCACAGTCCTCTCCGCGCCTGCTGTGAGGAATCCAAAGCAGGATCCTTCTTGGATCCTGCAGAGTCTCAAGATGACTCCTCATCTTGAGACCCTGCAGGATCCAAGAAGGAAAAGTCTTTTTCCTCCGAAAAAGACCACAGGGAGCCCTTGTCCGAAAAAGCACCGGAAGAACCTGTTGGCTTTGACCCCTTCGACATGGGGGTCCTCCTTTGCATGACAAGCAGAATGCCACTGTTTTGAGGCCTGGGCCAGACCCACATGTTATACTAATGTGTTGTGGTTGGCTTGTGGGGTATGCAGCAAATCATGGTAGTAACCACTGTTTACTGCAGTGGGGGATCCAACCTCCTCTAGATGGTATACAAGAGCAATAAAAAGCACCCAGTGAAAATGAAGTATAAAAAATATTGTGTAAAATAATAACAACAACAAAAAAACATTGTTGCATTGAATGCCTTCTTTGTTTCAGTCAAGTTTGTCCCTGATTTTAATAATTTTAGTCCCACTTTGGGTCAGACTGTAAACAATTTATGAGAGAGAGGGAGGGAGGGAGGGAGGGAGGACATAATTCACCTTTTCCCCAATCATGGCAGTTGGATCCATCTTCAACACCTGTAAGCAAGGTATGAGTTGACTCAGTTTGATCTCCTTTGTCCTGAGTTGAAGTGTTTCCTCTTCTTCTCTGATTGTCTCACAGGCATCTCATCTTCCCATTCTTTCAAAAGCACCTTCATGATGTTGATGGACCTGCAGGTCCACTTTGGCTGCCCCCAAAGCACCTCAAATCGTGAAATACAATGGCAGCCTCCCCAATTGTGGGCTGCAGGAGCTCCTCGATTTTCCCCTTAAAAATAGACTGGATGGATCCAGCCTGCTCCCTTCCAGACGTGTCACCTGCAGTCCTAAACCCAACCCCCAAATGTGGGCCCTGTCCCCCGCCCACCCCCAAATTTTGCCCACCCCTGCTGACACATCCACCTCCTTGCCAAGCCAATTCCACCGATCCAGCCCGGGGTCTTTCATTTGTATTACAGTGAGTTCCCATGAGCCAGACTGACTTGGGGGTGATGGACTGAGAGTCCAGGACAGCTGGAGGAGACTGGGTGGCGGATGTCTTGATTGCTTCAGGTCTGGCTCTCTTCGGAGCTCCTGCAAATACGATTCCCCCCCCCCCAACACTCGCTCACCTACCAGAATGGAAAAAGAAACTACAAGAAAGCAAAATATCTGGTTATCTCTTCTCCAAGTGGTACTGTAGTGCCCTTGGCAGGCTGGAAGCAGATAAGGCAAATACTGGCTGAAACTGAAGGTCAGGTGGTGAGGCAACACTGTTAAGTCACACCACCTGAGGATCAATAGAGATTATCTGAAATTTCAGGCAACGGGGACACACAGTGTTTTCTGGATTGTTGGGTCCCGGCAGAGCTTGCCACCATCCTCTGGGGAGGAAACGGAAGCCAGTTTCCCTGCAGGCCCCATCGCTGCTGCAGGAGCTGCGACACACCTAAACAACGGGAGCTTTGATTGCATCATCGTGGCCGCCATCTTGACCTTTTTGACCGTACCTTGCGGACACCCCTGAATGGCCGCGTCCTCCTTTGTACTCAAAGGTTTGAGGAAGAGATGGCTAAGGGGCTTCTTCTGGCATCCTGGTTCAAAGGTGAACCACAAGGATGGTGGGCATTTTCAATAGCACATCAGCCAGAAAATTGCAGCAGAGTTAAGAATTAGGACAGCGAGACACTTGGCAGCGCCAGTGCGGAGAAAGAATGCAGAATGCCCCTTTAGGCCAGCCTGGGGACTGGAATTGGCCCTCTGGCAGAAGCAGGCAGCCCAAGCAGAGAAGAGATGCCCACCATGCCCTCCACGGGCAGCCACCATCCTTTTCCGACCTCTTCCCTGTCATGCCTCCTTCTGAGGATAGGAGAGATCTCACCACTGGGACTGCCGAGGAAAGCGAGAGAAATGATTTAATCACCTTAATCGATACCTAGAGGCAAAAGGCTTTCGTAAAAGTGACCCCCTTCCCAAACCCATAGAAATCTCATCAACATCTGAAGGCCAAAATAGTGGAAGAATCACCTCCATGGTCAATGAATCCTGCCTGACGTGTGTGTGTGTGTGTGTGCTTGGGTGTGTGTGCCCAGGGGGAGGAGTGGGGCTGAAGCTGGGGGGCAGGGCTGGGTAAGAAGAGGAAAGGGAACCGAGAGGAGGGAATCTGGAAGAGCTGCGTTCCAGCGGCAACGTTTGCAGTGTTTAAATCCGGGACTCCTCTCGGCCTCCTCGTGACTCCTCCTCCTGAGCCTGCGATGTGAGCAGCTTACGGGTAATGTGAAGTACAGGAACCGTGAAAAAAATGGGAATCTGCTCATTCTTGCTCCGAGTCCCCTTCCAGCCCAGATCCGAAAGCTGAGAAATAATTGCGCAATTCCTTCCATCTTCTGAAGTCTTAGACCGCCAATCCCATCAGCCCCAGCATGTAATCCCCAGGCTGGGGATTATGGGAATCAAAGTTCAGCATAATTGGGCAAACTCTTCAGTAATTAATTAACCAGCCTTCTTGAAAAGTGCGGGGAAGATTTCTAAAAGTGCCTCCTTGTCATGCTCTCTGTGACGTTCCCTCGGCCAGAAGGTCAGAGGGCACGTTGCTTTCCCCAGGCCTCTGGCGCTCCGCACCAGATTCCTGACCTGCTCGCCTTCCGTGTGTCAATGCTCCTGGCTCAAACGGGTCATAGCTGGGGCAGAAATAGACGCTGTTGGGCATTCACCGTCCACCTTATGACCTGCAGTATCGATCTGGACAGTGGTCATCATAAGACACTGCCGATATTCCGAGTTTGGGGCAGTTTGGAGAGTCGCCATTCCCTAAGGTGGCATTCCCCAGTGTCAAGTCTTTCTGGCTGGGATTTTTGACAGTCAAATTCCTGAGAAGGTGAAACAGTAAGGTCTCTGAGTTATGTTCAATTGCTGGTAATTCTATGGGTAAATTCATGCAGGTTTCTTGCAGGGGTGTCCACAGGGTGAGTCCAAAAAAAGTCAGGATGGCGGCCACAATGGTGCAATCAAAGCGCCCCCATTTTCAACCCTGGTTTCTTGGCAATAATATCAAAGTGTTTCACCCTAGTCCGGGATGCTTTTATCACTTCCTGGTGTAGTCTGTTTATACCCTGGGATTCCTGGTGGTCCCCCATCCAAGTAATAAGTGGGTCTTACTTGGCTTAGCTTTTAGGTTAACCACAGCTAGCTATAGGTTGCTACCTAACTGGACTAGGCCGGAAAAAACAGCCTATAGACCGGCATGTCATCAGGTAATTTCTTGTGATAATTTAATGTTATTTCCAGGTGATTCTGAAAGGGTGATGCCTCAAAGTCAGAGATAAATGTAGACTGTTTCTTTACCCCGTTTTCCATAACAAGACCAGTCTTGTTACTTGGCCAGTACTACTTGTAGCAATAGCTAAAGGCAACACTGTGTGGATCCTAACTTTCTTCTCCTAAATTAGCTTAGATTGTAGTTATCACTTTCATGTTTTAAAATGTGCATCAAAGGGCAGAATACATGATTTTTGTTAATGTCCACAATGCTTTTGAGATAGGCATTCAAAACAACCAACCAACCAAACAAATATCCAGCAAGGGAACACTAAAAATATTCAGCTGTTTCGGAAAATGGAAAGTAGCCAGGAATCAGCTCAGCACAGAAACTGCAGAAATAATGAATTTGGTTCACCAACTTCAACAGATTGTTTCTGTTCAGATCAGATCATTAGCTTTTAGGAACACCCATTACTTAAACTTCAATAAATCCACTGATGGGACCACATTAGTCCCATCAGCTTCGAGTTGTGTGCCAGCTACGCCCTTTCCTGGATCGGGATGCCCTCTGAACAGTCACTCTTGTCATCTCTCATGTAGATTATTGCAATGTGCTCTACATGGGGATACCCTTGAAGAGTATCCGGAAGCTTCAGCAGGTCCAAAATGCAGCAGCGTGGGCAGTTATGGGTGCTATAAGATCAGCACATGTGATACCTCTGCTGCGCGAGCTGCATTGGGTACCAGTTTGCTTCCGGGTCCAATTCAAGGTGTTGGTTATCGCCTTTAAAGCCCTACATGGCATGGGGCCAGGGTATCTGAGGGACCATGTCATCCCGATAACATCGACCCGCCCCACCTGCTCATGCAGAGAGGACATGCTTTGGACCCCTTCAACAAGAGAATTCCATCTAGCGGGGTCCAGGAGGCGAGCCTTCTCTGCGATAGCGCCCGCATTGTGGAACATCTTGCCCTCGGAGGTGAAGCTGGTCCCCGCACTCCTGACCTTCCGGAAGACTCTTAAGACCTGGCTCTGCCGCCTTGCCTGGGACGAGGGAGGTAATAGTACCTCCTGGGGGTGGCTGGCCCCATAATGTCCTCCTGATAGCTGATTTTACCATCTCTTGGTTTTTTATCTATTTTTATCTATTTATTGTTATATTGTAATTTTATATGTATAGATTTTAACTGTTGATATGTTGTAAACCGCCCAGAGTCCCCTATTTGGGGAGATGGGCAGGGGTAAATTTATAATAATAATAATAATAATAATAATAATAATAATAATAATAATAATAATAATAATATAATTAGCAGTAAAATAGGGCAGGTATACCCTTTCCCATGTTTTAACATGCCTTCTCTCTCGTACAGAAACATAGATCTGCATGTGTACATAAAAATGTACTGTGAAAATAGATCCCAAGCAACGCAGAGGAATCCTGTCTTAGACAGAATAAGCATAACTTAAACTTTAAGGTTTAAATTTAGAGAAAACAGACTTGCCAGATTTGGGCTGCAAAAAGTCACTCCAGGGTGGTGGAGAAAATGCAACTGTAAATGCAACTGTAACTCTTTGCCTTGTTTTCCAAACCCTGCAACTTGCAGTGCTGGCATAGATAACCGTATCAGCGGATCACTACAGTGGGATCTGGTAGTAGGACCATTGCAATAATTTTCCAAACCCTGCAACATGCTGATGGTCTGGCCAAACCTTATGTATTATATTTAAGGCATCCTGGAAAACTGGTGGATAACCAGATGAACTGCCAGAGGAAATCATATATTGTCCCCATTTCAAAAATGGTAAAAAAAAAGTTCCAGTAAATTACTGACCAGTCAATCTGATGCTAAACCTAGTGCAGATCAGAAAGAGAATGATGTGCAAGCATCTTGAAAACAATGTCAGCATGGATTTTCAAGAACAAATCTTGCCTAAGTTTATGTGATTTTGGGGTAAGAGTGGGAGATAACTTCCTTGATGGATTCTGCAGATATAATATATCTTGCCTTCATCAAAGCATTCGCTAAAGACATGTTGATTAGCACTTCCGAGCCAGAAGTGTGATATGACTGAGAAGAAGAGTAGTTTTAGGCTGCATTAAGAAAGTATAATTTCCAAGTCACCCTTCACTCGATTCTGCATTGTTCAGATGCCATCTTGAGTACTATGTCTGGACACCGCATTTTAAGAAGAATTTGGGAAAATAGGAACAAGTTGAGAGAGGAACAACAAAAATGATCAGAGGACTAGAAACAAAATTTTGAGTGATAAAAAGGATCAGTTTAGCCTTGAGAGAAGACATCTGGAGGAGGATATGAGGGCATTCTTCCAATACCCAGGGATCCAGAGGGGCAGCGAGCAGGCACTCTGCTGCTGCAGGAAGGGCAGCCATCCTATTGTCCAGTGTCTGCTGACTCGTTTTCTCAATGTTCCTTTCAAAGCAGCAGCAAAGGGAACCCAGGAAAGGAAGAGCCAACATTCAATGAAACTAGCGACTCCTTTTCACTTTTTAAGTGCAATGTTGGGAAAAGAAGACCCAATTTCAGCTGAACAGAAACATTTTCCAGAAATGAAGATGGGGGTGGAAAATTTCCCATTCTCCTCATGACTCTTTGGAGCTTTTCCTCTAAGAAATGCCAAGAGTCACAGAAGAAATATTTTCAGGTGTCAAAGCTACATGAATGGAAGGATCTGCTTGCAGCTGCAGACTGAAGCAGGATTTAAACCCTTCACCAGAACGTATGCGCAGGGTGTCCCCCCTGCGGACAGCACTTTTCCCCCATTCTTCCTTCTTGCGCAGGACTTTCTGTAAGCCACCCACTGTGGAGGACTGTAGCTCCTTGGCTGGAGAAGGTGTCCTGAGCTGTCCCTGATTCCCAGCAACTGGACATCCCAATCTGTATGGACGTGGGAAATCTGCACATTCAGCTTCAGAAAAGAGGCCTGCCTGTTACTGCTGAAGCTGAGAGGGAGGGCTTTGAAGACACACTGACAGATTCCTTTCGCACTTAAGGCTTTGACTGCATATGGCTTTTTTTACAAACCCCAGGGATGGAACTAGGGTCTGTGTCACCCAGGGCAAACATGGATTCCACATACCCCCATGGGTTATTTTGTCATTTTGGCGCACCCCTCAGTGCGGCGCCCGGGGCACATGCCCCGCTTGCCCCCCTAGTTGCGGCCCTGACAACCCCCTCCCTCCCGGATACTCCTGAAAGTAACAGTGGGCCCAGTGACAGGGAAGTAGTGGGCATCCTTCCTCTTGCTGTTCAAGCAGAGCCTGAATAGTTTCTTTAAAGAGATCCTTTCATTTAAGTTTCGCAACGGCCACTCCATTTCTGCGGCTGGATGCTCAGGCTGTTCAAGCAAAGGCAAAGCTGTTCTGTCGGGTGACCTCTAGCGGCCAGAGCAACGAAGCCGACATTTCCTAGGTTGCAATGACACTGGGAAGCAGCAGGCCGTGGTTCTTCACCCCCTATTTGGCTGCTGGGCACCTCTAGCACTTTGAGAGGTGGTTTGGATACTGGCACAAAACGGCTGCCCTGAGGGGCCCACGGTAGAGCTAAAGTCTTGGGGACTCCATAGATATTCTCTCGAGCTTTGGGAGTTTGGCCATTGCCAACTTCTGGGAGGCTTTTTCACCCCACAGCCCTGGGATTTCCGGGTAGCCAAGTACTGTAAGCATCAGGGCCAGCCCCGCTGAGCTTCTGCGTAGCAAAGGTCTCCCGGGTGCTGGCAGGGTGAGGGTCCTCCATGAGAAGAGGACTCCTGCGGGGCTGCCTAGTTTGAGGAGGGGCCTTGTTACAGCTGCTTTAGCTCAGCTCCTCCCGGGGGACTTGATTCTGCTGGGAGCGTTTTCGCTGGCTTGGAGCAAGAACGGGAAAGGATGAAATGATGGGGGCATTACATCAGCTCCGGCATGGAAATTAAGGACAGAAGGACAGTTTCTCCCTCTTTGATCAGGTTAGATCTCAGTCCTCCACAGAAAGAAAAAGTAGGAAGATTCAGGACTGATACAAGGAAGGATTTCTTTATGCGAGGAGGAGTTATAGAGGAATTCTCCGCCCCAGTCGGGATCAACCCACCAGCGCCTACTCGTCTTGGTGGGGATTCATTGTTTCCTGAATCCCAGGCAGGAGGTGGCCTTAAATTCCAGCCACCAAGGGGTAACAGGGGACTCTTTCAGGAGGAGGACGGATAAGGACAATAAATAAGGCCAGAGAGTGACCCTCCTTCCATCTGGCTTGTGAGACTCAACCAGGATGCCCAGTTGGGCACAAAATGCTGCCCTTGGTCCGATCAAGCCTTGGGATTTGCACGAATGAGTGCAGGGGTGTACGTGTGCTGCATGTGGGAATTGCCACTTCAAATGAGTAACTGGAACCATAATCTTCTTGGGCATGTTCTTCAGCTCTTTGGAGAGGTCTACTAACATTATTTTAATGTTGCAAGTGTATGTTAAGTCTTAAAATGGGAGGGCATAAAAAGGGTCAAAATGGTGCCCACAACCATGTTGTCAAAGCCCATCCCTTTTTAATGTGGGTCACAATGCATGGAAAACCGGGCCTGAGCTGCGATCGCATGATTATGGCCACCATCTTGCCTTTTTTGACCCCCCATGTCCCCACCTCTTAAAGCATGAAACTAACCCTTCAAATGTGGAAAACACCCAACGGCAGGAAGGCTTTGGTGCTGTGGTTGGAAGGGACTCTTTGAGTCACAAAAAAACTTCAGGGGTACAAGCGCAAATTACATGATAAGAGAAGCCACCTCCATTTGCAACCAGCCTGGCTTCTCGAAGCAGAATCCTGTAGGAGAGTTGGAAATATGAAAGCTTTCTGAAAAGGTCATCGTTGTGGTTTGCGTCAAGGAAGCAAGATCAAAGCACAAGATCAACCTTCACAAGCTGGGCAGGAGGAGTTGGGGAGCCGCTTTACTCCCTCCTGCATGACAAGCAGCGGCTGCTAATAGCTTATATTTTCCACGTAGGTGTGTGTTGATCTATGTGACGGATGATTCACAGTCTGCTCTTGTTTTGCGACGCTGAGCTCCACTGATCTACTTTAAATGCGCCAAGCGAGTGTGCAGACTCATGCTCTCTGAGCTCACGGGTGGGGGAACCATTAGGAAAGATATTGAAAATAAAACTGACAGTGATGTAATAACTTTATACCACTCCGTGAGGCGACCACTGTTCGAATGGGATATCGAGCTCTGAGCATAGCTCTGGAATGTTAATGTGCAAGCCCATTTTGGAATTTCACCAGCAGGGGGCAATATTTGGTCTGTTAAAAGAGAGCAAGGGATTTAATTTGAGTTTCTGCAGACCTTGAAGGGTTATTTACTTTGGGGCTCAATTGCTTCTAAACTGCTGGGTGTACAACCCCCCCCCCTGCTTGTAGTTGGCCTGGTCTTGGCTCAGAAGCTAAGAAGAGTTGCATAAACACAGAAGATTCCAGGGGCCTGCGTCAGGCTGGGAGGCAAAGACATCCTAAAAAGGCAAAAGGCAAAGGCAAGGGGCTTCTGTGAGCTTCCAGGAAGGCTGCACGGAGACAGGGTGTCAATGGGGGGCGGTTGGGGTGTCAAAAATGTCCAGAGGGTGCCCCCTCTGTGGATACCCCTGTTTGGAGGTACCCATGAAGGTGGCTGGAATTCTGCTTGGCTTGGAGACTTACATACTTTTTGCAAACTGACCAATTAACCAACCAAAGGTGGTTGAATATGTGCATCCGTCTAAAAACCTTCTTCTAATGTATCTACATTATTGGAAAGGTCATATACATTTTGCAAAGCTCTGTACATTTTGAAGGACAGATTGCTCTTGTACTGGTTTGATTCCAATTGCACTATTCAAACTTTGTTCCTACCCCAGTACCAAAATCAAGCTGTTGTGATTTTTTAAATCTCCATTCCCCGTGGAGTTCCAACCTGAGATCAAATCCCTTTGAGAGATTCCAGAGATCCAATCTCTTTCCCCAAGGAGGTGGTTCAAATCTAAATCCTGAATAGGGGAATCCATGGGGGTGGGGTGGGTTGTCAAAGAAGCGCAGGTGGTGGTTGCAACTGTGCAATCAAAGCCCACTTGTTTGTATGTGTGATACACGTAGAAAAGCGGTGGGGCTTCAATTGCATGGTCATAGTTGCCTCTTGTATACTATATATTAATATATATTATTATATATTATATATTATATATATATTATGCCAGACTGCTCACTTGAGGGAATGATATTAAAGGCAAAACTGAAGTACTTTGGCCACATAATGAGAAGACAGGATACCCTGGAGAAGAAGCTGATGCTAGGGAAGGTGGAAGGCCAAAGGAAGAGGGGCCGACCAAGGGCAAGATGGATGGATGATATTCTGGAGGGGACGGACTCGACCGTGGGGGAGCTGGGGGTGGCGACGGCCGACAGGAAGCTCTGGCGTGGGCTGGTCCATGAAGTCACGAAGAGTCGGAAGCGACTGAACGAATAAACAACAACAAAAATATATTATATAGACTCACTGGAGAAGACCCTGATGCTGGGAAGGACTGAGGGCAAAAGGAGAAGGGGACGGCAGAGGATGAGATGGTTAGATAGCATCACCGATGTAACGAACATGAATTTGAGTAAACTCCGGGAGGCAGTGGAGGACAGAAAGGCCTGGCGTGCTATGGTCCATGAGGTCACGAAGAGTCGGACATGACTAAACGACTGAACAACAAACATATATTAGGATAGTATAGTATAGTATAGTATATAGTATATAGTATAGTATAATATTATATATATATATATATATATATATAATATAATAATATATTAATATAATAATATATTAATATAATAATATATTAATATAATAATATATTAATATATAAAGTATATTGTATATTATCACCCTGCTTATTTAACTTATATGCAGAGTACATCATGAGAAATGCCAGGCTGGATGAATCACAAGCCAGAGAAGATTGCCGGGAGAAATATCAACAAACTCAGATATGCAGACGATACCACCCTAATGGCAGAAAGTGAAGAGGAACTAAAGAGCCTCTTGATGAGGGTGAAAGAGGAGAGTGCAAAAGCTGGCTTGAAACTCAACATTAAAAAAACTCAGATCATGGCATCTGGTCCCATCACTTCCTGGCAAATAGAAGGGGAAGAAATAGAAGCAGTGACAGATTTTATTTTCTTGGGCTCCAAGATCACTGCAGATGGTGACTGCAGCCATGAAATTAAAAGACGCTTGCTCCTTGGGAGGAAAGCTATGGCAAACCTAGACAGCATATTAAAAAGCAGAGACATCACCTTGCCGACAAAGGTCCGTATAGTTAAAGCTATGGTTTTCCCAGTAGTAATGTATGGCTGTGAGAGTTGGACCATAAGGAAGGCTGAGCACCGAAGAATTGATGCTTTCAGACTGTGGTGCTGGAGAAGACTCTTGAGAGTCCCTTGGACTGCAAGGAGGTCAAACCAGTCAATCCTAAAGGAAATCAACCCTGACTGCTCATTGGAAGGACAGATGCTGAAGCTGAAGCTCAAATACTTGGGCCACCTAATGCGAAGAGAGGAGTCACTGGAAAAGACCCTGATGCTGGGAAAGACTGAAGGCAAAAGGAGAAGGGGACGGCAGAGGATGAGATGGTTAGATAGCATCACCGATGTAATGAACATGAACTTGAGCAAACTCCGGGAGGCAGTGGAGGACAGGAAGGCCTGGCGTGCTATGGTCCATTGGGTCACGAAGAGTCGGACACGAATAAACGACTGAACAACAACAACAAGTTGCCTCTTGACTTTTCTGACCCAACGTGGATATCCCTGTTTTTGAAATGAGCTCTGGGTAGCTCATTTACCCTTTAATACATTGCCCCTTGGACGGCTCTGCAGGGGTGAAACTTTAGCAAAATGTGATCTTGAGGACTCGCTCTGTTTGGGGATATTGTGCCTGCCTGGATGAGCTTCTGTACAGTTGGAGCTTCAGGACAACCAGCATGGAGGACCATGAAGCATCTGTGCTGCAGCAGCTCCAGCTGAATGATGGAAAGGCCCGTATGGGGGGTTGGGGGGGGGAGCTGCCAAAGTCAAGATGGGGCCTGTGCCATTTGGGCCCGGCTGCCATCTTGATTTTTTGACCCCCTTGCGGACAGCCCTGTGTGTGACATAAAAGAAGAACAACCCGGCAGCCAAGCACAGAACCGACAGCCAGGAGGCCAAGGCGTCCAGCTGCCGCCTTGCTCCGGAGGGCCCAGTTTTGCTAAAGTCCAGCTCAGCTCAAGGAGGAACGAGGTCTGGTCAGGACACCCCCCCCCCAAAAAGCCCTTTGCTTCCTGAGAGTGAGAGGCTGCACCGCGGCTGCCTGGCCAGCCCCAAAGGTGGCACTGCAGGACAAGAGAGAGAAGAACCAGCAGCTCCTCCAGCACACTAGATATGCAAACCTCCCTTTCAGCCTTGATTTTTGGTGACTTCATGAACACCTATATGTACTTTTTTCCTTTTTTTTTAGCAACAATGTGGAACTGTTTGCTGTTCACGCTTTCTTGGATTCTTTCTGATTTTGCATCTAGCCCTGGGATCTCCTGGTGGTACCCCATCCACACACTAACTAGGCCCGACCCCACTTGGCTTCCAAGTCCAGGCAGGTTGAGCCAAGTCCTTCTAGTAAAACGCTATTGCCCCCCAGCAACCCAGCTTGGGAATTCTATGCTGCTCAGAGAGAGCGAGCCCCAGTCGCATCCACCATAACAGGAAGGCTGGCTGCAAAAATCTGCAGGGCTGCTAAGAGTTAGATTTTCTTGCAGCTCCCTGCCTGCCGTCTAGTAGCATTCAGATCTTTGCGGTCCAGATCTTGTGGGCCTAAGGAGGGAGGAAGTTGTATTACACACACACAACTCCACTGCAGTTGATGGGAGTAGTAGCAGGACTGTGGGACTCGGAGTGCGAACTCAGCACTTTCGGCCCAGTTCCTCCCCCGTCTTCCATCCACAGCAGCTGCTTATGGTGTCAGTAGAGCCTGGTTGCTCCTTGTGGGAACTCAGGATAGGAATTTAGTTGTCCTTAGTAAATTCTGGAGTCAGAATAAGGCCTGTTGGTTGCAGCAAGCTCTAGAGCAGATCTTGCTTTTTCCTGCTTCTGGGCCCAGAACAGCCTTTGATGGGCTCGGCCTCCTCGTGAGGAGAAAGCTGTGTCACTGTTTGCATCAGAGGATGCACAGAGCAGCCCCAACAGTGATGCCCGCCACCCCTGCCAGGCAGCCCTGCAAACTGTAACCCCAACGTGATGCCGTTTAAATGCGCTTAAAATGTAATTAGTTTAACACAGGTAAGATTACAAGCCCTCCCCTGCTGAACCGCTCTCCCCTTCCAAAAATGGTTGCTTACCTGTATTAAGCGGGTTACATTAAGTGCATTTAAACGGCATTGCATTAGGGTTACAGTTAACCCTGCCCCAGGCAAGTCGTCTTTTTCTTGTAAAAACACAGAATTCTTATTTAAGGTGGTGAAATTCCACATTGAATTTAGCTTTGCAGGGCACTCTGTTGAGGGCAGAGCCAGTAGAATTTGCAGTCTTGCTGATGTGCAAGCCAAGGTTTGAGCTGTGAGCCGTCACAACATGATGCTACTTTGGGATCAGCCATCTTTTCTCGCCTTCCTCTAGTCTTGGAAAGCTGAGCAAGGTCAGATCTGCTCAGTATTTGGTTGGCACTTGGTTTGGAGACCACCAGGAAATCCAGGGCTGTAGGCAAGACCAGGAAGTTGGAAAAGCATCCTGGATTAAGGCGGTGGTAAATCCCTTCCATATGGCTGCCAAGAAACTGAACCTTGGGCTCTATCCCACATAATGCGGTTCAGTGGCGAGAAATGTAAGGCTCTGCACATAAGTAGGAAAACCAGGTGCCCAGGAGCAAGATAGGCAGCCCCTGGCTTAGCAGAAGGACCTGGGTGCCCTGGTACACCACAGATTTTGCATGAGCCAGCAGGGTGCCGCAGCTGCCAAAGGAGCCAATACGATCTTGGGCACATTCCACAGAGGTATAATGCTGAGGTCTTGGCAAGTGGTAGTTCCGCTCTATACTGCGCTGGTCAGGCCACACCTGGAATACCTGGGTCCAGTCCTGGTTGCCACAATTCAGGTGGGACGCTGAGAAAGAGTGCAGAGAAGAGCAGCAAAGACGGTGAGGGGCTTGGAGGCCGAATCCTGCTAAAAGAACTGGGTGTGTTTAGCCTACAGAAGAGGAGGCTGAGGGGAGACATGGCTGCAGTCTTCCGATACGCAAAGAGCCGTCCCAGGCAAGAGGGGTGGATTTATTCTCCCCTGTGTCTGGGGGAAGAACAAGAACCAAGAGGTGGAAGCTTTGCAAAGGGAGATTCCCATTCAAAAGAAGGGGGCCTTTCTTGACCACCAGTGCTGTCTCCCCCCTTCCCTGGCCCTCTCCAAATCCCCCCTTTTCGTTCGGGGTCCCCGCTTGTCTGGAATGCCCCGTATTGCAAAGCTGCCGGGATGGATGGTCATCTTGGTTCGGAGATCCTTGCTTCTCTTCCCCCTTTGGCCCAAGCATCAATCCCTTCCTTTCTTTCCTCTTTCAAACTGCGCTGCGCCCATGCAAAACGCCCCGAGGGACGATTAATGCGATTCCTTTAAAACTCTCTTTCTTCCCTGTAGCAAGAAGCTTTTATGCAAATCTCTGGCTTACTTTCCGAACATCTTTAAGCCTCTCCTCCATTCATCCTGGTTGTGGTCCTCGCACCTCTTAGCTTAGCAAGAAGCCCTGTGCTGTAATTCGTCCTCCAGGTGTTGATGGCCCTGCCTTCTCCATCTCTAGAGGAATTCTGTGCATGCTCCATTAAAGGCAATTGCCGCACAACGTTCTCACCCCTTCCCTTGAACTTGTTCTCTGTTTGTCCCTGACTAAATTGATTCTGTGGAGTCCCCATTGAGCGTAAATGCTTCAGTTCTGCTGCTCACCTGCCTGTCTCGGCTTGTCTTTGCCTTCCTCGCAGTCTGTCGGAGGCATTTGCCACTGGACTGTCTCGCAGGCCCATTTCTGTAGTCAGGAGTGTCAAAAAAGTCAAGATGGTGGCTACGATGGTGCGAATGAAGCTCCACCTGTTTTATGTGCGTCATGCGCAACGCACATTAAAAACCAGGCAGAGCTTTGATTGCACAATTGTGGCCGCCATCTTGACTTTTTTGGCCACACCCTGCAGACACCCCTGACTGCATTATTGTTTTAGCTGCTGCATTAACCTTCACACAACTGCTTAAGAGCTCCGTGTTAGCCTGTGCCCTGTTGACTCGCGTGACTGAATATTATTAGGGACTGTTTGGCTGCCTTGTATGCTGCATCTTCATGTTTAATAAATTATATTGATTACTATTAATTACAATTTCATTTTTTGACTTCCTGATCCCAGAAGCCTGTTTATATCCCAAAGCATTTGGTCCTGGCAGAACAGGCCCAGTGAGAGGCCGACATTTATTTCAGTATTATACAATACCATTCTCATTTTCATACGTTTTCATATCCTCAGCCACTTCCTCCAAGTTTTCTTTTTATACTGCCACCGGTAGAACTCTGTACCTTTCGGTGGGACTTGATCCAAGCAGTTTCCACTTTCCTTACATCCCCTTTCCTCCATTCTGTTGGGAGGTTAATCTACACATCCTCGCTCTTTTTCACACAAGATTCATACTTTCTCTTCTGATAATTGTGCTACTTTCTCTCTGATTTTTTTCACTTCTTTCCCTTTTTTCCATGTCCCCCCAAGATCTCCTCTTAACACTACACATAACGGCCTGTCTCATATTCAGAACTTCTCTTCTTAACACACCTTAAAGGTGCCAAGGTTGAGAAACCTGCTCTAGACGAACCATCTCTACTGTACACGGAGGCCTGTTAGTTTCTAATGGATTGCAACAACCTAGAAAATAGTTTAATTCAGGAAGAAGGGGAAGTGCATTGTGTGTACACAGCAGGAGAGCCACATAGCCATTCTGGCATTCCTTCTCCGTGGTACCACATGCCTGCCACGTCACACCTTGGGGCAGCTTGTCCCATAAAGAAACGTGCCATTTGGAGAAGCGCTTCCGTTCACTGCTTTGTTTCTGGGAACCACTGCTGTCTCTTTCCTGAGCAGCAGGCTTTATCCAAACACTCTTCTCCCCTTGGACAAGAAGATTTGCAGGCAAACAAGCCAAAAGCTGCTTGTGGGTATTCTGTGTTGGGCAAGACATTTCTCTTCAGCAGTTGCAATGTTTATCAAGCCAAGCCATAGACCAGCATCTCAGCCTTTTGGCTAAGACCAAGTGCAACGTTTATGAATATCCCACAGCCCCCCTATTCATTCAGCTGGTCAGGGGTGCCTGCTGCAGGACATCAAAACATTCAAGAGGGTGCCTGCAAACATACTGTATGATGGAGGACCTGACCCTTTTTATGTGCATCTCATGTGCAACAGACAAATGGAAGTGGGGCTCTGATTGCATCGTTCCAGCCACCAGCTTGAAATTTTTGACACCCCCCCTTAGATCAAAGTTATCCAGCAGTTAATTTTGGCTAAAAGAGTTTGCAGATACAGCCAGTATGTTTAAGGAAATGACAACAATCTCATTTGTATAAGGCATTGTAAGAGGAGTAATTATTATATTCATTCAAAAGGCAATTAAGCTTCCCAGGCTGCACTGATCAGTAAAACAGGGTGGCATATTTATGTATCCCTGTCTTTTCTAACTCCCTTCTCTCTCCTCTCCTCTCCTCTCCTGAAATGAGCAGAATTAATTAAGTCTTGGAAAGAAAATGATTTGCCTCCTCCCTTAATAGTAATAAATTTAGTCCCTCTATAATATAATCTATTGCATTGTTGCTGTTTGTGTGAAACCATTTATTGGCAGCAGTTATCTCTCTGGAAAAGTAGGTTGTATGCCCTTCATGCGCTTACAGTCGTCTGTATTAGAAGGAATATAATCCCTATTTTTAGTTCAATTCTCTTTATTCACAAATACTTTCTTTTTACCCTACCTTTCCATCTAGCAAGGTGATTAAAGCTGGGAAGAGGTGAAAAATAAAATTAAGAAATGCAAACCATTAAAATGCACACACAGACCACATTTACACTCAGACATATATAAAAGCAGCAAACGACCTGCTTAATACTGGCTTCAAGGGGGCATCTGACATGAGCCCTCCAATGGGCGGGCACTGTTTCAGAGGAGGATCAATCAAGATCTGTACTTTCTGGTTCCGGAGGGCATGGGCTCTGCATTTAAATGAGGGGAAGGTGGATTCCAGTCGGTTAGAAACACTTGCTATCTGAAAGCGCAGTTCAAGGGTGGAACCAACGCTCCAGAGACGGAGGCGGTGGAGGAATTCCAGTGGTGGTAGGAAGGTCCTCTCTCTGGGATGCTTCAATTTGGATCCTGTGCCGAGGAGGGGGGTGGACTTGATGACCTCAAGTCTTCCAACTTGTGACTTCTGTGATCTCGTGACCCTGACAGAGAGAGAACGTGGCATTCCTACCTCACTGCTAGTTTTTCTCTTGAGACGTGTCTTTACCGGGAATAATTGTGATGAAGCCTTGACCTAGCACATCTGTCCATCTGCTGCTTTACATTTTTCCCCCTTTGTATTGTATTGCTGTAGATCTTAATACGCTATATTGTTTAGATACAATGATATTTGTACAGTATTAATTAAAGTTATTGGTTTAGATAACTTAGAGTATTAGAAATAAAGAAAAGAGAAAGACTTATTCTACCTGTATCAATTACAGTTTAAGATATTGATATTACAAGCATAAGAATTATTTGACTTTTTCATACGAAATTGAGTATAACATTAGGAAAAAAGAATCTGCTGCAGATTACATCCAAGAATTTGTTACACAATAAAGGTTTCCATCTTGAGCTAGTTACTGAGTATTGAAGTCTCCGTTGTATAATTGCTTTATATGATATATATGTCTATATGGAAAAAAAGAATAGAAGCAGAACCAATTTAATAAGAATTAAAATACCAAAAATTAATTCTAAAAAGAAAGAGAACCATTTTCTGTACGGCAGCCGGGAGCTGGAATCGGAGCCGAGGGCCGGCGGAGGGAGCCAGGGCTGGGCAGTGCCCGCCTCGAAACCAGTCAACTGCTCTGAGGGTCCCAGCGCCGCTTCTCAGAGGGCATCTCTGCCCCCAGCCCAGCCCTCCTCCTTCCAGCCCAGGACGGGCGACTGCGGTGGCCGAGGAGGACGCTTTTAAACCGTGATTTTGCTGGGCCTGAGTGCTGCTGCCTGCCTTCTTGGGGCATGGCTGGCTTTCCTGAAACACTTGAATGCTGAACGTTTTGCTGTGTGTGTGTGTGTGTGTGTGTGTTTGTGCACTTTCAAGTCAGCGTTAACTCCTGGCAATTGCCTGGACCAGTCCCTGCAGTTCTCCTGGGAAGATGTTTGGAAGTGGCTTGCCTTCTTCCTCGGGCTGAGAGGGAGGGGCTGGCCCAAGGTCACCTGTTGGCCTTGGGTCTAAAGCAGGATTATTTTATTTTATATTTTATTTGCCACCCAACTCCAAAGGAGCCTGGGTGGCTCTCGTCTGTCTCCTAGTCCGTAGCCTGGTGCCTGTAACCACTACCCCAAACGGGCGCTCACATTAAGCTGCTTACGACTGCCATTACGCTGCAGAATGGCAAAAGAGCTCACTTGGGGGGACTGCAGGTTCTTTCTGCTTCTGGGCAGAAATTAGGAGACGGAAGCAAGAAATCCAGGCGTTGCCTTCTACGGTTTCTTACTGCCCACTTTATCTCCCTCGGAGCCACTCCTGGCTTGAAGAATGTCCCCCCTTGGTCGGAAGGACCCTCAGAGGCCAACTAGTCCAGTCCCTTGCTTGGGGCAGGATCCAGCACACTAGAGCAGCACTTCTCAACCTCAGCAATCTTAAGGAGTGTGGACAGCTGGGGAATTCTGGGAGTTGAAGTCCACACCTCTTAAAATTGCAAGGTTGAGAAACGCTGCCCTAGAGCATATCTGGTCTGTGTTTGAAGACCTTTAGCAAGGAACTCACCACTTCATGTGGCAGCCTGTTCCACAAGCTCATCTGGTCAGGAAGGTCCTCTTGACGTCTCTCTTGAACCTCCTCCCCTGTAGTTTTAATCCATCAATTCTGCAACAAAGAATAACCACTCTTTCGGTAGGATACTGTCAGCCCTGTGAAGTAGACCAGAGCAAGAAATAGATGCCAGGTGTGCCTATAACTGCTTGTATTAAGATTGGCTATAAGGAACAGACTCTTCCAAGTCTGAACGCAATTATTTCCCTTGATCTGGGCTCTTTGCTCCTGTTAATGAATCCCAAGATAGTGTTTGTCTTTTTTTGCAGCTGCTTCACATTGCTGGCTCATCTTTAACATGTGATCAACAAAGACAAAGATTATCTGGACCCCTTTCAGTCAGGGTTGCCAGTTTGCTTCCGGGTCCAATTCAAGGTGCTGCTTCTGACCTCTAAAGCCCTTCTTGGCATGGGGCCGGGTCACCTGAGGGACCGCCTCTCCCCGATTACATCCGCCCGTCCCGTCAGCTCTACCTGCTGGCCATTAACAGAAAAAGAAGAATCTCAGAGAGAGGGGGCTTAAGACAGAACAGGCTTAAGAAAGAAACGTTGATGCATACTAGTAATAGTAGAGAGCATAGTATACAGGTAATTGCAAAAGAATAATAGGTAATAGTAATAGAGTATAGTATATTGAATACTAATAGTGCAGAATACAGTAGTTGACTTAGTAATAGTAATTGTCATAATTGTCATAGTACTGTAATAGAGATAGCAATAGAACAGAATATAGGAAGCACTCACCTATCACTTTTATAGGTTGGTTTTTACAAAATAAAGCATCTCGGCGCCAGGGTTGTCGATCGGAAGGTCGCAAGTTCGGAGGTTCGAGACCCTAGCCCCGCGTGACGAAGTGAGCTCCTGCACTCGCCCCAGCTCTTGCCAACCTAGCAATTCGAAAGCATGCAGATGCAAGGAGATTAATAGGTACCACTTTGGTGGGTAGGTAACAGCGTTCCGCGTGCATCATGCCGGCCACATGACCACGGAAGCGTCTTCGGACAATGCTGGCTCTTCGGCTAACAAACGGAGATGAGCACCGGCCCCTCGAGTCGGACACGACTGCACAAATGTGTGGGGGGAACCTTTACCTTTTACCACCCCTTATAGGGAGATATAAAAAAACCACCCGTCCAGGGTCCAGCACTTTGGTGTCTCTCTTGAGTCTGGGTCGATCCAATTGGGCATGGTTTAAAAAAGGACTCTTCCGTTGCTTCATAGCTCTCACAGTGTGGAAATTCCACCTCAGTTCAGGTTTGGATCTCTCACTGCAGAGCTTCCACCCGTTGGTTTTGCCCCACCATTGTCATATGGAGAATAAATCCCCCCCCTTCCCTGTGCCATCTGTTCATGGATCGGAAGACTGCGGTCATGTCTCCCCTGAGCCTCCTCTTCTTTAGGCTAAGCTCACCCAGTTCTTTTACTGCTCTTTGTAGGATTCGGCCTCCAAGCCCCTCCCCATCCTTGCTGCTCTTCTCTGCACTCTGCCTGGTGCCTCAGCATCCTTTTTGGATTCCAGGCGTGGTCTGACCAGGGCAGTGTAGAGCAGAACGATCACTTCCTGTGATCTTGACACTGTTCCTCTGTTGATGCAGCCCAGAACTGCATTGGCTCTTTTGGCAGCTGCGGCACACTGCTGGCTCATGCGAAATCTGTGGTCTTCCGTGATGCCCAGATCCTTCTGAAAAGTACTACTGCTAAACCAGGAACTGCCTGTCTTGCACCTGTGCATCTGGTTTTTCCTGCCTAAGCGCAGAAGCTTACGTGTCTCACAGGTGAACTACCTTTTGTTGGTAGGGCCCAGTGTTCAAGTCTGTCAAGGTCTTTTGACTCTTGAGCCTGTCTTCTGAGCATTAGCAATCCCCCCCCCCCCCGTTTTGTGTCTTCCTGTTACTTTCCGCCCGTTTCTTTTAGTCCCCGCTCTCAAGCCTGTCTCAATCTTTTTGAATCTCCTCTCTCTCCTCTAAAGGATTAACGGACCTCCCCGCTTTGGGTCGCCTCTCTTTCTTTCAGCATCCTCTCTCCCACCCCGGGAGCCCCCAAATGTCCCCTTCCTTCTTTCGTCCATGTCCAAGTGCCGAACCCTCTTGCTAGAGCTGCCTCCCCATTGGAAGGATGTTTTCGCAGAGAAAAGCGTCAGTCTTGGAATGTAAAAGTGTTCACCGGCGAAGGTGATGGCGGGCAACTAGCAGGGTTGTTTTTTAACCCTTCATTCCATTCTGATTAATTCTGCCTCGTAGAGGAACTGGGGGAGGGGGTGAAATTGCAGGCGCCTGATGTTGAGCAAAGCGTTGTCGTGGGGGTGCAACTATGAAGCTCGCCGACCGTTTTCTCCTACCTCCTGTGATCATTTCGGGAAAGGCTGCGGGAGGAAGAGGCTCGCCCTGCTGTGACAGATGAGGGGATGCTGGTAATTAAAGAAAAGGCCTCTACAAGATTCATGGCTCCACTTGGGATATTTAAGCTGTGTTTCCTTTTTCCTGGGCAAAGCAAACGCCAGAGAGGCTGGCTTCACACGCCCAGATGTTCCCTATCGCTTTGGCTCCCCTCTGCCTTTCCCCGGGCTGCAGTTTGGGACCCGGTTATTCTTAAGAAGGCCTTTGAGGTTGGCTCAGCCCCCCTTCTTTGCACTTTAAATGATATGAAACAATCTGGGCAGGCAGCCTCGCAGAAGGGCGATGCTGGGAGGGGCAGCCATGGCAGGGAGGGCAAAAAAGTCAACATGGCGGTGTAGATTGCACAAAGCCCTGCCCCTTTGCAAAAAGGGCGAGGCTTTGATCACGTGGTTGTAGCCTCCCTCTGGAATTTTTGACACCCCCTCGATAGATAGATAGATAGATAGATACCCCCTGATGCTGGGCATCGGTTGCTGCAGCCCTAACAGATCACTGAGCGGCAACTCCTCTCACCGCTCGTAGCTCCCTTCAGAAGGCAAACGTCCACACGTGGCTCCTTCCGTCTTTTTTCCCTTCAGTGGTTCACAAACTGGGGCGTGGAATCCCTTCTTGGCTGCCATCGTGCAGCCATCCCTCTGTCACTCGTTCTTTTCACCAGCCAGCAGGTAATTGCCAGCTGCATTTTCAAAAGCCACCAGGGATTCCTTCAGAAAGCCTACGCCAAGGAAATCAAATTTCAACTCCAAACAAGGAAATTGAAAAAGGGGAAAAAAAGGTTTATCCCTGACTATCCCAGCATGGGACCAAGTGGTGGTTGTCACATCAATGCTTGATTTTAATCTGTATGTTGCTGGGTGGGTTTCTGGTGCCCTGCTGTTGGAAGGAAGGAAGGAAGGAAGGAAGGAAGGAAGGAAGGAAGGAAGGAAGGAAGCAAGCGGCGGGGAGGAGGATGGATGGTTGTCTGGCAGTAGGTAGCAGGACATGAGACAGGCTGCTCTACTTCAGAGCTTTCCAAACTGTGTGTCGGGACACGTTAGTATGTCGGCTGCAGTGTCTGGGTGTGTTGCGGCTGCTGCTGCCTCCAAGCCCTGCCAGGATTCTGCGCAGTTCCTAGTGCCTGCCTTGTGCCTTGGTGCCTCCAAACCTGCTGTGATTCCGCACAGGTCCTAGTGCCTGCCTTGTGCCCTGCTGTAAGAGTGTGTCGCGAAATGATGCATGTCTAAAAAGTGTGTCACCGACATGAAAAGTTTGGAAAGCTCTGCTCTACTTAAAGGCATGGGAGAGAGCTCAAGGAAGCTAGGCAGTTTTGCATCACATTTGTCCCCAGTGAACACCTTTTCACATTTTCAGATGGCTTGGTCAGAATGCTGGTCACAAGAGGGCTTTCTTAGAAGCGAGTGACTTCCAGCAATCTCCAAAAGAATCACTCATCTCCAGTTTATATTCGGTTTCTGTTCTATTGGTTCCCATGCTGATACAGATTCAGGAGACCCCTATGCAGACATCCAGCTGCAACCTCCTTCATTTATTTGTTCAAGAGATTGCCCCAACCTGTTATGACTCTGGGCGGATTACAAAAATGCAACAATGAAGATGCGATGAAAACACAGAATTAGTTAATCGAAAGGGAAAGTCCAGGAGAAACCAACAATCCCTTAAAAGATGAGAACGTCCCACGAGGGGTCCATCGCTCACTCTGGCCCAGGGCCTGGGGACAGAGCCAGACATCAAGGGCTGACGTAAACAAGGTCAGGCTGGGAGCTCTATGAGTCTCAGAGGGAATGGTTTCCAGAAGCCAGGCCTCATGACAGAGAAGGTCCATTTCCTGAATCCCACCAGGTGACATTGTTTAATTAATAGGACCTGGAGCATGCTGATGCTGTCAGATCCTGTGGGATGGGCAGAAACTACGAGGGATAGGTGGCCCCTCAGACAGCCAGGCCTTTTGCCATAAAGGGCTTTATAAGTGATAACCAGCACCTCGAATTGCACCCAGAATGGGGACCAGTGCAGCTCACAGAGCAGAGGTGTTACATGCTGGGGCCTGCCCATAACGGTCTGTGCTGCTGCATTCTGGACCATCTGTAGCTTCTCAGTGATTTTCAAGAGAAGTCCCATGTAGAGCATGTTGCGATAATCCAATTGCAAGGTGATCAATACATGAGGGATCATCTTAATGGCCTTCTGGTCTAGGTATAGGCAGAAATGGTGCACGAGATGAATTCCTGGCCACAACTTCCACCTGCTCTTCAGGCAGAAGCTTTGAGTCCAAGAAGACCCCCACATTGTGCACCAGTGCAGAGGAGAGGAATGCAATCCCATTCAGGACCAAAGATGGAACCACTTCAGCCTCAGGAGGTCCCAACATCCAGCACCACTCAGTCCTACCAGTGTTGATCCTAAGTCCACATCCAGACCCATATATCCTTGAGACATTGGGACAAGGCCTTGACAGCATCACCTGGCTGGCCTGGCACTGGGATGTATAGCTAACACACCCTGAACTGATGGATGACCTCATCCAGTGGCCTCATGTAGATGTTAAACAGGAGAGGTGAGAGTGAGAGTGAAGCACCCCGCATAAGATGGGCATCCTGTTTGAACTCTTGAACACTGACTGGACCCATCCACAGAGAGAGGAGAACTACTAGAACACTGTGCCACCCACTCCTGATACCTATAGGCAGTCCAGAAGGATCTCATGGTTGATGGTATCAAAAGCCACCAAGAGATGCTGACTGGATGAAAATTGTACAAAACAGTCCAGTGAAAGCTTCTTGAGGTGGGGACATACCATCTCTTCCTTCAAGGCAAGGGGCATTATCCCCTCACTCAAAGAAGCAGATATTATTGCATGTCATCTCCTGGGTAGCCTTCATCAGCCAGGAAAGACATGGATCTAATAGAGAAGTGGCTGGGCTCATCAGCCTGAGGACCCTGTCTGCTTCCTCAGGAATCACAGGATCAAACTCACCCCAGGTAACCAGAGAAGACAGGGCTTCTGTCATCTGGACGGGACTCTCCCAGTCAAAGTCCAGCTCTTAGTGAGTCCAAGTGATTTTTGTCACCAGAAGTTTTAGAATGCTCCTCACAGCCACCCACTAAAAAAATCCCGTGGCCAGTCCGTCCACAGCAAGGAACAAGGCACTTACAGGGTGACTCTCTGTAGACCCAGTAAGAGCAGAGAAATAGTTACATTACCAGCAAAAAGACCTGCCATTCTGCCGTTTCACAGAAAAATAAAATAATATTGGCTGTAGATGAGAAAGTGTTCTGTTGCTGGAACTCTGGTAACCCCATCCCTTTCCTCTCAATAAATCTTGCTAAAGAGGTTCTGTGGGAATTGTGCTTGGAAAACAATTCTTTTCAGTTTAGGCAGATGCCTAAAAGCCTGACAATAGTTTAGCACAGTGTTGTTCAAACTTGGCCACTTTAAGTTGTGTGGACTTCAACTCCCAGAATTCCCCAGCCAGCATGGGTGGCTTAAAGTGGCCAAGTTTGAACAACACTGGTCCAGCATGTCCCTTGGTTTGGAGAATCAAGTCCTGCCGTAACACTTGGATGCGTTCTCACGAGTCCTTTCTTTTTTCTCTCCTGCTTGCCCTACATTTTCCAGTCACCTGGGATTGTTCAGGGTCATTTCTGAGAACTGAGAACTGAGCTCCCTCCCTTGGCAGCCCCACAGGATATATTGCCCACAGGAGTTCACACAAGCAAAGGGCTCGTGGTGAGTCAAAACAGAAGCACGCATCTCCTCCCTGGTCTTCCCAACTCCAGCCTCCAGGCCTTCTGGGGGAGGTCAGGTGCTGCTGAAAGCAAGGACAGGGGTGTTATCTCCTCCTTTTGACTTTCCTGCGTTTCACAGAAACGGGACCATAGTAGTTGTGAAGTTCAATCAAGTATTGGTGATTTCATGGACACATCCATGCAGTTTTCCGGTTGCCATTGCCTAATTCTGGGTTGTTTTTCCCGCTTCCTGGTCTAGCCTACAGCTCTTGCATTTCCTCTTTGCCTCCCATCCAAGCACGAACCAGGCCCAGCCCAAGCGAAGTCACCCAGGCTCCCCCACTGGCTGAGATGAGCCCTAATTACTCGATTGCAAATGCAACCTTCATAAACCATATCCAAATGAAAACAATCACCTGTGTCAAACATCTAATTGTCTTGTTGAACACACGATAACCGCTCCTTTCAAGGTTTGCTTTGCGTGACATAAAAATGTAACAACAGAACGTCAGTTCCTTCCTCTCGTAACAAACCACGGCTGGTTCTTGGTTTTCATTTCTGCACAGGGCAGGGATTCAGTTGCATGGTCATGGGCACCCTCTTGACTTTTCTGACTCTACCCCCCACAAGTTCTCCTGCCTGGCAATTTATTATCAAATAAATAAGACATAATAAAAATAGCATGAGTCAAAAGCCTGGAAGACGGGTTATAGCTGCTTTTGTGAAAAGCCATAAACCAAGGAATTGAACTTTTCCTCCGAGTCAAAGCTCACCATCTGCAGTCCAGGAAAGTAGAAGAGACAAACAGCTTCAGAAGGGGATGCAAGTGGCAACGCTGAAAAGGCAGCGCTGCTCAGTGGATGCTGTCCAAGTCAGGGCCACCCCTGAGCCTAATGGAGAGTCACTTGAAGGGCTGTTGAGAAGTGACAGCATTGTTCCAGACACTTAAGAACGGTGGCAAATTGTCAACACTAACTTCTGCTGAGGCTCTTGAGCCCAGAGGTGCCGTTTTGGGCTCAGTGGCCCAAATATTTCTCTTACAGAAAAAACGTTTAGAATGTGGTGCAGGAAATGAGTTAATCTGGAGGTCAATTTAATCAAGCAAAAGGCTGATTGTCCTACTCAATCTCAGCTTGGACATCCAGGGCTTGAATCACGCCTACAAAACTTGTGATCCACCAGAGTCCTCTGTGGCCGCATCTTCCAGTCTGCAAGGTGTGCTTGGTCGGCCAATGGACCAGAGAAATACTCGTTCCAGCTTGTTTTGGCAACAGCAGCAGAAATCAGATCAAATCGGATCAAGATGCTTAGCCAGGCCAGGGGGCTAAACCTCTGAGATGTTTGAAATTCAAGATCCAGAGCAGCTGAGTAAACATGCTCCATAAAACGTTTGGGCAGAGAATTGCGTTGACAGAGTCTCTGAGTTTCTTCAACAAAAGGAGAATTTGCGAACCACTTTTCTAGGGAAGGGCAGACGCCCCATTATTACCAACAGGAGCGACTGTTAATAAAGTCTCCTTCTACCGCTGCTCCTGAGGTGCTCCATTTGGATGGAAGCCAAGTGTGGGAAGCCCAGGAGTTTGCAGTTTGCTGGAGAAAGGACTGTACAGAGAAAAACAGGCCCATTACAGATAAACACTTGAAGATGGACCCTAAAAAATCAGGGGGAGCCTGGTATCACCTTTTCTGTCCAACCACTTTTAATAAAAGGCAGAAGCTTCCAGATAATCCAGAGATATAAAGATAATTAAATAGAGGTGATTTAAAAATTCAGATAAACTTGAACATAGAACCAAACATGGAAGCCTTTCTAAACTGAGAGCCCTAATGGGCAACTGGAGGCTATTTTGACAGCTTGTGCCTTTTCACTGAAAAGAAATCTCTGATGACTTTCTTGGACCTCCTTAGACTGCTGGGTGCCGTAACGGTTTCAGGCTGCGCACTGGATCCTCTCAAGGACTGCTGGAAGGAAGTTGCAAATTAACTACGGTGGAGGTTCCACGTTTAAATATTTAAAACGCAGCTGTTTCACAAACAAGTCTCCATGCTGAGGTATGCCCTGGTAATTCCTTGTAGATTTAAAAATACAATAGAAAGAGAGATGTGAAATTGCTTCTAGATTAACAAAGCTGGAGATAATTCTGAATGATGCATCAGGTGAAACAGGTCAAGAGAAGAAATTCTCACAGCCTCCTTCTTATTCCCTCCTTCATTGCCCATTCCTCTAATGCGCTCCCTCCCAATTCAATACTTTGCTTTCTTTGTTAAGAAATCATTAGCTCGAAAAGCCAGCGGAGATGAAAAGAGGGGCACGGATCACTCAGCATCACCTCCAATTACTGGAAATTATGATATCACTGGGACCAATTCCTTCGGAGGAAAAATAAGGGAGAGCCATAAACAACCAGCCCTATTCCTTCCAAGTGATTTACTGCGCCGGCCAGTCAAAAACCCTGAAGACAGCAAGGGCTCCGGGACCTGGCAAGTGACCCCAATATGTGCAACCACGACATCTCAATTTTATACTCTGGCACAACGGTCCCTGAGCACTGAATGTGGAATGCGCAAAGGCCCATGTCCTCAGCAGCCACGGGGATTCGTCTCTTTATAAACTGGACGTGCAACCTTGCGGGGATCAGGACGATGGGCCTCGGGGGCGGGGGGCGGGGGGGCGGGGCTGGTGCCAGCAGGGAGGACCCACCGCAAAGCCCGGTCTCCTCTCATGAGCCCCTTGGCTGCCCGCTTGGGCTCCTAAGTCATGCATTGTGCTACGTGGCGGTTAGTTCAAATGATGCTCGATTAAATAACTGACTCTTGGCTGGATTTGCATAGGGCGCTCAGGCAAACATTAAAACGGTCCCATTGGGGTTCAGGGTAATGTGTGGACTCCACCAGTGCAGAACAACCTGCTGCCTTTTGGATATGTTGGAGTCCAAATCCAGCTAGCCCGGCTGGGAGAACTGGGGGTGGGGGGGCCACTCTGGAGAACGGGGGAGTAAATTCTCAGCCGATTCTTTCCCTGCAAACTGGCCGGCCTGGTGCTGGGGTGAAGGGAAGGGGTCGGGCTGGGAGCAGAAGACCCAGGCGTTAGTCCAGCCTCAGCCAGAGAAGCTGCTCCGGTGACGGTCAGACCAGCCCACCTCTTTGGGTTCTTGCTGTTGGGGAAAAAAGTGCTACGTATCTCACCTTGAACTCCTGAATGAAAAGTTGGATCTAAATAATAATAATAATAATAATAATAATAATAATAATAATAATACAACACCTGCCTATCCCAGGTCCTTGGGAAGGACTCGACAGGTGGACAAAAATGCCAAATCCAGTCTAAACATCGGCTGACTGTGCGACTAACCATAATAATACTGCTTTTCTAGCTTATTCTCACACTATTTGATTATTTCTTTCTATTTCCTCTGTTTTGGGGTGAGTGTGTGTGTGTGTGTGTGTGTGTGTCTTTTCTACTTCTTCAATGATCCTGCACCGCCTCTGGACACCTCTCCTTCTGGGTCCAACAAGGCTCAGAGGGGTCTTCCTCCAGACAGTAGGGAACGGTGGACGCCTGGAGGCTGCAGAGTGCTGGGAAGAGGATGGCGGAAGGAAGGAAGGAAGGAAGGAAGGAAGGAAGGAAGGAAGGAAGGAAGGAAGGAAGGAGGAGTTCACGCAAACCCCAAAGCAGTGATCCTGCACCAGTGCAAGAACGTCTCCCCATAAGGTTCTGGGTGGCTCATAAACATGAAAAGGGAATGCAACAATAAAACCGTAAAGCAGCAAGAACACAGTTCACCAGCAAAGGAAGTCTGTAGGGCAGAGCTTTCCAAACTGTGTGTCGCCACACACAGTCTGGTGTGTTGCCACACAACCCGGAAGCGCTGATCATCATCAGCGCTTCCGGGTTTTCCCGCGGCGACACACCAACTGCAGCGCGCAAAACCCGAAAGCAGCAGCAGCGCTTCCAGGTTTTTGCACGCTGCCGCATTTCCAGGTTTTCCTGCGGCGACACACCAATGCCGGTTGGTGTGTCGCCACGGGAAAAACTTTGGAAAGCCCTGCTGTAGGGCCTCAACACTATCCTTGCCCAAGGCCAGGGGGCACAGGTGGGTTTTCAAAGACTTTTAAACATCTTCGGGGAGGGGGGGAGCTGTATGAAACTTGGGGGGGGGGGCGGGATGATGCTGTTCCTGAAGGTAGCACCACAACTGGAAAGATGCACTTCCCGGGTCCTGATAGGTGACACTGTATAGAGGACACCGTTTACACATTTCACCAAAATTTTCCTTCCTTTTGCAGCAAATGAGAACTGGTAAGAAAAAAAAATGCAAGCACTTTTTTCTCAATGACAATTCCTTTATGACACTCTTCTGTCTTGGTTTAGGACAACATCCTGGATTCCAGGCTCCAGGAGATCCCAGATTAATGGTTAATGCACCTGACAGTGGTCCTGTAGGCAGCCAATTTTGGCTGGGTGCAGCAGACTGAACTGTGGAGTCCTTGGTGCTCTCTTGTTGTTTTCTTGCAGACGTTTCATTGCCAGGCTTAAATTTTTTTGTGAGCTCTTTAGCTATGTTGTAAGTGGGAGTCCCTGGTAACAATACAATTGGCCGAAGCGGGGCATCCATGGGGGGAGTCACAACAAACGTGAAAAGGGGGGGCTTGGCTGACATCTTTTGACACCCCCCTGCAAATGCCTCTGTGCTGAAGAGGCAAAGAAGCACGTCCTGCATCTCTAAAAGGGCATCTCCTCAGTGGCGCCCACCTCAGCTGCTTCTCTTTAAATCCAGGCCTTCTAGTCCTTGTTTGAGGTTTTCTCCCGCTTCCCCTCCTTCTCTCTGAAGGGACTTTGATGCATCAAGTTGATCTGTGAAGCCCCCGTGCTTTAGCAAGAAGAAACAAAGAGCTTCCCCATTACCTTTTTTCAATGAACTATGCCAACCTGCTTAGTATTCATGCCTAGGCTCAATTATTTACAACAGAGATTCCTCATTCGAAGTTTCAGGGGTCTACCAAGGTGGTTATAGTAGTGATTTAAAACCTAGAGAGCATGATTATAAAGGAGAATTATTCCGAGAGCGCTACAAAAGAGAGATGTTGCAAGGAAACAAGAGAAGCTGTTCGGGGATGGGGGTGGTAAGGAGTCAAGATGCCAGCGATTTTCTATTTTACCAATCTGCACTTGCTTTAAATTAATGCATGAACCTGCAGGCAGACATGCAGGTACTTATGGAGAAAAACAGGTTCTGTGGGCTGAATGTATTTAAAAAGCAGCTTTTAAGGGAATTTGAGAGCAAAGAAATCTTCCCCCACCTCTGAGCCGTTTTTAGCAACTTCAGGAAATCATTCCTGCATTTCAGACCTGATATGGAGGAACTAGAAACATGACTTGGATAACTAGATCACTGGATGATAACTGGTGTGAGATTGTAACTGCTCTGTAGAAAAGTGGCAGTAAACAGGAGGCTGCCAGCTTGCTGGTGAGGATGGTGGGCTCCTCTCTTCCAGCCAGCTTTGCATGATGGACAAAGAAGGACTGGATTTCAACCAGGGGCTTTTGAAAGCTATAAGGGATTGGGGGAGGAGGAGGATTTATTTGAATTTCCCCAATTCGCATCTGAGACCAAGCCAAATCCAAAAATGCTAGGGAATTCCTGGAAGCTTGGCCTTCAGACAAATCAGCCATCAATAGACACACATTTACACACCATTCAAAAGAGACAATAAAAAACCTAGGAAGGAACCTAAAAGACTACAACACATCCCCTACTCAGATAAGTAGGGATCAGCACCGGGCAAACAATCAGGCACAAAACAATACTCTAATCAAGGAATCACCAAGGAGGAACTACATCCCCCCCCCCCCGCAAAAAAAACCTGGCAGGGCAAGCTACTGCATATAAACAGGGAGCAAACCCCACACTCCCTCGACCTGATGATGTTACCTAGTCGGGTAATGAAACGTCTGCAAGCAAACCACGAAGCTCAGAGACCACCAAGGACTCCACAGTTCAGTCCTGAGCTACAGAAATTCTCTACTATGCCTTCAAGTTGTCTTACCACGTGTTATATTATTTTTCTCCATTGTTTTTGTCTGCTGATTAATAGTCCTCTAACAGGTGGACTATTGTGATGATAGTTTGCTTGAATGAAAATTATTGCCCCCTTGGGTCATTTTAGATACTGAGCTGATATTTTGAGGGTGACGTCTCCATATGTCAGGCCTGGGATAACTGACTTCCCTCGAAGACCAACTGGATTCCAGTTCATTTGAGGAGGAAATCTGGTCTGGACTTCACCCCACTCAGTGCTAGATTCAAGCTTGCAAGGTTCACCTTTTATTTTTCAAATTTCACTTTCTTTCAGTGTATACATAATGTGTCTACATAATGTGAACATAATCAGCAATGTTTTAGATATTTTATACCCATAGATTTCCAGATGGGAGCGTTTACTGACCTTTCCCTTCATTTCCCGCTTAGCGTGTTCCCACCTGCTTCTGATTTCATTAGAGTGCCTGTTTTAAATTGCTACCCTCCTGGGATAGGGACCATTTATAAAATGCTCTAACGCTCTTCCAAAATGTTTGCCCCCTTCATTCATGAAGCTTGGTTGGTGGTGAATTAGAAAAGAGGAAGAAAAAGGGGACGGCGTAGTCCTTCCAGATTTCACATAGCTGGGAAGAAAAGGTAGGCTTACCCTGGGGAAGTAAAATTTCTTTCTTCTTTCACACTGTATACTTTTCTTTTAAAAGTGCCATGCTAACATTGTGCAGCTGGTCTCCATGCTCTTGCATTTCCTTTCAAGAAATTATCATGCAAGTGATAGCTTAGCATTTAGAGTTTTAGTAAGTATCCGTTGGTATCTGAATGCAGTACGAGTCCTACCTTTCTCCACCACAGCCCTTTGGGCTGAAAGAGAGGGAGCTTCCATGGCTGAAGGGGGCCAGAAAACCCCTCTGCCGCCCCACTTGGCCACTACACCACCCCGGCTTTCCTACCTAGTTGGCATCTGGGTCTGGGGACCACCCTGTGAAAGGAAATTTCAACAAAGGCAGAGCGTTCCCCACAAGCACTCAGTGCAAGACCTTTATGGAAGTAAAGGAAAAAAAAAGTTAAAGGACTTTCTCTCTAAAAGGTAAGGGGACTCGCACTTCCACCGCTGCCCTATACTCTGGTTTCTCTTCAGATCGTATAAATCTTTCGCCTTTTTCTTTGTACCAGAATTAAGAATCTCGCAACCCCGAGAAAGCAGGATTCAGCCTGATTTTAACATACACAGCTGGCTCCGTAATGATAAATAAATAAAATTATGAAGGAGAAATTAGCTGAACATTGGACATGTTCTACAGCTTGTCCTAAGTTGCACCTACCTTGAGAACGAGCCTCCTTTAATTCTTCCAATAAATAGGAATATATACCCCCCAACACTGCACTCAGGGGTATCTGTGTGGGGTCGGGGGTGTCAAAAAAGAGGCAGGGCTTTAATTATCGTCACTATCTTGACCTTTTTGTCTCCCTCTGCTGCTCCCTCCTTCCTGGTCTTTCTCAGGCTGCATTTTTCCATGGAGTTGGGAACACAAAAAACCTGAGAGGAGTGAATTACTCCCCAAATTAAATAAAATCTATTTAAGCTGCAGGAATAGCAAGAAACTGCCTGAGATGGGGTGAAGAGGCCAACCAAAGCACCACTAACCCATCAGAAGCCTGGAGCATTCAGACTTTGCCTGGGGAAATGATGTTGCTCCAGCTCACGCGTGGTCTTCAGGGAAGGAACTGTTCCAGATCGCATCTTTCGGATATGTGAGATCTTGCAAGACTGCCAGTCCACATGCTGCGCACGGCGTGCACGTGGTAGGGTGCTCTCTTGGATTTCGTAACAGTGGTTTCAATAGGACCAGCTCTGATCATTTAAATTTCATTGGTGTGCATTTTAACCTGTTGCAAAATGCCCCGCGTTTCATGAAGTGGGGCATATAAATTAAAACGCTGCTGTTGATATTCTCAGGCCTCTTTTCTGACTGTGAGTGAGTTTGGTACAATTCTGAAGCTGTGTAGCCTCATAAAAGAGGGAGTCATGTCCGAGGTGGCTAGGGCAAGGCTTAACTGTGGCAGAAGCGCATTTATACCCCCTGGCTAGCTTCAGTGTACACCAATAAAAGAACAGAGCTATAAATTTTATGAGTGACTGGCACTGCAGAAGATGATATAAAAATGAAAGACGATCCCCTGCAAACACTACTGATGGGGAGTGCAAGCTGATCATGGCAGAGAGGAAGGCAAGGGGGAATTCAGCTGTGAAAGAGAAGAAATCCCTAAGTGGCATAAACAGAGCAGGAAATAATGTTATAGTCCAGTTTGGGGCCAGTCCTAAAGGCAGCTGCCAGGCAGAAAAGGGGCCATACAGCATTTCTATCAGAATACAGCATACAGTATGTTGACTTTATAAAGCATCAATCCCTCATTCTGAGTATTATGTCCAGTTTTGGGCACCACGCTTTAAGAAGGATTTTGAAAAGCTGGCAGGAAGGGCAACTGAGGTTATTAAGGTTTAGAAACAATTCCCACGAGGAGAGTTTGAAGAAGATTTGGAAGGCTGTCACATGGAAGACGTCGAGGCCTCTCTTGTCTCATATTCCAGAGTGCAGGACAGTGAAGAATGGATTTAAGGAATGAGTTTAAGAAAGGCAAAGTTCAATTAGTGTGACAATGTCTTCTTTAGAGCAGTTCAGTAGTAGAACTCAGTCAGGTGGTAGCAGGACTGCCCCAACCTGGAGTGCAAATTGTGCAATTGTGGGGCTGAAGTTGCCCGTTGCCCATTAAAAAAATGCAAAAGCTGCGGGGCATGGCTATGTAGAAAGAGACTGTCTGAGAAAGAGAAGGATATACAATATTTTGAATATTTTTAAAAAATTGGGACGCCTAAGTGGAATTCTGCACCAGGGCGCCTTGGGAGCAGCCCTGGGTGAAAGACACGTCTTCGCTGGATGTAGAGCCAGGGGCCTGGCACACTCGATGGAACCATTCACGCTCCAGAAGAGGGTCTGTGGCTTAGAGGTCAGGGGGACTGTCGGTAGGAAAACTCTTGGAGAAGGTGGTGTTGGCTTGATTCCCTGCAGAAAAGGGGAATATAATGTAAGAAGCATAAAGCATAAAAAGCATAAAAGCATAAAGCATAAATGAACCACCTAGGGTCCCTCCTTGAGAGGGAGATGGGCAGGATATAAGTATGATTGATAGATAGATAGATAGATAGATAGATAGATAGATAGATAGATAGATAGATAGAGGCGGTGGTGGGGCTGCTTTAAAGACAGGGCAAAACCTACACGTGCTCCTAAATGCTGCCAGGGAGAGCGTCGTACCGAACTGAGATCAAGAGTATTGATTTCCTAATGGTTGCTGGACTCACAGCTATCAAACTGTTAAGCCTCGGCAGCCTGGGATCTCCCTCGGCCACCCGAAGGTAGAACGGCCAAGGGTGGAGGTGATGCACTGCTGTTCTTGGCCGACTGGAGTTAAGGCAACCAAGTCAGCACGTGCTCTAGGAGCAAAGTGCCCCAGCTGTGGCCTGGGAGTGCCCCAGCTTCTTTGGGAAACTGAATTATTTGGACAGGAGTTTTGCCTTTGACTCATTTTCTGCTCTTCGTACTTCTTAAGATGCTGGAGGGAAGGCAGGCGTAGATGAATGCGTTTGAATGAGACAACGAAGGCCCGTGTGTCTGCTGGGAATCAGGGTGCCTGCAAGTCAAGATGGCGGCCGCAACAGTGCTGGTTTCTACGCGTGCCCTAATCATGTAAATATTATTGGAGATGGGATGGGTTTCTCCATGGAATCTGCTTTGGGGAGATTCCAGCAGTTGATTCTGGAAGATTCTAGTCATGGTTTACCCTAAACTCTGGAAAACTCACCCATGAATCAGTTGAGCTTCCTTCAGACTGGGGCTCTCTGGAAGGTTTAAAATCTGCCCCCAACCATGATGCTGGAAGGAAAGGTGGTTGCTGTAATTCAGGACCTCCGGAGAGCCCCAGTTTGGGAGAGCTGGGTCAGGCTGTGACGGGAAAAGAGGATGACTGTAGATGCCGACTGGGCCCTTTCCCACTCACCAGCTACGTATTCCCCCCTCTGCCAAAGCTCCCTCTTTCCTCCAGGTGGCTAAGCAGCCTGATAAATGGGAGGCTGATGCGACCGGCCGGCCGGCCGTCTCCTATCAGCCTCAAGGACGTTTCCGCGATAAAGCAAGATGCTGGCTGCAATCTTACAAGGAGGGTGATGGTGCTGCAGGGCTCTGGAGCTGATTTACTGGTGCTTCCTCTCCCTCCCTTTCTCTGAGAATAATACGGCAGGACCTGTTAGCCCCGCGCACACAAACCATGGCCCGAACCACTCAAAATACTGCCTGGTTCATGTTGGCCTGTCAGGTAGCAGAAAAGGCCAAGGAAATCAGTCAAATACAAGCATCTTCCCCAAAAGGGCAGGGATATCTGTGGGGGGGAGTGTCAAAAAAGTCAAGATGGCAGCCACAACCATGTGACTGAAGCCCTGCCCCCCTTTTTTACATGCATGTTGTGGCTGCAGCTACCATCTTGACTTTTTTGACCACCCACCAACTGCCCCATGACAGCGTCAAGCTAAAACCCAGTGCCCACTTTGCTGCCATGTTTTGTTGGAGAGTGTGTTTTCTTGCACACGCAGAGCATCAGAAAGCGATCAGCACCAGAGACCAATTAATGACGCCAGTCATTATACTAACTTACTTGCAGTTATATTTGTTACTCATACAAACAGATATCTACAGATCCCTGGAAGTATTACAATTCCACATACCAGATAGTAGAAACAAACAGGAGTAAACAGAAACAGAAACAAAGTAAGCAGGGTGGGGCAGGCAGGCTCTTTTATACTCTTCAGCCTGAACCACGTCCTGCCTGACCTTTTAAAGTTTGCAGGTGTTTACCTAATGAGGTTATATTGCTGTGACTTACCCTCAAGGAATAATACACCAACATGTTTCAGAGGGAGAGGTAGCTGCTGCTGATTCCGTTAGCAGAAGGGCCCAGGACCAGAAGACACGTGGAGTTGAGCTCCTTGGCAAGGGTGTAAAGATCCAGAGAGAAAGCAGTCTGAGGAAACTCAGTGACCCAGAAGAGTTTTTAAGCAAGCCTTCAGCAGTAAAAAGCAGGCTTCTTGGGGGACAAAGGCAGTTCACGGTATCCTAGAATGGCAACGGGCACCAAGGATGCAGACAGTGAGAAAGCTTTTTGAAGTTCAATGCGTAACCTCTGCTTTGGGACTTCTGGGGAAGAAATGGTGGACTGAAGATGGCGCCGTGGAAAGCAGAGCCGATGACTGTGGCGGAATGAAGAGCCGGCAAGTAGACCGGCTCTTCTATAATTCCTCTCCGGACAAGGAGAGGACTTGAGATCGCCACGAGTGCTCCAGACAGTTGCTCCTCATGAGGAGACTGCACGATAGCAGTCTCTGGCGGGTTTAGAGCTTTGGGAGATGAGGGAATGCCATCTTTCTCAAACTGTGGTCAGCACCTTGGAAAGGACACTAAGTTTGCATACTTCCTTTTCTAATCACTTTCGGAAATTGCTTGTTCACTGCTTTTCAGCTATTAGAAACCTTTGTATCAACAAGTTTGACAGCACTGGGTGAGTTTCCCTTCAATCCTTAGCGAAAGTTTTAACTGCAAGTTTAAGAACTTAAAAACATTTTTTTGAATAAACAGCAAAAGGGTGATTAAAACTTTGATTTTAGAAAGCTACAAATGGACTAAGCATCCAGATAAATTTGAAATAAGATTTTAGAATTAATTATAAAGAATCCTTCCCATGGGAAAATGCTTTTGTTTTGAATTTTTTTTAAAAATAATAAGATTTCAAAAATTGGACACTAGAGGGAACTAGAAGGAACTAAAGATTACAATTACATGAGAAGAACACTCAAACTTGACTTACAAATAGAGAATAAAGCAAAATATTTTAACATTGGACATATTGAAGGATATTTTTGAACAATGGACCCAGAAGTTAATTTTAAGAATGTCTGCCTCTATAGATGGACTATGTTTAAAAGATGTTATGGAAGAGGAACAAATTTTACCTGACAAGACTGAGATTGATCTGAAAGTGGATTTAAAAATGATAGGCTATAAGAATGACATGGGAAAAGATGTTATACTGTACATACAAAAGAAACTGGTTGATGTCTTAATAATTAAAAGGGATATACAAATAACAAACCAAGACCTGTATAATCTTCCTATATTGGATTTACAAAAGAGGCTTGTTAAAGCTTTGAAGAATTTTGTGAGAAGGGACAAATAAAAAATGAAAGGAAATCAAACTCTAGGACATTATTTGAAGGGACTAAAGATCAAGATGGTTAGAAGTAAAAGGGAGGAATATACAGTTGGTTTATCTGATCAAGGTTAAAATAGATATGGTGTTATCTCTGGTAACCCTTAATGGACTTTTGCTGATCAGGACTGAAACAACGAGACTTTAAGGATTTGTTTATAGATAAGAGACGGGATATGGGAAGAAGAGATCATTTGTTGTATTTTAAGAGAAGGTGATAAGTTACTAAAATAGTTTATACTTGTGATGAAGGGGGAAGTCATTTCTTTATTTCTTTTCTTTACTATATTCTTATTTTTTCTTTCTTTTCTATTTTTCTTTCTATTTTTCTTTTCTGCACCTTCTTTTTCTTTTTCTTTTTTTCTTTTCTTTTCTTTAGTTTGTATTTTTTAGTTTGTAATTGTAATTCCTAATAAAATTATCATAATCTCTGCTTTGAATTATGAGAGAGAGGTCCCACACTTAAGGAGGCTTTGGTGAGCTACCTTCATTGGGAATTGGATGGGAATAGTCAGCCCTTCCTGGTCTTATTCACCTCTCTGTGGCATTTGATACTATTGTCCGTGGTATCCTTCTGGATCACCTATGATGGAGGGGCCTGTTTTACGGTTCCTTCCTCAATGGACAATGGGGGGGGAGTGGAGGGGTTAGCAGGATGGATGCACTCCCTTGTGGGGTTCCTTGGGCTTTGATTATCTTACCCTCACGCTTTAACTTGACTGCTGAGAGAAGACATTTCTTGGTCCAGGTCATCTGATAGAGGTCATTGTCTCCACCCTGGGCTGCTTCTGATACCGCTCCAAGCCCTTGCAACCTGGGAATATCACTGCTGCCTGATGTGGTGGTCATGGCAGGAGAAGCGGAGAGGGACGGCTCTTTGGTTCAGGGAGAGCTCTGGAGAACAGTGCCCAGGGACCAAAGGTGGTGTATCCACAGCAGCCTGTGGTGGCCTCCAGAAGTTGGATATCACCAGCACCATCCTGAAGGTGTTGTACATCAGGCAAAAGGCAAAGAGGGAAGACTCCTATGAAACTGGAAGAGCTAAGTTGATGCAGAACATTAACTGGAAAACATTGGAACCACCCGGAGAGAATTTGAAGGGTGTCTTGTGTCATCAACTCTAGTTTTGGTTTTTTGTTTTGCAGGTGAGATTTATGTGAAGCTGCACTCTATTGAAGAAATGCCTTTTGCTGTTGCTTTCATTGCCCTGGGAGAAGAGTCTGACAAGAGGCAGAAGATTGTCTGCATCATTCTTACATCTGTCTTTAACAACTAACCTATTGGTCACAAGAGAGGAAGTTCATTCATCTAACATTGATCTATGTGCAACGGGGTCCCCTCTGAAATCATCAGTCAGTCCTTTATCAATGGTCAGAATTCCACTGAAGGAAAGTAGAAATTAAAACTTACGAAATAGAAGACGATAAAAATAAACAACAATAACTAGGGAGGGCTGACAAATCAAATTGCCTTTCTATACCCATAATGCATTGTTTAAGGCCTGACACCGCCTGCTTATAGCCTATCATTAGTGATATGTACTGTGAAAAGCCGTAACTCTGCAACTTCCAATTAACTAATCTTCTCCATATTGATTCAAAGTTATCAGCCAGGACCAAGGGACACAGGAAAAAAAGCAAGTGTCAGCCAGAAAGAAAATATGCTGGTTTTCACTCTAATCACACTAGCTTCACAATGAAGGACCATATTAGGCACACTTTGTGCCACTTGGAAAATAACCCTTAGAAATTTAGATTGTACTCTCAGGGGGCAAAAGAGAGTTTTATGGGCTTAAATGGGCACCAGATCAGAACTGTGTGTGTTTTGCTGCAAATATGTTAAGAGTGGCCAATATAAATACCAAAGAAAGAAGATTTAACAGAATGTACAAACTATTGTACAATATCCTTAATTTCACATGCTAGCAAAATAATTCTTAGGATCATCCAGTGCAGGTTAGAACCTTACATGGAAAAGGAGATGTCAGATGTTCAAATGGATTTAGAAAAGGCTGAGGAACTGGAGACATTATTGCTGATACATGCTAGATGAAAGAAAGCCAAAGAACACCAAAAAGAATTCAGTATGCACTGATTATAGAAAGGCCTTTGATTGTGTCGATCATGTCAAGCTGTGGAACGTGCTTAGAAAAAGGGGAATCCCAGAACATCTCATTGTCCTCATGCAAAACCTATACACAGGTGTAGAGGGAATAGGGAACGGCCTTGAAGGACAGCAGGAAGATCCGTTACCAAGGCAATGATTGGACAACCCTAATTCACACAAAGATAAAGTGAAGGAGTGGGGACGCACATTCAGACTCCATTACTATAGCTGTTCTGATATAAGTAGTTTTAGACCTACGTGGCAGAGGTTCCTTGATCTGGTCTACCCTATAGGTCTGAGAAAAGGTCAGGAAGCCACAATAGAGACAGAACATGGTGAAACAGGCTGGCTCCAGGTTGGCAAAGGAGTGAGACAAGGCTGCTGTCAGAACTCTGGCATGACCCCGGAGTCCTGCCATACAGCAGAGAAGCACAAGATTGAAAGAGACGAAAGCAACTGACAGAAAGAGACAATAGACCCGGAGCGAGAGCGGGAAAGCGACAACCAATCACGCCTCAAGGACGATGGGCACTTAAGCACCCATGGATACATGCCTGAGCCAATCATAGGAAAGTCCACGGTGGGGAGGGGGAGGGAGCCCTGTCAGAAGGGTTAAATAGCCAAGCTCACATCAGCAAGCCATCCTAATCTTTCTCAGTGTTCCTTTTGTGTGCGCAATAAACCGTTGACTACCAGACACGCGTGTCCTGTGTGGTATGTGTGAGAATGGAGGCGACTCGCAGTGAGGGCACCTCACAGCTGCATTTGTTGTTTATTCGTTCAGTCGTTTCCGACTCTTCGTGACTTCATGGACCAGTCCACGCCAGAGCTTTCTGTCGGCCGTCACCATCCCCAGCTCCCCAATGGTTGAGTCTGTCACCTCCAGAATATCATCCATCCATCTTGCCCTTGGTCGGCCCCTCTTCCTTTTGCCTTCCACTTTCCCTAGCATCAGCTTCTTCTCCAAGGTATCCTGTCTTCTCATTATGTGGCCAAAGTACTTCAGTTTTGCCTTTAATATCATTCCCTCAAGTGAGCAGTCTGGCTTTATTTCCTGGAGTATGGACTGGTTTGATCTTCTTGCAGTCCAACACAGCTGCATACTTCCCCTTATTAGTTCAACCTGCATGCTGAATGAATGAATGAATGAATGAATGAATGAATGAATGAATGAATGAATAATATATATATATATGAAGCTGGATTGGAAGAAGAGGAGTGTGGTTTTAAAATTGGAGGAAGAAACATCAATAACCTGCACTATGCTGGTGACACTACTCTGATGGCTGGAAATGCAAAGGATCTGCAAGCTCTAGTAATGAAAGTCAAGGAGCACAGTGAAAAAATGGGACTAAAATTAAATATACTGTAAAGAAGACCAAACTAATGACAGGTATGGCACCTAGTGTTTGAATTGACAACAAAGATATTGGTGGATAATTTTTGCTTTTTATGATCAACCATCAACAGTAAAGGAACCAGCAGTCAAGAAATACGCCGCAGACTAGCACTCGGTAGAGCAGCCATGAAGGCCTTGGAAAAGATACTCAGATGCTGTGATGCATCTATACCTACCAAGATCAAAATCGTGCAAGCCATGGTACTCCCTGTGACACTTGATGGAAGTGAAAGTTGGACTTTGAAGAAGCAGGATAGGAAGAGTATTGACGCCTTTGAACTTTGGTGTTGGAGAAGACTCCTCGTGGACAGCCAAGAAAACAAAGCAATGGATCATCAAACAAATCAACCCAGAGTTCTCACTCGAGGCACAAATGAGCAGTTATCCTACTTCGGACACCTTATGCCAAGACCCAGCTCTCTGGAAAAGGCCCTGATGCTGGGAAAGGCGGAAGGAAAGAGAAGAAGAAGACGACCATCAGCAATGGGGATGGACTCGGTTACAGTAGCAATGGATGCACCTTGGAAAACCCGAAGCACTAGGTTGGGGACAGGTCCTCCTGGAGAAAATCTATCTATGTGGTCTCTAAAAGTTGACATTGACTTGATGGCACATAATCAATCAGTATAAATAAGGCAGATTTTCTGCACCATCCCTTATATTTGTTTTTAGCAATTAATCTATTGGTTGCCAGAGAGGAAGTTCATTGATCTAACTCCCTTATTGCAAAGAGATCCCCTCTGAAAGGTTAAAGATGAAAGAAGGGGCTTTCCAAATTAGAAGAATTGTGAGCAAAGCAAGGAAACTAATTGGCTGTGCATTGCAAAACCCAATAAATCCACTGGAAAGGAACAGCATGGCCAACCAGTAGGGAGTTAAAGAGGCAAACATTATGCATTAGGGACACGTTTGTGTGTTTTAGTAGACCCCAGAGATTCATTGTGTGATCAGGAGTTGCAAGATTGTAAGAATGAATACAAGAGGAGAATCAAAGAGTAAAGTGTGAGGAGAAATATAAGAAAGAATTGTAAGTATAGCCAAGTGTGCGTTTGGGGGAGGGGGGGGAGAAAAAAAATTGATGCAGGAAAGCAGCAAGTCAGGGGTGTCCATGGGGGTCAAAAAAGTCAAGATGGTGGCTACAACCATGCAATCAAAGCCCTGTCTCTCTTTATGTGTGCCGCAATGCACTTAAAAAAAGGGGAGGCTTTGATTGCATGGTTGTGGCCATCATGACTTTTTTGATCCCCCTGGATTCTTAGTGATTCCAAGGCCCTTCCTGGGTGTCCCCACTTTAAGACCTCACAGGCTGGAAGAGAAGCGGTGTGTGTGTGTGTGTGTGTGTGTGTGTGTGTGTGTTTGTGCCTGAACTAGCACCTCTGTGTCTGTGCATTAGGAACCAGCAAAGGAGATGGTTACCTTGTTGTGGTGCTGGAGCTTGAGCACCTCAATGATGCCATGAGCTAAACCAAGAAGGGACACCCAAGACGGGAAGGTCATGGCAGAGAGGTCAGACTAAATACGATCCCTGGGGAAGGTAACGGCAACCCACCCCAGTATTCTTGCCATGAAAGAATACTGTGGGGCGCGGTGGCTCAGCGGGTTAAACCGCTGAGCCGTTAGACTGCCGACCATAAGGTTGGCAGTTCGAAACCGCGTGACGAGGTGAGCTCTCATCACTAGCCCTAGCTCTCTGCCAACCCAGCGATTCGAAAGCTAATATAGCAAGTAGATAAATGGGTACCACTCACGTGGGGCAATTTGCGGGCGTCCAGCGGAGGGTCGTCCTCGATCCAAGAAAGACCTGGAAGAGCGGTGATGACGGCGGAGGACGACGGAGGACGACGGATCCGGAAATACCAGCTCCTGGACGTCAGCAGCCGGCGCGGAGCGAGGCATCTGGGACTTGCAGTCCAATGCCTGCAGCGGAAGAGCCGGTTCCCTTCCTCTCTCCCTGTCGCGCGGTAATAAATTGTAAAAATGTAAAATGATGATGTATGATTGGATGTATAATTGGATTTGATATATATAATGTTGTAAGCCGCCTAGAGTCCCCCAGTAGGGAGGGGATAGGCGGGGTATAAATAAGATAAATAAATAAATAAAACTAAATGGATCAGTACAACCAGAGATATGTCAGTATACCATCGGAAGATGGGACTCCCAGGTCGGAAGATGGTCAAAATGCTACTGGGGAGGAACAGAGGATACGTTCAACTAGCCCCAGATGTGATGACGCAGCTAGCTCAAAGCCGAAAGGACGGCTAGCGGCCGACGGTGCTGGTGGTGAACGACGAATCCGATGTTCTAAAGATCAACACACCATAGGATCCTGGAATGTAAGATCTACTGTATGAGCCAGGGCAAATTGGATGTGGTTATTGGAGAGATGTCAAGATTAAATATAGACATTTTGGGTGTCAGTGAACTGAAATGGACTGGAATGGGCCACTTCACATCAGATGACCACCAGATCTACTACTGTGGACAAGAGGACCACAGAAGAAATGGAGTAGCCTTCATAATTAATAATAAAGTGGCTAAAGCAGTGCTTGGATACAATCCAAAAAATGATAGAATGATCTCAATTCGAATTCAGGGTAAGCCATTTAACATCACAGTGATCCAAATATACACTCCAACCACAGATGCTGAAGAAGCAGATCAGTTCTATGAGGATCTGCAGCACCTACTGGATAATACGCCAAAAAGATATATTTTCATTACAGGAGACTGGAATGCTAAGGTGGGTAGTCAAAAGACACCTGGAATTACAGGTAACCATGGTCTAGGAGAACAAAATGAAGCGGGACATAGGTTGATAGAATTTTGCCAAGACAATTCACTGTGCGTAACAAACACTCTCTTCCAACAACCTAAAAGACGATTTTATACGTGGACTTCACCAGATGGTCGACACCGAAATCAGATTGACTACATCCTTTGCAGCCAAAGGTGGCGGACATCTATACAGTCGGTAAAAACAAGACCTGGAGCTGACTGTAGTTCAGATCACGAACTTCTTATTGCACAATTTAGAATCAGATTAAAGAGAATAGGGAAGACCCACAGATCAGTTAGATATGAGCTCACTAACATTCCTAATGAATATGCAGTGGAAGTGAAGAATAAATTTAAGGGACTAGATTTAGTAGATAGAGTCCCCGAAGAACTATGGACAGAAGTTTGCAACATTGTTCAGGAGGCGGCAACAAAAAACGTCCCAAAGAAAAAGAAAACCAAGAAGGCAAGATGGCTGTCTGCTGAGACACTGGAAGTAGCCCAAGAAAGAAGGAAAGCAAAAGGCAACAGTGATAGGGGGAGATATCCCAATTAAATGCAAAATTCCAGAGGTTAGCCAGAAGAGATAAGGAATTCTTTTTAAACAAGCAATGCACAGAATTGGAAGAAGATAATAGAATAGGAAGGACAAGAGACCTTTTCCAGAAAATTAGAAACATCGGAGGTAAATTCCAGGCAAAAATGGGTATGATCAAAAACAAGGATGGCAAGGACTTAACAGAAGCAGAAGAGTTCAAGAAAAGGTGGCAAGAATATATACTGTATAATATAAGATCTGTATAGGAAGGATAATAATATCGGGGATAGATTTGACGGTGTGGTCAGTGAGTTAGAGCCAGACATCCTGAAGAGTGAGGTTGAATGGGCCTTAAGAAGCATTGCTAATAACAAGGCAGCAGGAGACAACGGTATCCCAGCTGAACTGTTTAAAATCTTGCAAGTTGATGCTGTCAAGGTGATGCATGCCACATGCCAGCAAATTTGGAAAACACAAGAATGGCCATCAGATTGGAAAAAATCAACTTATATCCCCATACCAAAAAAGGGAAACACTAAAGAATGTTCAAACTTTCAAACAGTGCACTTATTTCACATACCAGTAAGATAATGTTAAAGATCTTGCAAGATAGACTCCAGCAATTCATGGAGCAAGAATTGCCAGATGTACAAGCTGGGTTTAGAAAAGGCAGAGGAACTAGAGACCAAATTGCCAATATCTGCTGGATAATGGAGGAAGCCAGGGAGTTTCAGAAAAACATCTATTTCTGTTTTATTGACTATTCTAAAGCCTTTGACTGTGTGGATCATAACAATTTATTTATTTATTTTATTTATTTATTATTTGGATTTATCCCCGCCCATCTCTACCATGGTAGACTCTTTATTATGGCAAATTCTTGGTGGTATGGGGATACCAAGTCATCTTGTCTGCCTCCTGAGGAATCTGTATAATGATCAAGTAGCAACGGTAAGAACAGACCATGGAACAACGGACTGGTTTAAGATTGGGAAAGGAGTACAGCAGGGTTGTATACTCTCACCCTACCTATTCAACCTGTACGCAGAACACATCATGCGATACGCTGGGCTTGATGAATCCAAGGCTGGAGTTAAAATCGCTGGAAGAAACATTAACAATCTCAGATATGTAGATGATACCACTTTGATGGCTGAAAGCGAGGAGGAGCTGAGGAGCCTTATGACGAAGGTGAAAGAAGAAAGTGCAAAAGCTGGGTTGCAGTTAAACCTAAAAAAACCCCCAAAATTATGGCAACCAGCTTGATTGATGACTGGCAAATAGAGGGAGAAAAAGTGGAGGCAGTGACAGACTTTGTATTTCTAGGTGCAAAGATTACTGCAGACGCTGACTGCAGCCAGGAAATCAGAAGATGTCTACTTCTTGGGAGGAGAGCAATGGCAAATCTTGATAAAATAGTTAAGAGTAGAGACATCCCACTGACAACAAAGGTCCACATAGTCAAAGCAATGGTATTCCCCGTAGTAACCTATGGCTGCGAGAGCTGGACCATAAGGAAGGCTGAGTGAAGGAAGATAGATGCTTTTGAACTGTGGTGTTGGAGGAAAATTCTGAGAGTGCCTTGGACTGCAAGAACATCAAACCAGTCCATAATCCAGGAAATAAAGCCAGACTGCTCACTTGAGGGAATGATATTAAAGGCAAAACTGAAGTACTTTGGCCACATAATGAGAAGTCAGGATACCCTGGAGAAGATGCTGATGCTGGGGAAAGTGGATGGCAAATAGAAGAGAGGCCGACCAAGGGCAAGATGGATGGATGATATTCTGGAGGTGACGGACTCAACCGTGGGGGAGCTGGGGATGGCAACGACTGACAGGATGCTCTGGTGTGGGCTGGTCCATGAAGTCATGAAGAGTTGGAAGCGACTGAACGAATAAACAACAACAACCCTTCAGAGCATGCACCAAGGTTATCCCAAATGCATGGGTGCAGAAAAGAGCCAAGGATGCTCATCAGATATCCTGGGAGCGGTTCCCTAACCCTTTAACACCCTCCTTCCTTTTCCTTTTCTTCCATCTCCCCTCTCTCTGTCCTTTCCCTTTCCCTCCCTCGTTCTGCTTGAGGGTGGCTGTCGGCTCCTTCCCTGCTGCTCTCAGGCCCTTCTCTGGAGCTCCAGTTGGCTCCTATTCCCAAGAGCCACTTTTCCTGGGCACTCCCTTTTCGCCTGGGATAGCTCAATCTCATACCAGTGGAGCAACCGTGACCCAGCGCTGCCCCCAGAGGTAATTTATTTCTCTGCCTTGTCATCCAGAAACACTTTTATCAAGAAAGGAGCCTCTCTCGCTCTCTCTTTCTTATAAAGGTGCCCCCGGGACGCTCGTTCCCAATCCTTCGCGTGTGGATATATCTCTGGGTAAACATAATGATGTTAGATCTTTTCAATCTGTCCCTTCCTTGGCTGTAACAAGACACCGTAATGGCCCGCTTCTCTGTATTTGTCTTTCTGCTCTGGCTGCAGGCTTCATTAACGCTTTGCTCCCTCCCGAGTTGAAGGTCCGGATTGACCCTCTTTCTCCGGGCTTCTCCCATTAGGCGCTGTGCTGTTCTTAAACTATGCTAATTACTTAACATCCCTGTGCTGGCCTTCAGGCTGCTAACTATTTTAAGAATGCTGCCAGCCTGAACTGTTAACTGTGTCAGATGTCTGTATTAGCAGGCAGATTTGTAAGTGTTGCTTATTAATCATACTTTCATTTCTGGACTGCCGAAATTGGCCAGCGCGGTAGAGGAGAGGTGAACCCAGGTCCCGGGGGTAAACTTGGAACCAGACTCCTCAACCGTTCCAGCTGGCCTGAAGGACCGAATGGCTCATTCTGAATAAGTGACGTTTACACTGCTTGAGCGTGGCCATTTTCTGAAAAAGGTTGCTCTTTAATAAAAGAGTCAGCATTCAGGGGAAGCCAAATTCTTCAGCAGGCACCGACACAGTGAGGGTTCTGCAGGCACAAACTCACGTGTTGTCAACCACACGTATTTACAGATGGGGGAAGCACTGAGGAAGGAAGGGTGGAAGGAAGGGAGTACAAAAGATCACACAGACAGTAGCGCAGGGATAAAATACTGCTCAGGCCATCACAGGGATACATTACAGTACCACTCTGGTGGAGCATTAATGCCAAGCTTGAGATCTGTGAAAGCAACACTGCAGAAACACTGCTCACATCAGAATGCATTTTGCAATAGTTTTCAACATTCCCTGGTAGTTTGAGCACGTCAGGACTTGGCCAGAGGTCACTAAATCAAGTCAAATTTCTCCCAGGTTCGTTTGGTTTGCAAGCTACAGCAGCTGCTACTGATCAGGAATTGCACTGCACCCATCCCGTTTGTTAAGCCTGGCTAGGGCTTTGCGGAAATGCTGCAGAAGAGGTTTCTGGTTTTCAGCCTTATTTTCAGCATGTTTGAGAATGTTTTTTTCATTGTTCGGGGGGGGGGGGGTTGAGGTTGCTTTATTGTTGGAAATGAGCACTATAAATGTTCATTTATTTATTATTTCAATTGATATGGCCACTCATCTCAAATTCATGACTCTGGGCAACTAACAATGTTAAAAGAAAATTTAAAAGAAGACACCCCCCCCAAAAAAAAAACAACAGATATGAAAGCAGCAGCTAGGGTAAAAAGACTCACCAATCAGAAGCTAATATAACCAATGCATGGGCTCAGCCCCAGCTCCTGACCCCCACGCCTGGCGACAGAAGCCAGTCTTTAAGGCCTTACAAAAGGGTTGGGGCCAGTTGAAAATTGGGGGGAATGACGTTCCAAAGGGGGGTGCCATGGCAAAAAAGCTTCTCTTCCTGGGCCCTGCTGGGTGGCATTCCTTACCAGATGCATTGCAATGCAGGTAGTCCTCACTTACCGACTGCTATTGGGACTGGCAACTCATCGTTAAGCAATATGGTTGTAAAGTAAAACATTATGTGACCGCGCCTGACTCACCATGTCAGTTCCGCTGTGGTCGTTAAGCGAATCACCCGCGGTTGTTAAGCGCGACGTCAGGTGACCGCGACTCACAACTTCCTGCCAGCTTTCCCATTGACTTTGCTTGTTGGAAGCTGGCTGTGAAGGTTGCAAATGCAGTTTTCTTGGCAAGGTTTTTGGAAGTGGTTTGCCCTTGCCTCCTTTCCAGGGCTGAGAGAGAAGGAGTGGCCCAGGATCACCCAGCTGGCTTTGTGCCTTAGGCAGGATCCGGTCTGCCGGTTCCTAGCCTGGTTTCTTACCCACTACGCCAGACTGGCTCTGTGTTCAGTGCGATGGGCTGATCCTCTCCCTCCAGTTTGCAACCTTGATTTCAAGGGTACCTGCTGCAACGTGCACCTGGAAGGCTCCCCCTGCCTACTCATCCCCAGCCCTCACCTGGAGGGTCCCTGGCTGGAGAGGCTTGCAGGGCCGGGGACCCATTGCTCGGCCCCAATTGTTTTCCAGGAGCTTCACTCTGGCCCCTGAGCTTGTTTTCCAGCCACAAGAAGAGCGTAGTTACTGACCCCTCTTGCAACCCCCCTCCAGATTTATTGAAGCAAGAGGCAAATATCGACCGCGCACCTCTCCGCCCTCCTGGAGCAGGACTAGCAAATGGTTTTTTCCTCATTTGTGTTTGTTCACGATCAGTGGAAACTGATTTGGCTTCAGGCTTCCCTCCCTCTGACCTGCCCAGCATATCCAGAAAAAGAACCCAGTTTTAGGCATTCATAGATTTAGGAGTGCCAAAACCATTCGGGGATTTATTCAGAGACGTTTGTCAGGCACAGCAGGGCCTTTCTTATTAGCCTCATTACGTTGCTCATCTGCCCCACAGAGCAACGAAGTGTTTTCGTGGTTATTACTGTGGCTCTCCGTGGGGGCTCAGTCCCACTCAGGGGCAGCAGAAGTCAGAATATGGAGCACCCCCTCCATGCTCCTTCCCCCACAAACGGAAGTGGCATGTTTTTGTCCCTTTGTGGCTACATTTAATGCTATCATTGTTATTGTAAGCCCCTGATGAAGCGTGTCAATGGGACATGTGGCTGCGCCTGGAGGAGCTCCTTTGGGCTCTGAAGCTAAGCAGGGGCTAGTCTGGTTAAAACCAGGATGGGAGGCTGCCAAGGAATTTGGGAGTTAAATGCTAGATGGGGAAAACATTCTGGAAAAAGGAAATGGCAAACCATTCCATGCCCAGACCTGGCTTATATATCCGTGACGTGCCTAGAACTGAGGCCGGGCTTCTGGGAGTCATTAGCCTTTTATCTTGAATACCTTTCCCCCCCTAAAAATAAAGGAGACAAATTCTGCTTTGTGCTTTTTCAAATATAATGTAGGCTGTATATACAGATGCATCCTGGGAGCTCATCCCATTGAATTTGGTGGCATTTCTGAGTAGAAGTTTGTAAAGTGGCAGTGGCACAATCCGTTTGCTTTTGCTGGGAGCAGCAGTGACGCCAAATCAGCCACGCAGCTCATTTGGATTCAGATTTGAGTTTGGGTTTCAAGGCCAAAAGCTCTTCTGAGCTCATGGGGTGCACCTGGCTCACCCACTGCAACTCCGGTCTCTCGGATTATATGCACACACTCTGCGGCTGAACGGCAGGGCATCACAGGGAGAGATGCTTTGGAATTGCCTGCTCAGCTGGTCTGGGGCTCCAAGGGATGCCCTGGCCCACCCCACATGCTGGGGCAGTGGTTGGGTTGCCACACGATGCTGAATCCAAGCCATCCAACTCCATTTCAGCCTAGACTGGTGGGTTGTGCCAACTGTCTCCATCATCCATCAGTTATCCACCTCTGGGTTGTTGGAATCTGGCAAATCAAGCATGCCTCATTAGCATATGGGTGATTGCTCTAGGAGGCAAACTCTGTGCTTCTAGAGGAAGCTGCCTCTCCCACTTCCTCTTCTCTCTCTCTGATTCTTCCACCATCGAGGAGGAAGCAGCATGTGGCTGCTCCTCTCCATCAAGAGGCCATGCCTAGGCCTCAAGTCCCTTTCTCCACGCAGCCTCTGGCAGCAAACAGGGCCAGAGGTATGCTTGGGCCAGTTCCTGTCTCTCAGCCCTAGGAAGGAGCCAATGGCAAACCAGGAGACTGAGAGTTCTAGTCCCCCCTTAGGCATGAAAGCCGGCTGGGTGACCTTGGGCCAGTCACTCTCTCTCAGCCCAACTCACCTCACAGGGTTGTTGTTGTGGGGAAAATAGGAGGAGGAAGGAGTAGGAGAATAGGAGGAAGGTATGTTCGCTGCCTTGAGTTATTTATAAAAATAATAAAGACAGGATAAAAAAATCTAAAGATATAAATTCTCACTACATGTATGGCCTAATGGCCATATATCTATGGCCTAATGGCCAATAGGTTTTCAAGGTGTAAAAACCAGTGCATTCAAGCACTGAATCTTCCAACAAAGTAGAGGCTAAATCAGATCCCTGTCTTGCAAGCAGGGAAGTTGGCTGGGGGTGGTGGTGAAGATTTTATAAAAGAAATCAAGATAAAAGAGGGTAGGGCTTCAATCACATGGCTGCAACCACCATCTTGACTTTTTTTATTTCTCCCTCCCCTGCAGATCCCCTGCTTGCAACCCTTGGCCTGGGATCTTGTGACCTCTTCAAGTAGCAGCTCATTTAGCTTTCCATTCCAAGCTGTTGCTCCTTCTTTGAGCTCATACGTACACTTTTGTGTTGATTTTCTAGATTCTGGTGGTTCTTACATGTCCTCCTTGATCTCTCCATCCAAGGACACTGACTCATGTATTCAACACACATTTCTCTTGAAGCTGCAACCTTAAGAAATGTTCTTACTGAAGGGTTGCTTCTCTGCAAGATCTTGGCAATGCTTCAGGTCAATACGTAGCAAAAAAAAAAAGAGCCTTTCATTTCCTGACTTATGTGCAGCAAGACCTATTTGGACCCTGTTGGGACACAGATTGAGTTTTCAGGCAGAGCCTCATAAATGTTAACACTGTAGAAAGCTACTTTAAAAATAGAAGGTAAGTCATTCTACTGGAAAGTATGGAGAAAGTATGGAATAGTTACTTTAAATCAATTACTTTGTCTTCTTCTTCTTCTTCTTCTTCTTCTTCTTCTTCTTCTTCTTCTTCTTCTTCTTCTTCTTCTTCTTCTCCTCCTCCTCCTCCTCCTCCTCCTCCTCCTCCTCCTCCTCCTCCTCCTCCTCCTCCTCCTCCTCCTCGCCAAGTAAGATTGTTTTCCAGGGATAAAATCTTAACAGTGGACAGATCCTGGCTGTAAAGGCCAATTATGGATCCACACAACCTCCTACAATGAGGGCATAGGTTTCCAGGTGGAAGACGGTCACGATGAGGGTTTGCTTGACGTGCCTTCCTCTTAGCTTGTTTCTCCCTTTTGCCCTGTACTCGTGCTTCTTCAAAGTCTATAGCGCCTTTAATAAAGGCTGACCTCCAATTGAAATGCCCATGAGTTAGGGCTTCCCAGTTCTCAATGCTGATATTAAATTTTTAAAAATTAGCTTTGAGAGTATCTTTGAATCTCTTTTGCTGTCCACCAATATTCCGTTTTCCATTCATAAGTTGGGAGTAAAGTAGCTGCTTTGGAAGACGATGGTCAGGCATTCGAACAACATGGCCAGTCCAGCGAAGTTGATGTTGGATGATCATTGTTTCAGCGCTTATTTTAAGGATTTTCAACAACTGCAGGTGGACTTCTCTTTGACTAATACACATCAGTGCAATATAATCAATTTAAGCATGTTTTGATTCCTCAGAACGGACCAGATGCCCTAGCTGCCTCAAGGAAGCCTGAGATACTATCATTTTTTATTGATTTTATTTGGAAATGAAAACGACTTTGAAATTACATCAGAAATTGGAAAATACCTTTAAAGTTTAAATATCAGTAATTTTCTGATATTTTATGATTTATGGAATAAAGAGTTGGAAGACCTGATAATGGAACATCACCGGATCCAAATTCTAAAAAAATGTTAAGTCTGTTCCTTTGGACTTGAAATTAAGCCATCTGTCCCCAAATAATGTATCAGAAAGGATGTAGATTTTCTCTGTTGGCGATGTAAAAAATCTGAGGGTACATTAACTCATGATTTGGCCACGTCTGGTTTTTTATACGTTTTTGGAAGAATATTGTAACCTTTATAAGTAAATGTATGGGTAAATGTTTTCAATTTAAAGGTATCGATGTTAACTTTGGATTATATTCCAAAATCTGACCCCTTTTGAGGAATATTGGTTACATATGGCATGGGGAATAACCAAGAGAATTATATTGAGATATTGGAAAAGTACTATTTCCCTGGATATCAAAGACTGGATTCAAGAAATATGTAATTTATCCATTTTTGAAAATACTATTTTTTTTGCTACTAATTAAAAATGATGCATTTCCTTTGTCATAGATTTCACAATATTTTGCAAGAGTAGACACTTTTATGCACAATTTGATTCATTGTTAAATGAATAAATGTGATATATTTAAATGATTTATATCAATTTAGCATGTTAATTCTTAGGGATTTCCCCCCCTCTTTGCCTATTTTATTTTTTTAAAAAATCCTTTTGTTGGTTTTGGTAACGCAGTGTCATAACTACTGCAATGTCTTTCCATTCAGCGAAGCCCAGAGCCATGGGACTTCCTTCTGGCCGCTGCCTCCCATGGCTGATTCACGTTCAGCTTGTCAGTGGACACAGCCACGTCCTTCTCTGGCGCAGGTCTTTCAAGCCACAAACCTCCATCTTGCGTGTGTGTGTCCCACACGTTTGTTTTCTCCCTGTGTTGCCGCTTCCCTGGCCAGAAGGCCGGGTCTTCTGGGTGCTTCCCCTTGGCTGGCTCTGCCCGAGCATCTGCTTTCTGGCCCAGGCTCTTCTCTGGCTCTTTGGTGATTCGACTTCTGTCTGTGTCTCTATTGAGGGTCACGGCTGCCTTCTGCTATGATGGCTGCACAACTCCTTTCCCTGTTAGGATAGCTGAATCCAATTCTCACTTTTCATTTGTGTTTGTCTTTTACCAGAGGATGTATTTTAGTGAAGATAGGACCAGGGGCATCCACAGGGGGGAATTAAATTAAAAAAAAAATCAAGATGGCACTCATGGCTGCATGATGAAGGCTGCTCAATCAGTGTCCTGTAAGACATGTAAAAAGGGGGCGTGGCTTCCCCTTGCCCAGTCAGGGCTGCCATCTGGACTTTTTGGACCCCATTCCCCGTGGACACTTCTAAGCAGGGATCCAGAGTGCAGCCTACTTCATAACCCATAAACACCCCTGCAACTGAACCTGCCTCTCTTCGGATATGCAGGCATTCGCTTTGGATCCAGATTTCTTGGGTTTGGCTCGGTCCCGTTCCAGCCCTTGTGCTGGAACCTTGCCGGATGAGCTGCAGACCTTGTGCTGTTCAGACACACGGAGGGGGGGAGCACGGGAAGCCTTTGGCTCCGACCAGCTGTCTGCATGGACTCTTGAAATTGCCCAGGCCTGCAATAAATATCCGGTAGGGCTCTCCAAGGCCTTACCTTCCGATAATGAGACAGCTGCCTCCTCAGATGAATGAAGAGGATCCCCGAGTCCAGATCCATTCAGAAAGCCCTCCTCTTCCAACGCCATTCTGAGACTGCTGAGAACTGTAGCTTAATTCTGTTTTCTATCTCTTGCTTTCTCTCCACTGCAAGCATTACTCGAAAGCCGTTGCTAATATCTTTGTTCTGTGCGAGGATAAGATTTCTCAGAGGCTTCCCATGAGGAGGATGCCTGACAAGCAGTTCTAATTGCTTGAAGGCTCAGCAGGTGGCATTTCTGGTTAGCCCTGGGAGGGGAGAGCACCGAGGAACCCCAAAACTGTAGACAAGGCTGGGAAGTCAAAAGAATGCCAGGCAAGTAAAGCACTTTCACACAATTGCCATGAAACTCAGTGGAGGCTTTACATGATGATCATCAAGAAAGAAAGAATTAGGCTGAGAACGGGGTGATGGATCAGGCCTGAGCTGTGGCATTCCCATTCTCCTCCACCTCAGCTTCCAGCATGTCTTTGGTGCAGATTGAGAGCCCCTGAATCAGGCTCAGAAGGATCACTGGAAACAGGATGCTGCAGCCATGTGCTGCCCCGGCTCTCTGGCTTGGAAAAGCACCTCTGCTTTCAGGGAGGCTGAATTCGAAAGAGAAGGTGGAGAAGAAGGCAATGCTCTCACTGCGATTGTTTCAGCCGAAACGCCACCCAGAAAAAGACACGGCACGTTGGAGGTGGCTTTATGTTCTCGCCAGGTTCTAGGCGGCCTGCAGGTATTAAGGGTTAAAAAGAAGATGCTAAATCAAAAGTTAAATTATGGCTAAAATACAAAAATACCAAATACAATTGCGCAAGACTGATGTGTGTACTAACCCAGGTACCATGGACCCTTTTGAAACTTATGGGCCCCTTCTCAGAAAAAATGTATTTAAATGCATGAAATAAAAATGTATAGATAGGGATTGTATTAGAAAGGAAAGCAATTATGCTCAAATACAGTTATCAGAATATTTAAAAACAACAAAGATGTAATATATATGCTTTATTATTCCATTAAATCAATAACAGGATAATGATCACTTTTAGGGAACAATAATTTTAGATAGTGAATTTTATTGAAGTTAACCAACATTTGATTATGATACTCCCTGAATCTCAGGTGAAGACTGTTTCTAGTTTTGTCTCTTGAGATTCTTTCAGCTCTGGAAATATCGGAGACCAAGGCTGGCTGGATGCAAAGCATGTGCCCCGTGACTGTGCTGTTTGACTAACTGAAGATAAAATGTTTTATGGCTGTTGTGGGTCTTCCGGGCTGTGTGGCCGTTTCTGGAAGTTGTGGTTCCTAAGGTTTCGTCAACATGCTAATCACGCTCATCAGCCACTCGTTAACATTTCAACACAACAAAAAACCCCACCTAATCTCCTATAACTTAGCTCTATAAATAGAAAACAAACAAAACATTGCCACTCTACCTGGGCACAGAGATTTCGCTTCTGTCTGTGCTCCTGTCCTCTGAAGATGCTGGCCACAGATGCTGGCGAAACGTTAGGAACCACACACTCCAGAACACGGCCACACAGCCCGGAAGACCCACAACAGCCATCGAACTCTGGCCGTGAAAGCCTTCGACAATACATAAAATGTTTAGTTTCACACAGCACAGGATGTCCTGTTCCAGCTGGGCAACCCAACCCTGGTCTTTGGGGATGGGGCCCCATGCTGGAAAATGTTGAGAACCATCAGGAGAGCTTGTAGAAGATGAATGCAGCTCCATGGGAGGTTGAGATGTAGAAGAGTTATTTATTATTTATTATTTATTTTTATTTTTCAGATTTATTCCCCGCCCATCTCCCATGCAAGGGACTCTGGGCAGGTTACAACCAATACAATTTAAAAACTATACAAAAATATCTAAAAAACACAACAAAAAATAAATACAATAAAATCCAAGATGGATTAAAACCCGCAGATAGATCACGGAGCTACGGGGCGAGCCAACCCCAGGAGGCACTACCAGCTCCGTTGTCCCAGGCCAGGTGGCAGAGCCAGGTCTTAAGGGCCTTCCGAAAGGCCAGGAGGGAGGGGGCCAGTCTCCCTCAGAGTTGCTCTGAAGATTCCTGGCCATCCCAGGAATGCTTTGCCAAAGGATGTCTGTGGTCATATACGTGTATGCATGTTGTGTTTCTTCAGATGAAATAACTGAGACAGTTCAGAAATCAGAAATTGTCCACTCCTTCCTCTTACTAGAGGAAACTTTTCCAGGAGTTTGCAGAATCAAACACATTCACATATATTCTCCTAATTGTGGTCAGCTTTAGATCTATGATTCTTCACAACAAAGATCCGCATAGTCAAAGCAATGGTATTCCCCGTAGTAACTTATGGCTGCGAGAGCTGGACCATAAGGAAGGCTGAGTGAAGGAAGATAGATGCTTTTGAACTGTGGTGTTGGAGGAAAATTCTGAGAGTGCCTTGGACTGCAAGAAGATCAAACCAGGAAATAAAGCCAGACTGCTCACTTGAGGGAATGATATTAAAGGCAAAACTGAAGTACTTTGGCTACATAATGAGAAGACAGGATACCCTGGAGAAGATGCTGATGCTGGGGAAAGTGGAAGGCAAAAGGAAGAGGGGCCGACCAAGGGCAAGATGGACGGATGATATTCTGGAGGGGACGGACTCGACTGTGGGGGAGCTGGGGATGGCGACGGCCGACAGGAAGCTCTGGCGTGGGCTGGTCCATGAAGTCACGAAGAGTCGGAAGCGACTGAACAAATCAACAACAAATGATTCTTCACACCCCTGGACTTGCCTGCTCAGTGAGCTACTGTATATATGCATGTAGGGAAGTAAGGATGTGTGTATGTGGAGACTCTCTCTCTCTCTCTCTCTCTCTCTCTCTCTCTCTCTCTCTCTCTCTCTCTCTTACTTTTGGGGATCGGGATCACATCTAGATTGGGACCTCCAGCCTCTAGTCAGATAGAGTGTGTGGTTCCCACCACCCAAAATGTCTTCCTAATTACTTGGACAATAATACAGAGTCAGAAGGAACTATCTGAGGAGCTCTCCCAAACTCCTTTTTGGAGAGGGGGGGGGGCTTTGTCAGTTGGAAGAAATGTGCTCTGTGCTCCAGATAGGGCTTCCATTTAATCAGGCTAGTCAAGAGGAAAAGTGAAAGGGGGTGGGGGTGGGGGTAGCATATATTTACCAGTTGAACTAGTAGCAGGATATTAATATTCATAGACCAGATTGTTGCTTCAAAAATGATGATCATTTGCATCCGATTAAGTGGAACATGCAGATACATTTGTTAGTCTCCTTTCAAGGTAACACCAAGCAGGCGCAGGTCATATTAACTGTTCCAGGGATAGTTTAAAAAAATCAGGTCATAATTAAGTCATAATATGCAACAATGGCTTTAGAGAACAAATAGAAATAAGAGAGTGCAAACTGAGAGCAAGAAGTTGTTATTCTTTGGGTTTTGCTGTTAAGCTTGGGCAATATTTTCGATAAAGGGGCAGGCAGGGGTCTTTTTGCAGTCTGAGCCCTAAACTGCAGTAAACAGGTGACTGTTTGAAATCTGATTGGGGCTGATAGTTCCTTAGGGCTGATGGAGTTTTGAAGGTTAATAAAAGAACTCCAAGCAGCTAACAACAATCTTGCAGAGTAGAAGCGTGAACCAGCAGGGACTTGCACTTTAAGCTTAATTATGTTCAGAAATAAATTCAGTCTTCACACATTAGTTAGATGAATTAAAATAGAGATGTTGTTGTTGTTCAGTCGTTCAGTCGTGTCCGACTCTTCGTGACCTCATGGACCATAACACGCCAGGCCTTCCTGTCCTCCACTGTCACCCGGAGTTTACTCAAATTCATATTCGTTACATCGGTGATGCTATCTAACCATCTCATCCTCTGCCGTCCCCTTCTCCTTTTGCCTTCAGTCTTTCCCAGCATCAGGGTCTTTTCCAGTGAGTCCTCTCTTCGCATTCGGTGGCCAAAGTATTTGAGCTTCAGCTTCAGCATCTGTCCTTCCAATGAGCAGTCAGGGTTGATTTCCTTTAGGATTGACTGGTTTGACCTCCTTGCAGTCCAAGGGACTCTCAAGAGTCTTCTCCAGCACCACAGCTCGAAAGCATCAATTCTTCGGCGCTCAGCCTTCCTTATGGTCCAACTCTCACAGCCATACATTGCTACTGGAAAAACCATAGCTTTAACTATACGGACCTTTGTCGGCAAGGTGATGTCTCTGCTTTTTAATATGCTGTCTAGGTTTGCCATAGCTTTCCTCCCAAGGAGCAAGCGTCTTTTAATTTCATGGCTGCAGTCACCGTCTGCGGTGATCTTGGAGCCCAAGAAAATAAAATCTGTCACTGCTTCCATTTCTTCCCCTTCTATTTGCCAGGAAGTGATGGGACCAGATGCCATGATCTGAGTTTTTTTAATGTTGAGTTTCAAGCCAGCTTTTGCACTCTCCTCTTTCACCCTCATCAAGAGGCTCTTCAGTTCCTCTTCACTTTCTGCCATTAGGGTGGTATTGAAGCAGGTAGGCCCAAAAGTCTCCTTTTGATATTAGAAGCTTAATTAACATTTCTCTGTTGCAAACATAAGACAGAGATAGAAGTCTTGCTCAATGTTCTTGCACGGATACTAACCCTTGTAACACAAAGGTGCAGACATTGTAAGTTCCCTATACTTCCCTAAACTCACAGATGGTTTACGATAAGTTCCCCTTTTGTTATCCTGTTTTGATGTGCTAATTATAGACTGCTGCGCTTGTGACACGTAAGATGATTCTATGTCTGGAACAATCTGTCTGAAACAAGCTGAGCTTGTGACACGTAAGATCTTGTCATATCCTGATTGTCTGGATTACAAACCCTATAAAAGATAAGCCCCGGGTGTGACCCGGTGTTCAGAATTTGCCAAGTTATTACTCTGAACCTTGCTAGCAATAAACCTGTGTTCTCTAACTTCGCTTGGTCTCGTGTCCTGTCATTGGGAAGGTGAGTTTTTCCCGCTACATTTCTGGCACCCCAGATGGGACACGACAGGGCCCTGAGGCCCCTCTGGAGGGTCACCACGCTCACAGGGATTCGGTAAGTCAAGGGGAATTTCCCAGGCGCCATCGGACACTTTTTGTTCCGAGGGACTTCCCAGTGACACCAGCTCCCTGTGGCATCGGCTGACGCCTTCAAGAACCACTTGCGAGGAACTGAGACCAGGCAGAACCCCAGCGCTGGAAGATGAGGAAACAAGCCCTGCAGGCGAGTATTGGGGAAGGGAGCTCCAGAGGAGTACGGCTCGAGAAGACGGGAGGGGTTGATCACCCCCGGGGCGAACAGGGGCCGGGGTTGGCCGGCTGTGGTTCCTCGAAAAAATCCCTATTGAGTCGGGGATGTACCGGTGAGACCGAGGTGTAAAAAAGGAAAAAAGAGAGAGTTTGTCTTTTTCCCTCCCCCTTGCCCAAATCTCCCCTGTCATGTTTCAATAAAAGCCTCTGTTTTGTACAGTTTGAATGCTGGTTTCCTGTGTGTGTGCGTAACTATCTAGGCTCTGCCTTCTGCCCTTGTGGGGGAAGAGGAGGGGGGTGGAAAAAAGCCCACTAGAGCTCTGCCTCTAATGAGCAAAACTAGAATAGAGCCTCTTGATGAGGGTGAAAGAGGAGAGTGCAAAAGCTGGCTTGAAACTCAACATTAAAAAAACTCAGATCATGGCATCTGGTCCCATCACTTCCTGGCAAATAGAAGGGGAAGAAATGGAAGCAGTGACAGATTTTATTTTCTTGGGCTCCAAGATCACCGCAGACGGTGACTGCAGCCATGAAATTAAAAGACGCTTGCTCCTTGGGAGGAAAGCTATGGCAAACCTAGACAGCATATTAAAAAGCAGAGACATCACCTTGCCGACAAAGGTCCGTATAGTTAAAGCTATGGTTTTTCCAGTAGCAATGTATGGCTGTGAGAGTTGGACCATAAGGAAGGCTGAGCGCCGAAGAATTGATGCTTTCGAGCTGTGGTGCTGGAGAAGACTCTTGAGAGTCCCTTGGACTGCAAGGAGGTCAAATCAGTCAATCCTAAAAGAAATCAACCCTGACTGCTCATTGGAAGGACAGATACTGAAGCTGAAGCTCAAATACTTTGGCCACCTAATGTGAAGAGAGGACTCACTGGAAAAGACCCTGATGCTGGGAAAGACTGAAGGCAAAAGGAGAAGGGGACGGCAGAGGATGAGATGGTTAGATAGCATCACCGATGTAACGAATATGAATTTGAGTAAACTCCGGGTGACAGTGGAGGACAGGAAGGCCTGGCGTGCTATGGTCCATGAGGTCATGAAGAGTCGGACACGACTAAACGACTGAACAACAACAACAACAAAAGCTTTCTCATGCTTAAAATTTTTCTCTTTGGAAAAAACTTTCTTGTCTTTATTTCTGCAGAATCTCTTGTTCTATTATAGACAATGGCCTTTTTGGGTTTTTGATGAGTCACTAATTGCTCTAGCTCATGTTTACCCTTCATTGCTAGGTAACCGGGGGCATGCGGCGGCGCGGGGGCGTGCGGCGGCGCAGGGGCGTGCGGCGGCACGGGGGGCGTGCGGCGGCACGGGGGGCGTGCGGCGGCGCGGGGGGGTGTGGTGGCGCAGGGGGCATGCGGCGGCGCGGGTGTCCATGGCAGCCGCCGTGCACGCGCCCGCCGCCGCTTCCAGGTGGTGTGGCGACACACCACGCTGTGTGTGGCGACACACTTTTGTGTCGCGACACACAGTTTGGAAAGCTCTGGTTTAGAGAGAGGAAAAAAAATTCTGAACTTAGCTTTTTAAATGTGCAAGTGGCTTCCCTTTTTGTGGCTGTGAGGACAAAAAAAAAACTTTTCAAGAGATCAGTACTGCACTGGTTTGTACTGGTTTGTACTGGTCTTGTACTGGTCTTGTACTGGGCCCATAACCCTTGATAGAGTTTTGAAGGTTAATAAAAGAACTCCAAGCAGCTAAGCTTGAATCATGTCAACTGGATTTCTATTTTCTCAGTGGAAACGTTTCGCTCCTTATCAGCTTCTTCAGTCTGAGCAAAGTTGGTAAGGGAATCCTAAATATGTTTCTAGGTAGCTGTGTGACCTTACACCTGGGGCTAGGTCATGGTTATATTGAGATGTTATTTTAAGTCCTTTTATCATCTAAAGGAGGATCGTTAAGATCACCATGCTGCTGTTGAGCTTGTGAAATGGTCTTAATCTTCCTAGGCACAGAAGACAAAGCAGGGAGGAAGATGGGGGAAAGATTGTGCCTGAGGCCCCCACCTCTATTCAAGGAAGGATTTTCCAAGTTGGCATAAATGGATTCCTTGGAACTTGGAAAATCCTTCCTTGAATAGAGGTGGGGGCCTCAGGCACAATCTTTCCCCCATCTTCCTCCCTGCTTTGTCTTCTGTGCCTAGGAAGTATGTCGATGAAGGTTCTCAGTCATCCAGGTGGAACAGTCTGTGGCTTGAATCATGTCAACTGGATTTCTATTAGAAATCCAGTTGACATGATTCAAGCCACAGACAAGTGCCTAGGAAGATTAAGACCATTTCACAAGCTCAACAGCAGCATGGTGATCTTAACGATCCTCCTTTAGATGATAAAAGGACTTAAAATAACATCTCAATATAACCATGACCTAGCCCCAGGTGTAAGGTCACACAGCTACCTAGAAACGTATTTAGGATTCCCTTACCAACTTTGCTCAGACTGAAGAAGCTCCTTGGATAAGGAGCGAAACGTTTCCACTGAGAAAATAGAAATCCAGTTGACATGATTCAAGCTACAGACAATTCCACCTGGATGACTGAGAACCTTCATAGTCATCCAAGCAGCTAACAACGATCTTGCAGAGTAGAAGCGTGAACCAGCAGGGACTTGCACTTTAAGCTTAATTACGTACAGAAATAGCTTACATTTATTCAGTAGATCTGGATACAAGTAGATTCATAGTAGATCTGTGTGCAAATGAGTTGAAGTGGACGAGAGCTGCATTGTGCAGCCCTCCTGCTTGCAGGTGTGCCCAAAGCGTAATGGAGGTTGTTAATCCCCCAAACTCAAGAAGAAGGAGGAAGTGGAAATCAGGTGACCCATGTGACATCCCACAAGCACAATAGAGATGCATTTACTAGAAAGGACCCCACTTATGCTTATGAGACAATGCTGAGTTGACCCCTGATGATCCCAACAAGGGCAATGAGCAAGCTCTAGGGTGTGTGTGTGTGTGTGTGTGTGTGTGTGACAAATCTGTCAGTTTCTGATAATCTCAGTTTCTCAAGTATGTCAGTACTGCAGTAATATTTATGGGCATCACGGCGCACACTTCTCTGAGTATGTGCTTGGGCTAATTAACACTGGTTTTTTTTGCAAACAATTTCCCCTTACCATGCAATTTGTATGTCAGGTTTATAAATATACACATTCTGGCAAATACTTTTCTCATTGGCAAACTGCAGTGCAAAATTTGGAGGGCTGAGAATTGCAACTGGTGGCTTCACGTATTGATGCCAAAATATAACATTAGCTAAATACACATTAACCCCCATTCATAGTGTGTTGTTTGATATATTGCAACCACAAGAAATGTGTACAATATTACATACACACATGTATGTAATTGTGTAATTTTATTACTCTACTTTTCAGCTCAGATTAAAGCCAGAAAAGCAGGGTGTGCCAGAGATATGAGCAATCAGCCCTTTTTTGGTCTCCCAATGACATTGGGCCTCACTTATGGAAAGGCAGCTTCTCGTTTAACATTAGAACTAAGAGTCACCGTGTGTGAGTTGGACGGCCTTATAAATCTGTTTAATAAGCAAATAAATAAACTAATTTCCAAATGGTGGTCTGTTGGGCAATGCAATCAGTGATTGAAGAAGCCAAAGACCTCCCAATTGTTGGATACTTTCCAACCCTAATTCTAGGCTCTCTCTCTCTCTCTCTGTGTGTGTGTGTGTGTGTGAAAGAAGGAGAAGGAGAAGGAAGCGGGGAACCCACTGCTGCTGTAATTGCTGCCAACTTGCTGCTGATCAAATGAGGGGAGAGCAAGGATCACTCCCCATGGCTTAATTAACGCCATTCCCAGGGCACCTCCAGTGCCACCCTCCTGCTGCTTCTGGCAGGTGGATGTTGGCAAGCGCTCGGGGAGGGCTGAGCTGCAGGAAGCCAGGCCCAGATTGTGTTCTGGTTAGAATTCCAGGTGATTGATTCTCCTCCAGCACGTTGGCACAATGGAGTTTACAAGTTTGCCGCAGCAAAAGGCCTGCATTTCACCCCTTGTATAAATCATGCCTTCGTGCCGGGATGCATGGAGAGAAAACGTGCGGACAGAATAAAAAGCCAGCCCCAGGTTTCTCAGTGGTAACCAGCCAGACAAGATAATCAATTTCTAAAAGATGAAGCACCAGTATAAGAAAAAAAAAATCAAGAACAGAAATAAAAACGAGGCAGCACAACAAATCAGTACACAGAATCTCCCCTGCTCCCTGTACAAATTTGCCAGTAAAAATGCCTTTTTAAAAAAAACCTGGCTGTTGAAGAGAAGCAATGGTTGTAAACAAAAGGACGAAATCAGCTCAGGAGGGAATCCAGGGGGACTTGGTGCCGTTTATTTGGCACCAAAGTGGTAAAAATCCTGCAAAATATCTGACTTTTTTCACGGCCCAAGTTTGTACAACAGTGGCGCCCTTCTTGGGGGTGGGGTGGGGAGATGCCAGAAAATGGCTGGAGCTCATTTAAATTAAAGTTAAATTAATCCAATACAGTTGATATGAGAATTCCACATGTAATGCTTTTAACTGTTTAAAAATATATATTATATTCAAATAGAAGGAAAGAAAGGAAAAAAAGAAGAAAAAATAGAAACACATCTCATGAAAACACATCTCTTATGCTAGTCCTCATGTAGTCAGCAATTTCCCTTCAGTTACCTTGAAATGACAGTGCAACTGCCATTTCTGGACCAATTCTGGGGGACACACTCAGTCCTTGAGGAACAGCTGCCTGTTCCCCTATTTTAAAGGTTAAATCACATCACAAACACATCCATTCACATATAGAATCCTGGTGCAGGGCAGAGTTTGCCTCTTCAGGGCATGGGTGGGGTGTCAAAAAAATCAAGATGGTGGCTGTGATCATGCAATCAAATTCCCACCCCTTCTTACACGTAAAAAGAGGCAAGGCTTTCACAGCATGGTCACAGACACCATCTTGACTTTTTTGACCCCTTTGCAGATGCCCCTGTCCTTGCATTGGGTCTTCGAGGGCCAAGAGGTGTGTCCCATCATCCAATCGCTTGTGGTTGGCAGCCTCCTTCGCTTCCCACACGTTAGTAATGTCCATGGGAGGGGGTGTCAAAACAGGAAAGGGGGCACGATTGAAGCCCCCATTTATACGTGTGTCAACTTTGCGTGCATGCACAGAGGGGTGGGCCTTTGATTGCACTGCTCCGACTGGGCCTGTTTTAACTCCCCCCAACCATGGATGTTGCTGCCCCACTTCCATTTAATCCCTAAGGAAAACGTCAGGCAAGGAAAGTCTCTTGGGGGCTTGATTATAACCCCCCCTCACTGATTTCTCTGCGTCCTTGGATTAATCAAATAATATGACCAAGATGACACCACCTTCCTCTCCTAGCTCTGCACTCCTTGGTTATGGAAAGAGGACGGGGGTGGGGTAGGGTGGGCTGGGGGTGAGAACTTGACATTGATGCTGGCCTGGTGAAGGATGGAGGGGAAACTGGATGGTGCTAGCAGGAAAAGAGAAAGGAGAGCCAGTTTGGTCTAGTTAAGGCAACAGGCTAGAAACCAGGAGACTGAGAGTTCTAGTCCCGCCTTAGGCATGAAAGCTGGCTGGTTGACCTTGGGCCAATCACTCTCTCTAAGCCCTAGGAAGGAGCCAATGGCGAAGCAGGAGAGTGAGAGTTCTAGTCCCGCCTTAGGCACGAAAGCCGGCTGGGTGACCTTGGGCCAGTCACTCTCTCTCAGCCCTAGGAAGGAGCCAATTGCAAACCAGGAGCCTGAGAGTTCTAGTCCCGCCTTAGGTATGAAAGCCAGCTGGGGGACCTTGGGCCAGTCACTCTCTCTCAGCCCTAGGAAGGCGCCAATGGGAAACCAGGAGCCTGAGAGTTTTAGTCCCGCCTTAGGTATGAAAGCTGGCTGGGTGACCTTGGGCCAGTCACTCTCTCTCAGCCCAACTCACCTCACAGGGTTCTTATTGTGGGGAAAATAGGAGGAGAAAGGAGTATTAGGTATGCTTGCTGCCTTGAATTATTTATAAAAATAGTAAAGGCAGGATAGAAAATAAATAAATAAATAAAAAATAAAAATAGAAAAGAGGGGAGGGATAGTTTTTGAAACCTATAGAGATGTGCAAAACATTTGTTTGTTTGCTTTGCCCAACCATTTTGTTTTATTCCTAAAAGCCCCTCCCTGGTTCCCATTTCTTTTTTGGGCAGGCCAGCTGCTTGGTGACACATTCCCTCCCGTTCGCTGAGGGTGGTCAACTGCCTGAAACATCTCTGCTCTAGAAGGCAGTACGGACGGACGCTGATCCAGCCATCCCTGGGGCTCCTCTTGCGAGCCTGGCCAAGTGTCAGCCAGCTGGAGGGAGCCGGGCACCCCTCGTGTGGGCCTGTTTTCTATTTGCAAATATGAGCTTTCGGGGAGGCTTCAGAGCGATAGAAAAATGTGTAACGGAAACAATCCCACCAGAAGTAGGAGGACATTGGCCGCTTCCGACAATCAGGTAACTCAAAAATACTAGCAAGAGCAATTCAGGAGAAATTCTCACGAGTCTGAGAACAAGGTAGGCCTGGGAAATGTATTCATTCATTTATTTAGGAAGCGTATATGCAGCAAATGATTCATGACAGCTTACAACAAAAGGAAACAAAGACAACCACTACAATATCAGCAGATCAAAGCAAACAAATTAGAGTAAACAAAACAGTGCTAATACATAAATTAGTAAATTAACATCCAGTTCCGAATGGCGTTCCATCAATCTCTGAAGCCTCCCCGTTCCTCCTCCGTCTTCTATCTTCTGGAGAGCCTTCACCGAAAGGACCAGCCAAGGTCTGGAGGGGGGTTGCTCCAGAGTGTGGGAGCCATGATGGAAAAAGAACGTTTTCTGGCTTCCCCCACCGCATAATAATGGGGGATCCCAAGCAGCTTCTCCCAGAAGGATTTCCTCAGGTGGGTCAACTCCAGCTGGAGGAGACGGGCCTGAAAATTCCCAGGTGCCCAATATGTACAGCTTCATAAATCCAAACTAGCAGCTTGAATTGTATCTGGAAACCATGCAATCAAAGCAACTGGCGCCGTTTGGATCAACTGTAGTTTCTGGGAAACCCCAGTAGGGAATCCTTCCTGAGATGGGATCCCGGAGAGCTCAACGCCAAGGGGATGTCAGCTGGCCACGAGCCCTGGCTAGTAGAACAGACTGTCGGGCACTTGAATACTAAAGTTAAAGAAAGCTTTATTCTTTTCTTTTTCCTCTTTTTAGACAGGTTGCTTTTCAAGTCACAAAAGTCCAACTCTCGCTTCCATAGAGTGTCACACCATGGCCTGCACAATTCTGATCTTTGTACGTATAGACACATCACGGCATCTGAGTATCTTTTCCAAAGCCTTCATTACAGAAGCAGTGAATATCACACAATTTTTTCCACCAGCACTATTGTAACTGGCTTTTGAATCAAAATATCTGACATTATAGATTTGTGTAGCGTGTGTGTGTGTGTGGTGTTTTTGTGTCTCCTCCCCGCTTTGAGATAAATATACAGATATTTGCATTTCCAGAAACCTGCCTGCCCACAGGACGGCTGTCCCTGACCCATAATCAATTGTATCGAATTCTTGTCAGTTATTCCCAGCTTGGTGGTTGAAGTTCATCATCTCAAATGAAGTTTCAATTCCAGATGGACCTCCCCTTTCTGTGCTTATGACCCACTGTAAACATTCAGGTCCTGCTTGTGCGAGGAGAACATTTTTGAATAGGCAGGATGCAGAGTGTGTGGGAGGGCTGGGAGGGAAGTCAGTGGGTCCATTTCATGTTGAGTTTTGCCCCTTAATTTGAAATGACTCCATGGTAACATTTGAGTGCTGTTCTAGTTTTGGAAATGACATCTCCCTATCATAAAAAAATAGCATGGGAAGTAATGAATCAACATTCGATGAAAAATGACCAAATCATGGGCCCTGAATGGAGGAGCATTCAGAATAAATTGCCAGCGATGTTGGCAGCTTGGTTGTAGCAGCCAAATCAGCAGAGTTTTGTGGTACCATGAAGACAAAAGAACCCTCTAGTAATATTATTTATGCATTATGTAACACATAAAACAAGCGTATTATAGCCTAAAGTTCCGCAATGTTTTCTACTTCATCTGCTTTTGGCAGATACAAATACAGATGGGTGCAGAAGGGAGAAAGAGGTAAACACTAGAATAAAAATGGCAATGAAAATGGAAAATGTACAACCTGTGACAATTCAATTATTACTTAAATGTATACAAAATAAACAGTGACACCATCCACAATAGTGGTAATTGGTGATAACAGAGTAATTTTAGCAGAGCTAAATCAATTAACACCTGAAGTAGGGACCAGAAGCTATTACTTCTATTCTAGTCCAAATTAATAGAATCAAACCTTTTTATTAGTTCTTTAGCTGGAATTTAAGCTGAAGAAATTGGGCTGTTAGTAAGTTAATCATACGCTTTCATCCTTCTGCAGACGGGGGTCTTCTGAAGAGGAGTGGCCCTGGGATAGCTGGTGCACAGGCTGGGGAGCTTCTGCATGGAGCGGATCCCAAGGGAAGGGTTGAGAGCTGGAGGTGACGTCTCCCATTTTGAAAGTGAGCTTGGAGATTTTGTTCAGCAGCCCGAGATTCACTGTGGAAGGAGTTTTGACCATTGAGCCGACGGCAACTTTGGTCTGTGGAGGAGCAGGGTGAGGCGGCAGGGATGATGTAGCCTTTGGGAGACACGAACCCTGAACATTTGTGCTAAATGTTTTTTGTGATTGAAGCCCTGCCCATTTTTACGGGTGTTGCCACACACATTTCTCTTCAGAAGGTGCACTGTTGGTGAATATCCCGTAGCACTCCAGTAGGTCAACCAATCATTGGCATCTGAAGGGGATGTGTGTGTCAAAAAAGTCAAGATGATACCCACAACCACACGCCCCCATCCCCCGCCCTCCTGCGCACGCCCCCCACGCGCCCCTGCACACCCACTTTGTCCGGCAACGTTTTTGCCTCAAGGAAATATGGTCAGCCTAGTCTTCGGATGTTGGGCTGAACATAGCTTACATTTATTCAGTAGATCTGGATACAAGTAGATTCATTGTAGATCTGTGTGCAAACGAGATGAAGTGGACGAGAGCTGCATTGTGCAGCCCTCCTGCTTGCAGGTGTGCCCAAGGAGTAATGGAGGTTGTTAATCCCCCAAACTGAAGAAGAAGGAAGTGGAAATCAGGTGACCCATGTGACATCCCACAAGCACAATAGAGATGCGTTTTACTAGAAAAGTCCCCCCTTATGCTTATGAGACAATGCTGAGTTGACCCCTGATGATTCCAACAAAAATAACAATCCATAGATCCCGATCAGGACACATGCCTGTGTTATATCCTCCTGCCAGGGTTATCTAAATTATTTAGAGCTGGACTGGTCATATTTTATGGGAAACACGTTTCTTATTGGTTCCCTGCTAGCAAAATGTGTTTGCCGGAGATGCTTAACTGTCCTATGTTGTTGCTCTATTACTGTAGGTGCAAGCTGTGGGATCCAGATGAGAAAAGTTCCTGCCCCAGCCCAAATTCCAGGGAGGTCCCAGCAGCCTTCATGGGATGTCGGCCTGCCGGACCCCCAGTGGGGCAGGGGAATATTTTTGAACAAGGAAAGGCGGTGCAGCTCACGCAGACTAGAGACGGGTTGGTGTGGCCCTACGGCCAGTGAAGAATCAGCCAACAGACATGACGTAATGCTCCTGAGAGGCTTCAGATGAATCGGCTGCTCTTTTAACTAATCGGACCCAAAGGCCGCCCAGGAAATAGCGAGCTGAGCTTGCACTGCAGGGCTGGGGTCTTTCCCCATCAACTCGCCAGCTCCCTTGGAAGGAGGCGTCCCTGGGAACACGCCGTTGGGGCTGTGCCTTTTATTCCATTCATGTTCTTCCCTTTTATGCTGACTTCAACCTGCTGCTATATTTTTAAATAGAACAAATCCAGCAAAATCTTCCACGTTTATGGCCAAATTGGCTGCCTCCCATTGTCTGCTATTAACAACACTTTCTCCACTAATTGGCAGGCTCTTTCTCTCTCTTGCCAAGCATCCCTTCCCTGTCCAGGGGGATGCTGGGCTTGTGTGTGTGTGTGTGTGTGTGTGTGTCTGTAGGAGCTCTGTTGTGCTGTTTGTGCACAGGATAGAAATTCGAGTCTTAAATGCATCATAAATTCTCCTGTTGTCTAAATAAGGGCTTTGAATGCCAAAGAAAAAAGATCCATTCAACTGCAGATGTTCTCCGACTCTCTTATTTTGAGCCCTCTTGTGAGATGGGTGGAATTGCTTGCGATACACCAGAGGGGGAAATGCCTCTTCGCTTGGTTGCCCAGAGCAAACCCTTACAGGTTATGGTGGTTTTGACATTCAGAATTTTGGGGGTGGGGTGGGGGGAGGAAAGGGGGGGGGAGAGGGTTTTTTGCTCGTTTGCTCTCCTTAGAGGAAATAATGCACTTGTACCCAGAGATCCTTTCCTCATCCTCATACATGCTTGTTTTCTCTCGCCCCAAGAAGCAGGAGCAGAACCAGTGGGTTAAAATGGCAAGAAAGGAGGTTCTGGCTAGACGTCAGAGGAACTTCATGACTGTATAAGCTGTCAGCCGGTGGAAGCAGTAACTGTTGGTTAGAGGTCTTCAAACTGATGATCATCGGCCAGAGAAGCTATAGGAGGCTGGATGACCGCTAAGGCCCCTTCACATCCTAGGATTATATGATTCTAAGCCTGTAGCCTTTGCATAGTCCTAAACATTCATTAGTGGCTTGTTGGTTTGTTTGCACTCTGCAGTAGCCCTGTCTTCCATCAGTGTAAAAGTTAGAGCACTTTTATCCCTGGCTGGGTCTGCATAGCCCCCAGGCTAGGCTAAAACAGGGTTGGATAACTTGCAGTTTACATGGAACTCAACTATTCCCATGGAATGTAAGCCAGGCCATCACATCGGTTGGTTTAGTTTGGAGCACCATACGTTAAATGAATGTCGAAAACCAGGTGGAGGGTTTAGAGTGTTGCAGGATTCACACTAATATTATTCTAGCTCAGTCTCTCCAACAGTAGGACATACTTGTCAAAAACACAGGTGAAAAGGAGAGGAAGATACTGGCCCAGGGTGAATAACTCCACAGCTGCACTGAACCTCAGGGAGGCCCTTCTCCTGTGGAGGCACCACAAAGTGCCTCATTGGGTTTCACTTCTGGGGCATCTTTGTTCGTGTCCAGGGCCAGATGAGACCCCACAAGCCACCACGAAGTGCAGAGTAATGGGGGGTGCATGCCCAGGACTGGGATAGGGGGTGAAACCCCCCCCCCATCACCTGCACTTTGCGCAGAGGAAGACAGCACCCCCTCTGGCTTCCATGTTCGTCCACCTACAACTTCTGGGAGAGGGCTGGCTTGCTAAATGCAGGCACCCTCCACTTTATTCTCTGCCCTGGCTTGCTCAGGAGGAGGGAAGTGGCCAATCTCTTGCTTTTGCTTTCCTTCCTTTTCTGGAGCTTCACTGAGCGGGGAGGTGTGGGCTAAAGTTAAAATGCTTTCAAGATAAGAGAGCTGATTCCAGGAAGAAACGCAAATCTTTATTATGCATCTCGTGGTTAAGGAGCTAAACGGGGAGTTGAAAGCCAAAGAAGAAAGGGATATATAAGAAAACAAAAACTGATGCCTGCAGAGTTTATCTCAATGGCCGCTTCCCCAGTCAGGAATATGCACACACAAACACGCAGAACAAGGAAAGAATGAAATAAGGTATCGGATATGTAGCAAACGCTGAGGCTCATAGGATGAAATGTCGGAGGTAATGAATTTCTTCTTCAGAAATCCTCTGGGTCTTTATATCCGGATCCTACCGCTTGTTATGGGATAATTCTTGTTGTTACCACCTGCCCTCTAGGGGATGCTTCTACCCCCTGAACCCAGTATGTGTGAGAAATAGAGCTCTGATACCCCGTGACTAAAAAGCCAAATGCAAAAAATTGAAATTATTTCTGTTGTGTCATTTTCTGGCCAAGTAGCATATAGGAAAGTTAACTAGAAGATTCAACCCTTCCTCCTCACACCCCTTGGATAATAAATCAATCCCACAGAAGACAAACAAAATCAAACTTTATTATTAAGAGATAAAGTGACCCCCCTTCCAATTTTAAGCATTAAAATGCAGACATTCAATGTGAAAGGAGATGATTACAGTTGCTCCTTGAAATCTTGATCCTTAGTTCATAATTGCTGAAAGGAACCAAGAATAGCCCAGCATGCAAACTGAACTAATAGCCATGGTTTTAAATGATGCTTTAGTACCAAATGTCTTAGGGGAACCTCCCCTTGGAAATGAGTGACATTTTGATAAGGAAATGGAATGCAGGCAGCATCTTGAATTTGCTTAATGCACTCAACCATGATACAGTTTGTTAATGGTGTTGTGTTAACTGTTAACCTACGGCTGTGGCTTATAAACTATGATTTATCACTTTGCACAACGTGCGACCCCACCAGTTAAGGTTTAATCAGTAAACCACGAGTGCATAAACTGTGGCCTAGTATGATGTGCAGACCAGGCCAGCAGATTTGCAGGGCTATAGTGGGACCAAAGGTTGGAACAGGTGGTGAAACTACAGCAAGACGGTATAAAGCACTGAACCCAACAGGAGGGATGTGGATACACTCCAGCCAGCTTTAGGTGACAGCATTTCTTAGGCCAGCACTGATATCATTTTGGCACAACTGATGGCCAAGATTTTGCTGGTAGGTCGGGAACAGGCTTCCCACGTAGGCAGGCAGCGGCCTTCCGCCGGTTTGCGAGCAGCCGCCGAAGTCAGTTTTGCAACTTGACTCACAAGCCAAGGTGAGTCCGCCGCTCTACCATTTATGCGTCTGTAGTTGGTAGGCGAAGATTGGCGGAGACTGCCGCTTGGAGCAGAGCCGAGATGCCGAGCAGGAAGGGGAGGCCGCCAGCGGCTCCGGCAGAAAAACGCGCCGTTAGCAGCAGTCGCCAATGGGTGATGGATCTCCCAGGTAAAAGCTGACAAGCACCTTGAGAACTCACTGAGAACTGCAACCACTTTCATCGAACCAGACATTTGCATTAGTTTCGCAAAAACAAGGTCAAATATCCCACTAGTTTTATGTTGCCCTCTTTTTTTTAATTTTATAATAAAAATATAAAAAAATAAATGAAGTTTTATTACTTATATACATTAACTATATTACATATTTTATGTGTGGCCCAAGACAAGTCCTCTTCACTCAATGTGGCCCAGGGAAGCCAAGAGGTTGGACACCCATGGTCTAGTGGTTAAGGCAATGGGCTAGAAACCAGGAGCCTGAGAGTTCTAGTCCCGCCTTAGGCATGAAAGCCGACTGGGGGACCTTGGGCCAGTCACTGTCTCTCAGCCCTAGGAAGGAGCCAATGGCAAACCAGGAGACTGAGAGTTCTAGTCCCACCTTAGGCATGAAAGCCGGCTGGGTGACTTTGGGCCAGTCCCTGTCTCTCAGCCCTAGGAAGGAGCCAATGGCAAACCAGGAGACTGAGAGTTCTAGTCCCGCCTTAGGCATGAAGGCCGGCTGGGTGACCTTGTGTCAGAGATCGGCAGATCTCTGCCAAAGACGCTAGATGGGATGCACATTCCAGGAGGCTGCAAGTGACACGAAAGAGACGCCGGCTTTGAAGTAGACCACGTCGGCTTTGAAGTAGACCGGTTTGCACCTAGCTGACGGATCGCGAATACACATCTCCGTGAGCGGATGTCTGAGCAGCTTGGAAAGGCAAGTTACATGTGTCACCAGCAAAGAACCTAGTGGGGGGGGGGAAGGGAAGATTTAAATGTGCAGGCTTTACAGGTTCCAGCCATTCAAGTCTTTGTTAGTGCTAGCTTCTGTATGCTATAATAAACTCTTCTGCTTCTAAGAACTCATGTGTCTGTGAGTTACTCTAGAGCAGGGAGATTATAGATATCAGATGGAGTGCCTTACACCTTGGGCCAGTCATTCCCTCTCAGCCCAACTCACCTCACAGGGTTGTTGTTGTGGGGAAAATAGGAGGAGGAAGGAGTATTTGGTATGTTCGCTGCCTTGAGTTATTTATAAAAAAAAGTAATAAAGGCCGGATAGAAAATTAATTAATTAAATGAATGAATGTAGTATTAGTATTCATAACTTTGGTTTTTCCTAATCTGGTCTACCTCAAAGGGCTTACAACTCCCTGATTGCTCACAGTTGTGAAAAAAAAACCCTGGGGAGGAGGAGCCCCCCCCCGTCTTTTCTGGGGATGGGGTAGAAATGTGCACAGCCAGGGAGGCTGCGGGCCAACAGAGAGAGCGGATGCTATGAGAGGCGGACACGCACAGGCAAACTTGGGCTCCCCGGGACAAAGTAAATGAAGAACACGTCGCTCCAGCCAGAAGCATTTCATTGGAATTCTGTCTTTCAGAGAAGAAAGCAAATGGTCTTTCATCAAGTTGAACGAGACCTGATAGGAAACCACGCAGGAAATGTTTCCTCCCCGCCCGGCCCCGGTAGTTTTAGCGTTAGTTCCGATCCCAGGAGTCAAGAGGAGTCCCCCTCCGGTCCCAAGCCCACGCAGGCAGCTTCTCCTTGGTGCCACTGGCACATCCTGCCATCTTCGATCGCTGCTCTCGCCTCACTTTTGCCCCCAGCACGTCCCCGTCCCTTCCACTCCGCACTCGTCCTGCAGGGCCTGCCTAACCCCGGAGAGCAGAAGACCTTCCCGGAGAGGATCCACCGGGAGTGAGGGGGGGACTGGGCCGGGGGGGGGGGGGAAGATCCACGTTCAGTGCCTACCGGGGCCGGAAACATTCTCCGCTCCGATCTAACCTGTCTCGCAGTATCGCTGCAGTAAACCGAGGACCCCCCTCCCCGCGCCCCTCCTGCCTTTGGAGCTGCCCGGAAGAAGGGGCGGCAATAAATTGAGCCGGTGCCGCTCCATCAGCCTCGAGTGAGAGACGCACAGCGTGAGGGCGGAAGCGTAAGACCGAAAAGCAACGCGAAGGTCGAAAGCCCAAGGGAAAGGTGGCGGCGGTAGTGCAGCCCGGAACACAAGCGGCCCGCTTAAAGCGTCTGCAGGAGGCCGGGCGAGAGGAAGCCCGGGGGAGGGGGCGGCCCGAAGGCAGGCAGGGCGGCTGTTCGCTGGGCCAGCAGGGGGCAGCCTTGCACAATGTTGGGAGCCGGTTGCCCTCCAGCCAGGCGCCCCCGGGCTTCGTACCTGCTGCCGCGGGGGGGGGGGCAGGAACCCCGGCTTGGCTTCATTAGTGGAGGACGAGGAGCCCCCCTCCACGCGCACCCATCGCCTTCCCCTGAATTCCCCAATCTATCAATCAGTCAAGGCCGAGAGCGGGCTGCCTCTCTCCTCGCTGAGAAAGAGCCGCGAAGACCTCCAGCTTCAGAAACCGAAGGGGGAGGGGATGTTAAATGAGATGGAGAGTAATTTGGTCTCTCAAGAGCCCCCCCAACTTGGCCTAGGCTAGGCTGAAGTGGGATTGGACACTTGGGGGTCCAGGGGGCTGTGGGAAACCCAGAGAGAAAACGAGCAGGTGGGAGGAAGCGGGAGCACCACTCCTCTCTCCCCACGATGATCTCCTGCAGAAGGAATCGCTTTAGGCAACAGCCCAGCACTCCGCTTCTCAGGGCTCTTCCCCCTTTCTGCAATGTGTGATCTGTGAAATTCCCGGCCAGAGGATGCTCTGATATCAGCTCCCAGATCTGGACTGCAAAAACCTGGAGGACCGCTCAGCGGCAGGAACACCGGAGTTCTCCATACAGCTTTGCTGCCATCTAGAGGCCGTTTGGATTTTTGCAGACCCGATTGGGGAGCCCTAGCATAAACGGCTGTCAAGCGCTGTTCTGGGGGAAGAGTGGAGAATGAGACAAATATTGTAACAACCTTACCCTTATAAGCTTATAATATCTGCTACCTTTCAAATGAGGCCACTTCAGCTGGGGATTTTGGAAGTCATAGATTTAATATATCAAGAGAGGAGCGCTTTGCAGAAATTTGGCAGAGCGGGTAAGGCTTCTATTAAGGTAAGGTTGCCCCCGCACATTTGTGCAGTTGTGTCCGACTCTAGGGGCCGGTGCTCATCTCCGTTTGTTAGCCGAAGAGCTAGTGTTGTCCGAAGACGCTTCCGCGGTCATGTGGCCGGCATGACGCACGCGGAACGCTGTTATTATCTATTAGCCACTAGCTAAGGCTGCTGGAAGAGTATCTTCTAGTTGCCATTGCAGTGCTGGATCAGATGGACAGTCCTGCCCTGCGTGCTTAGATGAAAGGTCAGAACGCAAAAACCTGTGTGTGTGTGTGGGGGGTGATTTATGTGCAGGCCACTCAGGAACTCAGGATCAGACTTAAAAGCAAAACAAAACAGCGGGTTGCGGTTGGATGCTTTGTTGGCCACCAAGAGGGCATTTCGAACTCCAGCTTAACTCAAGCTGTCCCTGGAACAGAAAGGAAAACGTTGGGTTTTAAAGTCTGAAACTAAAGCATCTACTAGTCCAGTGTTTCTCAGCCTTGGCAACTTTAAGATGTGTGGACTTCAACTCCCAGAATTCCCCAGCCAGCCAGAATCCTGGGAGTTGAAGTCCACACATCTTAAAGTTGCCAAGGTTGAGAAACACTGCTCTAGGCCATGGGAAATGTTGAACTTGTTTGTTGTCTTCAGAGCTGTCTGTTGGGGGAAAGTAAAAATGGGTGGGGCTTTCACTGCGTGGTTGCAGTGGCCATCTTGACCTCTTTTATTCCCCTGCTGCAGACGTCTCTGCTGCAGGCACCCGTGGGTACGTGTGTGTGTCTAAAAAGTCAAGATAGTGGCTGCAACCATGTGATCAAAGCTCTGCTCCTTTTTAATAGGCACATATTGCATCCGCTTGCCCAACTGATATAAAAAACGGCCAGGACTTCAGTTGCTCAGTTGCATCCACCATATTGCGTTTTTCCGACCCCCCTTCATTTGTTAGAGGGCCAATTGGTGGTTTTGGTCCCCGCTATTCCTTCGCGCATCTGAGATGCTCTCGACTGGCTCTGCCTGTTTCTCGGTGGGTTTTGCTTTCCTTCTGCACCATATGCTGGGCGGGGGGGGGGGGGTCTCCTTTGCTAGGAATTCTGCTGGGTCCATGCAGAGCCTTGAAGCGTGTTTGGAGGTGAGAGGAGGCTGGGTGGAGCTCTGCTACGTAGCGGGCTGTTTTCCTCTTTTCTTTTAATATGAGGAAGTTTAAAAAGAAAATAAAATCCAGCGGGGCACAGAGGCACCCAAATCATACGGGGTGTACAAAGGCGACTCTTCCAGCAGTTCTGCATTATTCAGCCCGACCGCTCTTCGAAATCCAAGCGGACGGGCGCCCGGGGCGCCTCCGGAGCCTGAGCTCCCTCTATCCAGTCACCTGCTCGCTAAAGACAATTTGGGGGCCGATTGACTTCCTGTCTAATTAGCAGTGCATTAATCCAGTCATAAGGGCTGGCCCCGTGCCAAGCCGTCCGTGTCAAAAAACAGGTGTCGGGGGCTCGGGAAACGAGGCGCTGGCGCGATAAGTGCACCAAGCGCGATCATTTGGCGCCTCGTCTGGCTATTAAATCAAGTGGCAGCGCGTCAGGCTAAACGAGGCGCTGCCTGCGGCCGGGGGCGGCTCAGCGGTCATTTAGCCTGCGAGAGGCAGGTGGGGCCGCGCAGCTCTGCCAGGCCGGCATTTTCTAATTATTCCCCAGCAGCCCAGAGTAACCGAGGCGCAGTCACTGCTGTTGCAAGAAGCGGAGGGGCAGGCTTCGCACAGGCGTCAAGGAGCAAACGCTGAGGCTCTTCCCCGCAAGTCAGGCATTGCACCGCAGCAGGGAGGACTCCCAGCAGGCTTCGCCGCTGGACTTGGTGCTGATCCCTGGCATTTCTCCTTTGGGACCGGCCGGGCGACCCAGACCTTACGGGACTCCTGCACAGGGTTCGGGTAGGCGTTCCCTCTGAGAACGGTCTGAGTCCCTGCACCCCCCCCCCGCGCCCTTCTGCTGTTGCTTTGTGGGACCTTCCTCACTAGAACCCATGCTCAACTTCTTAGACCAGAGCTTTCCAAACTGTGTGTCGGGACACGTTAGTGTGTCGCTGCAGTGTCGCGGCTGCTGCTGCCTCCTGGCTTCCACACAGGTCCTAGTGCCTGCCTTGTGCCCTGCTGCCTCCAAACCAGCTGTGATTCTGCGCAGCTCCTAGTGCCTGCCTTGTGCCCTGCTGTAAGAGTGTGTCGCAAAATGATGCATGTCTAAAAAGTGTGTCATGAACATGAAAAGTTTGGAAAGCTCTGTCTTAGACTCTTGTATTTTGGCAGATTCTGGGCTTCCCCTGAACATCTTGATCTGGATTCTCAGTGCTTGGATCTTCCTTCCTTCCTTCCTTCCTTCCTTCCTTCCTTCCTTCCTTCCTTCCTTCCTTCCTTCCTTCCTTCCTTCCTTCCTTCCTTCCTTCCTTCCTTCCTTCCTTCCTTCCTTCTTTCTTTCTTTCTTTCTTTCTTTCTTTCTTTCTTTCTTTCTTTCTTTCTTTCTTTCTTTCTTTCTCCTCTCCCCTCTCCCTTTGTTTTTCTTTCCTCTCTCTCTCTTTCTTCTTTCTAGATTATAATAGAAAATATAGAAGATAGAAAAATAGAAAGAGTAAAAGGTGCAAAGGTTAAAAAAATAGGAAAGACATAAAGAAAAGAAAAGTAAGAATATAGTAAAGAAAAAGAAAAGAAATATATAAAGAAGTGACTTCCAGCCTTCATCACAAGTATAAACAATTTTAGTAATTTCTCACCTCTTAAATTACAACAAATGATCTCTTCTTCCCATATCCCATCTCGTATCTATAAACAAATCCTTAAAGCCTCATCAATTCATTCCTGGTATCCAGAAAAGCCCATTAATGGTTAACCAGAAATGACAACATATCTATCTTAGGTAAAGGTAAAGGTTTCCCCCGCACATTTGTGCAGTCGTGTCCAACTCTAGGGGCCGGTGCTCATCTCCGTTTGTTAGCCGAAGAGCCAGCGTTGTCCGAAGATGCTTCCACGGTCATGTGGCCGCATGACGCGCGCGGAACGCTGTTACCTACCCACCGAAGTGGTGCCTATTCATCTACTTGCATTTGCATGCTTTCGAATTGCTAGGTTGGCAAGAGCTGGAGCTAGTGCAGAAGCTCACTCCGCACGCAGGGCTAGGGATTCGAACCTCCGAACTTGCGATCTTCCAATCGACAAGCCTGGCGTCTTACCCACTGAGCCACCACGCCCCCTCATATCTATCTTAACCTTGATCAAATAAACCAACTTTATATTCCTTCCTTTTACTTCTAACAATCTTAATCTTTAGTTCGTTCGTTTAGTTCAAGCTGGAAGTTGCCAGTCCCAGCCCCGCAGGCAGGTAAGTGGCTGCTGCTGGGTGGGGAAGGGAGCAAGGGGGTGGATGGAGGGGCACGGGAGGGTTGAGGAGGGTGTGTGAGAGCTGTGGCATGGCGTGGGTAGGGTGCACAAAGGTGTGAGGGGGTGCAAGGGAGGGCCAGGGAAGGTGTGCAGGGGTGTGCAAGTGGCTGCTGCGGTGCAAGCACAGAGGAGCTGTGGGAGGGAGTGTGGGTGGGGGAGACTTACCCCAGTGACTTGCAACCTTCCCTGCCAGCTTACCCCATCATCTTTTGCACCTCCAGCAACTGGCAAATGGCAGGGTGGAGTGGCTGAAAGGTGATCTGATTTGTCAATGTCATGAGATTTAGCTCCCCAAGGCTCAGAGCGGCGTGAAGCCCCCAGCCCAGAGGCTGTCCCCTTCAGACAGAGAGCACAAAGGGGTTGCATGACTGACCACCATTTTGTGAGAGACGTTGCCGGCTCTCAGCCTTCTAAAAGTGCCTCTTCCCCAAACGTTGGGGTCCCAGCCACAGGGAGATCTTCATCCTAGCATTTTCCTGCAGGTGCAGGGTTCGCTTTTCGGATCAACAAACGCCATTTCACGCGATTGAACGCAGCAACCGCATCCAACTGGATGATTTTCATGTCTACATTAATTGTGTCCTGCCACCTTTGCTTTGGTCATCTGTGCGGGGTTTGCCATGGGTATTAAAGTGGTAGGCATTCCAGGCAACGGTGTGGGGTGCTGCTCATGGAACTGTAGGTGTTTCCCCCACATTTTCTCTGTAATTGGTACATTTTCTCTGTAATTGGTACAATGCCCATCTGCTGTCGGACTATATCGTTGCTGACGTGGTCAAGAAGGGAAAAGTCTAATGAGCAACGGAGCACGCGCATCTCCGTAAAGGGTGCTCAGCACTTTAGGTGGTTGGCCAGCACCCAGCACAATACAGTGCTACTGGGTGGACCATCATGGGAATAAATTGAAATAATAATAATAATAATAATAATAATAATAATAATAATTTTATACCCTTTTGAGTTTATGTGAATTGGCATATGCCTATCGCAGAGTACTCCAGTGATGATCTTACACTGCAACCATGTTGCATTCACCCTCTCACGCACTACCTCATTAATGCTGCCATCGCTTCGCAGAAGGGATCCTACGTAACGGAAGGAGTTTGTCTTCACTAGATCTTTGCCGCTGACCTGGATGGGGGAGGTGCTTGGGCTAGTCTGTAGATACTCCGTCTTCTTGGTATGGAGGCGCAAACCGAACTGGCTGAGACGGCCGTTCCATGTCTGGACACAACGCTACAGTTCTTCCCTGGTGGTAGCCGTGAGCAGGACATCGTCGGCGTAGAGCAAGGCCCAGGGGGTGCTGCGATGCAGGTCTCGCGTGATGGTATCCATGACGAGAATGAACAGCAAGGGCGACAGTGCCGAGCCTTGGTGCACACCAACTTTCACTGGAAAGCTCTTGGAAAGGCCGGTGGCACATAATACTCGGCTCCAGCCACAGGGAGATGGAACTGGATATTTCTTTTTACCTCTCTGAAGGCACTAAATCGTTTTCAGTTTGTTTTTGTCCCTGCCGCTAGTCAACAGGCCAGGTAAAGCTGATAAATTTTATAGCTGCTTCCTTTTGGCTGATCAGAAGCCATCAATTACTCTCCATGCAGCAAAACTCTCTGCTGGTGCCTGAAGAACTTGTCAAATGTTGACCAGGGTCCAGCCGTAGTTAATGGATCTTAGTTAAGTAAATGTGCCATTTGACGTAAGCTATCGGACTGCCTATTATCTGATATTCCCGTGCTGTTTTATTGCTTACAATGAGGAACACGGCTGCAGATGTAACAAATGGGTCGGTTATTCATTGCCTGCTTCTCCCCTTGTTTGCTCAGGAACAGGAATGAAGGCACGCTGCTCTCCTGTTTCTGCCGCTTTGCTTCTGCAGCTACTGTCCCTGGCCAGGATTCCATGTTGATCTATTACTAAATATAAAACATAATAGTAGTAATTTTATTTAGTGAGGGTTTATAACTAAGCACAGTACAGGGAAACTAAAAAAACACACAGTATAAATGAATATAATAAACACTATGAAACATGTCCTAATAGCAGCACAACCTTAATATAAAACTGTGTTGAATTATGATAAGAAAGTTCTGGCTTCATAGAGGTCCTGCGAAGAGCAGGCTTTGAAGGGCCTTTTTAAACTTCAGCGACGATGGGGCTCGGCATAATTCAAGGGAGAGTCAATTCCGGAGGCTAAATGGGGAAGAGGCAAAACGTGAGGCGGCTGTTTGAACCCACGGGCGAAGAAATCGGCCTTGATTTCAAGGTCAAGCTGAGCGCGCAGGAACACCCATTGCACGACGTGATTCCAACAACCGGGAGTTTCTGCATGTGCGGCCCAGAAGGTCAGGACCGGCCTTGTGAATGGCCGGCTCTCCCAAAGACCCCCCAATATGGGGCCGGCAAAAGAGAAGAGGGGTGGCTCAGGAGATCTCCAGGACACGATTCTCAACCTGAACCAGAGAAAGGAGGGCAGAGTCGGGAAGGCTTGCCAACCAACTGCTACAGGAGTCCAGGCAGGACGCCTCCAAGGCCTGAATGAGCTGTTCAGCCATTTCAGAACAAATTCTTTGGATATTCAGAAGGTGCAAATGACAAGTTCTTGCAGCTTTACCAATGAAAGGCTTTGAGGAAACTTTTGCATTGATAAGAACTCCCAAACCATGTACTACTGACAGTCCCCAGAAATAAAAGAAACAGGAAAAGGTAAAAAAAATAAGGATAATCATGATGAAAAACAATGTGTGATCAGAGAGGAAGAGTTGATGATGATGATGATGACGATGACGACGACTGCATTTTATTTATATACTGCTGTTCTTCCTTGCACAGAACCATGTGGCATCTGCCTGTTTCCCAAGATGCATTATAATAAGGATCCCAGGGAGGTGTGGGGAGGAAGTGGTTAAACAGGAGCCAGGAGACCCAGTTCTAGTCCCCTTCAGCCACTGAGGCTCCCTGGGGGACTCTGGGTGACCCACTTTCTCTCCACCCAAATTAGCTCTAGGGTTGTTGGGGGGTGATCAGAAGAGGAAGCACTATGTAGGCTGCCCTGAGCTCCTGAATGAAAAGTGGGCATAAATCTAAATAATGCATACAAATAATAAATATCTCTCAGCTATTGTTACCACGGGCTGACAGACATTAAGGTTGTCAGTGGAGCCTGATTTTGGTGAATTTGTCATTGAGGATTACTTGCGTGGTGCCTCGGCTTTTGTGTTTTGCCTTTCATATTGATTATGTTTGTTTGCATTTGTAAAAATTATGCTGTTGCATTGTTTTGTATAGTGAACTGTCCAGAGCTATTTGCTTAAGATGGGTGGTCATTGTTTGCTAAACAAACAAACAAGATGAGGTCAATTCACCACGCACACTTTCTCTCCATTGTATAGAAGTTAGAATATAATTAGAAAAGCTGAAATACTATTAAAAATGATCAGAAATGACCACTTTTGACTGGGTTGATGTTTGGCCAGTATAATGGCTATTTGGTTGTTGGCATTTGACTCTCAGGTGTTTTGCAACTGCAGCTGATGCTGGGGAATAGCTGAAGGCTGACGGGCGTTTTGTGCATTCCCAGGGCTGCCTTCAATCTTGAGAGCATGCAAGAACGGCCGAGGTTTAACATTAACTGACTTCATTCAATGGAACTAGAGACGTTTCCATTATGATACAGCATATTTTATTCTTTACCCAATTGAAAAAAAATCAGGCCATCTTCATTGCCAAGCATAATATGAAAATTGAAATGGTAGATTTTAGAGGTATATGTTGACATTGAAACATAAATATCTTATCATGGGAAAATTCAGAAATTTCAAACTTCACTTCTAACTGCTTATAACCCTATTATAAAAGATCTATGCAGATATGATAGCTGCGTTCCTCAAATCTGTATGATATCCCTGGATGGTTTCCAGTTTCCTTCTTCGGAGTTAGTGATACGGGGTCTGTATGGCGGAATGGTTCGGACTTTCCCACTCAATTGGTGGGCAGAAAAAAATGGATGGACAATTTCTTTGAATTTCTCCAGGAGACGGAGCATTTCTCCAATGGCTTCTCAAGGGCAGGACTCCTTGAGAAGAGGAGGTTTTCTCTGCTCCCCGTGATAGCTAAATTGAGCAACAACTGAGCCAGCAATAATTAATCACGGTAGCCCTTCAAAATGAGAAATATCAAAGTAGTTAATAATCAGGATGAACCGGTGGTTCTTTAAAAAGGCTGTATTATCTCAACAAAGGTGAAAAATTGGGTAAGTCACAGCAACATCAATAAGATAAAGTTTCTCAGATTTTGTGGTGCCTACGACTCCTAAAGTTTCAGATAGGATGGTGATATCACAAATTCAAGAATCTGCCCCCAATATTGCAATTTAACCCCGGACCTGCGACATCTGTACGAAAGGAGCAGGGCTTCAATTGCATGGTTGCAGCCACCATCTTGACTTGTTTTTACACTGCCCCCCACCCCCCATTGCCCCTGACGGGCCAGACAATATTCTCTTTCCAGATATCTTTCTTTGGGATTAAATTAAAGGAAGGAAATCCAGGGAAGCTGCAGGCTGCTGGCGAGGGGAATTGTGTAAAGGAAGATGGGACATTTACACACTTCTTGGCCATCTCCTAAAGGAAGGAATTCCATACTCTACCCATGGGAATTCCTCTCCAATCCCATTCTTATGAAAGAAATTTCAGAAGCAAGTCCTCTTTCAGCCAGTTCAATGAGATAGAGGAAAAAAAGCCAGGTAATGTTTCTGCAAGGCACTAAGGCAGATCTTGGTTCCAAGAGGAAAGAAAAGGGAAGGGGAGGTGGCTGTTTCCCTCTTAATGATCACTTGTTCCTTAATGGATCCAGGTCAGCTTTGGCAGCTCAGCAGTTGAGAGGACAAAGACAACAGTGAGGAAAGGGCAGGAGACAGGAGGCCCCCCTGGATTATATTTGTTCCTAGAAAGCACTTTGGATTGGTCTATCAAACTGTCACCATTTTCACCCAAATGCTTCATGTCTCAGCTTTTGCAGTGAACGGTAGAACACATGCCTTCTCGTTTATATTTATCCTTATTCCCTCGGGACTCTAGAGATATTTCTCCCCATTCCTTATGCTTCTTTTTTTAGAACTGTGGCAGTTTGGTGCTTCCATTTCTAGGGAGAGACATCAAAATACGACAGGCTGGTTTCTGAGATGTCCATTTTCAAGTGCAAATTGGAGATGGGGGTGGAATAACCTCCATCTGGTTAGTGAAATGTAGCTAGTGGAACTGGCCACTGATTAGTGAAATGTGCTCAGTTGGGAGTGATGAGCGAGTCAAGGGCTCATGGCAGCAGTTTTACAATAGAAGCACTAGAACAGGATGGGGTGTAGGAACCAGGGGTTTGGCAGGCCTTTCTCAGGGCTTCCCACACGCATTTCACAAATATCCGGTTCTGTAGGTAATATGTGAAGCCCATTCAGTAGTCTGTTAGAACTACTGAAATGAAGCAGAGCTGCTAAACTCGTGTACAGAAAAATAATATTGTTTAAAAACAGAGCCCATGAGCATATTAGAGTGATTCAGGTTAGTCTTACACCTTTAGCCCACCCAAGCATAAAGAAACATGTGCTTAGACATGGCAGTTATGAAAAGTAAGTACAAAAGAGTCCTTACGTTTATTCATTGCAGGTACAGCATTTTGGTAGATAAATGATGTTCCATTTCTTCTTTGTTTCCTTAAACTTAATACCTCTTGCCCTGCTTGCTGCAAGAGATGTGTGTAGAAAGGGGGAAAAATCTCCTAGGCCCATCCATGGCCTAGAATGGAGCAGCACACAGCCATGTGCTTGCTCCCGGTCCAAGGAGAAGAGAGAGAGAGGAAGTGGGAGTGGCCAGAGACAGCTTCCTCAAAAAGCATGGAGAGCTTGCATCCTAGAGCAGCCATCCATATGCTGATGAGGCATGCTGGATTTGCCAGAATCTCCAACAATATGGTCATGGCTCGTCTATAGCTTGCTGTTTGTATTTGAATTTATGGTACAAGTTATGCAAAGGGTTTCACAGCCTGGCAGAAATTGCTATCTATGTAAATTCTTGCAGGGTGTTTTGGTGCTCCGCTTAAGGGAGCATGCTGTGTCTGTGAGACACGAACATTTAAAGATAGTAATATTGATTCATAGTTGATTCACAGCAAAACATGTTATTGGAAAGTCCAGAGCCATCATGTTGTTCATGCCATGGAAGGGAAGAGGATGCTGGAAGTCCAATGTTACTGAATACTTACTCAACCCCTTTTTGTATCCCTGTTAGGGAGAGGAGACAAAGTGCAGCAGTGGAGGTAACTGAGCAAGCAGGAGACCCTTGTGTTTTCCTTCACACATACATCATCAAGGGAGGCAGTGGAATTAGGTTGACAGAGATCTTCTTCAAATTATGCTGGGCACCAATCGCCCTTGGGGACTCTCCATCTATTTCGTGGGCAAAGAATATTTTCCCCATATTTCTCCAAGGAAAGGACGTTCCCCAACCACTTCCCAAGGAAGGACGACTCCTTTGTGGTGATAGTTGCACCACTCCTGAAGTGCCTCGGAGGAACTTCCTTCAGGTTCTCCTGGGCTTGAATGGAACTGTGAACCAAGGGAAGCTCCAGGCTGCTGGGGAGAGGGCTTCCTGCTACATGCATCTCTGCGCCTATTCAGCCGCCCCAGGTACCCACCCTTCCCAACTGAACCCCACTTTGAGAGGCATTTCCTCCTGAACTCTTCTCTTGGGGTTGAATGGGTGGGAAGCCAGGGAGGCTGCGGACAAACAGGAAGAGGGCTATGAAAGACAAGGCATTCACCCATACCACTTGGTCATCTTGTTAGCCCTGCGAGGTAGTCCAGGCAAGAAGTACAACCAGGAGTATTCACTCTGTCTTTATTGTAAGGTTACATTAACAGACTCTTGCAAGACTGAAAGTGTCTCTCCCCTCCTTTCTTTTTACTCTCCAGAAAACTAGGCAGGGTCCCTTCTGAAATGTTTCCCATGCCCTCCCTCCTTCTGTGGGCTGAGACATCTTTTACACACCGGTTGTCAGATCTGCAACTCTCCCTCCTGTCTCCCAAGGTCATTCCCACATATCATTACATCTTGTCACTACATAAATGTAAGAATCCATACACCACTCAGCTGCATTTCATCATAATGATCTTCTAGTTTAAAAAAAAATCTCTAAAGCAAATTCTCCTTCAGCAAACTGAGTGAAAACAGCTGGAAAAAATGCAGAGTATCTCCACCCAGCTCCTACTTATGTATTTATATGCACAGGTAATAGAGAGGTTGGCTTTTGGAAATTTTCTGATTCCCAGGGACCCTACTCTGGTGGCGATACTGCCACATTAAAATAAAAATGTGAGCTAAATTTGGGAAACGTTAACCTAGTAGGGGTTGGAGATTAATTTCCAAAGAAGGCAAAGAAATGTCAAGAAGACAAGAAAAAAAGTCTCCACACCAGGAATGTCTAAATACCTCTGTCTGAAGTGCAGAGCAGCCCACCCATCCTTATTTTTATCTGAAGGAGGCAAATGATTATCTTCCCAGTGTTTTATGACCTGCTCCAGCCCTTCTTGCTAAATTGTCAAAGCACAAAAAGAACGGCAGGCTGTTAGGACCTAAGTGGGCCATAGCTCTCAAGTTTAAATCTGAACATTATTGTTCGGTGGATACTTACGAATGGCCAGGGCAGTTGGAGAAATCAAGACCAATTTGTGCACCACTCAAGAGCAGAAGGAGGAGCTGTATTTGTAATGAAGATGCTTCTAAAGATCAGATTTAAAAGCAAAACAAAACAGCAGGTTGCGGTTGGATGCTTTGTTGGCCACCAAGAGGGCATTTCGAACTCCAGCTTAACTCAAGCTCTCCCTGGAACAGAAAGGAAAATGTTGGGTTTTAAAGTCTGAAACTTAAGCATCTACTAGTCCAGTGTTTCTCAACCTTGGCAACTTTAAGATGTGTGGACTTCAACTCCCAGAATTCCCCAGCCAGCCAAGTCCACACATCTTAAAGTTGCTAAGGTTGAGAAACACTGGACTAGTCTGTTCTACCCAAGATAGGGTCAGTTTAGCTTACTGTTGGACAGAGAAATTCCCTTATATTTTTTCCTATTATTTTTCATTCAAACAGATGAAAGACAGTTTGTTTTCAAATTTCTTCCAAGGGCAAAGAAAATGTTGATAAAATTCTGATGGGTAGACTTTGGTGCTCTTGCACTTATCTAGGGACAAGGGACACATTCACATGATTTGGGCTTGTTCTGTTAATGTTTTGTTCTGGTTATCTAACCGTAAGGTTTTTAATAGGTGTTAGAAGGGTGATTGCAGCTGATACCTTATGTCGTGCACACAGGTATGAGGTTTTGCCCTAGGCCCACTGGGCTGGCCAGGAGCTTTGATAGCTCCTCCTGTGCAGAAGGTTCTTCCAAGCCAGGCAGCTACAATACGAAGTGGGGGAAGCTTCTCCATCCCGCGTGGGAGGCGGTCAGGCAGACCCCGTGCCTTGAGCCTGGCATGGGAGATCTCCTAGGATCAGAGGAGACGTTGGACTGGTTGCCTCCCAATAACGCTGGGCTGAAGTCACCCCAGACAAGAAGGGGCACCTGAGTGCATCTACTTGCCCAAGCAGGTCGAGACTGCTGGCAGCCCCTGCAGGAAGGAGAGGATGGGGGATACCAGCTACCCCCCTGCTCCCCTGCTCCCCTGGCCTGGCCCGGCTTTGGCAGCCCGGGCAGGGGTGAGCAGAGGCGCCCAGCTTGGGCGGTCTCTGCATGAGGCTGAGGGGAGGTTTTCTCTCCAGCATGCAGGTGCTGGCACTGAAAGCCTTCCAGGCTGGGCAGCTTCAGAGCCAGCCTGGCACATCTTGACCCATGCTGGGGGCAAAGAGGGGAGGACCCTTCTCCCGCAGGATTTCCAGGCTGGAGGGGTCCAGGAGAATACTTTGCACAAGCTGCATGGACTGGACTGGACTATTTATGTATATTTTTATATGTATGTATGTATGTATGTATGTACGTACGTATGTACGTACGTACGTACGTACGTACGTATGTATGTATGTATGTATGTATTATTTATTTTATTATTCAAATTTATCACCGCCCATCTCTACAGCAGTAGACTCTGGGCGGTTTACAATAATAATATTAAAATTAAAACCTATACATTTTAAAATACAATATGATAATAAATAGAAAAAAAATTCCAGAGGATGGTGAGATCTTAAAAGTAGGATATTACTAAGCTAACCACCCCCAGGAGGAACTATTACTTCCCTCGTCCCAAGCAAGGCGGCAGAACCAGGTCTTTAAAAACCTCCGGAAGGCCAGGAGCGAGGGCGCCCGCCTCACCTCTGGGGGCAAGATATTCCACAGGGCGGGTGCTATCGCAGAGAAGGCACGCCTCCTGGACCCCGCTAGATGAAATTCTTTTATTGATGGGGTCCGAAGCATGCCCTCTCTGCATGACCGGGTGGGGTGGGTAGATGTGGTTGGGATGATTAATAGATTGATTGGATTAATTGGTATTAATCCAATTAATATTGCCACCCATCTATCCAAGAAACTCTGGATGGCAAACAAAATAAAAACAAAGACTTTTATTAAAACAAAACAAAACCCACTAAAATTGCAATGGAAGGAAAGAAAAAGAGAGAGAAAACAATAACAATACCGAAACACTGCATTAATGTAGAAAACAAGCCATTCCCCTTTTGGCTTCTGCATTATTTTACAGCAGGCTAAACGGCGCTCACTGTTCATGTAAATATTTGTTGTGTTATTCGTGATCATTGTGACTGTAAGGTACCTTGCTAGGGATTATATCCTCAAAATTGGGGTCTAAACTGTAATATATGAATGAAGGGATAAATAAACAAGGGATATTGTGGATAGACTTCATGGGATACATCACTTGGCTGGAAAATCGTCTTGAAGAGGCTTCAGATGAGCCCATTCAGACCCCCGGCACAGCAGAGGGATAATCAGAGAGGTTCCATGGAGAGAAATTTCACAACAAAAAAGTTGGGTAATGTGATATTCTGATATTGATTGATTGATTTGATTATGTGCCATCAAGTCGAGGTCAACTCTTATCAACACATGCATTTGCTCTACCTGGGAAGGCAGAAAATTTAAGGCAACGAGAGAAGCAGGCTGTGTGTGTGTGTGTGTGTGTGTTTGTGTGTGTGTGAGTGTGAGTGAATGGGTTCTGTGACAGATGGACTGACAAGTGTAATCCCAGGGAGAGAAAGAAAGAGAAAGAAAAAAGATTGTTGTTGCACTAGAGCTAAAGCTGTAAATATATAAAGCCTGCAGGATATATATGAAAAAAGAAAAGCAAAAACGCACATAAAGAGAACAGGGATTCTTGGAATCTTAATCAGAGGATAGAGAAAGAACTGCACAGATATGGATACAGAATCAGTCCCCTTAATTCCCAGAGTATATATTTGCACTAGGAATTTAAATTGGCTTTTTACTACTTATCTGTCATGGTTTTCTCCCCTAAATGCTGTAGCTGAATACAATTCCTGAAAATCTTTGATCCACCAGTGATATCTTAACAAAACCACAATCCCATAGTTCCCCAGAAAGCAGACAAAATGGAAGAGAACATGTTTGGACTCCAGATGACCAAGATTATGGCTCAAGACATGTATGAGCTGCCTCTCGCAAACCCACTGAATCTGCAGGCAAACGTATTCCAAGCCCTCCCACAGTTATCAAGTACTCCAGAAAAACAGGAGAAAGCATTTGGCAGCCTTTCAAAACAGACAGGGACATTGGTGTTCCTGGGGGGGCGGGGCTAAAAGAAGGCAGGATGGGGCCATGGCAGCGTGATCAAAACCCTGTCCTTTGGCTTGTTCATACAACAGGGTGGCTGCTGCCCTCTTGCTTTTTTTGACCCCCTTCTCTGTGGACACCACTGGACGGGAACGAACCTGGGTTTCGGACAGAATTTCTCAAAGCTTGGAATCCATGGACTCCTACCACCACACTTAATTGGGTTGTTGAATTCAGCCACCTTGTGGATTTGCACCATCCACTGAACCACAAGGTAGCCACAGGGGCAACATGTGCACCACAGGCTAACCCACAAACCCCACAAGCCCCTCACACCCACCAAAAATAAAAACAGCAAACAACAAGGAAAGCAAATCTGGTTAAGGTGAGCTGCTGGGTCTTTGTCTGGCTCGGTTTAACCCGTAGGGTAAAGGCAGCCTTTGTGTGCCTTTTGGCGTCTTTTCTTCTTGCAGATAAATTCCACAGGCTTTTTGGTGCTCTTCTTTGTTAGGCAGACGATGCCAATCAATTCAATGGTTACCGAATTCAACCAATTTTCTCAATTTGCGTGAGTTTTCCTTAACAATCAACAACATCTGCCTTCTTGTCATATCAAGCCATTACTTTATACACTCTGGAATGACGGAGACAAGATCTTGACTGTCTTTTGTATTATTAATATTATTTAAATGCAGAGTTGCAGAAGCTTGAGAGAGAGATCAATAAAAATAAACTTTTGCAGTAAAAATATAATTGCATTTATTCAAAACAACAGAACATAGTTACAAGAATCTGTTTCACCTCAGAGAGGCCTACAGGCAGAAAACTTACATTTGAATAAGGTTGAGATAAGCATAGCCAGCCGGCTTAAACAAAAGATCTCTTTTCTATACAACAGGGCTTTCCAAAGTTTTCTGGCGGCAACACACCAACCGCCGTTGGTGTGTCACCATGGGAAAACCCGGAAGTGCCGCCGTTGCGGCAGCGCGCAAAAACCCGGAAGCGCTGCTGCCGCTTTTGGATTTTTGCATGCCGCCATTGGTGTGTCGCCGCAGGAAAACCTGGAAGCACTGATGATGATCAGCGCTTCCGGGTTGTGTGGCAACACACCAGACTGTGTGTGGCGACACACTTTTGTGTCGCGACACACAGTTTGGAAAGCTCTGCTATACAAATTAACTTGATAACAAATAATCCATTGCCATAGTAATCAATGTAACATGTGACTGCCCCAGCTCAGCCTAGCTGAAGCAATTATCCCTTTTAAGGTAACAAGCAGTTGAGGAATTTGGTACTAGCAGACTTTTTGGAGCCTTTCAGGTAAGAGAAAAAAAAATAGCCCAGCTAGTCCTTTTAAAATGAGGCTTGTCTGAATCTTGTGACCCAGATTCTTTTTAGATCACAAAATAAAAAATACAACATTTTGTGCTGAAAAGCAGCTTCCTAGGCTGAGCTGATGAGAGAAGTTCAACTTCTCTGCTGGTTGCGGTGAACCTTCCGCTTAACCTTCCCGGAAGTCTCCCAATTACCCCGAGGCACCAATGTCTCCTGTGGCCTGCAGGCAGCTCCCGGCCCCTTTCCTGCACTTTCCAGGCCTCTCCAGGACCACACAGCTAATTTTTGGCGATGCCCCCTAAAAGCGAACGGCCTGGTTTATTGCTGCTTTTTAGAGGAAAAGGGGGGAAATAACAATGCTGGGCTGAAGCAGGAAAGTTGGTATTTACAACAGATGTTGCTTTTTGCATAGGAAATAGGGCTTTGGCTGCCGTTTTTCAGCAGTGGGTAACCAAGCTCTGACTGGATTTAGGGAAGAGAGAGCCTGGTGATCCTTTAAGAAAAAGATCTTGGGGAGGCTCAGAGTAGCTGCTGCTGTCTTCTTTCTCCAGTGTTCACTGCAGTGCGCCATTGTCAGCTGGCCATGCTCCAGATCTGTGTGAAGGTGTGTGTGTGTTGGGGGGGGGGGCAAGGAAGAAAGAAAGAGGAAGAGGGAAAGAGATGGCTTAAGACAAAGAAGAAGAGAAAGTAGAAATCACCAACTCCTGCATCCCAACTGCCACCAATTTCTGATCACCCCAAGGCTGCCCTCCCACCGGAGAGAGAAGAATGTGGAGTGGAGTGAACTTTCTGGATGGTCCTCAGAAGCAGGTGCCTCATGCATTGATTGCAGAAGGATGCTGTCCCCACATCCCGAAATATGAGGAAAAAGATGGCCTTACATTCTGAGCACCATTGCTCTGCTGGGAACCTCTACTTAGTGGCAGCTCCCTGCTGTATCTCCAGATGTGATCCATGTAAAGGACATCAGAAGAGACAGCATCTCGGGATGGTGAGAGCCTTGTAAAAGAAATGAATGGAGAGGCACTGCCACCCCCTCTTCCAGCTTTATCAGGACCCACAGTGCTGCGGGAGGGGAGATATTTTCTTCTTGTCCTGCTTCTCCTGAAATCTGCCTCCTGATTTTTACCAGAGTCTTCTGGAGGTCCCCTTTCCAAGGAAGGTTTGAGGTTGTTTTTATGCCCCTCTCCTGTCAAAAATGTCTTGCAATGTCATGTTTCATTGAGTCCGGAGATGCACTCTGGAGGCTAATGTCCAGTGTTGATAAGCAGGCACAAAAGGTCTTTCACCCCCTCCCCAAGTTGAGATGCTGTCCTTCCTCCCAAGTTGTGTTCAATCAAATTTCCCTTCTCTTTCCTATGTCAAATCTTGGCCTTTCTCCACAAACGTTCACAGCATAAGCTTTCTCAAGTTTTCTCTGTCAGGAGCAAAGATAAAAGGAATGAGAAAACAAAGGTGCGAGGGAGGAGGGGGAGGGAGGAAAGGGAAGGGAAGGGAAGGCAAGGGAAGGGGAGAAAAGGGATTCTCGGCCTTGGCATTGATCTGTGCTGAAACTGCCAGGAGCATTAAATGCCCTGGAAGATCCAAAGGCCTTGGAAGTGGTGTGTTTCCCTGTTGCAAAGAAAGGAGGACTAAATGCATGAGGTAGTTACTTCCCAGGGCTAAAAATGTTGGACTTGGACCGGGGAGTCTGAGTTGGCGTCGCTCTCTCTACAGCCACGCGGCCTGCCCTGTTTCTGCTTCCTGGATGGGGCTGGGGGACAAGAGGAGGCCAGAAGCAGCAGAGAGCCCTGTTGGGCTGCGGGTCAGAGTCCAGCCGGTCAGGACCTTGGAGAGCTCCTGCCATGGGCAGCAGGCATCAACCCGTGAACAGGGACGGTGGGAAGTCAATAGGGGGCGGCTTCCTCGCCTCCTCCGGAATACAACGCTGGGCGTGTGGCGACTGCAACTTCCAGAATTCCCAGATGGCACGTCTGGTAGCGCTGGAGTAAGAGAGGGGAGGCTGAGGGGTAAGAAAATGTCAGGGCTTAGGCAATCCTTCTCTGGCAAAGCTTGGACAGGATTAGGGCACAGATTATGTTCCCTTGCAGGCCACCCCAGACTTCGTGTGGCATGCTGAAGACTGTCCCCCAGAAGAGGGAGGGGCCAAGCCCAATTTTGGGATGACTCAGGCACTCATTTCCATCCTTAACCCCTAATTCTCAAAATTGCAAACAGGAGCCCAAACGTTGGACCCCCACCCTTTTTGTGGGGAGACAAAAAGAGGACACACACTGGTGGTCACAGCCACACACTCAAACCATGCCCCTTTGTGCAAGAATGCGACATGATCACACATGCAGTGGGGGTTCGATCTCACAGATGTAACCACCATCTTGCTTTTTGCAGCTCCCTTGCCCCACTCACTATGGGAGGACTTTGGAACTTTTTCTACCTGTGGTTTAGGATGTGCTGCAGAGCATCTGTGCTGGTCAGGAGGGGAGGTGGGCCCTGACCTACCAGGGGCTGGATTTACATAATGAGCTAACATGGTTACGGAATTCAACCAATTTTCTCAATTTGCGTGAGTCTCTTATTGTCGGGTGGTTTTCCTTAACATTCAACCAGCATCTGCCTTCGTGTCATATCAAGCCATTACTTTATACACTCTGGAATGACAGAGACAAGATCTTGACTGTCTTTTGTGCTGAAAATCATACAGGAACTTGGAGGCTGAGTTCACACGATACCCTTAAAGAGATCAGGGAAAGCCCTAACAGATGCATTCACACAGCATGCTAAGTCTGGTTCATATTAACCTTGGCATGGTGACTATACATCAATACACTGAGTTGGTGGGATGTGAGGAAGAGTATGCTGGCTTGCAGGTAGTCTCTGGATGAAAGATCCTGGCTTGCATAGAGTAGGATGAGCTATTTCCTCATGGCATCCTGCCAAAAGATGCCCAAACTGACTGGCACTATCATTGTCAGCATGTGGCACTGGAAGGACTAAAGGTGGTAGTTTAATTGACACCTTCCCATCTTACTGGAAAAACCTTATGTGATTCAAGCCACAGCAGACGGCCGAGGCCAATGCTTATGGGGCCTCCAGGGAAGACTGTGACTTGGAATGGTAATTAGTATGAATCAATCAATGAAATGAAAGTAAGAAAAATAGATCTCATATGTATCTCTGAAACTGTGAAAGGAGAAGGATCTAGCAGATCTGAAGGTAGGTGGTTTGACCTTGTGGTGTGGAATTGATGAATATGTGAAGTGGTGTAGATTTAACTATGAACGAATGAGTGAAAATGTACACTAGTGCATGAACTGGTGCCATCTAGGTTGTTGTGGGGTCAAATAAAAGAGGGAATCTATAATGATAATGCAAGAATAAGAGATGAGTTTGGGGACAATTGTGCAACATTCTAGAGGAATAAATCCAGGAGATTTTTTTCCTGTTAGATGACAGGAATGGATGGGTGGATCAAGAGAGAAAGAGACCAGGTTATTTGGAGCAATAATAAATGGCGATGGTGACTGGCAAGCATTTGCTTAGAAAACGTTCTGTTTCAAATATGTGGTTTAAGCATATCTGTTCATAGCTACAAAGAAATTAATTTAAATCTAAAAGCATGATTGATTTTATTATTTTTAAAATGAAATGTGACTAGAGTTTCTGAATTTGGACAGAACACTTTTTTGAGAGTGTCAGCAGTAGATCTTGGGGAAAAAAACACATGGAAGAAAAGGAAAGAAATGAAAATGAAAGTAGAACAACTGAAAGAAAAGAAAGTATGAATCCTGAATGAAAAACGTATTCAAAGATAGATTAATCTCTGAACAGAATGAATGGAAAGTGGGCATAAGAACATGGAATTCCATGGAGCAGAATGAAAATAATTATGTTACAGAGCATCGCACGAAGTGTATGGAGTTATACTAATGGGAAATATGAAAAAGGACGCTTGGTGGAACAATGTCATGGCTGGAAAAAATGTGTATAAGGGAATATTGCTGCAAAAATGAGGATAAGGAAAAAATATTTTATAACATGTAGGTAGCGGAAAATATGCAAAGAATGGTTAACATTAAAAGAGACAAGGAAAATGCAGTGAGTTTGAAGGAAATTAAAATAAATTATTTTGGGAATGGGTGAGAAGAGCTAAATAAGGATTCTCCAGCAAAAATAATGGTATTAATAAAAATGATAATTTAGGATGAATCTGAAGTGAAGGAAAGCTGGAAGGACTATTGTATAGATTTGTATGAGAATAATAGTGATTATGGAATTGAAAAGTGGAATTGGAATAGAATACTATCAATGTTTGAAAAGAAAACCATACAACAAATGCTGTGAGAATATTGAAAAATATTACTACTACAGGTATAGGTGGTGTAACTGGGCAAATATTAACATCTGAATCTGTATTCATATTCTGAACACAGACTGTGTGACTTCTTTAACATGTTGATGAAGACTGCATCTAGGCCTGAGTTTAGGAAGAGTGTCATTATTGTTTCCTTGTGCAAAGGGGAAGATAACATGTCAGGATGTGAAAACTACAGGCAGAGCAGTTCGTTAAGTGTGCCAGGGAGGGTTTTTGATTGGAAGGATACAAGAAATGACAAAGAGCAAAATTTTGGAAGTGCATTGTGGCTTTATGACAGTCAGGGATGTGTAGAGCAGATTTTTGTTCTTTAGCAGGTCAATGAGAAATGTATAAACTGAATAGCTTTGAATTATGGAATTTTGCATGTATATGGAGTTGAAGGTTGTTTACTGAATACAATAAAAGCAGTAAAGCACATATGAAAATAAATTGAATTCTTAGCGAATAATTCAGCACTGAGCAATAAATAAGACAAAGATGTGTGATGTTTGTGTATTTACGGATAAAAGAATAAGGCAGAAGCGTGTTGAGTGGGGATGTGAACACGTGTGTACTTTCATATGTAGGTGATACTGTGTTGGCTGAGAACTCAAATTATTTGCAGTGAATTCTAGATAAATTGTATGATGCAACAAGCAGTATGGATCTGAACATTAATATTATTATTATTATTATTTATTAATTATTTATTTAATTTATCCCCACCCATCTCCCCGCATAGGGGACTCTGGGCAGTTTACAAAATATTAAAAATTAAAATCTGTACAAAAATTACTAAAAAACAATAAATAAGAGGAATAGATAAAACTGAAAGATGGTTAGAAGCTACAGTCTAGATCAAGGCACTACGGGGCCAACCACCCCCAAGAGGCACTACCACCTCCGTCATCCCAGGCCAGGCGGCAGAGCCAGGTCTTAAGAGACTTCCGGAAGGTCAGGAGTGAGGGGGCCAGCCTCACCTCCGGGGGCAAGATGTTCCATAATGTGGGCGCTATCGCAGAGAAGGCACACCTCCTGGACCCCGATAGATGAAATTCTCTTGTTGAGGGGGTCCGAAGCATGCCCTATCTGCATGAACGGGTGGGGCAGGCTGATGTTATCAGGATGAGATGGTCCCTCAGATACCCTGGCCCCATGCCATGTAGGGGTTTAAAGGTAATCACCAACACCTTGAATTGGACTCGGAAGCAAACTGGTACCCAATGCAGCTCGTGCAGCAGAGGTGTCACATGTGCTGATCTTCTAGCACCCATAACTGCCCGTGCTGCTGCATTCTGAACCAGCTGAAGCTTCCGGAAACTCTTCAAGGGTAGCCCCATGTAGAGCGCATTACAATAATCTATATGGGAGATGACAAGGGCGTGAGTGACTGTTCGGAGGGCATCCCAATCCAGGAAAGGGCGTAGCTGGCGCACAACTCGAAGCTGTGCAAAGGCCCTCCTGGCCACGACTGCCACCTGCTCTTCGAGCAGGAGTTGTGAGTCCAGGAGGACCCCCAGATTCCGCACTGGATCTGAGTGGGGTAGTGCAACCCCATCCAGAAACAAATATGATAACTTCCCGGATACAGGGGGGCCATCAATCCACAGCCACTCAGTCTTACCAGGGTTCAGCTGAAGCCTGTTGTTCCCCATCCAGACCCCCACAGCCTCCAGGCACTGAGATAAGGCATCGATAATATACCATATGCTAAGAGAAAATGGAGTGTAGGATCACAAGTTATCCATAAATGGTGAAAAACTAGAGCAGGGCTTTCCAAAGTTTTTCCCATGGCGACACACCAACCGGCATTGGTGTGTCGCCGCGGGAAAACCCGGAAGTGCCGTCCTTGCAGCAGCGCGCAAAAATCCAGAAGTGCTGCTGCCGCTTTTGGGTTTTGCGCGCTGCAGTTGGTGTGTCGCCATGGGAAAACCCGGAAGCGCTGATGATGATCAGCGCCTTCGGGTTGTGTGGCGACACACCAGACTGTGTGTGGTGACACACTTTTGTGTCGCAACACACAGTTTGGAAAGCTCTGAACTAGAGCAAGTACATGAATTTGTGTACCTTGGTAGAATGTTTACTTAAAAATCTGAAAATGGGTGGAGAAATGTTAATATGTGGTAATTGTGGTAGAAAGATAGTGGGTATTACATGTACTGTTATGAGGAACGAATATTTATTGAAGGGAGCTAAAACAGGGAGTTGAGAAGTAATCTAACCAAAGACAAAAGAATGAATGGATTGTGAATGGCTGTGCAAGAAATGATTTGCTATGTAGAAAGGCAGGGAGAGCGAATGATGCTGGGGCAAACTAGATTTAGCTATATTTCCTTTTATTTTTTCTTTATGCTGCCTTTAATTTCTTTTTCTTACTATTTCTTAGTACATACTGTATGTATGTAAGGGGCGCGGTGGCTCAGCGGGTAAGACTCCAGGCTTGTCGATCGGAAGGTTGCAAGTTCGGAGGTTCGAATCCCTAGCCCCGCGTGACGGAGTGAGCTCCCGCACTCGCCCCAGCTCTTGCCAACCTAGCAATCCGAAAGCATGCAAATGCAAGTAGATGAATAGGTACCGCATCAGTGGGTAGGTAACAGCGTTCCACACGCGTCATGTGGCCACATGACCGTGGAAGCGTCTTCGGACAATGCTGGCTCTTCGGCTAACAAATGGAGATGAGCACCGGCCCCTACAGTCGGACACGACTGCACAAATGTGCGGGGGGAACCTTTACCTTTTACTGTATGTATAGGGTTAGGGTTTTTTTTTTTTTGCTAACTATGTTGTGCAAAGATAGCCTGTTTTGTAGTTCAGCAAATTGTGTGGACTCAACTGATGGGTGCTGTCCTATTCCCTGGCTTTTCAAAATGTCACTATATCTTTTTATCTCAGGTTACCTGAGGGACCGTCTCATCTCCAGAACATCGACCCGGCCCACTCGGTCATGCAGAGAGGCATGCTACGGACCCCATCGGCAAAAGAATTTCATCTAGCGGGGTCCAGGAGGCGTGCCTTCTTTGCAGTGGCTCCCGCCCTCTGGAATACCTTACCCCTGGAGCTGAGGCAAGTTTCTTCACTCCCGACCTTCCAGAAAAACTTGAAGACCTGGTTCTTCCGCCTTGCTTGGGATGGGAATGCCTATAGTTCCTCTTGGGAGTGGCTGGTGCCATGAAACCCGCCTTATTATTAACATCTTTCTATTTGAATTTTATCTGTAATTTATTGTTGTTGTAATTTTATCTTTTGTGAACCGCCCAGAGTTCCCTGGTTGGAGGAGATGGGCGGTGATACAAATTTAAATAATAAATAAATAATAAATAAATATGAAATGCAAGTATTCTGATTCAGATCTTCAACTCTCGAACCTGGGGAGATGTGATGTTCTTCACCATTTCATAAAAATGTAAGTGAAGCCAGTTATCAGCCCCTACACCCACATTCATCTCCTTGTGCCTGCCAGACACCTCTGGGGACCCACAAGCACAATTTGAGTTCAGCCTCTGCCCTTGGTATTGAATGGGAACATGGAAGCACCAAGATTAGTGGCCACTTATATCTTTCTCCTCTGCGGTCGGCCAGGAAAGCTGGTAGCTATCACAGAAATCAATTTGTTTGCTTCTTCTGTTGTTTGGAATCTGCATGTGCTGCCCTCTCTCCTAATGCCAGGAGGGCACACTGCCTGCTTGCCCAGCAATTTGCTATGGACAGCCATGCCAGGCAATGTTGTGCAGGCTCCAAGTTCATGCATATCCATGTACATCATCCCTTTGGCATGGCGACTTAATGGCTGGCAACTGAGTGCATGAGCTGATGACATTGAAACACAGGCAAGAGCTCCCTATGCCAAGCGGGCTCCTTGCCTTGTGGCGTTAGGGATGAAGTAGGGAGAGATGTGGGGTGGAGGAGCCATTTTAATCCATGCTGCGCAAGAACATTCTCTTGCACTGTTTTAGCCAGTTGTAGTTCAATTTGACGAAGAGAATTTGCTTTAGGAAAGGAGTAGATCTTTTTTCACAGGATTCCTTAGAGAGCACGTAAATGTCTTAGGTTTCATGGCACAGTCCTCCCTCCATGGGTCTGCAGCCTCCTTGGCTTCCCACCCTCCATCCAACCCTGATCGAAAACATCAGGAAGGAACACCTTCCTTGAGGCCATTTCAGATCCTGAGCAGCCAAGGCTGTAGAGCAGAGCTTTCCAAACTGTGTGTCGGGACACGTTAGTGTGTCGGCTGCAGTGTCTGGGTGTGTCGCGGCTGCTGCTGCCTCCAAACCTGCCCTGCCAGGATTCCGTGCAGGTCCTAGTGCCTGCCTTGTACCCTGCTGTAAGAGTGTGTCACAAAATGATGCCCTGCTGTAAGAGTGTGTCGCGAAATGATGCATGTCTAAAAAGTGTGTCACCAACATGAAAAGTTTGGAAAGCTCTGCTGTAGAGTGATGGGAAGATGTCTAAGAGAAAAAAACACCAACAGGAAAACATCATAATCTGAAAGGAATAGAGCATCCTGAAAATAAGGTAGAAAAACAGAAGCCTGATGTGGAAATGAAGCAAACGTCTGCGCAAACTGCAAGGCAGATTTCAGCAGAGGACGAGGTTTAGTGTCGTTGCCAGTTTTCCTCTCTCCTTCCCCTCTACTTTTGTTCAAAATCTCGATGGACGAAGCAAAAGATTATTCTCTACTTTGGGTCCTTTTGGATGGTTTATAGCAAAGGCATTGCCCTCCTGCGAGGGCAAGCTCTCAACACGTTTACAGGGCATCCTCAGTAAGAAAAAATAGTGATTTAGCAGGCACTGGAGGACACGGAACAAGGAGACCAAAGGGAACCATTTTTCTAAGCAGGAAAGGCATGTAGAGAGCGGGAGATATTTATTTCAGCTGTACCGGGAGGAAAAGGAGAGCAGGCTGGGATTTCAGAGGGACATGTCAGACCTCCTTCAATTTTGTCTTGCAGAGCTGTAGCGGAAGCAGTGGCTTAAGGACTTCAGAAATAATGGGCACTAGATGAAAAAAGTTTTAAGGCTCTAAGAACAGACAGAGCTGCATTTACATGTATAGACTGCAAATCCCTAAGGATTCTTGGAAGTTGGCAAATAAGACATATAAGAAACAATATACCATAAACAAAAAGTAGACAAATAAAAGGCCAACAAATGAATGGAAATACAGAACCAAATTAAGTTAACCAAACCAAACTATAACAGGACCATGATAGAATCAAGGCCCAAAGGGAGGATAGGCAAAACAGAGATTTCCGGAGGGTGTTTGGACGCAGCCGCTGAAAAGTGCCGAGGCTGCCCCCCCCCCCCCCCCGACTAGGGCGCTGATGGTGTCTCCCGGGGAGATTTTGCTGGCTGGCGAATGTGGTCCTGCAGATAACTCGGGGCCAAGCCATGAAGCGTGTTATCAGCACCTTAAATGGCACCCAGAAGCCTGTTGGCAACCGGGGTGGGGCCTGGGGTGTAATTTGCTCCACCAGCAAATGCCGCTCAGCATGTGGGCTGGGGCAGCTTCTGAGTGATCTTCTAAGGCAGCCCCCTGTAGACCCCGCTGCAGGAGTCTGAGCCGGCGGGGAGGAGCAGGATCCTCCTGCCCAGGTAGGGTGGCGAGGGGTGGGGAAAGGCCTCCCTGAGCACAGCCCACGTGTGCTTCTCTTCTATTCATGCACACCCTTTGGCCACCTCGTCACTAAATCAGGGCAAGATCCACTAAGAGGCATCAGTTCCTGACCACGATGATACCAAAATGATGAGACTGCATCGCAACCCCACGATGCTTGGTCCTTTTGTGAGTTTACAATACTGCACACAAGTGTGTGAAGGACAATGTTTGCACCCAGACACGCATTACGTTTCATCACTTTGTTCCCCCCACTCCCCAGGAAAGCCTATGGATCCTCCTGCAAGAATTTCACAGAAATGCTCTTCACGCTGGAAAATAAACGTCGAAAGCAGATTCTCTTGCCTCAGATTGAACAAGAGCTGATGGAAGAACGCAGGCCAGTTTCTTGGCCTGGCAGTTCTTCCTCGTCCTCGCAATCAATTAAAGCAGAACCGAGATGCGGCCAGACGCCTGGCAGGAAGCACGTTGGGCACCTGGACTCTGTTGGATGCCACTTGGGGACAACAAGAGGAGGGACGGGAGGCCTGAGCTGTCTGCAGCCCTCGCTTCCTCCCAACCCTCTCTTCTGGGGCTGCCCTCCCTGTGGGAGCCGCCTCAGCTTTCTGGGTGATTATGAGATGCTGCAGGCAGCAAACAAATTCTACACAAATCATCCAACTCGGCTCATTCCCCTGTGTCAGGTTTTATATTACCGCCACGGCTGCTCTTCTAACCTGGAAGAAAAGAGCATTTGGCGCACATTAGAACAGGAATGGAGAATGTAGAATGGGTGGGCTCTTTCCTCCACTTTGCTTAGCCATTTGCCTCGTTGCCTGATTTATTGGCAGATTTGCCACCAGACCCGCCAGGAAATGGTTTTTTGGCCAAGTTCGCTCTGCGGCAACTCTGAGCATCTTTGCTTCGGACAGGTGGGGTCCCACGTTGTGTAAAGGCTTGGCTGGTGATCAGATTTGCTCTTCTTCGTGGACTTGTTCATCACCGTATCCTTGTGTAGCTGAAACCCGTTTTGTTAGGAACAATATTTCCAGACTGGTCAGAAGAGAAGCAGGTGGGAGCATAGCCGGGCGTTTCTCATCTCTGCAGAATCAGAACAGAAGGCACCGGCCACCTCATGCCTGTGAGATCCCTGCCCTCCAATTAAGCGAAAATTGAAACATTAAAGGACCAAAACAAATGAAGAAAGACCTGTAAGATAGCCAAATATCACAAGACTTCAGCTTTCTCTTGTGGGATCTTGCAATGTCCTGGGTGGAAATTTGTATTAAAATATTGTGCAAGACATTCCTGCACCAGATTGTGCAAGAGCGATGTCTGTATCCCATGGAGGGAGCAACATCTCCCGCTTCCTCTTGAGATCTCACGGAATCTCACACAAGATCCAGCCTGATTCTCAGCAGAAATCTCCAAGGATTTTGACATTAAAAACAAATGAACAAATAAATAAATTTAAATAAATTTACTTTTATGGTAAAACAATTTGGGGATGCACAGGCACCTGATGTCCACAGATGCGATGTATTTTTCTCACTACCAAGGGTAAGTAGATCATTGAGATGACCTTTTTTTTTTACTGTGCATTAATAAATTAGTTCACTTTGCAGCACCGTGAGGTGATTGATAAGACTGATAAGAAGTTAATAGCAAAGCAAATGGATTGCTAGCAGAAGCTGCAAGAAGATGTCCTGCGTGTTGGCGGTCCAGATCCAGTGACACTGACTTCAGCATTTCCACAAGGGGCAGTTAGGGTTTGCATAAAGAGTTCGGGATTTGTGTCTCCTCCTTGTCTGTCGCTTTGCCTTAAAAAGTTATTTTAACTTTTGCAGAGGTTTTTTTTTTTTTGCATTTTTTAAAGCTATCTTGACTACTCACCAAAGTAGAAAGTCAGGGTTCAAACATACAGTATATTTTGTTGTTGTTTATTCGTTCAGTCGTTTCCGACTCTTCGTGACTTCATGGACCAGCCCACGCCAGAGCTTTCTGTCGGCCGTCACCATCCCCAGCTCCCCAATGGTTGAGTCCGTCACCTCCAGAATACCATCCATCCATCTTGCCCTTGGTCGGCCCCTCTTCCTTTTGCCTTCCACTTTCCCTAGCATCAGCTTCTTCTCCAGGGTATCCTGTCTTCTCATTATGTGGCCAAAGTACTTCAGTTTTGCCTTTAATATCATTCCCTCAAGTGAGCAGTCTGGCTTTATTTCCTGGAGTATGGACTGGTTTGATGTTCTTGCAGTCCAAGGCACTCTCAGAATTTTCCTCCAACACCACAGTTCAAAAGCATCTATCTTCCTTCGCTCAGCCTTCCTTATGGTCCAGCTCTCGCAGCCATAGGTTACTACAGGGAATACCATTGCTTTAACTATGCGGACCTTTGTTGTCAGTGTGAGGTCTCTGCTCTTCACTATTTTATCAAGATTTGCCATTGCTCTCCTCCCAAGAAGTAGACGTCTTCTGATTTCCTGGCTGCAGTCAGCGTCTGCAGTAATCTTTGCGCCTAGAAATACAAAGTCTGTCACTGCCTCCACTTTTTCTCCTTCTATTTGCCAGTTATCAATCAAGCTGGTTGCCATAATCTTGGTTTTTTTGAGGTTTAACTGCAACCCAGCTTTTGCACTTTCTTCTTTCACCTTCGTCATAAGGTTCCTCAATTCCTCCTCGCTTTCAGCCATCAAAGTAGTATCATCTGCATATCTGAGATTGTTAATGTTTATTCCAGCGATTTTAACTCCAGCCTTGGATTCCTCAAGCCCAGCATGTCGCATGATGTGTTCTGCGTACAGGTTGAATAGGTAGGGTGAGAGTATGCAACCCTGCCGTACTCCTTTCCCAATCTTAAACCAGTCCGTTGTTCCGTGCTCTGTTCTTACCGTTGCTACTTGGTCGTTATACAGATTCCTCAGGAGGCAGACAAGATGACTTGGTATCCCCATACCACCAAGAACTTGCCACAATTTGTTATGATCCACACAGTCAAAGGCTTTAGAATAGTCAATAAAACAGAAATAGATGTTTTTCTGAAATTCCCTGGCTTTCTCCATTATCCAGCGGATATTGGCAATTTGGTCTCTAGTTCCTCTGCCTTTTCTAAACCCAGCTTGTACATCTGGCAATTCTCGCTCCATGAATTGCTGGAGTCTACCTTGCAAGATCTTGAGCATTACCTTACTGGCATGTGAAATAAGTGCCACTGTTCGATAGTTTGAACATTCTTTAGTGCTTCCCTTTTTTGGTATGGGGATATAAGTTGATTTTTTCCAATCTGATGGCCATTCTTGTGTTTTCCAAATTTGCTGACATATGGCATGCATCTTGCAAGATTTTAAACAGTTCAGCTGGGATACCGTCGTCTCCTGCTGCCTTGTTATTAGCAATGCTTCTTAAGGCCCATTCAACCTCACTCTTCAGGATGTCTGGCTCTAACTCACTGACCACACCATCAAAGCTATCTCCAATATTATTATCTTGATCTCTTCTGCTTCTGTTAGGTCCTTACCATCTTTGTTTTTGATCATACCCATTTTTGCCTGGAATTTACCTCCAATGTTTCTAATTTTCTGGAAGAGGTCTCTTGTCCTTCCTATCCTATTGTCTTCTTCCACTTCCGCACATTGCTTGTTTAAAAATAATTCCTTATCTCTTCTGGCTAACCTCTGGAATTTTGCATTTAATTGGGCATATCTCCCCCTATCTCTGTTGCCTTTTGCTTTCCTTCTTTCTTGGGCTACTTCCAGTGTTTCAGCAGACAGCCATCTTGCCTTCTTGGTTTTCTTTTTCTTTGGGACGTTTTTTGTTGCCGCCTCCTGAACAATGTTGCGAACTTCTGTCCATAGTTCTTCTGGGACCCTATCTACTAAATCTAGTCCCTTAAATCTATTCTTCACCTCCACTGCATATTCCTTAGGAATATTAGTGAGCTCATATCTAACTGATCTGTGGGTCTTCCCTATTCTCTTTAGTCTGATTCTAAATTTTGCAATAAGAAGTTCGTGATCTGAACTACAGTCAGCTCCAGGTCTTGTTTTTACCGACTGTATAGATGTCCGCCACCTTTGGCTGCAAAGGATGTAGTCAATCTGATTTCGGTGTCGACCATCTGGTGAAGTCCATGTATAAAGTCGTCTTTTAGGTTCTTGGAAGAGAGTGTTTGTTATGCACAGTGAGTTGTCTTGGCAAAGTTCTATCAGCCTATGTCCTGCTTCATTTTGTTCTCCCAGACCATGCTTGCCTGTAATTCCAGGTGTCGTCTGACTACCCACCTTAGCATTCCAGTCTCCTGTAATGAAAATAACATCTCTTTTTGGTGTATTATCTAGTAGGTGCTGCAGATCCTCATAGAACTGATCTACTTCTGCTTCTTCAGCATCTGTGGTTGGGGCGTATATTTGGATCACTGTGATGTTAAATGGCTTACCCTGAATTCGAATTGAGATCATTCTATCATTTTTTGGATTGTATCCAAGCACTGCTTTAGCCACTTTATTATTAATTATGAAGGCTACTCCATTTCTTCTGTGGTCCTCTTGTCCGCAGTAGTAGATCTGGTGGTCATCTGATGTGAAGTGGCCCATCCCAGTCCATTTCAGTTCACTGACACCTAAAATGTCTATATTTAATCTTGACATCTCACCAATAACCACATCCAATTTGCCCTGGCTCATAGATCTTACATTCCAGGTTCCTATGGTGTGTTGATCTTTAGAACATCGGATTCGTCGTTCACCACCAGCACCGTTGGCTGCTAGCCGTCCTTTCGGCTTTGAGCTAGCTGCGTCATCACATCTGGGGCTAGTTGAACGTTCCTCTGTTCCTCCCCAGTAGCATTTTGACCATCTTCTGACCTGGGAGTCCCATCTTCCGATGGTATACCGACATATCTTTGGTTGTACTGATCCATTTAGTTTTCATGGCAAGAATACTGGGGTGGGTTGCCATTACCTTCCCCAGGGATCGTATTTAGTCTGACCTCTCTGCCACGACCTTCCCGTCTTGGGTGTCCCTTCACGGTTTAGCTCATGGTTTCATTGAGGTGCTCAAGCTCCAGCACCACGACAAGGTAACGATCTCCTTTGCTGGAGATACAGTAAAATATATACAGTATATATATATACTGTATAAATATATACAGTATATACATATACATATACATATACATATACATATACATATACACATACACATACACATACACATACACATACACATACACATACACATATATATATATATATATATATATATATATATATATACATAGAGTCGTGGTACACGAGATGGGCGGCAAAGAAATTTGATAGATAAATAAATAAATATACATATACACATTTTTTAAAAAGGTTGATTCCTGTAATACCCACTATTACGTAGTGGCCTGCTTCTGAAAGTTATAGTATGTCATATTTTGAAACATTTAACTGGCTGGTTATTACTGATATGTTAGTCCAAATGAGCTACCTGTAATATCTAAACGTATGTGATGTGTGGAGCTCCCTTGGAAACAAGTTTGGGAACTTCAGGTAGTTTGAAACAGGGCTGCAACCAAGACTGGTCAATATGATATCATCCCAGGGCTCCGCTGCTCCGCTGGTTGCCGTCCATTTGCGGACTCCATCCAAGACTGTGCCTCCTTCCTCATGTACCAGTTCAAGCTCTTTGGTCCCCTTTGGGTCCCCCCGCCCCCGGGGGCCTGAATTCCAGTCTTCTTGGCTCCAGGCAGAGGCATCTGTCTTTCCCTGAACATTTCTGAATATTTTTTCCCTGAGCATTGGGGATGGCCTTGATGGACAGAGGGAAGATCTGTTACCAAGGTAACAATCGGATAAAGGAGGCTTGAGCCCATAACAAGAAAGAGATTTATAAAAATGCTTCAGACAGCCTCCCCACTTTACATGAAGATTCACATGAAAATAAAAGAGGGAAGAAGGGAAGCACATTCAGATTGCAAGATTCTGCTACTATAGCTGTTCTAATAAAAGTAGCTTTAGGTCTACATGGTGTCTGTTTCTTAGCAGATTTTATGTTTTACATCTTTCTTGCACTGTTTATTTATGTCTTGCATTTTATTGTTTAATCTGTATTTTAACTTTATATTTTAATAAGCATTTAATGTTTGAAATAACTATGCAATCTGCTGAGAGAACTTCTGTTACTAAATGGCTTGAAACTACTAATAAAGAAAACTGATAATTGAAGAATGAAGAACTTTCTGAAATTCCCCAACTACGGGTAATGAAAGACAACAAATCTTGAAAATCAGAATCACAACCATTTATTTATTTATGAATTTATAAACCTTGTACTGAATGGGATTCCAAGTGGTGTCCAAAGCAACAGCTGCTGCCAATGCAATAACAACAATAAAATACAATAAAGGGAATACAATATATAATTACAATTTTAATACTCCAATGGATTCTGGTTTTGGGAACTCTACAGCCCTCATCCCCAATGCCTTCGAGATGAGCTAAATTCAGATGTTGAATTAACACAGATCTCGGCAATACACTCCTTTCTCTTCCCCTCCCCCTGGTGAGAGAGTAACTTAGAGCAGTGTTTCTCAACCGTGGCAACTTTAAGATGTGTGGACTTCAACTCCCAGAATTCCTCAGCCAACATATGCTGGCTGGGGAATTCTGGGAGTTGAATTCCACACTTAAGGTTGAGAAACACTGACTTAGAGGCACCTGTTTTAGTACCTTAGTTTCAGGAGGATTGTGAATTTTTTGCAAATTTTTCTTGGCAGTGTTTTCCAGTTTGCTTTAAGCCTGGCATTGGTGGCGGGTGTGCATCTGCTGGAGGTGCTGTTTCCCCTAACACACTTTTCCATCGGTCGGCTGCCTCCCTGGCTGCTCCCACTTCCCCATCTGAAAAAGGTCCATGGGAAGAATTTTTTTCTTTTGGGAAGAAGCTGAGAAGTTTGCAGACTCCAAGTACAAGATAGAGCAACCCCCCACACTTGCATACCATCTGGTCACTAGCGCACGGCATCCCTGAAATGCCTTGAAATCCCGGGCTCCCTTGAAGGAGATGTCGAAAGCCAATTCCCTTTTTCAACTTGATAGAGAACTTGTTTGCCCCAAATTAATTAATTTGTGACGCTTGAGTGGAGCCTGACGATGGGTTTCTTCCCTCATCTTGTTGTGGCCCATCAGAGCAGAGACAGGCCACCTCCCCTTGTCCGCCTGACCAAGCCGGCTCCACGCTGCCCGATTCACTGCTCTCTCCTGGCCCCTGACCGGTGAGCGCTGCTTCTGGAACCTGGTTTACCACTTAACCTCAAGACCGGTTCCCACCTTTCCTTCTGTTTGTGGAATTTCTCCTGTGTGCCCTGATTTCTCCCTGCCACCCTCTTCAGGTAGGAGAGGAGCAGCTGTGCTAGGGGGGTGTCGGGGAGGAAAATCCCTCCCATCTGCTGCTCCAGCAACAGGATTGCCCTCGCCAAATGCCAGCCCAGCCCAGGCAGCTGCAGCTTCACTTGCTTGTACTGTAGTGTAAGCCCAGGAAAAGCTGCTTTGAATCTATTTAGGGTTACAGCTCTGTGGCTTATTCCCAGCTTTGTTCTGTTATTTTTCCTCTCCTTTTTTTAAAGCTTGGGGTTCTCGCCAAGTCTTTGACTGCTGTTTGTGACAGATGGATCTGTCAGCCAATTCATACTCAATAGAGTTATACTAGTAACAAGCCCCTCGAAGGGGGAAAATGTAAATCTCATTCCCTTTAACGGCAGAGCCTGAATCTCTTCTCTTGGGGGTGAAGTAACAATGCCACTGCGGTCATTTTTATAAGGGCCATTAGGCAGGGCCAAAGGAGCATTGTGCACGAAAGAGACAGAAGGTGTCAAACAGTGTGCCAGTGCCGCAAGATGCAAAGCCAGGTTCAGAAAAAGATGATTTGTTAAGCCATCCAGATGAATTGAGCCTGCCATTCCCAGAGTTTTTAGCTCTGCTTAGCCATCCTGGCTAGAATTTCTGTGAGTTTTAGCCTTGTGATGGCATTACCGACAAAACAATAACATCTCACATCTTGAGTAGTGTGCTGTGGGATCCACCCAAGCTAGCTGATGGGATTTAAAGCCAGGAATAAATAAATACGTAACTTACATTTCATAGAATTGGAGGTGTCCACGGTCCAACCGCTGCTCGTTGCCTCTGCTTGAACACATCCAGTGGCGTGGAGCCCATTATCTGCTACGAGTCTTGGTTCCACTGTTCCACTCTCTTAGGAGGTTTTTTGTCACATTTAATCCAAGTCTGCCTTCATGTAACTTAATCCCTTAATCTTCGTCCTGTACTCTGGAACGAGAGAGGATGGGTCTTCGGCTTCTTTGGGTGTGACATCTTTTCAGGTAGTTGAAACCACTACTGTATCATACTCTCCTTCCATCTTCTCTTTAGGCAAAACACGCTCAGCAAACTTCAATCTCTCTTTGTGGGATTTAATTTTGATTCCCTTCTTGTGTTTGAACCTGTTTTAGAATATATGGAAGGATTTCTTCCTGGTGTTTAGAACTTTCTCTTCATCCATTCTCTTCATCCATTCTCTTCATTCTCTTCATTCATTTCTCTGCATCCTAAAACTGTGTTTACCTTTGTTGCAGTCATTTCACACAGCTGATTCATATTCCGTTTGTGAAGAACAATGTTTCTGAGGAATTTTCACAAGTCTTATTCCCAAGCTTACCAGGTAGCCATGCATTTCAATTTTATTTTATTTTTAAATTTTAACTTTGCACTCTTTTCTGTTTCTTCCTATTATTTCTCTAACCTCTAATCAAAGACACGTTGAATGTCATTTCTGTGTGTCAGCTGCACATCTGACAAGCAATCTCCCCATCTCTTCACCCAAATCATTAATAAAAATGCTGAAGAGTGCTGGGCCAGGACTGAACCTTGTGGCCACCACACAATAACTTATTATAGTTTGATAAGGACGCTGTCGATGTTCACTTAAGTATCGTTTTCAAGCCAGCTGAGTTCATCTACAACTAACTTTCTATTCAGAACATCATGGAATATTCCATCAAATAAATAAATTAAATAAATCCAGGATATAGTATTATGTTGACTGCAATTACACTAGTTAGGAAGGAAGTTCTCTTCCAAACAAGATTTGTTCTTGACAAACCCATGCTGATTACTAGTAATTCCTGCACTGTTTTCAAGGTGCTTCGAAAATCTGCTCTCATCACGATTTGCTCTAAACATTTCCTGTGTATCAGTGTCAGCCTGGGCTGTATTTTATTTATTTATTTAATTTTTATCCCGCCTTTATTATTTTTACAAATAACTCAAGGTGGTGAACATACCTAATACTCCTTCCTCCTCCTATTTTCCCCACAACGGCAACCCTGTGAGGTGAGTTGGGTTGAGAGAGAGTGACTGGCCAAAGGTCACCCAGCCAGCTTTCATGCCTAAGGCGGGACTAGAACTCTCTGTCTCCTGGTTTGCCATTGGCTCCTTCCTAGGGCTGAGAGAGAGTGACTGGCCCAAGGTCACCCAATTGGCTTTCATGCCTAAGGCGGGACTAGAACTCTCAGTCTCCTGGTTTGCCATTGGCTCCTTCCTAGGGCTGAGAGACAGGGACTGGCCCAAGGTCACCCAGCTGGCTTTCATGCCTAAGGCGGGACTAGAACTCTCAGTCTCCCGGTTTGCCATTGGCTCCTTCCTAGGGCTGAGAGAGAGTGACTGGCCCAAGGTCACCCAGCCAGCTTTCATGCCTCAGGCGGGACTAGAACTCACAGACTCCTGGTTTCTAGCCCAGCACCTTAACCACTAGACCAAACTGGCTCTCACATTTTCTTGGATCTTCTTCCTCCCTCCTTTGGAAAAGGGGGGGAATTTAATGTATTTCAGATCAAATTAATTAAGTACAATTAATATGATTATTCTACAGGTATTGACTATTTTTGCACTGAATCAAATTATAACATTCAGTTTAGTGCTAACATTGGGGAGGACTCCAAAGATTGGAGTTTTTTTTTTGGGTGGGGCATGTACAACCCTGACACCTTAGGTTGTGCAACCTTGGCTCATAGGATATGATTGGTATCCTATATATTAGACCGGTGTTTCTCAACCTCAGCTACTTTAAGATGTGTGGTCTTCAACTCCCAGAATTCCCCAGCTGGCATGTTGGCTGGGGAATTCCGGGAGTTGGAGTCCACACATCTTAAAGTTGCTGAGGTTGAGAAACCCTGTGTTAGCCAAAGGGAGCTCCATTCAGCTCGTGTTGCATAGGATCAACCAAGGCTTTTAAGAGGAAAGCCCTAAACGGCACAGAGGCCACAAAGAGAACCAAGTACAAGTGGCCGTTTGAAATTCCCAGCAATATTTAAAGCATAAACATTGAATAGAGAATTTCCCCAAATGTTTCCAGAGCAAGACCACGTTTTCCATCCATTTCTCTAGGCAGCACTTGGAAGAGAAGAGTCTTTCTCAGTTGGAGAAAAAGAGGTCCAAACAACTCACAGAGAGCCCACCTGGATGAATTTGCTGATCAATGAGGGCTTTGTTCACTGAGGAGTTTTGCTTATTCCATTTCCAGGATCCTGGATTCTAACTCCTGATCTGCTGACATGAAGCTTAATTCAAGAAACCCTGTGTGACTCCTGTTCTCCTGGTTATGTTCTGCTGTTGACACCCCATTCCTAAAAAGCCCCCAGCATCTTGCTTTGGGTTTTAGACATTCCCCTCCATTATGTCCCCCTAAGGTGAGGCTGCTGACCATTGGAAAGGGGATGGTGCTGGGACAGCGAGGACATTTGTGCCATTTCTTTGACCACCTTTTGACTAAGTGTGAACTCCATAGTTGTCTCAATTCTCTTTCCCCCTGAAAGTATTTCAGAAGCAGATTCTCTGTCTTCAAATGGATTGGAAAGTGGGAGGGGGGGGATGTGAGAGAATCTCCCTGCCCTGCATTAGCTTAGAGTCATATTCGGTGAAATGTAGAAAACTATATAAAGTGACAGAAAAATCCTTAGAGCTCAGAATTTGACAGCTCCAATACAGAGGAATGTTCCATTCGAGCATCACAGCATGAACTCCAGCTAGACTTTATTTAGAGTGAAGGATATATGAAAAAGAGGGTAGAAGAAGTGGGAAAGAAAGAGACACAGAAACACATTCTTGCCGTCGTACGGAATATTTCCTGACATCACAGCTTTTATCATAGTATCCAAAACTTGACATGGCCTGTCAGGAAAAAGAATTGCATCGTCTAGAATGATTTCCTTCGCGCTGGAAACATTGGCTGAATATTTTCGTGCAGTGAAGAGCTAAACATCAGTGGAGGCTCTGAGGAGCATCTTTGACAAGGGGGAGCAAAAAGTATGCGTCCTCAACAGGGACATCTGTGGGGAGCGGCTGAAAGAAGTCGAAGGAGGGGGCTGCCTCTTTATTATGCGTGTCACACCTCCACCAGGATTTGGGATTCTGGATGATGCACTTTTTTACTTTGGTCTTTGTCTCTCTCTCTCTCTCTCTGTGTGTGTGTGTGTGATAGCAAATAGTACAACTTGCCATGACTCAGATCTCAAACTGCACATTTCAAGGGGGGGGTAAGGAGTCTAAAAATCAAGATGGCAGCCACAACCATGTGATCAAAGCCTGCCCCCCTTTTTACATGTGTTCATCACACCATTTCATGTGTGCGTTCCTCGCACACTATTTGGCTGGAGAGCGAATCAGGGAGTCTCAAGTTAGGAAGTGCCCAGAGCTGGGGTGGGGACCCTGCTCCCCTGGCTTGTGAGACCCTCCTTGTTGCTCCAGTTTGAAAAGAGACAGCAGAGAGCAAGGAGAATGAAGGGCACGGGGCATGGCGTTGAATTGCATGTAGGGACATAGCCACAGCCCTGTGAGGGAGCATCTCCAGTGTTAGAAGCACGGAGTCTGCAGGGAGCGGATGGAGGGGGCAGGAGGAGGAGGAGACCAGCGGTTGCAAGTTGGGTCTGCAGCGGCGTGGCAACCAGTGGCCATCCAAATGTTGCTGTACTGAACTAAGTCTCTACCATCATGGAAGCTGTGCCTGCAGGACTGCTGCAAAGGGCCAACGGGAAGCTCTCAGCTTCCCACCCCAGGCTTAGAACTTGGGCTGAATGATACAGCAGGCGCTTTCTAGGTAGATGGTTCCAGATCCCTTTCCCAGCATCTCCTGGGAAGACTGGGCTGGGGTGAGAACGATCTTGTAATCTTGGGTAGACAAAAGCATGCTCCCTCCCTGCCCACTGTCCCTTTCCTCAGGGTCACTCTTTGCACAGCCCAGGGTTGCGCCATCCCCTTTCAACCCGGAGCAAGAAGGAGGCTCTGCTGCATTTTCCATCCCGGAAATGTTGGACGTCTACTTCCACAATTTAGTTATTCCTGTGATGGAATGTGAGGGCAACCTTGGGGAACAGAGGGAAGAGACGCTGCCCAGGCAACGATCAGAAAAAGGAAAGGGAGTCCGAGAGAGGGTAGCGGTCCAAAGAAGAAACCTAGGATTCTAGGAATCATTAGGAGACAAACAGAGAATTAAAAAGCCAATCTAGTATTGGTGTTTCATGAATCAACTTCACTTCAAGTCTGTGTGAGGCCTGGTTGCCATCTTTGGAAAAAAAAAGTTGTACAGCTAGAAAAGGAAAAAGGTAACCAAAATGATTAGGAACCTAGAGCAACTGATAAAGAGTCCATAAAATTATGCATGGTATAGAAAATGTAGACTATTTTCTCTCTCTCTCCTATAACGTTAGATCTCAGGGTTGTCCACTGAAATTAGGGCAGTTCAGGGCTGATGAAAAGAAGGACTTCTTAATCAATCAATCAATCAATCAATCAATCAATCAATTAAATTTATATAGCTGCCCATCTCATGAAAATGACTCTGGGCAGCATACAACAATCAAATAAAAACAACACATATAAAACAATCATTATAAAAGTATAAAAAGCAGTATGAAAGATTAAATATTATTAAAAATAAATATACATACCCCAGGCAAAGAGAGAGTGAGTCTATCCACCTCAATAGAATAGAATAGAATAATAACTTTATTGTCATCCCACTATACACTATACAAGTGCACAATAGAATGAAATTTCGTTGCAGTTGGCTAGTAATAGTGGAGCCATCTGAGTACGTCTCTGGTTCCCTGGGGCCCCCAGGCCCGGCGACATACCAAGGTCTCGCGGGACTTCTGGAATGTCAAGAGGGATGGAGCTAACCTGATTTTGGGGGGGAGAATGTTCCATAAGGTGGGCGCAAAGGGTGCAAAGTTAAATGGTGGAGTGGCCAGAGGTGATGATGGTCATCAATTTAGATGGTTTTAAAGGTTGCAGGGGGGAGGAACAGGCTCTCAATGTTTCCTAGTCTTCATGGCTCAGATATCAGCTTCCATGGAATGGTGGAGGATACATCTTGTTGGCCACTTGATGACATAGGAGGTTGGGCTAGATGGGTTCTTGGCCTGATCCAGCCCCAGGACTTTTCTCATGTATCTTATGGGTAGATTTGACTGGGGAGAACAACAGTCCTCCTGGAAGAAGGCAAATCCCTTGGTAATGCTGAAGAAAACTGTATGGATGACTCCACAAAGTCTTTAAGAGTCTAATTCAATTCAAGGGAGATTTCAGTTATGTTGCATCTTAACCTGGCATATGGAGCAAACCCAGTCTGGGTGGTGAATGTATGGTTTATTGTGTCATACTAACCCAGACAATGGGGTTAACTCATAGTCCATAGTTCTGTTACCCATGGGTAAGATGTTGAAGGAAATGAATGGATAGGTTTGGTTGATTTCACTGGTAAATTGGACTAAGGGCTGATTTTGTGGGATAATGCTGGCTTATGGGGTTAAGGCGCAGAGTAATCAGACAGAGTGCAGCGTTTATGGCTAAAATGTTTACTTGTAAGAAAAGGCAATAAATGTATATACAGTTACATTATTGCAAAAAAGGAAAAACATACATACAAGCAGAGTTTCGTGTTTGTTCCCAGTGACAGACATGAAGGCCCATGCCATGGCCCACATACACAGCCACGCATAGCTACGCCTTTCCTAGTCTTCAGAGGTAGAACATACACACGAACATGGCTAAAAGACCAGACAGAAGTCAAGAAGCATAGACCCATAGTTCACAGCTGAGATATACACTTGTTTCAGCTTTCTGATTGGTGGAACCTTAGAATCATGGGTCACAAGGCTTTTCAAATTAACAAAGCCTAAAGCGTTCAGGATTGCACATAGTATAAACCGCCATGAGATGGCAGTGTTGCACATTGTCTCTCCCCCCCCCCCCCAAATTGTTTGGGCTTTTGTTCCCATGAGATAGTTATTTCAGACTGAGACAATAACATCACATGATGCCTTGGCTGGCCAAGGCTACCCACCTGTGCCTTCCTTATCAGTGCCTTTGTTTTGGGAACCAGAAAGTACAGAGTAAAGAAAGTGATTTGCTTTTCACAGGAAAACCCTGACAGATTTGCATGACCAGCTTGTACCAGCTTGAATATGGGCCACTGACCACACACAACGCCACCTCGCTGAGAAGGCAACCTCCACCCCTTTTCCTGATCCTCATAAAAAGTAATGGCTTTTGACTTGTGTGAGGTCTCAAGCCATCTAGTTCACCTGCTTCGTTTCACTGTAGGCATTGCCCACCCCCTCCCCTTGGCTGCCCTCTCCTCTCTGGTCTCTGGTGGCTGCCCTGATGAAACAGTGAAACAGCAACTGTTAAATTATTTTTTACAACTTCATTGATTCAACAGTAGAACAGCGAAAGGATTGGGTTTTGTGGTTTTTTTACCATGTGAAATTGACACTTTCCTTCTAGCCCAAGTGGCAGGAAAAATGGTAAAATTGTGGTGTTTTCTTTTTTCATTTAAAGGGGAAAAAAAGAAGAGGTAAAGAAGAAGGGGAATCCCCCCATCAAGTGCTGTGATAAAATGGTTAGGCAGAACATCAGGCCCTCACTGTAGCCAAACTAGAGGAGAGTGCTGAAATGTGGGAAGGGATTTCTTAAGCTGCCGCCTTCACTTCCGGCCAGTTCACATGTGGGAGGCAAGTAGCTTAAGGCTGCAATGAAGGAAAGCCCTAAGTCTGGATCCAGCAAGAAAGAGTGGCAATTCCTTGCCTTTTTCTGACATCAACTCCCCCTGAGGGCATGGCTGGCAGTTTAGGCTGCAGCTTGCCAGAGGCCCAGTGAAGCTCCAGCCGTTCAAACCTGCCCCTTGCAAAGGTCACCCGTGCCCCTCTCCCCCAGCAAACTGATTCAGCCGGGATGCCGGGCCTCCTCTTCTCCCAGTCTTCTCCTTCTTGGTCCTCCTCGGGCTTACGGGGAGGTTTACCTGGGGGACAGATGGCTTGGCTCCATCTCTCTCACTGAGCCCGCATCCTCGCCTCTTCAGCATCGTTGCAGGGATATCTCACTCATTTGGTGGTTTAAATCTCGCATTAAGCACGCACCTGTTTCCAAACGCTGTTCCTATATGGTTTTTTAACTGTGTGTATATTAAATATTCCTGAAATTTATGCAATTCATTTTTATGTGCCCCACTTTGTAATAAACCGGGGAAGGTGCATCATAAAAAATGTGTAATTGCATTGTTTTTTCCTCTCTTCCCCTCCCGACTAAGACACATGTTTTTAATCCCTACTTCATCAAAGGAAAAATGGAATGTGCAGATTGCAGGAGCAAGATGTAGTGGGGTGTTATCGGAAAACTTAACGGCTTGAGGATGAGCAGAAGTTTTGAAAATCTAGGTTCTCCCAGGATTTCTAACCAACTGCTACAATTCTGGTGTGATGAATGGAACTGTATTTTACTGGCTAATTAGTATTGGGATCTAAACATCACAATCAATAAATGCCAGGCTCTTCCAGATTCCACCTGCCATCACGCTCCAAACATCACGCTTCCAAAGGGGAAGCTTGGCTATATCCTCAGACCACAAGATTCTGCCCCATTTCTTAACGACTCTGTTCTGTCTCCTTTCAATAATCTACATGATTGTAGATGGAATAATGGAATAAGTGTATCACATGGAAGGTCAAGGCCTGCTTTCTGTCACCCCACAGTCTTAGGTGAAAGGAAAGCAGATTCTGTTACTCTTAGAAAAAGCTTCCTAAGCATAGGAGCAGCTTGACAGTGGACCAGTGATTGAAAGAGGTGGTGGCTTGTCCTTCAGTAGATGTCTTCACGTGGAGTCTGGATAGCCATCTGTTGGGGATATTTGAATCTGGATTGTTGTACTGAACGGGATCGACTTGAATCCAACTGGCCCCTTTCCAACTCCATGGCTCTGAATTTGGAAGGAGGCATGCTTCCTATGGAGGCATCTGCCTCAAGCATTGTTTCACCATTGTAGGGAGGCAGGGAATGATCTTCAAGCAAATATTCAGAAGCTGTTAAGTAAAAAAAGAGGACAGAAGCATCCCTTAAGTCCTGGGAAGGGAGATAGTATTAAGAAGAGACCTCCCTGACTCCCTTGGGAGTAAGAGGGAGGTAAGGCGCACAGTCAGGCTTGTAAGATTCTGTCTCTCTCAATAAAGTAGAGTTCTGCTCTTTCTGTGGAGTATGTTTCTTGATCTGGTCTACCTTGGAGGGCTGACATCAATGAAAGCTTTGAAGAGCAAAAGCTAGCGTTGTTTGAGCTCTCAGGAATGCACTAGATTTCAAAAGAAGTTGAAATCTTGGAGCTGCCAACAGGAGAAGTTCTGATATGGTTGATCCATAAGGAAAGCAGTCTGCCTATCTGTTTCTGAAGAAGACCCCTGACCTGCTTTTTGGCCATTTCCACGTGTAATTCTTTCATTTCTGAGCCCAGCTCCCAATAGGACCACAATGCTTCTGGTCATCACCCCAGTGTTCTGCAATTCTGTGAAGCAGAGAGGGAAGTAAATATATAGGCCTACCATATCTAGATGCAAAAATGGGGAGAACCAGCAGATAGCAGTAAGGAGTTTGAGTTTTTTGCATTGTGTTTGCTGCCATCTTGTGGTCAACTAGATTTTTGAACCTAGATATTGTAACATAGGGGCGTGGTGGCTCAGTGGGTAAGACGCCAGGCTTGTCGATTGGAAGATCACAAGTTTGGAGGTTCGAATCCCTAGCCCCACGTGACGGAGTGAGCTCCCGCACTCGCCCCAGCTCTTGCCAACCTAGCAATTCAAAAGCATGCAAATGCAAGTAGATGAATAGGTACCACTTCGGTGGGAAGGCAACAGCGTTCCGCGTGTGTCATGCTGGCCACATGGCCGCGGAAGCGTCTTCGGACAACGCTGGCTCTTCGGCTAAGAAACGGAGATGAGCACCGGCCCCTAGAGTCGGACACGACTGCAGAAATGTGCGGGGGGAACCTTTACCTTTTTATTGCAGCATTGAACAGTGAGAAGTTTGTGAACTAAACTATAAGGGAAAACCGTATTCAGTCATTGCTCACCCCTGAAGGCCTTAGGTAAACTAAGATTTCTTACACTGACCAATTTTTCAAGTTGTCGTATTCCCAAAATTGCCCCCTAAAGGAAGGCAAGTTGCACATGCAATAAGTTAAATTAATATAGGTAGACTATACTAGAGCTGACCTTTAGATATGAAAAGATTTTGAAAACCTTGGAGGAAGCATTGATTAATACTTGTTGAATCAAACTGTCTTGACATTGGCTGTCTGTATTATGTACATATCAGTGTGAAAATCTACATGCATAGACTATACAGGTGAAAATAATAATAATAAAATAATAATTAATAATTAATTAATAATTAATAATTCTTAGGTCTCTGGTTAGGACTTGAATTAAGTTTTCACCAGTCTTTGTGCATCTAATTGTAAATTACCCATATAATAATAATAATAATAATAATAATAATAATAATAATAGTTTCTGTTGTTACTAGTATCCTCGTTTCCATTATAGGAAATGCTTAAGGTAATTTGCAATCTAATTAGCATATTAAAGGAATAGTAAAATATGAAATGATAATAATCAAAGACTTGAGGCATTAGGTAGACCAATTGAAGTTACATATTATGGAGATTAAAATGAGCAACTTAGCAGGTCAAACACACAACAAAATGCTCCACACAACAAAAGGAGGCCCTCATAAAAAGTCACTTGGGGGAGTCTGATCCTGGATTTCACTAGTCCTGGGTCAGTTCTTCAACCCAGGAGTCCCTAACTTTTTGGGGTCCATGAGCACAGTTTACGTTTTGAGGCATCCTGTGGGTGCTAAAAGAAAATGGCTGCCAGTGTGGTTTTGCCCATTTACAAAGTGGCTCCACACGGAAGGTAAAGAGGTGGGCTTAGAGAGTGGCAGGGCGGGTTTCTACTTGGGGGGGGGCAGGGTGTCTCAGGGCTGGAAGCCGAGCTGGGAGGCAGGCGAACAGAGCAGACCACTTCCGGGGGGGGGGGGTCAGAAGCCGGGGGGGGGGGGCGTGGTGAAGTTCCCAGGGACCCGGTCCTTTTGGGTGGGCTTGACCTTCACCTCAAACAGCAGCGCCGGCTGCCGGTCTCCTGCACCCCGCCCCGCCCCAGGGTGCCCCTGCTGGGCTGACGGGCACGCTTGCCCAGAGCGCTGGGCTGAGGCATCTGCCGCCCTCATTTCCCAAGGTCACAGAGGGCCTCCTTGGGAATCCAGATGGGGCTGGGAGTGGGTGCTTTGCTTTGTAGCCTGTTTTAAGTTGATAAATGTTAAACAACAAATTAAAAAACAACAAATTAAATATCATGCTGGAAATCTATCTGACACCATAACGCAACAATGGTTGGTATTGTGTTGGTATTGTTGATCTACCACCTAAAACGGCTTACTTCACTTTCTTAACCATAATAATTCCCAGAAAGTGTTTGTTGTTTCTACAATTGCCAGTTATTCCCTTCCTTTCTTTAAACCAGATCCTATTTGTGCACATCACCCTGACACATTTGTGATTAACTGTTTATGAGCTGCATTTCCATAATGTTCGTGCATCAAATTTATGAGGTGTGCCGTCTGTATTTGAAGGATAAACAGAGCCCAGCAGTTGGTCCAACTGATGTCCCTTGGAGTCATAACAGTAACACACAATGAGCAATAACATGGATTAAAAACAAGTTTAGAGCCACTGGCTGATTTGAGTGGAGTAAAATCCTGGCCAGACGGCATTTCTTCTCTGCAATCAGCTTCTTTAAGTGCTGCGTAAGTGTTATTGCCTCCTACCGCCCAGTCCATGTGCAAGATTGCTTATTTGGAAAACCATGTAATGGGCATTTGAAGAATTGGGGGGCTGCTGAGGCCGATCGCTTGCAAAGGTTTCAACCCTCCTGACAGCTGCAATGGGCAATAAAAAAGAAGTCATCCACTGTTCTCTCATGCAGGTTATTTCCATAACAACGTTCCTTCCCTAAGAGGTGCAAAGAGGGGACTGGACAAGGCGACCATGGGGTGGGTAAAAAAGGTCAATATGGTGGCCACACTCATGCAATCAAAGGCCCTCTCTTTTTTATGTGTGTTGCACACGTGACACCCATTTTCCTGCTTCAGACGGAGCACACACACACTCTGGCTCAATTTACAGATGGTTAACTGGCGAGTACCAAGGCAGCCATATGCAAGGCAGGCTGTGCAGACACGGGCATGTGCTGGAAAAGATACAGGAGAGGGAGGTCTTGCCTGATGGCTGGGTGGCTCAGAGTTCAGCCAGAGGCCCACGGAGCGAGGGTTCAAGCACCAAGGAAGTTACAGCCGACCCGAGTCGAAGGGCCAAGAACCAAGGAGCAGACCAGGAAGCAAGGACCAGGAAGATGGGTCCAAGGCGGGCCAGTGCTTCCCAGCCAAGGGCCGGCTGCTGGCAGCTGCTCTTAAAAGGGCTGGTGCAGGTGTGGCTCCATCGTGGTGCCCTTGCTGCTCCAGGGGCCGAGCCGACCACCTGGGACTAGGTGCTCTGCAGGACCTGGCCCCCCATCACCCGTCCCCCCGCACCTCCCCTGCTGATGTTGTGCCGAGTCAGCCCCAGGCGGCTGAGGGCCTGACAACTCCCGAGGCTGGGAACTTGGTGGATCTGACTGAGGAGTCCATGTAAAACAGGTTTGGTTGCAGTCCCCATTTTGACTTTTTTGGCACACCCTGCAGATGTCCCTGATCTCTGCATTAAAAGAGAGGGAGGAGAACACCCTAAATGCCCATTGTGGTGAAAGTGAGCAGGAATAAAGTTTTTTAATAGGTCTACTACCCCTGCTTATTTAACTTATATGCAGAGTACATCATGAGAAATGCCGGGCTGGATGAATCACAAGCCGGAGTTAAGATTGCCGGGAGAAATATCAACAACCTCAGATATGCAGACGATACCACCCTAATGGCAGAAAGCGAAGCGGAGCTAAAGAGCCTCTTGATGAGGGTGAAAGAGGAGAGTGCAAAAGCTGGCTTGAAACTCAACATTCAAAAAACCCAGATCATGGCATCTGGTCCCATCACTTCCTGGCAAATAGAAAGGGAAGAAATGGAAGCAGTGACAGATTTTATTTTCTTGGGCTCCAAGATCACCGCAGACGGTGACTGCAACCATGAAATTAAAAGACGCTTGCTCCTTGGGAGGAAAGCTATGGCAAACCTAGACAGCATATTAAAAAGCAGAGACATCACCTTGCCGACAAAGGTCCGTATAGTTAAATCTATGGTTTTTCCAGTAGTAATGTATGGCTGTGAGAGTTGGACCATAAGGAAGGCTGAGCGCCGAAGAATTGATGCTTTCGAACTGTGGTGCTGGAGAAGATTCTTGAGAGTCCCTTGGACTGCAAGGAGGTGAAATCAGTCGATCCTAAAGGAAATCAACCCTCACTGCTCATTGGAAGGACAGATGCTGAAGCTGAAGCTCAAATACTTTGGCCACCTAATGCGAAGAGAGGACTCACTGGAAAAGACCCTGATGCTGGGAAAGACTGAAGGCAAAAGGAGAAGGGGACGGCAGAGGATGAGATGCTTAGATAGCATCACCGATGTAACGAACATGAATGAGTAAGCTCCGGGAGACAGTGGAGGACAGGAAGGCCTGGTGTGCTATGGTCCATGAGGTCACGAAGAGTCAGACATGACTGAACGACTGAACAACAACAACAACAACAACCACCCCTGCTATTTTCATCCTATTCTGCTTAAAAATGAAGCATTATATTTTGGAATATAATGCTTTCCTATTATAGTTGTAACCCTTTTGAGTCTGTGGGTGAATTGCATGTTGAATTGGTTGAATCAAATCTTGTTTCCTCTGAATCTTGAATTGGAGTTGGGCTTATCTGCACACATCCAGGTGAACACCGAGCCCCTGCTAAGTGCTAAAGATTCCAATTCGGGCACCAGAACTGGATTTCCGGAACCCAAAGGAAGTAGCCCATATTTTTAAACTCCTACCTTGGTTCTTGCTTCCCATCACACATTGGCAGATTTCAGGGACAGGCTTTCATTTCAAACACTTTCAGGGCAAATGTATTTCACTGTGTTACAGCCTTTAAAAATCATATTGAAAACTGGCCTTTGAAATAGGAGATAAAACAAAATAGTGTTTTCTCCACTACCACCACCTGGAAACTGGGCTCAACAAGGCATGAGCACTTTATGGCTCACAAATGTTAGTTGTGTTCCATTTTTATTCAAGAAAGAGAACCCACCTGTTCCTTTCTCTGTGGAGAATGAAATGTGCTGTTGGCAGAAATTGACAAGATTTTTGTCTGTTAAAAACAGGCAAGAAAAGCCTTGGCTGGCTTCATTAAAAAATATTTTTATTTTAAATTATATTTAGGGAAACGTGTGTACATGTGTTTGAGTGCAGATTTGTGGCATTAGGAAAACAGGGGAGAAGCCAACCATTCTAAGTAGCCCACAAAACCCATTGAATGCTTGACCCCATCCTGGTTTGGGAGAATTCCCGGAAGATTTATCGGAAAGTGCTGTAGGTTGCATTGATTGCAAAGAAATGTCAGTGAGACAGGCTCAATTAACTCGGCGCTTCTCCTGATCAATAGCTTAATTGCCTCCTATTTAGGAAGGCCTTTAATTTAATTAACCCCCCACCTGCCTAGGTGTTTTTTTTGAAATGACTCGCTTTTCTTTTTGGTAGTTATCATGTTTCAAGAAAGAGCTGAGCAGGAAGCCAAGGTGGCATTACAGCAAGAATGGGGTGCTGTCCATGCTGCTGCATTCTGGACCAGTTGAAGCTCCTGAGTGGACTTCAAGGGCGGCCCCATGCATTGCAGTAGTCAAGCCATGAGGTCGCTAGGGCATGAGTGATTGTCTGAATGACCTCCTGACTAAATTCTCTCAATGGTGACCTTTGCAGGAACCATGAAAGCCCATGCTCTACTCTGCAGCAGCCAGAAAAGTTGAATGGTGAGCTCTCAGATTTCCATATCCATTTCCCACTTCTGGGGAAGAAATGGGGAACTGAAGGCAAGTCGACGACCGTGGCTGAATGAAGAGCCGACAAATAGACCGGCTCTTTGGAATTCCTCTCCAGACAAGGAGAGGACTTGAGATCGCCCACAAGTGCTCCATACAGTTGCTCCTTGTGAGGAGACCATAAGACAGTGCTCTCTGGCGGGTTTAGAGCTCTGGAAGCCAAGGGAATAGCCACCTTGCTCAACCCATGGTCAGTGCCTTTAAGGACACTAACTTCGCATTCCTTTTTTAATCACTTTCGCAAATTGCTTGTTAACTGCTTTTCAGCTATTAGGAACCTTTGGATCGACAAGTCTGAAAACACCTGATGAGTTTTCTTCAATCCATAGCAAAAGAAGTTTTAAATACAAGTTTAAGGACTTTAATTTTTTGTTTGTTTGTTTTGGAATAAACAGCAAAAGGGTGATTAGAACTTTGACTTTGGAAAGTTACAAATAGACTAAGAGTCCAGATGGATTTGAAATAAGATTTTGGAATTAATTATAAAAATCCTTCCCATGGGAAAATGCTTTTATTTTGAATTCTTTAAAAAAAAAAGAGAGGATGGAACTTTGAAGGTTGGACACTAGAGGGAACCAGAAGGAAACTAAAGATTACAATTAAAGGAGAACAACACTTAAATTTGACTTACTAATACAGAATGGAGCAAATTACCTTAACAGACGTATTGAAGGATATTTTTGAACAATGGTCCCAGAAGTTAATTTTAATAGTGTCTGCCTCTATAAGATAGACTATATTTAAAATATGATATGGAAGAGGAACATGTTTTACTGGACAAGGCTGAGACTGATCTGAAAGTGGATTTAAAAATAACAGGCTACAAGAATGATATGGAAAAAGATGCTACACTGGATATACAAATGAAACTTGCTGATGTCTTAATAATTAAAAGGGATATACAAATAACAAACCAAAAGAGTGACCTGGGTAACTTTCCTATATTGGATTTACAAATGAGACTTGTTAAAGCTTTGAAGAATTTTGTGAGAAGGGAGAAAAAATGAAAAGAAGTCAAGTTCTAGGACATTATTTGAAGGGATTAAAGATCAAGATTGTTAAAAGTAACAGGAAAGAATATAAAGTTGGTTTATTTGATCACAGTTAAAATAGGTATGTTGCTATCTCTGGCAACCCTTAATGGGCTTTTGCTGATCAGAGTGAACAACAAGGCTTTAAGGATTTGTTTATAGATAAGAGATGGGTTATGGGAAGAAGAGATCATTTGTTGTATTTTAAGAGAAGGTGAAAAGTTACTAAAATTGTTTATACTTATGATGAAGGGGGAAGTCATTTCTTTATATATTTCTTTTCTTTTTCTTTACTATATTCTTATTCTTTCTTTAATATTCTTTCTTTCTATTTTTTTCTTTTCTGCACTTTCTATTTTTTCTTTTTATTCCTTTATTATTATTATTATTTTGTTTGGATTAGTTTTTATCTTTTTAGTTGTAATTTTTAATATTTTTAATAAAAATATTATATAAAAAAGATTTCCATATCCAGATTCCTGGATAAATTCTTGATTTGAAGTTCCCAGGTCTGTTGTCTCTGAAAGGATGTTACAAGACTGAAGGTCTCAAGTCCCCACTTTACTTCTTACAGGGCTGGCTCTGAAGGGAGGAGGGGCTCTGGGCAAGGGCCTGATGTTACCCCTGGAGAGTCCCTTCTACTCAAAGATGCTAGGTGGTGAATGCTGCAGGCCCAGAGTGGGTGGTCTCTTTCCTTCCATTCATATATCATATGTGGAGAGGCTTACAGTATCCTAGAATCCTCCAGGCCATTGAGTCCAAACCTCTATTCAGGAATCCAAATTAAACCATCCCTGATAGATGAGGGTCCAACCTCTGTTTAAACATATTTTATGAACTCCCCTTCGTAATTGATATCACTATCATGCCTGTAAGAGATTGTTCTGAGGCTCAGAAAGGAAGAGGAGTATCTTGACACACAAACAATCAGCCGATGGGGAATCCTGTTACAGGCTTACCAAATGAACAGACTCTTCGTCCATCATGCAAATATTCTGTGAACAAGAAATCCAAAAGCTTCAGAGATTCCCCACCGTAATGAACTCACTAATGAAGGGTGGGAGAGTTCCTATCTTAGTTCTCAAGATTCTGTATTCTAACCCCCAAGCTTGCTTCCTGGATCATTCTTAGCAGTTAAGAGGCCTGGCAACACTACTCTTCGGACTGAAATGTTCTTGGGAGTGCTCAACCAGAATTCTGTAACCTCAGACCATTATTTTATTTATTTATTTATTTATTTATTATACCCCGCCTATCCCCTCCCTAATGGAGGACTCTAGGCGGCTTACATACATCATATTTCATATATATTTATATATTTCATATATATAGTACAACAGTTTAACTGCGCACTAAGGGAAGGGGTAAGGGAACTGACTCTTCTGTGGGTACTGGACTACATGTCCCAGAATACCTTGCTTCGGAGCCGGCTGCTGACGTCCTGGATGTTGCTGTTTGGGATCCGTCGTCTCTGCTGCCATTCACGAGATCTTCTCCGTTCGGTGGGCAACCCCCAACAGGACGCCAGCATATTCTCCCACTTAAGGTGGTACCCATTTATCTACTTGCTAAGCTTTCGAACTGTTGGGTTGACATGTCAGGTGCTGTGGCTTCCTCCTGCACGCTACTCCTTCAGCTATTTTATGGGATCCTAGAATCCTATGAAAGGATAAGTAAAGGTAAAGGTTTTCCCCTGCACAGTCGTGTCCGACTCTAGGGGCCGGTGCTCATCTCCGTTTCTTAGCCGAAGAGCCAGCGCTGTCTGAAGATGCCTCCGCGGTCATGTGGCCGGCATGACAAACGCGGAACGCTGTTACCATCCCACTGAGGTGGTATCTATTTACCTACTTGCATTTGCATGCTTTCGAATTGCTAGGTTGGCAAGAGCTGGGGCGAGTGCGGGAGATCACTCTGTCACGCGATGCTCGGGTCTTGAACCACGGAGCTTCCGATCAACAAGCCTGGCGTCTTAAGCACTGAGCCATCGCACCCCTTGAAAGGATACCCATACCTAAATCTTTCTTAAAATATGATGTCCAGAACAGGACACAGAGTAAAGTGGAATTATTACTTTCTGTGATTTAAAAGCTATACTTCTGTTGATGCACTCTAAAACTCTTTTTCAACTGAGGTATTTCCCATTCTGCAGCTGTAGATTTTGATTTCTGTTTCCTAAGTGAAGAATTTTGCATTTGTCTCTGTTAAAATTGCAGCTCATTTTTTAACCTAGCAAAATCATTTTGAATTTTATTTCTGTCTTTGGCAAATCCGATAAGCATTCCTTTCATTTTCTCCAAACAATCAATAAAAATGTTGAAGAATACAGGACTGAAGACTGAAATTGGGGCAATTCACCAGATGGGAACTGTTGACAAGCACTCTTTCTGAATGATTTTCAAGCCAGCTAAGTATACCCTTAATTATGCATCCAGCCCACACTGAATGAGATCGCTAATCAGAATGTCAGAGGGCATTTTGAAATGCTTTGCTGAAATCAAGATATAGCTACAACATTCTCACTCTACTGAAGAAGTTACCCAATTAAAAAAAAAGAGAGAGAAGTTAAGTCTAATAAGATTTGTTGGATTTCTAGTGGTAGTTTTATACAGAGCACACCTAACTGAGCTAACCTTCTTTCTGTTCCCAAACTGCATACCTCTGGCCCTGTTTGCTGCCAGAGGCTGCGTGGAGAAAGGGGGCTTGACGCCTAGACATGGCTTCTACATGGAGGAGCTAAGGCATGTGTGTGCTACTCCATCGGTGGATGAATCAGAAAGAGAGAAGAGGAAGTGGGAGGGGCAACAAGCAGCTTCCTCTGGAAGCATAGAGTTTGCCTCCTAGAGCAATCACCCATATGCTGATGAGGCATGCTTGATTTGCCAGATTCCAACACAAACATGTTTGTTTTTAATAAAAAAAAGCAGAAGAGACTCATTTTTACATGTTTTTACATTTTTACATCTGGCTGCCCAGCAACAATGGATATATAAGTAGACATTCATATTGGGTGGTGTGACAGATTGGAAATCAAAGAAATAAAAGGAGCAGGCAAGCAGATTGCGCCCAATCTCTGTCATGAACCCAACCGTGCTATACAGGTCACACGACCCACTTAAGGGTTGGCATTCAGTCCTTTGGGGAACCTGGGAGCCACAACCTGCCCAAGGGCGCCCCCTTCTGCTGGAAATGCTGGGATTACACCATATGGCTATATATCTTCAGGCAATAATCTCACACAGAGAACTTTCCAGCCCATCATGTAAGGTATAACAAAGCATATCTTCCAAGCCAAGATTTTATTTTCTGTAGTACTTGTATTTATTATAGAAAATGGAGTGATTTTTCCAGTTCTGATCAAAATCCAGATTTATAGCTGCAGGAAAATGTCCTCCACAGGAAACACATTCAAGAATCTGGCAGCTTTTAAGGAAGCGCTGGTGTGCCCCCTCCTCAAGAAACCATCACTGGACCCAACTGTACTGGATAATTTTCATCCAGTCTCCCACCTCCCCTTTTTGGGGAAGGTGGTTGAGAAGGTGGTGGCATTGCAGCTCCAGAGGATTCTGGATGAAGCGGATTATCTGGACCCCTTTCTGTCAGGTTTCAGGCCAGGTTATGGGATGGAATCTGCACTGGTCACACTTATGGATGATCTTTGGTGGGAGCGAGATGGAGGCAGTGCATCCATTCTCGCTCTTCTTGATCTCTCAGCGGCGTTCGATACCGTCGACCATGGTATCCTGGAGCGGCTCAGGGGGTTGGGGGTGGGCGGCGTGGTTTTATGCTGGTTCACCTCCTTCCTCCAGGGCCGGTCCCAGTCGGTGTTGATTGGGAGCGAGAGATCCAGCCTGTGGGCCTTTCTTAGCGGGGTCCCACAGGGCTTGGTACTCTCTCAGCTCCTTTTTAACATCTACATGAAACCTCTGGGTGAGATCATCCATCACCACGGGGTGAGGTATCATCAGTATGCCGATGATACCCAATTATACATCTCCATCCCAGGTGAAGTAAGTGATGCAGTGACCACCCTGTCCAAGTGCCTGGGGGCTGTGGGGGCCTGGATGGGGAAAAACAGGCTTTGGCTGAACCCTGGTAAGACGGAGTGGCTGTGGATTAATGGCTCCTTGGTGTCTGGGAAATTGTCATCTCTAGTGCTGGATGGGGTTGCACTGCCCCAGACAGACCCAGTGCACAACTTGGGGGTTCTCTTGGACTCACGACTCCTGCTCGATGAGCAGGTGACAGTCGTGGCCAAGAGGGCCTTTGCTCAACTTCATGTTGTGCGCCTGTTATGCCCCTTCCTGGAACGAGAGGCCCTTCAAACAGTCACTCATGCCCTGGTTATCTCCCACATAGACTACTGTAACGTGCTCTACATGGGGCTATATCCGGAAGCTACAGCTGATCCAGAACACAGCCACATGGACAATTCTGGATGTCCCAAGGAGGACACATGTAACACCTCTGCTGCGCGAGCTGCACTGGGTTCCAGTCTGCTTCCGGGTCCAATTCAAGGTGTTGGTTATCACCTTTAAAGCCCTACATGGCATGGGACCAGGTTACCTAACGGACCGTCTCATACCCATCACATCATCCCGTCCCACCCGGACATGCAGAGAGGGCATGCTACGGACCCCATCAGTTAAAGAATTCCATCTAGCAGTGTCACGGAAGTGTGCCTTCTCTGCTGTAGCCCCTGCCCTATGGAACAATCTTCCCCTGGAGATAAGACAGTTCCCCTCGCTCCTGGACTTTCGGAAAAAGCTTAAAACCTGGTTGTGTCAATATGCTTGGGGTGGGAAGGAGAATGTACGCTCTTGGGGATGGCTAGTGCCTTAGGGTGGCCATGGAGTGCCCTTCCCATGGACTTAAGAAGATTCTGCCATTTGGATTTTACTATATTTAGTATATTTATAAATTCTTAATTAAGATGTATTTTAGTCTATTTATAATTGTATTTTAATGAATTGTACTCTGTTGTAAACCGCCCAGTCCCCCTCGGGGGAGATGGGCGGTGATAAATCAAATAAATAAATGCATACATGCATACATACTAGCACTGGGCTGAAAAAGCCAGCATTTTTCCTCTCAGCTGCATTCAGCTTCAGGAAAGAGAATTTGCTTTGAAATTTCATCTCCTTCTGATACTTCCAACCCTGAAGTAAGCTCAAAAACACCACTGGAGAAATTCAAAAGGCGTTCTCGACCATCCTGAGAAGAAGGTGAAAAAACAATAACTCTTTCACAGGGGAGAAAACATCTATAAGCTAGCAAAGCCGACTTTTGCGCAGTCTTAGGGAACAATACTTTGTTACCAATAGAGCAGCTGTGTTGGAGCACCCGGATTGTGGAACACCCTCCCCATGCCTGTGAGATTAGATTAGATTAATCTTTATTACGGCCGTAATTATAGCAAGAAGACACAATATACATCAAATATGTATATCAAATCTATTCAGAGGCACACACTTCTAAAATCTATGGATATAATAAAATGTAAGCATAAAGTACAATAAAATTACATAAAAAATAATAAGAGAGATAATAGTGGTGATCACCAAGATTAATACAATTCTTCACTCACAAGTAAGACAAATAGAACAATTAAAAGCGCAAAACCAGGCGACCTGGGAGGATACATCAGAATCCTGCTCAGGCAAACAAGCTTCTCCAGGAGCGTCGTCCGGGATTCCCCGTGAAGAGGGCCGCAGAGGAGCAGGTGGCTCAGGGACTCCACAGAGCCGCCCCACAGGGCCACATTCGCGGATGCGATTGGAACCAGCACGATTTCTTTCTGCCATCGGCTCAGAACCTATTTTTTCGTCTAGGCTCTCTGCACAGGTTTATTTGAGGCAGGCGATTGCCTCAACTTTATTAATGTTTTATCTCATATGTTGTAAGCCACCTGGAATTAGAAGAGTGGCAGCACATAAATTTTGGGAAAGGCCAATCCACAAACAACTCAGGTTTGATGATTCCGAGGTTTTGTTGTAACTGGCCTGATAATATTTCTAATGACAGATAGCACAACAGCGAAAGAATTAAGGAACCTGTCATCCAAACCAAGGTTCCCAAATTAATTATTTATTCATTATCTTGATAGCCTAACTTTCCTCCTACAGCTTGGTGACATCTCCTGCTCCCTTCCCACAACAATTCCCTGTGAGGTAGTCTGAACTAGAGACGCTGGCCCTGTTCCGACAAGATTAGGCCAATTAAAGAGGGGTCAGTTGACCCTCAAACAGGTCCAGCCACACTCAGTATTAAGCCCTGCAGGGGAACAGCCTTGTTAGCCTAGGGGACACAGAATTGGAAGGCGTCTGGAGGTACATTTTCCCACTAAAATAGGGTTACCGGATATCTGAGCTGGCAAAGGAGGACACGGACAATTGGAAAGGAGGACAAATGGGGGAAAAGGAGGACACACCAACTGTTTAACTTTGTTGGCATCCGTGACAGAACTACAGTGAAAAACTGTAAAAAAAGGTACTTAGACCTAAATGTATATGAAATTACTTTTTCCAGCCTCAGAAAGACAGTTTTTTAATCACAGTATTTTCCCAACAAATCTTTATTTTCAAGAACATATGCTAGCAATAATGTAGAATCAATGTTGATGCGCCTTTCAAATTTTACTATCGAAACGTATGACGAGTCATGTGATCTACAGACTCCAGTGATCACAGCTTTGAAGGGCTGGATTGAAGCCAATGGCTGGAATCAGGAAATCAATTAAATAACGTAAATCTAGGCTGTTGAGTCTGTCTATGGACGAGGGAAAGACAGAAGCAGACAATTTACAAGGTCACAATACACGAAAGTTTCAATGACTACTGTCGTGAAAACAGTCCAAAGTTAAACAAAAAAAACCAAGACACTCAAAAAACTGGACAATATTTGATTTTAAGGCTGTGCCTGCTGGGTGGAGGACATGTCCTCCTTTTGCCAGATGTCCGGTACCCTAGACTAACACATTTGATAAAAAGACAGAAGCCCCTGTGAGCTGCAGCTCATATTTTGTAATCAAGTGTGTCAGTTGGAAAAAGTGCTTCTAGACTGCTGATTTTTTGTACAGTTAAACCAACTCTGCCCCAGGGGCATGTGTGTGGGGGTGTCAAAAAAGTCAAAATGGCAGCTACCACTGAGTGATTGAAACCCTGTGCCCTCTTTTAGGTGTGTACAGTTGCAGCCCCCATCTTGACTTTTGTGACCCTCCTGATGGACGCCCCAATCCGCTGGGTCTGCCACTGCCACCTCCAGCCTGTGAGATGCTCCCGTTGCTCCCTTGGTCCTCCCGGAAGAAGGGCAGGCAGGGAAGAGCAGCTGAGCGACCCAACCGCTCCTCTCCAACACAGCCTGGCAGAAGGTGCCCCCGAGACCCAGACTGGCGCTGGGACCAAGCCATGCCCACTGCTGCCTTCTTGGCCAATGGGGAGGAGCCTGGGCTTTCCTGAAGTCGTATCAGGACTCCTCCTGGCCCAAGAGCTGAGGGGGCGCCAGGGGAAAGGGGGTGGGAGCTCTGTATGCCTGACACAGGGAGGTTTACCCCTCTTGGGGCAATCATGTGCTGAGAGTGCTGCATTAGTGGCTGATGCCATTAGGGGGTTTTCCTCTGCCCCACAGTAATAGGCTGGCCTCCCATCCTTGAGTTAAGAGGAAAGTATGTTGGGGTAAAAAGTCCCGTGTCTTTCATTTACTGCATCTTGGCAACTGGGCTGTTGCTCAGTTAATTGTTGCTCACACACTGGAATGTGGGCAGTTCCAGGGCAGTGATGGGTGGGATCCTTGCCCCCCTTGCCTCTCCTGCCCAGCATCATCTACCAGTGGGGCATGAATGTCCAATTGCGCCCCTGGATGTGTGTGGGGCGGGGAGGGGTTGGGGCTCTGGAAACTCCCGTCCCTTGATTCTCAGGCAGCAGGAATATTTTCCAGGGTGGCAGCTGGGTTCAGGGTTAATATTCATTTCCTTCTATTTATTTATTGCTATGCCTATATCAAGGGGCGTGGTGTCTCATTGGTTAAGACGCCAGGCTTGTTGATCGGAAGATCGCAAGTTCGGAGGTTTGAATCCCTAGCCCTGCGTGCGGAGTGAGCTCCAGCACTCGCCCCAGCTCTTGCCAACCTAGCAATTCGAAAGCATGCAAATGCAAGTAGATGAATACGTACCACTTCAGTGGGTAGGTAACAGCGTTCCGCGTGTGTCATGCGGCCACATGACCGCGGAAGCGTCTTCGGACAACGCTGGCTCTTCGGCTAACAAACGGAGATGAGCACCGGCCCCTAGAGTCGGACACGACTGCACAACTGTGCGGGGGGAACCTTTACCTTTTTATGCCTATTTCAGTGTCTTGATCTCGTGGACAACTGGGTTTCTTTTCTGTTTGGTTTTTCTTTTTTGATAGTGCTTTCGATCTAGTTATTATGCTTGTTTTTCTTTGTTTGATGATGCATGCCATCCAGAGTCCCTTGGGACTGGCGGGGGGGGGGGGGGAGCAGTTAGAAGTACTGGAAAATAAGTAAGTGTACAAGTAAATCAGTAAGTAAATAGGTCAGTATTCCCATGGGAAAAATAGCAGAATTTTTTCAAGCTGTTGCACTGAAGGTCCCTGCCAAGCTGCGTCGTGGCTCCACCGCTTTTCTGTCTCTGCTTTTGTGCTGAGTCACCTGCCTTGCTGGCCACTGGCTTGCTTGTCCCCCGTTCACCCCGTTCACCCCCTCACCCCATTCCTCCATCACCAGGCTGGGGGTCTCCTACCAGACAGACTTCAGTAAGGTGCCTTTAAGGCCAGTATTGGGGATAGATAGAGAATTGTGAAATCCGCAAGAGGAATTTTCCACCTTAACTTATTAGCAACCATTAAGGCTGGGTTGCTATGCCTTTATCCCATTATGAGGATGGCCCATTTCTGCCCCTGGATGTCTGCTCTGGCTGGCCCTGATGGAGAAGCTGGAGAAACTGCTTGGAACCTCTCTGGAAGTTCTTTAATCATGAGCTGAACAACATGGAATTATTGTTAAAAGTTACGGGAATCTCAACCTTTTGATATCCATATGGATAGAACTTCTAAAAAGCCATTAAAGTGAGGAGTCCAGTCCCCATGTCAGCTACAGTAAAAATAGCCATGTTGATGCAGAGCCTAGAAGCTGGATGTGATAGTCCTGCAGGAAGTCTTTCTTTGAGGCAAACAGATCATCAGCTTTGGAAGGCTATTCCCCCGGGTGCCCTAAAATATCTGTTTGGGATGTTGTTGGCTGGCATAAGATGGAATATACTACTTTTAGCTTCAGCCTGTCTTGGCTAGCAATAAGATGGAGGCTACTTTAGGAGTGTTGGAATCCGGCAAAACAAGCATGCCTCATCAGCATATGGGTGATTGCTTTAGGAGGCAAACTCTATGCTTCCAGAGGAAGCTGCTTGTTGCCCCTCCCACTTCCTCTTCTCTCTCTCTGATTCTTCCACTGATGGGGTAGGACACACGTGCTTTAGCTCCTTCTATGGAGAGGCCATATCCTAGGCCTCAACTCCAGAGGCTTTTCCCCCTTTCTCCACGCAGCCTCTGGCTGCAAACAGGGCAAGAAGTATTCAGTTTAGGGAACAGAAAGAAGAACTGAAACCAATTTTCTACTGAAATGGCTGTAACTGGACCGAATAAATGTAAGAACTCTTTTGTACTTACTCTTTGTACCTGCAATGTCTGTGTGTTTCTTTATGCTTGGGTGGGCTAAAAGTGTAAGAATAAGAACCTGAATCTTTCTAACATGCTCACAGGCTGTGTTTTTAAACAATATTCTTTTTCTATGCACGAGTTTACACAACGTTAAGCTCTGCTCCATTCACTGGTTCTAACAGGCCACTGAATGATCTTCAAGGAGGACATGTCCTTAAACAATTATTAGTAGGGTAGTTTTGTACTGCAACATGCAGGACTGATGGATGAGCCCTGAATGTGTTACAGGAATAGGGTATGAGGAGCCCAAAGTCAGTGTGCTTCCATGGAGGAAGGTGGACTTGAAGTTGGCTTCCCCGGTTCTAGTCTAATGTCCTAACCACTAGAACCACACTGGCTCAGATGGATTGAGAAGACAGACAACTTAGCAAACCCAGAAATTCAGAAATATGCTGGTGATTAGGAGGTAGGTTAGCCTAATGGCACCTCTAGCAAGTCAGGACAAATAAATGAGCCACGGTGGTGGAGAAGACCATAACGCCCCCCTCCCCTATACTGAAGGGCTTGTACCAAAAGCCTGGTAGAACACGATTTGACGATGGGCCTGTGTCCTTTCTCCAGGCTACTCTGAAGTATCTGAATTTTTGTTCATTTAATTATATTTGTTCAATTAATCCTTGGTCACGTTTGAATGAAATATTAGTTGTAACATAATTAATATTTTAGATTATTAGATTTTACAGTACATGTTTATATTCTTAATTTATTGCAGTATAGAGTCAGCATCTAGTTTTAGATTTCACATAATTAATCTTAGGGTTTTTTTTCTTAAGTAATTTTAATCTTCAGTTTTAGTTCGTAGTCTTAATGTTAATAAATGCAGGATTTTCAAATACTTAAGGATATTATTCTCTATGGCTGGAGTTTCTTATAAGCTAGTCATTGACTGAAATAAAGTTATTTATCTAGAGTACCTAATCTGGGGCCCAGATTGACTGGAAAGGCATTCCTCTTCCTGAGGGAATATGAGGGCCACAATTTTATGGGATAGCATAGAATGGCCTGTTTGCCTGCTCCTCACTCACAAAGAATCTTTTTTTGTCCCAGAGGCAACTCACCACCCACAGCCCACCTGGAGCTCACTGGGATGGCCTCATGAAAGTTCACATCTTAGATCTTTCCAGCTCTAAAATGAGACCGTTGTGTTTGGGCATGTGTGAACACCCACCACCGCTGCCCATATGGTGAGGTAAGGAGCAGATTGGCAGCACAATAACCCAGCGTGTTACCTCCCTCTCCCTCACACTCATCAATCAATTTGCTAGAGCTAACAGGAAGAAGAGAGCAACAGCAAAGGAGATTCTGAAGACAGGATAACTCCTTCTACTTGGGCACATACTTTCCACTATGCAAAATTAACTTCAGAGCTGCTTGGGGGCGGGGAGTGGCAGATTAAGAGACCCCCTAAACTTCCATCAAATGTTGGAGGGTATGGTGGGAAAGCTGATGGAACAAGGTGATGGTCCATGATGTTACTTATGACCATCGAGCAGGAGCTGGCCGCAGGCCCAAGGTCCTGGTGGAATAAGTCTCACTCTTTCAGAAGGAGGTGACGCTGGGCGTTTGGGGATAAATTTATTTATTTATTTTATTTATTTATTTAATTTATATAACCGCCCATCTCCCCCAACGGGGAAATCGTGGGGATCTATCCAGATTCAGAAGTCCCAAGTTCCAGGGCTCTGGGTTTTGCATGTCTGAAGTTTTAGAATGGGTTCTTTTATCTTCCTCAAATCTCCAGGATGTCTCCTCCCATCTTCTATCTATGAAACAAGTGACCATTTTGACTGGCCTTTTGCACCAACAAAATTGCTTGAGTTGTTCCATTGTGATATAAAATGAACCATCACCCTTGCACACAACAGAACAGCTGGGGCCATGGTGCTTTTTATCTGCCTCGGTAACCAGCTCCAGGGAAAAGTTCCCATGTTCAAGTCCTGAAACACCTTGCTGAAAAAGGCTCAGTGGTGGGGTTGGGAAGGCCCCACTTGGAACTTTGGATAGTTTTTGCAAGTTGAGAACCAGGTCCAGTTTGAAGGAAAACATACTACTGGTACACAAATATATGCAGGCAACCCACATAAAGATCTTTAACCGCAACTCCCAACAGATACAACAGCAAAAACATATCCTCAAAAACACACACTACAATAGGACTTCTGGTGGGGACATGGCAGACTGAACAGCTGTGTTAATGGAATGATTTCTAGAAATAATGTGAATTTGGTTTAATATAGAGTAAGGGATTGATTATGGAAAATTGTTGTATATCCTTGCTGTTAAAAGTCAGAAGTCACCCCTTTTTGTAATTTTGAAAAATGTTCACTTGTGTTTCCACACTTTTTTAGTTTTTTTTTCTTTGTAGTTTTTTGTTTTTCTGTAGCTTTTGTCTTTGCTTGAAACTTAATAAAATTCTTATAAAAACACACACTCTACAATAAACAAAAAACATACTCCTACAAATACATAGAGAAAAATAGTCCTTTACTGCTGCTAAGATATTTTGAGATGCCATCTGGGTACATGCAAAAGAGATGGAAGGAAAACAAAGCAGAAGTTGGCTAAGTAAGCCAGGATTTCTCCTTTTCATGACTGACTCTGGCTTCTTGAACAAGCAGCAATGTAAACAAAATCCTTTATACAAATGAAGCCTGTAAATGTCAAGCCGCCAGTGTGGTGGGGAAAATTCTTTCCTTGGCTAAACGTGCACATGTTGTTGTTGTTCAGTCGTTCAGTCGTGTCCGACTCTTCGTGACCTCATGGACCATAGCACGCCAGGCCTTCCTGCCCTCCATTGTCTCCTGGAGTTTACTCAAATTCATGTTCAACAAACGTGCACATAATGCACAGCTATTATAAGAGAGCCATGTTAGTCTTTGGTGGCAAAAAAATCAGGTGGAGTCTGGTAGCACCTTTTCCAACTAACAAATTTTATTAAAAGGCAGAAGCTTTTGTGAGCTGCAGTGTGAAAGCTTATGCCTTTTAATAAAATTTGCTAGTTGGAAAAAGGGCTACCAGACTCCTGATATAATGCAAAGCTATGGATTCTTCAGTTGTGGTTTGTGGAACAAGCGAGAGTGGCCTGATTAGGGTTCACCATGCTCAGCTAAAAACAAACAAGTCACATTATGGCTGAGTGAAATACGTGAGTTCAGCCCACTGCTGATTTGTTTTCTTTAGCAGATAAATGTTTTCATTCTTTCCCTAGACAAAAACCCTCCAAACTGTTTTACCTTGTCTCAGAGCAAAATTACCTGTTCAACAGCTGTCAATATTACTGAAAAATGAGAATTATGGTACTGTCTGCAAATCTTGTTGATTGTGTTTCAGCATCCTACTTACCGTCAGGATGTCATCCTTGCCATCCTGCCATGGCGCCAGGAAGGAACATCCCGCCACTCCATTAAACTCACAGGGTCATTTGGGGGTGCCTGACAGTAAAACTACCAGACGTGTAAAGTTGGGATTTGGTGTATTCACAGAACTGCAAACTATGTTAATCAAAGTCTCGTGCCAAGCGTTTCAGCACCCAGGATAGATCAAAGGGCAATATCGCCGTGTTAGTTGATTCGGACCCAAAAAGATCTGAGAACTGAGAGATGAAGGGAAGGGCAATCGAGCCGCGAATCCCGATTGGGGGGGGGGGGGATTGGAGACTTTTAAACTGTTGGTTGCGGGAGCTTTATTCCCTCGAGTCTTTAATGTGCAATGGATCACTGGCTTTAATAAAGATTCCTTCATATCCCTGAGAGGCTTGTGTCAGGAACTCTGATTTAATAGTCAACGGATCGAGGGCATCACACTTACCAAAAAGGCGCTATTCCCTTTGAGTTGGTCAAAGTGCTTGTGAAGCGGGAGTGTTCATGGGTGTGTGTATGCAAAATAGTCAAGATGGTGCTCTTGACCACACCATGGAGGCCCCATCCCCTTTTCGCAGGAATTCTGTGAGAAACAGGCAAAAGGGCCCTTGGCTTCACTTGCACACTCATGGCTACCATTGTAACGTTTTGGTCAGGATGGGCAGCGGGCCGGAAGACTGGCAAAGAATTTGGACGAAAAATATTAAATTTTCTTTAAGTAACAATCTAAGAGAAAACAATTATAAAATGATATTTAGATGGTATTTGCCTCCTGAGAGATTATATAAAATGAAATGTTCAAGATCAAATATATGTTGGAAATGCAAAATAAATGTGGGAACCTTTTATCATATGTGGTGGACATGTCAAAAGACTAAAAAATATTGGGGTAAAATTCATGGTAATATATGTAAAATATTCAAAATTGATATGGAAAAAAAATCAGAAACCTATTTACTGGGAATTATCAACATGAAGATGAACAAGGAACAAAAAAGACTATTATACCATTTGACTACAGCGGCGAGGATCATTTTTGCAAAACATTGGAAAGAAGAAGCCACCCCCTCAATAGAAGATTGGATAATCAAAACAATGGAAATAGCTCAGATGGACAGATTGACAATTCTAATAAAACAAAAAGAACTGGGAGATTATGAGCTTACTTGGAATCCATTTATAGAATTTTTGCAAAAAGAATATAAAATAAAACTATTGTAACGGGAAAATATTAGAAGAGATAAATAAGATAATATATTAGAATATATGTACTAGAATATAAGAACAAATGAAAGGTTTAAAATATAATAAGAATTAAGATATCTATATATTTATATATTAAAGAAATATTAATAAAAGGAAGGAATAAAATAAAAGAGGAATACAATAGAAATATAGTAAAAATTAAAAGTAAGAAGCTATCTTCAAGAAAGAAACAGGAAGTCGTTTTAAACTAATTGTTTTACGTGATGTAATGTTATAAGGATTTTGATATATAGGGTTATTTAGTTTTGAATGTAAGTTTATTAAGTTTGTTATGTATTTTGTCATTTATCTTTATGTCGTTGATGTTGTTGATGTCTTTGTTTGTTTTGTTTGTGTTTTTTTAATAATAAAATTATATTCAAGAGGATGGGCAGCGGGCCGGCCAGACTGGCTCTTCCTCTTCCAGGACATTTGCAGATTATCCCAAGTTTCCAGTGATTTCACAGTAGCAAAAAATGCATTAACTCTCCCCATTTCCTAAATAAGCTGCTAGAATCAAGGAAGTCGGGGGACAAACAGAGGTCATTGCTGTGGCACAGAGATGACATTCTATGCATTTTGATGCACATGTCTCCAAACATATGCATTTTTGCTTGCACTTTTGCCTTCTGCACACTTTTTAAAATAACTGCTCCCATATAAAGCATTTGGGTACATTATTTTTGACTCTTTTTAACGCTTTCTCTTAGCATATTTGTTTACTTGTTGGAAGACTGTACTGCAAAATGCAGACTCACGCACGTTTCAAATGAGAACTAAATTTCAGTGCCTATGTTGGTTTAAAGATGTCAGTTTGCACTGCGGGTGGACCTTATTCCTCAGTATCTTCTGGCTGTCCTGATCTATGTATTGTTTTGCCGTTGCCTCTGACAGACTTCTGGTGCTAATGAAAATGAAAGTGGTGCAGGCCCAAGATCCCTGCCTTCAGCCACACCAGGCTATCGTTCCATCCAGCCAATATGTCAGGAAAATGGCAAAGAACCACGCTGAGCCGGAGTTGCAGCTCTAGTTTCTTTATTGTTCCTACCAGATACAGAACCTTGACAGACTAAAGGTACCCTAACTGATCTAAGGGTAGGCTGACCATATTTCCTTGAGAGAAAAATGGGACCCTAACCTACCCACGGCTCGCCAGACAAAGAGGACGCGTGTGTGGGTGTGCGTGCGGGTGCTTCACCACGGGAACTTTCAAAAACAGGACAAAATGGATATGTTTCTTAAAACGACGGGACGGTTGGGAATTGTTTAAAAAACGGGACTGTCCTGTTCAAAACGGGACGTATGGTCAGCCTATCTAAGGGGGAAAGTACTCCTGGGACTCTAGGGCGGGGCCAGCCTAACTTTCTTTGCCGGCCTGTTGAGGCTCTCAACGCTGTGAGAACGCTTATCTCCCTGATGGAATGTGCCCCACATTTCAAATAATTTGCAAATAGGTATGTATTGCGATCCTACTTTTCTGTAAGATTGCTTAAGGTAGCAACATCCGACAATATACTGTAGATGGGAAACAATAAAAGATTGAAGCAGTAGTTATAAAGATAATATCAAATGGGGAGATTCAAACAGCATTCAATTCAAACCTATTTTAACCATTTTTCCCCTGACAGGAGTACAACTTTTTGTTTTATTTCAGAAGCTACCACTTCTAAGTTGGAGTTTTTTGAAGGCTTGGAAAGAGCTGGTTGATTCAGAATCTGCCACTGACGTCAAACTGAGATCATTGTTGTTAAGTTAATGTTTAATTATTGTAATATTAATTCTGGATTTATACTGCAATGGCACTGTTGCAGTTGCTTGTATGTACATGGCTTAGAATCTTTTTGGTTGTATTACACATGTAGGTAGGTAGGTAGGTAGATGGATGGACGGACGGACGGACAGACAGACATAATCACTAAGAGGAATTCCAGAGAAATTCTCAGGTGCATTGCAAACAAAGTAGAAAAAGAGAAGGGTCTTTCAGATGGGGAAAAAATATGTGAAGCTGCCTAACAGCCTTGCATTGATCTTGAAACTGTAATAACAGCCAACCATATGAAGAAGCACATCCAGGTTCCACCCATCAAGGGATCCCAAGAGTGGATTTCCTTTATGCAAAGCAAGATTTCTCCTCCCAAGGACTAGCCCTCCTGGACTAGGGAATTCAGGCATGTTCTTGTCTGTCTGGACTGAAAGTTTTTTTCCCCCAAAGCAGAGGATCATGCAGGAGTTTGAAGCAGCTGATGACAAAGGGACAAACAAATAGGTAAATTGGATTGACAATCTTTCCCAAGAAATATCAGGAGAGCTGAGGTTTTTCCAATCACTGCTTTTGATTATTCGAGTCAGGCAGTTGGTAGAAAAACCTTCATCGCAGTTTCTTGAACCTTCTGTGTGGAGGATGTATGAATGCAATAGAATTATCCAGGAACAGTTATTTTTAGCACTTAGTATGAACTCAGAAGGGGCACGATGGCTCAGTGGGTAAGATGCCAGGCTTGTCGATTGCAAGGTCGCAACTTCGGCGGTTCGAGACCCGAGCGCCGCGTGACGGACTGAGCTCCCACTTCGCCCCAGCTCTTACCAACCTAGCAATTCGAAAGCATGCAAAATGCAAGTAGATAAATAGGTACCACTTCGTTGGGATGGTAACAGCGTTCCACGCGCATCATGCTGCGCACTGACCGCTGAAGCATCTTCGGACAGTGCTGGCTCTTTGGCTAAGAAACGGAGATGAGCACCACCCCCTAGAGTCGGACACAACTGTGCAGGGGAATACCTTTACCTTTTTATGAACTCAGAAATTCCTTCTCTAGATAGTGAAGTGAATAACTCCAATTTCATTCCATAAGACCTGAAAGTCCATATGACCTAAACATCTACAGTCCAGGTATAGTTTGAATGTATAGATACCTCTATAAGTGCTATATGGGTGCCCACCAAGCTCCTCGCTCTATCTGACTCTTTTTTGAAATAGGAAGCCGGGCTGTTCCATAGCAAATACCAACCTGTCGTCACAATAATCTGCACGATGCCTTCAGGCCTCCCACAGAATAGAAGTTTTCCTGGGGTTGGGTCACCTTCTGGTAAAGAGAAGCTTTACAACCTGCTATCCCAGCAAGGTGGTCATCTGGTTAGCAGGTTTAGAGAATGCAAAAAACTCACAGACGTTTTTGTGCTCATTGTGATTGGCCCTATCACCCTTGAGAATTCTGGGGGAGTTTGGATGGATGTGGCTATGACCTTTTTTCATATGGATCAGGATCCAAAAAGTAAGAACAAGGGGATACTTCTGAGTGGTGGGTGAGGTTTTTACAGGGACTGTTACGAGCAAAAATGCTAACAACCATTTGCCTTGGTTTGGCGTTGACTTTTTTTTTTTTTATTTATTTATCTTATTTATACCCCACCTATCCCCTCCCTAATGGAGGGCTCTAGGCGGCTTACAATCATGTACTTCAATTTTATACAATCATATCATACCCGATTAGGGAGGGGGTGAGGGAACCGGCTCTTCTTTCCCAGGCATCGGAACTACAAGTCCCAGAATGCCTCGCTTTTGGAGCCGGCTGCTGACATCCCGGAAGTTGTAACTGGGATCCGTCGTCCTCTGCCGCCGTCCTCATCCGCCATTCCGGCTTCTCCAGATCTCTGTCTCCGTCTTCGGGTCCGAGGCGACTCCCCGACAGGATGCCAGCATATTGCCCCACGTGAGTGGTACCCATTTATCTACTTGCTTATTTAGCTTTCGAATCGCTGGGTTGGCAGAGAGCTAGGGCTAGTGACGAGAGCTCACCTCGCCACGCGGATTCGAACTGCCGACCTTATGGTCGGCAGACTACCAGCTCAGCGGTTTAACCCGCTGAGCTACCGCGCCCCGGGATATAACAACTGCAAGGGTTTGTTAAAAAGAAAACTCTGGCAAATACCAAAATAACCTTCCAGATGGAAGTATCATTTATTACTACTGGCTGGGCTAGATAAGACTGTAAACCCTAGCCCTATGTTCACAAAGCACAATATTGCTATACTCAATAGCATCTGCAAAGTGTCTGCCCCTTTTATGTGTGTGTGTGTGATGTCACTACACACATACAAGGGAGGAAGAGCTTGTAGTGTGATGGTGCATTTGCCCTCCCACCGTGGAACCTCTCCCCCTCCTATGGATACCTCTGGGGAGTCTACTGGGGGGAGGGTGGTCAGAAAAGTCAAGATGGCAGCTGTGACCATATGATCCAAGTTCCACCCTGCATGTAAAAAAGGGCAGGGCTTTGATCACACAGTTGTGGCTGCCTCCCCTCCCCCGGGCACCATGCTCCATATTTCCAGGAATCAAACTTGAAAGCAGATCAAGGAATTCTCGTGGATTGGGGCAATAACCGGAATCAGATGCCTCTTTTGCATCTGAATAATAGCAAAGCAGACTTTGACAAAGCATTCCATTCCATTCCAGGAGCCACCGGAAAGGGGGAAATGTCTTTGCCTGCTTTAGCTTTGTGAGGTGGTCATATCCTGGTGGAGCACTTTGAAGGCCTCCTATGGTTGAGGGGTGCCTAGACAGGGCTAGGGCATACATATTTTCCCATTAGCTAGCTTAAGTTCTAAGGCTTAAGGACATCTACTTGATCAAGACTGGGAATCCCTGAACTCTTACTCGAAAAAGGATTTGAATTAGAGAGCTTGCAATTTGAGGTCTTACATTTCTCCAAAATCTCCTCTGTTTATTAGATGAGATGGTCTGGACGTTTGCACAAGATTTTATACTGTCATTTGTGGATAATAGATGCCCAGAATTGAGCTTCCTTTTTATTTACTCCAGGACTTGATATCTGACAATATTTGGCCAATGACTTTGAAGCAACATTAATACCTCTGACAGTTTTCCTGCCATTATATTTCCTGTCTGACAATTTTTTAGAGTCAGGATGCAGTCATGTTTCATATCTGACTTTATGTGATGATTGGAGTGCAATAATTACTATTATTTGCAAACCCCTTTGACAGTTGAAATGTTTGATTACTGCCAGGATCAAAACGAAGTATAACAAAGTCTAAGAGTTGATTAAATAACATGATGGAGAAGCTCTTTTTTCCTCTAACTGCCCAGATACTTTACTAGGATCACACTATATGAGTTTTTCCTCAACATGATACCCTCCAAATATATTGTTGCTGTAACATCACACTAAGCCATGGTTTACTTAACTGTGGTATATTGAGTAAACCACAATTGGCTGGTTTATTCAGAAGTCATGACAAATTATTTTAGGAAGTCCTGCATTTTTCAGGCCAAAGACCATTTTTCTTCCATAAAAAAATGAATGTTTTAAGAAAAAATATAAACTTATTTGCTTACATCACATTGCCTCAGGGAGATAGGGCCTGTTAGGTTGGCCTGCCCCAGGGGACCTATGGACCTGCTGGGTTCTGGGGGGAGCTTGGGGATTTCCCTCAGGTTCTGAGGGGCAGTTTGGCCATGGCCTTAGTCACAGCTTAGAATGAGTGGGGGATGGAGGCCCTGGACTATTACCCTATGTGGTCTCTCCCTGTGGGCCAATCCTGGGGTGCACTTTGGGTTTCTGAGGAGCTTTGGAAAATGAAGACCAGAAGAGTTGTTGGAGAAGAAGGAGAATGAGTCTGATTCTCACATCTCAACATGTGTAAGAGCCCTTATTCGGGCAGTGAAACCTTGTAATTTCTTGTCAGCCTCGCATGATCATCTGCCATGCTTCTGACTGTTGTACACGTGTACATGTGTAGTTTGCTGGTCTGCACTTCTTTCCTTCAAGAAGCCTCCCTCTTGGCATTTTTGCATTGCTTGGTGAGAACTATGATAAGCACCTGCTCTTCCAACAGACATTCTGTAGGGTGGGGGGATTCTTGGAGTGGGAACTGAATTGTTATGGCTGGACTCTGGGTGATGTCAGAGGGACATTTTTGATATTGCTGCTTGGGCACGAAAATCCTTATTCGAGGCTTCTCCTAGCCTGAAGTGTACTGATCCTGAATAAATGAATCCTTTAGAGTAATTGCCTGAGGGATTTCTTGATTGGGAATTCTGACACTGAGGGTTATCACATTTCTCCACCCTTATTGCATCTGCCAAGAGCCTGTCTGGAGGCCCTGTTTAGGGTAACTCCTGTACAGGGCTGCTGTGAAGAATATTCTCACTATCCATCCCTCAGATCTGCTCAGAGTTATGGGGAAGGCAGAGATTGAGCCCACAGCTTCTCATTCGCAGGGTGCCTCAGGGCTAGATATTCTTGCCCCTTTTGTTTCAGATATACACGAAGCTTCTGGGTGAGGTTATCCATTTGGGGTCTGATACACAATTGTACATTTTGACCCCAGGCTGACCAAATGCTGCTGCTAACGTCCTGTCCCAGTGTCTGGAGGCTGTCTTGATGGGGCAGAACAAACTCAGGTTCCATCCGGTTGGTGTGTGTGTTTTCTTGCATACGCAGAGTATCAGAAAGTCTTTGGCATTAGAGACCAATAATGACGCCAGGCATTGTAGTAAATCAGTTGCAGTTGTATTAGTTTCTCATACAAACAGATAATATTTACAGTTCTCTTCCAGATCCTTGGAAGTGTTACAAATCTTTCACCACACACCAGAAAAGAGAGAAGTAGTAGCAGGAAGCAAGCAGGAGTAGAAGCAAGCAGGAGTAGAAGCAAGGCAGGAGTAAACAGGGTGGGGCAGGGCAGGTTCTTTTATACTCCTCAACCTGGATCACGTGCTGCCTGACTTTTAAAGTTTGCAGGTGCTTACCTAATAAGGATTTATTGCCTTTGTGGCTTACGCCTTAAAGAATAATACACCAACACATCCTGCCAAGAACACGTGGCTGTAGGTATTTGGGACCCCCGGTTCTGGGGACCTTCCATCTTTGGTCTTGGATGGGGTTGCACTTCCCCAGTTGAGAATGGTGCTCAAACTGGGGGTTGTCTTAGATTCACAGTTCTTGCTCAAAGAGCAGGTGGCAGCTGTGGCCAAGAGGGCCTTCATGCAGATTCACCTACTGCTTCAGTTGCACTCAGTCCTTGATCGGGAGGCCCTTCAGACAGTCACTTGCGCACTAGTCACCTCACAAATGGACTGTGCTCTGTGTTGGGTTGCCCTTAAAGACACTTGGGAGCTACAGCTGGTCCAGAAAACGGTGGTGTGGCAATGATGGGCATGTCATGCTATGCCCATATGAGACCAGTGCTCAGCAAGTTGTACTGGTTCCCAGGTGGCTTTCAGGTGCAATTCAAGGTGCTATAAGGTCTTTTGTGCATAGAGCTTGACTATTTAAGGTACCACCTATCTCCAATTGTTTCTGCCCATCCGGCGAGTTTCAGCAGAAAAGGTATGTGTCAGTGCCTTTGACAAAAGTGCTACCTATTGGGACCTGGGAAGCATGCTTTCTCTGTCACAGCTCCTGGACAGAGATCTGGAACAGCCTCCCCCCAGAGATCTGTATGGCTCCCCCCCCCCGTGACTTTCAGAAAGTCTTTGAAAATTTGGCTGTTTCTCCAGCCTTTGGGCAGTCCTTTAGGATGCTTTCTTGTTACAGAGAGTTTGCCTTCTAGACCAGGGCTTTCCAAACTTTTGCCATTGGCGACACACCAATGGCCGGTGCGCAAAACCCCAGAAGTGCCGCCGCCACTGTGGCGCGCAAAATCACCGCCACCGCCACCGCCGCGCTTTTGGGTTTTTGTGTGCTGTGGCGGCGGCGGCGGCAGTGGCAGTGTGCTATCAGCGCTTCCAGGTTGTCGCGCAACACACCTGGGGCCCCCAGGTGATACAGTACTGTGTCGCAACACACAGTTTGGAAAGCCCTGTTCTAGACACTTAGGTAAAGGTAAAGGTTTCCCCTGCACAGTCGTGTCCAACTCTAGGGGCTGGTGCTCATCTCCGTTTCTGTATTGCCAAGTGTCCAAGCCTTGATCAGATGCTCGGGCAATTGGTTCTTTTAGATCCAGAGATAATAAGCATGCCAGTGGATAAAGAAACTTAAAGCTTTATTATAAACTTAAGCAAACAAAATTAAACAAAAACACAGTTTAAACAGATTACACAAAGCATAACAAGCATAGCATGCAGAAAGAAATATATACCAAAGCAAAGTAATACCTAATCTCCTATAGGCGACCAGGAGCCCCCTAATAAGGACAGTGGAGATACCCCAAGGTGGCAATTTTCACAGCACCTCTCAGGCCTGTGTGGACTCCCTAACTCCAAGACAATCATAAGGTTTTTATCAAAGTCTGGCTCCCAAACCCCATGACCAGGCCCAGCCTGACCTTGACTGGGATTCCTCCTGGGGCCTGGCACCTGTCCATGACATCATTCCCAGAGCCTGGGAAGCCATCAGATAAGCCAGTGCCCAAGCATAAACAATTCCTTATCATCCCCCCCCCCACATTCCAAGCCACTAGAGGGGTGGCTGGAGGAGTGAACTTATGCTTAAACTTAACAAGCTGGGGGTTTTCTCTCCCCCCACTTCGAACAAAGATATGTTCTGGAGGGCTGTTGGAGGAGTGGGTATATTCTTCTCTCCCCCCTCCCAGGCCAAGCAGAAATAAAAACAAGCAAGTTAAACATCAGTATAACTCAAACTAAACTCTAATCTCCTAGGTGTGGGAAAGGAAAATCAAAACATGCCACCTAACTCCTCGAGATACAAAGGTCTTCCACAGGTTGCCACTACAGTTACTTAGCCGAAGAGCCAGCGCTGTCCGAAGACGCTTCCGTGGTCATGTGGCTGCATGACGCACACGGAACGCTGTTACCTTCCCACCAAAGTGGTACCTATTCATCTACTTGCATTTGCATGCTTTCGAATTGCTAGGTTGGCAAGAGCTGGGGTGAGTGCGGGAGCTCACTCCGTCACACGGTGCTTGGGTCTCGAACCGCCGAAGTTGCGACCTTCCGATCGACAAGCCTGGCGCCTTAACCACTGAGCCATCGCGCCCCTCTAGACACTTATAATCTGTTTTTTTAATGTTCTTTTCTTTCATGGAAGCTGCCCAATGTCATCTGGAGTGGGGCAGCCTCTAAACTGTGCTAAATAATAAATAAATAAATAAATAAATAAATACATACATACATACATACATACTCATTGATAGAACTCAGTGATAGATAGACTTTTAGAAAATACAATTCTCACTAAACTCTAATGTGGCTTATCTGATGTAGGCTTAGTGTGTCATGTTAGTCTGGTTTAATCGAACTCAATGCTTGAACCCAATCATGCTTTACCCCCACTACCCATGGTCTAGTGCCTTAATCTCCAGTAAGGCACTTGGGGGTGCCAACGTGCTTGCAGAAAAGTCCTTTGGGGCTCACCAGGCTCCCATCCCCACCTGACTTTTTACATTTGTAAAAGAGTATTTTATTTATTTTATATTTTTTAAAAAGGACACTGGTCTGCATTTTCGCAATGTCAAGCCAAGGACCTTTTTTTTTTTTACTGTCGCCTATATCAGATAATAAGGGGCGTGGTGGTTCAGCGGGTAAGACGCCAGGCTTGTCGATCGGAAGATGTGTGCGGAGTGAGCTCCTGCACTTGCCCCAGCTCTTGCCAACCTAGCAATTCGAAAGCATGCAAATGCAAGTAGATGAATAGGTACCACATCGGTGGGTAGGTAACAGCGTTCCGCGCGTCATGCGGCCACATGACCGTGGAAGCGTCTTTGGACAACGCTGGCTCTTCGGCTAACAAACGGAGATGAGCACCGGCCCCTAGAGTCAGACACGACTGCACAAATGTGCGGGGGGTACCTTTACCTTTTTTTTATATCAGATAACTGGTAGTCTCTGAGCAGGCAGGAGAGTTGGTACAGAATTGTCCCACTTCATATCCTTCAAATGAACACAACCACTGTATTATTATTATTATTATTGTTGTTATTATTATTATTATTATTATTATTATTATTATTATTATTATTTGTTACTAGTAGCCCCTGACTTTGTCTTCTGAAGTGGCAGAGATCAGAGCAGACTGTGGGGTCAGCCCTACCACATACTCTACTAAGTAAAGGAGGTAATAGAACGGATGCCCCTGGTGGTGAGGAGATCTGAATGATGCCGGGAGATGTTTCAAGTGATCATTCTGGGAGCAAAACATCTTGGGTTGGTTGACAGCCAGATGCTGAGGACAAATGAAGAGCATGTTGTCCCTGTCCCCTAACGGGGTGGGTTCTGGCCAAACCCTGTTAGCATGTGGGCTGTGGGTGCCCAAATTTCCTCTGCTAGGCAGATGGATGGTAGGCTGTATGGAACATGGTTTAGGTCATCACATGATAGAATCAGTGTTGGAAGGAGCCACGGAGTCCAACCCCTGCTTGGGACAGGACTCCAGACTAAAGCGCCTTAGATAGGTGGTGTCTATCCTTTGCTTAAACACATCTAGCAAGGGGGAATCCACTTGGGTCCTCCGTTCCACCATCAGATTGCCCTTACTGTTAGCAAGCTGTTTCTAATATTCAACAAAAATCTGTCTTCTGGTAACTCCAGAGTCCAGACCATTATGCTGTGTCCTGCATTCTGGAGTAATAAAAAACAGGTCTTGTCCTCCTGTGAGATACGATTTCAGATTGTAAATGCTAACATATTTTCCCCACCACCATCCAACTTCTCTTAGAGCCAGTTTGGTTAAGGCATCAGGCTAGAAATCAGGAGACTGTGAGTTCTAGTCCCGACTTAGGGAAGAAGCCAACCTTGGGCCAGTCCCTCTCTCTCACCCCTAGGAAGCAAGCAAGGGCAAACCACTTCTGAAAAACCTTGCCAAGGAAGCTGCAAGGACTACTCCAGGCAATCACCAGGAGTCAAAAACTGAATTGAAGGCTCTACACACAATTTCTCTTATCAAGGTTAATCCTTGATTCCTAATCACTTCAATCTCATTTCATAGAACTTAATTTCTAGTTCCATTATCATCCTTCTTGTCCTTCACTGAACATGGTCCAGTTTGCCTAAATCCATCTTGATGTGAGATTCTCAAAGGGGATATCTTCCTTGAAGTGGCATTTGGCAATGAAGACTAAAATAGAAAAATTATTTCCCATAATTTAGGAACAATACTTTTGATGGTGCAGTTTAAAATTGTGTCTCCTGTACTGCAGCCACATCACACTGCTAGCTCACCTTGTTCACAGTATGTGTAGAACTCTAAATCATGTGCCAATTTTTATGGTACTGGAAAATGTTCTCTCTCTCTCCTCTCTCTCTCTCTCTCTCTCTCTCTCTCTCTCTCTCTCTCTCTCTCTCTCTCTCTCTCTCTCTCTCTCCTCTCTCTCTCTCTCTCTCTCTCTCTCTCTCTCTCTCTCTCTCTCTCCTTCAGCCATTGAGGTTGGTTTGGTTTTGCCTAATGTGTTGTGTGAACCCTGTGTCTGTGCTTTGTAAATTGTTCATGAAAGTCTGTGTAGTCTTCTGCAGTAGCTTAATGAGGTGCCTGTGCCCAGTGGCGTACATACAGTGTGCCTGTGGCCTTCATCCATCATCCATCATGCCCACACTCCTGAAGGCTAAAAGGTTTCCTGCTCCAAATGAGGTGAATCTTTGTTCCAATCCAGCCAAGCATTTCTATTCTGAATTCAACCAGAATTCTCTCTGCTGCTTCCTAGGTGAGTGAACAAGCTGTCTTTGTTTGCTGATCCACCTGAGATAAACTGTTCTTAGAGAGAGCTTACTGAATTTGCTGAGCATTGGATCACTTCCAGCCTGACACATTTTGCATTCTTAACCAGCTTGTGTTACTTTTTTTTTTGGGGGGGGGTCGATTTTGTAAACAGATTCTATAATATCTACTGATGATTGTTTCCCACCAGGAGCATTTGCAGTTGAGTCACTGAGCAGGATGCCTCTAAGCCACTCCTTGCAACTTCTCCTACAGTAGCCTAGTGCCTAAAAGATGGCAGCCTTCCAGCTGTTATTGGTTTGCTAATTCACAGAAGTGCCAATCCTGGTTCCTGCAAGCAATAAAACCTATGAATAAATCATCAGAGATCTGCAAGGAATGAATTTCCCAGAGATGTTATAGAAGCAGGCTTATTTTGGACAGTACGCTTGAGCTTCTTCATCAAAAGAAAACCACTGACCTTGGACTGAAATAAAAATATGGAAGCTCATAGTCAGGCAAATAATGGAAGAATTCCAAGGGAGAGAAAAGAAGGCTCCATAAAAGTAGCAGCGTTTCCTGCTTGGCTGGTTCTTACCTATTGTACTCTGTATAGCAAAGCTGTCATGGTCCACTGAGTCAACCCTGGCTCCTGGTGACTAAGGGACAATTCCCTGCAGTTTTCTGGGCAACTTGTTCAGAAATGCCTTGCCAGGGCTGGGAGAGAGTGATTGCCCCAAAGTCACCCAGGGAGCTCCCAAGACTAGGACTTGTAATCCCCCAACTTCTAATAAAAGGTAACGGTTCCCCCCGCACATTTGTGCAGTTGTGTCTGACTCTAGGGGCCGGTGCTCATCTCCGTTTGTTAGCCGAAGAGCCAGCGTTGTCCGAAGACGCTTCCGCGGTCATGTGGCCAGCATAACGCACGCGGAACGCTGTTACCTACCCACCGAAGTGGTACCTATTCATCTACTTGCATTTGCATGCTTTCGAATTGCTAGGTTGGCAAGAGCCGGGGCGAGTGCGGGAGCTCACTCCGCACGCAGGGATTCGAACCTCCGAACTTGCGATCTTCCGATCGACAAGCCTGGCGTCTTACCCGCTGAGCCACCACGCCCCTTCTAATGCAGGGCCGTTAACCACTGGACCAAACTGGCCCTCATATACCTCATATATCTATACTTAAAGGCCACCTCCTCTTTTGATTATCTATTTTACAGTGTTATATCAGATAGATGAACAGGAAAACATAGTATACATACACGTAACACTTTTAACAATAGAATGTAACCTCAGAATTAATGACCATGAGGGGGAAAAAGTTTGGAATATAATGATATAAACAGAACTGAAAAAGACCCCCAAACAAAATGTATTATAGGTTTGTATAATAAACCTCCTTCCTTGCCCTTTTGTCAAAAAAGGTAGGTAATATATAGTATATTAACAATCCATGGGTGCAAACCAGGTTTTGATTTCTCGTTCCAGTGATGGATAGCAATTCTTCTAGACAGCCGCCATAACAAAAGTCCAGAATCCTTGATTACTTGATCAATTCCAAACACTTGAGGCATAGCTAAGAAGAACATATCCATCTTTCACAAACATGAAATGAATCGGAGTCACTCTTGTGGATTGTAGCCCCAACTGAAGGACTACGTCTAACATGGCCCCATTAGTCAATTCCCTCTCACTCGCTGGATCGTCACCTTGTTGTGGTGAGTGGGCTTGTGTGTTCTCAATGAACCCTGTGAGCGAAGCCGTCGGGAGTCATGTACTCCTGGTAGGGTCACCCATGGCGGTAAGGTCCAGGGGGAGGAACCAGACAAAGAACGATCCAAGAAAGTCCTCAACGGCAGAACAGGCGGAAGTTAACAAGGTGTATTGTTACAATGGCTGCGAAGGCGGATGAAGGCTGCAGTAGACAAAAGGTCACCAATCGTCATGGTATCCATGCCATTGGATTAGAGCCTTTTTCTGTGAAGGTTGTGTGCTGATCGTTGTGCACCGATCTCCACACATAAAACAAATTCACGCACAGGCGTCTTCCAACCACACCAAACCCAAAACAACCAAAAGTCCCATGGCGATTGACAAATGGCAACGGGGGCAGGACTGTGAAATCCGGAAGCTCCTAGTCATGGATCAGCACATGGGCGGTGGATACGGATTCAGTCGCCCTGACTCAAGGATCGAGGCAGTTGAGTAGTTCGGCAGCTGTATCCACGACTGAGCAGCCCTATTTAGGATCCACTCTGCTCACCCCATATGGGGAGGGGGCTAGAAAAGGTGCCCTAAACATAGTCTGCCTCATTTTCTCCCTGACTGGATTACCGCGACCAGTGGGCTCACCATCTAGCGGTCGTAAAAAACACATGAATTTTGGAACATGGAATATACGGACACTGCAAGACAATATGGATAGTGAACGACCTGAACGTAGGACTGCCATTATTGCAAGGGAGCTGAGACGTTTTAATATCGATATAGCAGCACTCCAAGAAACTCGAAGAGCAGGAGAAGGACAGTTGAAGGAAGAAAAAGGAGGTTATACCTTCTTTTGGAAAGGACTGCCTGAACAAGAACGACAAATACATGGGGTAGGCTTTGCTATCAAAAACAACCTTGTGAAGCTCTTGTCAGAAGTTCCCACTGGGATTAACGAACGACTCTCAACTCTCTGAATAAAACTCGCCAAAAACCAACAGGCAACTATCCTAAGTGCTTACGCACCAACACTAGATGCAGATGAGGATATCAAGGAAAAATTTTATACCCAGCTGGACACCATCTTATCAGAGATACCAAAGGAGGATAAAATTATCCTCCTGGGCGATTTCAATGCAAGAGTTGGGCGTGACTTTGATTTGTGGCCAGGGATCATTGGGAAAGAAGGAGTTGACAACAGCAACACGAATGGAATCTTACTTCTGACTAAATGTGCAGAGCATAACCTTGTCATTACTAACACACTCTTTCGCCAGAAAAATAAATTTAAAATATCTTGGAAGCACCCACGGTCGAAGCACTGGCATCTTTTAGATTATGTAATTGTCCGTGCTAGAGATCGCCGTGATGTACTTCTCACCAGAGCCATGACGAGCACCGATGACTGCTGGACAGACCATCGATTAATTCGATCCACGATGGCCATAAAGATTGTCCCTCATCGTAGGCTCCAAGGAAGAAAACCAAGGCATAAAATGAATACACTGGCCCTTCAAGATCCTATTAAACGAGCTTGCTTTCAATCAACTCTCAAGGAACATCTGCCTATGGAACTTCCTGAAAATGTTGAGGAACACTGGGTTAAATTGAAGACTTCTATTATTTCAGCCTGTGAACAAACTATCGGATACCAAACTAAGAGACATCAGGACTGGTTTGATGAGAACGATAGTGAGATTGAACATATTATTGACAAGAAAAGGAAAGCCTTCCGGATATGGCAAAAAGATATTAACTGTGCCGTTAAGAAAAAAATCTACGCCAGTGCAAAGGCAGAAGTCCACAGAAGAACTAGAGAACTTAAGAACATATGGTGGATAAAAAAAGCCCAAGAAACCCAACATTTTGCAGATGCTCATGATGCACGGGGCTTTTTTAATGCCATAAAGGCCATCTATGGACCAACAAACCATGGTACAAATCCCTTACGCTCAGTAAAAGGTAAAGGCTCCCCCCGCACATTTGTGCAGTCGTGTCCGACTCTAGGGGCCGGTGCTCATCTCCGTTTGTTAGCCGAAGAGCCAGCGCTGTCCGAGCTGTCCGAAGACGCTTCCGCGGTCATGTGGCCGGCATGACGCACGCAGAACGCTGTTACCTTCCCACCGAAGTGGTACCTATTCATCTACTGGCATTTGCATGCTTTCGAATTGCTAGGTTGGCAAGAGCTGGGGCGAGTGCGGGAGCTCACTCCGTCACGCGGGGCTAGGGATTCGAACCTCCGAACTTGCGATCTTCCGATTGACAAGCCTGGCGTCTTACCCGCTGAGCCACCACGCCCCCTTACGCTCAGTAGATGGTGCTAAACTTCTAAAGGACAAAGAGTCTATTGCACTGCGCTGGAAAGAGCATTACTACAATCTCCTTAATCGTCACTCTACTGTGGCTGATGAAGTCTTCTTGCAAATCCCGCAAAAACAAATAAGAGGTGAGCTTGCAGTACCCCCTAGTTTGGAGGAAGTCAGTAAAGCCACTAAACAAATGAAAAATAACAAAGCTAGTGGACCTGATGGGATTCCTGCTGAAGTCTTTAAAGAAGGCGGGCCTGAACTTACACAACAACTTCATAAGCTCATCGAAAAAATCTGGATGAGGGAGGAGATTCCAGCAGACTTTAGGGATGCCATAATTATCACTCTCTTTAAAAAGGGTGATAGAACAGACTGTGGAAACTATCGAGGCATCTCCCTTCTAGCCACAGCAGGCAAAATCCTGGCAAAGATCATCGCAAACCGTCTCCTATCTGTATCAGAAGACATCCTCCCTGAAACGCAAAATGGCTTCAGCCCTTCCAGGGGAACAGTGGATATGATCTTCACTGCACGACAGCTTCAAGAAAAATGCAAGGAGCAAAACCGCCCTCTGTACATGGCGTTTATTGATCTGACTAAAGCTTTTGATACTGTAAATCGTACTGCTCTCTGGACCATCCTTCTGAAAATCGGATGCCCTGATAAATTGGTGAACATCTTGCAGCTACTCCATGACGACATGATGGCAACAATCCTGAATAACAATGGCTCTCAAAGCGATCCATTTAAAGTGGAATCCGGCGTTAAACAGGGATGTGTTATTGCTCCAACCTTATTCGCTATCTTCATCGCTATGATTATACACCTTGTTGAAGAGAAACTTCCTACTGGTGTAGAAATTATATATTGAACAGATGGAAAGCTTTTTAATCTTAGTAGGCTGAAAGCAAAAAATAAGGTAACTACAACTTCTGTTATAGAACTTCAATATGCTGATGATAACGTAGTCTGTGCACACTCCGAAGAAGATCTTCGAACTATCCTAAACATCTTTGCAGAAGCATATGAAAAGCTTGGCCTCTCGATTAACATTAAAAAAACCAAAGTGCTTTACCAGCAAGTTCGAACCAATCCCTCCGCAGCACCATCAATCCAGCTTAAAGGTGTGTCACTAGAAAATGTCGACCACTTTTCTTATCTCGGCAGCCATCTATCTACAAAAGCCAACATCGACGCTGAAATTCAGCATCGCCTGAGCTCTGCGAGTGTAGCTTTCTCCCGAATGAAGCATAGAGTGTTTGAGGATCGGGACATTCGCAGGGAGACCAAAATGCTTGTTTACAAAGCCATTGTACTACCAACCCTTCTGTACGCCTGTGAAACATGGACCCTCTACAAACGCCACCTCCAACTTCTTGAAAGATTCCATCAACGCTGCCTCCGAAAAATTCTGCAAATTACTTGGGAAGATAGGCGGACTAATGTTAGCGTATTAGAAGAAGCGAAAACCACCAGCATTGAAACAATGATCATCCAACATCAACTTCGCTGGACCGGTCATGTTGTTCGAATGCCTGACCATCGTCTTCCAAAGCAGCTACTTTACTCCCAACTTAAGAATGGAAAACGGAATATTGGTGGACAGCAAAAGAGATTCAAAGATACTCTCAAAGCTAATTTTAAAAAATGTAATATCAGCATTGAGAACTGGGAAGCCCTAACTCATGAGCGTTTCAATTGGAGGTCAGCCTTTATTAATGGCGCTATGGACTTTGAAGAAGCACGAGTACAGGGCGAAAGGGAGAAAAGAGCTAAAAGGAAGGCACATCAGGCAAACCCTCATCATGACCGTCTCCCACCCGGAAACCTATGCCCTCATTGTGGGAGGTTGTGTGGATCCAGAATTGGCCTTTATAGCCACTTACGGATCCACTGTTAAAATTTTACCTTTGGAAGACAATCTTACTCGGCTACGAGTGATTGCCAACGATGATGATGAGTCAATTCCTAAGTCCTTCTCATTGGCTCATTGCTTGACTGGAGGAATAAAGGAAAGGACATTCTCCACTGCACATCCTCACAACCTGGACTCAGTCTTATTTATTTATTTTATTTATTTATTTAATTTATATGACCGCCCATCTCCCCCCAACGGGGAACTCTGGGCGGTTTACAACAAAAAAGAATTAAAATAGAACATACAATATAAAACATCAATTCATACAATTAATAATAAATAATTATAAAAATAAAATCCAGATGGACGAAAGAGTAATAAAGGGAGGACTTTTTAGGATTAAGGGACAAGCCACCCCCATGAGGAACTATCCCTTCCTCCTTCCCATGCCAGGCGGCAGAACCAGGTCTTCAGATCTTTCCTAAAGGTCGGGAGGGAGGAGATCTGTCTCAACTCCGGGGGCAAGGTGTTCCACAGTGTAGGAGCAACTACAGAGAAGGCCCGTCTCCTAGACCACATCAGGTGACACTCTTTAATTGATGGGGCTCGTAGCAGGCCCTCCCTGAATGATTGGGTGGGGCGGGTCGATAATATGGGGATAAGACGGTCCCTCAGGTATTCTGGCCCCATGCCATGTAGGGCTTTAAAGGTGATAACCAACACCTTGAATTGTACCCGGAAGCAAACCGGCACCCAATGCAGCTCGCGGAGCAGTGGTGTTACATGTGCAGATATTGGTGCATCCAAAATTGCTTGTGCGGCCACATTCTGCACCAGCTGTAGCTTCCGGATAGTCTTCAAGGGTAGCCCCATGTAGAGCGCATTGCAGTAATCTACATGGGAGATGACGAGAGCATGAGTGACTGTCCGGAGGGCATCGCGATCCAGGAATGGGCGCAACTGGCGTACCAGCCAAAGCTGTGCAAAAGCCCTCCTAGCCACGACTGCCACCTGCTCTTCGAGCAGGAGTCGTGAGTCTAGAAGGACCCCCAAGTTGTGCACCGGTTCTGAATGGGGCAGTGCTACCCCATCGAGAACCAAAGATGATAATTTCCCAGAAGACGTTAGGCCATCGATCCACAGCCACTCGGTCTTGCCAGGGTTCAATTGAAGCCTGTTGTTCCCCATCCAGGCCCTCACAGCCCCCAGGCACTGGGACAGGGTGGTCACTGCATCACTTACTTCACCTGGGATGGAGATATACAGTTGAGTATCATCCGCATACTGATGATACGTCATCCCATGGTGTCGGATGACCTCACCCAGCGGTTTCATGTAGATGTTGAATAGGAGAGGAGAGAGAACCGAGCCCTGCGGTACCCCACACAGGAGCGATCGCGGGCTGGATCTCTCTTCCCCTACCACCACTGACTGGGAGCAGCCCTGGAGGAAGGAGGTGAACCAGCGTAAAACTACGCCGCCCACCCCCAACTCCCTAAGCCTCCCCAAAAGGATACCATGGTCGATGGTATCGAAAGCCGCTGAGAGATCCAAGAGAGCCAGGATGGATGCACTACCTCCATCCCGCGCCCGCCAGAGATCATCCATAAGCACGACCAATGCAGTTTACATCCCATATCCCTGCCTGAAACCTGACTGGAAAGGGTCTAGATAATCCGCTTCATCCAGGGTCCTCTGAAGTTGCAACACCACCACTTTCTCAACCACCTTTCCCAAAAAGGGGAGGTGGGAGACTGGACGAAAATTGTCCAGGATGGTAGGGTCCAGGGATGGTTTCTTGAGGAGGGGGTGCACCAATGCCTCCTTGAAGGCAATTGGGAACACCCCCTCCGACAAGGATGTATTAATCATTGCCTGGACCCATCCACATGTCACCTCCCTGGCCGATTTTACTAGCCAGGAAGGGCAGGGATCTAAATGGCATGTGGTGGAATTAACAATTCAGAGGATCCTGTCCACTTCCTCAGGTCCAACAGGATCAAATCGTTCCCAGATAATAGGGCAAGACCCCTCTCCCGGCATCTCCCCAGCCTGCATTTCACGCATGGAGTCCAACTTAGACCGAATCCGAGTGATTTTATCCTGCAAATGCTCGGAAAATTCTTCCGCACGGCCCTGCAGGTGGGAGGTCGATTCCACCCTACCCAAGAGAGATCGAGTAATCTTGAACAGGGCCGTCAGACGGCATTCTGCAGATGCAATAAGCGTGGAGAAATATTCACGTTTCGCCGCTCTTACCGCCACAAGGTAGGCCTTAATAGCGGCTCTAGATTGTGTTCGGTCCGATTCCGTCTTCGTCTTTCTCCAGCGGTGCTCTAGATGTCTCTTCACCCTCTTCAAGACCCTCAACTCCTCCGTATACCACGGGGAGTGACGGGTCGAATGGGGCTGGAGAGGTCGCATCGGTGCGGTCCTGTCCAAGGCACCGGCAGCCTCCCTGTTCCAGGTTGCAGCCAGTGCCTCCGCTGGACCGTGCAGCAGATCCTCGGGTATTACCCCCAGCTCCCTCTGAAACCTCATTGGGTCCATAAGTCGCCGGGGGCGGACCAATCGAATAGGTCCCGCCTCCCTGCGGAGTGGGGCCGCATAGGAGAATCCTAGAGATATCAGGACGTGATCTGACCATGACAACGGGGATAGATCTAACTCTCCCCTCAGGTCACTTTGCCATTGCTCAGACAAGAAAACCAAATCCGGAGTGAGTCCACTGTCTCGGGTCGGGTCCCGAATAATCTGGGACAGGCCCATGGCTGCCATGGTAGCCATGAACTCCCGAGCCACTTCCGAGGCACGCCCCAGGGATGGCAGGTTAAAATCCCCCAGGACCATAAGCCTGGGGAACTCCACTGCCAGCCCCGAGACGACCTCCAGCAGCTCAGGCAGGGAGGTTGCTACGCAGCAGGGAGGCTGGTACAATAGCAACACTCCCAACTGTTCTCGGGCACCCAACTTGAAAAACAGGGTCTCACATCCGGACACTTGTGGAGCAAGGCCCCTGAAAGCCACTAAAGATTCTCTGATGATAACTGCCACCCCTCCTCCCCTACCCCAGTATCTCGGCTGGTGCCACACCTGAAACCCGGCTGGGCACATTTCCGAGAGGGCTACCCCTCCCTCTGGGCCCAGCCAGGTCTCAGTAATACATGCCAGGTCAGCCCCTCTCTCTGTGATTAATTCACTTATGAGAGGGGCTTTGTTGTTTACTGACCTGGCGTTAAGCAGCAGCAGTCGAAAACCAGGGCCCTCAAGGATCCGCTGTCCAGAACCTGGGGTTGAACTCAGAGGACCGGAACGCACCACCTGTACTAAACACCGGGGGCGCCTTCCCCAGAAATGGCCTGTCCTCCGGTTCCCGTGACAATATCTCCTGCCCGTCACCACCTCGATCGGATTGCCCCTAGTATAGTCCCCAGAGTTTCTTGACCCGGTCACCTCCACTCCCGGATCCCTTGAAAACCTGGTACTAAGCGGGGGTCTCTCCCATCCATCCATCCTTTCACTCCCAATCATCCTGGGCAGTCGACGGCCACCAGCGCAACCAGCTAGAGATCTCGGCGCTGGTAAGCCCCAACCGCCCCTTACACTCACCATTCAATCACTCACTATGCCCCCTGAGGCCTCTCTCACTAGCCACAGAGGGGCAAAACAGCCACTCATACCTACCCTGTCTCCCACTCAGGGATAGGTACTCTCATAAACAGATATACTCCTGGACCCCCTCCTGCAACTCTCACTCTCAGGAGGGGAACCACACTCACACCAAGAGACCCCGCAATTCTCTGCCGCCCTGGCACGGGGTGGTCTATCTTGTCTCAACAATCCGTAGTCCATAAATCCTGAGAGCGTTATTATGCTTCCACCAGTCTATAGCAACGTCAGTAGGTCATTCATGCGTTGCTACGCCCACAGTTCTATTCTCAGCAGTCAGAGAAGTTCTTCAAACTCTGACAGGCACTGGGTCAATCCACTTATCTCAAGCCAACCCAGTCCCACTGGTTCCTCGGGATATATCCCTCTGTCTTCAGCCAGTATGTAAAGCTGCTAAAACAATATGTTCTTCTGGAAGGCAAGGCAAGGTCCGTTACGGTGTTAAAATTCACTCCCAGCATATCTATTAGGGGCCAGCGTCCAAGCGTTTTCGAGGCCAGTCTAAGCAATTTTGAGGTCAGTCTTTTACACCTCTGGGGTCTATTCGCCCCCCGCTGAGTTCTTCTGTAGCAGAGGTGAGATTCGCTTCCACCACGGTGAACGCCCTGCCCAGAATCCGCCCCACTAACAGGGCAAGTCCCGGGGCTCACCATGTCAAAATTCATTGGGGTTCGCTGCCGTCGCCTCCGCCAGCTCCACCGCCCCACTTGGGTTCCAGGCTCGCTAATATTCGGCTTCACAGCCTCAGGAGACTTTCTTCCCTGTTCGAAAAACGCTGCCGAACTCTGCTCAGCCCAGCGGTAAACCTCGCGTCGCTCTTCACAGTCCGTTGCGTCCCACCGCTCCGTCCAGGGGGGGCTAAACCCCCAACAAAGGTAAAAACCCACCAGCAACAACTTCCAAGCCATGGAAAATGTACCTCTGGGGTTCAAGAAACCTCTAAACGAGTTTCATGGGGCTAAACAATCTCCCCCCCCCCCCCCGGAGCAGCAACCGACGCAGGCTTCCGATCGCCATCTTGGATTCCATTCATTTAAGATCATTATCTTAATATTCATTATGATCATTATCTTCACCTTTATCACTACTGCCACTATCATCATTTCTAGGTGAGATGGCTTGGACTTGCTTTCACAAAGAGCTTTATACGTCTGAGACAGGCTTCTCTTCATCACAGTGAAGAGTAATGTGGGTTGTCTCAGCAAGGGGCTTCCCAACACTTCACTTGCCTCAACTGGCACTTGCAAAACAGATAGAGAGGAAGTTTTCCAGCTATTCCAAATGTCAGTTGAGGCAGGCAAAGGGAAGTAGTACAGATGCTTTGCTTTGTACTTAGGGGCATGGGAGAACGTTCCTTTGTATATCAGCTTGGAGGAGATGCTTTGCTCAAGCCTTTGTTGAAGCAAAGCCCCTCTGGAAGATCTGCACAGGCCTAACTATTATTATTGCAATTATGGATGAGGCATAGCAAACTTTCTCTGTATCTGATTTGGATCTTAAAGCTTAGGGAACGCGCAGAATGAAAGTTTCCTGTTTCCCGCTGCTGTCACAAACTGAATCATGCAGGAAGGACTCCTGATTTATTGAAGCTGCTGCACTGGAAAGAAAAAGGTAGGAAATTATCCTTCTGTAATCTTCCTTAAGTTCTTTTGGAGTCTAAGCGAGAACAACAGCAGCAACAGAAGCAACAACAAACTCTGATTGGATTGTCCCACCCACCTTCTGTACCTGACTTCTGGAGGGTCTGATACAGGTGTCTCCCCAGGAGAAAAGCTTCCACCCAGGCAGTTAAATTAAGCTGATGCCATCAGTTCTCAAGCGAGGAGATGTCCCCCTTTACCTGGAATCTAGAATGGGCAGAACAAGAGTATGGATGGCCCCAACCCTGATAGCTTTTTGGAAGGCTGTTCTCCCAGGCACTGGGGGCTGGGATTTTGATGGAGCTCTGGCATGGGTGCAGTTTGGTTTGATGTATTAATCATGTAATTTGTAGAGCCCTTGACTCAATTCCTTTCGAGTTGGATTCCTGTAGTTTGGTTATGTTTTACATCTGTTTGCCACCCAGAGTTTTCCTTGGGTAGATGGGCAGTTTTATAAATTTGTTAAATAAATAAACTCCCCATCCCCTTCCTCAGGAATGAGCTTTTAAATTAATGGCTGTGATGATCCTGAGGAGCACTCCTCACACGAAACACACTGGAATCGAGAGGAATCTTTATTGCAGTTCATGATCCATAACACTTTAAAGATTCAAGTGATTACACTTCCACAAGTTACAATTTAAGTACAAGCTCTCCCCTCCCCTTTTCCCAACGAGTCTGTCCCAGCCACCTCCTCCTTTCGTCTTGCGCCTCTTTCATTCTGAGTACCCTGTCTGGTGTACGTGGTGCTGAATCCACATCGCTGTCTCCCTCCTGCACGTCCGCCAGCATTCTCTGGCTGGCATCAAGTCACTAATGGCTCTATGGCAGGGGCCGTTTGTGAAATTCTGCCCCCCCGAAGATTAACCCCTCCCTTGTTTTGGTTTCCCCAGGTATTTGTTGTGAAAGTCCTTTACTAATTGGGGTGCTTTTACATCACGGCTATAAACCCACTCATTCTGTGATTTGGGAAATTGTTTCCATTGCACCAGGTCTTGCAGTTTTCCTTTATACAATCTAGAATCTAATATTTCCTGTACTTTGAAGTGACATTCCCCATCTATCATTATTGGAACTGGCACTTTTTGTTGTGGGTGCCAGCTTTCTGATTCTTTAGCTGGTTTAGCTGGTTTAACAGGCTGCAGTGAAACACGGGGTAGATTTTTTTGAGGTTCTTTGATAATTGCAGCCGTACTGCCACCTCGTTGATCACGTTGGTGATCAGGAAGAGCCCTATGAACTTCGGACCTAGCTTTTTGGAGGGTTGTGAGAACTTTAAGAACTTCATGGATAAATATACATTAACCCCCACATTTATTTTCCATTCCGGGGCCCTCTTGTGATCAGCGTAACCTTTGTAAGTATCCTTTGCGTGTGCTAGCACTCTCTGTATTGCTGGCCATCCCTCGGCTATGTGTTTTGCCCATTCATCAAGCAGGATTTTCATCAGGCTTGGGTAAATCTGGAAATGCTATGAAATCCTGACCTTTTACTATCTTGAACAGGGTGAATCCCATACTTTGATGTACTGAGTTGTTGAAAGCTACTTCTGCGAACGGAAGCAGGTCTACCCAATTGTCTAGTTGGTAGTTTACATAGCATCTAAGGTAGTACTTGGTTTACTCTTCTTCATCTAGTACTTGGTTCAATCATTCACAACCCCCGTTCGTGGCTGGGTGGTGAATTGAACTCAGACCCTGTTCCACCCCCATTCGTTTTAAAAACGCTTTCCAAAATTTTGAAGTGAACTGGACTCCACGATCACTTATCACTCCATCAGGTGCCCTGTGCAGCCAGTATACATGCTGTATAAACAGTTTGGCCAGTTGCCCCGCTGTTGGGATGCTGGTGCAGGGTACAAAGTGAGCCTGCTTGGAGAATAAGTCCGTGACCACCCAAATCACTGTCTTCTTACGACTCTCCAGTAAATCTACTATAAAATCCATGGATATTTGCTTCCATGGGTGTGTGGGATTGGCTACTTCTTGTAATAACCCTCTAGGTTCCCCCCCCCTCACGTTTTGCCATGGCATATGTCGGGCAGCTGGCCATGTAGCTTTCTATGTCCTTGCAAAGGGTGGGCCATCAAAACTGCCTCCTTAGGAGGTGCATGGTTTTTAAAAATCCAAAATGGCTGGCTGATTTTGCATCGTGGCACCTTTCCAAAATCTTCTCCCTAATGGAGTCCGGGATGTATAGGCTGTCTCCCTGCCACCAAAATCCTTCCTTTTCTATCAGGCTGCCTTTGTTGGCTTGCAGACAGTCATCGGCTTTCAGCGCTTTGCTCAATTCCCACCGCACCCCCTCTACTGTGTCAAAATTGGGCTTTTCCCCCTGGCTCCGAGTTACTGCCGCTCCCTCTTTCTGTTTGGTGGGGATGATTGAGTCTATCACCTCCTCTCTTTGGTTATTGTGTTGTGGCAGCCGAGACAATGCATCTGCCAGGAAGTCCCTCCCCCCGGCAAATACTTCAATGTGAAATCAAACCGGCTGAAGAATTGAGCCCATCTGACTTGTTTAGGGTTCAGTTTCCTTGGATTTCGTAGTGCTTTCAAATTTTTATGATCAGTCCACACCTCGAATGGGTGTCTTGCTCCTTCTAGTAAATGCCTCCAAGTTTCTAACACTGATCTGACAGCATATGCTTCCTTCTCCCAAGCATGCCATCTGCGTTCCGTGTCATTGAATTTACGAGAAAGATAAGTGCAGGGCCATAATTTCCCTTCCTCGTCCTTTTGTAATAATAGCCCCCCTGTTGCCATTTCAGATGCATCAACCTGAACGATTAGAGGTTTGTCAGGGTCCGGATGTTTTAGTATAGGCTCTGATGTGAATAATGCCTTTAATTGCTCAAATGCCTCTTGACACTCTGCTGTCCATTTTATGGGTGTGCTAGGTTTCGTTGCTTTCCCTGACTCCCCCTTCCCTTTGGTCTTTAGTAAATCAGTGAGGGGCATTGCTACTTGTGTAAAATGAGGGATAAACTGGTGATAGAAATTCGCAAAGCCTAGAAAACTTTGGAGTTGCTTTCTAGTCCTGGGAGGCTTCCACATCACTACATCCCGAACCTTTTCTAGGTCCATTCCAATCCCCTTTCCTGAAATTCTGTATCCTAGATAGTCTAACTGTTCCCTGTGAAATTCACACTTTGAAAGTCTGGCATACAATTGTTTTTTTGTCAGGCATTTCAGTACCTCCCTCACTAATTCCACATGTTCTTCAATTGTCTCCATGAATATTAAAATGTCATCAAGATACACAAGTACTCCTCTGTACAATAAATCATGTAAAATTTCATTAATTAATTGCATGAACACTCCGGCCCCCCCTTTTAACCTGAATGGCATCACCAAAAATTCAAAACATCCTAACTGGCAATTGAATGCTGTCTTCCATTCATCCCCCTCCCGAATTCGTACCCTGAAGTATGCTTCCCTTAAATCTAATTTGGTAAATATCTTTCCTTTCGAGAGATGAGCTAACATGTCCTTTATTAATGCCAATGGATACTTGTTTGCCTTGCAAATTGCACTCAGTCCTCAATAGTCCGTTCACATTCTTAAGGATCCATCTTTCTTTGTTCTGAATAGCACTGGTGCTGCCATCGGGGAGGTGGCTGGGTGGATGAATCTGGCTCTAAATTTTTGTCCACAAACTCCCATAGGGCCTCTGATTCTTTGGGACCCCCAATCAATGGGTACAGTCTCGGTTTGGGCAATGTCGCCCCGGGTTCTAATTCAATCGCACAGTCAGTTTTTGGTGGAGGGGAAGCTAGTTTGATTCCTCCTCCCCAAACACTTCCCTCAAATCTTTATATTGCTCAGGGATGTCCTCAGTTTCTGTCTCCCCCCCCTCCCGTGCCTCTTCCCTTAGATCCAAGGGTGCCCCTACCAGTTTGTGGTTGGTTGGCTGTCCTGGATTCCCTGGCTCCGACGTGGCCATTGGTACCGTGTGCTCAGCTCACTTCCCTTACAGGAGCTCTTGGGAAGGGGTGGTCATTGGGAGCTCTTCCCATTGCCTGCTGTCCCCCTCCCATCCCCAAACTTCCAGGGCTCTCACCCATCGCCAGCTGCGTGCTGTCTCCCTCCTGCTGTCTCCCTCCTGCACATCCGCCAGCATTCTCCGGCTGGCATCATGTCACAAATGGCTCCATGGCAGGGGCCATTCATGACAATGGCTTCACGTTTTCCCCCTTTTAGCAGGATGACCAGGTCCAAGTCATTGTGGAATAACATGTCGTGCCTATACAGACCCCAAGTGGTGTAACAAATGAATAAAGGGTTCTCATTTTCATATATACAACAAAGTGGGTGCTTGGGTCATAAAACAGCTGTATAAAGTTATAGGAAGCTGAGGTCTATATATAGCAGCTCTCAATCATTAAACATGAAGAGACAAAGAAATAGAGAAACCACACGAAAGTGATACCACCCAATGGAGGAAGGCAGCATGAAAAGAACCACAACACCCCCTATGCCCACACTTGACTGGCCATCTTTAACCCACTGGCTCCAGTTCTCCCAGAACTTTTAGTCAGAGGGTTTAAGTTCCAGATTTGGTCAGGAAAAGGCTCCTATAGCCCTTGATATGCTCAGAATCTGTAGCCTATGACATTCTGAGGAAAAGAAGCTTCTATCTGCTTCTCCCAGCATGAATTTCCCCATCTCTCATTAGAAAGTGGCTTTATAAAGTGGTAGAATACAGCAAGCCGTAGATCTATTGCAGGAGCTATTAACTTATTAATGATTACTACAAGTAAAAAGCACTGTACAAAAATTATTGCTTCATTTTTTTGCATTATGATTTATTGTCAGTCTGTCCTTTCTTAATATCAAGAAAATATTCAGGCATCACACAAAGTGCTGTGTAGATACCAGGGATAACTATAACGTCTCAGTACTCAAGGGAGATATCATGGAGCTCTTGGAAAGCATGGGGAACTCAGTCCATTAATTTTTTTTTCAATTAATACATTAATTTTGGTTCTTTCAGTAATGAAAGAGAATATACACACTTTCCATAGTTTTGCCCCTTGATTTGCAATGAAAATGTTTCCTTAATATGCATAGATTAAAACACACTCACACATTATTTTTTCTTGGTGAAAACTGGATGGAGAAAAATACATTCAGAAGTGGCCGTATTAAGATAGATACATGATAGATAGATAGATAGATAGATAGATAGATAGATAGATAGATAGATAGATGTAGATGGATGATATAGAAAAAATGTGGATCATAAGGGATGTGCAAAATATTCCATGCACAAACTCTTTGTGATGCCCTCGATCCATTGACTATTAAATCAGAGTTCCTGACACAAGCCACTCAGGGACATGAAGGAATCTTTATTATAGCCTGTGATCCATTGCACATTAAAGACTCGAGTGAATCAAGCTCCCACAACCAACAGTTTAAAAGTCTCCAAGTCCCCCCCCCCCCCCCGCCTATTGGGATTTGCAGCTCGATCGCCCTTCCCTTTGTCTCTCAGTTCTCAGATCTTTTTTGGGTCCGAATCAACTAACACTGCGATATCGCCCTTTGATCTATCCTGGGTGCTGAAACGCTTGGCACAAGACTTTGATTTACATAGTTTGCAGTTCTGTGAATACACCAAACCCCTACTTTACACGTCTGGTAGTTTTACTGTCAGGCACCCCCAAACGACCCTGTGAGTTTAACGGAGTGGCGGGATGTTCCTTCCTGGCGCCATGGCAGGATGGCATGGATGACATCCTGACACTGTTCCATGGATGGAGCAGTTGGTGCCAGGTGGTTTATGCCTGAAACAAAGCATGCATCTTTTGAGCCTTTGGTTCTGTGCACAGAGTGACACAGGGCGGCTTTATCATGGGCAGAGTTGATTCAGGTGAAAATCAAGGACGCTGGCAGCTGAGGGGCAGCGAGGGAGAGAAGGCAGCGGGGCAGCTGGATGATAGATATTACAGGCTGGGACATCAGTGATGGCAGCAGCTGAGGGGAAGGCAGGCAAGGATCTGGGACGATGTTGGCATAGGGGTATTCACATTATTGCCAGTGAAGTCAAAACACAGCTTCATTCCCAGAAAATTAAAAAAAAATCCAAGCAGAGAGGGGGGAAAAAAGCAGAGCTTCAATTATTACTTGCTGGTAAAAAAACAGACCAGCCTCTGCAAGCTGCAGGCACTACACCACACAGGTTTCCCTACACAAAGGGTCTCGTAGTGGTGCCCTGTTGCAGGCTTGTAAAGGAGGGATTTGTGCAGGGATGTCACTCTGGGGTGGGCCCAGTGGGAGACGGCGCGCTGGGCGCTGCTGTGGGGAGGGTGGAAGAAAGGAGGCCGCGAGGGCCACCTGGCCCTACTGCCTTACCTGCCTTTTCTTTCCCCTGGAAACGGGGGATCCCGCGGGTCCTGGGTCCCGGGTTCTGTTGCTGCCAGATTGTGGTCTGGCAGAATGTCCTGAATGCCATGGGCTCTTCCAGGTTTGAAACAAAAGGTTTCTACCCATTTGGTGCATTCCCATTGCATCACTGGTCATGGAATCTTCCCATCTAATTCATAATGATCTGGGGGAAGAGAGAAAAAGAATTTCTGGCCAGAAATTAGATATTAATGATAGAATTAACCATCTCCTCACAACAAAACCAATGCTATTAGAGGGGCTGCCAATTTTTCTGGCATCAGGCTTAAATGTACCATCTTACTGGGATCAAAAATTCCCTGAAATCTCATGAAGCATCTGCTCTTGTGCTATTTTGACATGCAAAGATAATATTTCCACATCTTTACCAGAAATTCCAATGTGAGAATGCTCACATCTGATAAGGTCTAGCAATCTTACAAGATTTCAAACCATTTTAAAAAAATCTTTAAACAAATTAATTTGGGGGGTCCACAAATATCATCTAGGGTTATTGAGAATGGGACGCCCTGGTTCCCTGCTGTTCTCTAAAACTCTATTGCCGACTCCTATTAATATTACAAAAATAAAAGCAACCATAAAAATACCGTATTTTCCGGCGTATAAGATGACTTTTTAACCCAGGAAAATCTTCTCAAAAGTCGGGGGTCGTCTTATACGCCGGAAAATACGGCACTCGCCGTTTAAGACCTCTCCTGGCCAAGTGCAGCCGCTCGCCGGAACGCAGCCCCCAGGGAAGAGCAGGAGGACGAGCGCGGGAGAAACGCGGGGAGGGAGGGGGGAGCGAGCTCCGTTCCCTCGGAGCAGCCTTGGGAAGGGAGGGGGCAAAACGCAGTGGCTCCACGACGGGCTCCAAAGTCGCCCACAACGCTCAACGGGCGCCTCGCTTCGCCTCGCCTTGCCTTCCCTTCCCCTCCCAGCCGCGCTTTAAATGGAGCGGCGGCCCAGAATTGGCCGCGTTTCAGGAAGCCTGGTAGGAAACGCGGCCAATTCTGGGCCGCCGCTCCATTTAAAGCGCGGCTGGGAGGGGAAGGGAAGGCGAGGCGAGGCGCCCGTTGAGCGTTGTGGGCGACTTTGGAGCCCGTCGTGGAGCCACTGCCTTTTGCCCCCTCCCTTCCCAAGGCTGCTCCGAGGGAACGGAGCTCGCTCCCCCCTCCCTCCCCGCGTTTCTCCCGCGCTCGTCCTCCTGCTCTTCCCTGGGGGCTGCGTTCCGGCGAGCGGCTGCACTTGGCCAGGAGAGGTCTTATACGGCGAGTGCCGTATTTTCCGGCGTATATCCCAAACTCTATATTTTAAATGGAAAAGTTGGGGGTCGTCTTATACGCCCAGTCGTCTTATATGCCGGAAAATACGGTAATTATTCTGATTCTTATGATCTTTGCAAAGGGGGCCAAAATGAGTCTTAAATTTAGAATTTTTTTCTACTGTGAATTTACATTCAATTTGATGATAGAGAATTTATTTTAGAAATCCTTTCAAAGGAGAGAGCCTGTCTGGTATGCTGGAAATGTGAACAACAAGAGGGGACTTTTTATCATGCTTGGCGGACATGTAAAAAAGCTAAAAATTTTGGATTCAAATATATACATTAATTCAGAAGATTTTAAAGATTAATATACAACTGAAGCCAGAGATGTTTCTTTGGGGACTGATTGAAAAACTTGGAAAAAACTCATGGAACTTTGTTCTTATATGTGATAACTGCAGGCAAGACTCTTATATGCACAACTGTGGAAAGATTTGCTTTTACCCCCAATGGAAGAGTGGATGGTGAAGATGATGGAGCTTGCAGAGACAGCCAAACTGACAGCCTTGATTAGAGAAAAGACACTAATTAAGTTTGATGCCAATTGGAAACTCTTTTTGGACTTTTTGTGCAAAACAGAAAAAAAATGAAATTATGATATATGGGTTTGATGACTAGAAAAAATAATAAATGATATAAAAAATGAAAGTTATCGAGTATCCATAGAGTAAGAGTTCAGTTTAAATTTATACCTATAAGTGTTGCAAAAGAAAATCAGAAGTAATTTCTTTGTTTCTTTTTCTTTCTTTCTTTTTTTCTGCACTTTTCGCTTTTTGTTCTTTCTTTACTTCTTTTCTTTTCTTTTCTTTTCTTTTCTTTTCTTCTCTTTATCTTAAATATTAGTTTGTGTTAGTTTTTATCTTCCTTGTTTAAAAATCTAATAAAGTTGTTATAAAAAAACAAAAACAAAGAAGAGAGCCCATTTGGTGTAGTGGTTCAGGCATCAGGCTAGAAAATGGGAGACTGCGAGTTCCAGTCCTGCCTTAGGCATGAAGCCAGCTGGGTGACCTTGGGCCAGTCACTCTCTCTCAGCCCTTGGAAGGAGGCAAGAGCAAACCACTCCTGAAAAATCTCCTGGCTTCCCTTCCTTCCATTCAACTCCAAAGAAAGAGATTAGGAAGAAATTTCCCCCACAGCTTTATTTTCCAGTAGTGCTTTTGAAACCAAGAGTCCTGCCCTTGAAAAACTGCTGGAGAATTTCTCCTTCTCCTAGAGAAATTCAGAGAAATTGTCCACCCGTTTTTTTCTGCCCCCAATTAGGTGGAGAATTCCAAAAGGCCCTTTGTGCTCAGTTCTGAAATCTCTACCCAGGACTTCCATTATTCATCTTCTTCAAGGAGGAATCTTGAATTTTGTCCTTCCTTTGGAGGTACTGGTGAAGGCTACATGTAAAACAGTGGACCTTCGAAATGTGCCCAGGACAAGCACACTACATTTTATTTCAGTATCTTGATGTTCATAGAAGGGATTCTGTTTTTAACCAACCAAGTAACTCAATCAATCAAACACACGTCTAATAGGCAGGCTAAAGGGTAAAGTTGCTGGCTTGGCCACTTAATCATAGAATCATAAAATCATAGAGCCCTAGGGTTGGAAGGGACCTGGGAGGTCTTCTAGTCCAACCCCTTGCCCAGAGTGGGAATCCTCCGACCATCCCAGACAAATGGCCCTCCAAACTTTGGAATCCTCCAGTGACAGAGCATCCATGACTCCAGGAGGCAGGCTCTTCCACTGCTTCATACTTCCACAGCCAGGATATTCCTCCTTATTTTTTGTCTGGATCTCTCTCTCTAAAGCCATTGCTTCTGTCCTGCGCTTGAGTACCCCAGAGAATAAATCTCCACCCTCTTCTTCAGCACAGCCCTTCTAGTACTGGAAGACTGTGATCGGACCTCCCCTTAACCTTCTGTTCTCTAGAGAATTTAGAGGCCATTCATTCTTTGTAAAGTGCACTGCAATCTTTAGTTTGTGGATCCTTATGAAAATGGACATGGTAGGTGATTTTTAATATGAATCTCATTTACATCAGGCTGTTACTAGTTTCCCTTCCCACTTCACCTCTCCGAAACTCATACATTCCTGGGAGTATGGTGGTCACTCCAGTGGGGTGGAGTTCCCTTTGGGATGTTTTTATTACAGTGCTGGTCACCATTTTACATTACGTATTTCACATTCATATTTTTTTATTGTGTATGTTATGAGATTCTTTGTCAGTTTATTGTTTGCTTTTTGTTGTTCTACACCACCCAGAGTCACACTGTTTGAGTTGGACAGCCTTACAACACCCAAAGATGAGGATTCCAGCACAGAAGGCTGCAGGGGGCGCAGGCCAAGGGTGGCTCCCGGTCAGAGAATCTATTGGACAGAGTTCTGCTTGGTTCTCAGTGGTGCTTCCCCACCTTGGCTCTGCAGGAGATGAGCAAGAGCCAGAGTAATCCTGGGGCTCATCCCTTACTGACAAATTATATTCACTCAAGGACCACGGGAGTAGGGGCACTACGTGGAGGGGGCGTGTGAATGGATGGAGACTGATGAATGGGATGAAACAATTATGGCCCAGTTGTTATTCCAAGCTGACCTCTTGTGCTCACTCTTTCCTGTCCTAACCTAGACTAACTTAAGCAGACGTCTTCCCTAGAACAGGAGGACAATCAAACACATTCCAAGAAGCCCCGCTTAGGACACAGATGCCTCCCTGCTCATCCCACTGAGACAGCAGTGGATTGCAAATAACTCTGGGCAATTCATGCTGGAATTGTGTAATGTATTAAAGGAGGAGCCGTGTTGGCCCTTTGGATAAATGAGACTATGCATTTCCATCCTGATGCCTTCTTTGGTTGGGGACACAGATCTTAAACTGGCTTTAAGGTTCGCCAGTCCAACAAACCACAGAGGAGGCTTTACGTCTATTTGAATGTACTGGGGAAAGAGGTTGAACCATCAAAGCTTCCCTCTGAAGGGGGAGGCCTTGCACTGGTGTCAGGCCTCACTCGAAGCCCCGGAGCTGCAGCGAGTCCAGGGCTCTCTTGGAACCCAGCTCCTGGACCCAGAACGGTCTCCACTCTAACATGGGCTGCCTGCACATCCGTTGCAGCACCTGAAGCACCCCGTCGGCCTGAGGAAGGCAGGACTTACTGCCACTGCAGTCATTACTTCCAAGTGCAGAGGGCCATTTGGGGACCTGGGAAAAAGTTAGGCATGCATCCAAAGGTTTCTACCCGGGCATGTTCCAATCATAAAGCCAAAGCATTTAAATGATTCCCTCTTTCCAGGGAAGGTGCACACCAGAACTCCTGCAGAAGCAGCAACCTTTCTAACAGAGAATTCTCTGGACCACTTTCAGGGTTCATGGGTGGAGCTATTATTTCCCTGACAATTGTATTTATCATCTTCTTACTGCCCAGTGCCATGGCAACCTTGCCCAGTTCGGTACCTTCCACATTAATCAGGTCTCTGATCATTCTGGCCAAGGAGTTGAAATCCAACACTTCCAGAGGGCACACGTTGACAAAGGGACCTTTAGGTTTGGTCTGGGGCAGCGTGGTTTTAATTTCCCCTCAAGGTCCGTATAGTTAAAGCTATGGTTTTCCCAGTAGTAATGTATGGCTGTGAGAGTTGGACCATAAGGAAGGCTGAGCGCCGAAGAATTGATGCTTTCGAGCTGTGGTGCTGGAGAAGACTCTTGAGAGTCCCTTGGACTGCAAGGAGGTCAAACCATCAATCCTAAAGGAAATCAACCCTGACTGCTCATTGGAAGGACAGATGCTGAAGCTGAAGCTCAAATACTTTGGCCACCGAATGCGAAGAGAGGACTCACTGGAAAAGACCCTGATGCTGGGAAAGACTGAAGGCAAAAGGAGAAGGGGACGGCAGAGGATGAGATGGTTAGATGGCATCACCGATGTAATGAACATGAATTTGAGTAAACTCCGGGAGACAGTGGAGGACAGGAAGGCCTGGCGTGCTATGGTCCATGAGGTCACGAAGAGTCGGACACGACTAAACAACTGAACAACAAAACCCTCCATCTATCTCTTCTCTCTTTCACACAAAACCCATGTTCCTACCACAGAAATGACTCAGCCATCCCCTTTACCAGTCCAGTGACTCACTTTTGTCTGACAACAACACATGATCTCAGATGGCTTGGTTAGTCACCTGGTGACCATGTGTTCAGCCCTTCCATGAGGGGCGTGTTTCATTCCCAGCTTTTTGTCATTTTCCCCCTCTGTAGGCAGGGGTGGGGGTGGGGGCTGCTCACGCAAGTCCTGTGCATTGTTGTGGTCGCCTCCGAATCCTGAGTCAGAGGCTGGAGAGAGAAACCAGACAGACTGTCAGCCCGAGGAGCAGGCAGGCAATCAGGCACCAGCACCGGCAGACGTTGAGTGATTCAGATAATGAGGGTCAGGTTCTGGCAGGCGTCCATCCCAAGGACAGACCGCCAGCAGCTACGAAGGGCTGAGCAAAGGGGTCAGCCCGTCTCCTGGAGGGCGGCAACACTTCTAATCAAGTAGGCTGACCATATGTCCCGGTTTGAACGGGACTGTCCCATTATTTCACCATTTCTGGAGTGTCCCGTTGTTATAGTAAAAACCTCAATTTTGTCCCGTTTTTGAAAGTTTCCAGGCGAAGCACCCGCATGCCCCCTGCCCCCCCCACGCCCGAACCTGCACACCCGCACGCCTGCCCCCCGCGTCCCCCCTGCACCCCGCGTGCGCGCGCCCACACACCCACTTTGTCCGTCGACATTTTTGCCTCAAGGAAATATGGTCAGCCCAAATCAAGGCACCCTGTAGAAGAGCAGCCCCAGGGCCCTTCCGCCTGGCTACTCTGGGACAGTTTCAGACCCAGCAGTCAAGCCTTTCAAACTGCTTTGCCTTGGCTAGATAGGGGAGATGTTGCTAGCCCCTCCCTGAGGCTGCAGTGGTGGGGCGAAAACTGGGATTAGGCTGCCACAGCCGGAGTCTCTTTGGGGCTGTATCTGGCTCCCTGGGAGTTAAATGAATGGGTCCTGGTCCACTTGCTGGAATCCACTGCCCGTTCAACATGGTGCGAAACAGGACCGCCATGACTCTCTTGGTTCTGAGATCTGGTCAGCTGATGGGCAGATTTTATTTTTACCTCCTCAACCAACCAAACGCTTCCCTCCCTCCCATTGTTGTTTTTCTTCTTATTCTTCTTAAGGATAAAAGGCGAGGGGGGAGCACGTGCCAGCTGCCCTGAACTCTTTTGAGGAAATCTGGGATGAAGAAGAAATAAATGATTAAAGCCACAAAGGATCTGAAATGCCGGAAAAGAGAATATTTTCAAAAAGAGAGAGAAGGAGAGAAAGGCCACACAAAGCAGAACAGTTGATAATTGTTGTGTTTTCTGATTGAAGCTCTCGGCTGGTGACCACTGCAATGCTTCGGAGAAAGAAAAAGTATTCTACGCACTGAACATAACTCGCCTTGGGCCACTCTTCAGTGACCCCAGGTCTATAAAGCAAGAACATCTTCTCTGCCTCATTCCAGGCAAGCCAGAACAAAACTGTTTTTCCAGATTGTTTGAGTGCTAAACGAAGAAGAACAGAGAATGGAAGTCAGGGGAAAGATCCAGGGATGTGAACTCTTTCTTCACTCTAAACTGATCTGCTTTCCAGATGCCAGAATAACGTGTGTGTGTGTGTGTGTGTGTGTGTGTGTGTGTGTGTGTGTGTGGCGGGGCTAGTTTCTCTCTAACATTTCCAAGGAAAACCCATGGAACAAGTCAGAGACTGGGATCACACATCATCTATACTAAGCCATGGTTGGTAACCATGGTTTGTGCATAAATCACAATTGGTTAGGTTTGTACAACATGTTAAGTTTAAGTATAGTTTACAGATGGGAATCACTGGATTCACAGAACACGTTAAGCCAAAACCAAACACATTACATTATGGTTTAGTGCAGAGCTTTCCAAACTTTTCATGTTGGTGACACACTTTTTAGACATGCATCATTTTGCGACACACTCTTACAGCAAGGCACAAGGCAGGCACTAAGATCTGCGTGGAATCACAGCAGGTTTGCAGGCAGGCACAAGGCAGGCACTAGGACCTGCGCGGAATCACAGCAGGTTTGGAGGCAGCCAGGCACAAGGCAGGCACTAGGACCTGCATGGAATCCTGGCAGGGCTCGGAGGCAGCAGCAGCCGCGACACACCCAGACACTGCAGCCGACACACTAACGTGTCCCGACACACAGTTTGGAAAGCTCTGGTTTAGTGTGTTATTGAAACAACATTTTAAATGGACTTACTTCAAGGGTTGCATAGGAATAAACCAATAATAAATACAAGTATATATAATGCAGAGATGTCCTGAACTGGTTCATACACTTTAGACGTGGGTTGTTAACCATAAAATAATAATAATAATAATAATAATAATAATAATAATAATAATGGAAAAAGAAATTTGCTGTTATACCAATTGTAGTTGGAGCCCTTGGAGGAATACCTAAAGGACTCCCTCGATATTTGGAAATTTTGAATTTATCAGACCTGAACACCCTAATTTTACAAAATAATACCCTGCTAGGAACTGCCTTTATTCTCAGACGCTACCTTAATCATACTTAGGTCCTTGGTTAGGAGTTGAATTATTAGGCTCCCACCAGTTTTAGACTGTGAATTTAATTGTAGATGACTACTACTACTACTGCTACTATATTAAATTTATTTGCTGCTCTGGGTTATATATGGTTTTAAAAAGGAGTCTCGGGAATTAGGAGAATTAGCCTGTTTGGGTACTTTCTGAACTGAAATCATGAGTTCTCTTGAGCAATGTCTTGATCCTCATGGCTAAATATGGTTCCTTTTGGAGACAGGAACCATATTTAGAAAAACTGAGAAGCATTATTTAGGTGGTGAGGAACCTGGAAACCTTGATCTACGAGGACTAGAATATGTTTAGCTTAGAGAAGAAGCAACATGACAGCCATTTCAAATACCTTAAGAGTGATCATACTGATCGTGAAACGGTTTTAGAAGATGATCACAGGTTCCAAAGGGGGAAAAAAACAAAGTATTACTTATGCGTAGACTGGCTTGGAAATGGCCACTAGAGACAATTGTGTAGACAATTCTGGGAATCGAAGTCTGCGGATCTGGAGGGGGCCCCAAAGTGGGGGTTGGCTGATGTGAATGGCACTGCTGCTGCCCCACTCCCCCACCCAGTTCTTCCCCTCTTTCTCTGCTTGGGTCCAGCTCAGTCTGTAGAGAGAAAGGAAGATGACCTTGGCGGAGATATGCAGGACCTGTTTCCTAGGCAAAAGGGGCAGAAGCATTTTTAAGTCCAGAACAGCCAGATAACATTAGGAAGTGGCTTAGGCAGACACCTCCCTAATTCACTGGAGTATAAGAAGGGGGAGGAGGACAAGCACAATCAGACTTGCAAGATCCTGTTATTATAGTCCATCTCCATCAAAGTAGGTTTAGCCTTCCTGTGGAGTTGATTTCCTGCTCAGGTCTACCTGGTGGGGCTGATAGTCTAACTGCAACTGGACCAGTGCCTCTTACTGGTGGACACTGGCCAAAGCCAACCAAGCGGCTGTCCAATATTGTGGTGCCATCTCTGGGGCAAAGGATGTTGCCCCTCCTGCTCTCAGCTAATGTATAGCACAGTCTCAATCTGGAACATTTCCAAATCATCCAGTTAATGTGCTTTGCATTTAAATGGGTGTGTTTGGGGAAAGTGACCTTCTATTAGAACTCAGCAGAAGCTTACAATAAGTTTTTCCACACCCAAATGGAATAGAAAAAGGAGAAGGACGCGGAGCACAGCTCTGAGTCAACAAAGGCGATCACCCACCCTGGGTGCTTTGCTGCAGCCTCAAGCGTTCTCAGGTGGCTCTTCCCCCAGGCTAGACCACTCCCCAGATTAGATGTTGCCCTGGGACCTCCATGAACAGCAGCATCCTGGAAGGGAATAGCCTTCTGGAGGTTTTCACAGCCCAGTTGGGTTGCCAGGGAAACCTGCACCTTTGCCTTGAAGAGGTTCGACTGGAGAGCAGAGTGGTGCAACTATGCCAGGAGAGTGGCAGATGGTTTCCAAGCTGTCTGGGAGCTTGTCCCCTTGGCGAGGGAGAGCGGGCAAAGCCAGGCAGCCAGAGGTGCTGCAGCTGGAAGCCAAAGGCTCACAATGCTTTGGCTTCACTGATATGTGTGCTGAAGCTAGGCTGGATTGGGAGGGGCGCACATCTTTGCGTGGGGGCTTGGACCCATTGCCAGAGTGGCTTAGTTAGAACACCATAAAGGAATTACAGTGCAGCACAAACAAACTACTAAGGCTGTGCAAAGGTTTGATGCTCCCAATTGATTCAGATTCATTCGGAACATTGAATCCAATCATATTAGTTGGAATCAGCCCAAATCAAATCAGTTCTAATTTGGAGAGTCAGCACCAACTGATTTGAACACTGAAATAGAAATTGAGTCAACTTCCAAATTGAGCCAAACTGTTGATTCAAATCAAATAGATTTTTGTATTTTCTGAACTGATTCAAGTGCTCCAACCAGATCAGACCTGATTTGCATGAGCCATCAAGCCACCATACATGGCTTGGGACAAAGAGAAACCTAGACAGACTTTCAAGATTCTGTTATTCTACCTTACTACAGCAAAGAGCATTCTTGGAATCCCTGCCATGACTCTTTCTTGACCTGGCCTACCTTGAAGGGCTGACATGAATCTTGAAAGCCTGTCTGAGTTTCTCTCTGACCCTTGTCTATCCTAGACAAAATCCAGGTGGGGTTATTTTGAGTTTCCTTCTCATGATTCCTTCTATCTATGGACGGATGTCCCTCCTTAATGGATTGGTCCTTGGTTCTGTTACACCTTCCCCAAGGTCAGCTCTACTTTCTTCTACATGTAAGGAGAGAAAAGTTGATCCCAATCCCCCCATGGCAAAATCAGCTGAGGAATTTATGTGGGACTGTGATGGTGACCTGGTCCCTTATTCATCTCCAGGTTCTGTAATGGTCTGTGGGAATGACCTTGGGAGTCAGGGGGAAGAGCCGCAGACCAGGCAACTGTCAGATAAGAGGCAGCTGAGTCCACAGAAGGAATGGGGTGTGGCAAACATCTCATAAGGGACTCTCCCTAGTTTCTTGGACTATAAAGGCGAGGTGGGGAGAGTGATGTACTTTCAGACCTGCAAGATCTGAAATTAGCAGAATGTACCTTACAATAAACTTAGAACTAGTACTTCTGGGTGTGCTTCTTGTCTGGACTACCTCACAAAGCTGACAGATTCCTCTTGCTCTCTAGCTCCCTATTTTTCCCTTGGGTCCAGTTCTAGCAGCCCTCAACCCTACTACCCACTTATTTCAGTGCTGGGCAGAGAAATCTTCCTGTATTTGATTTATTTACTTATCACTTGTTTTTACAGTATTTATAGCCTGTAGCAATCCTAGCAGACACTGGACAGGATACAACAAAGTCCAAAATCTAAATAATAGAAGTCAAGAATAAAACAAAGTAGCCCATTTAAGGTGCCATTCGCTTGATGCCTGCTGGAACAGTGGCCTCTTTTCAAAATACCTGCAGAGTAGGGCCATCTGTATCTCTGAGGGGAGAAGGTTCCTTAAAATGGAGCCACCTCTGAGAAGGCCTGTTGCCTATGAATCTCATGAGGAGGGGTGACCTGCAACAGGCCCTCTCTAAATGACTGAAACAGGTGGGCAGATCTGATTTTCGTACATCCTGCCGTTGCCCCCTGAAGGGCTTTGTTTTCCATTTTTCTTGATGTGCACTTGCATGCATCTTGGAAACAAGGTGGCTAAGGGAGCCATATGAACTCCCAACTCTCATGATATAATTTCCTTGGTGGTCTGCACTTCCCCAGCTTCTCATTGATCTGCAGAATTGGAGGTAACCACATGGATCATCTGGTCTAGCTCTCTGCAGTGTCAAGGAAAACTGATAAAACCACCCAGGAGAAGTAGCTGTCCAGCATCTTCTTAAAAAGCTCCAGAGATGCAGAGTCCAGCCCTTCCCTTCACTCCCAAGGCAGTGGGAGCCCAGGGAGATACTTTAAATGCTACTAAGGCCAGGTGGTCCCAGCCCCAGAGAAATGGCAGAAGAATTCCTCCTTTTCCTGGACAACTTCAGAACAATTGTCCACCCCATTTCTTCATACACAGATTTGGCGGAGAATTCCAAATTTGTGCCCAGCTGCAATTTCTTGGCTGAAGCATTTTTATCTTGCCTTTTTGTTAAAATATTCAAAGCAGTTTGTAACACACACAGACACTGCGCAGAACCATTAAAATGCAATTACAAAATCCTTTATGAGAAAGGAAAGAGGGAAGACAAAATCGAGAACAAGCATGCCCAGATGTTTGAAATTCAACTGAACCGTTGAACAAGAGAGATTTTGAAGCCAGTCAAAGAAGAGCAGCACATGAGGTCAAGATGGAACTCTGGTTTCGGCAGTTCCGAGAACTGAAGTCAGATATGAGGCAGAGTCAGGCTACTCAGAACTACGTGCCGCCCATTGAAGCCCGCATGACTTAATCCACGCAGCCGCAAGAGCTGGAGTGCCCTTTTGACCTGCGTCAGCATACTACCAGCCAATTATGTGGTTCTAATATTGCTAATGAAAAGAACAAATGCCATATCAATTCTTGAGATTATATGAATATTTAAAAGGGGGGCATGCAGACTTGTGGTGCTTTGAACAGGAAACATACATGCCATATTGACAAGATTTGAAACCTGACCAGAAAAGTTTGGAATGATGCAAACTGAAGCTACTCCTAAATTTCCAATTTAAAAGCAGAGAGGATTTGTAAGCTCTCAGTTCTTGTCTGAATGGTGTCCACCTATTCATTTCTCCACATGCTACAGTATTTTTTTCCCACCGCACTAGATGCATATCACCTCTGAATTTAGTTATCTGACTTGTCCGAATGCTGTGCAAAAGTTCCAGGTGATTAAGAGGGATTAAAAAATCTAGACTTCATGAAGAAGACAGGTTTGCATTTTCCTCTAACCCAACATTGGTTCTGGCTTACCAGCTGGCTGCTCTCTATATTCCTCATTTTATGACAGCGTTTAGAGAACATGGTTGTCCTTGGTTTTTTGTCTTAGAAATCCCATGATCCACCTTCCCAGAGGGTAACACTTCCCTTCGAAAGAAAACTCTGAGCCATTCTGGAGAAGACTCCCCATTTCACCTTAAATCGGTACTTTTAGGAGAGCTACTTTGACTCTGTCTAATGGACCCTGGAGGCGGAGAAGGGAGGCCAGCCAGCCTCAGCAGCTCTTCCTTATTTTCTACAGCAAATCCATGAAGGAGCCACCTGGGTGGAGAAGGTGCCACAAGTCCTCTCTGTGTTGTAAGAATGGTAGAAGAACTGGCAGTTTGATGGTGGAAATTATTTATTTATTTTATTTTATTTTATTATCTTATTTATCCCCTAATGGAGGGCTCTAGGCGACTTACATTCATGTAATTTCATATATTATACAATCATATAATCATATCTTACACAATGTTAACCGCGCGATGGGAAGGAGGTGAAGGAACCGACTCTTCAGCTGCAGGCATCGGACTACATGTCCCAGGATGCCTCGCTCCGCGCCGGCTGCTGACATCCAGGAAGTTGTTGCTCCGGATCCGTCGTCCTCCGCCGCCATTGTCGGGATTCCCCAGGTCTTCTTGGTTTTGAGGACGACCCTCCGCCGGACGCCAGCAAATTGACCCACGTGAGTGGTACCCAATTTATCTACTCGCATTCTGCTTTCGAACTGTTGGGTGGACAGAAGCCGGGGTGAATGGCGAGAGCTCACCTCGCCACGCGGTTTCGAACTGCCAACCTTGTGGTCGGCAGTCTAACGGCTCGCTGAGCCACCGCGCTCAGTTTCTGCTCTTCCAAGGAGATTGGCAAGCCCTCCCATTCAATGGGACAAATGTATCCCAGGGGTCAGCAACCTTTTTGGCACCAGGGACCACTTCCCTTGGAATTTTTTTCCCAAGGACCGGGGGGTGGGATTTGTGGGTGGCAGCCAATCAGACGGACGAGGGGTGGGGTTTGCAGGCCTTTTCGGCTCAGATCACTGCAAAAAGTGATGGGGGGGGGTGCCCCGGGGTGGAAAATCTCCTTGCCGATCAGCTGTGCAACGGGAGCTACCTGTTAGGGGCCAGGGAGCAAAAGTGGAGGGAAGGAAAAGTCTACCCCACACCCCGCCGGGGTGCCCCTTCGAAAGAGCAGGCTCCGGGGACCCCAAAAATACCCTCAGTGCCACGAAAAAAATGCAGCACTGAGCTGCAGGGAGGCAAAAAGCCTCGCCATGCACGCTGCCACTGTGTGGGGAGGCTGATTGGCAGGGGTATTCCTCAGCCCACCTCCGCCCTTCTTTGCCACGCGCTGATAGGTGGAGGTGTTTCCCCTTCCAGGCCCCCACCAATCAGCTGCTCCGGCTCACCCTGTGGCCCACTTCCTAACAGCCCGCGGCCCACCAGTGGGCCTCGGACCACATGTTGCAGACCCCTGACGTATCCCACTGAGATTTGGCCAAGAAGCTCCCATAAATCAACACTGTCCCAAGGCGACGTATGCACGACCGCTTTGCTCTCCTGGTCTGTTGGAGTCTCATCTTCCTCTCCTGCTTGTTTGCTCTCATCAGATGCTTGCATCCAATGCCTCCAATAAAACCTGAATACATTCCAGGCACTGAGTGACCTTCATTCACTCATTATAATAAGAAGACTTCTTCTCCCTTTTTTAAGCAATTAAATTTGTCAGGAATGACTTGTGATGGCCCACATGCTCTTTATAGCCCTAACTTGTGCTGGATGCTTCAAGAAAAACCTTTGCATGCTTCCTCAAGCACCCCAAGGAAGTTTATTTGACCTGTTCTTTATCACATCCACACACTAGGAATGGCACGTGGCCTAGAGCTTAGGCTTCTTCAACCTGGTGCCTTCTGGGATGCATTTGCTTTGTGGATGATGGGAATGGCAGGCTGAATGGAGGGGTGACGTTAATTGCAAAGGGCAACTTGTACACACAACCTTTGCTGGATTTAGCTTAAAATGGGGTTGTATTGTTTGCAGCTCAGTGAGGTGTGAGCCTAGCCACACCCTTTGGAAGCAGAGTGAAACTGGCCATCACAGTAAGCCACAACATAGTTAATTTGTTTGACCACAGTGTGGTTTGTGAACACAGAAGCTTTTTGTGCAGAATTGTCTGCGGGGGGCACAAGGGGAGCCAACAAGGAAAGGAGCATTGTGCTGTCGTGATACAAACTCCACACCTTTTGTTCTGCATTGCAATGTTACATGCATGTATGAAAGGAAAATAGCTTGTATCGTGACATGTGGGACACCGCTGTTATCGTTTTGACAAACGTCTCTGATCCTATGGACAACTCTGGTTTTGTGAAACCATGTGTAGGGTTTAGCATCTTATGTGAACCCAGAGACTCAACTTGTTTTGATAGGCATGCAATTACTGTAAGTGTGCATCTTACCAACAAACCATTTCCATCAGGTTTTAAAGTTTACAGGATGATGTGAAAAACCTCATTTAAAGAATCAATGGGAAAGTGAGTCAATGAAATCATCCCCTTGAATTGAATCCTCAGAGTGAATTCCTGGATCACTTGGGATTGAATGGGGCACCTTGGAAGAGAGTTGGCCATTAAGATGACTTTTCTGTGGGCACAGATGCACTTCTTCAAACTGAATGGCAAATCTGAGTTGAACAGAACTGACAGTTCAACTTGGACCTCACCAGATTTGCAGTCCTGAAAGAGGTGATTTTCTTTTATTAATGGTTAGTACTGTAGTAAAGAATAAGTGACATTTCCATGTAAGTATTTGCCTCATCCATGTAGCCTGAATGAGGGTACGAGGCATATTCATTATGTGGACAGTAATGTTACAGCAAGTTACAGTATGAATAGACAATGGTTCACTGGAGTGTACGTTTCCCCCAGGGTGTCTGCAGGTGCGGGTCAAAAAATCAATATGGTGACCACAATTGCATGATTGAAGACCTTCCCCATTTTTATGTGCGTTGCACAGCCCTGTTTTCTCCTAAATATTCCTTTAAATTAAGAAACTAGAAGCCAACAGCATCACCGTTATGAGGCCAGTTTGAAATATGCAAAGTCTGACTGAATCATCTTCAAAATAGCAAATCAGTTCAATTCAATGATTGAAACTGATTTGGAAAAGTCATTAGATTCAGTTGAGGCCTTTGAAATGAACCACTGAATCAGGCCCGTTTGATTTGGATTTCCAAAGATATTTGCAGAAAGTCCCTTTCCTGAGTATCTGAATCCTCCTAAATGCTTGGGAGGCATCATTTTATTTATTTATTTATTTATTTGTTGAATTTCTATAACCGCCTATCTCCCCCTCAAGGAGGGACTCTGGGCAGTTCACAGCATAATATCAACAAAATACAATAAAAACAGTAATAAAAGTACAAATACAATAAAATTACAATAAAAATACAATAAAATCTAAGTGGCAGGTGGTTTTTGAGGATTAAATTGACCTTCTGATCCGATTTGGCAAGTTGATTTGCAGATTCAGGTACCTCATGTTCCAATCAAGTCTCTGAATCAAATATTTGGAAAGCTGAGACAGTGATTTCCCAGAGTACTTCTTGCTAAGTTCCCTACAGGCATTCTTGATTGATTGATTGATTGATTGATTGATTGATTGATTATCTGCCATCAAGTTGGGTAGGAAATGCAAATTGTGGAAGCCAGTGGTTGCAGTCCTGAGAATTCTTGGGAAGGTCTTAATGTATAGTCGAAGGCTTTCATGGCCGGAATCCAATGGTTGTTGTGGGTTTTTCGGGCTGTGTGGCCGTGTTCTGGCAGTTTTGGTTCCTAACGTTTCACCAGTCGCTGTGGCTGGCATCTTCAGAGGACAGGAGCACAGCTAGAAGATTCTCTCTGTGGTCAAGTGGAGGGTGTGTCCTCCTGCTGGTGTTTATATCTGCTGAGAGGGTGTGTGTCTTCTGTGGGTCATTTACAAGAGATTAGGAGAGGGTTTATTGTGGTGATTAGGGGGTGTGGTGCTGTCGTGTGTGGGATTAGCATATCTATTGTGTGAGTTGTTTGCATTTTTCTGTGGTTGAGTAGAGTTCATTGACCTTTTGCAAACTGTGTTTTTCAGGACTGGCAGCCAGGTTTTGCTGATCTTTAAGCTTTCTTCTTTTTTATTGAAACTGTGTTGGTGTTTATGTATTTCAATGGCTTCCCTGTATAGTCTAACATAGTGGCTGTTGGTGTTGTCCAGTATGTTTTCAAATAAGACTTGGTGACCAGTTTGTTTGAGAACATGTTCAGCTACCAAATGCAAATGTAACACTCAGAACCACCCCCAGGCCTTTTATCTGCTTGATTGGTCATGGGGTACCCAGGAAACAGGCCACACCTGGCCATGCAGATGCTTGTCAGCCATTCGTTCCATTACTTATGAACCACCAACGATGGGTGTGTGTGTGTGCCACTGGCTGTACTTCCTGAATGGTTGGTGCCCCACTTTTGTCAAATGCCTTGAATTACAGCTGAAAGTCCTGACTTCACTCCCATCTGGGTGTGTTTCCTTTCAACTTCAATGTGGTGGTGTACAGAGGCCAACTGCCAAAATAGTTATCCTTGTTCCAATATTTCTGGTCCTGACTGTATATATGCATTTGAATAATATTTACATTAGAAATATATATATAGATTTGCAACTATAACAACATATTATGACAAGTTTTTTTCTTTCATTATATTTCTTCACTTTTTAATGTTTTTTTCTTGATAGTGTATGTATCTTGTGTTTTGTTTTTCTTTTTCTTGTTATTAATTAAAAAGCAATAAAATTAATTTTAAAAAAATCTAGGAGCTCTGGAGTACCTCTCTAACTTTGAGTGGTGGTGCTTTCAACAGATGGAATTGGATTGTGTCCTCAATACTTACGGAATCTGTAATATGCTCCTGGTCCTTGGTTTTGATCACGCTCCAGTAGGAATAATTGTTTCCATTGTTAGAAACACACACTGTACCCTTTTGTGTTTATGCAAGGAAGGTGCAAATGATTATTTTGAATTGCAGATGGTAATTAAGCACAATAATCTCTGAACCCCGCAGTGGGTTGGAACTTTTATTATAGAAACAGTGCATTCAAAACAGCCCTTGTTTGCAAGACAATTGCATTTTTCAATTAACGTCTGAAGAGCTCTGAAATTTGGTGTTTTTGCAATGTGTGTGGTAGCATCTGCTAGTATGCCTGTTGCTGCAAACAGGGTTGAGAAATGTCCAAAGTTTTAGGAGATAAACAGAATCCATGGATGTTTGCATCTAAACTGGTGGTAGGCCTGATGAAATCAAGAGATTAATTGACTGCAGAGTGATTTAGTTTTCAATGGTTCTCATGTGCACAATTAAGAGAAAGATTTAATATAGATAAAAAGTACCAGGAATAGAATGTGATCAAATGGAATTTGAAAATGAATTATGTACAAATGATGAACATGTGATTGCTAAAATGTACAAACTTTTGTTGAGATTTGAAATGGAGCAAGAGCAAGTTAAAGAACGTATGGTAAAATGGGCCAAGAATTTTGGTTATAATATTCAAATGGATCAATGGGAGAGAATGTGGGTAAAAGGTCTGAAATTCACATTTTTAAAAATGATGTAGCATTGTTATATAAGGGGCCTAAGCAGTCTGGTGAGAGGGGACTGACGGATGGCATGGTGTGGCTGGTAAACGGGGGATGAGGTGAGGTGGTCCCTGATTGGCTGGAGGTGCTGAGTGCTGAATATTGCAGAAGCACCTTGGGTATTAGGAAGCCCCTTATTGGTTGATTGTAGGTGGTGTGGGTGAGGTGAGGGGTGTGGGCCTGGACATGGACCTTTATGGACAGGGGAGGGGGAGGGATCCAGGGCGCTGCTCCTCAGATTGGCGGCGGTGAGGCCCTATTTATTAAGTTGGGCACTCAGAGGGATCAATTGGGACTGTTGCTATTGTACCAGCCTCCCTGCTGCGTAGCAACCTCCCTGCCTGAGCTTCTTGACTGTGGCGGTGGAGTTCCCTAGGTTCATGGTCTTGGGAGACCTCAACTTGCCATTTCTGGGTATGGGGTCTGAGGTAGCTTGGGAGTTCATGGTCACCATGACAGCCATGGGCCTGTCCCAAGTCATCCAGAGCCCGACACATAATCATGGTCATATGCCTGGCCTGGGTTTTCTGTCAGAGCAGTGGCAGGGTGTTCTGGAATTGGGGGAGATATTGGTTTCCCCCGTCATGGTCAGATCACTCCCTGGTGAGCCTCCAATTCTATGGTGCCACCCCCCTCCGCAGGGAGCCTATTAGATCGGCCCGCCCCAGGTGACTGATGGACCCAATTGGGTTTCAGAGGGAGTTTGGGGTTGTTCCGGGAAGTCTGTTACACAGTCTGACCGAAGCCTTGGTGGCCGCATGGAACAGGAAAGCAGCCATGGCTTTGGACCGGATCGTGCCTGAGCGGCGCGTGGTTCCCATAACACTCTATGGTACTGTAGCTTGAATCATGTCAACTGGATTTCTATTTTCTCAGTGGAAACGTTTCGCTCCTTATCCAAGGAGCTTCTTCAGTCTGAGCAAAGTTAGTAAGGGAATCCTAAATATATCCTAAATATCCTAAATCCTAAACCCTACATATATTTAGGATTCCCTTACTAACTTTGCTCAGACTGAAGAAGCTCCTTGGATAAGGAGCGAAACATTTCCACTGAGAAAATAGAAATCCAGTTGACATGATTCAAGCTACAGACAATTCCACCTGGATGACTGAGAACCTTCATAGACATACTCTCTGTGGTACTGTATATGGAAGAGCTGAGGAAACTTAAGAGGGCTAAGAGATGCCTAGAGCACTGCTGGAGGAAGATGGGGAGTGAAGACGATCGAACACGAGCTAGAGCTGCTATTAGAGCCTACCTCGTGGCTGTAAGGATGGCGAAACGTAATTATTTCTCTGCCCTTATTGCATCCGCAGATACCCGGTGCGCAATCTGGGGGTCCTCTTGGACTCATGGTTCCTGCTAGAGAGCATGTGGCAGCCATGGCTAGGAGGGCCTTTGCACACCTTCAGGTTGTGTGCCAGTTGCGCCCATTACTGAATGGGAGGCTTTGCTCACAGTCACTCATGCCCTCATGACCTCTCGTCTGGATTACTGCAACACACTCTACACGGGGCTGCCCTTGAAGAGCATTCAGAGGCTTCAGCTGGTGCAGAATGTGGCTGCACGGGTAGTAAATGATGTTGCATATTTGACACATAACACCACTACTACGTGAGCTGCATTGGTTGCCAGTGTGCTTCCGGGTGCAATTCAAGGTGCTGGTTGTCACCTTTAAAGCCCTTCATGGCTTGGGACCAGGTTACCTACAGGACTGTCTTTCCCTAGTTGTTTATACCCGTCCAATTCAGTCTGGCAGGTTGGGCATGTTACGCGTCCTGTCCACCAAGGAATGTTGGCTGGTGGGGACTAGGAGGTGTACCTTCTCTGCCATAGCGCCTGCCCTCTGGAACATCCTCCCTGCAGAGATTAGGATGACCCTGACTGTGTTGGCCTTCCGTAAGGCCGTAAATACCTGGTTATGTACCTGGGCCTCAGCTGTGTTAAGGGCCCCATTTCTTGGCTATATCTATGGCAACAGTTTTACTCAGCAACCATATATATTTATTTTGTATTGTTTTAATTGTTTTATGTTTTTATGATTGTACACTGCTCAGAGTCACTTGCTGAGATGGGCGGCTATAGAAATCAAATGAATGAATGACACCAGAGGTATTGTCTAAGATGTATAAAGGTACTTCTAAACACTGTTAGAAATGTGAAAAACATGAAGGGACATTTTATCATGCATGGTGAACTTGTGAAAAAGCGAAAAGATATTGGGCATAAATACATATGGTGATGCAGAGAGTTTTAAAAATTAACATTCAGATGAAAATAGAATTTTTCTTATTAGGACTTACGGACACTCAACTAGAAAAGGCTCATGGACCATTGGTTTTATATATGGTAACCGCAGCGAGGCTATTATGTGCACAAAGATGGAAGACTACAGAAACACCCATAATGGAGGAATGGATTGTGAAGATGGCTGAGTTTGCAGAAATGGCTAAATTGACTTATTTGATTAAGGAGGGAACTACAACTACTTTTATAAAAGGCTAGAAACCCTTTATAGACCTTTTGCTGAAAATGGATAAAAAAGAACTGCTGATTTCAAAATTTATTGATTAAAAAGTTTTGTTTATGGGAAGAAGGGAACTACGATATGCAATATGGGGAGGTGGAGATGCTAATTGCTACGCATGTAACTACTGCAAAGAAGATTGGAAGTTGCTTCTTTAGATATCTTTCTCTTGTTTTTTTTGTTATTCTTCACTTTTTCTTTTACCGTTTTATAATCTTTTTCTATTTCTTCTTCTACGTTTCTGTAGTTTTTAAAATCTTTGTAAAATTTTCTTTTAATAAAATTTATTCATTAAAAAAACTGGTTGTAGGCCTCTGTGCGGTGGCCTTGCTTCATTTTGAGGAACTTTGTCCATGCGTGGCAATGACACAATTCACCTTGACAAGGTGCTTTGCTTCAAATCTAGTGTGACTAGTAGCTGGAAGAACCTTCTATGTGGTTGCAGTGCCTCAAATAAACAAGTTCAGATGAATGGAAGCACCAGGCCATGTACAGCTCATGTGCAGAAGCCCCATCTGGATATTGGGCATGCAGAAGAAGCCCCAGATTCAACAATATTACTGCTTGGCTTCATTCTTTAGAAGCAGGAACTGCATTGCTGTGCAAAGTCCACCTCTTTGAACTTTGCATAACAAGCTGCCATTGTCGATTGCCGTATATTGGTAGGTTAAGCTAAATTCACTTCCAATGGAAGCACTGGGATTCATACAGCCACCCTGATGTTCTAACAATGCATATTTTGTCCAGATGGGGCCCAGGGGCATTCTTGGAAATGGAGATGATCCTGAAGGCTGGTGCTTTGGTTGCTACCATGCCATTTCCCCTTTTTTAAAAATAAGAGCTTTTAAAAATTAAATATTAGAACAGAACTGGAGCCCATAATCTGGTAGGCATCCAGAGAGGCATTCATGGGTATAGCTAATGTCCATAAGCATCTCTTTGGAACCCACAAATAGGTAATATATGTGCAGCATGTTCTCTGTCTCCACTCCTTTTGCCTTCTATGTATTCTTAAAGTCCCTCCAAGGACATTGTTTGCCTTCTGGTCTCTACCTCGATCCTGTCTGAATGCGCTTGCTCTTTGCTTGGCATAAGCTCCTCTCCTATTTTCCAAAAAGCAGGTCTAGCCCAAGATACTTGCTGCCTATTTTCTGCCAGAAAAACAATTGTTCTGTGTTGGCAATGACAAAACATCCTCCGTTGCATAGGAGGGCAGTGCATCAAGTTAGTTCTAGCTGGAGAGGCCATATGGTGCACGTGGCACAGGTCTCCAGCGCTTGGCATTAGCTGCCGCTCTGCCCAATGATAGAGTTGGCTCAGCAGAAGAATTTTGTGATGCTTGGCAGGGGTCCCCAAACTCTTCAGCTCATCGACCCCTTCATGAAGTTTCAGATTGTTCATCGACCCTTAAACATTCATTATATGAAAATAATTTAATAAAAACTACTGTAACTAATAGTGCTACAAATAATAATAATAATAGGATAATTATGATGATAATTAATAAATTATTATAATAATTGGATCCGCACATGGGATACTACGCCGATACATTATGACATCTTAGGTCCTTGGGAAGAATGAAGGCCGACACCAGCTAAAGAACTGGCAGCTGTGATTTCACATTGTTGTGTATATAATGATAATAACATTGACCCCTCAAATAGTCTCATCGATCCTTGGGGGTTGACACTGACCCCTTTGGGGAACCCTGATCTATGGAAAGAGGGAGAAAGCCTTAAGGGTTGAACAGAAAGAGGGATCCCAGCCTGTGCTGATTCTCTTGGTTCTGTGTGGTCAGGTGTCCCAGAGGTAGAAAGTCCTAGGCGGGATCCCATAGGCAGAACCCTTCAGGTCAAAGGTTGGGAACTTCTCAAAAAGAAGAGCTTGGAGGAACGATCACACACCATGCTGATGAGAAAAAAGTGGTGGGGAGGGGCAGTTTGGGAAACCTGGGAGTTTTTGAAAGAGCTAAAAGTTAAAAAGGAAATGGAAGATCAGCCTGGAAGCATCCCAGAAAGTAGCTAATATCTGCAGAAAGAAAGTCAGAAATCCTAAAGCACAACTTGGCTTGCAAGGGCTTTCAGGGTTATCTCAAATGCAAAAGGAAGAAAAGGAAAACGCTGCTCCTTAAGTTACTCTGCGTTGGTCTTCTCCCCAAAAGAAAATGATGCTCAAATGGACTGAGGCAACACGATCCCAAAAGGAGAGAGTGGCACCCCAAGGTAAGTGAAGAGAAGGAGCACCAGGCTCCCCTGAAGGAGGCTAAGACACCAATTACATCCAAGAGTCTTGGAAAGCTTGCAGATAGTGTCAAGATCAAGATTAAGAGACACCATCATTTCTCTTTATTCAGCTACAGACCAAAAACTGCATCCAATTCTGGGTGTGATATTTTAGAAGATGTCCAGAAGAGACCAACTAAGAGGATAAAGGGCCTGGAAGGACAAACTTACAAGGAGTAGTTGGAGGAGTTGGGTGCATTTAGCCTGGAGAAGAAAAGACCAGCGGGAGACTTGGTAGCTCTTTTCAAGTATCTGAAGGACGTAGAAGAAAAGGCAACATTGTTCAGAGTCATTCCAAGAGACAGTATAGGTTTAAATTAAAAAGGAGTACATTTGGGTTGGACATCAGGAAGAATTTCCTAATGTAATAGTTCAACAATGGACAATACTGCCCTTGGAGGTGGTAGATTCTCCTTTGCTGGAGGAATTCAAACAGAGTCTGGATGGCCATCTGCTGGGGATGCTAAAGCAGTAAATTCCTGCACTGGGTAACAGAGTGGACTGGTTGATCTCCATGGTACCTTCCAACTATTATGTTCCATAGTTCTATGATTCCTTGGCTGGGTTCCACAGCATTCCCAATGCTAAACTTGAATTAACAAGCCACATTTCCTGTGTTTATAATTTATTTATTTATTTATTTATTTATTTATTTATTTATTTATTTATTTATTTATTTATATGTCAACTTGTATTACCGCACCATCTCCCCCAAGGGGGACTCTGGGCGGTTATATAACATGTAATGCTCAAATAAACCAAGTTATTGCTTCATGTGACGGCCTGTGATTCATATCATGTGCTAAGACAAAGACCAGATTTCCCACAATATGCTGAACTATAAACTACCCAACCCCATTTTTGCCTAACCAACATGTTCTGCGTACTTGGGCAATCAATTGCCTTACTACACCAGAACCTCCATGAAGGTATGTGTATTCAGTATTGTGACTTCTTTCTTGGAATATTTTTTGAACCTTTCCCTTGAGTCTGCTTGGAATTAGTGCCTCCAGCTGCTTTGACATCTCAGCACTGAATCCTTCCTTATGGAACATGCCTCCCCAACATTGATCCAGTTTGTTGTTTATTCGTTCAGTCGCTTCCGACTCTTTGTGACTTCATGGACCAGCCCATGCCAGAGCTTCCTGTCGGCCGTCACCATCCCCAGCTCCCCCATGGTTGAGTCTGTCACCTCCAGAATATCATCCATCCATCTTGCCCTTGGTCGGCCCCTCTTCCTTTTGCCTTCCACTTTCCCTAGCATCAGCTTCTTCTCCAGGGTATCCTGTCTTCTCATTATGTGGCCAAAGTACTTCAGTTTTGCCTTTAATATCATTCCCTCAAGTGAGCAGTCTGGCTTTATTTCCTGGAGTATGGACTGGTTTGATCTTCTTGCATTCCAAGGCACTCTCAGAATTTTCCTCCAACACCACAGTTCAAAAGCATCTATCTTCCTTCACTCAGCCTTTCTTCTGTTCCAGCTCTCACAGCCATAGGTTACTACAGGGAATACCATTGTTTTAACTATGCGGACCTTTGTTGTCAGTGTCATGTCTCTGCTCTTAACTATTTTATCAAGATTTGCCATTTCTCTCCTCCCAAGAAGTAGAGGTCTTCTGATTTCCTGGCTGCAGTCAGCATCTGCAGTAATCTTTGCGCCTAGAAATACAAAGTCTGTCACTGCCTCCACTTTTTCTCCCTCTATTTGCCAGTTATCAATCAAGCTGGTTGCCATAATCTTGGTTTCTTTGAGGTTTAACTGCAACCCAGCTTTTGCACTTTCTTCTTTCACCTTTGTCATAAGGCTCCTCAACTCCTCCTCGCTTTCAGCCATCAAAGTGGTATCATCTGCATATCTAAGATTGTTAATGTTTCTTCCAGCGATTTTAACTCCAGCCTTGGATTCCTCAAGCCCAGCACGTCGCATGATGTGTTCTGCGTACAGGTTGAATAGGTAGGGTGAGAGTATACAGCCCTGCCGTACTCCTTTCCCAATCTTAAACCAGTCCGTTGTTCCATGCTCTGTTCTTACCGTTGCTATTTGGTCGTTATACAGATTCCTCAGGAGGCAGACAAGATGACTTGGTATCCCCATACCAACAAGAACTTGCCACAATTTGTTATGATCCACACAGTCAAAGGCTTTAGAATAGTCAATAAAACAAAAATAGATGTTTTTCTGAAACTCCCTGGCTTTCTCCATTATCCAGCGGATATTGGCAATTTGGTCTCTAGTTCCTCTGCCTTTTCTAAACCCAGCTTGTACATCTGGCAATTCTCGCTCCATGAATTGCTGGAGTCTACCTTGCAAGATCTTGAGCATTACCTTACTGGCATGTGAAATAAGTGCCACTGTTCGATAGTTTGAACATTCTTTAGTGCTTCCCTTTTTTGGTATGGGGATATAAGTTGATTTTTTCCAATCTGATGGCCATTCTTGTGTTTTCCAAATTTACTGGCATATGGCATGCATCACCTTGACAGCATCATCTTGCAAGATTTTAAACAGTTCAGCTGGGATACCGTCGTCTCCTGCTGCCTTGTTATTAGCAATGCTTCTTAAGGCCCATTCAACCTCACTCTTCAGGATGTCTGGCTCTAACTCACTGACCACACCGTCAAAGCTATCTCCAATATTATTATCCTTCCTATACAGATCTTCCGTATATTCTTGCCACCTTTTCTTGATCTCTTCTGCTTCTGTTAGGTCCTTACCATCTTTGTTTTTGATCATACCCATTTTTGCCTGGAATTTACCTCCGATATTTCTAATTTTCTGGAAGAGGTCTCTTGTCCTTCCTATTCTATTGTCTTCTTCCACTTCCGCACATTGCTTGTTTAAAAATAATTCCTTATCTCTTCTGGCTAACCTCTGGAATTTTGCATTTAATTGGGAATATCTCCCCCTATCACTGTTGCCTTTTGCTTTCCTTCTTTCTTGGGCTACTTCCAGTGTCTCAGCAGACAGCCATCTTGCCTTTTTGGTTTTCTTTTTCTTTGGGACGTTTTTTGTTGCCGCCTCCTGAACAATGTTGCGAACTTCTGTCCATAGTTCTTCCGGGACCCTATCTACTAAATCTAGTCCCTTAAATCTATTCTTCACCTCCACTGCATATTCCTTAGGAATGTTAGTGAGCTCATATCTAACTGATCTGTGGGTCTTCCCTATTCTCTTTAGTCTGATTCTAAATTCTGCAATAAGAAGTTCGTGATCTGAACTACAGTCAGCTCCAGGTCTTGTTTTTACCGACTGTATAGATGTCCGCCACCTTTGGCTGCAAAGGATGTAGTCAATCTGATTTTGGTGTCGACCATCTGGTGAAGTCCATGTATAAAGTTGTCTTTTAGGTTGTTGGAAGAGAGTGTTTGTTATGCACAGTGAGTTGTCTTGACAAAATTCTATCAGCCTATGTCCTGCTTCATTTTGTTCTCCCAGACCATGCTTGCCTGTAATTCCAGGTGTCGTCTGACTACCCACCTTAGCATTCCAGTCTCCTGTAATGAAAATAACATCTCTTTTTGGTGTATTATCCATTAGGTGCTGCAGATCTACTTCTGCTTCTTCAGCATCTGTGGTTGGGGCGTATATTTGGATCACCGTGATGTTAAATGGCTTACCCTGAATTCGAATTGAGATCATTCTATCGTTTTTTGGATTGTATCCAAGCACTGCTTTAGCCACTTTATTATTAATTATGAAGGCTACTCCATTTCTTCTGTGGTCCTCTTGTCCACAGTAGTAGATCTGGTGGTCATCTGATGTGAAGTGGCCCATTCCAGTCCATTTCAGTTCACTGACACCTAAAATGTCTATATTTAATCTTGACATCTCACCAATAACCACATCCAATTTGCCCTGGCTCATAGATCTTACATTCCAGGTTCCTATGGTGTGTTGATCCACATCGGATTCGTCGTTCACCACCAGCACCGTCGGCCACTAGCCGTCCTTTCGGCTTTGAGCTAGCTGCGTCATCACATCTGGGGCTAGTTGAACGTATCCTCTGTTCCTCCCCAGTAGCATTTTGACCATCTTCCGACCTGGGAGTCCCATCTTCCGATGGTATACCGACATATCTCTGGTTGTACTGATCCATTTAGTTTTCACGGCAAGAATACTGGGGTGGGTTGCCATTACCTTCCCCAGGGATCGTATTTAGTCTGACCTCTCTGCCACAACCTTCCCGTCTTGGGTGTCCCTTCACGGTTTAGCTCATGGTTTCATTGAGGTGCTCAAGCTCCAGCACCACGACAAGGTAACGATCCAGTACAACAACCCAATTCCACCCTTATTTCCTGTTGTCTGATGCCGGGATCTGAAACACAGACTTGGTGTCACAGACCTCATGAGGACTGGACCATCATCTCCGGTTGGGATACAAATTTAAATAATAAATATATATTTATAATATATTTATATTTATAATATATTTAAATAATAAATATATATTTATAATCAGTGAATCAAGCAAGAATCCAAAAAGAATCTAAGATTAACAAGAATCCAAATATCACTGAAGAGGGATCTTTTTAAAAGGCACAACAGTTCACTGCAAAGATTACTCCAAGTCATGAAAGAGGCAGGTAAATAAATGAAGAGGAAGCCAGGAAGAAATTGACTTAAAATGCTTTTTATCACTCACTTGGTAATCACTTCCAAACATTCTAAAGTGCATCCTCCATGTTTGTGCCATTTTTTTAAAATCACAAATTCGTAAGGAAAAAAAGATGTGGAAAATTAGTAACAATCACCGGGGAGTGTCTGGAATAGATATACAGTATGTCAACTTGATACAATGCTTGTTTGATCTATGTCATCACTAGACTGAAATTTATAATGTCTGAGTTGAAATACTGTAAAAGGGAAAAGTTGATTTAATTCTGTAGTCTGCTTCCCCCAGTGGCCAAACAGATGCTACCAGGAAGCCCTCAAGCTGGGCATATGGGTGCTGCCCCCTGGCTTTTCCCTTCCCCATTGCGGTAGGGCAGTATGTGGAAGGCAGGAATCCTAAGTGCTTATTTTGGGCATCACCTTGTGTCAGGCAGCCGGTAAATTTTTCTCCTTTTTATGTAGTTCCTAAAGTAGCAATCTGCTTTGAGGCCCATGAAGATATTGGAAATTCTTAATTGGCTGTCATGGAGGGCATGGACAAAACCTAATGAATGCGTTCCTTTTCATTCTCTTCATCTTCCCAGGATTTTCTCAGCCACCTCAGCATATTTCTTTCTCTTCTTCTGGACAGGTCTACAGACGTCCAAGCAAAGCCTCGGGTGCAGCAGTTCACCATATCGGTTCTCTGCGGGTTCATGAGATAAACCATGCAGTCCTGCACGCGAAGCTCTTTGGGAAGTTGGGCTGATCGCATGGAGGTGCAGCGTCCCAGGTGGCCTCCATAATCGTGCCATCAAGTGTGTGACTCTTAGTGAGCGCTCTGCCATGACAGCCAAGCCGCCACTGTCCTCCCCAGATGACCCTGTGCCTATATGCACACGCCCATCTTTTTCCAGGCCAAAGCAAAATGTTTTGCGTGATCCCCTCTCTTGGAAAGGAGCAGGTTGGAGCGAGGCCCCCCGTTTGTCGCCGGCAAGCAAAGCAAAGGCCCCCTTTCCCCCCCTGCCCCGACAACAGAGCAAGGGTGTGGAGACAAGCTCTCCTTATCTGTCTGGCTCACTTAGCAGAGGGAACAATTTGCAGCCCCATTATCTTTGTGCTTGGCGCAATTGCTTACAATTGACACAAGGACATATCCTGCCCCTCCCGCTTTCTGCCAGAGATGCTGCAAGCTTGGCTTCTTTCTTCATTTCTTTAATTAGTTTTCATTCATGGTACTTAACGAAAGAGAGCTCTCCCTCCTTCTTGGAGTATTCTCATTGTGCAGTCCGCTCGAGTTGCCCCAGCTCCGCTCTACAAAAAAGCGCCGGGTGGAGGAAAGGTTTGACAGGCAAAAGGCAAGCTCCTTGCAGTGAAATTCTAACACCCCAATTCCTAGGGGGGACCTTTCAGTTTTTATCCTGTGAAAGCGGGCCTGATTGGCAAAGAAACCTCCTTTGAATTTCCTGGGGCAGGCTGACTCTGATTCCCAGGGTGGCAGGTTGCCAGAGCCTGAATTCCCAGATCAGGAACATTTAATTTGCATGTTCAGGAAGTGCAATTTGCACAGATTTGAATGCCAACCATGTGGCCATGCTTGGGATGGCTCCTTCTCCTCAATTTCCTTCCTCTCATTTTTGCCCATTAAATCACCAAGGAACAAGTGCATAAAGAGATTGTCTAATAGAATTTAAGCGCTTAACGAACTTGGTTCTGCAGCATCATCATAGCTACAGCTCTAAACTACTCTGAAAGGGCGATTCTGGGTGTAAGAAATGGCAGGGCTTTATTAATGTGGCCACAGCTGCCATATTGACTTTTTTAACCCCTTCTATGGACGCCCCAGTAATTATTGGCAGATAAAACCGCAATCTTATGGGTCTTGGGAGATGGCCAGATGGCCAGCTCTGTGGAGAAGAAACCTGCTGGTTTTGTTGCTTTACCGTCAGAAGAGTCCACCAGTCCAAAGGTCTTCCATTAATCTCCTGACTAAAGAGTTAATCTGAGGGTGTGCAATCTTTCTGATGCTGGAGGATGCACTTCACAGTTTCGCATGGCCCAAGGGTTGCAAGCGAAGGAGCATTCATGCAAAATAGGCATGACATACCCTGCAAGTGGCCAGGACTAAGTCCTTCCGTTTTTTACCCAGGATATACGTAATTTTATAGTGTCCATTTGAAAAACAACAACTGATATGCAGGCTATGCCTGCTGGACAGAGGACATGGCCTTTTATTCAGGGCCCCTGATATGTCACACATTTTCCTGCCCAGGGTATGTCTCCTATCTGAGATTAGAAAGCATGCTGATCATGCAAGTAATCTTGAAAGCCACATTCTATCTTTTGATTAGTGGTGTGCAGAAAATAATCTTTTTGTAAAGGGTATCGATCGGAAGATCACAAGTTCGGAGGTTCGAATCCCTAGCCCTGCGTGCGGAGTGAGCTCCCGCACTTGCCCCAGCTCTTGCCAACCTAGCAATTCGAAAGCATGCAAATGCAAGTAGATGAATAGGTACCAGTTCGGTGGGTAGGTAACAGCGTTCCACGCGCGTCATACGGCCACATGACCATGGAAGCGTCTTCGGACAACGCTGGCTCTTCGGCTAACAAACGGAGATGAGCACTGGCCCCTAGAGTCGGACATGACTGCACAAATGTGCGGGGGGAACCTTTACCTTTACCTATGGAAGATGACCTTGACAGCGATATGCAGGAACCATTACCTAGGCCAAAGGGGCTAAAGGAATTTTTAAGTCCAGAATGTCCAGGTAATGTTTGGAAGTGGCTCAGGCAGATGCCGCCCTAATTCACTGACCTGTAAGAAGTAAAGTGGGGACTTGAGACCTTCAGTCTTGTAACATCCTTTCAGAGATGACAGACCTGGGAACTTCAAATCAAGAATTTATCCAGGAAACTGGATATGGAAATCTTTTTTATATAATATTTTTATTAAAAATTACAACTAAAAAGATAAAAACTAATCCAAACAAAATAATAATAATAAAGGAATAAAAAGAAAAAATAGAAAGTGCAGAAAAGAAAAAAATAGAAAGAAAGAATATTAAAGAAAGAATACGAATATAGTAAAGAAAAAGAAAAGAAATATATAAAGAAATGACTTCCCCCTTCATCATAAGTATAAACAATTTTAGTAACTTTTCACCTTCTCTTAAAATACAACAAATGATCTCTTCTTCCCATAACCCATCTCTTATCTCTAAACAAATCCTTAAAGCCTTGTTGTTCACTCTGATCAGCAAAAGCCCATTAAGGGTTGCCAGAGATAGCAACATACCTATTTTAACTGTGATCAAATAAACCAACTTTATATTCTTTCCTGTTACTTTTAACAATCTTGATCTTTAATCCCTTCAAATAATGTCCTAGAACTTGATTTCTTTTCATTTTTTCTCCCTTCTCACAAAATTCTTCAAAGCTTTAACAAGCCTCTTTTGTAAATCCAATATAGGAAAATTATCCAAATTACTTTCTTGGTTTGTTATTTATATATCCCTTTTAATTATTAAGACATAATCTGGTTTCTTTTGTATATCCAGTGTAACATCTTTTTCCATGTCATTCTTGTAGCCTGTCATTTTAAAATCCACTTTCAAATCAGTCCCAATTTTATCAAGTAAAACTTGTTCCTACTCCATAACATTTTTTAAACACAGTCTATCTATAGATGCAGACACTCTTAAAATTAACTTCTGGGCCCATTGTTCAAAAATATCCTTCAATATGTCCAATGTTAAAATATTTTGCTTCATTCTATATTTGTAAGTTAAGTTCGAGTGTTCTTTTCCTTTAATTGTAATCTTTAGTTCCTTCTAGTTCCCTCTTATGTCCAATATTTAATGTCTCATTATGTTTTTTAAAAAATAATTCAAAATAAAAGCATTTTCCCATGGGAAGGATTCTTTATAATTAATTCCAAAATCTTATTTCAAATTTATCTGGAACCTTAGTTCATTTGTAACATTCTAAATTCAAAGTTTTAATCACCCTTTTGCTGTTTATTAAAAAATATTTTTTTAAAGTCCTTAAACTTCTATTTAAAACTTCTTTTGCTATGGATTGAAGGAAACTCACCCGGTGCTGTCAAACGTGTTGATCCAAAGTTTCCTAATAGCTGAAAAGCCATGAACAAGCAATTTCCAAAAGTGATTAGAAAAGGAAGTAGGCAAACTTAGTGTCCTTTCCAAGGTGCTGACCACAGTTTGAGCAAGATGGCATTCCCTCATCTCCCAGAGCTCTAAACCCGCCAGAGACTGCTATCGTGCAGTCTCCTCATGAAGAGCAACTGTCTGGAGCACTCGTGGGTGATCTCAAGTCCTCTCCTTGCCCAGAGAGGAATTACTGAAGAGCCGGTCTACTCACCGGCTCTTCATTCCACTGTGGTCATCAGCTCTGCTTTTCATGGAGCCATCTTATAACCCGGAAGTCCAAGAAAATGCAAGGCAGGTTTCAACACAATATTACTTTTTGAACTGTCATCTGGCCTATAGTGTCATCCTAAGGAGGAAGAATTATGTATATGCTTGAAATATATTTGAAGCTCGCTGCCATCAAGAGATGAATGGAGCCATCTGCTTGCAGTCTATACCACTTTTAATGACATTCCATTGTGTTGCTCCAGATCAATCTGTGACTGACCATATAGATATAATTATGCATTTTAAAATATATGTTATCTCAAAATTTATTGGATTCCAGGCACAACGATGTGAATTTGTGCAAAAGGCTGTGGCCGTCTTCCAGTGAGTAGGCAAGTTTGGCAGCGAAGTATAAACATGTTGGCTTGTTGCATCAACAACTGGAAAACTCAGATTTCAGACACGCACACCAAGGAACTCAGTCTCTGGCTGTCTCTTAGTTTTTAGCATGGAAAACTACATGCCTAAGTAGATGAGTTTTTTGGCTTATTTTTACATAGAACAACCGAATTACTTTAATTGCTAAGTAAATTGATTACCTGAAACCCTCAACCCAGGGGTGTCCATGGGGCGTGGTAGAAAAGGTCAAGGTGGTGGCTGTGACTGTGCGATTGAAGCTCTGCCTATGTTTGATGTCTGTCATGTGTGACGCCCATAAAAAAACAGGCGAAGCCTTGATGGCATTTTTACGGCTGACATCTTGACTTTTTTTTACCATGCCTCACAGATACCCGTGTCTCAAACAATCCTGAGTGGTTCAATTATAAGTATCAGATATAAATTAACTGCACCTTTTAGTTAACAGGATTTATCTTTACTGCCACTCTGCAATTACCACATTTCAGCATAGCCATAGAATTTTAGATATTTGGGAAAATTCACACACAAACACACACACAGAGAGAAACAAGCATGACTCAAGAAACAAACCAATGTGGGTTTTATATCTGAGAGCAGAAATATTGGAATTCTTATGTATTTTTGGAATGTTAACAGAATTAGATTTCTCTCCCTGTCCTGTAAGAGGTTTTGCAGCTTGGAAAGGCATGCTTGACAATTGTGGAAAGTTACTCTGGCTGAGTTGAGTTCAGCATGTTGGGTTAACTCAGTCAGTACTGGGGCAAGAGAAGGGCCCTTTTAACGATTCTTCCCTGTTCAGCCATGTTGCATGAATCTTGTCAACTGTGGGCAGTGGCACAATTGTGCTCGACCTCCTTCCATGGAAATGAGACAGAGGTGGAGAATACCTGAACGTGTGAGGCCTCCTTTACAAAACTTGCTGCCAAGGCCTGGCAGTGCAGAGCCTGGCAGTGCACCAGACACTGCCTGGTTGCAGCCCACGAGCTATGACCGCAGGGTGGGGGCCACCGGTGGCACAGAAGCCTTCTCTGGGGCAGGTGCTCAGGGCATTCCTGGCCGAAAGGGAGGGAGGAGGGGGAGACTTTGGGTCCCCAAAGATGGCAGCTCTTCCCCTGGTGAGCCTGACTGTATGCTGCCTGAAGCAGAGCTACGACTGTGTTAGAGGCTGTCTGCATTAAGTATGCTGGAGAAACACGGTTTAAGCATTGCAACCAAGAGAATAATGGCAGACCAAGTCGTGGGAGTATGCATCAATGTCAAAAATAACTTGGTATTTGAAAGATAAGGCTGTTACAGAATTTAATTTAACTTGGAAACCATTTATGGATTACAGTTATGCGTGTGGACATGTGCCACATCCAAAGTTTGGGTTTCTCTCAACATAAGGTTTTCAAATATTAGAACTTGTCTGTTTTGCCATAAGGATGGGTCTTTTAAATTTGATGGAAATGTTTATTAATTGTTTATTCTGACTGACAATTCTTACTCTGTTGGCTACCTTTGCTAATTATTGATTATTAGTTCAATTCCAATACCAGTTAAGAATATTTTACAGGTAGTATTAGTCTTATGTTACTTTGACATTTAATTTTACTCAGTTTTACTCAGTTTTTACTCAGATACTCAGTTTTACACAGTATGAAAATTCTCTTTGATTCCTTTTAGATTGCCTTTTCTTTTTTTTCTTTCTTTCTTTAGAAAAGAAAGTAAAAATAATAGTAATAATACATTGCAACAAAGAGATGCAAAGAGTGAGGCTGAATGGGGGCACCTTCTCCACAGCTCAGGTATTCAGGGAGGGAGGAGCAATTAAGTCTCCCTGACAATGATAGACCCCCCCCCTCCCTTCCAAGATCCCGTTTTTGAACATCCATCTCCTTGGAGGTTTGTTCTTCTGCTCTGATCACTCTGCAGAAACGATTATACCTATTAAGGAAAAAAAAATCTAGACACAAAGGAGATGAAACTGATGCCAGGCAAAGAAATTTTCCTGCGCTTTTTCCTACTAGCTCTCGTTCTATTTGATTAAAAAAAGTTTTGTTTTAAATCTTCTTTCAGCGGAGAAGACAATTTTGGAGAATGCTTTTTATGGATGGAATGTGATGTTCTTGCCCTTATTTAATGAAGAGGACCCATGGTATGTGAACAGGTGTCTGGATGTCCTATTGTACAACCCTCTATCTGGTGATTTGTAGCCTCCCTGCCTTTTCATGTTTTCCTTCGATCCCAAGGGAATTGCCAGCCCTGTAAAGTAGACCAGACTAAGAAACCAATGCTCTATAGGTAGGTAAAGGTTTTCCCCTGCACAGTCATGTCTGACTCTAGGGGCCGGTGCTCATCTCTGTTTGTTAGCCGAAGAGCCAGCGTTGTCCGAAGACGCTTCTGCGGCCATGTGGCCGGCATGATGCACGGGGAACGCTGTTACCTCCCCACTGAAGTGGTACCTATTAATCTACTTGCATTTGCATGCTTTCGAATTGCTAGGTTGGCAAGAGCTGGGGCAAGTGTGGGAGCTCACTCCGTCACGCAGCGCTCAGGTCTTGAACCGTCAACCTTCCGATTGACAAGCCTGACGTCTTAACCACTGAGCCATCGCACCCCTAACGCTCTATAGTCAGGACTACTTTTATTGTAATAGCTCTAGGAAAGAATCTTGTAAGTCTGAATGTGCTTCCCCCCTCCCTCACTTTATTTTTGTATGAATTAGGGAGGGGCTTGTCTGAGATGTTTCCTCAAGTTATTTTCTAGGCCTGGGCTGAGCCCCACTTATCTGACAGTTGCCTGGGTAGCGGCTCTTCCTCCTGTCCTTCAAGGCCATTCCCTCTGCCCTCTACAGGAAGAGATCAGGAGTGGGTTCTCCATAGTCATGCTAAGAGGGAGTCACATCTTTGAGAAATGAGAATGTCATGTTTCCTTGGAGAAGCTCAAAGAAATTGGCCACTCAGTTGTCCTGGCCATCAGCTGAGTGGACATTTCCAAATGCCTTTTGTGCTTAGCGCTAGATAAAACCATTGACTGATGATTCAAGGGTTGCAACATAGCCAAATGATCTGGGAAATTACTGCAGTGTGTTGTGTCTTTGGCAAATGAAAAGGTTCACCTGGAAGCAGCTGAGGACACAAACAGGGACAGGGCCTGGGCTACTGTGATGTGTCAGATATGGAGCATAGAGGAAGCCAGGAACAAGCATTTTAAGAGAGGCGCCATCCAAACTGAATGATCAACAGGGCAATATTATAAATGAGTGCATTGCCTTGCTCTTTGATGTGCAGGAAGAGCAAAACATATTTACAGCACGGATGACATTCCCACTGTGATTCTTATGCTCATGAAGATTGTTAGTAATTTATATTGGGGTGAATGCTAAGAATTGTGGATGATCTCACATCTCCCCCCTTGGGACTTGGAGAGCCTTGGCAGGAATTCCAGATTGATTGATTGATTACGTGCCATCAAGTCATTGTCGACTTGTAATCCTTATTGCCAATCTCCTCTTTCCTTTGCTTTCTCAAGCCAAAAGGTCTCATTTAGCAAGTCTTTTCATGCATAGTTTATGATTGATTAGCCATTGTTGTTCAGTCGTTTAGTCGTGTCCGACTCTTCGTGACCTCATGGACCATAGCACGCCAGGCCTTCCTGTCCTCCACTGTCTCTCGGAGTTTACTCAAATTCATGTTCATTACATCGGTGATGCTATCTAACCATCTCAACCTCTGCCGTCCCCTTCTCCTTTTGCCTTCAGTCTTTCCCAGCATCAGGGTCTTTTCCAGTGAGTCCTCTCTTCGCATTAGGTGGCCAAAGTATTTGAGCTTCAGCTTCAGCATCTGTCCTTCCAATGAGCAGTCAGGGTTGATTTCCTTTAGGATTGACTGATTTGACCTCCTTGCAGTCCAAGGGACTCTCGAGAGTCTTCTCCAGAGTCTTCAAGATTAGCCATTAAGCCATATCAAAGTATAGCAAGTCTTTTCACTACTGATCAGTATGATAAGCTCCTTCCTGCCTCCCAGGTACAACCTGACCATGCAGCTGTTTATAATGAGCCCAAATAATAAGATATGTGAAAATGTGACTTGCACACTTCTTGTCTGTACTATGTCTACAAAATCTAGATAACTCTTTGCATTAATAAAAAAGGAAGTATGGTAACAGAAAATCAAAACCAGAACTTGGCAGAAGGAGCGAGAGAGAGATTCCACTAATTTCTGCTGTGAAATTTGTGATCCTCATTACCATTCAGAAGTTGACCTCAGAGCTTCCCTTGACTTTTGCTAGGGATTGCCCACTACTGATGTTTTGTCATCCAATGATAGGGCTGTTCCTCTCAGAAGACCAGGATGTTGGGGAGTGGGGAAGCCAATTAAAACAGAAATCCTACACTTTGCTAAATGCAGAGCTGGAGATTAATAGAAATTCCAATGGTATTCAGCTTGAAGATTACAAATATATTTTCCAGTTAGGTAAAGGTAAAGGTTCTCCCCGCACATTTGTGCAGTCGTGTCCGACTCTAGGGCCCGGTGCTCATCTCCGTTTGTTAGCTGAAGAGCCAGCGTTGTCCAAAGACGCTTCCACGGTCATGTGGCTGCATGACACGCGTGGAACGCTGTTACCTACCCACCGAAGTGGTACCTATTAATCTACTTGCATTTGCATGCTTTCGAATTGCTAGGTTGGCAAGAGCTGGAGCTAGTGCGGGAGCTCACTCCACATGCAGGGCTAGGGATTCGAACCTCCAAACTTGCAATCTTCCGATCAACAAGCCTGGCGTCTTACCCGCTGAGCCACCACGCCCCTCCATTTTCCAGTTAGGAACATGTTAAGATTTCATTCTGGGGTGGAGATCTAATTCTGTTTCACACTCTTTGGCAATGGCAGAGATGCATCTTCTGTCTTTTGGGTGGGAGCAGAGGGAGGAATGAGAGGTGAGAATGGAGAATGGAGAATACAATGGAGCATTCAGCTGCGGTTCCTTGTTTGAGTTGTCAAGAGCCTGTGGCAAAACAGAAAAAAATGAACTTATGATTTATGGATTTGATGATTAGAAAAAATAGATAATAGAAAAAAGTGAGTTATGTTGTGACTATAGAGTAAGAGGTAAATTTATACTTATAACAGCTGTAAAGAAAATTGGAAGCTACTTCTTCATATTTCTTTTTTTCCCTTACTTTTGCATCTTTGATTCTTCCTTTTCTTTCTTTCTTTAATGTATATGAGTTCTGTTATTTTTTATCTTTCCTTAAAAAAAAGATAGACAGACAGACAGATATATTTCCTCACAGAAATGCTTAAACACTTTAGGGCTGTATTTACTTGAGCAAGATTCAAGCAGCTGGACACGTCCTTTATAATGAATGTACTTGTACTATTTGCAGAGCTCCAGAGATAGAAGACATAACACACATATTATTTGAATGTCAATTGTATAAGAAAGAGAGAGATCAGTACCTAGGACCGCACATTAGACGAACAACCAATTGGGATCCTTATATTAAAGCAACATATTTCATGTGCGGTCAGAATTCAAAAATGACATATAATACGGCCCTTTATTTGAATAAAACAGTTCAGCTGAGATCTGCATATTTGAGCCTGATTAGGGTAAACCGTAGGGGTGATTCAGAAATATGATTCGCATTTTTATTCCTTTTCTTTTCTAATTTGTTTTTTATTCTATTTTTATATATGATATTATTAATGTTCTATGTTTTATATTCTGTATTTTGATATGGTCTAATGGCTAATCAATAATTATACTATACTATGCTATATACTGTATATCTTTCCTATATATATAGGAGCTCCTTTGAGAGGTCCTTTTGAGGAAAATATGAGATATCTACTCCTCTTTTTCTTGGGTTGCCTGAAATGTTTGGCCCCAGATGGAACTTTAGATAAACTTGGGCTTTGTGGAATCTGGAAAGCTCACTGACCCATTCAGTTTGATGAAAGAGAATTTGCTTTTCAAATTTCCAAGGAGATTTAAATGACGTTCCCATGGGTGGAGAAGCCATGGCATTTTAGTTATAGCACAGCAAAGAATTGTGTGCAGTTGCAGCAGCAGGATCTTTCTGCTTCTGTCAGAATGATGAAAGCAACTTTGCCACATCATGACACAAGAACCTCCCTTTTTAGGCGTGCATGCAATGTCACAATGCATGGGCAGGGCTTGTGTCTCAATGATCCAACACTATTTTCATCATGGAATTCCCTCTCCCACCTCATGGACACCACTGCTTATGTGTGAATAGCTTTTTATGGCCTTGTCCTCCCTCCAGTTGTCTACAACTCGCTTGGCTTCTGCTCCGTCCCAAGGGAAGACCTGGGAACCTCTCTTCCCATGGGACTTTTTCAGGGGTGCTACTTCTGTCTTTGCCAAGAGAGAAGCCTGCTCTTGAAAAGTGATTGGAGAATGCCTCCTCCTGAAGAAATCATCTACCTAATTTTTTGTCTTAGCGCTGCTGCTGCTGCTGTCACCTCTAAAGAACAATTGTTTGAGAAATGGCTTCTCTTGGATGGAGGCCATCTGTGATGCTGCTTGGCTGAAAGGCTTTTTCTCAAGTGCCTGGAAGTTAGGGCAAACAATCCAGAAAGAAAGACATCTTGAAACAGCCCAGTGGAACGCCAGTGTTGTTTGGAAAGCAACTAATCTTCCCAGTTCTTCTCTGGTGCTGGAGCCACAGGATTCTATGCCAAGCTGTGAGTAGCATCATCTCCACTCTTTCTTCTCCTGTCTCTCTGGGGGCATTTGAAGCAACCACACGAAACGTGCTGTGAACTACAGATGTGATTAATATTGCCTCTATTGTTCTAAAGAGACTTTTTTACACTGTAGATTTCCCCAAATGCTCCCTGAATTTATGATAGCTTTGTTGCTGTTGCCATGGACAACAGCTTGTTAAAATCCCTAGCAACGTATAGATTGCAACATACATGGAAATTAGGTGCATACTTATCAACCTTAGAGTCATAAAAAGGCCCAATTTATTAACTATATGGTGAAAGTGACACCTTAACAGTCAAAGGATGTGAAATGGCACATTCATTTGCATGTTGTGTGTGGGGAGACTGGACGGCTGCCTCCAATGCTAAATCTGAACTTTTATAGCTGTCATCAAATTATGATATATTGTGGGGAACATCGTTAGGGCTAGATGGAATGGACTGAATTTTAAATAACATCTCATAGTTGTAGATTTCCTGTGTCCTGCAAATATTTCCTGCCTGATCTTAAATAGTAGCCAAGAGGATATTGGGAAGCTCAAGAGTTCAATTAAAGTCCTGTCAGCTCTTGTATTGCACATTTGTTGGCTTATGTTTAGGAAAAAGCAATAGATTTCAAGGACATAAAGGCCAGTTTTGGAACATCTCTCTCTGGGCCTTTCCATTAACTGAATGTTAATTAGAGCCATCCATACAAGTTCTTTTTTTAAGGTAGGGTGGGGCAAACCATCCCACACACATGGCAGTTTCATTGCAGGCAATGCAAGGCTTTGCTCTTGAAAAATGGATAAGCTAACAAGAATCTTTGGAAGAAATGCACAGGGCAGGATAATCAACCTTGAGCACAAACAGTCTTTCAGAAATTCTCCACCATATTTCTGGGCAGAGAAAATGGTGGACAATTTCTCTGAAGTTCACCAGGGGAAGGAGACTCTCCAAGCATTTCTCAAAGCAGGACTCACCCTTAGCAGTAAGAACCAACAACACCCTTGCTATTGAAAAGGTCCCTTCAGAAAAATGTGCTCCTCAGGTCTTCCATTAGGGATTGGTTGGTTGGTTGGTTGGTTGGTTGATTTGATTTATATTCCACCTTTCAGTAGCACCTCCTCCTCCTCCATTTCACCAAAACCCCTATGAGGCTGAGAGAGAGTGACTGCCCCAAAATCACTCTGGGAGCTTCTGTGACCGAGGATGGACTTGAACCTGAGTCTCTCCAGTGCCAGTCAAAGATCTTAACCACTATGCCACAGTGGCACTTACCTCAGCTTTAATGTTTTAAGCACCTATGTTCCTAGACTGGTGTGAACCAGCTCCAAGATCTTGAATGTGCCTGGCTTTTGAACCTCACTGTTGAGAACTTCCTCATTCCTTGCTCCCATGTGACTTTTTTTTTGGGGGGGGGGGGGTTATGGTAATAGCACAATTCTAAGGTAGCTCTGGTTTTCAAATTGCGAGGTGGCAATATTGGAGGTGCTGAGCTCCCTTTGGTGCCTTGGTTATCTCACACTGAGTAAATGAGGAAGGCCCTTAAAGAAAATATGTGCAAGAAATCTAATAATCTGATGAGTGCTGAAAACTCTGGTGTCTTGGGTTGCCCAGTGTGTCTAGTGTCAACTCTTCTTCCCATGCCAGGTGTCTTATCTTTCCTGGCTGACCTGCCTAGTGGGGTACAAGGTTCTTCAAGATGGACTAATAAGTACTTTCTGGGCCTGGGCTTGGTGATGGATTGAGTTCACCTGGACCCAGAAATATTCTGCAACTTGAGTTCCAGTGGGCTACTTGGGCAATGTACTATTGGCTCTTCAACTCATTTTCAGGGTCCTGACATCACCCAAGTGATTGTGGTAAATTTAGGGTTAGGGTTAAATTTCACAACATTATTTTTAAGCCCACTTTTCTAAGCTGTCAATATCATGTTGATGGCTTTGTGCTCCCTCCTTCTTTGAGAAGGGAAGCAAATTACATCATATACTTTGGAAGGGTTAATTTGGCTTCCGCTAATTGTTACCAAGCAATTGGGCGGGGACAGCAATTGGGAGGGGACAGAATCACAGCAATTGGGAGGGGACAGAATCACCCACACAGGGCTTTGCAACTTCTATTCTATTCTATTCTGTTCTGAGATTTCTCAAGAGCCATCATTTTCCAGCTTATTTTCACAGTGGTATGTCAGAAAATGAGATTATCAAGGAGCAGAATGAAGGAAGAGAAAAGAGCAAGTGTCATAGTTTAGGATCAGAAGAGGACCAGGGGAAGGCATCCCAACAAGGAGATCTTGTGTGTCAGGCCCAGCAGTTTTAGTGAACAGTGTAGTGGACCCATCACTGACACTTGGGAACCTGCAGACTCTTACTAGTTCAGAACCTCCTCCACTCAGCCCTTGAGAACATCAATATCTGGGAGCTACAGCATCAAAAGACAGAGAGGCATTGGAGAGTTTGGCAGATATCCTCAGGAGTAATCTGTTGAGCAAAACCAGATCTGATCAGGGTCAGTTCTGCTTGGGTGAAGCAGAGGCTGTTGGTATTTTGGAAGCAGCTTGGCCTTTGTAAGGTCACTGTAACAATGCTGATCTGATCTTAGAACTGCTAGATGCCAAGAGTCTTTCCTGAAATTTTAACTTCATTTGTCTTAGGATTCTCTCTCACACACTCTACAAATAGACCAAGTATCAGGACTTGAACTGAATGTATGACTGATGGATTTATTGCTACTTAAAACCAGATAAGAACAGCTGTTTGTGAGGCCTAGACACACAGTGGCGAGAGCCAATCAGGAAACTGTAAGGTTGGAATGTCCAAAGTGGAGGGAATCTAATAATAGGTTTTCCAGGACCCTGGACAGAATCCAGGGAATAGGCAGGCAGCTTGCTCCAATGGAAGCTTTCCTTCCTCAGCCTTCACCTCCTTATTCAGGGGTATCAAGCCCTACAGTGCCAACCCTTTTGCCTAGGGTAGCTGCAGAGATGTTGGTCTAGAACTGGGGACACCCAGGTTCTAGTTCACCTTTAGCTACAGAAACTCACTTGGTGACTTTGGACCAGTCATATCTCTCAGCTCAATCTTCCTCACAGGGTTGCTCTTGTGAAGATACAATGAGCAAAGAACGCCATGTGTGCCACCTTGAGTTCCTGGAGGAACTCAAATCATTATACAGTAGAATACCACCAGTAAACTGCCTTTTTCTCTTCTGATGGAAGCAAAAGCTTTCAAAAGCTTTCGAGGGGCGCAGTGGCTCAGCGGGTTAAACCGCTGAGCCGTTAGTCTGCTGACCATAACATCGGCAGTTCGAATCCGCGTGGCGGGGTGAGCTCCCGTCACTAGCCCCAGCTCTCTGCCAACCCAGTGATTCGAAAGCTAAATAGCAAGTAGATAAATGGGTACCACTCACGTGGGATAATATGCTGGCATCCTGTCAGGGAGTCGCCTCGGAACCGAAGACGAAGACCTGGAGAAGCCCGTGGATGGCGGCTGAGGACGGCGGCAGAGGTCGACGGATCCCAATTACAACTTCCGGGATGTCAGCAGCAAGCTCAGAAGCAAAGGTTCCTGGGACATGTAGTCCGACCTGCGATGGAAGAGCCGGTTCCCTCTCCCCCTCCCTAATCGCGCGGGTAATATATAATACGATGTACTGTATAATGTATAATATGTATGTACTGATTGTAAGCTGCCTAGAGCCCTCCATTAGGGAGGGGATAGGCGGGGTATAAATAAGATAAATAAAAAAATAATAAAAAAAAATAAAATAGGTGGTGGCTGCCTTACTTAGTTGCTTCCCTTCACGTATGTTGGATTTCAATTCCTATAATCCAAAGCCAGCACACAAGCCTGGTATGGGTATTTGTTAAAGGGATGGCCACATGGAGGGAGGTCATATTCCAGAAGATGCCTCAGCCTCTCTTTCGTTGTTCTCCTGGCTATGCAAGACTAAGGCAGGAATCTTGGGAATGATCTCCTCACTCTGCAGGTTCCAGGCCATTTTCAACAACCCTTGGAATGGAAAGCCTCCAGGCTTCCCTCCTTCTGTGAAGATATCAGTGGCTGCACATGGTGCCCTTTGCTGCCAGTCTAACACTGATACTGTTCCAGCTTGAGATCCTAGCAGCTCCAACCAGACATGTCAAAGTGTTTTAATTTGCACAAGCTGAAGGAGAGAAAGAGCACACCTGAGACCAAGATTTTCCCAGAGTTTCCTTTAACACAATGTATTGAAAAAGAATGGAATAAGGTTACAGAAATCTCAGCACTTGGGTGGCTTTCACTTTAGGACCCAATTTATCACTCAGCTGGTTACAACAGTGACCTTCTGAGATTTAACCAATGGACTCTCTGGGAACAGGCACAGAAGCTAATCGTTTCCTGATAGGTATGGAGTGTGCAAGTGGTTGGGATGCAAGTCTCTCTTGAGCTCTGAACATGCCATTACCAGCCCTGAAGGAGAGCGGGGGGAACGAATTGCCCCCGAGTCTGTCTGGGACCTCCTTGGCATTCAAGCTGGAGTTTGCCTTGTCATGAAGGGATCTCTCTCCTCCATCAGAGCAAATCCCAGACCTGACCCCCACAGTGCCCAAAAGGCAAGCTGAGGGAGGCGACCAGGCCTTTCCAGAGCAGCAGGAAAGCCACTGGAGAAGGACGGTGCACGTGGGGTGACAGCACGGCAGGAACCCGAGGGACCAATGCTGCCCTGAAGCCCCTTGTCTTCCCCTCAGTTAAACCCTTTGCTCATTTTCAATTGGTTCCTCTTCAGAGAGGAGTCATGTGACCAAATGGCCATGTTGTGTAAAAACGGGCCCACTTCAGACTGCCATGGCATCCTTTTCAATCTCCCCTTTGACTCCCGGAGACCCACCCGCCCATCAGCAGGATGAGCCAGGCATCATGCTCTCTTGTGTTATTGGAAATCAACAAGCTTAATCGAAGTCCACAGGTGGAGCAGGGGAAACATTGTTCCAGAAAACCTGGGTAACACGCGCAAGGTAGGATTTTTAAAAAATCCACGTGCATCTTGACTGAGGCCAAGTGTCAAAACTGAATTGCAGTCAGACCTAAAGTGAAATCCAGGGAGGGGCAGGGGGTGCCCATGGCTCTCGGTGACTCACCTGATCTTAGTTGTTTTTAGAAGACTCATTTAATTCAAAACAATTAAATAGAACGCTAGCCTGATGCAAAACACCAGCCCCCAGTGTCATCTGTATTTCCAAGACTGGCACCCAGATGTTTTCTTAGAAAAGTCAAAATGGAAGGTGAAGGCAATCTAGACGAGCACAAACGCACTGCAGCAACCCAGAACACCAGAAAAAGGAAACAGACCACTTATATAGCATCTTCCAGCAAAATGGATACCCACGCAACTTTATCAAAAAGTGCCTGACCACTCAACCCACCACAGCAAAACCAACAGAAGCTATGAAAAGGATGACACTGCCATACATCAGAAACATCTCAGAAACTACCAATAGACTGTTACAACCACATAGCATCACTGTAGCACATAAACCAACCAAAACCCTTCAGAACATCGTAAGTAACCCAAAGGACCCAGTAGCCCAAGAAGGAAAAACAGGAGTTATCTACAACATACAGTGTAAGGACTGTAACAGCCACTATGTAGGACATACCGGCAGAAGACTAGCAGAGCGCATCCATGAACACCAACTAGCAGTCAGAAGACATGATGAAAACTCCTTAATCTCACAACACATGGACAGACTCAACCATACGTTCAATTGGGAGACTGTAAGCATCCTAGACCAAGCCAAATCCAAGAAGGCTAGGGAATTCCTGGAAGCTTGGCAGACAAAGCAGCCATCAACAGACACATAGAGGTAAACAACATTTACATACCATTCATAAGACACAATAGAAAAGCCAGAACACCAGAACACCACCTTGCCAGCAATCATCACCCAGATAGGCAAAGATTAACACCAAGATTAGCACCAGAGGAGCAATCAAACAACACAATAGACCCTAATCAAGGAACTATTAACTCAGTCAATCAACCAAGCAGCAAACAACAACCCAATCAAGGTACTACCAAGGAGAGTACAACACCCCCACCAACACAGGCAGGACAAGCCAGGGTATATAAACAGAGAGCAAGTCCCACTCCCTTTTCGCACTGAAGATATTGCCTAGCCTGGCAATGAAACGTCTGCAAGAAAACAACAAGGCTCAGAGAGCGCCAAGGACTCCACAATCCAGAGGTTTGTTTGGAGGGAGGGGGGTGTTAAATGAAATCAGGCTGGGGTGTTAAGAGAACATCCTGGGGGCCTAAAAGGAGTGATGTGGAACAATTTCAGCCATTTGATTGGGTTAAGTGGGAGTTTTACTATTAGCAATGCCATCTGGTGGCAGCTTCCAGCATTCCAAATATGCCAACTAAAAATCTGTTCTGCCCTCTTATACCCTGTAGCCAGTCATGGTAGGTAAAATTTCTTCAGCGCTTGCCAATTCTCTATAAAGCTGTTCCTTGTCCAATTCTGTTAGAGCAGATACTTTGCACACAGAAACTCTCCAGCTTCATCTCTATCATCCCAATGTAGACCTTGTCTAAAGCCCTGCAGAGCCATTTCCAGGACTGTTAAACATCCAGTAAGAAGGAAACATCCAAACTGGGACGAGGCATCTTTCTCTGTTTTCAGATGAAGTAGGAAAGGCCTAGACCTCAGTGCTACAACATAGGTCATTTTTTAGGCCCTGGCATTTTCAGGTATGTCTGAGATTCCAGACAACCATTATCTGACATAGTGGAAAATATTGGGATGAATGTTTTAATGGCAAAAGATGCCACAGCTGTGTGTGTTTTTGACATCTTTGGGTTTTGGACTTTGAGTCTCTCTCCAGTGGTCCTGGCCTACTGTAAAGTAGATGGAACCACGTCATGGGCACGGCTAGGACTTTCTTGGGTGTTTAAGACTCCTTTAGGATTTGTGTTGCAGTTTCCATGTGTTCTCTGCCTCACAAGGGTAGGGATTCATGTTGTCAAATGTCAGCCTTGCAAGGTAGTCAGACAGGAAGCATGACCAGATGGACCAGTTCTGCTTTACTGTAAGGTTACATTAAGAGAATCTTGCAAGTCTGAAAGTACATCTCTCCCCTCTTGCCTTTACAGCCCAAGAAACTAGGGAGGGCCCCTTCTGAGATGTTTGCCAGGCCCCCATTCCTTCTGTGGGTGAAGCTACCTCTTGTCTGACCATTCCCCTGGCTGTGGCTCTTCCCCTGTCTCCCAAGGTCATTCCCACGTTCCATTATATCACATTTTGGCAATCACGTGAGGAGAAGGAGTCTTCTCCTTGTCCTTACCCCCCTGGAAGATTTGTCCTCAAAAGAAGAGGCAGGACCAAGGGATACCCTGGAGAACAGAAAATGCATCGAACACATTGAACTCCACCCTAGATCCTTTGGAACAATCTTCCATGGGAGTAGGAATGTCGCTAGATAGAGGGCCCGAGGACTGGAAAGTGGAGAAGGGCAAAATTACAAGGAGAAGCATTCTGGAACTATCTATTCCCTTGGAGATCATGGCTGTGCCCCCAAGTAGAGTCTATTTTCTGAACCAAGTTGGATGCCTGGTAGCAGTGTTGAAGATTTTTCTATAAAGCCTCCCATTGCTAGAAACAATACCCATCTGCAGCTCTTGCAAACCTTGCTTTGGAGTCTTGGATTGACTTCTTTGGACTCTTATCCAGTTTGTGCAGTCTCTTTTGGTGCCTTTGGGACAAGACCGTAATCACCTTGCCTGGAGCACTCTCAGATTCCAGCCCACCAATTACTCACCGATGGTGCAGACAAGGATTCTGCTCACGTGCTCTCTGGCTGAGATAGGACAGTGCTGAGCGCCACCGAAAGGGAGTCCCAGTGGTCAGAGGGGCAGCCTAGCTGAAGCTGAGTATGATGCACAGAACTGCAACTCAGTATTTTCTAAGGGGTTATTCTGAAAGTAAACTGCTGTCCATTTCCACCTGTGTAGCTCAATCAACTAGTAACACCATGCTCTTGCTGAGACCTGGCTACCCCCTGCCCAGTCCCTCATTACTCACAGAACTGATTAGATTTTTTCTTCCAAGGTGATTATTTGTGTTTTGTATGCCATTCCTCATCACCTCCACAAACTCACTGTGCTCTATTTATTAGAGCTCTCTTTGCACATTCAGCTAATATGCGTTCAATATGCAAAAGAGCATTTCTACCAAAATTACAGAGTTCCCAATGGTAGAAATCTCAGCAGGGAGGTAATAGCAGAAGATGACGCCCATGAGATTTATTAAGAGGAAGACCGAGGTATAAGGAACAAGGCTGGGGGAAAAAAATTACACAGGAATTAATGAGAAAGCCTGAGGTTCAACAGCTTGATGGATTCCAGATTTGTTTTTTTTAAGTTGCTAAATCTCATTGACAAATAAGAATGCCCTTGTTCTGTGTCACAACTAGAAGAAAAAACACTAGCGTTTTAAAAATAGCCAATTAATATGGGGAAGGCAACATGATATCCATGAGCAATGTGTGCCCAGTGCCAATAATTCCTTCGAAGCCCACCAGGATCCCTGCTCCCATCCGTTTTACTTTTCCCCAGAATAAATAGAGAACTTGCTGCAGAACAGAGCCTTGGCCTCAGGCGTCATCTTGAAGTTGATTTCCGAGAGTGAAGGGGGACCCTACAATGGTCTCTGGCACTTTAAAGAAATCGAAGCGGTCGTTGGCTGGAGCTCAGAGCTCCCTTTGGAACAGAACCTGGCTAGTGGAGCGCCCCTTTGGAAGCAGGGAGCAGGAGCAGAGCCTGTAAAATGGACATCCACGTTGGATTTGGGGCATATTTTCCTTAAACTGTTTTTGGAATAAAGTTACAGCTGATATATTTTTAAAAGGTAATTATTTTGGTGATAGAAAATATTATTTAAACATCTAAAATGCATACGTGTATGCTTTCCTTTCCTAAAGGAAACCAACCCTGACTGCTCATTGGAAGGACAGATACTGAACCTGAAGTTCAGATACTTTGGCCACCTAATGTGAAGACAGGACTCCCTGGAAAAGACCCTGATGCTGGGAAAGACTGAAGGCAAAAGGAGAAGGGGACGGCAGAGGATGACATGGTTAGATAGCATCACCGATGTAATGAACATGAATTTGAGTAAACTCCGGGAGACGGTGGAGGACAGGAAGGCCTGGCGTGCTATGGTCCATGAGGTCACGAAGAGTCGGACACGACTAAATGACTGAACAACAACAACAAAAATGCTTTCCTTAGGACCAGCCTAAACACACACAGAGTTCCAGCTGTTAAGTCATTCAGAATTCTTCATGATAAGCGGAAGGTGTTTGAAGGCATTTTCGGTTGAAGTGGGGCTTTTAAATGCTGCTGTGTTTTGATTGGGGTGGAGTGCTTCTCAGGTATTTAATTGTTTTATGGTGTTATAATTCTACGAGGTCTCTTGGGCAACTGTGCTCTGAAAGATGAGTTAAAAATCCATCCCTGAATGAATTGCCCCAGGAGTAGGCCAAATGAAATGAAGCTAGTGAAAAATGGTATGAAAATTTCCCTGTTGCATAAAAATGCACCAAAGTTGTTCAGAAAATGCAAAGCGAAGCTCCAGATTTGGGCAATAACATCATTTGCCCAGCTGCGATGCCAGCGGCATTTACCTGCATCGCTCTTCAGGTGGAACGAAGGAGGCAGTAATACGCCAACCTTCAAATTAGTGTTAAAGGGACGCGGTGGCTCAGCGGGTTAAACCGCTGAGCTGTAGACTGCCGATCGGAAGGTCGGCAGTTCGAATCCCTGCGCAACGAGGTGAGCTCTCGTTGCTAGTCCCAGCTCCTGTCAACCCAACAGTTTGAAAGCTTAGCAAGTAGATAAATGGGTACCACCTTAAGTGGGAGAATATGCTGGCGTCCTGTCAGGGAGTTGGCCACCGAATCGGAAGATCTCTGGAATGGCGGCGGCAACAATGGATCCCGGAAAGAAGCAGTTTCATCTACAGGACTTCAGCAGCCGGCTTCGACGCAAGGCATTGTGGGGCTTGTAGTCCAAGCCACGGAAGAGTCGGTTCCCTTACCCCTTTCCTTAGCGTGCAATTTAAATGTATATGTATGAAATGTTAATTTGAAATATATATATGTATGTAAGCCGCCTAGAGTCCTCCGTTAGGGAGGGGATAGGCGGGGTATAAATACGATAAATAAATAAATAAATAAAGAGATGGTAGGTGGGTTATAGATTGATCTAGGACTTCTGAGATGAATAATTGTGCAATAATTGATCTCTGTATGCTGAACCATCCTTTGCTGAGACATTATGATTAATTGAATAAACCATAATAGGCCAGGTTCATGAATATTTTAAGCCATAAACCATGGTTACTATAGTTGGGTTTATACTGAAAGAGGTTAGAACCTGACACATCACATGATTGCTTAGCGTGAATCCTATCCCTGTGTTGGTTCTGGTTCCTTATGATGTGACAATCTACTTTTGGTGGTTTGTAAATTATGATTTGGTAGGGGCGCGATGGCTCAGCGGTTAAGACGCCAGGCTTGTCGATCGGAAGATCGCAAGTTCGGAGGTTCGAATCCCTAGCCCCGCGTGACGGAGTTTGCTCCCGCACTCGCCCCAGCTCTTGCCAACCTAGCAATTCGAAAGCATGCAAATGCAAGTAGATGAATAGGTACCACTTCGGTGAGAAGGTAACAGCGTTCCGTGGGCGTCATGCCGGCCACATGACTGCGGAAGCGTCTTCGGACAACGCGGGCTCTTCAGCTAACAAACAGAGATGAGCACCGCCCCCTAGAGTCGGACACGACTGCACAAATGTGCGGGGGGAACCTTTACCTTTTCAAATTATGATTTAGCCTTTATGGCTTGTTCAACAACTTGTGGATGAGATGGTGGGGAAGCCCAGCCATTGAGTCAGATCATGGGTTCATGTAAACTACCTCTGCCTCCTTGTGTTCTCTGTTTTCTGGCCTCTCCTACCTCAATCCACAAGTTCTCTTTAGGAGGAGATGGTTGGGGAATTAATCCACAGACCTGGATGTTATAGCGCCTGTAAAGGTCTTTCTACAAAGAATATTTGGTGGTTGAACAAAATAATCAGGATCAAACTGGTGGGAACATGGAGATCGTACTGTTGGATTATAACCCTAGAGAAGAATCAGCATCGCTTCAGTGCAAAGATTTCAGAGACAATCTATCCTTGAGCAGAGCACAGTTGCTGCTGCCATCGCAGAAGCCAAGAAGAGGCATTCACTCTGCAAGGCTGCCTGGAGCGGTTCCCAAAAGTAATTATCAGCGAGGAACTGCTGCTAATTAAAAGCACTGGTGCCCACTGAAGCAGTTGGCACTGCTCGTCCAATTTGGAACTCTGTAGGTGGGATGGACCCTATTGCTGATGTTCCTGCACTAATCCTGAGCATCCAAAGGGCTGGAGGCCTAATTTAAAGAGCTGAACTGGAGAGAAGTTTCTCGCTATCCAATTTTCCTCGTGGGCCCTTTCACTCTTGCTCCCTATCACAGACCTGTCCCTCCCCCACCTTGCCATCATACATCAAAGGCTGGGGTCTACATTAAAACAAACGCCTTCAAATTTTGTCCATTCTCTGCTTGTAGGCATCCAATGAAGGGCCACTCACCATCCTTCTGAGTAATTGGTCCTCCTGTCAAACTGCCTTTTTCCCCCTAACAGTCAGTCAAAATCTGCCTTCTTGTAACTGAAATCCATTATTCTATGTCCTAAATTCTGGAACATAGAGAACAGTTTGGCATTTTCTTCTGTGTGTTCTCCTTTCAGGTATTTGAAGAGGGCTAGCGTATCCTCTTCAGTCTGTTTCTCTCAAGGTGAAACAATCCCAGTTCCTCTAACCTTCCTTCATAGTTTCCAGCTTCTGATCATCCTTCTTGTGCTTTTCTGAATCTACTTCAGATTATCTGAATGTTCCTTCAAGTGTGGTTTCCTGCACTGATAGAATCTGACCAATACAGAATGTGGTGAGATGTTGCTTCCTATTCTTTGGAAACTACCCATCTATTGTGGCCATATTTCTATTAATTCCACCTGCCTTCTTGCAGCCATAGTATGGTGTGGACTCATGCTGCTTTAAATTCTGTAAGAGCCACATTTATCCCACTAAATGCAAGGACTCCATTGGGCACAAAGTCCTTGGTAAGATTTTTCCCCCCAGGCAGCTTTGTTCTTTGTACTGTCTTGAAACGTAACCCTTTTGCCGCTAACCATGCCAAACATTTTGGGTCCATCTACTCTAGGGGTGCTCTGGGGGCCACCAAAGGGGCACTAAGGAGCTGCAGGCCAAGGCTTCCAACTCTGTGTCCCGGTGCTGACAATTCTTGTAACTTTCTGCCGATCCTGGTGGAATGCTTTCTTTCTAGGTTTTGATTAACTGTGATCAGGCATGTCAAGGGTTTCGGTACATGTGCTGTGTATGTGCAGATCCCCATTATGGGCCAAAGTGATGTGGCATGGCCAAAGCACCTTCCTTTCCCCCTGCGTCTCAAGGATGTGCTTTGACCAATGCCCCAATGAAGTGGAAAGCCACTTTGAAGGTATGCATAGTCCAGTTTCTTTTTGGATGCTAGCTGTGTGCCCAGAAAGCCGGAGGAAAGTTGGTTGAGTACTAGGGGTGGCAATAGCAGCAGGGACTTTGCTTTGGAGCAAGTAGAGAGGCAGTGAGAAGGAGAAGTGAAGAAGATAGTGGTGGCAGTTGAGAGAGGAAGGGATGAAAAGGCAGACCAAGGATTACAGGTAGTCCTTGCTTAACAACCACAATTGGGACTGGGATTTCAGTTGCTAAGCAAAGTGGTCATTAAGCAAATCCGACCCGATTTTATGACCTTTTTTGCGGTGGTCATTAAGCAAATCACACAGTTCCCCATTGATTTTGCTTGCCAGAAGCCGGCCAGGAAGGTCGAAAATGGTGATCACGTGACCACGGGATGCTGTGATGATCATAAATGCAAAACGGTTGCCAAATGCCCAAATCATGATCATTTGACTGCGGGGACACTGCTATGGTCGTAAGTGTGAGGACCAGTCATAAGTCAGTTTTTTCAGCACCGTCATGAGTACTAACCATCACTAAACAAATGGTTGTTAAGCAAGGACTACCTGTACTCTATATTTTTAAAAATTCCATGGTATGTCTGTTTCAGAAACATCAGGGGAAGGGGGTTGATGGCCGTACATAAAAAAATGTAGGTCTTTGACTGCATGGTTGTGGACTCCATCTTGATTTTTTTTTTGCCCCCCCTCCCCCAAGTGCTCCTACTCTGTTTTAGTTAAGCTACTAGCTTAACAGTACCGGAGACATTTATTAGAGTTTTTGAAGTACACTGCCAAACCATTTTGCAGATATATGTCTCTCTTAATCATTGTCTGTGGCAAAAAGTTTCCCTCTCCCTCTTTTTACTAAAGCACAGATCTAATCTAAGTGAAAACAGGGTTCAATTGACCCTGAAGATTACAAAGGTTACCATGGCACGGTATATCCACAGCGAAATTAGCAATGCATCTCTACAGCAAGGCATGTGAAGTAATTTGTTCAACAGATCTATCTGAATCACACTCAAGGAAGACAGAATTACTTCCTTTCCATTATAGACAGCAGACTTCAACATCAGTTCCTTTTACACCCTTCTGAATCTAATATTTACTTAATTGTTCAGATCTCATATCTGACAGATATTTGTGAAAAGATAACACCATCTCTTCTCCCAAACTGTGAAATAGTCTTGTGTCAAACATATTTATAGCTTCTTACATACCCAAGTTAGATTTATGTAGGTAAAGTTATATTACTAGTATCTGGAATATCTCTGAAGTGGCTTTTTAAACAACTTTTGGGTCATTTGTGGAGATCTGCCATCCCAAAACATAAGCAAGGAATTTATAACTCTAACATCCCACATTTTATGGTCTTTCCTAGTTCTGAGTCTCATTGATAAAATGCCATCAAATATCAGGGCCAGATTTGGGTGAGGGAATGCAGGTTGCTTTCTTTCCAATCAGCATCCAATGTCTCATCAGAATCCTTGCTATTTCTCTGACCAAGTGCTTTTCTTGAAGACCTACTGTAGATGACTAATTCCATGGGGATGGTCATCTGGATTTCAGTTATGTGGGTCAGGCACAGGAAGACCTGGGGACCTGAGGAGACTGAGACCCCCAAGGATCCTTGTCTGAGGTACCCTCAAACTGCCCAGCTTTCTCTTTGGCCTGTTGCTGTCTCAGCCCCAAAGAGGATCTCTTAGATGCCAAGGAGCCCTCAACCCTGCTTTCAGACATCATGCACTTAACATTTCTGCTTTATCCATTGCCAAGTATGATAAAATGGGTTGTATCTGAAATAACATACCAAAATAACACACCGTCTTCTCATCTCAGGTGCCCAAGTGCTGGACTTAAAGCAGGGTGGCCTCTCAAATACCAAGGCATCTTTCTCTGAGGAGGTGAAAAGCAGAAGGAAGGAAAAGTGATGCAAAGTTTTTGCCGTTTTTCAAGTAAAGAAAGTGAAACTTGTTAAATCCATGCAGACTATTAACATTAATTATGTTGAATCTTTGATTATTTTCAATCAATGTAACACCAATCTAATTTACTTTTTGTCCTGGCTCTATTGACTTCTTTATCTTGTCCCTCTCTGTTTGTGAAGCACCCTCCAGAGTGCAGTTCCTAAATTGCCCCTTGCCCTTTGATGCCTCCATTAGGAGAGAAAAGGGCTCCTGTCAGCAACTGCAAAGAAAGGAATGCTGGGCTGCTGTTAGAGAAGAGCAGAAGGGAATCTTGGATGAAGAAATGCGAAAGTAAACAAAGCAAGAGGTGATAGTTTTGAACAGAGATACAGCCGTTATTCATATGGTTGCCAGATGGAGAAATTGTCCTGCATTTTTTCTACTGGTTCTAATAAAATTCCCAGTTAAATTCTCTTGGATGGAGTTTAATGTTCTTACCCTCAGTCTGTTTTGTGTAAGTGTGTGTGTGTGTGTGATGAAACGTTCTACTTCCATGGTGCATCCCTCACTCCAGCGGACAGCAGTTTCCCTGGCTTTCCCCCCCCCCCTCCATTTAGTCTCAGGAGAAGACCTCTGGAAGGAGCTGGTTCCCTGGGCCTTTTTCAATAGTGGTGCTGAGGGGAATGCCTCCTGTTGAGAAACAGTTGGAGAAATTCTCCTTGTCCTGAAGAAGTTGGAGAAATTATCCAACCAATTCATCTGCCCCTAATCCTGATGGAGAATTTTGGAAGGTATTTATTTCTTTATTATGATTTAGGCTTATAAGCTGCTCCAGTTGGAACCAGCTTTGAATGGCTTCTATCCCTCCTTGTAGTGATTGGATTAAAACATAAAATAAATGTGTGCCTAATTCTAGTACAAAAAAAAACACCTTTGTACATATAGAAGGTTGAAGGCTTCATTCCTGAAAAGCCTGGAAGCTTGTGGTCAATGAATCTCCATGTAAGATGCATTAGAAAACCAACATGGGTCAATCAGGGAGCTCCAAGAGAGCAATTGCACCATTTGAATTCCAGAAGTCTCTCTAATGGAATATTTCCTCCCATTGTTGGACAGGCACTTCAGGGAAAGTAGTAGAGGCACCAACAAACTTTGATGTTCTCATTTCCAATTCTTGGGAAACAGAACCGCCTCCTTTAACATAAGCAGAAAGGGACATAACCAACCCGATTCATTGAAGTGGGAGATTAGCATATGCAGATGCAACATCTGTCTGAAGTTGTCCAGGATAGCTTTGGGGCTTACACATGGAATAACAGGGAGGCCCTTATAATGCTGATGCAGAGGACACAGACCATTCCCCTATTCCCAGTATCCTGCAGTTCCTTTTCTCCCAGATCTTATTCACCCTTATAAAAATACTTTCAACATTCTTTTAAAGAAGAAGAGCAGTTTGATGGCATTCCCATGAGCAGAGTATGGTGTTCTGGCCCAGAATTATGAGGTGGATGTGAATGTCCTAACTTCCAAATTCCAATTTTCTCTACAGTGCTCTACTGCCTCCTTGGCTGCTCACCCTTCCATGGACTCCAAAGGACTCCTCTTCTGGAAGACTTTTCAAGTAGCAGTGCTCTATCACTGAAGTATTAAGGCAATGTGTTGCCCTTGAGAAATGGTTGGAGAATTGTTTAATTTCTTTCATTAACAGGAGTGGAAAAGCTGGCCTGCTGCAAAGCTATTTCCAAGATTGTTGTCAAAGCCCCAAAACTAGCAAGACCAAGGAAGCAAGAATGACTTGGATTTTGATAAGTACCTTTGAAGCTAAAGCTTTGGGAACTGTAAATGGAATTTCCCAGCCTCCTTTATAGTGAATTCATTAAGGCAGATTTTCTTTGAAACCCTTTTCCCCAGATGTCTTCCCACCTGGGCTGAATTGCTGTTTATGAGACGATCTGTCTACTGACTCACCCCCTGCTTCCCAGCCTCCCCACAGTCTCACTCCAAAAGGCCAGTACAAAAGACTTTCCAGTTCTGATGCTCTTACAGATGTGCTTGGAACTCCTAGCATCCTCAGATTGGTTGAGGATGATCCCTTTCCCTTTAAATTTCAGGTGATCAGCATGGTTGAGATATCAATCCAATAGAATCAAATCAACTGTTCAATTGGATGCCTATGTTCTTTCTCCCTCTCCCCACTATGGAAGGGCTATCCCTGTAGGCAGCAGTGGCATTAACCCTGATCAAAAGGTCACATGTGAAACCGGAGGGAATAAAGGAGGAGGCTTCCTTGCCCTGTGGTAGCCCCATGCCTCCTCCAACAACTGCAATGTTATAAAGGCCTTTCCTCCTGAGCAAGCCTAACATGGTGCGGTATTGGAGTTTTAGGGGTGAGAGTTTTCAGGACAAGGGAAAGTGGTTGGGGTTTCTGACCAAGCTGTTGGTTTCATTCTATCACCAGTAACTGCTATCTGATATGCCAGTAAGGAGGTGGCTTCTATTGAGTCAAGGGAGTAGTGTCTACCCTAATCAACTGATGGCAATAGATCTCCAGAATCTCAAACAAGCAGACTTTCCAGTTCTGGGCAAAAAAATCAGGAATCTGGTTGCACCTTTTTCAACTAACACATTTTATGAAAAAAGTATAAGCTTCATCAGATGCATAGAGTGGATAGATCAGCCTTTCTCAAACTTTTGATGCTGGAGGAACCCTTGAAATATTTTTCAGCCCTCGGGGAACCCCTGCACATTCAGGCTCAAATATAGGCCAGAAGTTACAAAATTATTAATTTGTTTCCTGTATAGGCCTGTATATATGCATTAACAGTGTTCTTAAACTAAAAATAAAGAATGAAACTTACCTCTTTAATGTGAATTTGAAATAGTTTTTTAAATAAATCGTGAACTCCCAGGGAACCCCTAGTGACTTCTCACGGAACCCTAGGGTGCCTTGGAACCCTGGCTGAGAAACCCTGGGATAGACTGATTTAAATCAGAAGGGATGCTACTGAATTCCTGATTTTTTTGCCACCATAGGCTAACACGGCTCTCCTACAGTATCCAGTTCCTGCTTTCAGTCTTCCTTTGAACTGGAAGTGCCATGGATCAAAGCCGACTCTTTCTGCATGCAACGTAAGGTGTCTGGGTGAACTGTGAATTCTCCCCTGTACAAGAGAATCAACAACCTCATCTTGGCTGACCTTTAGCCCAGGACTTGGTTAAGTGGAAGCAACATCCCTTCTGAGCTTTATCTGGATTATCCCTTAACCCAACAGAGGACACTACATTGGGGGAAATTGAGGGGTAAATTCAGGCTTTCTGATTACTGTGCAGCTCCTTCAGCAGAGTACCAGACACTTGCTCAGATCTAAGTTAAGTTTGTTTATTATGATAGCAGACTGAGAATTGGAACTCTGCTTGCCACTGGGTGGGAAGAACAATGTTACTGTACATTTGAAAGCTCTCTGGAGAATTGCAGCAATTCCAGGCATGCTACATCAGGGTTTTATAAAGCAAAACAGAATCTAATAATGATAGGGCTTTCCTTCCAACTTGTCCAGAAATTACTCCTTTCTGAACATAGCTTTCTTCTTCCTCCCTCCCCGCTTAAGATATACTGCTAGCCAAGAAAGCTTCTGCAGTTTTTTTTCTTCTAACAGTTCTTACTCGGTTCATCAAATTCAACAAAGGGAATTTGTTTTCAACATTTATTTTAAAGGAAAAGAGAAATTCACCCAAGAGGATGCCCAGAGTTTCATCACACACCCCTTTTTCAATTCTTTATAGCCTCCCAGGCTCCCAAACCTCTATGAGTTCCCAATGGAAGACATCAGCAGGTCTTCTTCAGGAAGGGGGATATTGTCCTTCTAATTCCAGCCTTAAGAAATTAATGGAGAATTTTTTCCTTTCCCTGGAAACATTTGGAGAAATCATCTACTCAGTTTATCAGCCCACAAATCCAGTGGTCAGTTTGGAAAGTTCATTTGTGGTGAGCTACTGTGGAATGTGGGGCGTGGTGGCTCAGCGGGTAAGACGCCAAGCTTGTCAATCGGAAGATCGCAACTTTGGAGGTTCGAATCCCTAGCCCTGCGTGCGGAGTGAGCTCCCGCACTAGCCCCAGCTCTTGCCAACCTAGCAATTTGAAAGCATGCAAATGCAAGTAGATTAATAGGTACCACTTCGGTGGGTAGGTAACAGCATTCCACGCGCGTCATGCGGCCACATGACCGTGGAAGCGTCTTCGGACAACGCTGGCTCTTCGGCTAAGAAACGGAGATGAGCACCGGCCCCTAGAGTCGGACACAACTGCACAACTGTGCGGGGGGAACCTTTACCTTTACCTTACTGTGGAATGAGCCAACGAGGATACAACTGCATACTGTTTGAAGTTAGTATTCTCTGCAGCATCCTTCCTTGTTCCTTAAGGGCCTCCCTGAGGTGATACTGAGCTCTTCTTTGCTGATCCTCTCCTTTCTCTTTCTCAAATTGGGGTTATCTTCACAATGACCTTGTTTCTCTCTTTGTTTTGATTTATAGAAGCATGTCATGACTTTGGCTATAAGATGATGAGACTGCAGACAACCCATAGTATATGACCCTTTCTAACAAGAATTGTGCTATAATTGTATTTAGGAGCAGAATACTCACTTGCGCCTTTGGGGGAATCTGAAAATAAAAGCATTCCTATAAAAATATATAGGCAGCCAAGAAGCAAGCAATTAATTTCCTTCTGTAGGGATGAGGGCTTTTTGAGCTAGGTTCAGCACAACCATTAACAAGATAGTGTGTTGCTGAAAGGAACAGCCACTGTGGGGACCAGTAAATGAACTGGGAGGAGGAGAGGATGCATCTCAAGGCTCTGTATAAATAAAGTTAAACAAGGTCAGCATTTGCCACATCAGGGGCTGTAGTAGCTTATAATAATTCTGCAGGCCAACTTAGTAGTAGCACCTCTTTCCAAATTACTTCAAACTACAGTGGGGGCATCCTTCTGGATGCTACCATTTTTTTAAAAGAGAGATGGGCAGAAAGAGTAATTGCTACAAGCTCAATTGGGTAGGTGCAGCTTTTAGCTGTACGTATCTTTATTTTACTGTGGTTTTGGGCAGAGGGGTATGAAGTTTCAAAATAAACATGCCTTGCTTTTGCATAAACAGATGTGATTTTTATTTATTTATTTATTTAATTTATTTTCTATCCTGCCTTTATTATTTTTATAAATAACTCAAGGTGGCGAACATACCTAATATTCCTTCCTCCTCCTCTTTTCCCCACAACCCTGTGAGGTGAGTTGGACTGAGAGAGTGACTGGCCCAAGGTCACCCAGCCGGCTTTCATGCCTCAGGCAGGACTAGAACTCTCAGCCTCCTGGTTTGCCATTAGCTTCTTCCTAGGGCTGAGAGACAGGGACTGGCCCAAAGTCACCCAGCCGGCTTTCATGCCTAAGGCGGGACTAGAACTCTCAGTCTCTTGGTTTGCCATTGAAAAACCAAGCTCAGAGAACTCCTGTAACCCAATAAACAGATGTGTTCAGTTTCCAGAATTTCTAGGCTGTTGTCCATTTAGGTCTAATACATCTGGAGGGCATCAGGTTGGGGAAAGAGCAAGAGCATCTACTCCTACATGAGCCTCCTTGCATTCATCGCTTGGCTGCAGAAGCTTTGCTCTGGTCTGCCGCTGCTCTAATGCAACATGAGGGTGGCTTTCTCACCTCCTGAAAGTTTATTTGCCCAGTCTTCTGAAAGACGGCATATACTTTCTTCACTTGGCAAACATCACAAGGGACAAACCATTTATAAACGTGTGCTTGGTTTGATAGCAGTTGTCTGTTGAGATTGCGTATGATGGTTCTCCAACCCACTGTAGCCCTCTGTATTGAATGGGACAGGAAATGCACACTGTGACTTCAGATGGACTGGAAGTGTCCTGTCCTGAAGTTACTCAGTGGTCAAGCAAACCAAGGCCAAAAAAGTGAACCAAGTGTATCAAAATACTCAGACTTCCAGGGGTGTCTGAAGAGAGGGGGTCAAAAAAATCAGGAGGGCAGCCACAACCATGCAATTGAAGCCCCACCCTTTTTACATGTCTTGCATGTAAAAAAAGGTGGGGCTTCAATCTCATGGTTGTGGCCACCATCTTGACTTTTTGACCTCCCCTGCTTACTGGCAAGATGAGTAACACTAAAATTCTATGGTTGTTGTGGGTCTTCCGGGCTGTGTGACCGTGTTCTGGAAGTTGTGGTTCCTAATGTTTCGCCAGCATCTGTGGCCAGCATCTTCAGAGGGCAGGAGCACAGACAGAAGTGCTCTCTCTACCTGAGCACAGAAAGAGCACTTCTGTCTGTGCTCCTGCCCTCTGAAGATGCTGGCCACAGATGCTGGCGAAACGTTAGGAACCACAACTTCCAGAACACGGCCACACAGCCCGGAAGACCCACAACAACCATCGAACTCCGGCCGTGAAAGCCTTCGACAATACACTAAAATTCTAGTTTATGGTTTAGAGAGTGTGCAGTACCATCAGTCCAAAGGGTCAGTCAAGTAGTGTGGTGAAGTCAAAGCAGAGGTACAAAATCCGGGGAGACAAATCCAGTTTAGGTCTGAAGCAGCTGCATAGACCATCAGAGGTACAGTATTTTTCTAGCAAACTGACTATTTTGGAGCAGAGGCTTTTCCTACAAGCTTTCCCAGTTCCCACGGGTGGACCAGCGCTTCCCAGGCATGGCCAGAGCAGCTCTGGAGTGTGTGGGCTCAGGGTGTCAGAGCTGGAGTCATCCGTCTGACTTGAGTCTGGTAGTGGGGGAGGGGGGGCTGTAACCTGATAGCTAATGTAGTAGAATGCCAAATGACCAGCATGCTTTGCTTCGCACAGATAGTAGTATGTTTTGCAGTTTATTTATTTATTTATTATTTCAATTTGTATCACCGCCCATCTCCTCCATACCAGGGACTCTGGGCGGTTCACAACAACAGAGTTGCCTGGGAATCCCATGGCCGGAATGGGGCAAAGGTGCTGGGTCTCCAAAGCAATGAGATACGGCGGGGAGCTTCGGGCGAGAGAGAGGAGGAGCGAAAGGAAGGACACCGAACCGTTTCCTGCCAGGCAGCCATTCACAGCTTAAACCTTGGACTAGTCTATTACCCTTGATTTCTAGTAAAACCTTCATATATCCTTATGGTTTGTACTGTGGATTTTTGAAACAAGGTTGTAAGGGCTATGATCCTCACAGAAAGCTGTGAATCTTCAAATGGAAACCTATCCGGAAGATTATTCTAACCAGGAGGGTTGCCCTTCAGAGATTTTACTGGAGGCTTATTTAAACCTCCAGGAAGGTCTCCTAACCAAACTATTGCAAACAGAAGCTAGCTCGTAGGGAGTGGAGGCTAGCTCGTACGGAGCGGATGAGAGCACAGGAGAGCAGCTCGGCGCCATTCCAAAGCAGCATCTAGATGCCGCCCCGCCTGAACTGCTCTCCGATGAACAGCAGCAGCAGCAGCAAGGGAGCACAGAAGCACGGAGGATTTTAACAATGCTGCATTCCTTCTATGAAGCTTCGTCCTCGGCGACAGAGCAACTGGGACTTTCTCAAGCTGCAAGAAAAGTTGGTGAGTTAACCTCCATACAACCTGCTTTGTTAACCTGCAAGACAGAAAGGGCCACTGGAGCGAAAGGCTGGGGACCCAGGGGGAGAAGCAGATGCAAGAAGTGGGCACCAGGGATGAGTGGCTGACCCGCTACCAGGATGAAGGGCCAGAAAATTGGTGGAAAAGCTGGAGCAGGAGGTGGGCTCCATAGATTCAGAGCTGTCCCAGCTGCAGGGAGCGATGGAATGCTTGATATTACAGTTTGAACAAGGCCCAAGTGATGAAGTGGGAGTGAGCGCAGTGGCAGAGGCACAGAAATGGGATTGGTCTCCAAGAGAATGGAGAGGCAGAGGACAAACGGAATCCAGGAGGTCTGTTGGTTGGGCAAACACTGCACCAACCTCCCGAGCAGCCAGTCCGAGGAGAATGAGCTTAGGAAGGAAGAGGGAAGAGGGGTTTAGAGGCCGGGAATTGTACATAAAATTCAATGGTGACCCCAAATGCCTAGCTCATTTTCTGAATTGCGTGAGGGCTTTTATGAGAGAGTTTGAAGATCAGTTCCCCACAGAGGAGGCCAAGGTGAACTATGTGTTGGAACGCCTTGAGTTGGAACACCACAGACTGGGTGGTGGAACTAGACAATGCAGAGGCCCCTCAAATGGAATGTTTTCAAGTATTCATGTACAGCCTAAGGGAAAGATTTGAAGACCGGTTGTTGAAGTTATGGGCAAAGTCAGACCTCCACCAGATCAAGCAAGGGAGTAAATCGGTGTCAGAGTATGCCCTAGAATTCAAAAGACTGGCCAGTAAGCTGGATGACTGGCCAGAATCTTTAATAATACAGCAGTTTAAAACTGGATTGAGACCCAACATTCTAGAGTGGTCCCTGGCTCGGGGAAGACCATGCACATTGTGGGAGTGGATTTGTTTAGCAGGTGAAGTAGAGGATGTGCGCCTCGAACTTAAGTGCCAACAGCGGACATATGGATCTGGAAGACGCTCCAGCCCTGCCAGTCCCAAGTGACAATCTTGTTCCTATGGCTACAAATGGTGTTCCAGCCCTGTCAGTCCCTCGACTAGAAGGTGCTCAACCAAAAGTCCCTCAACTAGAAGGCGAAGTACTTCCAGACACTGGGAAGAAGAGAGAGAATGGTGAAGGAAAAAAGGCTTATGCTTCAGATGCGGCAAAGAGGGACACTGGGCTACCACGTGCCCCCAAATCACAACTTCAGTCACGACTAAGACAGAAAGCAGAGAAACAAAAACACCAAGTCGCAAACCAAAAGAGAGAGCTGCTACTATAAAGGAGGTGAAAAGGGGTGGGGCCAACATTGACCTAGAAAGCTCTACAGATGAAGAGCTGGCGGGAAATGATGTGAGCCTGTTCTGAGTGGCACCGAAGAACAGGTGAATGATCATGGGCACGAAGATCCATTAGTGAGTGGGAATTGCCCCACAATGTTGGTGGGGGTACACTTAGAGACACTGGAAGATGGCAGAGTTGCAGACCTGACAGGGTTATTGGACTCCAGATGTAGTCAAAATTTAATACATCCCACAATAGTAACCGGATTAAGACTTAAAGTACAAAGACTGAAAGACCCTATCATATTTACCCAGTTAGATGGGTCAGACATGAAAGAAGGCCCAGTAGAATATTGCACTGAACCAATAAAAATGTGAGTGGGGACCCATGAAGAGGTTTTAAGATTCCTGGTGGCCCCAATTGCCAGCCAATCCATAATCCTGGGATTGGCATGTCTAAAGGATAGGAACCCAAAGGTGGACTGGAGATCGGGTCAGATTATCTTTAGTGATGGAATCTACCCTGGTATGACCCCGAGTGAAATCAACTATGGAATAGAGATAGCAGGGACCCTAAGAGAAGGCGGAGAGAATGATGTTCTGCTACAATATCACCAACTAAATGAAGTATTTGGAGAGGCTGAATCAGATCAATTGCCACCACATAGAAAATCAGAATGTGCCATAGAATTGATACCTGGGGCAGAATTGCCAAAAACGAAACTGTATCCCATGACCCCTAAAGAATGTGAAGTACTACATGAGTTCATTGACAAAAACTTGGCAAGGGGAGTCATTCGCCCTGCAACTTTGTCAATGGCTGCCCCCGTGCTGTTTAGAAAAAAAAAGATGGATCATTGAGATTGTGTACCAACTACCGGGGCTTGAATGCTGTGTGCACCTCCAATAAGTATCCCCTTCCACTGATAAAGGACACGCTAGCCCATCTCTCAAAAGGAGAAATGTTTACGAAATTGGATTTGAGAGAGGCATACTTCCGGGTACGCATCCGTGAAGGGGATGAATGGAAGACAGCCTTTAACTGTCAGGCTCATTTGAATATCTTGTGATGCCGTTTGGGCTTCAAGGAGCTCTGAGAGTCTTCATGCATCTAATAAACGAAATTCTTCACGACCTGTTATACCAAGGAGTGTTAGTCTATCTAGATGATATCCTGATTTACACTGAAACAATGAAGGAACATGTAAAATTAGTGACAGAAGTACTGAAAAGGCTATTAAAAAACCAATTATCTGCTAAACTATCCAAGTGTGAATTCCATAAAGAACAACTGGATTACCTAGGTTACTGAGTCTCCAGTAAAGGAATTGAGATGGATCCAGCAAAGGTTTGGGATGTTGTTGCTTGGGAGCCCCCCAGAACCAGAAGGCAACTTCAGAGTTTCTTGGGATTTGCTAATTTTTACCAGGAATTTATCCCGAACTTTGCGCAAGTGGCCTTACCTCTCACGGACCTGTTGAAAACAAATGGGAGAGGAGACCTGAAACTGCTACAAAGACCAGGAACGGCACTAAAATGGACACCGGAGTGCCAGAATGCTTTTGATCAATTAAAAACGCTGCTTACATCTGAACCAGTGTTGAAACATCCAGATCCAACATGCCCTCTAATCGTCCAAGCTGATGCTTCTGACGTTGCAATCGGAGATATTCTGCTACAGAGAGATGAGAATGGAAGTTTATGCCCATGCGCTTACCTGTCTTGAAAATTCACCGAAGTGGAGCGACGTTGGCACGTCTGGGAAAAGGAAGCCTATGCACTAAAATGGGTGTTGGCAACATGGAGACATTTACTAGAAGGAGCCTCCCACCCATTTGAAATGTGGACTGACCACAAAAACCTCTGAGAACCCCGAGAAAACTAAATCCCAAGCAAATCAGGTGGGCGCAATTCTTTAGCAGATTCAATTTCACCTTGAAGTATTTATGGGACGCGGTGGCTCAGCGGGTTAAACCGCTGAGCTGTAGACTGCCAATCAGAAGGTCAGCAGTTTGAATCCCTGCGCAACAAGGTGAGCTCTCGTTGCTAGTCCCAGCTCCTGTCGACCCAACAGTTCGAAAGCTTAGCAAGTAGATAAATTGGGCACCACCTTAAGTGGGCAAATTTGCTGGCGTCCTGTCGGGAGTCGGCCACCGAACGGAAGATCTTCAATGGCGGCGGCGACGACGGATCCAGAAGCAGTAACATCTACAGGACGTCAGCAGCCAGCTCCGATGCAAGGCATCGTGGGACATGTAGTCCAGTAGACATGGAAGAGTCGGTTCCCTTACCCCTTCCCTTAGTGCACGGATTAATGGATGTAATGTATAAAAATGAAATGTATACATGTATGTAAGCCGCCTAGAGTCCTCCGTTAGGGAGGGGATAGGCGGGGTATAAATATCAATATAAATAAATAAATAAATAAAATTTACCAGCAGGAAAGAACTTTATTGTCAAGGCTACCTCAACATAACAGTCAACGAGAAGAAGTGGTAGATTCAATTATCAATCCATCCAATTTCAGCATGGCAGTGACCACCAGAAGTCAGAAGACTAAGACAGTCCCAAAAGTGGAATCAGATCTGCAAAGTGAATTCCTAAGCACAGTGCAGCAAGACAAATGGCTGCAGGAAAATAAAACTTTCCTAACATAGAAACAAGGACTGTGGTGGAAAGGTGAGAGGCTTTACGTCCCTGAGGAATTATGAAAGAAAATTCTAGAGAGATGCCACGATTCCAAATCTGCTGGCCATTTTGGGTTTGTAAAAACCTTGCATCTGGTAAGATGACAGTTCTGGTGGCCAGCCCTACGCAAGGATGTTCAGGACTATGTGATCAGCTATCCAACGTGTGCGATTGCAAAAAGTATTGGGGGGAAGCCTAAAGGACTATTGCAAGATGTGGCAAACCCTGCGAGACCATGGAAGCAAATTGCCATGGATTTTATAGTTAACTTCCCTAAAAGTAAAAAGAAATCAGTTATTTGGGTAGTTACAGACCTATTTTCCAAACAAACCCATTTCATTCCTTGTGCAGGGTTACCTACAGCTGGACAGTTAGCCAAAATCTTCATCCATCAAATATACCATTTACATGGAGCCCCCGAAAGGGTCATCAGTGACCGGGCCGTACAGTTCACTTCAAAGTTTTGGAAACAATTTCTCAAACTTATAGGGGTGGAGCAAGCACTAAGCTCCTCCCCCCATCCACAGACAGACGGATCATCTGAGAGAAGGAACCAGATACTGGAGCAATACCTGAGATGCTTTGTCAGCTACCAGCAAGACAATTGGGTAGATCTGCTGCCATTTGAAGAGGTGGCGTACAATAATGTGGTCCATCAGAGCATGGGGTCCACCCCATTTAAAGCAGCAAATGGACAAGACTTTGTAGCCATACCTGAACTGCCGAGAGAGGAAACAAAGATTTTGGCACTAGATGAGTGGATAAAACAAATGACAGATACTTGGCCAATAATTGAAAAGGCACTTGCAGACACAAAAGCGGATTATAAGAAATATGCTGATCACAAGAGAGCACCTCAACAACCAATGAAGGTTGGTGAAAAAGTATATTTGTCCACCAAATATTTAATATCTACTCAGCCTTCCAAGAAATTAGCACCTAAGTATATTGGGCCATTTCCGATTTCCAGGATTATAAATGAAATGACTGTGCAACTAGAATTACCAAAGAATTTGAGGAAAATTCACCCCGTATTTCATTGTAGTTTATTAAAACCAGTCAAAGAATCCCCACGTTGGCAGCCAGAACCACCACTGCCTGCACTTGTAATGGTGGAAGGAGAACAGCATTTCGAGGTCCAAGCCATACTAGATTCTAGATGACACCATGGAACACTGCAGTACCTAATACAATGGAAACATTTTCCTCCTACTCAAACTGAATGGGTAAACAGCAAAGATGTAAAGGCTTTGTACCTGATGAAGAAATTCCACAAGAAGTATCCAGAAAAACCCAAATGAACGGATAGTATCCTTGACTCTTGAGGTCTGGGGACCGAGGGGGAGAACTGTTTTAAGGAGGGCAGTATATCAGAGCTGGAGTCATCGGTCTGACTTGAGTCTGGTAGTGGCGGAGGGAGGCTGTAACCTGATAGCTAATGTAGTAGAATGCCAAATGACCAGTACGCTTTGCTTTGCACAGATAGTAGTATGTTTTGCAGAACTGCCTGGGAATCCCATGGCCGGAATGGGGCAAAGGTGCCAGGTCTCCAAAGCAGTGAGATATGGCTGGGACGAGGCAGGGAGCTTCGGGCGAGAGAGAGGAGGAGCGAAAGGAAGGACACCGAACCATTTCTCACCAGGCAGCCATTCACAGCTTAAAACTTGGACTAGTCTATTACCCTTGATTTCTAGTAAAATCTTCATATATCCTTATGGCTTGTACTGTGGATTTTTGAAACAAGGTTGTAAGGGCTACGATCCTCACACAGGGTGAGCACTTTTGAGCTCACAATTATATATAAAGTGCCCCCTTCCCAACAAAGATTGTAACATCTTCTGCAAAGCAGTAAGAGCTTCCTACAGATGGGGAGGTCATTTTCACAGTGGAATTTGCTGCTGATCATAATTTGATCCCAAGAGGAGACTTCAAGACTTCACTTCCCTTGAGGATTTTGCAGATTGGGAAGTGTAGGCAGCCAGGGGGGCTGCTGAGGGATGAAAAGAGGGATTCCAGAAAACGGCAACACAATTCTCACCTTGCGCATAAGGTAAAAAAACAGAAGCATCTTTTGCAGGTGAGGAAAACATCTGAAAAATTACAAAACAGACTTCAGCCCATCATTAAATCAAACAGCTATTTTGGAAGTGCATTTAATACTCTTTGAAATGCACCTCTCCCCATTTCCATTATAGACAAATACACAAATAGCAAATAAGGCATCTCGAGAGGGCTACTTTCTTTCAACCATCGCTGAATTTTCAGAAACTAGGATTTTGAGTGTTTACAGTTTGTTTACAATGTGTAGGTAATGTTTACAGAGGAGATAGAGCTCCTTCTATAAAATCAATGCTTGGCCTTCTTTTGTAGTAGCTTTCTGGCAAACACTTCAAGAAACAACATTATAAGAAAGAAGTCTCAGCCAAGTACTTGGGAGAAAAATCAGTGTGTACCATTCAAACTTTCATTATCAAGTCTATTTACAGATATAATGATAATGGTAGCTTCTCAAGGTGGTTTCAGAGAGCCAGTTTGGTCTAGTGGTTAAGGCACCGGGCTAGAAACCAGGAGGCTGAGAGTTCTAGTCCCACCTTAGGCATGAAAGCCAGCTGGGTGACCTTGGGCCAGTCCCTGTCTTTCAGCCCTAGGAAGGAGCCAATGGGAAACCAGGAGACTGAGATTTCTAGTCCCACCTTAGGCATGAAAGCTGGCTGAGTGACCTTGGGCCAGTCCCTCTTGCTCAGCCCTAGGAAGGAGCCAATAGCAAACCAGGAGACGGAGAGTTCTAGTCCCGCCTTAGGCTTGAAAGCCAGCTGGGTGACCTTGGGCCAGTCACTCTCTCTCAGCCCAACTCACCTCACAGGGTTGTTGTTGTGGGGAAAATAGTAGGAGGAAGGAGTATTAGGAATGTTTGCCACCTTGAGTTATTTATAAAAATAATAAAGGTGGGATAGAAAATAAATAAATTTATAAATTTCCTAGGAGACAAGTACTTTTTTCATTGTATAACCCAGAGACACACATTTACACACCTCAAATAAGCTTATAGATTTAAGTGGAGATTTACTGTACATGTGAACAGGGAGAGTGGGAAGATGAGATAGGAAGAACCAAGGAGGAGTAGATAAAGCTAACTGATTACTGCTGCTTGCCCATTGTGTGTGATTGTAATATTATTTGCCTATGACCTAGTTGAGGCAGCTTCAGGAGAAATATAAAGAAGCTGGTTCCTTAGAGAGCCAACACACAGTGAATGAACAGGGAGAGTGAAAAAGATTTTGGCAGGGGAGGTCAAGTGGGAGGCACTTTTTGTTGTTTGTTTTCATAGATGGAATAGCTCCTGTGAATTGTCCAGAATCTACCAAGTATATTTGCCTACCTGAAGACAACAAATACAATACATTCTACAAGTGCAGGCTGGTTGCTCTCCTGGAAGAGAAGGGGAAAGAACTAGAAGCAAACCTGTCGCCCCCCCCCCCCCCCCCAGCTTTATCAAGGAAGTCAGGGAATTCTTGAACTGGACACGATGAACACTCAGAAGGAACAACAACACTAAGAAGCTTCCCAGAAGATAGAAGGAAGCCAAGCAGAGGGACAAAGAGATGGAGCAATGTGGCAGAATGGTCAAGCCTATCAAGAAAAGCTTATTCTCTGGAGCTTCTGGACAGTTTCTATTGAGATGTTTCTGGATCCCTGGATGAAGAGCAGCCGTCATAAGCCTCAAGGACTGAGGAAAAGGATCTACAAGCTCTGCCTTTGCCCTGAAGAGGAGGAAGCAGAGGTGGTGGGGATTGGAGACTCCCTACATGAGAGGGACTGAAATAGCAATTTGTCAGCTGAACAGCCTATTAAGAGAAATGTGTTGCCTTCCTAGGATGCAAGAGAAGGAACCACCAAATCTTTGAGCCTGCTGACAAGTATCCTTGTCTATATGGGAACTAATAATACAGACAGACATAGTCTTGCAAGGGACAATGAAACACGGGGCAGGAGGGTGAAAGAGCTGGAGGCACAGGTGATGCTTGCCTTATTCCTTTCTGTTGAAAGACATGGCCTTGTCTTCCTGATATGAAAGATTCCTGGCAAGAATGAGTGGAAGGCACCTTTACATATCTTTACAAACCTGATCCTGAGTGTTTTAAACTGAATCCAGTGAGGGAAGGAGACATGTGAAGGAAATACACATGGGTACTGAGATCCAGGAACTCGCAGAGCGCTTCCGGGTGCTGAAGACGCCGGTGCGTTGAGCCGAGCGCTCCTGGCTCGGCTCAGCTGTTTGCCTGTTTGCAGCGGTTTTTAAAGAAATAAAACTGCTGAAACCTCCCCTTTGAAGAGAAGGGGATCAGAAGATAAACCACAAGGGTCGCTGGGATCGTCGCTCTTTCCCAATTCCCATTTTTCCACCACGGGAAAAAGGAAATTGAAGCGACGAAAGCGACTGGAAGGACGATCGTTATTGCTCTACAGAAAACAGCGAAATCTTTTCAGATGAGTAGCACCTAAATTCAGCACTTTTAGTCACTGTTTTATATTTGTGTTTATTTTAACTTTACATATTATCTGCTAAGATCCTTCTATGGACATGACCGATGCTGCTGGTGATTGTGTAACTTTATTGCTAAAGACGACTTGAGAAACGGTGGGAGCTTAAAGAACAATGACTTTACTTGGAAGTTAAATGGAGTGACATTGACTATTAACGAATGGCTTATTTACTGAAGTGGGGCTAATCTATTTTCCTCTCTGGATTTTGAATTCAAATGGGTTAATGTCTGCCTTTTATCTTATTTCATTGCCTTTCTGCTTTTCATCTTGAAATGGTATTTTTTTCCCCTTCTTTTCTCTGTAATGTGCTTGGAAATTATTTGGATTATAATGGGTATTTTTGGAATATTTTTGTTTTAAACAGTTTTGGGAATTTTCTTATTATTTGGGATTTTAGTGGACTTCCTTGTTGCTTTTCGTCTTGGAGAGTGAAGACATTTGGAGTTGGGGCTTTTTCCTATTCCCCCCCCTTCTCTTTTTTTTTCCCTCTCTCTCTCCTCTTTGGGACTTGTGATTACAAGCTTGCCTGAGAACTGGATTGTTATTACATTTTCAAGGATATTTTGACTACAGCTAAAGGACTTACCCGTTGTACTTTTATCTTTTATTTTTTTTTTATGTGAGAATTGTTGATTTTACCAAAGTACATTTTGCCCTTTTTTTATGCAATATCTATTAAGAAAAAGCAGTATTACTTTTATTTTTTAATTTTTTATTGTATTTGGATTTTTTTTTTCTTCTCTTCCCTCCTTTTTTCTTTTGAATCCCTAATAATTTTTTATCCCTCCTTTTCCCTTTTTTTATTGTTTATAGTGGTTCTCCTTTGTCTTTTGTTATTTTTCTTTTCTCTTTACAGGAATAATATATACAACCTGGTTACTGCGGTTGCAAGAGTGAAGAGGGATAGATATAAGGAAATGGAGTCCATGGCTGCACCTTCAGAAGTACCAACATCAGATATGGGAAAAATATTGGATGCGATTACAGCACTGATTCCAAAAATAGATGATTTTACTACTGCCTTGGAGGAAAAGATCGATATTATAAATGTTACCTGGATGGATGACTTAATTACTTCTTTTGATATAAAAATAGATAAAAAGATGGACAATATTTTAGATCAACAAATAGAAGTGAAAATGGAAGTGATGAAGGAAGACTCAGAAAAAGAATTTAGAAATGAAATACAGACTGTCAAAGAAATTGCAAATATTCTTCCAGGGGATCTTAAAGAGACACAAGGCCAGGTTAAGAAATTGGAGATTAAATCAGATTCTATTACTATGGAATATAATTTAGATGCTATTGTATTACCAGAAATGAGAGAAGAAGAATGTATTTTGAGTTTGATAGGAGCTCTGGAAAAATTAGATGAGAATATGAGAAAATATATAGTTGATACTTTAGTTCAACATTTAGAGACAGAAGAAGAAGACATGGACTCTGAGATAGATAAAATTTTTAGAGTTGAATCACGTTACGTTAGAGATAAGAAACTGTCAAGATATTTTGTGAGAAAAGTTATAAAAGAACAAAATCTGAAGAAATATTATAGCGAGAGATCAAAAATAGTAGGGTTGGGTATAACTTAAAAGAATTAAATCAGAATTTTTTCTTTCTTTCTTTTTGTTTGGAATCTGGGTTGTATAAATAGAAAAATCCTTTTTTTTATTTCTATATGCATAGTATAATAGTATAGTTGGGTATATCTATATATGTATAGTTTTGGGAAAATTAAAGTGTATTAACAATACAGGAATGGATGTTGAAACTACTAGAAATGGCAGAAAATGACAAATTGATTTGCCTACTAAAAGAAAATTTTAATTATTATTCTTTAATGAGTGGAAATCTTTGATGGACTATTTGCAAAAAGCAGGAGGAGTAAAGCTAAATATGGAGTTTTTGTTGATTAGATTATAGATAAATAGTACATAATAGACAAGGAAAAATATATGAATGTTATATGAATAGCCAGCATGTTAAAACAAACTATCTATTTTATTCTTATGACCATAGACGGATCGGAGGTCATCTAATTTCTGTGTATGTCTTTTTCTTTATTCTTTTTTTCTTTTTCTTTACTGCACTTTTCTTTTTCTTTTCTTTTAATTTGTATTTCTTTTTCCGTTTCATCTTTATCTTTTAGCTTTGTATACCTAAAAACCTAATAAAACTTAATAAAAAAGAGATCCAGGAACTTGAGTATGGGGACTCGGCTGAGACCATTTCAGTAAGAACAGAACAAAGATCTTATTGTGGGTGTATGCTATAGGCCGCCAAATGAGGTAGAAAACCTGGCAGTGCCCTTCTCGACCAGATATAGAGGTTTCAAGGAGGAGAGACAGGGAAAATGGGAGGATTCAATTATCTGTCCATCTGCTGGAAACCCAACTCAGCCAAGACTGCAAGCCATCCCCCCCAATTCCTCAGTGCTCTTGCTGTTTTCATTTTCTAGGCTGAAGAAGACACGAGGGAATCAGCATTCCTGAATCCGACCCTAAGCAATAGCAAAGAGCTGGTTGAAGAGATAAAAATAGTGGGGGGGGGGGGGGAGGACCTGGCTAACTATAGATCAGGTGGCTTGAGATCAGAACAGATGATTCAGCTATCAGTTTTGAGTATTTAGAAAATAATGCATTGTTTGGCAGGAGAGAGCATGGGATTATCAAGGGAAAAATGTTGCAGACATGTTACACATAGAGAAAGAGGGGTAGGGCTTTGATTGCATGGCCATGACTGACATCGTGACTTTTTTGACCCCCTATGATACCCCTGGAGTATCTTGTGTGCCTTAGAACGAGCTGGTCATACATGGCCTTTGGACAAGTTCCACCAAATTGGATGGCAGAGAAATTGCTCAGGTGATTTCTTGAAATCTCTCCAGAAGGAGAAACTCTCTCATAATTTCTTAAGGGCAGGAGCCCCTTTTAAGGACAGAAGTGCTGCTCCTACCACGGGATAGGTTTTACCTGTGAAATGGTCCCAGTTGGAAGCAGGGAGGCATACAATTCCCCCTGGGGAATGGGGTTTTTTTTATTAGAAACATGTTACAAAATAAAGATTTGTTGGAAACAAAAGAATTTTGCTTTTGTGCTTCTTTCTTTAATTATTTCTAGAAAATAGTTTACAATTTTGTTTCCTAATTCGTATGTTCTACCTTATCTCTATTTCTGTCTTATCTATGTTGAATGTGGGATATTATTACAGTCAAACAAGGACTTCTTTGAGGACATTAAAAGTATTGACCCATCACGAGGTGGCAGTATTCAAATTGCAGATGGCAAAATCATAAAAGCACATGGCGCAGGGTCAGGAGTCCTGAAATGTAAAATAGGTTGTGAGATAAAAGAGAATCCCATACAACAGGTCTTGTATACTCCAGAACTAACCTGCAATATGCTTAGCGTCTCTACTCTGGCCAGAAAAGGTTTCCGTATATTATTTGAAAATGATGTGTGCCAGGTGTCTAAAGATGGGAAATTATATGCTGAAGCAAGTCTAATACATGGTTGAGATTAATCTTTCAGAACCCCAATCAGCTAAAGTGGCACACTCAAACCAGAAGGATGAGGCGGATCCAGAACTTTGGCACAGGAAACTTGGACACAGAGACATCAATGCCATAGTGGATTTGCAGCCCAAGGAGCTTGCAAGAGGAATAAAGGTAGCACTAAACACTTCACCAACAACAAAGTGTGTAAGTTGTATCACAGAGAAAAGTGTCAAACCTTCTTTTCCATTGTGTACTGAACAGAGAACTACCAGAGTGCTTGATATAGTTTACAGTGATGTGTGTGGTCCACTGAATGTTCCCTCAATTGGAAATAATAAGTATATTTTAATATTTCTCAATGATTTTTCAAGGTATTGTGTTGTGTATTTTCTCAAAGAAAAGAGTCAAACACAAGAAATGTTCAGGAAGTACCTTGCCATGGTAAGCAACAAATTCCAGAGAAAACCCTTGGCTCTCATGACTGACTACGGGGGTGAGTACTGTTCACATGAGATGGAAACCCTCCTGGAAGATGAAGGAATTGAACATGTGAAAAATGTTCCATACACACCACAGCAAAACTCAATTGCAGAAAGAATGTTCAGATCCATTGTGGAGATGACAAGATGCATGTTAAAAGACGCATCTCTACCCCAGCGCATGTGGGGAGATGCAGCAGCCACTGCGGTGTATCTCCAAAACAGATTCCCAACCAAAGGAGCTACACGCACACCTTTTGAGCTTTGGCATGGGAGAATTCCCAATCTGTCACACATTTGTGTATTTGGAAGCCTTGCCTATAGTTATATTCCCAAAGAAAATAGGCACAAGTTAGACTCCACAGCACAAAAGGGCATCCTTGTGGGCTATGCCACTGGAGGAAAAGGCTACAGAGTTATGGATCTTGAAACGGGACAAGTCAGCTCAAAACATGTAGTTTATAACATGTAGTAGGGGGCGCGGTGGCTCAGCGGGTTAAACCGCATTTTTAAGCTTAGACCTTCTATTTTAGTAACTTAGTTAGTACTTTAAACCTGCCTTGACTTTACTACTGCAACTGCTGTTTTGAGACCTAGATTATGTGAGTAAAGATTACTTTCATTTCTTCACAAAACTGTGTGATTGTTATTTTAAGAGGGATAAAAGGGGTAATACCAGGAAAATCCAGTTTGCTTCAAAGCATCCTGGATTATTGTTTTCTAGAAGGTTAAACCAACCTTGTCTTAAGCTTCCAAGTTTATGCTGCTAGGGATGGTACTCTGCTAATCTCACTCACGTGAGGAAGGAAGGATAAGAACTAAATAATATATCCTCTCCTAGTATCTAATTCCATTCCCACATTGAATACAACTCTAAGTTCTTAAAGCCTTATTTGGCATAGCCCTTTGCCTTTCTGTTTGGACTTCTGGCCCTTTTTCTGCCCACTGAAACTTCAGATCCTCCCCAAATAACACTTTGCTTAGAAAACTTTTGAAAGGGAGAAAAACATGTGTATATAGAGCTCACTGCTATGAAATGGGAGAGGAAGATTGATTCCCAGAGTAAGAACTCCTTTCTATATCTTGGACCCAGGATTATGGTTCCCTACTCTTTTTCTGGCACTTTTGATGTCAGTTTTTGGGTCCTTTGAACAGGGATACAGGTTTGGAATCCCCAAACATCCTTTCTTGCCACCCTGACTCAAAATCAGTGGTGTAGCTTTCTGCTGTTTTGCAGAAATTATTTTACCTCTAACAATGGAACAATAATAAATAATAATCATCCAACATCAACTTCGCTGGACCGGTCATGTTGTTCAAATGCCTGACCATCGTCTTCCAAAGCAGCTACTTTACTCCCAACTTAAGAATGGAAAACGGAATATTGGTGGACAGCAAAAGAGATTCAAAGATACTCTCAAAGCTAATTTAAAAAAAATGTAATATCAGCATTGAGAACTGGGAAGCCCTAACTCATGAGCGTTTCAATTGGAGGTCAGCCTTTATTAATGGTGCTATGGACTTTGAAGAAGCATGAGGACAGGGTGAAAGGGAGAAAAGAGCTAAAAGGAAGGCACGTCAGGCAAACCCTCACCATGACCGTCTCCCACCCAGAAACCTATGCCCTCATTGTGGGAGGTTGTGCGGATCCAGAATTGGCCTTTATAGCCACTTACGGATCCACTGTTAAAATTTTACCTTTGGAAGACAATCTTACTCGGCTACGAGTGATCAACAATGATGATGATAATAATAAATAATAAGATAGGCTTGCCACCATTAAAAATCCATTGGAAAAAAATGGAGGAGGGGACAAAGAAATCCCAGTGGTGTCCACACATGTGATGCATCTCCACTACATTGTCGCCTCGCCTCACCCCACTGCACCCATCCCATGTCTCCTGAAGAAATATCATGGGCATCCCTCGGCCACCCAAAAGATTGCCCTCCACTGCGTTAGCGATAACCACCCTAGTCCTTGGATGATATTCCTGTTTTGCAGATGGGTTGCCCAAGAAACATAGTCATTCATGGCTGACGTGAGATTCTAGCTCAGTTCTTTCTGGTTTATAACTCCGGTTCATTTCCACTCTTCTATACCAGCATTTCCTGTAGGTTATATTTGGCAAGCATGGGGAAATGATCCTCATTTATTTGCAAATACTTAATAAAACAAACATATGCTCAATTAGGAAAACAACAGCAGCAATTCTTCAAGCTATTTAAACTGTACAAATGCAGACATTTTCTCCTGAGCATAGAAACATGGACAGACTGACAGTGACAGGCAGCCAATGAGTTAATAACAGAGCTGGTATCTAACCAACATCAATGGATCAAAGTGTTGTCCTCCAAGAAATAAAATAGTGTGTCTGTTGATAGGCTTCTTCCAAAACTGAAAAGATGTCATACAGAAGAAGGTCCAGACCTCCATTCTCTCATTTCAGAAGACAGGACATGGAATAATTACAGAAAGGTAGCTTCCTACTGCAGTTTGCTACTGGTGTCTTCCTACTGGTGTCTTCTTAATAGAGAGAGCAGTCTAACAGGGGAATTAATGACCCAGGGAGTGGGGAGCTTCCCTCTGTTGGATGAGTTCAAACAGAGGCTGGGCAGCCATCTGACTGGCATGCCTTAATTTCAATTCCTGCTGTCAGCAGAGGGAAGGGAAGGGAAGGGAAGGGAAGGGAAGGGAAGGGAAGGGAAGGGAAGGGAAGGGAAGGGAAGGGAAGGGAAGACCCCAGGAGGGAAATCCCCTCCAGAGGGTTTTTTCTGACTGGAAAGTGTGGGCCACCAGGCAGGTTGCAGAGTGGATAAATGTGTCCAGTTTGGATAGTATTCATAAAAGTTATAATACTGATTATATATAATTATATATAATAATTATATATAATTATAAAAGTTATAATATTGGACTCCTGATAACTGAGATAATATCTACAAAATGATAAAAAAGAAGCTGCTTTTGTTGAGGTTCTTTTGGTAATCACCTAGCTTTCTTTTTTTTTCCTTTTTTCAGTTCTTCTTCTTCTTCTATTTATTTATTTGTTTGTTTGTTTGTTTGTTTGTTTTCTATCCTGCCTTTATTATTTTTATAAATAACTATAAATAAGTGAATAAAAAAAAGATGTCTCTCCAAAACAGTAACCCCAGCAGTAACCCCCTTTAACACTTCCAACACTTAAGTCAGCTTAAGAACACCCCAGAAGAAAAGAAATGCTCAAGAATTCTGAAGATAAGATTTGCAGGGCAGGGAGAATCTCAGGAACTATAAGATACATTTCAGCAGAGCATCCCGTTCCCCTTGTGGTGAATCACATCTGTGTCCAGGGCCTAAAGCAGGACACTTTCCACGGGGAGCATAAGGATGCTCAGCATCTTACCACCCTCCGCATGCCGGACTGGTCCACTCCATCTCCCACACTGACAGTTTCAACAGCCGCCTTTGTAACACGATGTTCCAGGCGAGGGGCTCTAATTGCCTCTTGCTCACTGATGCTGGATTTGGCCCAGCGCTTCCACTCCCCTCCCTCTCGCAGTCCCTCATTCTTCCCTGAAAGAAAAGGTTCCTCTTGTCAGCCCTTCTCAACCATGGTGGGAAGCCAATTATCCAAAGAGACAAACTGTCCAGGGATAATAATTGGAAGTGTGGGCTTTTAACTGATAAGAATGTCAGCTAAACTCATGTGGATCCTTTAAATGTGTCTCACTATATCACTGAGTCTCTGTTCCTGTTTAGCAGATATATTATCCTGTCAAACCAGAGAGGAACCAAAGCTCTACAGCCAAATTAGAAGGCCGGGATCAGCGCTCCCCAACTTGGTGCCCTCAAGATGTCTTGGATTGCAACTTTCTACATCCCAAAGGTAGCTACAGTTGGGAGTTCAAGGTTGCAGTCTAACACATCTGGAAGGTCCAGTCTAGGAGGCTACTACGCACTCTCCAGTTCTGTTGTTGGATTGACTTGCTGCAGCAGTTTGTTCAGCTTCATGGTAACAATTCATGGCAACTGCAAACTAAACAAGAGCTAGTATTGAAGTGGGATCTCTGAATATTTAGAAGAGCTCCATATAACAGTACAATATAACCCAGGTTGTGAGATTAATTGGAGAGGTAAAAGAGGTCTGTCTTGGTATGATAAGTCTTGGTATGATAAGCATGATTGGGCACTTGGGCATAAAAATTGAATGACTGAATGAAAATGAATGAATGAATGTCTTAAATAAAATAAAAATAATTTTTAAAGATAATGATATTTGAGATGATGTTGCATTCTTTTTGTTTCATATACAAGATGATAAGCAATAGTAGCTGGTTGATCATGTGGGGGGAAAAACCAAAATTGACAGAAGGCAATATCTTTCGTAGGTCAACTGAAATTGCAGGCTTTAGAGTTTCAGAGAACTTTGTCAAATGTTCTAAAATCCAGAACATTTGGAGGGGACAATGTCTGCTCTTAGAGCCATATCTAATCACATCCATTTTCTCAGATAGGATGTGGAGCCCTTCAATTATTTCAGATGTTAAGTTGGGTTAGGGGCACTCCCAAAGCTGGGGGGGGGGGAGAAGGGGAAAGCAAGTGAGGTAGGGCCCCCATTTTGTTTACATTTCAAGTTTAGCTGTTAAAATAAAAACTTTTTCCATCTTGGCAAGTTTTGTAGATCCTCTAAATAGTGGAAAACAGAACAACAGTTTTTACTTTATATTTACATGTATGGAATTGATTTAAGATGTTTTATTAATTAACAAAGTCATTGAAGAATAATTAGTATTGGAAGAAATTTCCCCTTTAATAGAATCCCAACAAATATGCTGTATGTTGTTTTCTTGTCCTGGATACTTTTAAGAAAAAGGAGGAAAATAAAAGACAAGTCTTAATAATATCAATAGCCAGTATGTGTGGGAAGATGAAAACTACAAAAGACCTTGAACATTCATAGAATAATGTTATTCCAAAGCCATACTGTAAAACAATCAACATCTATCCTGAAACGAAATGTAGAGAGGCTGCATTGCAAAATGAGTCACTTGCTCAAATCATATTCCCATGAAGGTCTTTCTCTCTTGTTTTCAAGGCAGCAGATTAAGCCCAGACTTTCTAATGAAAGCCATACCTTGTTATGTCAGCATGAGGAGTAATTAGAAGATCCACACACTCTCACACTGCAAGCCACCAGAATGTTAGTGTATTAAATGCCTCTTGGGAGTCTCAACATGTTAAGGGGTCCATAGAGTGTGTGTTGAAATCTGCAAGATGGCAGACATGGCATCCCTGCGCCTTTCCCCACAAAGACAAAAGGAGCGGGGCTTGAATGATGACCCTGCACCAGCCACCTTGCAGATCTTGATCCCCTCTGCATGTGCCTCTGGACTACATAAATGTTATCGGAAAGCTGTAAACAGCATTGGATGCCCTTATTTCTGATGCAAATATTTTTGGGTGGGTTGTACCAAATTATATCCCTTTGCCCTTGCAGCTCCTATTGAGAATCCTTTGGAATATTTTCTTTTCTCTTCATTGGGTTCAGAAGATTGATCTGAGCATTTGCTGTCAAATGTGAGGGAACGTAGCTAAGAGGCAAGATTGGAACAGCTCAGCTGGTGGGGAGATTGGAAGTTCACTCTGAACAGAATTCCTGCTGCTTTTCATATACTGTTGGATTTTCCAGATGAGCTGCTCCAACAGGATTGCCCAATGAATCCTTGTTTCAAAGCCTCAGGATGCTGTGGTTGTGCTCAGAACTCACAGTGTGATATAGTCATTACAGTGTTAGATTAGGACTGGGGAGACCAAGGTTCAAGTCCATCCTCTGCCATGGGAGATTTCCAGGGACTTGGGGCCTTTTGCTATTTTTCAGCCCAACCTACTCCACAGCATTGTTGTTGGAAGGATAAAATGAAGAGTTTCCAATGTAGCCTGGGGCAGTCATACCCAACATGCTTCCTTCCAGATAGGTTGGATTTCATCTCCCCTGAACCTCAGGCAGCATGACAAGGCTGGTCTAGAGAAGGATGGATGGCCACCTAGAAGACACATTACCAAACTTAATATGACAACAGCGATGATGATGATGATGATGATGATGATGATGATGATGATGATGCCATTTTTAGGACCAGTGCCAAGTCCATCTTATCTGCCATTGAAATTGTCCAGGAGTTGTCTAGGAACTCAGTTTCTTTCATGCCCTATCCTCAACTGCAACCAGATAGTGGTTCAGATGGAAGCAGGAAAGTTGAGGCACCACCTTGGTCAGCTCCAAGAAAGAGGTCCATGGAAGAGCAGACTCAATCATCTTGGCAAGAGAGGCATCTGGGTGATTCATTCTCTCTGTGCTGGGTTAGAACATTTCCCTTGCACTTTGCTACCTTAGCAAACCTCCGTGACTGAAATTGTTTCACAATGTAACTTGGGGCGAGGACAGCCAGGCTGAGAACCCTCCTCTGTATCTTTCATTAGACTTTTCTTTTTTAATTGAAACCAATGGGTGTTAATTTGCAAGGAGAATTGCAGGGAGGGAAGAGGGCTTCTGGTGTGTGGGTGTGAATATATGAACTAGTGAGTTGCATATGGGAATGAGTCTATTGTGTATATGAAAGAGAGAAAGAAGTTGGGTGTCCTTCTTCCATTAGTGGGGTCTGTCCCCAGAGACACTCTCTAGGAAAAAGTGAAGTACTTGGGTTATTGTACATGTGGGAAAATGCTTCTTTTTTTGTAACATTTCCTCTCAGTTGTTAAATAGAGTGCATGACATCAAGCTGAAAGTTTAGATAGCATTTTAAACTCATACATAGAGATATATGAGTGAATATATTATGAAAAAAAGTGGTCTGCAGCTCAGCAAGCTTCAGTTGTCACTATTCACAGATGATAGACTGAGCTGCAATGATGGTCACACACTTTGCCTTTCTTCAGTCTCTGTAAACACATATAAAAGACAGACTGTAGACAATTGAACATCCGGTGTGTGTGTGTGTGTGTGTGTGTGTGTGTGTCAAAAATCAGAACTAGGTTTGGAAGAAAGCCCTGGGGCAGATGCCCACAGGGAACAGAGAAGGGCTTCCAAACAGGGGCACATCAACTAACAGAGAAGAGCCAATTTAGAGATGGAGGCAAGAGCAAGATAAAGCAGGAACTGGTCTGGACAAGGAAGAGGATGGTGCAAAGCGGGCCCTGAGCATTAAGGACAGGAAAGAGGAGGAAGGCCATTTGAGGAGCAGCCCAGAGGAACGGAGAGCTTGTCCTGGTGCTTGTCCATCAGCACGTTTGTAGATATTCCCATGGGCCTAAATAAAGGCACCTTTAATTCCCACAAGATGATCTTTCATCTCTATTCCTTACTGCAAAAGAATCCTTTCAGCCTCACCTTGAAGATCGCTTCTGCCTTTTTTGCCTAGGCTGTTGTGCTCTTTCAGCCTCTTTGCCCTTGAGGGAAGGGCTGTTCTGGGACAGATGTTCCCCAGGGAAATGGTCCACATGCCACATACCTTTCCCAGACTCCTTCAGATGTGTGAACTTCATTTCCAGGATTCTTAGCAATGGTCACACTGGTTAGGGAATTCTGGGAAATGAAGTCCACATATCTGGAGGACACCCATCTTAGGGAAGGTTGGCATAAATGCTTACCTGGAACCAACAGCCTTGCAATACTCTTCTTACCACCAGTCATTTCTATCCACAAAAGAGGCAGTTGTCTTCCAGCAAGCAGATTCTTTTCCTTTCTGTCTCTCTTTGTTGCCTGGGGGAGATCATAGGAGCCCATATAATTACTCCTCTCTGGAGGCCTGGTCCCTCCTTTTCCCCTTTTCTTCCCTCTCCCTTGGAGCCCAGTTGATGCCCTAAGGCTGGATTGGCTTAGAAGTGCCAAATACTTTTGTTCTGTGCCTGTGATTCTTTCCCTTTTAAAGAGTGGGCATAGACTCACAGAATGTAAAGGTTGGAAGGTACATTGGGGATCATCTAGTCCAAGTTCCTGCCCAGTGCAGGGATCCAACTTCCCTGCTTCCCAGCCTCTGTTCAAGGACCTCCAAGCAAAGGAAACTCCAGGCATCTGTTACATTGCTGAACAGCTCTTATTGTTAGGAACATTTTCCAGGTGTTCAACCAAAATCCATTTCCTGTAATTTAAACCCATTGGAGTCTACCCTCTGGAGCTACTTCGAACCCTTCTGCCTGTCTACTATAGTATCTTAGCTCTTCATATATCTGAAGATGGTGATCATACTCAAAGCTTTCAACCACTCCTCCTGTGTTTTTCCTTCCAGGCCCCTTAGCGTTTTGTTGGCTCTTCTCTGGACATGCTCAGTTTGCCAGTCCTTGCTAAAATGTGCCACAAAGAACTGGGTGCAATATTCTAGACGCAATCTGCTCAACAAAGAAGAGGAGGAATTGTGACTTCTCTTGGTCTTGACTTGCTGCCTCATGTTCAGTTTGTGATATATTAGGACACTTAGATCCTTTTTTCATGAACTGCCACCCAGTATGGTCCCCCCATCTTATACTCATTAACCTTTATACTGTATTTTGCATCATCTGCAAATATGATAATAATATTTTCTATTCCCTCATCTAAGTGATCTATAAATATGTTAAACAGCACGGGGCCTAGAATGGGCGCCTCTCAGCATTTCCCTCCAGTATGATGCAGTTGGGTATGGCAGTTCAACCAGCTCGGTATTCATGTAAAAGTCCAGCTCACATTTTCTCATCTTTTCAACTAGAATCCCATGGAAGACTTTGTCAAATAATTTGTTGAAATCAAGGTCCACTATGTTTACTGCATTCCCATGGTCCACCAAATATGTCACTCTGTCATAAAAGGAGATCAGGATTGTTGATGCTTTTTTGGGGGTAGGGGTGGGGGTATGATTTATTCTTAATAAACCTTTGTTAATTGTTAATTAATTGTTGCAGAAATTTGCCCAGGCTGACCAGTCCATCATTACCTGAATCCATTCATCCTCCTTTCTGAAGCTCACAGATCATGCAAAGGTGCTCCAAGATAGCACTGGCCAGATCCTTCAAGGCTCTTGGGTCTAACTGTTCTGGTCCTGCAGACTTAAACTCATTCCTACTAGCCAGGGGCTGCCTAACTCCCTGTCTCTACTGACCCAGGGTGGCCACTCCCTCCTTGTGGCAATTGCTTTGCTTTGGTCCATTTGAGCACAATTCCTTTTTAGGGAGAACACAGAAGCAAGCTAGAAATGTGGGACCTTTCCTTATCCTACCAACGTCTCCCAGCAGTGGGCCCATCTCTTCCTTTTGCTAACGACATAAGGTTTCTAGTTTCCCTTTAGAGCATAGCTTTCCAAACTGTGTGTCGCGACACAGTACTGTGTTGCCTGTGGGGCCCAGGTGTGCCACGCAAAACTCCGGAAGTGCTGATGGCACGCTGCTGCCATGTGTGGCAGTGCGCGCAGCGGGGGCGGCGGGACATCAGCGCTTCCGGGTTTTTGTGTGGCACACCAGGACACCGCCGCTGCTGCCACTGCGCACGAAAACCCAAAAGCGCCGCCACTGCTGTGCTTCCAGGTTTTCACCCGCCGCCGCGGCACTTCCGGGTTTTCGCGTGCCACCATTGGTGTGTACTGAAAAGTTTGGAAAGCCCTGCTTTAGAGCCTAAGTTCCTTTTGCAAGTTAGGCTTTCTAACTTTTTTTCTGCAGAAAGTAGCATGGCTCAGCAGGCAACTTTGCTCAGTGCAAATAATGTGTGTGGAAAGAAGCAATAAAGTGAGGAGCACAACTTTGTAATGAAAGTGTTCTTGAGGCTGGTGATTACATGAAGGAAAATAAAGATAAGTTTCATTTAGGAAATAACAGATTGACAGGAAAGCCTGACTTACTTAAGTCTGTCTACAGCGAGGAGGCCCTGGGGGGATTATGAAATATGCGTGCAACATATGCAAAAGCTCCAATGTACATACTTGCATCAGACATGGGGATGTGAGTATGCACTTGTGGCACTTGTGTGGGCAGATTATTCTGGCTTCATCCTGGTTTGTTTCAGAGACCACTCAAAGCTTTTGAGTGTGCTCTCCTCCATTATTGGAGAGACAGCAAGTCAGGTGAGACCCTGAACCACCACATCACAGTCAAAAGAATTCAGAAGAAAACTGTATGGAGAATGGAAGAAAATGATGGCAGTCCTGAAAATATGAAACTAAGCAGTAGAAGGCCTGTTATCTTGAGACTTCCAAAGTAGCTCTTCTTAAGAAAAGAAAAGGAGATAAAAGTACAGAGTCCCTCTGCTAACTATCTCTACATCTATTGCCCTCAAGGCCCAACAGATATATAGTTTCAGAAAGTTGGTGCTTGCAAAATTGAACCCCAAGAATTAGCTACTTCCTGGTATACATCCTTGGCGATTACATCCATCTTCCATTTCCTATAATGTTGTAAGGCATCCACTAGTTTCTTAAGCCCCCCCAACCCCCCCCCCTTGGAATGGTATGAGGTGGTATTTCCAGAATCTTATTTTTGAGAAGTTCCCAACCCTTCTGTGCTCACTTTGACCTAAGAGTCCCTGTCTTTGGGAGCCCACATGATTTCTCTAAGCTTATTGAAATAGGCTTTGCTGAAATCTAATGAGTGGGTGGAAAAAGTGAGCAATGGATAGGGGGCTTCTCCAGTCCTCTCCAAAATCACCATGGAGAGAATCCAAGTGATGTCACTGATCATCGAGGAAAAACACAGAATTGCTAGAATCCAGCAAAATAATAATAATAATAATAATAATAATAATATTAATAATAATAATAATGATGCTAGATACAAATATATCTAGGTATGTATATGTATATGTATATGTATATGTATATGTATATGTATATGTATATGTATATGTATATGTATATGTATATGTATATGTATATGTATATGTATATGTATATGTATATGTATATGGTCTAGTGGTTAAGGCATGAAAGCCGGCTGGGTGACCCTGAGCCAATCACATTCTCTCAGCCCTAGGAAGGAGCCAATGGCAAAGCAGGAGACTGAGAGTTCTAGACCCGCCTTAGGCATGAAAGCCGGCTGGGTGACCTTGGGCCAGTCACTCTCTCAGCCCAACTCACCTCACAGGGTTCTTGTTGTGGGGAAAATAGGAGGACGAAGGAGTATTTGGTATGTTCGCCGCCTTGAGTTATTTATAAAAATAATAAAGGCGGGATAGAAAACAAACAAACAAACAAACAAACAAACAATAAATTCCTACCTTTCTCCAGGAGCTTAAGCTGGGAACTCCTGTAATTTTATCCCCCAGTAAAACTACCATGTAGGGTAAGATTGAACTGAAGAAGTGACCTGCTGAAAGTCACTCACTGAGCTCCTTGGTTGAAGGGGAACTTGAACAGAGGTGTATCTAGTCCTTGTCCCACATGTTAACTGCTACATTCATGGATCTCAAGCTAAGCCTGGAAGAGAAGAAGGAAACGCTGCGTCACCTTGCTTGGTTTTGCCAGAGGGAGATCCAAGGGGAAACATTTTCCAGCCTGACTCAGCCTGGGACCATCTACTTTCTTGCCCACCGTGCTACGGCTCTTCAAAACACCACCGGTGCACCAGTGCCATAACATGGCAAGCTGTGTTGGCATCTATCTGCCTCCCACCCTTTTTCCTTTCTCTGCAGCCCTCTGATTGACTCACGGCCCATCCACGTCTAAATTCTGACCAGGATTTCACTTTGTAGGTGTTCTTTTTTTTTAGCATCATTTATTTCTGCTTGGACAGATAAAACTCCGCTCCTCCATCTAGTCTTTTCTAGCCAACAGGTTCAACCAAAATGTTGATTTTTCAGACCTGGCTCAGGGTGACAATGAGTGCAACCATTTTGATTGATAACCATGTAGAGCTTAGTCTGTGATATGAACATAGTAAATTGTATATTAATCAACAAGTTAAGCAAGCTATGGGTTAGTACAATATACAATGTTTCTCTCATTGAGTAGAAAATGAGAATTTTTCTCAGTTTTCACCATAGCTAGATGATGATGATGAACAACTCTGAGTAAGGTGCTTATTCAGTGATGCAGATTTTCTATTACCGTTGTATGCAACAGACGTTTGCTGACATTCACAGGAAATATCCAGATTTTTTTTCATCCAATGGCAATGGCTATGCAATGATAATCTCCCTAACGATAATTAGCCATGCGAGGACACAAGTTGATATTTTTAAATCAGATGGATGGCTATTGATTCAACTGCTCACCATATCAGAAACAAATACAACATTGTCAGCTCTAGGCCTAATTGCCATTTATTCAGTCCAAGCACAGGGACTTGAAAGGGCACATCCAGGTAATAAACCAAAGTTTGCATTCTTTTCCTGCTGAATCACCCTAATGGAGAAATGAGCATGCAGCCCAACATGAACACCAATTGCAAGGAATCATTTCTTCATTGGCTTTCAATACCAGGCCTGTGTGTATAGGGCACTCCCCAACCCCCAAGGATTCTTCGATTATTACCGATAGAAAAAGTCTGCTTCCCTTTTTTCTTGCTGTAAGTCTGCACTTATCTGTGGTTCCTTGCCTTAATTCCAACAATTATTTTCTATGCTTTTTCCATCCATTACCCAGTTTATATCAAAAAATACTACAGTCCTGTGGCAGACTAAAGAGTCAAAGATTTATTGCATCAGAAGCCTCTGCCACAATAAATCTGCTCAGTTTTAAGGGGCTACAAGCTTCACAGCTCTTTCTGCTGCCACAGATGATCCAAGCTGACCGTCTGGAATTTTTCACAATTTATACCAGTGCCTTTGTGTTTGACTAAAGAAAATGATGCAGAGTTATGCATGTGCTGCAGGACCATAATTTAGATCTGTGGTGGTGTCTTAGCTTTACAATGGGAAACATAAAACATACTTCCCAACAATGATCTGCAACTGGTGCTCTGGACTAGCAACTATATAATCTGGGGCCATGCAAAATATGCATGTGAAGGACTTTTGAATGCTTAAGAAAATCTGACAATCTGAAACCACCATAAAAAAATTCTTGCACAAGGGATAAAGGAATCAGGCTATTTTCACTCTGTATGATTGTGACATGTATTTGCATATGCTATCTGCAATGAAGAAAGCAATTGGCCTGTAGATGTTCGTTTATTTATTTATTTATTTTCTATCCAGCCTTTATTATTTTTATAAATAACTCAAGGTGGCGAACATACCTAATACTCCTTCCTCCTCCTATTTTCCCCACAACAACAACCCTGTGAGGTGAGTTTGGCTGAGAGACAGGGACTGGCCCAAGGTCACCCAGCTGGCTTTTGTGCCTAAGGCGGGACTAGAACTCTCAGTCTCCTGGTTTGCCATTGGCTACTTCCTAGGGCTGAGAGACAGGGACTGGCCCAAGGTCACCCAGCTGGCTTTCATGCCTAAGACGGGACTAGAACTCTCAGTCTCCTGGTTTGCCATTGGCTCCTTCCTAGGGCTGAGAGACAGGGACTAGCCCAAGGTCACCCAGCCAGCTTTTGTGCCTAAGGCGGGACTAGAACTCACAGTCTCCTGGTTTCTAGCCCAGCACCTTAACCACTAGACCAAACTTTGATTAGAATTACTTTGATGGTCTTATATCCCGGAATGAAAAACTGTGGTGCAAATTTCCTCATCTAGTGTCTAGTTTGGCATTTTGTTCTTGTTGGGAGGTTAAAGCGTGCTTCAGAAAGTCATGTTGCAAACTTAGTTATCGGGTTGCTTATAAATTCCTGAGATAAAGTTAGTTAAAGTTATGTAATTACAAAATGAGCTCCTTCTTATTTGTACTACCAATAAAAAGGGGGAAACCCTTGAATATTTCCAAAGTATTCAGTATTTCCATTGGAATATTGAGAGTCTATTATTTGTCGAGTATTTGGTGCTCTCTGAGCCTTGTTGTTTTCTTGCAGACATTTCATTGCCTGACTAGGCAACATCTTCAGTGTGAAAAGGGAGTGGGACTTGCTCTCTGTTTATATACCATGGCTTGTCCTGCTTGTGTTGGTGGAAGTGTTGTTCTCCCCTTAGGAGTTCCTTGATTGTGCTGTTGTTTGCTGCTTGGTTGATTGACTGCGTTAATAGTTCCTTGATTAGGGTATATTGTGCTGTTTGATTGTTCCTCTGGTGCTAATCCTGGTGCTAATCTTTGCATATCTGGGTATTGATTGCTGGCAAGGAGGTGTTCTGGTCTTTTGTCTTTTCTATTGTCTCTTATGAATGGTATGTAAATGTTGTTTACCTCTATGTGTCTGTTGATGGCTGCTTTGTCTGAGTGCCAGGCTTCCAGGAATTCCCATCATTCCACGCTTCTACGGACGCCCCAAAATACACAAGCCCGACATACCGCTCCGTCCAATTGTATTGTTAGCAGGGACCCCCACATACAACACAGCTAAAGAACTTACAAGAAAACTTACAGAGGAGAGTGAATACTCTATCAACTCCCCACTACAGTGCCTCCAGAAAATCAAAGACCTAAAAATAGATGAAGATGAAATTATGGTGTCATTTGATGTCACTGCACTCTTTACATCCATAGACCAAGCACTAGCGATTGAATCCATGGCAGCAGTTCTACACAACACACCTGACCTAACTAGATACACCAAGATCAAAATACCCAGAATCATGGACCAATCATTATATATCAAGGGTATATAAACAGAGAGCAAGTCCCACTCCCTTTTCACACTGAAGTTGTTGCCTAGTCTGGCAATGAAACAACTGCAAGAAAACAACAAGGCTCAGAGAGCACCAAGGGCTCCACAATCATTGTACAATTTTTCTGGAAACTCTGATCTTTAGCTGCACCTATTTTTTCTTTGCTGCAGAGGCTGGACTTTGGCATCTGGACTGCAACAATCCACATGGCCCTTAGGTGGTAGCGAAGTACAGCGAGCTTTAACCCTTTGCTGCCATCTAGTGTTCAGCCCTTGACTAGTTTGATAGGTCTGCTTGAAGAACTTAAAAATTAAGCAGAATGTAATTAAATGTTTAATTAATAAAATTAAAAATAAATAATGTAAATATAATTAATATAAATAGCCTTCTCCATAGTGGCTGTAAGGGTAGTGGTTTTTTGGGGCTATGAACTGAATATAAAAAAACCAGAAACATACATAAAAACAATACATAAAGTTATAAAGAGTGAAAAATAAATAAAACAGTCCTTATGAAGAGCTTCTATGAATATATGATCTGTTGTTTCTGGGATGTTTCTTCAGTTTTTTTGTTTGCTTGCTTTCGTTTTGTAGCACCAACTACAGAGATGTCCACAGGGAGGAAGTCAAGAAAGTCAAGATGGCAGCCCCTATGATGAGATCAAAGCCACGCCTCTTTTTTATGTATGTCACATAAGTGCACCCTTATAGGATTGTATTGAAGAATGAGTGGATTTGTTTTCTTGTATTTTTAATTTCTTATGTTGGATGCAGCCTAGATATAAAAGTGGGCCATAAATTCTGTTAAATTGGCCAATTAGTCAATCAAGAAAGAAAGAAAAGAGAAAGAAAGTTGAATCCTTATAAATTAGTATAAATTAAATCTTATGTTGGATAATGATATTATTTTCTTTTCTAGGCAGCACTTTGCCTTAGGATGCTATTCCATGTCTGTGTATTTTTAAACCAAAACTATGACTTCATTTAAAAACAAAACAAAAAAATATAACAACGTTTTGAAATGTCATTTGACTATGACAAATTGGTTTAACATTTCTTCCTCATAAACATGTTTTGTTAAACTGCTTTGCCCCCCCCCCCATGAAGAAATGGGATACTCAAAAACTTATGTTTGCTTTTTCAAAACAGTCCATGTGAACGATTCTGGCTTTCCAGAACATAAATGTTCAAAGTAAAATGCATACAGAAAATAATAAGTTGGAAATAATAAATGGAAAATGGGTTCTGTAAAAGAAATGAGCTGAATGAATTCCATATTCACATTTAAGTAGTTGCTAGAAAATAGGAGGGCTCCTGTCCTGATTTCCGGGCAGCCCTCCTCCTCCTTTGGAAGCCCACCTGACTGGACAAAAGCGGGGGGGGGGGGGTGAAAGTGGCAACCCCACCACTCCTGACAGGGGACCCTACCCCCGGGGCCATACGCCCAACTGTTGCAGAATATACCCCCAGTATTCCAGTTGACAGTTGAGTTAACAGCGTTCCACGCGCATCATGTGGCCACATGACCGTGGAAGCGTCTTCGGACAACGCTGGCTCTTCGGCTAACAAACGGAGATGAGCACCGGCCCCTAGAGTCGGACACGACTGCACAAATGTGCGGGGGGAACCTTTACCTTTATTCCAGTTGAACATTTTGCAGTTAAGTTTCAGTATGGTTTTCATTGTGCTGGAAAGAAAGGAAGAAAGGAAGAATTTTATACAAAATATTCTTCTCCCCATTCAGAAGATTTAGTTGATTCTTTTGCAGTCAATCTCCAGCAAGAGCAGGATAAATGGTTGATATTTGTATAGAAGAATCTGAAGCTACTATGAAAATATTCAACATTTTCTACCACTTCAAAACACGCCCTTCATGTTTTAGGACCACTTGTGCTAGTGGAAGTCCTTCCACGTGTCCACATTGCCCTTACTCAGATTGGTTAGACCTCAGAGATGAGAGCAAATAACAAATTAGATTAGCTGTGCTGCATCCTGTTGCAATTCCCATGAAGGAAAGTTGATCTGAAAGTATACTACATAAATAAAAACAATATTTTGCTCATAATGTCATGATGAAGAGATTACATAAAATTGCAATGGAAGTTAGATTCCTAGTGATGGAATTAGGCCCTCAGGAACAGGAACCCAAATCAAAGCATCTGAGAAATTCTGTTCAGCCTCTGCGTGGACATACCTGGCAAGGGGACCCACCACTGACTCTGGGCAGCTACGTGCGAGTTCTGATGAAGCAAGCGAGGAAGGCCCAGGCCTGGCAGGCCGATTCGTCAGTCAGGAGGAAGTAAGGCCCCGCTGATGGAGAGGCACCTGGGCCAGAGGCTGGTACTGACAGAGAACGCCATTATTAAAGTCATATACAGGGATGGGAAATATGTGGCTTGTACCACAGTTCCTAGAATCCCTCATCCACTGGCTGGGAATGCTTGGCCATGTAGTTCAAGGGACAAAGGGTTGCTGGCTCCTGCATTCAAATAATGATACAAAATGGACATGGTACCCCAATCAGTGAATGATTTTCTGCAAATTTGGGAGGGCGTCAAGGAAAGGGAGAGAATGGGGTGTATAGAAAAGGGGGGCAAATTACAATCCATGGGCAGCATGGAGACCCAGCCCCCTTTGAGAAACCTGGAGATCCTCATTGTGAAGATCAGGAACAATGCTTTGATTGCAATGATGTTTTTTCTACTTAAAAAAACCTGTGGTATGCCTCCTATTAGTGGTGGCTCAGCGGGTAAGACGCCAGGCTTGTCGATCAGAAGATTGCAAGTTGGGAGGTTCGAATCCCTAGCCCCGCATGATGGAGTGAGCTCCCGCACTCGCCCCAGCTCTTGCCAACCTAGCAATTTGAAAGCATGCAAATGCAAGTAGATGAATAGGTACCACTTTGGTGGGTAAGTAACAGCGTTCCGCACGCGTGTCATGCGGCCACATGACCATGGAAGTGTCTTCGGGCAACGCTGGCTCTTTGGCTAACAAACGGAGATGAGCACCAGCCCCTAGAGTTGGACACGACTGCACAAATGTGCGGGGGGAACCTTTACCTTTATGCCTCCTACAGGCTTTAAATGTATTGGTTTTGTTTTTTGAAAAGGAGGAGGAGGAGGAGGAGGAGGAGGAGGAGGAGGAGGAGGAGGAGGAGGACTTCTTATTGGGCTCTGCCCCCTTCATTCATCTTTGCCACATCACTGTGACCTTTGCAGGCTGATTTTCTGAGGACAACTCCCCCCTCTCCAGCTGCAGAGAGCCCCGATATCTCTCCACTGGAAGTCTTACGTGTGTGTTGACTCTTTTCAACACAGTGAGCGCGATGCCATGAGATGATCAATTTGAGGTGGAATATGGGGGGATCAATCAATCAGATAGGCTATTTTCTGAGTCAGAAGGGGGAGACTTGATCCATCAATGCTACTTGTAAGAGGATGGAGAGGAAGAGGATAGCCCATTGATTTTGTGTTAACAAGTAATTAATTGTTGCACAAAGCACAGATCCAGCTTGAAAGGGTAGCACCCAACATAAATGCTCAGGCCTGTGTTGGCAACTGAGAAGGGTGAGGCTGCTTATTCTGGGTTCAGATCCCCATGGCAACATTTGCAATGCAAAGAGGAAGGAAGGGGAAGGTGCGATCAAGAATTGCAAAGAATTGTAGAACCTTACCATCTTCCAGGAATTCTGAAATAAATATTACAGTTAGCCATGGGTATCTGCAGCAGTGTGTGTGTATGTGTGTGTGTCAAAAAAGTCAACATAGCAGCCATAACCACATGACTGAAGCCCATTTTTTATGTGGGGCAGGTCTTTGTGCGGTTGCAGCTGCCATCTTGACCTTTTTGACTCCCTGTGGACACCCCCACAGTCAGCAGTCCTTGCTCACCTCCACCAGTTTCTCCAGGAACCCAGGATGTAATTCATCTGGCTCTAGTGACTTGAAATCATTGAAATCAGTTAATTTTTCTTTGCCCTCTCCTTCTGTGTGCAACATGCAGCGCTGTCCTCTACCAGTGGCTTGATGGCCAGCTACCGCTTTGTTTCCCTTCTGCTTGGATGTTCTGCCTCCTTGTCGCAACCTGTTACTGATGCATCTTTTCCCCCTCACCACAGACTATACACTCGATGGATCGTCTTTCCTTTTGATTATTACCTGCCTAAAAAGGCCATTTGGATGTTTGGGTTCTTTCAGGACTCAGCTCATTCTGCACTTCAGGCTTTCTGACCCTTTCCCTACAGTTTCTGTGACTGCATCCTTCTCTGGTTATCCATGCCTCCTTCCACTTCCTACACAGGTTCTTTTCCATGTCAGCTTTTTAGAAAGCTCTGTGCATATCCACACTGGTTCTTCAGATTTCTCCTATTTTCCTTCTCATAGGAATTCTTTGCAACTGCACCTTCAGGCTCCCTTTTGCAGGATTTCCTGCCTTCCTTCAAGATTTCAGGCCTTGGATCTCTTCCCTTCTGAGCCCATCAAAATCCATAGTTCTGAAATCCAGAATACAAGTCTGACTCATCTCCATTTTTTTCTCCTTTGAGTTCACAATATCAAGAATAACATGGTCACCTTCACCTCTTCAACCAATTCTTCCCCGTTGGTAAGAATCAGGTTGAAAATATCCACCCCCTTATTCTTTCTTCCAGCTTCTGACAAATGAAGTTGTCAATAAGGGAGGACAAGAATTTGTTGAACCTCTTACCCTTGGCAGAGCTGGCTCCCAGCAGGTGTTAGGATAATTGAAATCCACCATCATCACTATCACATGCCTCTTTGAAAGACTGGTCATCTGTTGCAGAAAGATCTCGTTGGTATCTTCTGCCTGTCCAGGTGGTCTATAAGAAACTCCCATGAGAAAGTCACTTTTGTTTCTCTCTCCTTTTATTCTTTCCTGATCAGTTCCAAGAGGATTCTCAAACTCTGATCTGTGGATGTCTGTGCAGGCGTATGCTTTCTTTATGTACAACGCAACACCCCCACGCTTTCTGTTGAGCCCGTTCCTTTTGAATAAATTGTAGCTTTCCAGGGCGATGTTCCCATCATGTTTGTCATCCCACTGTGGTTCAGCGATGCTTATGACCTTATATTGGACCTCCTGTGTTAGCATTTTAAGGTCTCTTTCATGGTTTTTCATATTGTTGCATTCATGCAAAAGCATCTGCAATTGTGAGTGATACCTCCTATTGGCATTATTGTTGTCGTTTCCTGCCAGTTTCTAAGTCCTCCCTCTCCCCTTGTGTCCTGCATTGTTGGCAGAGCCCTTAGCAGAATATTCAGTTCTGGGCTTTGCTACCCTCCTGTTCTGGCCTATTTTAACAATCTCCTGATGGGATTGGTGAGATGCCTGCTAAACATGTCATTCTCAGTCTTTGTGAGATGTAGCCAGGAGTCCTCTATGTAGGTAGCACAGTTCATGATTGAAGAGCCCAAGCTGTTCTCAGCAGCACCATCAGTGTAGCCAGTTATCCACTTCCAGGATCCTGTTCTCTCTTCTTACATGGTGACCCCCAATTAAAAGGGCTGATATAACACTACTTACAATCCCAGTTCCTTCACCTTCTTGTTCATAGACTCTAGAGAGCCATTCAAGGTCACTTCTTGCAGTGTTGTTCATCCCCATGTGAATTAGTTGAAGGGTTAATTATTGGTAGCTTTGAAGAGTCTCAGCAGGCTATCTATCACATCCTCTGTTTGGGCATCCAGAAATCAACACATCACTTATGACATCATATCACGTCTACTCACTGCAGCCTCACTGCCTCTCAGCAAGGAATCACTCACCACAACACACTCTTCTTCCTCAAGCTGATTCTTGGGTTTCTTTGATCCGCATGGATCCGAGTGTCTTCAGCCCTAATTCATGAAGCTGGGGTCGGGGAAGCTTGCTCAGGTGGTTGTGGATTGTCTTCTAGAGTGAGAACCTCATACCAGTTGCTCTTAGTACCTCCTCATCTCTTGCTTCTGGGGCACATTTTGACATGACTTCTTCTTTGTGTTCTCTGGCATTCGATTCCCTTCTCTGTTCCTCCTGAGGGGTTTCACTGCCCTATCCAGTAACTGCTCACCTTCCTTGGAGTGTTGCAGGGTAGAAACTCTCTTCAAGCCCTTGTACCTTCTCTTCCAGTAAGGACACAAGCTTGCATTTCCATCAGGTGTCCTTTGGTTCACTTCAGGCAGGATAACAAACACTGCACATTCTTTGCAGACCACCATGAGACTTCCTTCTTGCCTGAAGTTGATTGGAGTCTCTCCCCTCCCCACCCACTTCCCCTGTCCAGCTCCCACATGAAACTCCCCTGTCTGCTTCCTGGTCACTGGCTCTGGCTCAAGCTCCCAGAAGCTGCTTCTCTGAAGGCTGGATGAAGAAGTTGCAAAGAGCACCAACCTATTACACCAGCAATGGGAAGAGTGAGGATGTTATGGGTAATTGAGAGAAAACCAAGTCCAAGTATAGGGTATGCTGGGGTGTGTTACATTTTCCACTGTGCCAAGTTCGTAAAAAAGCCAGGTGGCACACAAGCAGTTGGGGGCGATTGATACCTGAAAGATGTCATACAGGAGAAAGGTTTTTCATGATCACCCCCAAAGGCAGAAAGCAGTAATTATAAGACTGATATTCGTCAGAGTAAGAGCAGTGGAAGCAAGAACCCAGAGAGGTGGTGATCGGTGACGGTCTCTCCTTTGCAGGGGGTTGGGCTCTAATGCTGGTTCGCATACCGTTCTCCACCTGGTCACTGAATGAACCCGTATTTTGAATCAGAATAAAATGCCTTGGTTTACACAACATGCGAAGGCACAAAGAAGCAACTTGGGGTTGAGCTGGGCAAGATTCGCATGTTGTGTGAATGCAGCTGAAAGGTCTTTAACTGACTTGATTCAGTGTGTTGGAGGAACCAAGCCATTGATTCTTATGCTTCTAGGAATGGACAAATCCTTCAATATTGGTTACTGTTCCCCATTTACCCATGCTTCATATGATTCCCATACTTGTTTGAGAATCTGTGTATGTTTTGATGCACATCTTCCCAAATACAGGCAAAATTGTAAACAAAATGCCAAAGGGAATATTCCATGTAGAGTAAATATAATGCATTTTTGTACATCATTTTTATGAACATATGAATTTTTGGTTCATTTTTCTTTCTATTATATATCTTTTTAATTAATGAACTGCACATTTTGTGATGTGCACATTTTGAGGAATAACTGTGCTGGTAAATGTATTGGTTAAAATGCAAATTAGATACATTTGCATTGGGATGTATGTTAAACAAATCCCCCCCTAACTCTGCTTCAACCATTTCTACAAGAAACACTTCAAATCAAATATTTCTTTATAAAACAGCCTAAACAGACTTTCCTGGACTAGAGACTCTCCAGAGTCTCCAGTCCTTCACCTTCCAGATTTCCCCAGCCATCTTTCCATTGCTGAGCATCCTGGCAGTTCAGGTCCAGATATTGAACATGGACCCAAGTTGGAGTCTAGAAGAACAAATCCTCAAGGTTTTATGAGTTTTATGTTGGAAATGTAACAAATTAAAAGGAACATTTTATCATCTATGGTGGACATGCAAGAAAGCAAAGAAATATTGGGAACTAATACATAAAACGATTAAAGAAATTATATTAATGGATATACAAATAAAACCGGAATTATATTTACTTGGCCTCATGGACGATGAACTGGGAAAGAAACATGGAAAACTTTTATTGTACATGATTACGGCAGCCAGACTCACATATGCACAAAAATGGAAAGAAGAAAACATCCCTACAATAGAAGACTGGATCATCAAAATAATGGACCTTGCACAGATGGCAAAGTTAACAGAAATGTTAAAGGATAAAAATATAGACCAATTTAAAAATGATTGGCAACCATTTCTTGTCTATATGAAAAATGTACAAAAAATAATATAATTAATATAGGATTTAATGATTAATTATATTAGAAATAGAAATGTATCAAAATGTAACTAAGACAAGTAAGAAAAAAAATTATATTGATATACTAGTCACTGTAAAGATAATCGGGAATCGGACACCTATTTTTTTATTTTTCATTTATTTTTCATTTCTTTCCCTCTTTTTTTTATATGTATGTATATATGATTTGTGTGTATGTATATATGTAATATATATATATACATATACATGTATATACCGCCCAGAGTTCCCTTGCGGGGAGATGGTGCGGTAAATACAAGTCGAATTATAAATAAATATACATAGGCTGATAGAATTTTGCCAAGACAACTCACTGTGCATAACAAACACTCTCTTCCAACAACCTAAAAGACGACTTTATACATGGACTTCACCAGATGGTCGACACCAAAATCAGATTGACTACATCCTTTGCAGCCAAAGGTGGCGGACATCTATACAGTCGGTAAAAACAAGACCTGGAGCTGACTGTAGTTCAGATCACGAACTTCTTATTGCAAAATTTAGAATCAGACTAAAGAGAATAGGGAAGACCCACAGATCAGTTAGATATGAGCTCACTAATATTCCTAAGGAATATGCAGTGGAGGTGAAGAATAGATTTAAGGGACTAGATTTAGTAGATAGGGTCCCGGAAGAACTATGGACAGAAGTTTGCAACATAGTTCAGGAGGCGGCAACAAAAAACGTCCCAAAGAAAAAGAAAACCAAGAAGGCAAGATGGCTGTCTGCTGAGACACTGGAAGTAGCCCAAGAAAGAAGGAAAGCAAAAGGCAACAGTGATAGGGGGAGATATGCCCAATTAAATGCAAAATTCCAGAGGTTAGCCAGAAGAGATAAGGAATTATTTTTAAACAAGCAATGTCCGGAAGTGGAAGAAGACAATAGAATAGGAAGGACAAGAGACCTCTTCCAGAAAATTAGAAACATTGGAGGTAAATTCCAGGCAAAAATGGGTATGATCAAAAACAAAGATGACCTAACACAAGGGTCGGCAAACTTTTTGAGCCGAGAGCCATTTTGGTATGCTCGTGCACATTTTGAAGTGCTCGAGAGCCAGGGGGCGGGGTTTGCGGGCGGGAGCCAATCGCGTGGAAGGGGGCGCTTTGGCGCGCGCTGATTGGTGGAGGCTCAGAAGGAAGGGCGCTGCCACCAATCAGCATCTCCGTTTCTTCTCCAGGGTTCTTCTCCTGTAGAAGAAACAGGGACGCTGATTGGTGGAGGCTCAGAAGGAAGGGCGCTGCCACCAATCAGCATCTCCGTTTCTTCTCCAGGGTTCTTCTCCTGTAGAAGAAACAGGGACGCTGATTGGTGGAGGCTCAGAAGGAAGGGCGCTGCCACCAATCAGCGTCTCCGTTTCTTCTCCAGGGTTCTTCTCCTGGAGAAGAAACAGGGACGCTGATTGGTGGGGGCGCCCTTCCTTCTGAGCCTCCACCAATCAGCGTCTCTGTCTCAGCGTCTTCTCCAGGGTTCGCGCCGCTTCCGGAGACCGGCTTTCTGATGTCGGTCGGCAAAGATGGAAAAAGAGCCAGCGTCAGGAGGCCAAAGAGCCAGATCTGGCTCGCGAGCCGCCAATTCCGACCCTTGACCTAACAGAAGCAGAAGAGATCAAGAAAATGTATTGTCGAAGGCTTTCACGGCCGGAGTTCAATGGCTGTTGTGGGTCTTCCCACAACAGTGTGGCCGTGTTCTGGAAGTTGTGGTTCCTAACGTTTCGCCAGCATCTGTGGCCAGCATCTTCAGAGGGCAGGAGCACAGATAGAATAGGCTCCTGCCCTCTGAAGATGCTGGCCACAGATGCTGGCGAAACGTTAGGAACCACAACTTCCAGAACACGGCCACACAGCCCGGAAGACCCACAACAGCCATAGATCAAGAAAAGGTGGCAAGAATATACAGAAGATCTGTATAGGAAGGATAATAATTTTGGAGATAGCTTTGACGGTGTGGTCAGTGAGTTAGAGCCAGACATCCTGAAGAGTGAGGTTGAATGGGCCTTAAGAAGCATTGCTAATAACAAGGCAGCAGGAGACGACGGTATCCCAGCTGAACTGTTTAAAATCTTGCAAGATGATGCTGTCAAGGTGATGCATGCCATATGCCAGTAAATTTGGAAAACACAAGAATGGCCATCAGATTGGAAAAAATCAACTTATATCCCCATACCAAAAAAGGGAAGCACTAAAGAATGTTCAAACTATCGAACAGTGGCACTTATTTCACATGCCAGTAAGGTAATGCTCAAGATCTTGCAAGGTAGACTCCAGCAATTCATGGAGCGAGAATTGCCAGATGTACAAGCTGGGTTTAGAAAAGGCAGAGGAACTAGAGACCAAATTGCCAATATCCGCTGGATAATGGAGAAAGCCAGGGAGTTTCAGAAAAACATCTATTTTTGTTTTATTGACTATTCTAAAGCCTTTGACTGTGTGGATCATAACAAATTGTGGCAAGTTCTTGGTGGTATGGGGATACCAAGTCATCTTGTCTGCCTCCTGAGGAATCTGTATAACGACCAAGTAGCAACGGTAAGAACAGAGCACGGAACAACAGACTGGTTTAAGATTGGGAAAGGAGTACGGCAGGGCTGTATACTCTCACCCTACCTATTCAACCTGTACGCAGAACACATCATGCGACATGCTGGGCTTGAGGAATCCAAGGCTGGAGTTAAAATCGCTGGAAGAAACATTAACAATCTTAGATATGCAGATGATACCACTTTGATGGCTGAAAGCGAGGAGGAGTTGAGGAGCCTTATGACAAAGGTGAAAGAAGAAAGTGCAAAAGCTGGGTTGCAGTTAAACCTCAAAAAACCAAGATTATGGCAACCAGCTTGATTGATAACTGGCAAACAGAGGGAGAAAAAGTGGAGGCAGTGACAGACTTTGTATTTCTAGGCGCAAAGATTACTGCAGATGCTGACTGCAGCCAGGAAATCAGAAGACCTCTACTTCTTGGGAGGAGAGAAATGGCAAATCTTGATAAAATAGTTAAGAGCAGAGACATCACACTGACAACAAAGGTCCGCATAGTTAAAGCAATGGTATTCCCTGTAGTAACCTATGGCTGTGAGAGCTGGACCATAAGGAAGGCTGAGCGAAGGAAGATCGATGCTTTTGAACTGTGGTGTTGGAGGAAAATTCTGAGAGTGCCTTGGACTGCAAGAAGATCAAACCAGTCCATACTCCAGGAAATAAAGCCAGACTGCTCACTTGAGGGAATGATATTAAAGGCAAAACTGAAGTACTTTGGCCACATAATGAGAAGACAGGATACCCTGGAGAAGAAGCTGATGCTAGGGAAAGTGGAAGGCAAAAGGAAGAGGGGCCGACCAAGGGCAAGATGGATGGATGATATTCTGGAGGTGACAGACTCAACCATGGGGGAGCTGGGGGTGGTGACGGCCGACAGGAAGCTCTGGCGTGGGCTGGTCCATGAAGTCGCGAAGAGTCGGAAGCGACTGAACGAATAAACAACAAATATATGTAATATGTGTATGTGTATGTATATATGTTGTACGTTGAAACAATTTTATATAATAAAGTTTCATTATAAAAAAAAAAAAGGTTTTATGAGTCCCGGAAAGTCCATCTTCCTTTAATGATATCCTTCTCATCCATTTCATACACTGATTCCATTAAAGCGATTAATAGTAACTTTGGAAAGGATGTGAAAGTCCAACTCCTTTAGGAACGAAATAATTGCTTCTTTTAATTGCAGCCAAAATTTTTTGACATGCAGTCAGGGACTACCTTTTGCAGGAAGTCCATGGTACCAGGAAAAAATGGTACCCATCATATCAAGTCAGTGACAGTTCTATTATTTGAGTCCCTGCCACTGTTGGTTTTAATAGACAGTAACCTGTCATTTGCAAGCAGCAAGTGACATTTCTGTTATGATGGTCTTGTGCAGTCTGTTTACGTATTCCAATAAGACTTACACAGGAGAACGTTTGTAACTTGATTTTACCTTCTGCTTTTTGGTCTTTATGTCCATGCCCAGAAAAAGAGAGAGAGGGGAGATCCTTCTGCTCAGTTTTGGTTACGAAGCACACAGGAGCCGGGAGAAAGAGAACAACTGGCAATGCTGGGGCGGGACCCTTGGCTTTTCCTTCCTATTTCACTGGCCAATCATTGTGCCCACTCTGTGACTCTTCTTTTAAAACACATAATATACGAACATGACACATTTCATCTTTATTGAATCAATCCAATTCATTAAATTATAAATTGATTAAATGGGTTGTGTTTGCACATGTTAAACCATGGAAAAATTAATAAATAGCTAAGAATAAGGAGATTTAGCATGTTGTGTGAATGCATTTGACCTGGTTGTTAGTGCCATGGTGTTTATTTCTGTGAAGCAAACATGATTCCCCATCCCTGTCAGGAGTCTATCCCTGAGTTACCAAGATGAAACAGGATAATGTGTGTTTCTTTTCTTTTCCTTCTCTGCTTAAGCTTCTTCCACTATGGAAGAATAAATAGTTAAATAAATAGAAATAAATAGAATTAAAAAATAGTCTTAATTCCAAAGGAAGATCAAGATCCAACAAAATGCCAAAATTATAGACCAATTTCATTATTAAATAATGACTACAAATTGTTCACTATTGTATTGGCGGAAAGATTAAAATTTTTTTTACAAAATTTGATAAATGGGGACCAAAATGGATTTCTACCAAATAGACAAATTAAAGATAATTTAAGAACAGTAATAAATTTAATAGAATATGCTAACACACATAATGAAAAACAGATAATGTTACTATTCTTGGACGCAGAAAAAGCTTTTGATAACGTGAATTGGGATTTTATATTTAAAATTTTAGAATACAGAAATTTTGGAAAGAATTTTATAAATGCAATTAAAGAAATTTATAATGTACAAAAAGCCAATATAATAGTAAACGAAGAAGAAACAAAAGAAATAAATATAGAAAAGGGAACACGCCAGGGCTGTCCAATGTCGCCACTGATATTCATATTGGTATTAGAAACTATATTGGAAGAAATTAGAAAGGATGATAATATTGAAGGAATAAAAATTAAAGGAGAAATATATAAATTAAAAGCATTTGCGGACGATTTAGTAATGACAATTCAAAATCCATTGAACTCAATAGAAAACCTAAATGAAAAATTAAAGGAATTTGGAGAACTGGCAGGCCTCAAAATTAATAAGCAAAAGACAAAAATGATAAATTTAAATATGAAGAAAGAAGATAAGATGAAATTGGAAGAAAAAACTGGATTTCAAAACGTTAAACAAATTAAATACTTGGGAATACAAATAACAGGTAAAAACATAGACCTATTTAAAAACAACTATAGTAAAGTATGGAACGATATTAAAAAAGATTTAGAAAAGTGGAAAAATTTACAATTATCATTATTAGGGAAGATTGCCACGGTAAAAATGAATGTACTGCCCAAAATTTTATACCTGTTCCAAACGATACCTATAGAAATTACAGATCAAACATTTTCAAAATGGCAAAAAGATATTACAAAATTTATATGGAATGGAAAAAAACCCAGAATAAAAGTAAGATATCTACAAGATTTAAAGGAAAGAGGAGGATTGGGACTACCAAATTTAAAATTATATTATGAATCATCTGTTTTGGTCTGGCTAAAAGATTGGATAAAACTAGATAATTGGAACATATTAAATTTAGAGGGTCATGACAACAGATTCGGATGGCATGGATATTTGTATTATAATAAAAGCAAAAGCAATAAGGCATTTACGAATCATAAAATTAGAAAATCAATTTTAAGAATTTGGAACAGATATAAAAAATATTTATTGCCGGCATTACCATTGTGGATATCTCCTCAGGAGGCAAATGCCAAAATAGAAACTCCAAAAGATAAAAAATGGATAAGGTATAAGAACCTATTGAAATTTAATGGGAACAATTATGAAATTAAAACGAGAGAAGAATTAGAAAGAGAAGGATTTGAATGCTATTGGTTTAAATATTTACAACTAAAAGAACAATTCAAATTAGACCAAAAGATGTTCAAATTCACGGAATCAACAGAAAATTGGGATAGTATATTATGGAAAGAGAAAGATCATTTAATATCTAAATTATATAAAAAATTATTGGAACTGAAAAATAAAGATATAAAAATTAAAAAGTATATGACAAAGTGGGAAGAAAATTTGAATAGAGAAATTAAATATGAAGACTGGCAAAGAATTTGGACGAAAAATATTAAATTTTCTTTAAGTAACAATCTAAGAGAAAACAATTATAAAATGATATTTAGATGGTATTTGCCTCCTGAGAGATTATATAAAATGAAATGTTCAAGATCAAATATATGTTGGAAATGCAAAATAAATGTGGGAACCTTTTATCATATCTGGTGGACATGTCAAAAGACTAAAAAATATTGGGGTAAAATTCATGGTAATATATGTAAAATATTCAAAATTGATATGGAAAAAAAATCAGAAATCTATTTACTGGGAATTATCGACATGAAGATGAACAAGGAACAAAAAAGACTATTATACCATTTGACTACAGCGGCGAGGATCAATTTTGCAAAACATTGGAAAGAAGAAGCCACCCCCTCAATAGAAGATTGGATAATCAAAACAATGGAAATAGCTCAGATGGACAGATTGACAATTCTAATAAAACAAAAAGAACTGGGAGATTATGAACTTACTTGGAATCCATTTATAGAATTTTTGCAAAAAGAATATAAAATAAAACTATTGTAACGGAAAAATATTAGAAGAGATAAATAAGATAATATATTAGAATATATGTACTAGAGTATAAGATCAAATGAAAGGTTTAAAATATAATAAGAATTAAGATATCTATATATTTATATATTAAAGAAATATTAATAAAAGGAAGGAATAAAATAAAAGAGGAATACAACAGTAATATAGTAAAAATTAAAAGTAAGAAGCTTTTTTCAAGAAAGAAACAGGAAGTCGTTTTAAACTAATTGTTCTACGTGATGTAATGTTATAAAGATTTTGATATGTAGGATTATTTAGTTTTGAATGTAAATTTATTAAGTTTGTTATGTATTTTGTCATTTATCCTTATGTCGTTGATGTTGTTGATGTCTTTGTTTGTTTGTTTGTTTGTTTTTTTTTAATAATAAAATTATACTATTTAAAAGGAAGCTCTGGCGTGGGCTGGTCCATGAAGTCGCGAAGAGTCGGAAGCGACTGAACGAATAAACAACAAATATATGTAATATGTGTATGTGTATGTATATATGTTGTACGTTGAAACAATTTTATATAATAAAGTTTCATTATAAAAAAAAAAAAGGTTTTATGAGTCCCGGAAAGTCCATCTTCCTTTAATGATATCCTTCTCATCCATTTCATACACTGATTCCATTAAAGCGATTAATAGTAACTTTGGAAAGGATGTGAAAGTCCAACTCCTTTAGGAACGAAATAATTGCTTCTTTTAATTGCAGCCAAAATTTTTTGACATGCAGTCAGGGACTACCTTTTGCAGGAAGTCCATGGTACCAGGAAAAAATGGTACCCATCATATCAAGTCAGTGACAGTTCTATTATTTGAGTCCCTGCCACTGTTGGTTTGCAAGCAGCAAGTGACATTTCTGTTATGATGGTCTTGTGCAGTCTGTTTACGTATTCCAATAAGACTTACACAGGAGAACGTTTGTAACTTGATTTTACCTTCTGCTTTTTGGTCTTTATGTCCATGCCCAGAAAAAGAGAGAGAGGGGAGATCCTTCTGCTCAGTTTTGGTTACGAAGCACACAGGAGCCGGGAGAAAGAGAACAACTGGCAATGCTGGGGCGGGACCCTTGGCTTTTCCTTCCTATTTCACTGGCCAATCATTGTGCCCACTCTGTGACTCTTCTTTTAAAACACATAATATACGAACATGACACATTTCATCTTTATTGAATCAATCCAATTCATTAAATTATAAATTGATTAAATGGGTTGTGTTTGCACATGTTAAACCATGGAAAAATTAATAAATAGCTAAGAATAAGGAGATTTAGCATGTTGTGTGAATGCATTTGACCTGGTTGTTAGTGCCATGGTGTTTATTTCTGTGAAGCAAACACGATTCCCCATCCCTGTCAGGAGTCTATCCCTGAGTTACCAAGATGAAACAGGATAATGTGTGTTTCTTTTCTTTTCCTTCTCTGCTTAAGCTTCTTCCACTCTGGTCATACTTTCAGCTTAAGATTTAAGACACAAAGGTGAAGCTCCCAGCTTTAGGGACCAATAAGTGTTTATTCCTGGATTTGGGGCTCTTCATTTTTACGTTTCCTAATTTAGGTGTTTCATTCCCTCCAGATTCTCTGAACAAAAATCCAAGAAGTCATGTAACTGAAAATTGCAGGCAACCAGCAGACATTATTTTTCAGATGAGAGCTTACATTGGAAAATGTGAATTTAAAAAGCTTGTATCAAGGAAATAGATTTGCCAAAGAACTAAATTAGGATGAGCCAAGTATAAAATAACAGTATAAAATAAATAGTATCTTGACCATGCTGTGTCAAAAGCTGTCTTACTATGTTTCAAAAGTCTTCTTGCTCAGTGAATAAAGTTCTTTTTATGTCCTGTAACGTCAAGAGCCAGTTTGGTCTAGTGGTTAAGGTGCTGGGCTAGAAACCAGGAGACTGAGAGTTCTAGTCCCGCCTTAGGCATGAAAGCCGGCTGGGTGACCTTGGGCCAGTCACTCTCTCTCAGCCCTAGGAAGGAGCCAATAGGAAACCAGGAGACTGAGAGTTCTAGTCCCACCTTAGGCATGAAAGCCGGCTGGGTGACCTTGGGCCAGTCCCTCTCTCTCAGCCTTAGGAAAGAGCCAATAGGAAACCAGGAGACTGAGAGTTCTAGTCCCGCCTTAGGCATGAAAGCCGGCTGGGTGACCTTGGGCCAGTCCCTGTCTCTCAGACCTAGGAAGGAGCCAATGGCAAACCAGGAGACTGAGAGTTCTAGTCCCGCCTTAGGCATGAAAGCCGGCTGGGTGACCTTGGGCCAGTCCCTCTCTCTCAGCCCTAGGAAGGAGCCAATAGGAAACCAGGAGACTGAGAGTTCTAGTCCCGCCTGAGGCATGAAAGCCGGCTGGGTGACCTTGGGCCAGTCCCTCTCTCAGCCCAACTCACCTCAAAGGGTTGTTGTTGTGGGGAAAATAGGAGGAGGAAGGAGTATTAGGTATGTTCAATGCCTTGAATTGTAAAATAAAATTGTAAAATAAAAAAAAGGTGGGATAAAAAAAAAAGATGCTGGGGAGATGGTTTTTCTGCTCCCCCCCTTCCATCCCTCTGCAGCCTCCCCGGCTGCTCCTCCTTCCCACCAAATCTTTCCCCTGGGGATTGAATGGAAGGGTGGCCAGCCAGGGAGGCTGCAGGCTGCTGGAGAGAGGATTCCCCTTCACGCGTCTTCCCACCCCTCTGCAGCTTCCCTGGCCATCCACACGTTCTAAACTGAAAAATCTCCCCCCGCCTCCCATGAGCTCCTTCCTGAGGCCTCCCACTGCAGACCACTGGAGAAAAGACTGAATCACGAAAGCACACCCCCCTCAGCTACTCTGTCACTCATAGGTTCAGGAACCCCACATTCTCTCCAGGAAAAAATCATCAAAATTCTCTTTCCCTTGAAAAGAAGTTTCAGAAATCAAATTCTCTTTCATCAAATTTAAAGAGGGCTGATTTGGAAAAAACGCAGGCGGCCTTTTCTGCCGATGCTAATGATGTCACTGGAACACAAAGTGGGGGGGCTCAAATGCCTGGCTTTGGAGTTGACCCTCAGAAGCATGTGCGAATGCTGTTGCATAATGGAAGGAAAGGCGGCCCTGTAACTCTCTTGAAAGGCCCAGTGGTGCTCTTGGCCCATCCTTTTCTTGTGCGCACACACTCACTTGTCATGTCATGTTCAGACACTGGGAGGTACTGACGAAGCATCTCACAGCATCCCTTGAAAGAGCCACGAACACATGTTTGAGTTGCTAATTAAAAGCCTGAACTGAGGGCTGTGGTGGAAATTGTGATCCTTCTCATGTTCCCAGGAACGAAAACCAAAGGCGTTTTGATCCTCCAAAGACCGAATTTTGAAAGGGAACTTTCTCTGCACATTGCTGGAGAAGGGGCTCTCTAGCTGTGATTGGAGGAAATATCTTGGGAGAAAAGGAGGGGGATAAAAAGAAAATGAAAAGGTTTTAGCTTGTAGAGAGAGGAGCATAATTGGAACATACATGAAGGGCAGTTTTATAAGGACGGTTGCCAAGTTACCTGGCTCTTGTACCATTTGAAGAAGCTGATGTGCAGAAATTACTAGGAAACTTTTAAGAAATAATGTGACAATACTGTATGTCTTTGTCTGTGTATGTTGTTGTTGTTGTTGTTGATGATGATCCTGAATCAACCCACTGCAGAATAAAGGCCTTTTCACTGAGGGTTATGGATTGTGATCTACCATGTCCAGTCCAGTGTAGGCTGGTAGATGGATGCTTTTTCACTTCTCAGCCTAGGGCTGAGAGGGAGCCATTGGCCCAAAGTCACCCAGCCAGCTTCCATGCCCAACGGGGGACTAGAATCTGGATCTCCCACTCCCAGTGCAGCACCTTCACCACTAGACCACACTCCCTCTAGGGTTCAGAGAGAGGGACTGGCCCATATTCTCAAGGAGCTTGCATGGCTGAGCGAGGACTAGAACCTGGGTCTTCCCACCACTCCTGATTTAGCACCTTCACTACTCCACCACACTGGCTCTCGTGTGTGTGTGTGTGTGTGTCTGTGTCTGTGTGTGTGTTTGTGTATTAAGAATGCAGAAGCAAAGACTGGTAAAATAGTTGCCAACCCAGCTATTGATGACTGAAGTGAGTATCTGTTGCTTGTGGGGTCTTGATCAAAGCCTGGATAGGATACCACCAGGGCTGACCATTGACCAGAAACCAGCCAATCTTCTCGTTTACCTCTATGCTGGGGTACAAATCAGTAAGTAAAATTTAGTTTACCCCCCAAAATCACCCAAACAACCCCTTTTCCCTGTTAAACGTTTCCTTGTCAGTGGCTTGAGCAGAAGCAACTTGTTCAAAACAAGGCTCGTCTCTTTCTTTGCAAGCCTGTTGTGCTTCCCTCCCCCTCCTCCTTCCCAAAGGGGGTGGGGGGCCTAAAGTGAAGCATGGGCTGCATTACTGTTTTTCTTAATGTCAGGCAGGAAAATGTATGCTTTTCCAATCACTTCTCATTCATTTTGGTGAAAGCGCTTGCTTTCACAATTTCTTTCAAAGTAAACTTGAATGGGGATGAAATTCTTGCCAGAGGAGATTGTTTGGGTTGTTCTTGCAGCGAGTGTGTGGTGAGGCCATAGTGCTTGCAGCCTCCTTGGCTTCCCCTTCCCATCCAATCCCAAGGAGAGGCCTCAGGTGCTGGAAGCAAAAGAAGAGAAATGATTGAAGAGAAATGTAAGGCCTCTTGTGAGTCAAACTGCATTTCTGCTGACAACCTGCAGTTACATGGAAGTGGTTGCCACTGTCTTCCTCCAGGACTTTGTTCCATTTTCTACTTCCCAGTCCTGGGCCTATAGCCCTGGATGTTTCTGGTGATCTCCCATCCAGGTATTAACCAGGGCTGACCACCTTTAGAATTCTGAGGCCATGCGAAGTTGGCCAGGTGTTGCCATCTAGCCTGGCTATTGAACTTTAGAATACTTTACATGTTGTTCGTGTTACTTGAAGGATAGGCAGCTTGCAAAGTCTAGGCAGATCCTGCATTTCTTGTCTCCACCAGAAATTTTTCCCCCTCCCTGGCAGTGGGTTTTCTCAGATATCTTTTGGGAGAGTTGAATGATTCATCCTTCTCTGACTTACTGAGGCCAGGAGGGCTCAAGTCTCTGGGAGATATGAGCACACTGCTCTTCTGGATGACTTTAAGAGCAAGGGTGAACCCCATGTTTTCTGCACCTATAAAAATAGATTGCCCTGCTTAGGCATTGGAGAGTTGGAAAAAGACATATTCTGTGCAGAGAGCCTGCCGAGGATTAAAAATCTCAGTTGGGAGCACATGGGAACTCAAAGAATGAGATGGCGTTCATTAGTAAAGGGGTAAGTCTGCCGATCAAAGCAAAGCTTTTGACATCTGCTGCCGTTGGATCTAATTCCCCTTTGGGTGAATGAAGCTCCTTTCTTGCTGGAACAAGTTAATGTGGCTAAAACAAATTCTTTCCCCGCATGGCCACAGATCAGAAAATACTGTAAATGGGATGATTGCCAAACCCAGTTTGAAGCTCAAGGCATAGCCAAACCCAAATTTCATAAGGAGGAGACACCTTTCGCTTTCTTTTGCATTGGTCAGACCCCACTTCACGATCCAGACCCAGTTCTGGGCACTTGTAGGACACGCACTGTGAGGATAAACTGGAGGAACTTGGGATGTTCCATCTGGAGGAAGAAAGACTATGGGGAGATGTGTTAACTGTGTTTGGGTGCATAAAGGGCAGCTACAGGAAAGATGGTCAGGAACTATTTCCCATGGCCATAGAAACTAGAACCAGAAATAATGAGTACAAATTGCAGCCACTTAGATTTAGCTTAAAAATAAGGAGATCTTCCTGACGGTAACATCTCTACAACAGTGAAACAGTCTACCCATGGAGGTCTGTGAGTTCTCCACCTCTGGAGACTTTTAGAAGACTGGACAGCCACCTCTCAGGGATGGTTTACTGAGATTTCCTGCAGATTGCAAAGGGTTGCACTAGATGATCTTTACGGTCCCATCCACCTCCACAATTCTATGATTCCATAGTAACGCTCCTTGGAACAACAGCCTACACAGGAGTTAAGGCTGAGTAGATCACGTCATCCAACTCAATCCAACTTAACGCCTAGGTAGGACTGGGGCAGAGGCTGAAAGCCGAGGATCCAAAGGTTTTGGGGTGGCCTAATGCTGGACACAGACTAATGCTCTTAAACTGCAGGAGGACAGATTCCAGTTGGCGGTTACAAGAAGCTTCCTAACAATAACAACAGTTCAGCAAACAGAGGTGATGGGCTCCCCTCCATTGGACACATCCAGGTGGGGCTTAGACAGCCATCTGTTTGGGGTGCTTTAATTTGGATTCCTGCATCAAGCATGGGCTGGACTTGATGGCCTCAAGGGCTTCGTCTATGCTTGGATTTTATGATCTAACAAGCAACCTTTGCTCAGTTCCATTATTCCCTAAGTAGCAGAGCTCCACAAGCTCCACACTGTACTCTGTGCCCTTTTATTTTATTATTTTATTTTATTTTATTTTATTTTATTTTATTTTATTTTATTTTATTTTATTTTATTTTATTTTATTATTTTATTTTATTTTATTTTATTTTATTTTATTTTATTTTATTTTATTTTATTTTATTTTATTATTTTATTTTATTTTATTTTATTTTATTTATTTTATTTTATTTTATTATTTATTTTATTTTATTATTTTATTTTATTTTATTTTATTTTATTTTATTTTATTTTATTTTATTTTATTTTATTATTATTTTATTTTATTTTATTATTTTATTTTATTTTATTTTATTTTATTTTATTATTTTATTTTATTTTATTTTATTTTATTTTATTTTATTATTTTATTTTATTTTATTTTATTTTATTTTATTTTATTTTATTATTTATTTTATTATTTTATTTTATTTTATTTTATTTTATTTTATTTTATATTTTATTTTATTTTATTTTATTTTATTTTATTATTTTATTTATTTTATTTTATTTTATTTTATTTTATTTTATTTTATTTTATTCAATTTATAAAGCCATATTATAATATTATAATATTATAAATTTATTCAATTTATAAAGCCATATAAATATATAGCCATATATAAAACATCCTTTATAATGATTAAGGCATGAGTGACCATGAGTGGTGCTCCCTAATCTAGGATTAGGCACAACTGGCTCACTAGATGGATTTGTGAAAGGCCCTCCTGGCCACAGCTGCTACTTGCTTCTCAAGCAGAAGCTGTGAGTCCAGGAGGACCCCGAAATTTCACACCAGCTCTGCTTGGGAAGTGTTACTCCCCAGCATTAGCCCATAGATTTCCCAGTCTAATAAAGGCTCTTGGCTGAGCTCTCTCCCCATCACTTCCCTTGGGACTGAATGGAAGGGTGGGAAGCCAGGAAGGCTGCAGACTTCTGGAGGGAGGGATTATTCTAGATCTTTCTATTCCTCTGTAGCCTCCCTGGCTGTCTCTTTACCCCAGTGTGAAAAATGCCTTCTGGAAGAAGTTCTCTCCTGAGGTCCTTCCTTGGAGTTATATAGAAGAATGGACAGCCAGAGAGGCTGCACGTTGCTGGAGAGAGGATGTCCATCTCCTTGCAGCCTCCCTGGCTGCCCCTGTTTTGGAATCTGGAAAAGCCCCCTGGAAGGACTGAGGGGCTTCCTTGGGATTGAATAGAAACAAGAGACAACAGGGAGATCGCAGGCCAGCAGAGAGAGAAGGGCGCAGTGAAGGACAGGCCATTCACACACAAAGACACATTCCTCGGCTTCTTTATCACTAAATGAATGCAAGGGCACTTTATGCCACTGTGGAGAATTTTTCAGGTTTTCTTCTCCTTTGAAAGGAATTTTGAGAACAATTCTTTCATCAATTTGAATGAGAACTCGACAGTAAGCCATGCAGTTCTGGTCTGCAATGGCCAAAGGCCAGTTGTGTCCAGCTTTTCTTGATGTCTTCACATTTGGCACTAGAATAAGTAGATTAGGAGGGATTGTGCAGGTTAAATAATGAGATTAGTGCATTAGCTCCGAGTTCTTCCGTCCCCCTTAACTCCTGCAGAATATTGGCATTTTTCCGATGCTGACAGGTAGTTCTCCTGCCAAGCAGCGACGAGATGTCAGAGGTTCCAGAAAAGCTTTTTCATCTTCAGCGTTGCTGCCGTGGCTAATGGTTGCCTTCTATTTCTTACAGCACAAGACACAGATGGGTGGCGCATTTTGTGCATGCAAATGGTTTCATCTGCATTCATCTGAACTTGGTTGGACCTCGCATATTAATTTGGTATGCCATACCAAAGCCTGCACTTGACCTGTTCTTCTCTCCTGTTATATATCTGCTTTTATCCTTATATTGTTATGTCTATTATAAAGGCCATCTGGATATTTTTTTAAGTGTAAAGGAGTAACGTCTCCTTGGAATCAAGCTTGACTCACAGTGATGGGCAAATCTGTGTAGCTTTCATGGCAGAAATATAGACACGGGTTGCCACTGCTTTTGTCCTGGGTATTTTTTGACTTCTCAGTCGAGCCTATGGAGTTGAGATTTTTCTGGTGGTCTCTCATCCAAGTACTAACCCAGATCAACCCCACTTAGCTTAAAGCAAAGTACAGGTGAAATGCTTCTCATAAGCAAACCGAGTGGAAGAAGAGCAATTGGGCTGCCTTTCCTCTTTCCTCCCGGGATGCTGCAATGCTTCATTGTTCTGCACCAAACAGTGAACTTGGGAAGCATAACTCTCTCAGTGGGTCTGAGGCCACATCAAGAGGTCAGGTCCCTCAAGGAAAGTACGCTTTGCATGTTCCCTGGTGGACTGAGATGCTGTTTAAAGCCCAGCCAGAAAGGAGTTGTAGTTCTCAGTGACTCTGTGAGCAGATGAAGTCATCCCACAAATAAGCATAACTTGGCCTGATCCCTGCTGGTCATAAGTCAATTACCTCTCAGGAATCAATGGGGTTGAGCAGGATAGAGGGTGAGTGATGGAGCTGCTTCTGAAAGATTGAGAAGCAGCAACAAGGATAGTCTGGCTTCTCTTCCTGAGGAGCAGCAGCTCAGAACCCCTAGTGTTTCTAGTTTGGAAACACCTCTGATGGTTGGGCATGATGGAGGTTGTAGTCCTACACATCAGGAAGGCACGAGGTTGGAGACAGCTAGTGCAGAGATGAGTAGATGGAGATGATCACTGCCCCATGCTTTGGAACGCCCTATGGAGATCTAAGATGTAATCAAAGCAGACACAGGCCAAAATTTAAAGCAACTGAAAGAAGCTGTACAAGATCGGAAATCATGGAGAGAGCTGGCTTATGGAATCGCCAAGGGTCGGATACGACTGAATGGATAATTCGATTCGATGGAGATCTGGTCCATCCCTTCCCTCCTGGGCCTTCAGAGAGCAGTGAAGGCCTGGCTTCTCCATCTAGCCCAGCAGCAAGACAGGTTTTAAAGTTGGGATGTATTGGGGAACACATTCCTCTGTAAGTTTTTCTTGGCTCCTTATGATGCGGTTGGGACTTTTTATTATGCTTATTATGTTTTTGACAGATAGCTGTTCAAAACCTGTTCAGAATGGGCAGCATATAGATACTGTAAAGGAAATAAAAAAAGTGATAAAGATTGCACAAGGTATGAGAAAAGGAATAACAACAACAACAACAACAACAACAACAACAACAACAACATATTAAATTTATATGCCACCCAACTCCCAGCAACTCTGGGCGGTTTACAGTTGTTAAAACATTTAAGAACAGAAATCAACAAACAAACAAACAAACAAAGGTGCTGGACAGAACAACGATGGGGAAGAAAACAAACCCGGAGGGGGACAAAAAAGAAGAAAGAAAGAGGCATCAGTCCTGGTTGACAAAGGCCTGGGTGAAGAGCAGCAAGGCGGGAGCCATTCGAATCTTCCATTTCATCCCTAACAGCTGGGCTGAAATTTCTCCAAAGGTTCTCAGAAAATGTCCAGGTTCGCAGATTTTTCTCCAAGTGTTCTTGATCATTTGGACATCTGATAGTGATTGTGAGGCCGCCTCCCCACCCCACCCGCTTGGCCCTGGAGAACGCAAGCTGGCCAACGCCCTTCTGGGGGGAAAGAGGGAAAGAAAGGAGCCCTTGTGAGTCAAGCATGGCTCATGCTTTGCCAGAGGGCCCCAAAGGGGTCGGGTGGGGAAGGCATCACTCCTCCTCGCCTGAAACCAGGCCCTTCTCCTCTCAGCCAGCCAAGCACAGGCCTTTCAGGAGACCAGAGAGCAGCAAGGGGTCTTTTAGCCCTTTTTGGAAACAGAGAGGGCAGGGGTGTTTGGGCATTCCTCCTTAGGGAAAGGAGATTCAAGAGGGATTTGGGGAGGGGGGCAGCGGGCAGTTCTGCCCCATGTGAGGAACTATGTGGTATCGGGGAAGACAACATTTTCCCTGTCATTTTGCACCCCAGTGAGGTTCTTCTTTCACTGGGGGACACAGAAAAGCTGTGGTTTGGAGCGGGGAGGAGAGGAAACTTCCTTTACCCATTAAAGGCATAATCTTGTTTAAACTGCAAATCTGATGAAGGGGGGAGAGCACCAAATCAAGTGGATGGCAAACGGCTGTACTTGACATGGGGGGGGGGGAGGCTGAGTATTATAAACATGGTGGGAGCTACATCACAGAGGTGGGCAGGGCTGAGATTTAGAGGAATGTGGGGGCTTTCGTTATTTTTGAACTGTGATGTGCACTACCCTTTTGTACTATTTCCCACCTCACAATGGTGGGAACCTGGGCTATCAGTTTCCAGGCATCGTGATCAGAGAGGATTCAGGGGCTGCACAAGGGAGGCTTGAGGGCTGCAGATTGTCCACCTCAGGCAGTCAACACACTTTAAGGAACCTGAGAAATTGCACAAGATTTCCCCCCAAGTGCCAAGAGGTTCACACCATCTCTAATTTTAAAGTGCCTTAGCAGTGGAAGTGTTAGGTCTCCCAGGCAATACACAGCCACTGAACATGTGGTGCTAAGATGTTTCTGCTAATGGTGTTAAAATCTCACTCTTCACAAGCTGTGAACCATGGAAATTAGACTCCATCGATTCTTTAGCAGGTGTCAATGTGGCTTTGCAATCATCCACTTGGGACATAGAAAAACTTTCCAGAAAGAGCATACAGAAAGGTGAGAAGCCAAATCCATTCATCAAAATCACCACCACCACCACCACCACCATCAAATACAAGAGTGTGCATTGTGCAAAACTGGCTTCTTCCAATTTAACATTCTGCAATTGTGTTGTTTTGGGAATTGCAGTCCCAACGCATCTGGGAAGGCCATTGTGCAGTTTCCAACCCCAGGGACAGTTCTGGGCAGGGGTGTCTGCAGGATATGGTAAAAAAAGTCAAGATGGCAGCCACCAAGGTGCAGTCAAATCTTTGGGCAGAAATTTGACAGTACTGTCATCTTGCCTTTTTCTAACCATACTCTGCAGACCCCTTGGATATGGGGAAAAGGTGATATGCTGAGCTGATTTCAATCAGGGAAGTGACTGGAATCCAGAAGATGAATGTCGTTGATGGCAGATGGTGCCTGGGGATTGCTCTGCAGACTGACGACTTTTCAACTCCAAGAAAGTTCTGATCCAGCTCCCAGTAAACTCATCACAACCAGACTTCCCTTTTTCACCTCTCCTCCCAAATGTACTGATCCTTGGAAATGGAGTCCACTATGTGGCAAGAGGTGCAAACAATGCAGGCTGGGAGCCGGTCTGGCCTATCAGGATGCTTTATGCAGCCCCTGGAATTTCCCAAGAGCAGGTGTTGATGGTGGGATTCTGTTTTCCCTTGTTCGGGGGGGGGGGGGCTCAAGGCATCCATTTCATCTCTAGCTCCCCAGGCCTAGCTCTATCTGCTTTTACAGTATGGCTCCTAATACGCTGTGCCAAGTCTGCTGCAGCTTCTGAGTAGGTCAACCTTGTGCTTTCTTGCTGTAAGGAAGGCTTGGCTGAAATTTGCCTTGCAATTTCTCAGCCCCCACCCCCAAGTCCTACTGTGCTGCCTCATTGTGGTGTGTGTGTGTGTGTGTGTTCCTGGGAGGGATGAGTGAAGAACGCTGTTGGAAGTTTATGCCAAGAGTATATACTCCCAGCAGAATCACCCAAGGTGTGAAGATCATCCCAGCTGCTCAGCTAAAGCGAGCAGGCACCTCTATTGGGCAGCAGCAACATAGGAAGATGCCAGAGGCAGGTGATTGCTTTAGTGACAATGGCAACGGCATCCCTTCATACAGCATGGGAGAAGGCAATGGTAAACCAGGGGCTCCCCAATGGTAAACCAGTCCTCTATTTTCACCAAGAAAACCCTGTGGATAGATCAACCATCAACAGTAAAGGAACAAGCAGTCAAGAAATACGCCGCAGACTAGCACTTGGTAGAGCAGCCATGAAGGCCTTGGAAAAGATATTCAGTTGCCGTGTCTTTACCTACAAAGATCAAAATCGTGCAAGCCATGGTATTCCCTGTGACACTCTATGGAAGCAAAAGTTGGACTTCAAAGAAGCAGCATAGGAAGAGTGTTGATGCTTTTGAACTTTGGTGTTGGAGAAGACTCCTGAGAATACAGTGGACAGCCAAGAAAACAAATACATGGATCATCGAATAAATCAGCCCAGAGTTCTCACTTGAGGCACAAATGAGCAGGCCCAAATTATCCTACTTCGGACACCTTACGCCAAGACCCAGCTCTCTGGAAAAGGCCCTGATGCTGGGAAAGGTGGAAGGAAAGAGAAGAAGAGGACGACCATCAGCAAGGGGGATGGACTCGGTTACAGTGGTGATGGGTGCACCGTTGGGAGATCTGAAAGACCAGGTTAGGGATAGATCATCTTGGAGAAAATCTATGTGGTCGCTAGGGGTGGAAAACAACTTGATGGCACTCAATCAATCGATCAAAATTTCTCAGGAGTAGTCAAACCCTTCTGGAGAATTTTTATCCTGACTCCAAGCTTCTTGGGTTACAGCTTCAGGGGGTGCTGGAGGAAACTCTTTTTGATAAGGGTCAGCATAGTACTGAGACAGCACTGATTGCGATGGCAAAGCTGGGATGGGGGTGGTGCAGCCATCGTTATGGACTGGCTATGTAGTTTGTGAGTGGGAGGCACATGTTGTGGCACTTCTACTCCTCTCTCTGTGGTTGATTCCAGTCACTGTTTTCAAGAGGAATCAAGCCTGAAGCCCCTGAGGGGTGGGGTGGCATGGGCAATAATGGGCATACCTTGGTATGCCCATGTAACCCTGCTGCTTCATGAGCTGCCCTGGTTGCTGTTGGCTTTTGGGTGCAATTCTAGATGCTGGTTATCAGCTATAAAGCCCTCCATGGCATAGGGCTTAGCTATCTGAGGGACCATCTGTCTCTAATAGTTTCTGCCTGTCTGTGGAGAGCCAGGGAGGTGGCCTTGCAGCAAATAATCAGAAACCATTACATAAACAAAGAGAACAGATGCATTCCTTAAGTCCCAGGAAGGGAGAGAGTCTTAAGAAGAGACTCAGGCTGACTCCTCCATAAAAAATAAGAGGGAGGGGAGGGAAGGAGATCTGGGTGTCCTTACTAACTACTAATTAAACTTGAGCCAACAATATGATACAGCTGCCGAAAAGGCAAGTGCTATCTTGGAGTGCATTAACAGGAGCATAGGGTCCAAATCATGGAAGGGAATTGTTCTACTCTGTTCTACCCTGGTCAGACCCCATTTGGACTCCAGTTCTGGACACCACAGTTCAAAAGGGATAGTTTCAAATTGGAGGAAGTTTAGAGGAGGCTACGAAGATGGTGTAGAAACCAAGCCTTATCCAGAACAGTTAAGGGATCTGGGTATATTTAACCTGGAGAAGATCTGATTGAGGGGAGATACAATAGCGTTTTCAAATATCTGAAGTATTGCCTGTGGTCACACAGAAGAGGAAGTGGACTAAAATCAATAGGTAAAACTACAAGTAAGTGTTGGAAATTCAGCAAATCAACATGCCTCATTGGCATGTAGATGAGTTCATCCCAGGATGCAATTCTCCATGTCTTTGAGGCAGTTGTTTTGTTGTCACTCCCACTTCCTCCTTCTCTCTTTGTAGTCAGATCTCTCTGCTTCTTCCACCAGAGAAGAAGGATGCACATGCCTGAGCTCCATCCATGGAGAGGCCATGTACTAGGCCTCAACTCAGGAGGCTTTTTCCCCTTTCTCCACACAGCCTTCACCAGCAATGGGGGTAAAGGTGAATTAAGTTTAGGGAACCAAAGAAGAATAATTTCTCAACAAAATGGATGCAACTGGACCAATAAACATAAGAACTCTTTTGTACTTACTTTTTGAACCTACTATGTCTAAGCGTGTGTTTCTTTATGCTTGGGTGGGCTAAAAGTGTAAGATTAAGAACCTGGATCTCTCTAACGTGCTCACTGGCTCTGTTTTTAAACAATATTCTTTTTATGTGCACGACCTTATACTACGTTAAGCTCTGCTCCATTCACTGGTTCTAAGAGGCCACTGAATGATCTTCAGTAAGGAGGTTCAGGCCAGATATCAGAAAGAATGTCCTGACTATACAGGCTGTCAACCAGTGGAATGGGCTGCCACATGAAGTCCTGAGTTCTGCTTTCCTCAAGAAAGTTTTCAAACAGAGGCTGTATGGTCCTTGTCAGAGATGCTTTAGTGGATCCTGCATTAAGAAAGGGGTTGGATTAGATGACCTTGAGATACCTTCCAACTCTAGGATTCTATGCAAAGATTCAAAAGTGTGCTTTGATTCAACTGAATAACCCCATAGAAACAGGTTTCTGAATGGAAGAGTTTTCCACTTTAATGCAGCGGAAAAAAACAGGCCTCCATGACTCACTGCTTCATTTTGGGGTTCCTACAGACAATATACATGTTGTTCAAATGTTGTAGCGCCATTCAATATATAAAGAACGCTGAAAAGGGGGCTGAATGATGGGACATCTCTCTGACTAAGGCTCAATGAAACTTATCACGTCATAAAACTCTTGGTCTTGCTTAGAGTGGCAAGAATAACGTTGCTTTGATCTTCACGCGCTTTCTCGTTGGACCCTGGGCTGATCCTAGTAGTCCCAGCAGGGAACTCAGCACAATTCTCAATGTTCTGAGTAGGGCCACAGGCCGGCCTGTGGGACAGGGCTTTTCAGTTCTGCATAATGGGAGTGAATTCAGTCTTTCCTGACAATGTTGGGCAAATCCAGGTGCTGCCCAAGTGCCTTCCTGCTCCTGCCGCCTTTGCTGGCTGACTAGCAATGAAGGCAATAAAGCATTGTCAGCGCACTCTGCAACAGCCCTGCCCAGGAGAAGCCACAATTTGCCCCGCTTGCCCCACTTTGAGCCGTGGGAGAGGCTCCACCCAGGAGGGGCCGGGCTTGCCAACCTGCTGTGCCAATCCTCCGGGCACCCCGGAAAAGCCATCGAGCAGGGGCAGCCAAGCTGAACCCCCACCGAGCAGGGCAGCGCCTGTCCTTCGGTGTTCTGGCGCTCCGGAGAAACAAGTGGAAGAAGAACCCTTTAGACATCTTCTGCAAGGCCGGGATTTTAAGTTGGAAGAGGCCACTTGCCACACTGAGGCGCTTTGCTGGGCAATTTGGAGGCTGCTGTGCTCTCTGTTGTGCCTCCCTGGCATTTCTGCCTTAAAAGAGGTGCAGGGGGAACGCTTCAAATGTTTACTGCAATAAAACCCTTGCAGCGATCTCATTAAAACTTGGCAGGGCTAACGTCCTCTAAAGAGTTTATCATCCCTGTTATTTTCATCCCATTCTACCCCAAAATGAAGCACCTTTTGATGCTTTCCCATTATAGTCTATGGACAAATTGGTTTTTTCCCTCAAATGAAATCTCTAAGAAGGTCAAATCAAATTGCTTTCCCCTTGATTTTCAAAGTGCATGTTGAATCACGCCCATTTCAGATCTTGAACTCAAATCAGGGCTGATTCCTACAGGCTAGCTAAGTCCTTCTAAAGCACCCCCGGTGCCTCTAAATGCCGTGGAAATGGCCATTTTCAAGTTTTAGAGCTTCAATGTACTCTCTCCTCTTCCTTCCCATTCCAAGGGAGCTGTGAGCAAGATATGAAGTCTACATGTGAAAGTCACGAAGAGAAGGGATGTAAACCACAGAGGAGAACCAGAAGGGCAAATATGGCATGATGAGCATCCCTGAAGCGTAGCCGTCCGAGATGCGGTAGTGGATCCTGCACTGAGCAGGGGTCAGACTAGATGGCCTCTAAGGTCAGTTCTTACTCCATGAGTCTATGTTTCACTGAGCAGCAAGCAGGCCCTCTGCAGGGGGAGGTCAAAAAAGGCAAGATGGTGCCCACTCTGTGATCAAAGCTCTGCCCATTTTTTACACGGGGCAAAGGAGCCAGGCTTCCATTGTGCAATTGTGCCCCCATCTTGACTTTTCTGATGCACTCACCCCATGGATGCCCTTGAAAGGAATCTGTCCTCAGCTGGCTCTCAGACCTCAGACTTCTGTGGCTTCATCACGCTTTGCCTTAAAATGGCGACAAAAATTCCTTGCATTTGATGTTCAATAAGCCAGAGAGCGAAGGGCTGCTGCTGTGCTGGTTTCGCTTTCAACGCCTTTCTCAAGCCCCTGGTTACGGTGATGAGAGCCTGCAAGCATTTTCCATTGTCTCGAAATAATAAGCCACAGCACAGACACATAGAAACACCATCCGCATATACAAATAAGCACAACTTATTTATGCAACTGTCTGCTGTTTAGAGACCCTAAATTCTACCTACAAGGGACAAATGAGATTTACAGGCTCATGAAGGAGCTGGAACCCAACCCATGGTTTACTGTCAGAGCCAGGCTATAATTCTCCGGCAGTGGTGGGATCACCCAGATTGTGTCCACAATTTACGTTGCAGACCTGGACTAAACCTTGGTCTTGAGCAGGTACTTTGGGTCAGGAAGGCCACTTGGTTCTCCTCAGCAAGACCAGGAGGTGACACAACTGCACCACCTCAAAGCATCATTCATCAGTCCTGCCGGCCCCTTGCTTCTAGTAGGGAGAGTCTGGAAGTGTCAGATAGGGCTTCTGCACATATTCAGACATCCAGGGACCACAAGAACACAAAAAGCACACACTTTTAGAAGCCCCTTTGACGTTTTGAGGGGCGTGGTGGCTCAGCGGGTACAACGCCAGGCTTGTTGATCGGAAGTTCGCAAGTCCGGAGGTTCGAATCCCTAGCCCTGCGTGACGGAGTGAGCTCCCACACTAGCTCCAGCTCTTGCCAACCTAGCAATTCGAAAGCATGCAAATGCAAGTAGATGAATAGGTACCACTTTGGTGGGTAGGTAACAGTGTTCCATGCCGGCCACATGACCGTGGAAGCGTCTTTGGACAACGCTGGCTCTTCGGATAACAAACGGAGATGAGCACCGGCCCCTAGAGTCAGACACGACTGCACAAATGTGCAGGGGGAACCTTTACCTTTACCTTGACGTTTTGCACAGCCCTACAAGATGGTAACAGGGGAGAGACAGCTTAAGAAAGATGGGGCCTTTTTCCCTAAGAAAAGCAGAGATTGTTGAAATGCCTCTAACCAGCTGACAGCAGCTCAGTCATAACCAGCCTAAGTGAACATTTATCACTTGATTCAGGACTCACTTAACTGACTGGGCAGGCGGGCATGGGTTTGTTTGCGAAGCAAATTGGCTGATGGCATCAAGCAGGCTTGGCTAATTGCCCAGCAGGAATGGAGGGCTTGTCTGACTAGGCAGTTCATTAACCCTCAGCTACAGATGGGCGCCGAGGGAATGACTGGCCACCCACGGGCCCTCCTCCAAGCACGAAGCCCTGTTAAGGTGCTCCTCCCCTCTTTTCCAGCGAGGGCTTTGATCGAGTTTCAGCCATCTGTGAAAGAGCCTTGTGTCCCTTGGGGCTCACACGAAAGGAGACACCGGCTAAAGCCCTGGATCCTTGCCCTTGTTATTCAGTACACTCTGGTGTAAACTTTATGCTGCCTGGAAACTGATGCAGCCTCTGGAGGTTTTCGGCTTCATCTGCCCCCATCCCCATTCAAAGGAGGTGATGATCGGTGCCCAGAACATCTTGAAGGCACCACTTTGAGAAAGTCTCCTAGTTGTTTATGGAGTATAATTTCACATGCAGGCCAAACAGATTGCAAAAAGGAAAAAGGGAACACAAATATTGACAAATATATGAAACAGCTGAGAGCATCAGACAGGGAGAGACAGAGAGAGAGAAACCACACAGTTTGCCAAATCTGAAACCCTCCAGTTCTTCAGTTCAGATGTGGAGAGCCAGGCAAATCATCACCCCAGTGGTGCTGGAAGCAGGGATGTTCGAAACTGACCCACATCTCAGCATCTTGACTGGGCCTCGGCCAGGCAATTAAAGAAAGGTGGTGATTTCTGGATCCCTTGCCTTTAGATCCTGCATCCCCTAAAGAACAAATCAATGTCGTGCAACTAATCGGCTTGGAGAGCGTTGTCCAAGAGGAAGGCTGTCAGACTTCATGCCAGTGATCTGCCCCTTAACCTCTTCTGTGCAGAAAGGAAGAGAAGGAGTTCTTGAGAAGAAGAGAGACCTACCCTAGAGTTGCTGTGGGCACTCCATGGTGCTGCCTGGTTCTAATAAGCCATGTGGGCCCTCTTGACCAGGGCTGGACAGTGCTGACCCATGTCATTCTTATCCAGACCAGGAAGCTCCTCTGCCAGCCCTTGAGAATGCCAGCCCTTCAAGGAAGGCCAGGTCAAGAAACAGGCATGGGAGGGAGTCCAGGAATGCCACTTTATAGGATGAAGGATATGAAGTAACAGAACCTTGAAAGCCTGTCCAGGTTTTTCTCTGCCCCCTCTTATGCTAAACAAAATCAAGGTAGTTTGATTTTGAGTTTCTCACAGTTTCCTTTGGGTAATCTTTTCTGCAGGTAAAAGGTAAAGGTTTTCCCCTGCCCAGTCGTGTCTGACTCTAGGGGCCGGTGCTCATCTCTGTTTCTTAGCCAAAGAGCCAGCGCTGTCCGAAGATGCTTCCGTGGTCATGTGGCCGGCATGACACGTGCGGAACACTGTTACCATCCCACGGAAGTGGTACCTATTCATCTACTTGCATTTGCATGCTTTCGAATTGCTAGGTTGGCAAGAGCTGGGGCGAGTGCGGGAGCTCACTCCGTCACGCGGCGCTCGGGTCTCGAACCGCCGACCTTCCGATCAACAAGCCTGGTGTCTTAACCACTGAGCCAAGTTGCCCCTTAATGGCTTGCTTGTTCCTTCCTCATCCCTGAGGTCAGTGCTACAGTCCTTCACAGCATCTGAAGACAGAGAGCATCAAATACAAAGAGGGCTGGGGCGCTCAGCTGTGTCAAGACAGAGCTGAACCTGGTGGGCCAACTAAGGGTAACCTGCTGACAGATGGCACACAGGCAGACTGGCATCAGGATGACAGGCCTGATCTAGCAGAACTGGGGGGTCCGTGTGTGTGTGTGAGAGAGAGAGAGAGAGTGGTTGTTGGTATTTAGGAAGGGAGCCAGGTTCTATAAGGCTGTTGGAACATCGTTGGTCTCGGAGGCCTTGGTGGCTCCCATTAATCAAACTTCTGGCTACAACACTTTCCTGGGTTGATGTGCTCCATATCTTTCTCTCCTTGGGAAGGTGTCCTCCCAGTGAGTCTGCTTGTGCGTATCTGAAACTGGAACTAAAGGCACGAGTCTGAGATAAGCCTGATGGATTTACTTGGTGACCTTGAGGCAGAGAAGAGCTGCTTTTTTTAAGGCCAATGCAGAAGGTGCTGCAAAAACATTTCTCTCCCAGAACTACCAAAAAGGGCATTGCCATCGTGCCCCCAGGAGCCCGGGGGCACGATGTTTAGGATAAGTTAAAGTAAAGGTTCCTCCACACAGTCGTGTCCGACTCTAGGGGGCGGTGCTCATCTCCATTTGTTAGCCGAAGAGCAAGTGCTGTCCGAAGACGCTTCCGTGGTCATGTGGCCGGCATGACACATGCGGAACGCTGTTATCTTCCCACCGAAGTGGTACCTATTCATCTACTTGCATTTGCATGCTTTCGAATTGATGGGTTTAGGATTTAGTTTAGGATAGGGATGCACATTTAGTTTAGGATAGGCGTGGTGGCTCAGCGGGATGGTAACAGCATTCCGTGTGCGACATGCCGGCCACATGACCGTGGAAGCGTCTTTGGACAACGCTGGCTCTTCGGCTAACAAATGGAGATGAGCACCGGCCCCTAGTCGGACATGACTGCACAAATGTGCGGGGAGAACCTTTACCTTTACCTTTACCTTTACCTTTACCTTTACCTTTACCTTTACCTTTACCTTTACCTTTACCTTTACCTTTACCTTTACCTTTACCTTTACCTTTACCTTTACTGGCTGTTGTGGGTCTTACGGGCTGTGTGGCCGTGTTCTGGAAGTTGTGGTTCCTAACGTTTCGCCAGCATCTGTGGCCAGCATCTTCAGAGGGCAGGAGCACAGATAGAAGCAAAATCTCTGTGCCCAGGTAGAGTGGCAATGTTCTATTTATAGAGCTAAATTATAGGAGATTAGGTGGGGTTTTTTTTTTGTTGTGTTGAAATGTTAACGAGTGGCTGATGAGCGTGATTAGCATGTTCATTGTGAGAAGTATTCCCATGACCTGGTGGTTGGACTGAGTTCGTTGACCTTTTGCAGGCAGTGTTTTTCAGGACTGGTAGCCAGGTTTTGCTAATTTTTAAACTTTCTTCTTTTTTATTGTAACTGTGCTGGTGTTTGTGAATTTCAATGGCTTCTCTGTATAATCTGGTGTATTGGCTTTTGGTGTTGTCCAGTATTTCTGTGTTTTCAAATAGGATTTTGTGTCCTGTTTGCTTGAGAGCATGTTCAGCTACTGAAGATTTTTCCGGTTGCTGTAGTCTGCAGTGTCTTTCATGTTCTTTTATCCTGGTGTGAATGCTTCGTTTTGTGGTTCCGATGTATACTTGTCCACAGTACCTTTACCTTTACCTTTACCTTTACCTTTACCTTTACCTTTACCTTTACCTTTACCTTTACCTTTACCTTTACCTTTACCTTTACCTTTACCTTTACCTTTATCTTTACCTTAGGGATGCACAATCTTTTTGTGAGCTGAAGGTGATGCTCTGGTTAAGAAGGGTGCGCAGGAGCTGTGCTCTAAAGAAAGTAGATCGGAGACTTCCGGTGAAGATGGATGGCGGCTGGAGCAAAGTGGAGGGGTCTCCGTGAAGAAATCCGAAAACAAGCAGACCTGAGCTGTCTTTGTGAGATCAAAAGCTAAAAGCGGCAGTAGAAAGAGCGGGAGATTTGGCTCTTTCAGAAAATAAAACTTTTGGCGGCTTTGGAAGGCTTGAAAAAGAAGAGCGAGTCAAGTGTTTGTCTAAGTGTTTTCATTGACTCACTGAGAAGAACAAGCTGGAAAGCTGAAAAGCAAAAGTCGGAGCTGCAGGGAGAAAGTCTTGGAAATAGACAAGCGTCGCAGACCACTTCACCAAAATAATTTTAAAAACTAACAAATAAAAAAGCAAGTGTTTCTGAATGAAGAAGCATAGTGGAGGACTTTGGTGAGAACATATATAATTTCCTTACGGTGAACTTCTATTAAGACTGAGTTAATTATTTAATTAACAAACAAACGAAGCCATTTTATGTTGGCAAAACTTTAGTAGAACCTTTGTTTAAACTTGCTGTATAATGTATAAAGTATAAGAATTATCATTTGCTATATTATTGTTTGAAATATATACATCACCGTATTTAGATAAGTATATAATAAGATAAGAAAATTTTAAGAATTTTAAGAACCTTTCTTTTTGTTATAAGTTAATAAATAAGACATAAGGTTTATAAAATGAGTGTTAATACCAGAAGACAAATAATACAAGGTAGAAGAGGATCAGAGGCTGGAGAAGGGGAATGGCTAAAATCTTTGTTTGAAGACTTTACAGTTAAAACTACCCAGACAATTACTCAAACAGTAACGAAAGTGTTAGAAGAAAAACTAGATGGTTTAGAAAAAAGATTAGAACAGAAGCTGGGAAAGATAGAAAAAAAATTAAAAGAATATATCTATGAAGTTAAGAAACAGATAGAAAATTGTGAAGAAAATTTAGATAAAGAAGAAGAACATATAACATTACTGGAACTAAAAGAAAAAGAATATTGTATAAGACTGAGAGGGGTACCTGAGGAAAAGGAAAGCAATGTGAGAGAAATAATTATACTAATGTTAGCTAATCTAATTGAATGGGAAGAGGAAAGCTTAGAAGATGAAATTGAAAGAATGTTTAGGATAAATTCTAAATATGCAACTATGTATAATAAACCAAGAGATATTATGATATAATTTTTTTTAAAAAAAGATAAGAAATATAATAAAACAAGCATCCTATAATAAAAAATAGAAATAGAAGGGAAAGACATTACTATTTTCAAAGAAATCCCGGTTAAAATTCTAAAGAAGAGAAAAGAGTACAGATTTCTGACAGATCTCTTAGGAAAAAATAACATTAATTTCAGGTGGGAAATACCCGAAGGATTGAGCTTGACATTCAAAGGTCAAAGATATAAACTAAACTCACTATTAAAAGTGAAAGATTTTTTGAAAAGATTTGAAAAAGAAATAGCTCAGCCTAAGGATCAGAGACAAGGAGGAAAGGATAAAATTCAATATCAAAAAGAAGGAGGAACCTCCAATACTAAAGAGTTTGCTTCACTCTTGGTAAATGAATGAACTTAGAGCTATTACTTGGAATATTAATGGGGCTAACTCTCCTGTTAAAAGAAAATGTATATTCCAAATACTAAATAAACTAAAACTTGACATTGCATGCCTCCAGGAAACTCACATTAAAAAAACAGATACAAAATATTTAATTAATAAAAAATTAGGATTAGAATTTACTGCAGCAAATGAAAAAAAAATGGAGTAGTAATATATATAAAATCTTACTTAAAACCTAAATTAATTCAAAAAGATGAAAATGGGAGATATATTATTATTGAAATCGAAATTCAAAATTCTAAATTACTACTAATTGGTATATATGCTCCAAACAAAAACCAAAAAAATTTCTATAAAGAATTATCAAACATTTGTGTAGAGTACACACAAAATAATTGGATAGTGATGGGGGATTTAAATGGAGTAGTTGAGCCAAAATTAGATAAGAAATCACAATGTCAAATTAACAAATGTCAAGGTAAATTGCCAAAAGAATTTTTTGATATGGTTAAAAATCTATCCCTAATAGATGCATGGAGAAGCATAAATGGAAATGCAAGAGAATTTACGTTTTATTCAAACAGACATAAATCATTTTCAAGAATAGAAATAGAATAGGTTATCAAAAAACTTGGAAAATAAAATTAAAGAGTCTACAATTTTGCCAAAAGCTTTATCGGATCACAACCCAGTGCAAATGATTTTGAAAATACATTCTAAAAATTTCAGATGGAGACTAAATGAAAACATTTTGAAAAATAAGCAAAACTTAGAGGATCTTAAAAAAAATTGCAAGAATATTTCCATTGGAATTCAGGTACAGAAGTAAAATTAGAAACAATATGGGATGCGAGCAAGGCCTACATGAGAGGACATTTTATATCAGTGAACAACTACCAAAAAAAAATAGCACCAAAAAATTACAGATAATTATGGATCAAATTAAAGAAAAAGAAAGAGAACTGCAAAACAATAATAATAAAGAGGAAACTTTAAATCAGATCAAATTATTACAACTTCAAATTTTGATGACAGAAGATATTGATAAAAAATTGAAATATATTAGAAAAACTTTGAACATGCAAATAAGCCAGGCAGTTGGTTGGCATAAAGAAAGAGAAAAAAGAATAATTTCTAAAATTAGAGAAAATGATGTGGACCTAATTCAAAATGACAAAATTAAAAATGCCTTTCATGCCTACTATACAGAATTATATAAAAAACAGAAAATACCATTGGAAAAAATTGAACAATATATACAGGAATGCAATCTAGAAAAATTAACCAATGAACAAAGGGATATAACAAATAATTTGATCACAACTCAAGAAATAATAGACGCAATTAATAGATTGAAAATAGGTAAAACTCCAGGACCTGATGGACTCTCGGCGGGATATTATAAACATTTCAAAGAACAATTGATAGAACCACTCAAAATACTATTTAATTCGATTCTGGAAGGAAATAAGATACCACAAACATGGACAGAGGCTTAATTCCAAAGGAAAACCAAGACTTAACAAAATGTCAAAATTATAGACCGATCTCTTTACTAAACAACGATTATAAATTATTCACTATTATATTGGCTGAAAGATTAAAAAAATTTGTACAAAATTTGATAAACTGTGACCAAAATGGATTTATGCCAAACAGACAAATTAAAGAAAATTTGCGGACAGTAATAAATTTAATAGAATATGCGAATGTGCACAATGAGAAACCTATAATCTTATTATTCTTAGACGCTGAAAAAGCATTCGATAATGTAAATTGGGATTATATAGTCAAAACTTTAGAATACAGAAATTTCGGAGATAATTTTATAAAAGCAATTCAAGCTATTTACAAAGTACAGAAAGCCAATGTTATAGTGAACGAAGAAGAAATGCAAGAAATTAACATAGAAAAAGGTACCCGTCAGGGATGCCCATTGTCTCCATTAATATTTATATTAGTACTGGAAGGTTTATTGGAAAAAATTAGAAATGATGATAATTTTGAAGGAATAAAAATTAAAAAAGAAACATACAAATTAAAAGCATTTGCTGATGACTTAGTGATAACAGTACAAAACCCATTAGACTCAATAGAAAACTTAAACAAAAAGCTACAAGAATTTGGAGATTTGGCAGGTTTTAAAATAAATAAACAAAAGACCAAAATAATAAATCTAAATATGATAAAAGAAGAGCGAACGAAACTGGAATATAAAACAGGATTTCAAAATGTGAAACAAATTAAATATTTAGGAGTACAGATAACAGCCAAAAATATAGATTTATTTAAAAATAATTATACTATAGTATGGAAAGAAATCAAAAAAGATTTAGAAAAATGGGAATCTCTACAATTATCATTATTAGGTAGAATTGCAACAATAAAAATGAATGTACTACCTAGAATTTTGTACCTGTTCCAGATGATACCCATAGAAATAACGGACCAAACTTTTTCAAATTGGCAAAGAGATATAACAAAATGTATATGGCAAGGGAAAAAACCCAGAATAAAATTAAAATACTTACAAGATATTAAAGAAAGAGGAGGATTGGGATTACCAAATTTAAAATTATATTACGAAACTTGCAGTTTGGTCTGGTTGAAAGAATGGATAAAATTGGTAAACACAAATATATTAAATTTAGAAGGTCATGACAATAGATTTGGATGGCATGGGTATATGTGGTATAACAAAAGAAAAATTAATAAGGCATTTAGTAATCATATAATTAGGAAATCAATACTAAAAATATGGAACAGATACAAAAATTCTTTACTACCTGCACTTCCATTGTGGACATCTCCTCAGGAGGCAAATGCCAGAATAGAGAATCCAAAAGATAAAAAATGGTTAAGATACAAAACCCTACTTAACTTTAATGGAAACAATTATGAATTCAAAACAAGGGAAGAACTAGAAAAGGAGGGTTTTGATTGTCATTGGTTTAAATATCTACAATTAAAAGAACAATTTAAATTAGACCAAAAAACATTTAAATTTGTGAATTTAACAGATAACTGGGACAATATATTATTGAACGAGAACGACCATCTGATATCCAAATTGTATAAAAAAATATTAGATTTAAAAACTAGTGATATAAAAACCAAAAACTATATGATAAAATGGGAAGAGAATTTGGGTAGAGAGATTAGTTATGAGGATTGGCAAACTATCTGGATGAAAAATATTAAATTTACCTTAAGTAATAATTTAAGAGAAAATAGTTATAAAATGATTTTCAGATGGTATTTGCCTCCAGAGAGATTGTATAAAATGAAGTGTTTAAGATCAAATGTATGTTGGAAATGTAATATAAAAGTGGGCTCTTTTTACCATTTATGGTGGACTTGCAAAAAAACTAAAAAATATTGGGAAAAAATTAATGGTAGTATTTGTAAAATAACAAAAATCAATATGGAAAAAAAACCAGAATTATACCTATTGGGCCTCATGGACATAAAGATAAATAAGGATCGCAAAAAACTACTACACCATTTGATTACAGCAGCAAGGATAACTTTTGCGAAACACTGGAAAGAATAATATACCCCATCAACAGATGAATGGACTATTAAAGCAATGGAAATAGCACAAATGGACAGGTTAATAAATTTAGTAAAATGCAAAGAAATTGGAGATTATGAACTAATATGGAATCCCTTTCTAGAATTTTTACAAAAGGACTACAATATAAAATTATCATTGTAAAACTTGGAAAATCAAAAGGAAAAATATTATAAAGAGAACAAACGTTAAATATGTATGAACAAGTTTAAAAGGAATATCAGAAATGTAATAAATAAATTACATGTGGAAAGAAAAAAAGTGAACTAGGCAAAGAGATAAATTATAAACACAATGAAGAAATGTTAAAGGGATGGAGAAATATAATAGAAATATAGTAAATATTAAATAAATGTTAAAAGGTTTCTTCGTAAAAGAAACAGGAAGTCTTTTTTAAATTAATTGTTCTATATGTAACTTTGTTTGTTGTTATTGTTATAAATAGCTGAATGTATGTAAGTAGGTCGTTTATGTGTTGTAAATCTTTGTAAATGTATCTATCTTTGTGACGCGTAAATATTTTAAACAATAAAAATTATGTACAGAAAAAAAATAAAGAAAGTAGATGTAAGCTGGGCAAGGGCAAAACCTCGATTTCATTTTATTTCATATAAATCTAATTCAATAAAATTCCATTAATATGATAGCTCCCTCTACATTTTCCACACTTACTAGGGCTGTGCAAAGCTTCGCTGATATAATTCAAAAGCAATTTGACTGAATCACCAAATTGATTCAGTACATGGAAGTGAAGTAGGCAATTTAAGTCGTTTGGGCGCTTTCAGGAAGGTCTGCAGAGTGTGGTTAAAAAAGAAAAGATGGTGGCTGTGATGGTGCAATTGAAATTCCACCTAGTTTTCATGTCTGTTGCTGTAATGGAATGTGAGAATGGCCTTGGAAGGGGGGGGGGATATGCTGCCTAGGGAATGATCTGCTAAAAGAGGGAGGAGCCTGCAACTGAGTAATGGACAGAGAAAGAAACTTAGGAAGGACAGGCCCTAATTGGTTAGGCGGGAAATAGGGAGATTTGTACTTTCAGACTTGCAGGATTCTGTTAATGCTGCTGGGAGCCCTCCGTTAGGGAGGAAATGGGCGGGCTATAAATATAAGTATAAATAAATAAATAAATGTAGCCTTACAATACAGTAAGTACAGAGAAGTAGCTCACCTGGTCGTGTTTCCTGTCTGGTTTACCTGGGGGGGCTGAGAGTTGCCTTAGGTACATACACACACTTTTACCATACCCAACTGACTCTTTGAACTGAATCATAAATTTGAATGGAACTTTGGTTGATTTCCATACTGTACTTATTTATGTGGAAGTAAGATTAGGCCTCTAAGACTGGATGCCACATAATCAATCAATCAATCAATCAATCAAGATTAGCCCCCCACTCCCCCCAAAACCTTTGAAAATAGGAGGATTACCTTAGATTCAGAGAGAATTGGGAAATGTACCTTTCTTCCCTCTTATCTCCCCAACTGTCCTGTGAGGAAAGCTGAAGCTTCCATGGCTGGAAGTAGTCTACCCCCTTCATCACTCTTGGGCTGAGAGGGAGGGGCTGGCCCAGAATCCCCCTGGGAGCTTCATGGCTGAGGGGGGACTAGAACCTGGTGCCAGTCCAACACTTTAACCCCTACACTGCACTGCTTCTCGACACTTAAAAGCTTGGAGAAACAGATGTGTTTATGCATTTATTAGATTTATACTTGCCTTTCATGCAGGAGCTCAAGATGGTATACACGGCACTCCTACCTCCTGTTTTCTTCCACAACAACCCTGTGAGGTAGGTTGGGCTGAGAGAAAGTGACTGTCCCAAAATCCCCACAAGAGCTTCCATGATTGAAGGATGGACAAGGACCTTGGGTCTTCTGGTGGCAATCCCACACCACAACACCATCCTGGCTCCCTACTTTTCCCCGTTTTCCTAAGTACTGGGGGAGTTGGGGCCAAACACATCTCTTTGGGGAGGGCATTCCAAAACCAGGGGGCTTTGCAAGAGAAGGCCCTCTCCTGTATTCCAGACAGACGGTCTTCTTCGAAGACACCTCCCTGTTGATCTACGTTCCTTGAGGAAGAGGCAGGCCCTCCGATAGCCAGGCTCTGAGCCATCTGGGGGTGTCAAGGTCAGCCCCAGCACCATAAATGGTGTCCAGAAGTCAACTGGCCCCAGCGCAGAACTTTCCGTCCAGGCACCAGAAGATCCCCGTGCTTTGCACCTGTTAGCAGATTTGTGGTTAGGTTACATTTGAGCTGCCGCAGTGACTTTTCCACATTAGGAACTGAAGCAGGAGTGTAAGATGGGACAGAAGCCAGTTCCCTCTGAAGCCTTCCTGTGGGTTGCGTGAAAGGGTGGGCAGCCAAGGAAGCTGCGGGTCCGTGTGCCCACAGGGAGGGGGATCAAAAAAGTCAAGGCCACCATTGCGCGATCAAAGCCCCATGGCTTGTTCTGTGTATCATGATGCATGTTAAAAAGAGACGAGGCTTTGGTCATGCTGTGGTGGCCACCGCCACCATCTTTTTAGATCCTCCCTCTGTGGACAGCCCTGCTGTAGATTGATGGAAAGAGGATCGTACAGGGATCCACGGCCTTCTCTTCCCTAGATGCATGTTGGGCAGCAGCACCTTTTTGCCCCTCCCACCATGTTTGCTATCAAACATTCAGTTAACCTAGTTAGACGTACCCAGTATCAGGTATTAGCAACTCTACCCTACAAAGCAGTGTTCTCAACCTCAGCAACTTTAAGAAGTGTGAACTCCAACTCCCAGAATTCCCTAGCCAGCATGGGGAATTCTGGGAGTTGGAGTCCACACTTCTTAAAACTTGCTGAGGTTGAGAAACACTGCTATAGAGAAAGAGGCCTGATAATACTGCTGCCTAGGACTGAGTGTGTAAAAGAGGTGTTGCCTTTGACTGGGGTCATTGCCAGATTCGAGTCCTCCCTTTCAAAGATTAGGCTTAAGAACGCTATCAGCAGACTTCATAGGCTGGCTTAGGGTTCAATCCACTGGAAGATTTTAATGAACTGTCACTCAGATCCGAGGGGGGAGGCAAAGCTTGTCTCCTTGCATTGGGGACGCCCTGTCAGGCCTGGAGTCCTGCAGAAGCCGCTAAATCTTCTTTGTTCCGCTGCTTGAATGGTAATTACAACCCAGGCATTTAAATAACGGCTCCGGTCAGTTTCTTTTCTCCCCACAGATATAACTCAGAATGCGTATGAGGCAAACATGGGGAGAGGAAAAGCAACAATAATAACTACACAAGCCAAAGAGAAAGCAGAATCCTTGACATTCACTAAGTGATTTTTTCCTTGAGTGCGTTAAAGTCCTTTCAGGAGAGGGAAGAAAACCTGTTGATGGAAGGCAAAAGCTATTCATTCTATTTTTTTGGAAAGAGGTTAATGTACTGAATGTTGCATCTCTGAGTTAAGCTGTATCTGTTCCCTGATGGCTCTCCGTGCAGCATTTGCTCGGATCCTTAGTACGGGGAGAGGCTGACTTGGTGCACTAATTGCTTTTGTGATTTTTGTACCTTTACTGGATGGGTAGGAGATGGGTCCTTGTGGGCTGGTTTGGGCTAAAAAAATGCACTTTTACTTGGAGGAGGAAAGTAAAAATTCAATATGGAGGTGGTTTGCCATTCCCTTGCTCTGGGATTTTGTTTCTCTCCCCAGTCTAACCCAGGCCTTCCTGGTGGTCTCCCATCGACAGATAAAGCAGGTTCAACCTCACTTAACTTGGTGGTGTCCTCTGCTATTTCTGTCAGACGTTGCTTCCTGATCAAGAGGACTCCCTTATCTCCTCTCTGTCTTCTCTTCTGAAGACTAAACATTCCCACTTCCCTTCATTAAAGGATAGTTTCTAGTCTTTTCCCCAATTTTTCCCCTGCAGCACTACAGTTTAGAGATGTTGTTGGGGTTCCTTCAGCTCTACCTGCTGGAGTGATCAGCAGACTTGCACTTTGCTCACTAATGATAGATATACAGTAAAGTCCTTGGTGTTCTCAGAGCTTGGTTGTTTGCTTGCAGACATTTCATTACCCAACTAGGTAACATCATCAGTGCAATCTCTTCTATTGGAGATACACAGTGCCTGAGCTGTCCCTGTTAGAATTGTGTTGGCTTTTGTTTTATATTTATTTATTTATTTATTTATCGTATTTATACCCCGCCTATCCCCTCCCTAATGGAGGACTCTAAGCGGCTTACATACATCATATTCATATATTTATACATTTCATACATAGTACAGTTTTAACCGCGTGCTAAGGGAAGGGGTAAGGGAACCGACTCTTCTGTGGGTACTGTCGGGGGTACTGTCTGGGACTACATGTCCCAGAATACCTTGCTTCGGAGCCGGCTGCTGACGTCCTGGATGTTGCTGTTCGGGATCCGTCGTCTCTGCCGCCATTCACGAGGTCTTCTCCGTTCGGTGGGCGACCCCCGACAGGTCGCCAGCATATTCTCCCACTTAAGGTGGTACCCATTTATCTACTTGCTAAGCTTTCGAACTGTTGGGTTGACAGGAGCTGGGGCGAGTAACGAGAGCTCACTTCGTTACGCGGGGATTCGAACTGCCGACCTTCTGATCGGCAGTCTACAGCTCAGCGGTTTAACCTGTTGAGCCACCGCGCCCCAATATTATTTGTTGGGGTTTGCAGGATATGTGTCTGTGTGTATTGATGTACCTGCTTTTGTGGCTTTGTGGCTTTTGTAGCTCCTGTAGATAAGACTCTTGGGGAAGTTGAGAGTTCTCAGCCCACTGGATTTTATTAAAATTATTATTTCAAAGACTCATGCAATCGTACAGCTAAAGATGACCTAAAGGTGATCTAGTCCAACCACCTGCTTGGTGCGTGATCTGCTAAAACACGTCATAGAGATGACAATCCGCCTCTGTTTGAAGACATCTAGTGAAGGGGAACGTGCCACCAAGAGGCATTCCGCTGGTTGACAACTCTGACCATCAGGAAATTCTGACCTTCTGACCTCCAACCTGAGTCTACTTCCCTGCAGTTTCAACCCACTAGTTGAACCCATTAGTTCGATTCATTGAGATGCTTTTAATTACAATGGATTAAATGGGATTAAAATAGGAAGCTGGCTTGCTGCCAAGAAAAATACGAATCTCCAGTAGGGTTGTGCAGCACTTTGGATTTGAAGACAAAATGATGTCTCGGACTGCATGAGCAGGAATTTAGCAGGAATCTGCAATCCCTTAAAGCAGCCGTAACTTTTTTTGGGTTTGTGCAGCTGCCCTTCACAGCTGCAGCAGGATCCCTAGAAAAAACACATTTGATTTAATAATGTACTATTCATGCTCCAAATCACCTTTTCCCCATCTGACCCAGATTGTTGCACAGTCCTAATAAAATCTGGGGACATAAAAGGTAATTGTAGCTGTGTCGAAGAATTCCAAATCCACAGTCGGATAAACTTTGTAATGATTTTATTAAACATTACAATGAAAAAGATTAAAATCTAATACAAATTAAAAATAAAATAAAAAAAGACTTAAAGTTTACCTTGAATTACAATATGAAAGAATTTTTTTTCAAAATGATGTACAGATGGTACATAACCCCTAACACATTGTCCAAAATGAATATTATGATATCCAATAAATGTTGGAAATGTAAAAAAGAAGTGGGCACCTTCTTTCATCTTTGGTGGACTTGCCAGAAAACTAAAAAATTTTGGGACACAATTCATCAAACTTTATGTGAAATACTGGAAGAAGACATTATCAAAGAGCCAGAATTGTACTTGTTGGGATTTATAAAACCAGACATACACAAGAAATATGGGAAACTATTATTTTACTTAACAACTGCGGCTAGAACCATTTTTGCAAAACATTGGAAAGAAGACCTTACACCTACAATTGAAGAATGGATGATAAAAACGATGGACCTAGCACAGATGGCCAAATTAACGGATTTATTAAACGAAAAGAATATGGATGAATTCAGTTTGTGTTGGAGCCCTTTCTATAAATTTATAGAAAAGACTCAAAAAGTCCAATTGGGAATTTAATGTAAATAATAAAAAAATTAACTATGATAGAGATTATTTCTAAATAGTTGAAGGAAATGATGGTGAGAAAGTAGGAAGTCCTGTTTGGTAGTCGTTTTTCGTTGTTTTCGTTGTTTTTTCTTTTTCTTTAGGGTAGAGTGTAGAATAAGTGTAAAACAGGGGAGAGTAAAGGGGGATCAGGGGGATTAGGATGTAGAGAAGGTAAGAGTAGGAAGAGGAGATGGAGAAGAGAATAGAGAGAAGAGGGGAAGAGAAGGTTAAAAGGAGAGGAGATTAAGATATGTTTGTAAGAGAGGAAGTTTTTTAGTTATGTTAAAAGGTAATGTTAGGTGATGTTAGAGTTTGAGAAGGTAGAAGAGAGAAGGGAAGCCTAAGTAAGTACGTGAGGAGAAACGAAAGGCTGTTTTGGAAGAGGGTTGATGTTGTATTTAATTTAAAAATGTAACCCAAATGTTGTCATTTATGTAATGTTATGTCATTTTATGTTATGTTATGCTAGATATTGTTTTCTTATGTACTATTCTTATGTAAAAATAAAAATTTAATAAAAATAAAAAAATAAAATAAAATAATAAAAAGTGTGCTGGGCTAGAAACCAGGAGTCTGTGAGTTCTAGTCCCGCCTTAGGCATGAAAGCTGGCTGGGTGACCTTGGGCCAGTCACTCTCTCTCAGCCCTAGGAAGGAGCCAATGGCAAACCAGGAGACTGAGAGTTCTAGTCCCGCCTTAGGCATGAAAGCTGGCTGGGTGACCTTGGGCCAGTCACTCTCTCTCAGCCCAACTCACCTCACAGGGTTGTTGTTGTGGAGAAAACAGGAGGAGGAAGGAGTATTAGGTATGTTCACCGCCTTTAGTTATTTATAAAAATAATAAAGGCGGGATAAAAATTAAATAAATAAATAAAAAGAAAAAATAGAAAGTGCAGAAAAGAAGAAAAATAGAAAAGAAAGAAAAAATAAGAATATAGCAAAGGGAAAAAAAAGAAATATATAAAGAAATATATTCACTTCATCACAAGTATAAACAATTTTAGTAACTTTTCACCTTCTCTTAAAATACAAAAAATGTTCTCTTCTTCCCATATCCCAGCTCTTATCTATAAACAAATCCTTAAAACCTCGTCATTTCAGTCCTGGTCAGCAAAAGTCCATAATGCAGCCTATATGGACATAAGGTTATTAGGAACCTTTGGATCAACACATTTTATAGTACTGAGTAAGTTTCCTTCAATCCTTAGTGAAAGAAGTTTTAAATGCAAGTTTAAGGACTTTAAAATAATCCTTTTTTTGAATAAACAGCAAAAGGGTGATTAGAATGTTGATTTTGGAAAGTTACAAATGGACTAAGGGTCCAGATGGATTTGAAATAAGATTTTGAAATTAATTATAAGAATCCTTCCCATGGGAAAATGCTGTTGTTTTGAATTCTTAAAAAAAAACATGATAGGATGGTACTTTGAAGGTTGAACACTAGAGGGAACCAGAAGGAACTAAAGATTACAATTAAAGGAGAAGAACACTTAAAGTTGACGTACTAATACAGAATGAAGCAAAATACTTTAACACTGGACATATTGAAGGATATTATTGAACAATGGACCCAGAAGTTAACTTTAAGAGTGTCTGCCATTATAGAAAGACTGTCTTTAAAAGACGATATGGAAGAGGAACAAGTTTTACTGGACAAAGCTGAGACTGATCTGAAAGTGGATTTAAAAATGACAGGCTACAAGAATGATATTGAAAAAGATGCTACACTGGATATACAACTGAAACTGGCTGATGTCTTAATAATTAAAGAGATATACAAATAATGAACCACAATTGGACAATACTTTGGATCAATCAAGATGACACAAAACAGTGTGCAGGATCCAAATTATTCAAAGCTTTTTATCTGGAAAGCTGGTACTAAAAATCAAGGATGGGGAAGAAATATTCCATCAGATGTTTGAACCGTGGAATCTGTGGTTTAAGTCAGTCTCAAAATGGTGTTTGTAGACTAAATGCATTTGTCAGCAGTGCGTGGAATTGGTGCCAGTTTACACCTAGGATGTAGCAACAAAGAAAACAGTGCCTTCCCCCACCCAGCTCTGAAAGCACAAATGCCTTCAATCACAATCTGCTTCTCACCGCTGGTGAGATTCACCAGCTCCTGCTCTGACAGAGAACAGAGGAAAAAGCAAAGCAAAGAAACATAACCGTCTTCATGTCAGCAAAGCACGAGAGCAATTTTCAGTGTTCACTAGATACAGAGTCAATTAGGCCAAATTATGTAATGCTACCGGGCAATCATGAAACCTTAGGGAAAGCCTGATAATTACGAAAGAGCCCAGCTCTTGAGGACCTGAGTCCAACTATTCCCTTTTTCTAACAGGAAAATTATTTTTTTCTTTTTGGGGCAGGGGTTACCAATGGGGAGTCTCTGCTTACTCCTCCATTGAGAATGAGTCTGGATGGATATGTTTCACTGGTAGAAAAGGCAGCTAAAGTTAGTAGAGAGGAGGGAAGCTGAAGCAGATACAGGAACCATTTGGGAGAACTTGGTATTTTGGGGGCATAGATGTTGGATGCCCTTTTTTTTCTTAAAGTATGGAAGAAAACATCAGAAGACAATTCCATTTTGGCAGACTACTTGCTTAAAGGATGTGGTTAATGAGGTCAAAAATGATGGCTCTGCTTTCTGGCTACAACTACAAGCTATTCTTCCCAAGCCAACTTGGAGAAAGTCTGGGGTTGTGGTGCCCAAGAGAACTGGTGTGGTTGGATTCTGTGACTTTGACCCCTGTGTGAGAAATCCTCCCACTGCCCCCGGCCCCAGTGGGTGCCAAGCATATTAGACAGAAAAAAGTATTGGCTCAGCTCTCCTGGGAGACTTCCAGGAGAGCAGGAAGACAAATAAACATTCTAGAAGGAGGCCACAGCTAACCACTTCTCTACTGCTGGTAAGAAAATGGCATAGAGATGAACTAACTGAGCTCTTCTCAAAAGGGACTTTCGTTTTCACTGGGGAACGAAACTAGAAAAATTGAGACCCTATTGGACCCCATCCTTACATGCAGTGGAGAACAAGGGACACCTTGCTGGTCAGGACCTCCAAGTAACTCGAGCTATCTCAGTGCAGAGAACTTCCCTGAAGTCTCTACCTTGTGCCTAAGCCTGACCCTGGGACTGGGTCACCCTAAACAGGGTCACTGGATGGCTACCAAGAGACGCAATAAGAGTGGATAAATATTGACATTTTACTGCCCTTAGCCATGAGGCAATCCCTAATATGGGCTCTTACCCATGTCCAGTCAGAGTCACTTTGAGTCTTCCTCCAACAATGCTCCAGGTGTCTCTTCTGGCACTTCATCTCCCAGAGCCCCTCAGTAAACCAGTGTGTACCCCAGGATCAGTGCATAGAAAGAGGCTGCATAAGAGTGATACGATCCAAGGCTTCAGCCTCCTGCCCATTCCAGGCAGAGGCCAGGGCCTCTGCTGAGCCACTCACCAGATCCTCAGGGAACACCCCAAGCTCTCTCTGGAACCCCACTGGGTCCATCAGTCACTTGGGGTGGACCGATCCAACAGGCCCTGTCTCCCTCCAGGTGATGCCAGTGAGTCAAAGGGCAAACAGGGAGTGATCTGTCTATGGCAATGGACTGGTCTTATTGTCCTCCATTGCCAGATCACATCTCAACCACCCCGAGACAAAAATCAGATCTAGCGTGTGGCCTCTGACATGCGTTGGGGTATTGCTATGGAGGCCACAAGTTCCTGAGCTGCCCTGAACTCAGCATCACCAGGTGGCAGACTGAAATCCCCAAAGACCAACAATCTTGGAGACTCTATTGCCAACTTAGCAATGGAATCGCAGCTCAGGTAGGGAAGCTGCTGGGCTTCCAACAGCATCAGTGGCATCCCTTAATCCCCATTACCCAAACTTCCACCCATCCTATCTCACAGAATGGTTGTTATGCCGAAGGAAATTGGAAGAGGAAGTGCTGCGTATGTCATCCTGACCTCCCGGTGAAAAGGCACAGAGACACTATGGAGTGGAATGGCCTTACAAATATAGTAGATAAATAAATATATCTAATAAGTAAATACAATAAAACAAAAATAAGCAAGTACCTCAAGCTCTTCTGCTGTGGAGCTTCTGCCAGTCCCAGTAAATAAATATCTTTCAATCAATCAATCAATCATATTTGATCAGGCAGCTTCACACCTTTATGATGTCCTTTCCCAATTTAGTAGTCTTCTGCAGTATCAGGATAACAATGCCCATCCTTCCTACCTAGCTACCAACAAGCATGCTGGTTGGGAATGATCGTAATTTAATCCAACACATCTCAAAGGCTGTAGCTGAGGAGTTAAACTGCAGCAAAAAAAGAGCTAAAAGAGAGCCAGTTTGGTCTAGTGGTTAAGGCACCGGGCTAGAAACCAGGAGTCTGTGAGTTCTAGTCCTGCCTTAGGCATGAAAGCCGGCTGGGTGACCTTGGGCCAGTCTGTCTCTCAGCCTTAGGAAGGAGCCAATGGCAAACCAGGAGACTGAGAGTTCTAGTCCCGCCTTAGGCATGAAAGCCAGCTGGGTGACCTTGGGCCAGTCCCTCTCTCTCAGCCCTAGGAAGGAGCCAATAGAAACCAGGAGACTGAGAATTCTAGTCCCGCCTGAGGCACGAAAGCCAGCTGGGTGACCTTGGGCCAGTCACTCTCTCTCAGCCCAACTCACCTCACAGGGTTGTTGTTGTGGGGAAAATAGGAGGAGGAAGGAGTATTAGGTATGTTTGCCGCCTTGAGTTATTTTTAAAAATAATAACGGTGGTATAATAAATGAGAGAGCGAGAGCGAGAGCGAGAGAGCGAGCGAGCGAGAGAGCGAGAGAGAGAGAGAGAGAGAGAGAGAGAGAGAGAAGGCTGAATCCTGAATTCTGGTTCCTGTATTGGAGAGTGTATGTTTTTTTACTCTGCAGAAGAGACATACATTTTTTCCTGCAGGTTATAAAAGGATTCACTTACATTTCTAGGCCAATTTGGGAACTAACAGTCTCTTAGTCAATACATCTTCTCTTCTCTTCTCTTCTCTTCTCTTCTCTTCTCTTCTCTTCTCTTCTCTTCTCTTCTCTTCTCTTCTCTTCTCTTCTCTTCTCTTCTCCTCTCCTCTCCTCTCCTCTCCTCTCCTCTCCTCTCCTCTCCTCTCCTCTCCTCTCCTCTCCTCTTCTCTTCTCTTCTTCTCTTCTTCTCGACTCTAAAATGCCCCTGTGCACACTCAGTGGATTTTAGCAGCCCTTGTTCATCTGCAGCTTAGTGGGTCTTCAAGGAAAATCACTTACCCACACAATTCCTGGCAAGGTGGCCAATCAGCTGACTTTAATTGCAATCCTTTGATTTCCATCCCTTCTTCTTTAGTGCGCTCCTCCAACTCTGTGAACAGAGCAAAGTGACGAGGAATGAACAGTTAATATGGCATGAAAAAATATATTATGGTGGAGGAGTTCTACTTTGTGACAATAGACTCAAGCAGAAGACCTCTGTGTGATCTCCTGCTAAAAACACCAGGGACGAGAAAGGAAGTGTGTCCTTTGAGAACAAGGCTGAAGTAACTGGGTGTGTTTTGCCATGAGAAACTATATTTGAGGGAATATACAATAGTCCTCTTTGGGAACTGTACACAAAAGGACATCACATAGAAGAAGGCCAAGGCATGTTCCGTCATCTCAGAGGGCAGGATATGGAAGAATGGGGCAGTTGGATATTACAGTAAACCTCATAAAGGTAAAAGCAGTTTGACAATGCAACAAATCGCCAAGGGAAGCAGTTGACTAATCCCCCCAGTCATGGTGCTCAAGTGAATGTGGACAGTCACCTTCCATATCAGCCATAATTTAGATTCTGTCCAGAGCAAAGAATGGAACTCAGGGACCTCACTTCCAACTCCAGGGTGCTTAGATGGTTAGAGAATGTGAGGCAGAGGGATCAATACATGGTATGACCCATGGGGTCTGGGGGAACAAGCATGGCCTAGGAACCCACCAGATTCCTTGCCTCACTTAATTCTAATTTTTTAAAAGTTCTTTTAACACTTGATACGTTGCAAAGAAATCACCGGCATTAGCTTCGTTTCCAAGACTATTTCAGAGCCCATATAAATCCTTTAAAAATACAATTGTGTCCAGGGCTTGCTTGGGACTGTGGTCAGAAGATCAGAAGGAAGGAAGTCAGCTGAGAGTTATCCAGATGGCCTGGTGGGGAGCAGCCTCCAGGTAAATGGGTTCCTGGTGACTGGCCACGCTTGCCAAGGAAGCCATTGGCACCCAATGTTCCAAATGGGTTCCCTGGGCCCAAATTTTGGCTGATACGAATGTAAGAGGAGCATAAGGTGCTTCCGCGTGTAATACCAAGTGTATTCCAGTGCAGTGTTCATCATCCTGTGGGAAAACACAAGTATGCCTGCTTGTCTTATCAGAGCTGAACATCCATGCAAACACAGTTGTTATGTTCCCCAGCGTGCTGTGTGGGGAAGCTCTGCCACCCCACCACGTTTCGGTTTGCCCTTCCCTTTCCTGCTTTGGAGGACTGGCCGGGGATGGCTTGAGCTGGCCGGCCAAGTGCATGTTTTGCTTTGGCAGCCCATGACAAATTGTTCTGACACTTTGCACTAGGAGCTAATCCTTTCTTCTGCTGTCCTATTTGCCAAAATGATCCCAACTCTATTCCAGAGAGTATTGATCTTCTCGGGGACAGAGATGTCACCAATTATTCCTGGAAGGTTTTGCAAAACTGCACTTCCCTGCAGAATGGAGCAGGCTTAGAAGCAATCCTGGGTGGCCTCTGGGGCTTTTCGTGGCTGGTTGTATTGAAACAATCATGTCTCCAGGGCTGGCACATCAAAGCCAAATGATATAATACCATTTGGGGTTACAAAAACATCATTGGTGTGACAAAGAAGCACCTAACCTGATTCATCCCTGTAATGGCAGGGGTCAGGAACTCAGCACCCCTGAGTACCAGGATTTCCACTGCCCCCCCCCCCCGGCTTGCACGTCTCCCCCAATTAAATTAAAATAACGTTTTATTGTGCGAGAATGTTCAGTTGCACAAGATTTCATGGATCTCATGAAAGATTTCTGGGTTCTGATGTGAGATCTGATAAGATCACTGAAATGACATGAAGTTTTGCAATTTTGTTAGATTTTAGACGATTATTTTAGGGAGGGAGAGAACCCTAGCATCACCTGTGATTATGCCAGAATTCTCAGGCTACAGTCCTGTTTCCTGTCCTCTGTTGATTGTGAGCTGCCTAGAATTTATATGAATACAGCACTATCTATCTCATATTTATCATTCAGTGAGATGCCTGTGCAAACAAGGGACACCTGTTTTAGGAGGTACTGATCTTCACATGATTTCAGAAAATGAATGCTGTTGGGGACAGAATGAAAGAGGAGAGGCGTAGGTTTCAAGCTCCCCCTTATCTTCAAGAGGAAAGCATGCAGGCACCACTGTGCACGCAAGCGAAATGAACTCAAGTTACTTACGCAAGGGCTCGGCTTCTCCAATTCTCTCTCAGTCAGTTTCCAGGAGTGGTGGACATAGGAGCCCCCCCCCCCCGTGCTTTTCCTGTGATACAAAGCAATGTGTTGCGTATGTTTGTGTGTGTGCTCCCACTTTCCCCTTGCACGGCGTCTCTGTGTTTGTGCATATGTGTGCCCTGGGAAGCACAGGGTGGGCTGCAAGTTCTCTGCTCTGGGCCACGTGGCCGGGGGGGGGGGGGGTCAGGGCCAGGGCAGGTTTAGCTGGAGCGGCTGACAGGTTCCAGCCCCCTGCCCAGCACTCCCTCCCTGCAGGGGGGCGTTTTTTTTTCTGGATCTTTTTTCTCTGCAAGCCTTGGCCAGATCCAGCCCATTTTTAATTCAGCCTTTGTTTTGGTACACACACGAACCAAATTTGGTCCCATCCGGATCATTTTTGGAAAGCTGTCTTGCGGATTAACAGACACAGTCTCAAGTCCCTTGACATAATTTACTTTCCACTTTTCATCGGGCTCCAAAGAATAAAAGAATTTGAGGATCACGATTTATGTGCGCACATACACACACACGTTATTGTTATCAGCCTGAATCAATCCACTGAAGGCTAAAGGCCTCTTCACCGACGTTATGGGCCATAATCTACCATGCTGGGGACCTTGGCTTGTGCTCTCTCTGTGTATATTTGTGGGGGGTGTGTATGCATGAGAGAGGATGGATGGATGGATGGATGGATGGATGGATGGATGGATGGATGGAAGGAAGGAAGGAATGGGTTAACCCATTAATCTCTAGATTTTGCATTTAAAGCCAGTGAGCAAATTTGTACTTCTGATTCCTGTTTGGCCATTTCCATGCTTTGCTAAGGACAACCATCAGCTTGGAAAATTTAAACAGAAAAATCCAATCCCCACTAATCTGTCCACAAATGCACCAATTTATGAGCATTGCTTGTGGCTTGGTCCTTTGCCATATCTGAGCCCTGTAAAAGGACCTATTCTAGCTCTTCCCAAGCATCTTCCACCCCACTCCCTTCCCAGAGCTGCCATTTCTCTACAATTCTCCCATAGCCCCCCCAAGTACAGTTATACAGATTCTGCATGTTGTTCGTTCTTGGCCCAGATGTTGTGTGGCTCTGCTCTACCACTCTTAGGCTCCCTCTGAACCCAGGAAGTCATGGGTGAGCGTCTCTCCCCCGTCTGGGATATTCCTGTCTTGCTGTGGCTCACGACCACACGACTGGGCGTCCCTCCAGCGGCAAGCGGGTGTCCTTCCTGCTGGGCCCTGTTTCATTTTAGAGATGAGGCCGGTGTCTGGTGCTTTCCTTATGGCTGTCACACAGGACAGTGTAATGGCAGTGACTGATGGATCCCTCTGGCTTTGATTGATGGGGAAACAATTACTGGTCACTGTCCTTAATGTGTGGTAGGCTTGGGGGACTGTGGGCAGATGCCTGCAATAAAGGCTTTAGCCTCTTTCTGCCAGAGGTTTTCCATGCTGCAAACCTGTCAGTCCGGCTTCTTCTGAATGTGGATCCAGCCCTCTTCTGGGAGAGTGCTAGACAAGTGTTCATGGTCACAGCCCAGCTGATGGCCACAGGCATGGCAGAGGGGTCACTGGGAACGTTGAGAGAGCTCCCTCTTGATTCAGTCTGTGCTGTCCTCCATCCATGTGATCCATCAGTCAGAACAGGGTGAAGGAGGATGGCGTGATTTGTGATTTGCTGCAAGGGAATGTCAGCAAAAAGAGCCTGTGGCCAGCCACAGCCAATTCACCTTGGGTCTGTCAGCTGCATTTGCAACCTGTGGCTTGAGCTAAAAGGGGGAACTGGCAGAACTCTTGATAATTTCACTCAGGCTCCCCTATATCCCAAATGGGTAAGTGCTGCAAGAGAAGGGCAGTCTGGAGCAAGTGGCCAGCATCACCTAAAAGTAGCCCATGGAGTATGCAAAATGGCATTAGAGAAGGCAAAACTGATGCTTCTGGTAGAACCCAGTGTCAGCTATGTGAGGTAGACCAGACAGGAAGCATAGCCAGATGAGCTACTTCTACTTTATTGTAAGGTTACATTAACAGAATCTTGCAAGTCTGAAAGTGCATTTCTCCCCCATTGCCTTTACAGCCCGAGAAACTAGGGAGGGTCCCTTCTGAGCCGCTTGCCTTGCCCAAATTCCTGCTGCAAGCTAAGGTGCCTTTTATCTGACCATTCCCTTGGTTGCACCTCTTCTCCCTGTCTCCCAAGGTCATTCCCACACACCATTACACCCAGATTTCTTTCCTGGCTTAAATTGATCAGAGCAAGGTTGGATCTGCCTAGCCATTTTGGCTTAGCCAAACCACATTGGCCATGTTAGGCTGCTACAGACATGCCATCCCCTCTGGTCACTAGCACTACCCTCCATGGCCATTTTGACTTACTTTTCAGGAAAGATAGGACACTTGGCTTCCACAGATCCATCTGTCCATGTAATGCCTGACTAGTGCTTTGGAAAGTATTTTGGGATTATACAGGGCCTTTTTTTTTACATGGGTTTAGTGCCCTTCTAAAGATCTAACAATAGGTGTAGCACTGTTTTGAAACAGCACTAAACCCACATATAGAAATAACCTGTATAACACTTTCTGAAGTGTCAGACAGTGCCAATCTGGGGAAGGGGTTACAATACCTTTTACAGTCTTCAGTCACCTTTGTTGTGCCATGCCATGCCATGCCATGCCATGCCACAGAAACTCTTCCAAAAAAAGTATTTCCCAGAACTGCTTCCTGAGATGCCTGTACCTGAAGCAGACAGAGATTAAGAAGTTGGCATGCCAAGTAGGTGCTTAAATACTGATACTGTAATAGATGTCTATATTCACCTTCCCTTTAAGAGCCAGTTTGGTCTAGTGGTTAAGGCACCAGGCTAGAAACCAGGAGACTGAGAGTTCTAGTCCCGCCTTAGGCATGAAAGACGGGCTGGGTGACCTTGAGCCAGTCACTCTCTCTCAGCCCAACTCACCTCACAGGGTTGTTGTTGTGGGGAAAATAGGAGGAGGAAGGAGTCACAAAAGGACACTCATTTGAGGACATTAATGTTCACATTTTAGACAGAGAAGATAGGTGGTTTGAGAGAGGGGTCAAGGAATCCATTTATGCCAACTTGGAAAATCCTTCCTTGAATAGAGGTGGGGGCCTCAGGCACAACCTTTCCCCTATCTTCCTTCCTGCTTTGTCTTCTGTGCCTAGGAAGATTAAGACCATTTCGCAAGCTCAACAGCAGCAGGGTAATCTTAACGATCCTCCTTTAGATGATAATGGGACTTAGAAATAAACATCTCAAAATAACCATGACCTAGCCCCAGGTGCAAGGTCACACAGCCACCCTAGAAATGTATTTAAGGATTCCCTTACTAACTTTACTCAGACTGAAGAAGCTCCTTGGATAAGGAGTGAAACGTTTCTACTGAGAAAATAGAAATCCAGTTGACATGATTCAAGCCACAGATCAAGACAGGACATTAACAGCATCACTTAATTCACCAGAGGCGGAGACGTACAGCTGGGCATCATCAGCATACTGACGGTACCTCACCCTTGGCGATGGATGACCTCACCCAGCGGTTTTATGTAGATGTTAAACAGGAGGGGAGAGAGTACTAAACCCTGCAAAACCCCACAAAGCAGGGGCCAAGGGTGGGACCTCTCGCCCCCGATCAACACTGACTGGAACCGGCCTTGGGGGAAGGAAGAGAACCAGCACATTACAGTGTCACTCACAGATGACTCAGCCTGATTCAAAAGTCTTTTGCAACTGATCAATGCAGACTTAGCTTCCAGAACAGCCTCCAGAAACTGCAAATGTTGTGGGGCTGGGTGGGTCCCACAACAGACATGGAAGTGGAGGTGGGTTTTGAGGAAATTTGGTGTTTTGTTCTTTTCTTAAATAAACTGAATATATAAATGGATTATTAATATATAAATAGATATGCCACAGCAAGGCAGCACCTTCCTGATTGGCTGATCTCAACAAAACTAAGTAAGGTTGAGCCTGTTTAGAACAGGGATGGGAGACTAACAGGAAATCCCAATGCTATAGGCCAAATTGGATTTAAAAAGAAATCTGGAAGGAGGCAAAGGCAAATCACTTCCATTTGAGGCCCAGAAAACTGCCCAGTCACCAAAAGTCAAGCTCCACTTGAAAGATAAATGATCTCTACAATGATTTTAGGATTGGGGTGCAGTTTTCATGTGATCCCCACTTCAAAATGGCAGGAAATTATCTCTGTGTATAGCAATTATGCACCGAGAGACGTCCAGGGGCTGCAGAAGGGTGGCTTGGGCCCACTAGCTGAACACACCTGGCCTGGAGGACTGAGACGCAGGACATCCTGGGAATTGGCTATTGAGCAAGAATTTCGTGGGCTAACCGCTCTTTCCAACTCTGAAATTCTGTCTTGGGTTTGTTGGAGTCTTTGACAGAAATGCTTTCTTTTCCCCGGGAAAAAAGAGGCTTTGAGGCGGGAGGGTTACCTGAGAAACTAGAAATGGGCCTATGTTTCTCATGCCCGGCTTCTGGCTGGACTAGAGAGATTCGGAAGCCCCAGACCTGGGATGTGCTGGTTCTTTAGCTGCTACACCAGGACAGGGTGTCCCATTTCTGCTCAGCCTTGTCAGGAGAGAAGCACCTTTTCTTGAGTCAATAAAAGGGCAGGAAAGGATGACTGCTGCATGGCCCTGGACGGCCACAGGGACAAGGTCTCAAAATGCCATTTTCATGACCCAAGATCAGTTGAAGTTAGTCAAAGCAGCGCAACTGTTATGAGCGCAGCTAATGAAGACTGCAGGCCAATTAGCAGAGCTGTCGAGGCCAATTAGAGCTACTTTCAAAGATCTATTTATCTAGAGCTAATCTGTTATTTGGCTAATTACCCCTTGCCTGGTTGTGGAGTTCCTGTCCCACACTGTGGTTGGTGCAGCGCCATTCTCTGATTGGGAACTCTTGGCAGAGCCGATGCCAATAAGGTTGGAGTGATACAAACTCCCTGATATGAATTGTTCCTTGGGGAGATGAAGTCGCTTTGGGCTATAGCACCTGCTTTATACACAGAAATCCCAACCTCAGGCCCCAATAATTCCAGCTGAAGGAAGAGCACTACTTGTAAATGATAGAGGGGACCTCAGCCTGGGAACTTGGAGACCAGCAATTACTTAAGTAGATCAGTCTTCCCCAAGCTGGGGCCTTCCAGATGTGATGAACTATAACTCTTAGCATCTGTCCTGCACCAGCCAATGCAAAACAAGACAGCCAGGCGATTCCAAATTTGTCATGCTTTATTATCATGTTGCAATTGATAACAGCCAGGAATCAGGGGAGTAATTAGCCAGAGCACTTGCCTTGTAAGTTAAGCTAGGAGCAACTGCAAGCAGAGAGAGAGAGAGAGAGAGCGCAGATTCAGAGCCATGAGAGTTGTCTACAACAGTCCAGGTTTGGAGCACCAGAGAATCCCACGAGTCAGTCTCAATGTCAAGCCAAGGGTCCAATTGCAGGAGCAAAAGCTGATGGAGTTTTGAAGGTTAATAAAAGAACTCCAAGCAGCTAACAACAATCTTGCAGAGTAGCTTAATTATGTTCAGAAATAAAATCAGTCTTCACACATTAGTTAGATGAAGAAAATAGAGATAGCTTACATTTATTCAGTAGCTCTGGATACAAGTAGATTCGTTATAGATCTGCATGCAAGTGAGATGTAATGGATGAGAGCTGCATTGTGCAGCCCTCCTGCTTGCAGGTGTGCCCAAGGAGTAATGGAGGTTGTTAATCCCCCAAACTCAAGGAGGAGGAGGAAGTGGAAATCAGGTGACCCATGTGACATCCCACAAGCACAATAGAGATGTGTTTTACTAGAAAAGACCCCCCTTATGCTTATGAGACAATGCTGAGTTGACCCCTGATGATTCCAACAAAAGCAACAGGAATGCCAAGTCAGAGAGTTGTTTCCAAGAGGGCAAGGCCCTTATGCTGTATAGCATCAGCTGCTGGTGTAGCTTGATTAGAAGTGTTGCTGCCTTCCTCTCAAGGAGACGGGCTGATCCCCATTGCTCAGCCCTTCATACGTCCCAGAAGGTACTTGAGATGGATGGCTGCCAGAATCTGAGCCTTCATTATCTGGATCATGTCCCACCTGCTCAGGCTCATGGTCTCCTGGAAGCGGTGTCTCGTCAGGCTAATGGCCTGTCTGATCTGCCTCTCCAGCCTCTGAATCAGAGGAATCACCCAGACTAGAACGGCACTTCAGTTGCATGGGGATTCCCAGTCCAACTGGAAATGGGCGAGTGTGCTGATGATCCTGCCTGGCTTGAATTCCGGTACTTTCGTTTCAAGAAAGAGTTGAAAGGAATCAATATTCACAGCAACCCTGCTTCTGCAGGAGCCAGGTGGAGGAAGTCAGCCAAGGGCACTGATCGGTAGCCTTGCTTCCTTGTTTCCAGAAAAACAGGGCCAGGATTCATTTTCAGAAGCTGTTTCCTTCCTTGAGGCAGCTGCAGCTGTGATTTTTCTATCAGATGCGGGATCTGGACCCAGTTCACTTCGAGGGAGCCAAGGCACTTTCAGACCTTCAAAGACGACAGACAACCATTTGGCTGCTGCAGGGCAACACATGTGGCCTCTCTCTCTGAGGATGGGTAGACATTTTCTCTGCCATTGTTTCTTCTCTCACACCAGCAAAAAGGATGCCTTGACTCATTTGCACATCTCCCAGAATGCATCTGGCCTTCTGGTTGGACAAGAGGCTGCATTGAACATTCACCAGCCCCAATTTGGGAATGAAAGCTGGAAATGCTGGCAGGGAAAAAATGATTCCTAAAAGTTTTTGTGCAAATATTCAGTAATAAAACAAAGCAAATTCTTGTTCAGCATCCTGGCTTCTTCCTCAGTTGCATTTAGCTTGATTCATAAAAAGCCAACCAATTATGTGGTTTGTTTAGCTTTTGCTTAGTGTGTTGTGTGAACCCAGGAATTGTGACTTGCAAACCATGGCTTATGGTTTATGGGTGCATCTGGCCAATTATGGCTTAGGTAACAGACCATGTTTAAAAGAAACTATGCATAGCACAATGTGTGAACTCCTCTTCTCCCTTTCATAACTTACAACACTTGCCTGCTATTTTTTCTGAATTAGTTGTGTGCTGATCCCACATGTTATTGGACTGCATCACAATGCTGAAATCTGTACTTTTCCAAATTTTGTAATGCAGTTTGTAATTCAAGAAAATTGCACTGTCAGACTCGCTTTGCTTGCCTGTCATGTATTTGAGCCAACACGTGTATAGAAGCCGACTCGTGTCCGCCTGCTTTGTAGCCAGCTACTGTGCACCGAAGAGAACTGCCTCCCTCACATTCCTTCGCTGCCTGGGGAAAAACCAAGGACGCTGAAAAGACACCTGGACTCTCATTAAACTTAACAAGTTGGGAGGGGGGAAGATCAAGAGTGGGAAAACAGTTCTTTTGAAACTAACAAGGGATGAAGTCAGAGGGATGTTTTTATTTATTTATTTATTATTCAAATTTATTCCCCGCCCATCTCCCATGCAAGGGACTCAAAGTTTTTAACTTTGAATGCTTGGCGCCAAATCTGGTATTTTGGTGGACAAAATGGGTTCTCTAGGTTTTAGTACTCCCTTGTGTAATTGGCTACTTGACTTCCTTACTGAGAGGTCTCAGTCGGTGAGAGTTAGATATAATACTTCTAGCTCTATCTCCCTAAGCATCGGCTCCCCACAGGGCTGTGTCTTGAGCCCATTGTTGTTCACCCTGATGACACATGACTGTTGCGCCAAGTATACCACCAATTCCATTGTGAAATATGCGGATGATACAACTGTAGTGGGTCTTATCAGGGGTGAGGATGAGTGGGCTTATAGGGAGGAGGTAAAGGGTTTGGTGGAGTGGTGCAATAAAAACAGCTTGGTTTTAAAAGTGGAAAAAACTAAGGAGATTATTATAGACTTCAGGAAGAACCGGTGCAGTCACACTCCACTTTTTATCAATAACATAGCTGTGGAGTCAGTCAGTAGCATTAGATTCCTGGGGGTGCAGTTAACAAATAGTCTGTCCTGGTCCCTTAATACCACATTTTTGGTAAAGCGAGCACAGCAACGTTTGCACTTTTTGCGTCGGATGAAGAAAGTACATCTCCCATCTTCCATTCTCCTTACTTTCTACAGAGGCACTATAGAGAGTGTACTTACAAGCTGTATTTCCATCTGGTTTGGAGGCTGTAGGGCCTCAGATAGAAAGTCTGTGCAGAGAGTGGTAAGGGCAGCAGAAAAGATAATTGGGATATCTCTGCCCCTCATCCAAGATTTAGCTCATGCACGCTGTTTGTCCAGAGCTCGAAAGATCATCAGTGATGCCTCCCATCCTCATCATGGTTTGTTTTCTTTGTTACCCTCTGGGAAGAGGTTCCGCTGTATCCGATGTAGAACAGCCAGATTGGGAAACAGCTTTGTCCCCCAGGCTATTGGATTCTTGAATGCCAAATAGGTTCTTTTAGGTGAAATATGTTGGATATGTAAAGAATGTATATTTTATAGTAATTATGGACTTTTATTAGTATTTTAATGTTTGACTGAAATTGTGAGTTAAAGAATGTATATTTTTTAAGAATGTATATTTTATAAGAATGGGTATTTTATAGTAATTATGGTTTTTTATTATTATCATTAGTATTTTATTGCTTGAGTGAATTTGTGAGCCAACTGCAACGAAATTTCATTCTATTGTGCACTTGTATAGTGTATAGTGGGATGACAATAAAGTTATTATTCTATTCTATTCTATTCTATTCTATTCTATTCTATTCTATTCTATTCTATTCTATTCTATTCTATTCTATTCTATTCAGAGCTTTGCAGCCATCCCCTGTAAATGGATTCTTTTAGCATTCTGATGAATTGTCTGGAGAATTTCTTAAGATACTGGTACTGGGACCATCACATGCACTCAGAATTCATGAATTATATTTAGAAAATTGCATTGTATTAAATGAAATTGCTAGGGGAATATATATATAAAAACATGTGTGTGTGTGTGTGTGTGCCTTCAAGTCAGTCTTTGAATCCTGGTGACTACCTGGACAAGTCCCTGCAGATTGGCAAGATTTTCAGAAGTGGTTTGCCATTTCCTCCTTCCCAGGGCTGAGAGAGAGGGACTGGCTGAAGGTCACCCAGCACGCTTCATGCCTCAGGAGGGACTAGAACTCAGGGCCTCCTGCTTTAATTGCAAGATGAATTAAATCAATGAGTTAAATTCAGATGGGATTCAGATTTGCCAGTAATTTACTCCCATTTCTCAAGCCTTTTTTTCCTTGAAGTGAGAGATTATAAAATTAAAGAAATGACCCTATATTATCCCATTTTGGTCTTCTGAAATTAGAGGTCGAGAACCAGGAGTGACACTTGCCAACACAGCATGGCTCTTCCTGTCTGTTTAGGAATGACAGGGTCTGTAGCAATTCTGGGATGGTAGTACCAGAACTCTACACAGCTTCTTATTAGTATGTAGCAGAGTAGAAGCGTTCCCATAAACTTGCACACACTTCACATGTTAATGTAAAGTTACATAAAAAAACAGTCTACATTTTTATTGTAACTCACAGTTCCTTAGTAGAAACGGTCCATGCATGCGAGCAAGAAGGTTCTGACCAAACCCACAGTCTTCCTTAATGTGGCCTTGCTGTATGGAAGTATGAGAAACATGTGGCAGCAGCCATAGCTGCCTCCCTCCTTGGTAGGAGATCCGAGCAGAAAGAGAGAAGAGAAGGGAACAGGAAACAGGAAACAGGGATTCAGCCCCTCCCACACAAAGCAAGTAAGATTAGGTTACAGCAGAGGCTGTCTCCTCCTTCAAGCTTGTGTGAGACGTGCTTGGTTGAAACCCGATCTCTAACAGGGTCTAACTCTCCTTCTGATCAACAAATTCCATATTCTTGCTGCAGCCCAACTCAATTTGTATGGGATGTGATTCAGAGAAACTGAGTTGGTAAAACATTGTTTCTTACGGATTTCTTGAAATAATGGTAGCCCAGGTTCATTGTACATACTTTAAATTTGGGTTTTCCAGGATTAAAGAGATCAGTACCGATGTAGAGATCATGTTTTTTTGCAAACGTTCAGTTGATATTCCAAAGGGCTTCCTCAATGCAACAGTTCAGAAATTGGAAACACTTTGCAGCATTTTTACTCTGTGCAGACTTTGAATTCTGTGGGGCTGGTAGGGGATTGGAAGCTTCTTGGGAAGTCTCAGTTGGCTGGTGGTTGGTGCTAGCTCGATTTTGATTGGTCTGTGGGAGAATCAAAGAACACAAACTGCAGCAAAGAACCAAACCAGAAGTCACCCACACCCTCTGAATCACATCTGGATGCTGAGGAAAGCCCACTGGAACACAAGGTGAAAGATCTGCAAAAAAGCATGGTAAGTATTGATCTCCCTAAGCCTGGAGAACCCCAACGAAAAGTACGTACTATTTGTTTTTTCCCAGTCACCAATATTTCTGAATCCTGACAGGGCTAGGCACAAATGACTGTTTACAGTAGACTTCTCTAACAATTTTGTGGACAGAGAAATTGGGTAAATGATTTCCCCCAAATGTTTTCAGGGGAAGGATAATTTCTTCAAGCATTTCTCAAAGGTTCAACACCGCTACTAAAACACCCTCCTGGGAGATGTTTCCTCCTGAGGTTTTTCTTTTGGACTTACTGGAAGGATGGACAGCCATAAAGACTTAAAGACATAAAGGCAGTGACGACGGACCCGGATGTAACAGCTACAAGACGTCAGCAGCCGGCTCAAGGCATCCTGGGAATTGTAGTCCAGAGCCTGGAAGAGTCGGTTCCCTTACCCCCTCCCCTCATGTGCAGTTAAAATGGTGAATTGTATAACTAATGTATATGTATGCTTGTAAGCCGCCTAGAGTCCTCCATTAGGGAGGGGATAGGCGGGGTATAAATACCACAATAAATAAATAAAATAAAAATAAAAAAGACTGCAGACTCTGAGAGAGAGAATGTCCAACAAAAGACTCTACAGTCATACAGATGCGTAAAAGTGTGCGTGCACCCACACCCACCACAATACCACTTGCTATTAAATAAGTCCAGGAAAACAACAATCTAGCCATGAAAATTTCTCCAAAATTCTCTTCTCTGAAAGAAAATTTGAAAAATTTGAAACTGCATAAGATGGATACATGGGGCTGCGCCTGGGATAGACTTAGCTATACTAACTCCATTTCCCTGTAAATGAGGGAGAAGGTCAGGGTTACCCTTGCAGGTGCCAGGACATGTTTCATATTGGGACCAAGCACCAGCTGCTGCTGCTATTGGAGGTAGAAGAGTTCCTTGAAAGCCAAGTGGTAACTGCCCTAATGGCAACTTCCTGATTTGTTAGTAGCACAGGAATGGATGAAACTGACTAGATGCAGTTCCTTTCTGTCAGGATGCCATCCTGCCAGAGATAAATGGGGTTTTTAGGTAGTTATTAGGTAGATGGGGGTTGTGGTTAGGTTTGTAGTTATTAGGTAGATGGGGGTTGTGGTTATTAGGTAGATGGGGGTTGTAGTTAGGGCAGTAATTAGTTAGCACGCTTGCAGGACGTTAGAGATAGGCATGGAATGCGAGGTGTTGGAATGTGGAAGGGGAGAGACGGAACCAGGAACCAAGGCCCTTCAGCTGGGAGCATCAAAGGACTAACAGTTTAGAGGTAGGGAATGGAGATCATAGGGGAGGGGTTGGTGAGGAGTAAGTGGGAATTGGCATGTTTAAAGTGTAATTGCCCGCGTTTTTGCTCAATCTGCTCTTTGCATCGATTCTATTCACTTGTATTAATTAAAGAACTTTTTCATATCCTACCATGGCTTGTGGTGAGAGTTTCTAAATTAATATCAAAGGATCGTCACACTTTCTCTGGATTTCCTTGTATCTGAACCATCTGTAAGGTTGCTTGACCTGTGCTTGGGGTCTTGCCCAAGGAAACGTTGCCAAACGTGTTCTCTGTGTGTTTGACCCGGCTCTGCAGACTCAAGAAAGGGATTGGAGACTTCACAAGTTGTGTCCTGATTGGGTAGAGGGACAGACCTGAACACTGTCACTTAGGTGACTGACAAGGGAGAAGAGTGCTGAGGGCACTTGGGAAATTTTCTCCATCAAAAGCACATTGTTTTCATCCAATGAACAAGTAGTAGGGGAGGAAAAACCAAGCATTTTTCCCCCCAATGTACTTATTGTGACATGGCAGCTAAAACCCTGTTGCATCTGCTGCTCTTGGCTCAAAACATAATTTCAAAACCTCATATATTTGGGAAGTGATAAAAAAATCATGGGTTTGAGTAAATGGGTACAAAAAAAAACACTTCTATTTCAAGGAAAGGTGCAGAAAAGGAGTTGCAGGAGAATTTCTTCGCCCAGAACCAAAGCCTCTCACAGATCTGTCTGCAAGGGCTGGCATCAACACACAGCTGACCTGGGGCTCCTGTCAGGCTTGCACGCCTAGTTAGCTCCCCTTCGGACAGAGCTGGTCCTTCTGTAGAGATGTAAGAATTGGCTGAATGGCCTGCTAATTACATTCCACTGGCACCTCTCTTCGCCCCTTCCTCGCTGCTGAGAGCCAAAACAGATGCAAATGGGCCCAGCGATGCCGAGGCCACACAGCCTCTGCTTTTGCCTGCTGCCTCATACTGCTGAATGCCTGTTCAGCCTATTAATTAAGAGATTAAGGCCAAGTTGGACTGTGAGTTGGGTTAAACACTTCCCTGCAAGGTCACAGATGGGCTTTACCCCACTGGCAGTTAGTAGCCACTGGTTTTGCTGACAGGACCAGTTCTTCAGGCAACAGTCTCCCTTCCTTCGTCTTCTGCGGACCTGATCTTCTCGGCATCTTCCTTCTTCTGCCCTCCCTTCTCAGCCAGCAGTGCCAAGTATTGTCTCCAAGAAGGACCTCTTGAGTAAACATGAAGAATCCTTACCAGATCAACCTTTCCAGGTCCCCACGGGGGGTGTCCAAACAGTCTGGGTGCCTGGGATTGCACAACTGAAGCTCCACCTTTGTTACGTGTGACACAGGGCAAGGTTTTCATTGCACAGCCATGACCACCATCTTGTCTTTTTTGACCCTCTCTGAAGACACCCCTGCTACTTGCATCTGTTTTTTAAGGAACAGCTGCTCCCCACTATTCATCAATGGCAGTATTTCCACATAACACCTTATGGGATGTAGCAACTTGATGCCCCAACTGCCACATTCATGCTTTGGCACTTTTCTTTTGCTAAATGTGGCCAGATGCAGTAAAAGTCAGTAACCTTTCTTTGGGGATATAGCAAGAGATTCAAAAGCCCAGCAGCTCCTCACTTCTTTCACGCATCATCTCCAACATTTCTGCCTCCCCTAATCTGACGCCCTTTGCATGTGCTGAGTTACATTTCCCATCATAGCCAGCATGGCCCTGGTGGAGGGGGATGATGGGAGATGTAGGCCAAGACAATTGGAAAGGACCAGGTTGGGAAGGCTCTCTGAGTGAACCTAAGAAACCTAATTCAGGACTGAGGCTATGCAGATAGGAAACATCAATTAGTAGCAGCTGTGGTAGTATGCACCTATAATTAGGTGTGGTATAAAATAATGAACACAGCATCAAAAATAAATACAATAACTCATTTCAATCCAATTTAAGATTGCAACTAAAATATAGAACCTCAGTAACTTGAATGGTGCACAACATTTAAAACCTAGACCTAAAAAGCAAGGTATTTATGCATACAACTTACAGTATACTTAAACCAACTCGGCTTAATTTGGATATGCTTTCAGAGGACTAAAGAAAAGCTTGTGGACTGATCTTCCTGCTTTTATGCGGAGGAGCCCTGACAGCAGATCCGAAGTCTTAGCTTCAGAGGCATCCGAAGGGGGGCCTCAAAAAAGCCAAGATGACTTTTTTGCAGATGGCTTTTGATCACGCACTGTGATTGCATAATCAAAATCTCACCCCCTTTTTACATGTGTCATGTGTCATGCATGTGACAAAGATAGAAAGGGGCAGGGTTTGGACTGCATGGTTGCAACTGCCATCTTGACTTTTTTGACTCTCCTCCCAGGGATGCCCCTGCTTGGCTTAGTTCTGAGTCTTGTCTGCCCCCATGACTTCGTAGAGGGAAGAAGGGCATAAATCCAACAAACCAATATATTCCATTTTTAGTCAGAGAGATTGCCGACAGCAGGAAAAGAACTGGTGCTATAATTTAACTATCCTAAACTGCTCATCACCCATCTCAGAGACTGAAAACAACCACTATGTAGAAAGAAACAGCTTATTTTCTGCTGAATTTTCTGGTAAATCCCTGGAATCAAAAGCTGGTGTGAAATATGTTATGTAATCTGTTAGTTTGATTGAACCTGTAGCTTGTAGGCTACAAGTCTGCCTGAGTGCTCTTGCATTACAGAATTCCTGTTTCTGCTATTAAGATTTATATATTGTCACATCCAGTTCCCAAAGAAAGCCAAGACTTGTGGGTCAAGAGTGGGAGACTGCTTCAAGCTTCCACACCTATCATTTTTTAGTCACACAAGCCATGGTTTGGGGATGAGAAATCTGTCACCTAAAGGTCTCTGTGGGGGGTGTGATGCATGTGTCTTAGCAAGTGTATCAGAAGATAGATTTATTTTGGGAGTGCTTTACAGCCTCAATCATTTCCAGATTTAGAAAGTGAGGTAAGAAGAAACAAAAAGTTGGCACTGCTTAAATCAAATAAAAAAGCTGACAAAGATCAGCTTCTCTCCCAGAGCGCCCCCCACCCCCCACCCCCAACCAGGACGAGTTCCTTCCTTAGCAAGCCAGGAAGGCATTTTTCAAGGACCAGGATGCCAGGCATCAGTGGGGACCATCTCTTCATTTCCCCTGGGGATGTTCCTGCATCTCATCTTCTATTTTAGGCATTAAGGAAGCTCCTGGATTCCCAGGAAGGAGAACAGCTGGAGGAAAGCCAGCCTCTGGGCACAAAACTGAGGAGGGGGAGAAAAGAATGCCAAGTAGCTAGTTCCTCTCTGTCTTGTGCATCTGCAAATGGTTAGTTCCTGGACTCCTTGTGGGGGCACAGCCTTGATACTTGCAGAATTCGTAAAAATCTGGTATTGATCCGAGTTGATCTAAATTAGCTTTCCTAAACCTGTTGCTTTCCAGATGCATTGGACTTTGCTTCATGTAATCTCCAGCTAGTGCACTATCTTTAAATTGAGCTGATTAGTGCCTGGTTTCCTTAGATAAAAAATTGGCAAAAAAGGCTTCTGAGAGTTGCATACAAACAGTGGCAGTCCCATAAACACTACTAAGAACAAAACAATGATTACAATGGGGAAATTAACAAAAGATTTGCAGCAGGGAAATTAACCGAATGAAGAATGACATCTGGGAAATTTGCATTAAAAAAGATTCTTAGGCAATTTAAGTTAATACTTTTGCAAAATAGGGGAAGATATAGAAAAACTCTCCTTATATTTGAAGAAGTTAATAATAAACATAAACTGTTATGATCATTTTTTTCTACAAATTCATTTTATCCCCACCCCAAAAAAGTCTGTAAAAATCCAGATTGGTTTACCAACACAGAGAATAACACAGGTCAGATTTCCGCTATTGCACACATCTCTACTAGGGATGTATGAATCTAGCAAGATCCGATCTGAATATGCAATTTAATTCAAGTTCCCAAATTGATTTGAGGAGTCAAATTGAGTCGATCAGCTTGTCAGTGAAATAATTCTGTTCAAAGATTTGATTTGATCTGAAGGCACCTGATTTTGGCTTTGAAATCAATTTTGGGATTCGATTTGAAGATTCAGTGCAAAGGTTTATTTGGCTGACATACCTTTGAATCAAATCTTTTAACTGGAACATCACAGACTTTATTCTCTACCAGTGCAACAAACTAGTCAAGATGTGCACCCCTGGAATTTCTGTTTTTTATAAGCAAAGCATTTTTTCAAGCCTAACTTAAGTCTGTGAAGCGATCCCCTAACAGGAAGTAGGATTAAAGAGTGGAAGGAATGTCAGGCTGGTCAATTCAGTAATAGAAAATACAAATGGATGCCCAGGGAGTGATGTGAATGTTAAATGGCCCTCATTTTGACGCCAGGAGGTCACCACCACGTGCCCTTCATTACCCAGTGCTCCTAAATGCAGATACGTCTGTCTATTAGGAAGGGGGGAGCAATGAGATCCTATTGATGCCTCTCTGGGCACTGGAGCCAGCTTTTCTGGTGAAACATACCTCAAGGAGGAAACCATTAAAATAATGAGCAGGCAATTTGAGGAGTGATTCCCAAATGGTTGCAGGTAAAGCTGTTCTCAGCCGTTAGGGAGGATGTTTTGTTGCTGACTCCATTGCTTCTTCTGAAAGGTCAGTGTGTCTGTTCAGGAGGGGTCCCAGACTCAGCCTCCCTGGTGGTGCAGGCTGTAGGTTCTGTTCGTGGACCAGCTGGGACCATTTCTGGTGAGGGTGGATATGGCCACCATTCACATGCGATCCTTACATCCAGGCTGGAGTGGATGTCCAGGACATTAAACTAATCAGAATACAAGACTTAAAATAAATCTATTCCCCACTAACGCTTGAATGATCAGGCTAAATTCAGAGAACCAAGCAAAGCTTTACTACAGTAGATGAATTCCCACACAACACTCTCAACCTGGTAGCTAAATTGGCCCATTTTTGGGGTTCACACAATACACAACCATAAACAAATCAAATGGGATGGTTTGGGACAATATGATGAACCACAAAACATCAACCAAGATTAAACCATAATTCATTCTGTCTGCTGCTCGTTTATTTCAAAAAGATTCAGTAGACTGAAAGCAGTGGACTTGTTGAAGGAAGTGGACTTGTTGCTTGGGGACCTGAGGTTGCATCTCTCAGCTGAGCTGTTCCTTTCCTAAGGAATTTGGGTGGAGGAGCAGCAATTCGGTCTTTTGCGTTGGACTTAGGCTGACCATACGTCCCGTTTTGAATGGGACAGTCCCGTTTTCTAAACAATTCCCGACCACCTCGTCGTTTTCAGAAAAATATCCATTTTGTCCCATTTTTGAAAGTTCCCGCGGCAAAGCACGCCTGCGCCCCTGCCCGCCCGCGCCTGCACACACCTGCCCACACGCCCGTGTGCTCATGCACACACACGTGCACCCACTTTGTCCGGTGAGCCGTGGGTAGGTTAGGGTCCCATTTTCCTCTCAAGGAAATATGGTCAGCCTAGTTGGACTGTAACTTCCATAGTCCACAGCCAGCAACATCAATTGGGTTGTTGGGAACTGCTACCTTGGAGTTCAAGACAAATTCATTTATTGATGTGTCTGAAAAGCCATTGTAATGATAAGAGGGGGCTTATGGGAGGAGAGAAACTTCCATGCATCCAAATTCAGTTCGTGTCAGGGAGATAGCTGGTGGAGAACGAGGGGGCCCTCTCCAGGGGGACAAATGCATGCACAGTACGGAGTCTCTTTGGTTCCCTCCTAAGAGAGTCAAGAAAGCATTGCCTTAGTTTCACGGGCCTTTCCCCTCAGCGTTTGCTAATTCGTTTCAGTTTAGCTGGATTCTGTCTAGCAGAGTAGAACAATAAACACTAGAGCTTCGACACTTCGTCTCAGCGTGGTTCTTCACTATTAGTCAGGACAGTTCTGTCTTAATAGGTAACTCTGGGGTCATGAAGTTTGGGCTCTCTCTCCTTCTCCATCTTGGGCTGCCTTGTGGTCTCCTCGTGAGAAGCAGCTGTCAGGAGCACTCGCAGCCAATCTCAAGACCCAGCTCTTCATTCTGGCATGGTCATTGGCTCCGCTTTTCGCGGAGCTATCTTCAGTCCGCCATTTCTTCCCCAGAAGTCCAAAGAGATGGGTGAATCTGAACATTTCTATTTCTCTCCATTTTTCATGTTTGTGCATCTGTCAAATTCAGTTTTCTCCCTGCTTCATTTTATAAGTCTGTTAAATTCAGTTCATCCAACTTGAGATTTTGCTTTTAAAAAAAGTTCACTCTAAAATGTCTATGTTTACTGCATGTTTCTATACCTGTAGGCATATTTCTTTCCCATTTCGCCCAGTATTTACCATTTTTGCAAACAAACATTCTTAATATAATGCATTTTTGCACAGGAGTTTCTATAATATACATTTTTAAATAAATAGTGAACTATATTGTGAAGTTTGGAAAAGTCTGAATGTCGAATGCTAATTCAGATCCAGTTTATGAATTAGATGATGTTGCATTCAAGTGTGAACTGTGAATTCCTCATCCCTACCATTGTGTAGCAATTATAGAATCCTAGAGTTGGAAGGAGCAACTGAGGCCATCAACTCCACCCTTCCCTCCCCACCACCCGATGCCGGAATCCAAATCAGAGCATCCAGGACTGTTGGGCATCTGGCATTTGTGCTTCCCTCAACTTCCTCTCTGACTGCAGTCCCCTGATCACCTCCTGGCCCTTCTGGCCTTCTTTCAATCCTTCTTGAAGTGTTGCCCCTAAAATTGACAAGAGGGGCCTGACCAACCAGAGGCTCTTGTTCCTTGGCTTGACCTTTCAGGGAGCCCTGCTCTGGCTGAAAAGGAGGTGGACGTCAACATGCTCAACTACAGAAAAGGGAGCTAGAAGCATGGAGAAAAATGGAGAACTCCAGGGAGCAATGGTGGAAGAAAGAGAAAGGAACGGAAAATGTGAAAATAAGTGGCACATTCCTTCAGAAGGGCTGATTCAGGTAGAAGCCAGCAGGGGATCCAACAGCAGGGAAATCTATATTAATGGCAAAGGGGTGGGGGGAGAGAGAGAGATGAAAGGGGAATGGATTCATTTGTGAACCACTTGTTAACAGCTTCCGCAGATACCCCTGGGAAATATGAAAAGAATACAATAAGCCGAGAGACGGCTCTCTCTCTGTCTCATGTTTCAGCTCATTTTTTCATGGCTGGGTCATCCAGACAAATTCAGCTGGCTTTGATTCTAAGTCCACATTGTCTTGCTGGATTTCAGGTCTCCCCAAACATGGAAATATCAAATAAAAAGTTCATTATTTCATCTGCTTGCTGCTTTTCCTTTCAAGCTTCCTGAGCAAAGTCACAAAGACTTCTCTTTTGTTCCCCAGATCTAGAATAGATTTCATGCTCCCATTCTCCATAAACTGCATGTGTGCACATCCATGCTCATGTATGCATGCATATTTGCGCACACACAGGGACACACCTGCCACCCGACTTTTAAAAACAGGAGCAATTCATATCTATTTAATCTGTTTTTATCTATATATGATCTAAATATAATCTATTTACTGTATCATATTAGACCCCATCCCTCGTATATGAGAACTGAATGCAAGAATCAGCTTTCTTGTCACTGTCCTTGTCACAATTCAATTCCATTCAATTCACACAGCTAAAATGACTAATCCCCACTTATATTATAACCTAAAGACCTGGTTATGTCACCATGCTTGGGGAGGGGAGGGGAACAGCCAGTCTTGGGGTTGGCTGGTCTCTTAGATCTGCCTTGACCAGCCTTAACGGCCCATGGGATAAGTAAGATCTACCATTGCTTGGATCGGACTGTATTAGATATTTTTATTGATTATTATTGTTATTTATGGTTTTTACTGATTTTAAACTCTTGTTGTGAACCGCCCAGGGTCCCTCTTTAGGGGGGAGATGGGCAGGATATAAACATGACAAATAAATAAAATAAAAAATAAAAAAATATATTCCCTTCTATTTTGTATTCTGGGTGAAGATTTGGTGTCACAAGCTACAACTATGCATTTATCACTCTGGGTCCAAAATCTGAGTCCTATCGCTATGGCTCCGTGAAGGTGTACTGGGCTATGGGGATCTGGGAAGTGAAAGTGAAACTGTTCAGAAAACAAGAGGACGTACAGGAAGAAGAAGAGTCTATCATATGTATGACTTCAGTGGCATTGATTGTTCAGCACCTCATGATCCTTCTGTGTCGGATGACCTATCTTTCAAAGAGGCATGAGACAGTGATAATGGAGGATTTCAATTATTCTGACATCTGCTGTCAAAAGTCAGAGGTCCAACAAATTCTTGTCTTCTCTTGCTGACAATTTTATTTGTCAGAAGGTGGAAAAAGCAACCAGAGGGTCTTCTATCCTGGACGGTCCAGGATAGAAGACTCCAAGATGGACCTAATCTTCCCTAACCGGTATGAGTTGAATATGTGAAGGTGACCTGCCCCTTGAGGGGAAGTGATCCATGATCCGATAATCCTTGAATTCATTATACCCAGAGGATGAGAAGCAATGCAGAGTCATGCCTGAATGCTGGAATTCAGAAGAGCAGATTTTGATGAACTCTGAGAGAAGAAAAATCAGATCCATTGGCATCAAATCCTTAAGGAGAAAAGTATCCAGGAAGGATGAGAAAAATCTCTCCCCCTCCCTCTCCCCCCACCCCCCAGTAGTTCTGCAGCTGGCAGTTCTTCTTTCTTGTCTGCAAATAAAACAATTTATTTAGCAGTATTGAGTGTTTGAAGTTTCTGCTGATATCCAATTCCTGAATGCAGGGTTGAATTTCTGGAAGAACAGAGATTTAGAGCCATGCCTGGCCCGAAGTCTGACAACAAATCAGCCTACCCTTATTCTCAGCTCTACAGAGAAGAGGCTGCACTCTGACCCCAAGATTAAACACTGGCTACAGAGCCTCCTGCAGTCTCACTGCATCAAGTTCCCATTGGCTACAGTCTCGGAATCAAATTGTGACCCCGATGGGCCAGTTAACCCAGACAGGGAACCAGCTAGCCGAGCAGGTGGTGGGGCAGCCTCTACCAAGCCAAAGCCTCCTGTACCTTGCCCAGCCCAAGATCTCCAGCTGTTGCTGCCATAGCAACTCTGAGGATCTGCTCCCCTGCTTGGCAAATATGGGAATCCTGGCAAATGTGTGTCCACTGTGAATTATGTAAGCCCCTAAGACCTCAGTGTTTTCCCACAGACCAACCTCGCATAGGATTTATATTTGGCCGGATGACAGAGGAAGCTGCAAACTGGGAACCCATTTGAATGCATAACAACACAACGGTGCCCATTTGGTGATACTCCTGAGGGCTAACTCAATGATTCAGTCAAATAAGTGGCCACCAACAGCGAAATCCATCTCCTCCAACAGATTAAATGCTCAGTGCATGAATATGCTGTTGCTGACTTCCAGTTTTTTGCTCAGGAGGTGGCTGGAATGGAAGAAGCTTAATCAATCAGTTTAAACAGGGGTTATTGGATAAATATGAGACAAACTCATTCTTCAGGGCACTCCAGAGACTTTATCTACCTTAATCCACATCTGCTTGGATATCAACGGAAGATATCAGGAATTGTGGCAGAGTACTGTGCAGGTAGAAGAAGACACTTTCTCTTTCATTTCCTCCTCCTCTTCCCTGCCCACTCTTCAGGGACTTCAATGGTTGAAACTACTCAGTTGGGAACCTATAAAAAGGTCCTCCCGCATATTTGTGAAGTCGTATCCGACTCTAGGGGCTGGTGCTCATCTCCGTTTCTTAGCCGAAGAGCCAGCATTGTCCAAAGACGCTTCCATGGTCATGTGGCCGGCATGACGCACACGGAACGCTGTTACCTTCCCACTGAAGTGGTGCCTATTCATCTACTTGCATATGCATGCTTTCGAATTGCTAGGTTGACAAGAGCTGGGGCGAGTGCGGGAGCTCACTCCGTCACGCGGGGCTAGGGTCTCAAACCTCCGAACTTGCGACCTTCCGATCAACAAGCCTGGCATCTTACCCACTGAGCTACCACGCCCCTTGGGAAGCTATACAGCTCTGCTATTTGCCCAAGTAAAGTTGTGCTGAGGCACAGAAGGCCTATGATGACATGGTGAAGAACCTGGCCATTCTGCATGTGAGTGCCCTTCCAAGACATCCCCCTCCTGAAACACCAATTAGATACCATATTTCTGGGGAAGAGGACATTTTATAAGCAGATGCCCAAACATGGTCTAGTCTGTTAAGAAACAAGTCTGTCCCGGTCTCCAAGGGCTCAGAGACTAGGGCATCCAGAAATTAAGTGGAGCTGAGATGTGTGGAACACTGTGTTGACATTTAGTCAAACTTAGAAAATGACACTGCTATTCTTTCTGTTCCTAGAGTCAACTTGCTTAAGGGCTGGAGCAAAGTTCTCTTTTGGCCCCACCATAGTCCCATCAGATAACTCATCCTGGAGGAAGAGGATGATCCCAGAGTGACTCATAAAGCTAGCCCCCAACACATGACTCCAGTCCAGCATCTCAAGAACAACCCTTCGACCCACAGAATCATTGGGAGTGCCAAATTGAATATCAAAAGCTGAATGATGCAGAAATGATTGTAGGGAAACGCTTTATGAGAAGCAAAAAGGTCGAGCTAGCAGTTGCAACTGTGCACACACAACACATGTAAAAAAGGAGCTTCCTTGATTGTGCAGTCATGTACAAAGCCCTTCAGCCCCTCACTTAGTCCACAACTTTTTAAATCCTCAAACCCATAAACCATCATATCACTTTTTTCTTCTTTCAGCCAAAAGTCCATATAAGGTTTCCAATCTTTCAAAAAAGTTTTTGTTGTCTCTTCTCTGACCACAGAGGTCAGCTTTGCCATCTCCACGAATTCTGACATTTCCACAATCCATTCCTCCACTGTGGGAATTTCATGTTCTTCTACTGCTGAGCATACAATCGTCTGGATCCTGTTCCCATTTGGAGCCTGGACTCACCGGCGTTTGCTGTCCAGTTGAGGAAGCTTCTCTGTCCCATTCTGGGCTCCAGCGCAGAAAAGCGGCTTCTTTCCTCTTCCAACCTCACTCTGCTCACTGCTCCCTTTTGGCTGGGCAAGTCCCCAAAGTCCTTCTGCGGGCGGGGGCGGGGGGCTCAGGCAACCTCTGCGATGAGAAACCCTGTCTCAATTAATAGAAATTAGCCTCCAACACAAAGGCTGCCATTTTATGGATTTTGTAGGATATTTGCCTGGGTATAATTCACTCTGGGCCCAGTTAGCCGATGAAAATAAAAGTGGCATCTGGGGTAATTTATTCATTACCCCGCTCCCCTGAAAGGTGCCATTAAACAGCCTCTGCTGTTCCATTTTCACAATACAGATGACTTGCTGGGTTCTTCCTGGCAGGGATGTGCCACGCTAAACAGCAAAGGAGCCGAGATTCATTTCCAAATTGGGCTAGAGCTCTCGGTGCACACCAGTAAAGTCTAGCAGGGAAAGATGCCATCCTGGCATTCCTGGGTGTGTCTTTTGCCCCCTCCAAGCTGGAGAAATCCTTCTCCTCCTGCCCAAAGGCCCTAGGAAGGAAAAAGGTCTCACCATTTCACCGTTGTGGAAAGCAATGGTAAGAAATGACCGGGGGGGGGGGGGGCAGGGGGAGGTTGCCTCGATAGGCCAGAATGTGCAAGCTCCATGGGAAGCCAAGAGGAGACCTGGGGTGAGAAACACAGAGAGCCTGTAGAGCAGTGTTTCTCTACCTTGGCAATGTGCGGACTGGCTGGGAAATTCTGGGGTTGAGAAGCCTTACATGTGTCTGTTGCAATTTCAAAAAGAACAATCTCCACCTTTCCTGCCATCAGGCAAAAGGAGAAATTCCCCAAACCCTTTGGCATTATGGCCTCAACTATTGCAACTCCAAACCCCCTTAAAAATATAGATGCCACCAAATGGTCCTTCTCTGCCCACCTTCTTCCCCACTGGAAAAATATGAAGAAATGTACTGGTATATTTATTTGTGCTGTGCCCAACATCTGCCTTGCACATTCTCAGAAGTTCTTATCCCCTGAGAAAGAAGCTTCTCTTTTCTTATGTGTTTCTCAATGAAGATCATTCAGTGGCCTGTTAGAACCAGTGAATGGAGCAGAGCTTAACGTAGTATAAGCTCGTGCACATAAAAAGAATATTGTTTAAAAACAGAGCCAGTGAGCATGTTAGAGAGATCCAGGTTCTTAATCTTACACTTTTAGCCCACCCAAGCATAAAGAAACACACGCTTAGACATAGTAGGTTCAAAAAGTAAGTACAAAAGAGCTCTTACGTTTATTGGTCCAGTTACATCCATTTTGTTGAGAAATGATTCTTCTTTGGTTCCCTAGACCCCTGGCCCCATGTTGCTGCCAGGGCTATGTGGAGAAAAGGGGCTTGAGGCCTAGGCATGGCCTCTCAATCGAAGGAGCTCAGGCACATGCGTCCTATTCCTCCAGTGGAAGAAAAACAGAGAGAGATGACTATGAATGGAGAAGGAGGAAGTGGGAGTGGCAACAAAACAACTTCCTCAAAGACACGAAGAATTGCATCCTGGGATGAATTCATCTACATGCAAATGAGGCCTGTTGATTTGCTGAATTTCCAACACTCAAGATGCTTGAGGATTTCTTTCTGGTTTCTCCTACTGCTGCTTCTGAGCTTCCTTTATGGTTGAGGATGATGGTGGTGGTGTTATTGGTATTATTGCTTTCCACAACTCATCTGCCCATCCCTCTGCACCCTCCCTGGCTGCCCAGTCATCCCAGACGGAAAGTGGGCCCTGGAGAACTTCCCCCGATCAACCTTGAGGTTGAATGGAAGGGTGGGAAGCCAGAGGACCAGGGAGGACTGCCAAAAGAGAGTCATGATACTCACACACACCTTTGGGTTATCTCCTAATTGAGTGCAAGTGTATAGACTCCTCCCATGAGAATTTCTGCTATGTCAAATTTTTCTGCTATTAAAAACAATCTTGAAAGTAGTTTCAGTTTCATCAAACTGAATGAGAACTGCAAGAAAAGAAAACTGCGGGGGAGTTTTGCTACTTCTTAATATTAAATTATTTCACATGATAACCAGAAGAGACATTCACTGGAAAGGTGTTAATTGCCTACCTGAATTCTTCCTCTGCCTTTTGATCCTGAAGGAAATGGTTTACAGGAAGAAGCAGAAAACAGTAAATAGTGGCTGTTTTCCCTTTCAGAGGTTTCCGAGGGGGAGGGCTGGGTGGGGAAAATGACAGAAGCACACCCAGCTCTGTTGGTTTTGTAAGTCACACGCATGTGCAAAAGGGGCAGAGCTTTCTCACAACTGTGCGATGATGCTTTCGCCACTTGGATGGAATGGCTGGTCCTGTGGACACCCTGCTCACCATCTCTGCCATGAAGGCTGGACCTCCTAGTCCAGTGTTGCTCAACCTCAGCAACTGTAAGATGTGTGGACTTCAACTCCCAGAATTCCATGCTGGCTGGGGAATTCCGGGAGTTGAAGCCCGCACAGCTTAAAGTTGTTGAGGTTGAGCAACACTGTCCTAGTCCAAAGGGAGGTTCCCTGGGGGTGTGTGTTTGTTCGTTTATTTATTACATTTGTATGGCCGCCCATCTCGGTTGCATAACTCTGGGCGTCTAACAATTAAAAACAAAAAGCTAAAACCATAAATAACATAAAATAGCAGCTGGGCAATAACACATGACAAACATCCACTCTCAAAGCAGCCAAGAGGACCAGGGCCCCAGGCTCGATGGCCAAACCAGGTTTCCAAGGCTTGCAAAAAGCCAGCAGGGTCGGGGCGAGTCTGACCTCCGGGAGGATGAGGCCCCAGAGGATGGGTGCCACGGCAGAGAAGGCTCTCTTTCTGGGTCCCGCCAGATGACACTCCCTTGCAGACGGGACCCGGAGCATGTCTCTCCTGCCAGGTCTAACAGGACGGGTAGATACTACCAGGGAGAGATGGCTCCAGAACTGTTGGCTTCATTCCTCAGGATTTCCAGTGCAGGACCAGTGGTGAGCAGCCTTCACTGCTCAGTTTGCTAGAGAAGTGGAGCATCAGCTTGGAACCAGAGGACTGGAGCATGACATTTTCTCCCGGTATTTGTGGGTTTTGGTTTTTAACTGTGCAGGATTTATTTATTTATTTATTTATTTATTTATTTATTTATTTATTTATTTATTTATTTATTATCTTATTTATGCCCCACCTATCCCCTCCCTAATGGAGGACTCTAGGCGGCTTACAACATCATTGCATATTTAATTATACATCCATATATATTACAGTGCCCGCGCGATTAGGAAGGGGGTGAGGGAACCCGCTCTTCTTTCCAGGCATCGGAACTACAAGCCCCAGAATGCTTCGCTTTCAGAGCCGGCTGCTGACATCCCAGAAGTTGTTAATTGGGATCCGTCGTCCTCTGCCGCCGTCCTCAGCCGCCATCCACGGGCTTCTCCAGATCTTCGTCTTCGGTTCCGAGGGCGACCCCCTGACAGGATGCCAGCATATTGCCCCACGTGAGTGGTACCCATTTATCTACTTGCTATTTAGCTTTCGAATTGCTGGGTTGGCAGAAGCTAGGGCTAGTGACGAGAGCTCACCTCGCCATGCGGATTCGAACTGCCGACCTTATGGTCGGCAGACTAACAGCTCAGCGGTTTAACCCGCTGAGCTACCGTGTTTTCGTTTTTATGTGCTTTCTTCACCTTTCCTCTGAAGCGGCATAGCCTATCCTACCATCTCATTCTGGTCAATGTGCTGACTGGCCCGAAGTTCCGAGAAAAGATCCCACCAAGTTTACATGGTGGGTTTTAAAAAGATATTTCTGGACAGCTCTTTCCTGACATCTAGGATTGGTGGGGCTTTGGGCACGATATCCACAGGGGGCTTCACTGGGGCAGGGTGTCCCTTGCTACTTGTTCAGCCTGGCTTAATGAAACCTTGTTGCTGTCTTAATGTTCTATGCCCAGCCAAAGGCACAGGAATGTGGCCTGGGGGGTCATAAAAGTCCAGATGGTGGTTATGACCACACAATTGAAGTTCCACCCCTTTTATGGGAAACTACTAATGTATATCTATCTGGTATATGTATCTGAGAGTGCCTTGGACTGCAAGAAGATCAAACCAGTCCATACTCCAGGAAATAAAGACAGACTGCTCACTTGAGGGAATGATATTAAAGGCAAAGCTGAAGTACTTTGGCCACGTAATGAGAAGACAGGATACCCTGGAGAAGAAGCTGATGCTAGGGAAAGTGGAAGGCAAAAGGAAGAGGGGCCGACCAAGGGCAAGATGGATGGATGATATTTTGGAGGTGACGGACTCGACCGTGGGGGAGCTGGGGGTGGCGACGGCTGACAGGAAGCTCTGGCGTGGGCTGGTCCATGAAGTCGCGAAGAGTCGGAAGCGACTGAACGAATAAACAACAACAAATGTATATGGTAACTGTGGCAAGATTATTGTATGTACCGCTTAATTAATTATTTATTTATTTATTAAATTTCTATGACCGCCCATCTCCCCCTCAGGGAGGGACTCTGGGCGGTTCACAGCCATAATAACATCATTAAAATACAATAAAAACACAATAAAATATAAATACAATAAATATAAATTAAAACCAAGTGGCAGGTGGTTCATACAGTGACGCTGAACATATTTAAAATATTTGAGGCAGCTCTAAGAAATCAGCCATCCCCACCTTGACCACTTTCCCTCTTGCCCCAGGCGAGATCACAGAGCCAAGTTTTTAATTTTTTTCTGAAGTCCAGGAGTGAAGGGGCCTGTCCTATCTCTGGGTGGAGGGTGTTCCATAGGGCAGGTGCCGCTGCAGAGAAGGCTCGCCTCCGAGACCCCGCTAGAGGGGGTCCGCAGCATGCCCTCTCTGCAAGATCGAGTGGGACGGGATGATGTAATGGGGATGAGGCGGTCCCTCAGATAACCTGGGCCCATGCCATGTAGGGCTTTAAAGGTAATGACCAACACCTTGAATTGGACCCGGAAGCAAACTGGCACCCAATGCAGCTCACGGAGCAGAGGTGTTATATGTGTCGATCTTGGTGCACTTAAAACTGCCCGCGCGGCTGCATTCTGTACCAGCTGTAGTTTCAGGATATTCTTCAAGGGTAGCCCCATGTAGAGTGCGTTACAGTAATCTATATGGGAGACAACCAGGGCATGAGTGACCGTTCGAATTATGTGCTGTGTGAAAAAATACTTTCTTCTGTCAATCCTGTCACTTCCCAAATACTTTCATTGGCTCAGCCCAGTTCTAGTAATTGGCGAGAAGGAGGAAACTTTTTCCCTGTTCAGTTTCTCCAAGAATGTATCGTTTTACATGCCTTCATTGTGTCTCTCCACTGTGGCTTTCTTTCTAAGCTAAGGAGTCTCAAATATTCTTGCCTTTACTAGTAACATTAAAAATGTTCCACATGGGTGTAAAGCCACCACCAACCTACAAATGCTACCAGCCCCCAGCCCCATTAGCTGGTATTGAGGTCAGATGGTGATGACACTGATGATGATGAGGCTCCCACTTTTCTACAGAAAGCACTCAAAGTGGCCAACAATTTAAAATAAGCAGTTAAAATCTGATAGGAACAATTAAAATAGGGTTACCATATGTTCTATCCTCTTTTTTCATCCTTAAATCTCCATCTGGACAGATTTTTTAAACATCTGTCCAGGACTCTACCATTCTTTCATTTTAAAGCTTTGATGGTAGAAGCCAGAGGAAAGAAGCAGAAGTGAAGTGACATCCTGTACCTTCCTCCCTTGTTGGGGTTGCCTTTGTGCTTGAGCCAAGAGGGTGGAATGGGCAGCAAGATGCACAGTGCGTTGGCCACCAAACAGTTCCATTGGGGTGGGGGTGGGGTGGGTTCTCAGGGGCTTTAATACACAGATCCAGTCAAGTGATTCATTCATTTAGAAGGGACGTTTACTTTGAAATACTGCTTATTATTCTAGGACAGAGTTATTGTTGTTTTTTTAATTGTCAGGAATGATTATTTTGCAGTTCTACTTCCTGCTTCATAATTCCTACATCCAGCTGATCCAGATACATAATCCTCTTTGGAGTGTCTTCTTTTTGGAAAGTTCAAACATGGTAACCTTAATTAAGACCAGTTATTTAGGTACCATCAAGATGGACACTCCAAAGAGGATTATGTATCTGGATCAGCTGGATGTAAGAATTATGAAGCAGGAAGTAGAACTGCAAAATAATCATTCCTGACAATTAAAAAAACAACAATAACTCTGTCCTAGAATAATAAGCAGTATTTCAAAGTAAACGTCCCTTCTAAATGAATGAATCACTTGACTGGATCTGTGTATCTCCTGGTAACTACATGGACAAGTGCCTGCCATCTTCGCTGTCTTTAATCATAGCGCTTCCAAAGGACATTCCAGTGACCTTCTGTCAGTCCTTCAAGGTAGACTGGACTAGGAAACCAAAGTTATGAATGCTAAACTACTTTTATTATACAGTTACAGTAACAGAATCTTGCAAGTCTGAATGCGCTTCAGCCCTCCCTCCCTTTATCTTCGTGAGAACTGGGGAGGGTCTTGTCTGAGACACTTTCTCAAATTACAGTTCTGCCCTGGACTCAGATTTCTTTTATCTGACCATTGTCTTGGTTGCAGCCCTTCCTCCTGTTCCTCAAGGTTGTTCCTTCTGCCCATTACACGTTCTTGAGATTGTCCATCCACTTTTTTTACCCATCTTCCACTTTCCTCAACCCTGCCAAGCACACTCATTTTCTATTGTCCATCATCTACTTGCTTCACCTGCCCAGATCATCACCTCAAGGGAGAAGTCATGTCGTATTAGGTCCAGACTGACTGGCTGATTCTTCTGGCACTCTACAGTAGCTATCTCAGTAACCATCTCCAAATCCATAATTTGAAATCCAAACCGTAATCTATCATTCTCCCTCTTTTTTCACTTTTTTTCAATACATCTGTACTTGGAAAGCTATTCTGATCTTCGTTGTCATCAAACTATCTTTGTCCTTCACTGTCTTGGCTAGATTTGTCACTTCTTTCCTCCCTCTGATTACTCACCTCACAGGGTTGTTGTTGTGGGGAAAATAGGAGAAGGAAGGAGTATTAGGTATGTTCGTCGCCTTGAGTTATTTATAAAAATAATAAAGGCGGGATAGAAAATAAATTCAATCAATCAATCAATCTGCTCTTTACTTCACCAGTACATGGTTCGTATATTGTTGTGCCCGAGAAAATAAAACTATCTAACACCTTGTCTTCTTTGCTATCAATTGTTAAGTTTACTGAGCATGCTGATCTAAGTTAAATATTTAACTTTAACACATTCACTTTCCATTTTTAATGTACTGTCGAAGGCTTTCACGGCCGGAGTTCGATGGCTGTTGTGGGTCTTCCGGGCTGTGTGGCCGTGTTCTGGAAGTTGCTGGCCACAGATGCTGGCGAAACGTTAGGAACCACAACTTCCATAACACGGCCACACAGCCCGGAAGACCCACAACAGCCATTTCCATTTTTACTTTCATGAAGAGCTCTTTTAAATCTTCCTTTCTTTTGGCTAATAAAGTTATATTGTCTACATCTCTCAAATTGTTAATATTTTGACCTCCTGTTTTGGTTCCAGCTGTCCTTTCCCAATCCTGCCATTATAATATGGGTATTACATAAATTAAACAGATATGGGAACGGTATGTATTCTTGTCTCAGTCCCTTTCCTATTATGGAACATGCTGAATTTGGAGAAATTCAGATGTTACAGTAGCTTCTTGTTCATTGAAAAGTTCCTCAGAAAACTAACCATTGTTCAGGTACACCAATTAACCTTAATATATTCCACTTTCTAGCATGATCTACATAATCAAAAGCCTTGCTGTAATCAATAAAGCAAAGTTAACAGCCTTATGTTCTCTTGTTCTCTCCATTAATATCTTATGTTAATTCCCTTCTGCCTTTTCTGAAATCTGCCTATTAATTTAGCATTTATCTCTCTATATAGGATTCTATTTTACTTTTCAAGCTCTTAAGCAAAATTTTGCTTATGTGAAGAACTGGTGCAATGTTTCAACTATTTGCGCGTTCCCTTTTCCATTTTTTAGCCCACGTACACTTGTTCCATATTTGTTGACATAGAGCTGTAAGCACTTTAACAGCCTCGTCTCCTGCAACTTTAAACAATTCAATTCAATTTCATGTGTACTTGATGCTTTCCTATTTAATAGCTGGTCTTGTCTGTCAAATCTCACTCTAGTGGGGTCTGTTCTCTCTGAAAATGCCATTTACAGTCTAAACTGTAAATTCTCCTGTTATTTCTCTGAACTTCTTAAAAATCTCTCTCATTTTTCTTTTCTTGTTTTCTGGATTGAGATACCTTTCTTAATCTTTTCTGGTTTGACATTGGAAGTCTGCATTCAGTTGTCATGTGTATTTCTTCTTGCCTAAGGCTTTTATGTTTTCTCTACCATGATAGCTTGTTCAGGTAGCCATTTGGATCTTTTCCTCTTTGAAGTATTGATAACTTTTTCTGTGATGGTTCTCACATTGTTTCTTATACCTCTTCTCATAGCTTCTCAAGTTCTGCTTCACATGTTATCTGTACTGATTCTGCTCCTTCCTTTGATCTTATATTCTGATTGTATAGCCAGATTTTGCTGGCATATCTACTCTCTTTTAATTTTCTAATTTTAACTGGTATATTAACATCAGGATTCACGATCTGTTTCATAATCAGTATCTGGAAGAGGTCTGGCTAACTGGATTGCTCTTTCCGATATCCTGTTCCTATTATGTGGTTGATTTGATTTGGGCATTGTCCATCTGGTGATGTCCAGATGTCCAGTCTGCATTTATGTTACTTGAAGCAGACATTAGCAATGAACATTCAGGTTTCCTAAGTTCACATTCCTAAAACAATAACTTTACTGTGTTCTTTCTGCTTTGACCATTTCAAGTTTTGCTTGGGTCACTCTTCTTGGAAAATGAAGTTCTGCGTCCTTGGAAAATGAGGAACGTTTTCAATCAAATGAACCGTTAACTCATTCAGTCTGAAAAGGCCTAGCTAAAGAGGAAGATGTATTTCCTAAAAGTGGAAACTGTAGGGTCCTGAGGGCATGCATTCCATTACTTGAGAACATTGCAGGAGAAAGGCCTTCTCTTCAGATAGTCCTCTGAATCGGAGGCATCTTTAACAGGGCCTTTCCTTCTCACCTTAATGCCTAGGCAGGTTCATACTGAGTTAGGTGGTCCCTCAAAAAAACGCCTCTAGATTTTTAGGGCTTTAAAGATCAAAATTATTACCTTAAATTGTGTGGGGCAACCAATGCAAGTTTTTCACTACATACATTCATAAGCTGCCAATATGGTGCCCAGTTTAATAGCCAAGGTGCTGCATTCTGCAGTAATAGAAGTTTTACTGCACAATGCAGAGTCTTACAACGGCTGCTTTACATATGCATTATAGTATGCAGTAATCAAGCCAAGATGTAACTAAGGTATGTAGTAACTCTTATTGGGTCAAATTGACTCAGGTATTGTCAGTTTGACCCAATTGCTGGTGCACTTGATGTAACAATGCAGGCCCCTTTCTTGCCAAGGCTACAACCTAGAAGCCCAGCTGAGCTTCTCTAACCAGAAGACAGTGGCCAGTGTCCTCCAGCAGTTGCTGGAGGTTGGGACAATTGAAAACTCCTTCCTTCCTTCCTTCCTTCCTTCCTTCCTTCCGTCCTTCCGTCCTTCCGTCCTTCCGTCCTTCCGTCCTTCCGTCCTTCCTTCCTTCCTCTCTTCTCTCTTCTCTCTTCTCTCTTCTCTCTTCTCTCTTCTCTCTTCTCTCTCTCCTTCCCTCCCCAGGGGTGGTGAAAACTGTGCTCAGATTCTCTTCAGACTATTGATTGCCAGGTTCCAACTTTAAATTTATGGACCCCCTATAGCACCGGGCTTAGCTTCTGCAGAAATAAATTAGCTCAGTAGAACTGGCAAATGGAGCAAGTCTTTATATCAATGTGGCATTTTTGTAAATGCAAAAGGAAGGAAGTTGGGCATGCACAGAGTCCAGCGCTGAAGTCCTTCTGTGATCCAGCTGGATGCTGCAGGCTTTTGGTTAGCTGAGCCACATAAAGTCTGATACTGTACGAAGCGGGCTTGGGTTTGGCGGAGGATCTGAAATCAAGGAAGATTTTAAAGGTTTTTTAAAAAAATTAAAAATGCTTTAACAGAAACAAGAGAGTGCAAAGACTTAATTTCTTACAATATTCACCTTAGTGGACTGTGTGATGAAATCTATTCATGGAATTTTATCACGCCATAATAACTTTGCTATCTTTAAGGAGCCAAGGAATACACTCTCTTGTTTTGGCGTCACACACTGACCCAGCTGTCATTCTGGAAAACGTTACGTCTCTGGATCGGCAAGAAGGAAGGGCTTGATAGGCCCCGCCGTGCCTGGCCATCCTCGTTTGAGTGGCGCAGGGGCATTCCACAGGGAGGGTCAAAAAAGTCAAGGTGCCAGCCACAAGAATGTGATCAAAGCGGCTCCTTTCTCAGCCATTCTAAAACTGGCCCCCAACTCAAGCAGAGTGACACTTAGCCCCCCAGGTGGGACAAATGGTGTGGGCCAGCCCCAGGGATGAAGTCACGGTTGGGGATGGGGGGAGTAAAGTTCGCTTCACTTCAGATTTGCTCTTGTTCATGACCCCCCCAGCAAAGTGAGTGACTGGAGGCGTCTTTTGCCCGGTCTGTTTTCCTCTTTACTTCAAAAATCCTGTGTGGGGAATAAAGACTGCCCTGTAGCCTGGGCCTTTGAGTAAACCCTGCTGCTTTTGCAAGAAATACAGTACTGCAGAAACCCTGCAAACGTCAGCCTGACCTCTGATGTAGCCTCACCCACTTATGTCTTCATTTCGCCCCCTGCAGCTTTCAGACACTCCCTCCTGATCCCCCCCCCCCCTGCACTAAATGGTTACTAAGAAGGAGATGGCTCTGGGCAGTAGACATCGGCCCGACCAAAAGGGAGACCTTTTCCACACACCTTGAATGGGTGGAAACGGCTACCCTGCTGAGTGCAGATACGGGGAAGGCTGGATGAGCTCCCGAGAGGTCTGCCCACCGTGACTTCCACGTGGCCAGACGTAAGGCTAGCTCCGGGGACAGTTGATGGGGAAAGGGAGCGTGGCCTGGCTGTTCTCCTTTGTTAGAAGCTTCTCGGGACCTCTGGCCGGCAGCCGTGGGAAAAAATGCTGAGCTACAGGAATGATTTTTCCTGATTCAGCAAGACTCTCCTTGTTTGTCCAAGGACTCAGAAAACAGAACAAAAATTGAGGTCTGATATATTTAAAGTTTTTTTATTACACAAATTTTACTATATACCAAAAAAAGAACCAAATGTATGTCAATGTGAGAATTTGTGGCTGCCTTTCGAAAACAAGGGGGAGGCTGAAAGTCTAGGAAGGGTCTTGAAATACCTTCAAAGCTCAGACACCCTCCCCCGCTTCATTGTTCCAGACAGCTACAGTACCTCCTATTCCTCACTGCTGGAATATCTTGGGCACTGAGTAAAACCTCTCGAGCAGTACTCAGAATTTAAACGTTGCCCTGAAAGTTAATGTTCTCGATATGATGATTGACTTCTGCTCATGGTGTACCCAAGCAAAGGGTTAAAAAATGAAAAAAACAACAACACCTGACACGTTTATAACTTTGCAGACATCATTGGCGATCACTCGTAGCTGAGTAAGATTGTCTTCCAAAGGTAAAATTTTAACAGTGGATCCGTAAGTGGCTATAACGGCCAATTCTGGATCCGCACAACCTCCCACAATGAGGGCATAGGTTTCCGGGTGGGAGACGGTCACGATGAGGGTTTGCCTGACATGCCTTCCTTTTAGCTCTTTTCTCCCTTTCGCCCTGTACTCGTGCTTCTTCAAAGTCCATAGCGCCATTAATAAGGGGACGTGGTGGCTCAGCGGGTTAAACCGCTGAGCTGTAGACTGCCGATCGGAAGGTCGGCAGTTCGAATCCCCGCGCAACGAGGTGAGCTCTCGTTGCTCATCCCAGCTCCTGTCAACCCAACAGTTCGAAAGCTTTGCGAGTAGATAAATGGGTACCACCTTAAGTGGGAGAATTTGCTGGCGTCCTGTCGGGGATCGCCCACCAAAAGGAAGATCTTGGAATGCGGTGGTATGACGGATCCCGGAAGAACAGCTCCATCTACAGGACGTTAGCAGCCGGCTCTGATGCAAGGCATTGTGGAACTTATAGTCATGGATGAGTCGGTTCCCTTACCCCTTCCCTTAATGCGCGGTTAATTGAAATGTATAACAGGAAAAATGTATAACATGAATTGTATATGTATGTAAGCCGCCTAGAGTCCTCTGTTAGGGAGGGGATAGGCGGGGTATAAATATCAATATAAATAAAATAAATAAATAAATAAATAAATAAATAAATAAATAAATAAAGGCTGACCTCCAATTGAAACGCTCATGAGTTAGGGCTTCCCAGTTCTCAATGCTGATATTACATTTTTTTAAATTAGCTTTGAGAGTATCTTTGAATCTCTTTTGCTGTCCACCAATATTCCGTTTTCCATTCTTAAGTTGGGAGTAAAGTAGCTGCTTTGGAAGACGATGGTCAGGCATTCGAACAACATGGCCGGTCCAGCGAAGTTGATGTTGGATGATCATTGTTTCAATGCTGGTGGTTTTCGCTTCTTCTAATACGCTAACATTAGTCCGCCTATCTTCCCAAGTAATTTGCAGAATTTTTCGGAGGCAGCGTTGATGGTAGAGTGTTTGAGGATCGGGACATTCGCAGGGAGACCAAAATGCTTGTTTACAAAGCCATTGTACTACCAACCCTTCTGTACACCTGTGAAACATGTGTGCAGACAAATGAGGTGCTGATTACTTCTGCTTTCCACCCTCTGTCATAGCTCAGGAGTCACCATGAGCAGAAGTCTATTTGCAAGACGTTGCGCCCCAGCAGGATCCCACGGTGGGCTTGAAAGTTGTGCTCCAAGAGGAAAAGAGCTGTGCTAAGGGGAAAAACAAACCCTGGCGACTGGCTTTCTGGAGCATCACCTGGGTAGTTCCGCAGACACCGACGCCTGGGATGTTAGCACTGGTGGATGAGAAGTGACAGCCTTGTTAATCGTGGAAATGAAGATGAATTCTGCTGGATGTGGCTGGAGCGCAGGCGGTCCCCACCCGCTGGGACTCGCCTCCCGCACTCTGAAAAGGCCTGGAGTGAACAACTTCTCTGAGTAAGCTACCTCAGCTACCTGGGCCCCACCAATTCTGAGACAGTCATAGAATCGTGGAGTTGGAAAATGCCCTTGAGGTCATCTAACCCACCCCCTGCACAGCGCAGGAGTCGGTGAAAAGTGCCAAGACAGGTCAGCCAAATGGCTCAGAGGGCCGGAGCAGCTCCCCTGTGACAAAGGGCCATAGTTTTTGGGGCTTTAACTGGGAGGGAGAATGAGTAAAGAGATAGTAATCTATATAATCTATATAATATATCAAATATGCATGGTTTGGAGAATGTGAAGAGGGAGGTGTTTCCCCCCTCCCACAAGTCCAAACGTGGGGCGATTCGGGATCTGCCAAAAGGCAGTTTTTTTACCCAGGGCAGGCCCCCAGACTTTTGCCATCAGATGCGGCAATGGGAGGAAAGCTATGGCCAACCTAGACAGCATATTAAGAAGCAGAGACATCACCTTGCCAACAAAGGTCCGTATAATTAAAGCTATGGTTTTCCCAGTAGTAGTGTATGGCTGTGAGAGTTGGACCATAAGGAAGGCTGAGCGCCAAAGAATTGATGCTTTCGAACTGTGGTGCTGGAGAAGACTCTTGAGAGTCCCTTGGACTGCAAGGAGGTAAAATCAGTCAATCCTGAAGGAAACCAACCCTGACTGCTCATTGGAAGGACAGATACTGAAGCTGAAGCTCAAATACTTTGGCCACCTAATGCGAAGAGAGGACTCATTGGAAAAGACCCTGATGCTGGGAAAGATTGAGGGCAAAAGGAGAAGGGGATGGCAGAGGATGAGATGGTTAGATAGCATCACCGATGTAATGAACACGAATTTGAGTAAACTCCGGGAGACAGTGGAAGACAGGAAGGCCTGGCATGCTATAGTCCATGAGGTCACAAAGAGTCGGACACGACTAAACAACTGAACAACAACAACAAATCGGCAATGGCCACCAAAGCTAAATGGGCTCAAAGGGGGACTCGGCTACTTCCCAGAGGCTCCGGCTAACTGTAGCACGGATCTTGAGGGCTCTTTACTACTGCAGAGCAGCTGCCTGGTGCCAGATTTGATGTCTCTTTGATGCAAGATGGTTTTTTGAATAAACTGAGGCTGTCTAGCATGTCAGATAAGTTGTTTTCTTACTGATGCTGCTAAATGTTTTATTGACTTTACTTGCTTTGATTCTTGATTGCTTCTACTTTAGCAATATGTGTGCTTTTGTGTTTTTAGATTGTGTTTAATAGCCCTGGGAGCTATAAAACAGAAGGGTGACAGCAAGGGCACAGCTCAAACAAGCTAAGTGGGCCCGAGACTCCAAGCAAAACACCCCCCTCCTTTTTCCTGTCTCCCAGGGTGTTTTGAATACCAATATGCAACCTCCTCCTGGTTTTCTCCCTATGAGGCAATGGGCACTATCTGGCTTCACACATTGCAGCTTGTGTTGTGCAGCCTCATTATGGTGTTGCCACTTGACCGTGCTTAAACAAACCATAGTTTAACAAAATGCCTCATCTTCTCATCTTAGCTTAGAAGAGTTGGTGGGGCGGGAGGTAGCACCACTGTTGGCCCCAATTGTCCCTTCTTGGTGCCAGGCGGTAAAGCTCTTGGTTTGCCAGAGGCTTGCTGCCAAGAGAGTAGCTGGATGCATTCATGGAGACACGAGCAGTTTCCCCTCCTCCCTTCCTAGTGCGCTCTTGGTTTGCACCCTTTTCCATCGGTCTGAAGCCTCCCGGGAAGCCTGGATGTGAAGCAGCCTCGGGAGTCCCTCCCTTGAGGCTTTACGGAAAGAAGAGAAGCTGGGGGGGGGTGCAGGCCCAAGAGAGAGGGGATGCAAGGACACCACCCTAGAGAATTTCACTGGGGGACTCTTCTCCTCCCAGGAAGCCCCAGGGGCGTTGTTTCTTTCGGCGCACTGAAGGAGGAGAGCTGGGACTTTGTTTAAAAAACGCGTTTTGCATGGCACTCATCGGTGCCTGAAGATGGTGGCTGCAACCGCGCGATCGAAGCAGCTCCTAAAAAAGGTGGGGCTTGATTGCGAATTGTGGCTGCCATCTTGACTTTCGAGCCCACCGATGCTCCCGGTACTGAGGAAAGCAGACAGCAGAGGAAGAGCCCGGGATGGCTCCGGAGAGAGTGTCCTTCCTGTCCATCCCTGGCTTTTGAACCTCCATTTCATTCGCGGGCCTTCGGGAGGCGAGGACAATTCCGGAGATGGGAAAGGAGAAAAATGGTCTGCTCAGCTTAGCTCCAGCCTCGGGCGTCTTTGCTTCCAGGAAGATGGCAGATGCCCAGGCAGGTGCCCTTTTGCCCTCCAAGCCTTTTGCAGGCAGGAACTATTGTTTGGGACGTGCCCACGTGGAATGAGAGATCCACTTCTGGCCCGCCCTGAAGCATCCTGGCTCAGAAATGAGGCCCAATTAAGGACTCACAGCAGGCTGCTCGCTGGGAGGCTTTTCTGACCTCTGAAGATTTTTTTTTATTTTCTATCCCGCCTTTATTATTTTTATAAATAACTCAAGGCGGTGAACATACCTAATACTCCTTCCTCCTCCTATTTTCCCCACAGCAACCCTGTGATTCCCTCCCGTTCGCCATTCAAGAGCGTCTGATTGAAGAGAGCTGGACATGGACCAGTGTTTCTCAACCTTGGCCACTTTAGGATGTGTGGACTTCAACTCCCAGACAATAATCCTGTGAGTCTGGTTTATAAAAGAAAATCGAGCTCTTTCAGATGGAGATTAAATGAAGTGTTGTTACAGAAAGATGAAATTGTTGAGGGTTGTAAAAAGAAATTGAAAGAATTTTTTGAAAATAATTTAATTAAAGGTACTGACATGAGAATGGTTTGGGATGCGAGCAAAGCTTTTACTAGGGGTTATCTGATACAATATAACTCTGAACTTAAGAGGCAAGAGAAAATACAAAATATTTTGGATGAGATTAAAAGAAAAGAAGAAAAATTAAGGAATTCCCCAGGGAATACAAATATCTCCCAACAAATTAAGATTTTACAGCAACAGTTATCTATGTTAACAATATGTGAAATGGAAATAAAATTGAACTATGCAAAGCAAAGGAATTTTGAATTTGCAAATAAACCAGGGAAATGGTTGGCTTACAAATTGCGAAAAGAAAAAGAAAAGAGAATAATATTGAAACTACAAGAGAGATACTGCATTAACGAATAGTGTGACCATACAAAAACGTTTTATCAATAGTACTCTAATTTGTATAGAGGACGTGATATTCTGTTGGAGAAAATAGATGAATATCTGAGAAAACAAAATTTACCGAGGATTACAGAAGAACAAAGACAAATTATGAATGGACCTATAAAGATAAAATGGGGTGTGGTGGCTCAGCGGGTAAGATGCCAGGCTTGTCGATCGGAAGATTGCAAGTTCAGAGGTTCAAATCCCTAGCCCTGCGTGCGGAGTGAGCTCCCGCACTAGCTCCAGCTCTTGCCAACCTAGCAATTCGAAAGCATGCAAATGCAAGTAGATTAATAGGTACCAATTCGGTGGGTAGGTAACAGCGTTCCGCGCGTGTCATGCGGCCACATGACCATGGAAGCGTCTTCGGACAACGCTGGCTCTTCGGCTAACAAAGGGAGATAAGCACCGGCCCCTAGAGTCAGACATGACTGCACAAATGTGCGGGGGGAACCTTTACCTTTTTATAACGATAAGGGAAGTTTCAGAAGCAGCTATAAAGAGTACACCAGGAAAGGTACCTGGGCCAGATCGACTATCAAGTTTGTATTATAAATGCTTTGAGGATAAACTTTTACAACCTTTACAAAATATGATGAATTCAATTTTACAGGGTGGAAAAATGCCAGAGTCTTGGAAAGAGGCTAATATAACATTAATACCTAAAGAAGGACAAGACTTGATCTTAGCAAGGAATTACAGACCAATATCATTATTGAATAATGACTATAAGATGTTTACAATGATTTTAGCTGAAAGACTGAAAATAATTTTGCGAGAATTTATTCATGAGGATTAGTGTGGATTTTTACCTAAAAACAGTTGAAAGACAATGTTAGAACTGTGTTGGGTATTTTGGAATATTTGGAACAACATAACGAAAAACAAGCCACATTGATCTTTTTAGATGCAGAGAAGGCTTTTGACAATTTGAACTGGACTTTCTTGTTTAAGGTTTGGAAGATATGAATTTTGGAGAGGATTTTACAAAATGGGTGAAATTGATTTATACACTACTTCACATTCGGCACAAATAACTGTTAATGGAGATTTAAATAAACCATGTGAGATTCAAAAAGGAACAAGACAAGTTTGCCCACTGTCTCCTCTTTTGTTTATTTTAGTCCTTGAAATATTGCATAGAAATATAAGACAAGATAAGAGGATCGTGGGTGTAAAGATTAGAAAAGAATCATACAAGTCAAGAGCTTTTGCAGATGACTTCGTTTTGGTTTTGGCAGACTCTTTAAAGGGAATTGAACTTTTAATGAGTAAATTAAAAGTATTTGGGGCCTTAGCAGGTTTCAAAATTAATAAATAGAAAACAAAGATATTAACAAAAAATATGAAGATACAAGATCAAACAGAATCTATGAATAAAATGGGTTTTAAGATTGAGAAGAAGGTGAAATACTTGGGTATAACTATGACAAATATGAATTGTATGTTATTTCAAAATAACTATGTTAAGACATGGAATGAAGTTAAAAATATATGTTAAGAAGGAACAAACCACAATTGTCACTGTTGGGTAGAATTTCTGTGATTAAGATGAATGTTTTACCTAGAATGTTATTTTTTGTTTCAGACAATACCTGTTTTGACAACTGATATGGCGTGGTGGCTCAGCGGGTAAGATGCCAGGCTTGTCGATCGCAAGTTCGGAGGTTCGAATCCCTAGCCCCACGTGACGGAGTGAGCTCCCACACTCGCCCCAGCTCTTGCCAACCTAGCAATTTGAAAGCATGCAAATGCAAGTAGATGAATAGGTACCACTTCGGTGGGTAGGTAACAGCGTTCCGTGTGCGTCATGCCGGCCACATGACTGCGGAAGCATCTTCGGACAACGCTGGCTCTTCGGCTAACAAACGGAGATGAGCACCGGCCCCTGGAGTCGGACACGACTGCACAAATGTGCGGGGGGAACCTTTACCTTTTTTATATACCATTTAAACAATGGCAGAAGGATATATCTAAATTTGTATGGCAGGGGGAAAAAACATGAGTCAAATATAAGGTACTACAAGATGCAAAGGAAAGAGGAGGATTGGGTCTACCAGATTTGAAGTTATACTTTGCTGCCTGTTGGATGTTTGGATGAAAGAGTGGGTGCTGTTAAGAAATAGAAGGCTATTGAAGTTAGAAGGACATGATTTGAGATTTGGGTGGCACGGATATCTATGATATGACAAAGCTAAGGTTAATGTAGATTTCAAAAATCATTATGTCAGGCAGGCCATCCTTAGAGTATGGAATAAATATAAATTTAGGTTCTGCTTGAAAACACCTTTGTGGCTTTCAGCGCAAGAAGCATTTTATAGATGAGAAATGATAAGTAAACATAAATGGTTAACTTACCGTGATGTACTAGAATTCTCTCAAGGGGATTGTAAAATGAAATCAAGAAGATTTGACAACAGAAGGATATACTTGTCAATGGTTTAAAGTGGATAAAAGATTGTATGGTTTTGAACAAAGTAAGACTGAGTTTGAAATAGAATTATGTACAGTACTAACAATGAACGTGTTATTGCTAAAATGTATAAACTTTTGCTGAAATATGAGACAGAGGAAGAGCAAGTGAACAAATGTATGATAAAATGGGCTAAAACTTTTGGTTACAATATGCAAATAGATCAATGGGAAATATGTGGTTGAAAGGATTTAAATTTACATTATGTTCTAGCCTTAAAGAGAATTTTTATAAAATGATGTATTGTTGGTATTTGTCACCAGAGAAATTGTCTAGAACGTATAAAGGTACTTCAAATCTTTGCTGGAAATGTGAACAACATGAAGGGACATTTTATCATGTTTGGTGGACATGTAAAAAAGCCAAAAAAAATTGGATATAAATACATACATTAATTAAGAAGATTTTAAAGGTTAAAGTACAACTGAAACCAGAGACTTTTGGGTCTAATGGACAGGCAACTAGAAAAAAGCCATGGAACTTTGTTTTTATATATGACAACTGCAGCGAGACTATTATATGCTCAAAACTGGAAAGATTTTCTTGAAGCCCAGAAACGTTCTCCGGATCAAGGAGAATACCTGGAATCACCCCATCTGTCCTCCGGACGGCTGCTTGAAAAAGTGTTTCGCGTTCGACTGGTAAAAGCCAGCTGGGAGGTGGGGACGTCATCACTTTCCAAGCCGCGCTGTAGCCTTAAAGGGATACTAAGACCGGCCACCCTATTTCTAAATCACCAATTTGTATTTTTTTTTAAGTATATATACCCCAAGAGATCCGCATAGTCAAAGCAATGGTATTCCCCGTAGTAACCTATGGGTGCGAGAGCTGGACCATAAGAAAGGCTGAGCGAAGGAAGATAGATGCTTTTGAACTGTGGTGTTGGAGGAAAATTCTGAGAGTGCCTTGGACTGCAAAAAGATCAAACCAGTCCATACTCCAGGAAATAAAGCCAGACTGCTCACTTGGGGGAATGATATTAAAGGCAAAACTGAAGTACTTTGGCCACATAATGAGAAGACAGGATACCCTGGAGAAGAAGCTGATGCTAGGGAAAGTGGAAGGCAAAAGGAAGAGGGGCCGACCAAGGGCAAGATGGATGGATGGTATTCTGGAGGGGACGGACTCGACCATGGGGGAGCTGGGGATGGCGACGGCCGACAGGAAGCTCTGGCGTGGGCTGGTCCATGAAGTCATGAAGAGTCGGAAGCGACTGAACAAATAAACAACAACCCCCCCAAGAGAGGATTTCTACAGCGAGGAGAAGCTGGTTCTCTTGGTGCTTAACGTTATTTTTGGGATTATATTTTTTTAAAAATTCTTTTAAGTTTTGGATTTCATTTTCCTTCCAAAGGAAATTCCAAAGATTGAGAGTAAACAATTGTCTTCCTGTTATTATTTCTGTATTAACTTTGAAGATATTAGCATTTTCCTACATGTTGAATCAGCTGATTTGAACTTTCAGCTTTCTGTTTTCACTTTCCCTTGAGAACTGTCTGCTATCTCACTCTCACTTTATGTAAACACACTCTGGAACTCTTCCATATCTTCGACTTTCGCTGGTTAAGCTCCTAGGGGGCGCCATAATCTACTGCGTGAGACATGGAGGATTTCAAACAGATTTTTTCTGACCTTCACCAGGATTTTAAACAGATTTCTTCTGACTTTTATCAAACTTTTATGCAAGATATCCAGGACATTGTGGAAAATATGAGATCTAAAATGTGCCATCAGGTTGGGGATGTGGTGGGTGAAATTGAGGAATTTAAGAGCGATAGAAAGGATTTTAAAGACTGAGATTGGGATTTTTATCGAGATGCTGGATGAAGATTGGATAATGGAGTTGGAGAAATCTAAGGGAGAGAGTGATCTGCAAGCCATAAGTAAAATCGATCTCCTGGTGGAATGCCATGAAAAGAACCTGGGATCTTTGAGGGGGGCTGTTTGATTCTTTCAAGAGGAAAGCTGTCAGGGTTGCTACAGTGCAAGCCCTGCCATGCGTGCTGAAATGTATTTGAGAATGGATTATTAACAATGCGTGTCAGTGCAAAGGATTTCAAGAGAAGGGACGGGGAGAACACTGAGAGTGAAATTCCAATGGGACCGTTGAAGGATATTTACAGCTGGTCAAGGCCGTGCACCTGCATTGCTGGGTACTGAAGAAATATGCTGATGGGAGGGGAAGCGTGGCTGGATGGGAAAAGTACTGGACAATACATCATCAAGGGAGGAGTGACACGCAGGTGTGGGGAAGAGTGAGGTTTGACTGTTTGGCGGGAATTGGGTCATTCTGGTCTTTAGATATGTTCTGAATTGTAATACTTTCAATAAAGCTTTCTACTATACTCTAAATGGAGTATACTGAGGAATGCTGAATTGGAGGATTAGATCCAGAGACATCACAGAAAGACCAGAATCTGTGTTACATGTCGATTCTACCCAAGGACATTCCTTTACATGAGGATTTGCCTTCGGTTGAGAGTCACCCCATACCTTTGAGGTTTGTGTATCCTTCCACAGTTCCGATTCCAATGGAGGGAGCAACTTCAGGGACGATGATGACTGAAGCAACCACAGAGCAGCCAAGCACCTCCACAGAGGAGAAGGTGCAAGAGACTGGAGCAGTTCCAAAAGGAACGAAGATGCTGAAGTTTGCAGCAACAACCACCCGTAAGAAGCGGGATAGAGAAGCTTGTCAGATTCTCCAGAACGCTCTGTAGAGACCCGAAGCAAGACGCCAAAGACAAAAGGTCGGTGGTCCACGGGTATCGGAGGGGGGATGGAGAGCGAGGTGGTGAGCCATGTAACTACGAGACGAGGCTTGCAGACCCAACGTGTGTCAAGACTGGAACTCCAGATGGCCAGACTAGATGCAGAAGTAGAGATGGGTGGGCAGAAACTGCAGACCATGCATGGAGTAATGGAGGAGATCCTTCAAAAATTAGAAGGATTGGAGATGTGTCCACGACCCGAAAGCGCCATGACTACTTCGGGAGAAGGAGAGTTGTCTGAGAATGACTCCAGGACTGAAGAAGTCGACAGAAGCAGCAATTGATGTGTCAGGGCTGAGACGACGAAGCGGGAGACCAAAGCCTACTTGGAAGTTAGTCAGACCGGCTGGGGCCAGAGAAATCAAAGTGAAGTTTGATGGGGATCCAAAGAGGTTGGCCTCTTTCATGACCCATGTAAAGGGGTTCATGGATGAATTTGAAGAGTCCTTCGTGGATGAAGAGGTGAAAGTGAGGTATGTGTTGGCCTACCTAGAAGGGGAGGCGTTGGACTGGTTAGTAGAGATGCACGATGCCAATGCTTTGAGCTACTAAATTTTGACACTTTTATGACTGCACTTAGAGAACTATTCGAAGACACCTTATCCAGAATGACAGCGAAAACAGGCTTGCAAAACATCAGACAAGGCAACTGGTCTGTTGTGGAGTATGCCTTGGAATTTAAGAGACTGGCAGGTCGCCTACTTGACTGGCCAGAATCACTTAAGGTGGAGTATTTCCAGATGGGCTTGAAGCCTGAGATTCTGGAGATGGCCCTCAACTGGGGGACCCGAAGACTTCAACTGAGTGGATTTACCTTGCTGGGACTGTAGAGAATACAAAACTACGGCTCAAGAAACAGATGCAGATGCAAGCTACCGGGAAAAGGGGTTCCCACTCCGGTGCTGTGGTGAAGAGAGAATCACAGCAGAAACCATGGGAAGAAGAAAAAGAATGACGCGCCAAAAGTGGTTTATGTATTAAATGCGGCAAGGAAGGGCATCGAATCGCAAACTGCCCGCAACCGACGACTATGTTCAAGAGCAAAGGCAATGAGAAAGCCGGTAAAGCCCCGGCCATGAAGCAGAAGGGAACGCTCGCTGCCGCCCATGAAGGGAGGAGCGGTGAGTCCCAACCGGGGAAAGAAGATTCCACTGATGAAGAATTCTCGCCAGCGGGAAACTACAACTGCCTGTCCTAGATTGCGCCAGAGGTCAGGCGTTTACCAACAGGCGCACAGACCCAATGGTGAGTGAAGATTGCCCTACCATGCAAGTGGGGGTACAATTAGAGACACTGGGCTCTGTGCAGATTGTGGGGATATGTAACTGCTTTGGTTTATTTTGAAGTGGGATAAGGGTTGAAGAATGTTCATCTGGTTTGCTTTAAGGATTTGATTGATGTTATTCCCTTTTGAAGATATGGAATTATTGTTTTGAATTGTCTTTCCTTTTTTAGGTTTATTAAGATTGGGATTGTTAAAATTCTTGTACTATTAAGTATAATAGCAGACAACTTATGTGCTTTTTAATTTGATTCTTATTATAGTAGACAGAAATGTATAGAATAGTGACAGGAAGGGAATAATTAAATATGTTTTATCTTTTGGAGGGGAGAAAGATGTTTAGGAGGTTTATATGAATTTTTTTCTTTATTTTAATATAAGGGGGAGGAGTAACTGTACTTAGTGATTTTTATTATGTGTTAAACTGGAATGACTTATAGAAATAATGTGGTGTTTTAGTTTAATATAGAGCAAGAGATTGATTATGGAAATTTTTTATATCCTTGCTGTTGAAAGTCGGAAGCCACATCTTTTTGTAAATTTGAAAAAAAAAATTCTTGTGTTTCTGCAATTTTTGTAGTTTTTTATAAAATAAAACAAAAAAAAGTGGAAAGATTCAGCACTACCCATGATGGAGGAATGGCTGATGAAGATGATGGAATTTGCGGAGATGGCTAAATTAGCATCCTTGATTAGAGAAAAGACAATAGCTACATTTATGGCTGACTGGAAACCATTTATAGACTTTTTGCATGAAATGGAAAAAAATGAACTTACGATTTGTAGTTTTGATGATTAGGAAAAAAATGGATAATAGAAAAAACTGAGGCTTTTTTGTAATCATAGAGAAAGAGATAATTTTGTAATCATACTTATATTTGCTACAGAGAAAATCGAAAGCTTCTTTCTATTTCTTTTTATTCTTTCTCACTGCACTTTTTATTTTTTCCTTCTCTTTCTTTCTTTGTTCTTTCTATTTTGTATTAGTCTGTGTTAGTTCTTATGTTCTCTTTTAATAAAATCTATTTTAAAAAAAGACAGAAATACACAGTCCCACTGCATATATCTATATGGAAGTCAAGTAAGATCCTGCAAATTCTCTCCTCCCCCCCGCCCTGCCCCCAATTTCTCCCCTGCTTTAGGCTCCAAACAGATCAATATCCATCTATCGCCACTCCCATGAATGAGATGTGAGCCCCTTCCCCTTTGCAAAAGAGTTTTTCCCATGGGAGCCCTGCAAAGTGAAGATCATTCAGTGGCCTGTTAGAACCAGTGAAAGGAGCAGAGCTTAACGTAGTATAAGGTCGTGCACAGAAAAAGGATATTGTTTGAAAACAGAGCCAGTGAGCATGTTAGAGAGATCCAGGTTCTTAATCTTACACTTTTAGCCCACCCAAGCATAAAGAAACACACACTTAGACATAGTAGGTTCAAAAAGTAAGTACAAAAAGCTCTTACATTTATTGATCCAGTTACATCCATTTTGTTGAGAAATGATTCTCCTTTGGTTCCCTAGACCCCTGGCCAGGGCTGATGCCAGGGCTGCGTGGAGAAAAGGGACTTGAGGCCTAGGCATGGCCTCTTGATCGAAGGAGCTCAGGCACATGCGTCCTACTCCTTCGGTGAAGAAATCAGAGAGCTGAGGAAGTGGGAGTGGCAACAAACAACTTCCTCAAAGACATGGAGAATTGCATCCTGGGATGAACTCATCCACATGCAAAATGAGGCATGTTGATTTGCAGAATTTCCAACACAAAGTCCCATCTGGACAGTTTGTTAACCTTGTTTTAACTTAAAGCTGCCCAGAGTCACGTATGTTAGATTGAATGAAATAAGTAAGAAATAAAGAAATAAGCACTGCAGTCAGTAAGGCTCATGACAGGCAGCGCTCTTCTCCTCAGAGAGACCCTCTGCAGCCCCAAGTACCGTCCCTGGAGAGGAAGACCAAGGTTTGTGTCCCCCAACCCACCTGGCTGCCCCTGCCCTGGTATTTTTGCCTGGGGAGGGGGAGGGCCAGCGCATGCCCCAGCAGGGCAAAAATGGGTTCTGATTGCCTTAAAGGGTCAGTCAAGTCAGAATGTTTTGACTCTTCTGGCAGCCAAGAAGAGGGGCCAGAAGGCATGTATTTAGCATTTTGCATATTTATTTGCTGCTTTGACTTATACGCTGCTCCATTTCTGAATACCCCAAGTGGCTTCCAAATAGCAACAGAAAATTAAAACACAAAAAATCAGTAATGTAGACATGACAAGAAAGCCCTGATGTGTCATTTGGGCAACAGAACCTTCAAGTGTCCCCAAATGCCTTCCCAAAGAGCCTTATTTTCACAGTTCTTGAAATTAGAATTGGCACCAGGTGGTCCAAATATCTAGGGGTAGACTATACCAGAGGCAACCACCGAGAAGGCTTATGGAGGGGGTCCCTGTGGAAGACGTTCCCTTAGAACTGGATTGCTCAACAAGCCCTCTCAAAAGACAAAACAAAACAAAACAACCCAAGCCCTCTTCAACTGGTGAGGCCACAGTTGGAATACCATGTCCAGTTCTGGTCACCACAATACAGAAAAGACGCTGAGGCCCTAGAAAGAATGCAGAGAAGAGCAACAAAGATGATAAGGGGTCTGCAGGCTAAATCCTATGAAGAATGGCTAAAGGAACTAGCTTAATGAAAAGAAGACTGAGGGGAGACATGATAGCAGTCTTCCCATACTCGAAGGGCTGCCACAGGAAAGAGGGCATTGATCTATTCTCCATGGCACCCGAGGGTAGGACAAGGAGCAATGGGTGGAAGCTCGTCAGAGGGAGATCCAACCTGGAAATAAGGAGGAATTTCCTGACAGTGAGAACTATTAAGCAGTGGAACAGCTTGCCTCCCGGAGTTGCGGGTGCTCCATCGCTGGAGGTTTACAAGAAAGATTGGACAACCATTTGTCTGAGATGGTATGAGGACTCCTGCCTTGGTCAGGGGGTTGGACTAGAAGACCTCCAAGGTCCCTTTCAACCCTATGAGTCTATGATTAAATCTCACCAGGCACACAGATTCAACATGAAGGCAATCTCAGAGACCACCAAGCCTGAGCCAGGCAGGGCTTGAAAGGAGATCACCAGCACCTTGAATTTCACCCACAAGTTGAGTGGCAGCCAGTGTTAGTAGTAGCAGTGGTTGACAGTGGTACCCCCATAGCTACTTGGGCTGTGTGCTGAACCAGCAGAAGCTTCTGAATGCTCTTCAAGGGCAGTTCCATGTTTGCAGTGATTCAGCCGCAAGGTGACAAGGGCACGAGTGACTGAAAGCAAAGCTTCCTGTTCCAGAAATGGCTACAGCTGGCGCACAGGATGCAATTGTGTCAAGGCCCTCCTGGCCATAGCCTCCTCCTGCTGTTCAAGCAGAAGCCCTGAGTCCAGAAGAAGCCTCAAACTGCAAGCCAGCTCTGTCTTGAGGATGGAATCAAAGATGGATTATCTCTATAAACAGTTGGCTTAGCCATCCACAGCCACTCCATTTTCCTGGACTCAGCCTGTTTCACCCCCAATAGACTCGAACAGCCTCCAGACACCAGGTCAGATCCTCCACTGTATCTCCTGCCTGGTCCAGGGTGCAGATATATTAAGTGGGTATCATCAGCATATTGAGGATGCCTTACCCCATGCCAGTGAATGACCTCTCCCAGTAGTTTTTAACATAGATTTTAAACAGCATGGGAGAGAGGAACAAGGCCTATAGTAATCCATAATGGATCTCCTTATGGCTCAACATCTCCTCTCCCACTACCACTGACTGGAACTGACTGCTCAGGAAACAGGAGAGATTCAGCAAAACAGTGTGCCCCACTTGCAACCCTCACAGTCAGCCTAGAAGGAAACCATGATTGATGGTATTGGAAGCTGCCAAAATATCAAGAACCAGGACCAGAAGAATCATACTCCTCTTATTCCTAGTACTACCAGAGATCATCAAAAAGGGCAAACAATGCAGTTTCAGTCCCACAGTCAGGCCTGAATTCTGACTGGAAAGAATCCAGATAATCCATTTCATCTGGGATTGTATGTACCTGTAGTCCAGCCACCTTCTTAAGAACCTTCCCTAAAAAGGAAAGTTTGAAGACTACTGATCAATAATTATCTAAAATAGCTGAATCAAGCAACAGTTCTTTGAGGATGTGGGACATCAATGCCTCTTTCATGGCAGGAAACACCCCTCATGCAAGGCAGTTGCCACCTCCAACATCCAACTTCCTGTTACCTCCTTGGCAACTTTCAGTAGCCAAATAGGACAGGGGTCAAGTATATTGATGACCAAGCTCACAGCACAGAGAACATGTCTACTTCCTCATGATCCATGGGCTTAAAGTAATCCCAGATAACCCTAACTCTGAAGGGACATTAATGATTTTATTCTCCAGATGCTGCCCAAATTCATCACATTGACCCAGCAGACAATCTTCTAGCTCAAGTTTTCCCTAATAGGGACTGAGTGATCTGATCATGGAAATGTCCTCTGGCCTCAGCTGCTCTGAGACAAAAGACAGATCAAACAGTAGCCACCACTGTAGGTCAAGCTCATGATCTCCTGGTGCAGCTAATGGTTGTCACAGTGAACTCACAAGCTGCATCCGCTGCTTCCAATAAAGGCAAATAGAAATCCCGCCCAGTCCCAAAAATCTGGAGGATTCCAGTCCTGAGCTAGGGACAAGAGCAAGCAGCTCCGAAAAAAAGAAAAAAGAAACTGCACAGCAGAGAGTAACATCTAGCTTGCTCCTACTCATAAACAGCACCCTGTGGAAGAGTGTCTCTGGTCATCTGCAGTCTCTTCTGCAGTTGCTACTCCACCTCCCTTACCTTGGGATACGGCTGATACAACACCTGAAACCTGGTTGGGCACAGCTGGATTTCGGCAATCAAGCCTTCTCATCCACAGTAAAGTCATGGATCAGGAGAGATTTACTACAGGTGGATGTGATGTTCAAAAGTTATCAATGGGAGCTCAGGAAATGATAAGGCCCAACTATCTGTTTCCTGAGATGGAGAATGGGGATCTAGAAAACTGAGGTTTCCAATCCCCCTTCCCTGAGGGTGATTCAGCCCATCTATTTATTTGCCTTAGTTGGCATCTGACGCTCTTCGCTCTTCGGCAACTTGGCCGGGCCCACTAGGGAAGGGACATCAGACCGTTCAGTGTACAGTAGAACCCAAGCTCATTGCATCTCAATTTTTTAAATGCATGCACAAACTGGAAGGTAGTTATCATCTGAAAGCCTAAGCTCTCCAACATTTGCCGGTGCAGTTCACCTTTCATATTAACACCTAATGTATATCTGGAAAAGGCTGAAGAAAAATGCACACATGAATGAAGAACAAGGATGTCCCAAACCTGCTGGCGCTTTCCTCCCAGGAATGCTCAGGCCAGCCATTCTGCGGTCAGTGATGGGTCAGTGATGTAGGTGTGGTCTTGCCCCTCTATGGCCAGCCTGGCCTCTTCCAGGAGGAAAAAAGGAGTCTATTTTTTCCTATTGGTCATGGAGTTTTGTGCATAACTAACGAAAAATAAAATTGCATTTATCTGAAGGGGAATGGGTTGCAAAAAAGAAAAAGAAAACAAAAATGCAAATATTTGGAGAACTGTGCATGCAGAACAAATGCGCACTGGTAGCAAAGAAAACTCCTGCAAAGATTTTAGAGTTAAAAACTGGGAGGTAAAGACTCACATCACTAACTTCAACTCCCATTATGTCCCATAAAGTTTCCACTATGTTGCTAGGATTTTTGGGATTTACTGTAGAAGATATTTGCAAAGGAAAAGGCTGATGGAGGTTGATAAAAACTGTACCAGAAAGACCTGTGGGGTTTTTTTTCTCCCAAAATGATTTTTTCCCCTTCCTGACCACCCGTAAAAGCATAGGGAATAACAATATATAACAACGGGGAAGGGACAAAAGCCCGTTTTTACAGAGCAAAACCTCTATTGGGTACAAAACCTAAATTGGATACACAATGGATTCATTCATCATGAAAAGACATGGCTGGAGTTAATCACGGTGTGTTTAAGCAACTTTAATGGCCTGGTTCATACATGCTTTGAAGCTATAAATCATATATTACAAATGGCAATAGTTGATTTCCCACATCTTTGTACAAGCAACAAAAATGCTATAGGGTTTTGTGTCAAGTCAGTCAAAACAGGATCCCTTAAGGGACAACTCCACCAGATAGACGTTCGTGTGTGTTAGGGAAAGAAGGAAATTTGGCCAGCTTCAGGGCCATCGGTGTGTGAGTGTGTGTGGTTAGCCATGGCCCATCCTCCCTGCTTTATTTTCCCATTGCCTCCGTTATTCTTCACTGCACCGTTTCAGCTCCATAAAATCCCTTTGGAGCCGAGCGCTGAGAACTGCATGCGCAGGGTTTGAAGGGCGGGACGCGGATTTGCATAATGCAATTGCAGCGCTGCCCGATTCAGTGTTAATCTCTCCCGGTGCACTGAAGTGTATATTTGCCCTTTTTTCAGCTGCTGTACACACAGGGGTGCCAAACTCTGCAAGAGCAGCCCAAGATTTTTCTGCCAGATCAGACCCCATCAGGACAGGGGTGAAATCAGTATGTGGTCTTAGATGCTAGTGGAAAAACACATGTGTTGTGCCTTGGAGGGGGTGGGGTGGGGGTCCGGAGTTAACAGAAGAATACAGCACCTTGACTAGAGAAATCCTCCAGTCCTCCTCTGGGTGCAGTCATGATTGGGGGGGGGGGGATCTCACTGGATTTTTCAGGGAAGAAGATAATTTTTGCAAGGGAAAAAGCACTGCAATAATAAACTCCTATTGGGAATGGGCAGCATAAGGAGGAAAAATTCAAATTGCATTGTACGCCACTTTGAGGGGCTAATGGTCAAAAAGCAAGATGTAAATCTAACAAATAAATAACAATTTATGGACCCATATCAATGGCACACACAGGAAGAAATACACGCAGGCTGTGTGCCTTTTTTTTATCCATTCCCCTCCTTGATTTATAGTCCTGATGTCTTAAAACCCGTCCTTTTCTATAAGGCGATCTTTTCAGAATGACAATGAGCACACATCTGCTAAAATCTCTGCAGTTTACAGGGTTTCCCAAGCAGCTTTGGTTCCTGTTAGCTTCATTGAGCCAACAAAAGCAGGAGCTGAAGTAACATTTGCACAATAAATGGATACCTGAGAAGGAGTGAATGTATTTCTGCATAGCTGTAAGCCATCACTCTCCCTCGCAAATACATACTTGGCAGGTTCTTTTTGCAAAGGTCAGGAGGATATAAAATTGTTAACATCTGTAATGAAGGTGCTTATTGTGAAACAATTAAAAATCTGGGATGTCCAAGGCATTTATTTTAAAATGGGGGAAAGCCGAAGCTGGAATGGATGGAATTTGAGTGTGTGGAAGGGAACATTTGATGGCTTCTAATCCAATCATCAGAAATTCACCTTGTTTTTCTCTGTTGCAGAACTAACTTCCCAGGCAGGGTACCCCAATTGCTCTTGGATGGTTTTGTCTGTAGAAAATGGGAAGATGGGGCTTGAAAAAAGAATTCAGTTGGGAGTAGCTCGTTTTTAATGGGGAACAGAGAGCCAAAGTGGTATACGGTAGTCACAAGATTCTAACTAAAAAAATAAATAAAAAAAGAGTCCAAATCCTCAACTCGTCTCTCAGGATAATCAAGCCTGCAGGATGGTTGTGAGGCCTTAATGGGATAAGCCATTTCATGTCAGAAACCTGATCCTTGCAAATGGATTTTTCTCTGCTGAGCCTTGGATAACGAAACCCTTTTTTTTTTTTTAGCGTGAGGAAATGTTGCAGGAGATATTGTGATGTGCAAGTGAGGTGGTGATCTTGATTGCTCATTTAGGATTAAAAGTTCATCTGCTGGTCAGTTTAAATCCCGTCTTGGGGAAGGGGGAATTGCTAAATTCCAGAGTGAATGGCAAGCTGTTCAGATATCTCCAGCACAAACTGTTGGGGTTTGATAAACCCAGAAATTTACTGTTAGATATGAATTATACTGAGAGGCTTGATATTTAGGTGAAAGGGGAAATATTCTGCAGAGTCACCCAATTAGCAGCCATTGTTGTAGGGATGATGTGTCAGTGTGTGACTCATACAACAGGTGCTTAGAGTTAAGTTGGGTGTGGTGGATAATGAGAGTGACCTATAAGGTGATTGGTCAGTTTATATATAAATACAGAGATGTCCTGTATTCTTTCTTCTCATTTCTCATTTATTCCCATTTTCTCATTCAACCTCTTGTATGCTGTATCGTTGGTTATCATTTGTTACCTGTGTGGAAGTGATCTGTAAATACGTATGTATATAAAGTAAATAGGCTATTTTATATAATCTCTGTGTGAGTGTCTATTTGCTATACAGACTAAGGATCACTGGTGCCTAGGAGAGAAGCAGGCCACTCCATCAGCTCGCCCTTTAACACAAACAATGAATTGGGAATCTCAATGTTTATATGTGTGGGACAGGTAATAATATCTTGTAAATGATTTTATTTTCTTGAGCTCCAAGATCACCGCAGACGGTGACTGCAGCCATGAAATTAAAAGACGCTTGCTCCTTGGGAGGAAAGCTATGGCAAACCTAGACAGCATATTAAAAAGCAGAGACATCACCTTGCCGACGAAGGTCCGTATAGTTAAAGCCATGGTTTTCCCAGTAGTAATGTATGGCTGTGAGAGTTGGACCATAAGGAAGGCTGAGCGCCGAAGAATTGATGCTTTCGAGCTGTGGTGCTAGAGAAGACTCTTGAGAGTCTCTTGGACTGCAAGGAGGTCAAATCAGTCAATCCTAAAGGAAATCAACCCTGACTGCTCATTGGAAGGACAGATACTGGAGCTGAAGCTCAAATACTTTGGCCACCTAATGCAAAGAGAGGACTCACTGGAGAGGACTCTGATGCTGGGAAAGACTGAAGGCAAAAGGAGAAGGGGACGGCAGAGGATGAGATGGTTAGATAGCATCACCGATGTAACGAATATGAATTTGAGTAAACTCCGGGAGACAGTGGAGGACAGGAAGGCCTGGCGTGCTATGGTCCATGAGGTCACGAAGAGTCAGACATGACTAAGCGACTGAACAACAACAACAACAACAACGAGTCCCTCCTTGAGGGGGAGACGGGAGGTCATAGAAATTTAATAAATTAATAAATAAATGAAGCATGGTGTTGAGTCTAGCCTATATGTTTAGCATATAAAACCTCATCTAATTTGGGGGGCATTGAGACTCACCCATGGGCTCCAGATTAAGTGCCAGGCCCGGGCAGCCTCTCCTTGACAAGCTGTCTTAGAAAACTAGGGGTGAAGTTTTATGTGGAATAAAATCTACTCTTTTTTTCTTATTATTTAACTGTATCTGAAATCTTGGAATTGCCTGAGTTGGGTGGAAGCATTTCCTTTCCCTGCCTTGTTATACATATTTTGTGCACCACTGTTAAACCCCTGGTGTAGCCTGGTGTTAAGAGCACAGGCAGTAACAGATCTCAGTTCCACGGGACGGCATTCCTCCATGGCACCCTTTCCCACCCTAAAGCTTCCCAGGGTCCCGGATGGCATCTCTCGCTCCCCCTAACTTCTCTCTGCTGGCAGGAGCTGGTGGAGGACCCTCTGCTTGATCTGAATTCCCTTCCTGAGCCAGCTCTGGGGGCCAGGCTTCAGTTGAGAAAACAAAAAAGCCCCTCATGAATAAATCCATTAAAACAAAACAAAACAAAACAAAACAAAACAAAGATAAACTCAACCATGCTGTTTCAAAGGCCTGACGGATGGTGGATGTTTACTCAATCACTGCAAAGGGGAATAAATGTTTGAGCTTTAAAAATAACATTAAAAAATGCAAAGTTCTTTGGACAAAACCTATGAAGGAGAGCTAGTCCCCAAGGCAGAGGGCAGAATGAGAGAGAGAGGAAGAAGAAGAAGAAGAAGAAGAAGGAGGAGGAGGAGGAGGAGGAGGAGGAGGAGGAGGAGGAGGAGGGTGTGTGTATGTATTTGTGTGTGTGTGTGTGTGTGTGTGTGTGTGTGTGTGTGTATGTGTATGTATGTATGTATGTGTGTATATATATATATATATATATATGCGCCTTTCCTACTTGCCTGATAGAGGACCTAAAGGAACAGCAGAGGGCTGGCTCCAGGCCAAGGAAATGGCCTGCTTTCAAGCCCAACCATTTCTCTCCTGGAAGTAGACTTTGTCCTCCACAGAGCCAGCAATGTGACTCAGGAGTTCCTGTTATGAAGCAACATTCTTCTTCCTTTGGGTCTTTTCCATTTCTTGAATGTCAGTCTCCCTCCACTTTAGCTCCGTTCGCCTGTCATGGTTTCATACGTACACGTGTCAAGCATTGTAGGACTTGACTCGTGTTTGCTTTTGTGCCAAAAGCCCCGCTGCTTGCAACGAGCCGCTTGCCTTGACATTCCTGCCTTGGCCATTTTCTTCGCGCAAACTGCGATAAGACACCTGGACTGTTAACGAGTGTTCTGACAGGAGGGGGTTGAACTGGAGTGGGAACTAGCTTGTTTTCAATTAGATTGTAAATGATCTCAGAGGGATGTTCTTAATATCAAATTATGTGCGCCAATTTGGCCATTCAAAGCTTTGCCTTTGCCTCTTGTATTCTGGTCCCTAATAAATGAATCTTTTTAGCATTAACTGACTGAAAGGTTTCTTGGTTTTGGGATTCTGATACTGAGACTCTCACACTGAACTTATCCCAGTTACTTTGGGTTACAGCCATTCCAGATAAGCACATATGCCCATTGTGATTGCCTTTGGTTTCACAAGTATGATGGTCTGATCTACTTTGATTTGAATAACTGTTAAGTCATTTCCCTGGAGAGTTGACCTCAGTTGATGGGAGCATCAAAGGGTTCTTCTGGATTAGATAATAATGCTCAATGTAGTTTGCCAGTGGCTCTTCTGTTTTTCTGCTCCATTTTAACATTTAAGAACATTGTACTGGCTGGTGAAATAGAAAATAGGAAATAGAGGTGAGAAGTCAACAACAAACAGAGATGGCACAGCTGGCGGACCCTCATTTACTTGTCCATTTTAGCTGTCTCTCTATTCAAGGCCAGAGAAGAGTGTGTCTCTCAAATTGTGATTAAGGTAATGAGAAATGTGAACATTCCTTGGACCTAGAATAGCCTGGGTTTTCAGGCTTGAATACTTACTATAGTTAAGTTAACACACGTTTCTTGTATGACATGCTAAGCTAATCAAATCAAAACAAACCTTTATTGTGGCCGTTAGGCCAGAGAGACGCTAAGCTACAATATGGTTGACAAGACTGTGGTTGCGAACAGAGCTACGCGGGCCACCCTTCACCCTGTTAATTATGTTGTGTGAACACAGCCAGACCCTGGGAGGGGCAGGCCTCTCAGCTGGCTAGCAAGAGGATGCGCAAGATAAAATCGTACGGTCTGCCAGTGAGGACCAAGGCAGCGCTTTTCCGCGCCCCTCCTGCTTTGCCTGCTTGTGGGCAAGGCCCGCTTCTCAGCCCAGTTCACTGTCTTGCCCTCAGCTTTCATGCCCTTCCTTTGTAGATTCAGTCACTTCTTCTGCCATTCTGTACATGGCCTAGTTTTTTTTAAATCTAATAATGTATTTTTTCTTCAGTCTGCACAAGAAGGCGACCTTCTTTGTGGTACCTGCTCCTTAGCTGCTCTCAGAGTCAAAAGGCTGTGTCTCTCATTGTCCCTCTGCTGGGCTGGCATTGTGTCTCATCTTCTCCAAGGTCAGGCCCCTCTCTTCCCCCACGCAGGTCCTGTACTTTCCTTTGAACATTACAGAGTGTTATTATCCCGCCTACCCCTTTCTTCTATTTCTAGGCCAGCGTATCTTTCACCTCCTCACTAAAAAATCTGTTCACATCCTGAAGCTGACTTGCATTTGCTGCTCTTCCCAGCTGGGCTGCATCACCATTGGCTGGATCTCTGAGAGGTGTCCCTCCCCCTTGCAGAGTGTCACCCCCCCTCCACCTGGATCTCTGAATTCAGCTAAGGAGGGAGGGTCTTCTCTGTAGCTCAGAGACCCCACCCTCCTCCAGGGCACTCCATACTTGCCAGGCCAGGCCAGGGGTAGATTTTGCATCTGTTCCGTGCTTCCACAAAGAGCTGGTGACAGATATTGAAATGGGGTGTCCCTGGGGTGTCCCCGTTTTGGTCACACAGGCCTGGCAAAAGACAGAGTCACTTGAGAAGGCACTCATTCTCAGACAGACACAGGGCAGGGCAAGAGAATCCTTGGCTTGACTCCCCGCTCTTCTGAGGGGCCCTCATTCCAACTGAGCTAAGGGCCATCAAATCTGCAGGAGGCTGGTTGTTAGGGTAAAGTCTGTAGCACAGCGGTTTGGGGCCTTCTTTGGGCTTTTTTGGGGGGGCATCAGAATTCTTCTCTTTAAAATTGGCCATTTGCCACCAAATTTCAGCATATTCATCTGGCCCCACTTTCCTAGGGCTTTGGAGGGATCAGAAGGTTGGATATGTGCACATTTTGCCTCAGTGTGGATGACATATTAATTTCTACTCTGATTTTGGTGTCCTAACATTAAAAATCGCGGCATTCGTAGCCTTCCAAAGATACTGGGCATTGAATCTAGGACCTCCCGTGTGGGAGCAAGATGCCCTGAGCTCCATTTTTTTCTCAGACTGGAATTGTTCCAAGAACTTTAGAGGTCCCACCTGGTGTGCCCCCGCCACAGCCATTCAGCCTAGCATTGTATGCAGCTCAATGCCAAGGCCCCCCCTCTGCTACTCACTCCTGTTGACAGGGAGGGTGCTGGAGTGCAGTCCGAAACCCCACAGTCCAGACGGTGTGGTTCACACCCCTGTTGCACAGCACATGGTACGGCTTCTTCCCAACCTCGTCAGCCTTGGACTGCCCCGTCCCTGCCAGCAAAGAGATTTGGGGGCAAAATAACAGGGAGGGAATTCTGCTCTGGATGGTTTGTCCCTCTTCCAAACAAGGCACAGAATAATTTCATAAAGAGCCATGAACAAACTATCACTTTGATCCAATTCAGAGGAGGCATAGTCTCGGAGCTGTTGTACCTTAGAAATGAGATATATGAGAAAATGCATGGCTTTTAGGTTCCTAAAGCCAGGAGAATGATTGGTGTGACAATTCAGGATAAGAGAAAGCTAGCCATCAGAAAAGGAATGGGGTTTGCTCAGTGAGAGTAACTGAAATCATATCTAGAGTGTGTTGTCTAGGAAAAATTTTATATGATCATCCTAGGCAGTCAGGGATTGGGAATTTGAATCTTAACAGCTAGAGGGTTGTAATGTTCGAATGCCTTCTGTGTCTTCTGGAACGAGTACAACTGAGCCTTTTAATTTCCCGAGGTAAAACTGACACCACCCCCTGATTTTGCACTTTTGCTTACATCCAACCGAATTTACTTCTGAATAAACATAGACAAAATGCATAAAATTGTACCAATGATCTCTGAACCCACCTCTTACAATATCTTGCATTTGAATAAAGCAACTTTGAGTTTTTTAAATATATTCTTATTTACTTCGCCTAAAAAGGGGAACCACAACAATCCATTTCATGCAATTGAAATGGCTTAAAAACTGTGGATGTCATTTTAAACTTCTGTGATATAATGTCATCTTTGAACAGTGCTGAGGATTTTCCTGATTAGTTGAAACCTTTATTTGTGTTTTCTTGTGTAAATGCTCATTGAAGTTGCTAAGGGAACCCTAAGAGTCAGAACAGGGATACAGAAATGGGTTTGATAGATCAGTTCTAGCTCCTTCTTATTCTGTCAATATATAAACAAGCTGGAGGTGAAAAGGGGATTCTGAAATATTCAGAATTCCCTAGAATTCCAAATCTTACCACTTGAAATTTAAATGCTATTAAAAGTAAACACAGGATTTGCATTGGCAAAGGACTGGGATTTGCACACTCATTTGGAGGGTGACATTTTTGCTCAGTGTATGAGATGTGCTATCCCTTCACAAGGCAAAAATATTTCAAACAGCTATTAGAAACGTAATATTATTGACTGTTCATGAAATGTCATGGTGGTGAGTCCATTTCTGAGCATGCCCTGGGTTCCAGCATCCTTTTAAATGCAGTGCCAAAATCCATTCTGCAGTTTAAAATTTTTTGAGCAAATTGTGATCATGCTTTACAGATGTACTTCTATGAAAGATGCCTCTATTTTTCCCTATTTAGTTTCCAGGGTGCTTGAAGAAATCTTTCCATTCAGTCTTTGTTTTGCTCTATTAGCTTATTTCTGAGATTATTTCTTAGTTGGAAGTGGTAGAACAAAACGTTGTTTCCTGTGGCTCCTTTTCCTATTGCTCTGCAACCTCCCTGGCTCCCCCCATTTCCTTGTCTGTCTCCCCTTGGAGTTGGGGGGGGGGGAGGACGCCAGGGAATCCGCAAACAGCCACAGGGAAGTCCGTACCTTGAAAAACTGGACATTCTCACACAGCCCTCAGCCACCTCATAACGAAAGAAATGCAAAATCACCATGTTCCACCCAGGCAATTTTCTCCAAAAATTTCTTCTCCTTTGACAGTATTTTTAAGCATATTTCTTTCATCAAGTTGAGTGAGAACAGATCAGGGAAAATGCCAGCTAATATTTCCTTTAGGCGTGATTGCTTTTCATATGCTGGGGGACTAGATTCCCTTCCCCACATGAGCCTCTCCAAGTGCTATACCAACTATCTGAACATTTGCACTGAACACGGAGCCCCACTTCAACGTCCAAATCTCTGAAGGGTAGGAGGCCAGTGGGCAGGTGGTTCACCTCGGCTCAGGTGTTCGAGATGCAGAATCCCTTCCTGGGAATGGCTCACCTGGGGCAACACCTGACGTCCTCCTGGAACCAAGGAAAGGCATGCCCATTTGACCAGCCTTTCCAGCAGGGTTCCTAGCTGGTCTAAATTGACCGTTTTATTGGTATAATGGATGTTATTGTCTCGTCATGCCAAGTTGCTTCTGTAACTTTAACAAGTTTATTAGTGTTGCTAGGTCTTAATTATACTTTTGACTGAATAATTTTAATATGAATCATCCTAGGAATTTTAAACTAAAGGACTGTATGTATGTATGTATGTATATGTATGTGTCTCTCTGTGTCTGTGACCAAAAAGTTCAACCTTGGTCTCATCAGACCATAACACATTTTCCCACATGCTTTTGTCAGACTTGATGCAAAATGTAGCCAGGCTTGAATGTTTTTCTTTGAACTTTTTGGCCATAATTCCAAAAAGTATATTTAGTGCAAAAACAACACTGCACATCCCCAAAAGTGCACCATACCCACAGTGAAGCATGGTGGTGGCAGCATTATGCTTTGGGCTGCTTTTCTTCAGCTGGAACTGGGGCTTTAGTCAAGGTGGAGGGAATTATGAAGAGTTCCAAATATCAGTCAATTTTGGCACAAAACCTTCAGGCCCCTGCTAAAATGCTGAAGATGAAGAAGAATTTCACCTTTCAACACGACAACAGCCCAAAGCATACCTCCAAATCAACAGAAGAATGGCTTCACCAGAAGAAGATCCAAGTTTTGGAATGGCCCAGCCAGAGCCCCGACCTGAATCCAATTGAAAATCTGTGGGGTGACCTAAGAGGGCTGTGCACAGGAGATGCCCTCGCAATCCGACACATTTGGAGCGCTTCTGCAAGGAAGAGTGGGCAAAGATTCCCCAGGCAAGATGTGCTGTGCTGATAGACTCCTACCCCAAAAGACTGAATGCTGTCATAAAATCAAAAGGTGTTTCAACAAAGTATTAGTTTAAGGGTGTGCACACTTATAAGGTAAGGTTTCCCCTTCCAGTTGTATACGACTCTAGGGGGTGGCGCTCATCTCCGATTCCCGGCCGAGGGAGCCAGCGTTGTCCATAGAGGCTTCCGTGGTCATGTGGCCAGCATGACTAAACGCCGAGGTGCATGGAACGCTGTTACCTTCCCACCGGAGTGGTACCTATTTATCTACTTGCATTTTTACGTGCTTTCGAACTGCTAGGTTGGCAAGAGCTGGGCGAGAACGGGAGCTCACCCCGTTACGCGGTGCTTCCAGGTCTCGACCTGCTGACCTGCCATCCTTTCGTTCGACAGTCGGTAGTCTTAAACATTACGCCACCGCGCCGTGCGTGCACACTTATGCAACCACGTTATTCTAGTTTTTTATTTTTATTTTTTCGCCCTAAAAGGTTTCAGTTTGTTTTTCAATTGAATTGTACAGCTTGTATGTTATATTAAAGGTGGAAAAAATTCTGAAGTGATTTATCTTGGTCTGATTTTTTTACATCTCAAAAACCTGGCAGTTTAACAGGGGTGTGTAGACTTTTTATATCCACTGTATGAAGACCTGGCTCTGCCGCCTTGCCTGGAGTGAAGGAAAGGATAGTTCCTCCTGGGGGTGGTTGGTTTAGTGGTTTCCTCCTTTTAAGAACAGACCATCTTCTGGATTTTTATTTTTTTATTTTTATAGTAGTTTTAAATGTCTAGGTTTTATCTTTTATATTCTGATTGTAAACTGCCCAGAGTCTGCCATGGTAGAGATGGGCGGGGATAAATCCAAATAATAAATAAATAAATAAATAAATAAATAAATAAATAAATAAATAAATAAATGTTCAAGTTTCAGTTCTCACACTACTGGGGTTATCCCAAACAATCAGAGGGCACCAGATTATGGAAACATGCAATAGATTGGAATAATAGAGTTGGATGTAACCTTTGAGGTCATCTAATCCAACCCCCTGCTCATTTTATTTATTTATTTATCAAATTTGAATAGCCACCCATCTCAAAGAAAAGTGACTCTGGGTGGTGTACAACACTTAATTAAAAGAACAATAAATGTATAAAAACATTCATTATTGAAAAGTATAAAAAACACAAAAACAGGAGAAGGTGATGTTAGCCACAGTAAGGGAGCCATCGCAAGATCTCCCCGGATCATTGCAGGATCCAATACAACACCTTTGACAGACAGCCATATAACCTCTTTTTGAAGACCTTTGGCAAAGGAGAACTCATTACATCATGTGGCAACCTTTCCACTGTTTGATAGCTTGTACAGTCAGGAAGTTCCTCCTGAGGTCTACTCTGAAGTTCCTCCCTTGTATTTTAAACTCGTTGGCTCTTATTGTGCTGTCTATGCAGTACGAATAGAATAGAATAGAATAGAATAGAATAGAATAGAATAGAATAGAATAGAATAGAATAGAATAATAACTTTATTGTCATCCCACTATACACTATACACCAACTGCACAATAGAATGAAATTTCATTGCAGTTGGCTCACAATTTCAATCAAACAATAAGATAATAATAATAATAATAATAATAATAATAATAATAATCCATAGTTACTATAAAATATACATTCTTTAGCTCACAATTTCAGTCAAACACTAAAATACTAATTAAAAAATCCATAATCACTATAAAATATACATTCTTTACATATCCAACATTTCACCTAAAAGAACTTATTTAAGCGTTCAAGAATCCAATAGCCTGCAGGACAAAGCTGTTTCCCAATCTGGCTGTTCTACATCGGATACAGCGGAACCTCTTCCCAGAGGTCAGTAGCTTGAATCATGTCAACTGGATTTCTGTTTTCTCAGTGGAAACGTTTCGCTCCTTATCCAAGGAGCTTCTTCAGTCTGAGCAAAGTTTGTAAGGGAATCCTTAAATATGTTTCTAGGGTGGCTGTGTGACCTTGCACCTGGGGCTGGGTCATGATTATTTTGAGATGTTTATTTCTAAGTCTATTTCTAAATCTATTAGGAAGATGAAGACCATTTCGCAATCTCAACAACAGCACGGTAATCTTAACGATCCTCCTTTGGATGATAAAGGGACTTAGAAATAAACATCTCAAATAACCATGACCTAGCCCCAGGTGCAAGGTCACACAGCCACCCTAGAAACATATTTAAGGATTCCCTTACAAACTTTGCTCAGACTGAAGAAGCTTCTTTGATAAGGAGCAAAACGTTTCCACTGAGAAAATAGAAATCCAGTTGACATGATTCAAGCTACAGACAATTCCACCTGGATGACTGAGAACCTTCATCGACTCTTTCCAGAGGGTAACAAAGAAAACAAACCATGATGAGGTTGGGAGGCGTCACTGATGATCTTTCGAGCTCTGGACAAACAGCGTGCATGTGCTAAATCTTGGATGAGAGGCAGAGATATCCCAATTATCTTTTCTGCTGCCCTTACCACTCTCTGCACAGACTTTCTATCTGAAGCACTACAGCGTCCAAACCAGATGGAAATACAATTAGTAAGTACACTCTCTATAGTGCCTCTATAGAAAGTAAGGAGAATGGAAGATGGGAGATGTACTTTCTTCATCCGACGCAAAAAGTGCAAACGTTGCTGTGCTCGCTTTACCAAAAATGTGATATTAAGGGACCAGGTCAGACTATTTGTTAACTGCACCCCAGGAATCTGATGCTACTGACTGACTCCACAGCTATGTTATTGATAAAAAGCGGAGTGTGACTACACCGGTTCTTCCTGAAGTCTATAATAATCTCCTTAGTTTTTTCCACATTTAGAACCAAGCTGTTTTTATTGCACCACTCCACCAAACCCTTTACCTCCTCCCTATAAGCCCACTCATCCTCACCCCTAATAAGACCCACTACCATTTTATCATCCGCATATTTCACAATGGAATTGGTGGTAAACCTGGCGCAACAGTCATGTGTCATCAGGGTGAACAACAATGGGCTCAAGACACAGCCCTGTGGGGAGCTGATGCTCAAGGAGATAGAGCTAGAAGTATTGTATCCAACTCGCACCGACTGAGACCTCTCAGTAAGGAAGTCAAGTAGCCAATTACACAAGGGAGTACTGAAACCTAGAGAACCCATTTTGTCCACCAAATGCTGGGGAACAATCGTATTGAACACTGAGCTGAAAACTATAAACAGCAATCGCACATAACTGTTCTTCTCCTCAAGATGTACCAGACTCGAATGAAGAACAGAAGAGATAGCATCCTCTACGGAGCGATTCCGCCGATAAGCAAACTGGTGGATCAAACGAAGGGGGGAGTCTGGAAACAATATAATATTTCATCAGTCTCTCAAAACATTTCATCACAATGGGAGTGAGAGCTATCGGGCAATAGTCATTGAGACACGTGATCATAGATTTTTTAGGCACAGGTATAATAGTCGCAATTGTGGCAAGTTCTTGGTGGTATGGGGATACCAAGTCATCTTGTCTGCCTCCTGAGGAATCTGTATAACGACCAAGTAGCAATGGTAAGAACAGAGCACGGAACAACGGACTGGTTTAAGATTGGGAAAGGAGTACGGCAGGGTTGTATACTCTCACCCTACCTATTCAACCTGTACACAGAACACATCATGCGACGTGCTGGGCTTGAGGAATCCAAGGGTGGAGTTAAAATCGCTGGAAGAAACATTAACAATCTTAGATATGCAGATGATACCACTTTGATGGCTGAAAGCGAGGAGGAGTTGAGGAGCCTTATGACGAAGGTGAAAAAAGAAAGTGCAAAAGCTGGGTTGCAGTTAAACCTCAAAAAAACCAAGATTATGGCAACCAGCTTGATTGATAACTGGCAAATAGAGGGAGAAAAAGTGGAGGCAGTGACAGACTTTGTATTTCTAGGTGCAAAGATTACTGCAGATGCTGACTGCAGCCAGGAAATCAGAAGACGTCTACTTCTTGGGAGGAGAGCAATGGCAAATCTTGATAAAATAGTTAAGAGCAGAGACATCACACTGACAACAAAGGTCCGCATAGTTAAAGCAATGGTATTCCCTGTAGTAACCTATGGCTGTGAGAGCTGGACCATAAGGAAGGCTGAGCGAAGAAAGATAGATGCTTTTGAACTGTGGTGTTGGAGGAAAATTCTGAGAGTGCCTTGGACTGCAAGAAGATCAAACCAGTCCATACTCCAGGAAATCAAGCCAGACTGCTCACTTGAGGGAATGATATTAAAGGCAAAACTGAAGTACTTTGGCCACATAATGAGAAGACAGGATACCCTGGAGAAGAAGCTGATGCTAGGGAAAGTGGAAGGCAAAAGGAAGAGGGACCGACCAAGGGCAAGATGGATGGACGATATTCTGGAGGTGACAGACTCAACCATGGGGGAGCTGGGGATGGTGACGGCCGACAAGAAGCTCTGGCATGGGCTGGTCCATGAAGTCATGAAGAGTCGGAAGTGACTGAATGAATAAACAACAAAATAATAGTTGCAGTCTTAAAGCATACCGGGACTACAGTCTGGTGCAAGGAAATATTAAATATGTCTGTAAAGACACTGGCCAGCTGTTCAGCACAGTCCCTCAGTACCCGCCCTGGGATATTATCTGGGCCCGCTGCTTTCCGAATATTAATTTTCCTCATGGTCCTCCAGACATCAATTATATCACCCTACTCGTCAGGGTGGGATTCAACCTTCCTCACAGGAGTATTATTAGATGCTTCAAACCTACCAAAAAACCTATTGAGTTCATTCAGAAAATCTATGTTCTCCTCACATGATGTCGGAGTAGCCTTATAATCTGTAATAGTTTGAATACCCTGCCACATGTGCCTGGTATTTGTGGAATCATGAAAAAATTCCTGAACTTTCCGACTATAAACCCACTTTGCTATTCTCATAGCCCGGTTCAGATCAGCTCTGGCTGTTCTAAGAGCCTCCATATCACCAGATTATATTATATTTATATTATATTATATTATATTATATTATATTATATTATATTATATTATATTATATTATATTATATTATATTATATTATATTATTATATTATTATCACAAATATATCCACTTTCTCTTCTATATGGCAACCCTACAGGCAAATTCAAAGTCACTTTTTGCCAAGACTCCAATAACCTTCACATCTTCAACCAATCCTTTCCTGTTGGTGAGGATTAGGTCTAAGATAGAAGATCCCCCTGTTCTTTCTTCTACCTTCTGACAAATGAAGACGTCAGCAAGAAAGGACAAGAGTTTGTTGGACCTGTAACTTTTGGCAGGTTAGAATTCCACCAGATGGTAGGATAATTGAAATCCCCCATTATCACCATCTCTCTTTGAAAGACTGGTCATCCAATGCAGAAAGAACTCATCTGTACCTTCTGCCTGTCCAGGTGGTCTATAATAAACTCCCATGAGAATGTCACTTTTGTTTCTCTCTCCTTTTATTCTTTCCTGATCAGTTCCAAGAGGAATGTCTGTGCAGGCGTATGCTTTCCTTGTGTACAATGCAACCCCACCCCCACCCTTTCTGTTGTTCCTTTTGAATAAATTGTAGCCTTCCAGAGCTAGGTCATTCCACTGCACTTCATTGATGCCTATGACATCATATCTGTCCTCTTGGGTGAGCATTTCAGGTTCTCCCTCTTTGTTTCCTATACTCAATGCATTCATGCATGGTGAGCGGTACCCCCTAATGGCTTCATTGTAGTAATTTCCTGCCAATCTCTAAGTCTCTGCTCTCTCTTGAGCTTCTCTGTTGCTGTCCTGGGTTGTTGTGCCTTGTCCTTATCATAATGTCCAGTTGTGGGTTTTGCCACCCTCTCTCCTTCCTTTTTTTGGGTGTGTGTGTGTGATGAGATTGACAAGGGTTTGGCAAACACTTCCCTCCTGTTCCTCTTCCTTGCTCTCCCTGTTCACTTGCTCAGTGAGTTTGCTGTCTGGAAATTGGGTCCCTTATAGGCCCCCTTGAGCCACCTAGCTGGTCAGCAGGTAGCATGCTCCAGGCAGACACAATGGGCAATCAACATCTCTCAGGAAACTGTTTCAAGGTCTCTTCTAATAATAATAAGTCAGAGGTTCATTTATACTGAATGTCTTTATTAGCTAACAACTTCCACATCCAGCCTCCTGCTCTAACTACTTGTTGAAAAAACAAAACTACTTCCTGGGCCAAAGGCCGTATTTCCAAAGCAGAGGGCGTGCTTCCCCAATCTCAGTCCTTCCTCTGTTACCAACTTTGTCCTCCTGACTCTACCACTTAGTTCCACCTATTGATACATCTTTCCTCTTTTTTTTTAAAACTAACAAACAAACAACAGACAAACCTTCTCCTTCTCACCCCCACCGCTAAACATAGTTTTGTAAGTGTTTTGGTCTTTGTACTAGATGACCTGCCCAAGTTCTGAATTCATTTGTCGTTGTGGTCATAGTTTCTCCTGGGTGTGATAACGCATCACTCAGTCCCTTAGTCCCGTTTGTATACGATTCCAAATTATCTCTCCCCTGGGACCCAGATGGTGGAGTGTCCGCTTCTTCCGCCAGTTGCTGTTGGTCCTGGTTTTGTACCTCTAACTGTTGGTTGCTTCTACACAGGTGTCGTCGATTTCTCCTGAGTACCTGACCTTCAGGGGTCACCACCTCAAAGGAATGCATGTTCACCTGTTTCTGGACCTCAGCTTTCCTCCATTCCTTGTTCTCCTGTCCATTGGACTGTATCCATACTTGCTCTCTACTGTGTAGGTTAGGTAGGTCTCTAGCCGTCCTGTTGTAGTAATGAGCCTGTCATATTTTTTGTTCCGCGATAAGCTCTGTTTATCTACTATTGCGACCTACCAGCTGCAACAAGATTCCCCTCATGGGAGGTAATGTCTTAGTTCTCCGACCCATGAGACTCTGTACGGGGCTTCCATCCAAACCCTGTGACAGGGTATTCCTGTGGTCTAGGACTGCTAGATATGGGTCTGCTCCCGCTTTCTTGGCTTTGACTAAAAGACGCTTCGCAGTCTTGACAGCTGATTCAGCTTTCCCATTGCTCTGAGGATAGGCAGAGGATGATGTTTGGTGGTCAAATTCCCACTGTGACCTGAATGCCCTAAATTCCTCGGAAGTAAATTGCAGACCATTATCTGAGAACACCAAGTCGGGTATGCCATATCTGGCAAAGCAGCCCTTTAGCTTTCTGATAATTGTCAGAGACCTGGTGTCTGGCACAGGGTCAATCTCCCAGAAGTTGGAATAATAGTCCACTGTTTACGAGGTAGTTCTTCTCTTGCAGCTTGAATAGGTCTACCCCTACTTTTTCCCATGGTTGACTCGGTATCTCATGTGGGTGCAGTGTTTCCTTTTGTTGTCTGTCTCCTAGGGAGTCGCATATCTCACATTGCGCCATGTAGGCTTTTAGCTGATCGTTCATGCCAGGCCAGTATACGCATTCTCGTGCCCTCCTTAGGCAACTCTCTATTCCCATGTGTGATGAATGTATTCTCTTCATAATGTCCATGTGCATTGCCGCTGGGATGATAGCTTGGTTTCCTCTAAAGAGAATGCCATCTTGTACACTGAACTCCCTCATGGAAAAATATGGGGTAGGTTCCACTGGCATTTGATGCTTGTTCTCCGGCCAGCCGGCAAGAACAATTTGTTTAACTGTCTGCAGCTCCATGTCCTGGGCTGTGCATTCCTCTATTACTTGTAGGCGTGGCTGTGAAATGGGTAGATACTGCAGCATATTTATTAATTCTATGTCTCTTTCTACCGAACCCTCTTCACTAGGCTCCGGTAAATATGCTCTGCTCAAGGTATCTGCCACTACAAGTTGGGAACCTGGAAAATATTGGATGCGCACATCATAATTTTGAAGTCTAGCATCCTCTGGAGTCTTTTCGGAGCACTCAGCAAGGGTTTTTGCATAATGGTTTCCAGTGGCTTATGATCCGATTGGACATGCACTGTCTGTCCATCCAAAAGTAAGCTGATGAAAGCACTCCACCCCAAAAAGCACCGTCAACAGCTCTTTTTCGATTTGGGCATACCCTTTCTCAGCTTCTGACAATGCTCTACTGGCAAAAGCAATTGGTTGTTGGTTCTGTACTAGGGCTTCTCCTAACCCTTTTTCTGAGGCGTCACACTGTAAAACCAATGGCTCACCTGGGCTGTAGTATTTTAGCACAGGTGTCTTAGTTATTTTGTCCTTTATTTTATCGAATGCTGATGACTCTCGGACCATTCCCATGCTCTTTCCTTGTGTGTCAGCTGCCTGAGTAACTCACAGTCTTTAGCTAACCCTTTGCAAAACTTTGCCAGGTAGTTTACCATCCCTAAAAATCTTTGAACTCCTTTCACGTCCTCAGGCCTTGGCATCTCTCTGATGGCCTTAACCTTCTCTGGATCCACTTTCAATCCCTCTTCCGTCCACAGGTGGCCTATGTAGGGTACTTCTTTCAGTCTTAACTGGGCTTTCTCTGGGTTTAATTTGATATTTCTGTCCCTACAGCGCTCCAAGAAACGGCATAACTTTTCATCATGATCCCTTGCAGCTTCCGTTTCCGTATCTCCCTCTCCCACAATCAGGACATCATCTGCAATTATTTTCAAACCCGGGATGTCCTCCGACTCCTGGGTTAGTCTGCGCTGAAACACTTCTGGGGCCGGGCTGATGCCCATTGGCATCCATAGCCATAGATATCTGCCAAAAGGAGTTGCAAAGGTGGTCATGTAGCTGGATTTCTGAACCAGTTGTATGTGCCAGAATCCATTCTTTACATCAAATACTGAAAAGACTTTGGCACGTGAGAGATCACATAGTACATCCTCAATAGTGGGCAAAGGATAATGGCTGCATTTTAATGCCTTGTTTAGCGGTTTCAGGTCAATACAAACATGTAATTTTCCAGACCACTTCCAAACAACGACCAAACTGCTGATCCAGTCTGTGCTGGTCTCTACTGGTGCGATTATGCCTTTTGCCTGAAGACTTGCCAGTTCCTTCTTCAGCGGTTCTGCTAGTGCTCTAGTTACTCTCCTAGTGGGGTTCTTTACTGGCTCTATGTTGGGGTCTAACTCCAGTCTCGGTGTTCCTGTCAACTGTCCTTCCCCTTCAAAAACATCTCTATACTCCTTTAGTATGGTTTCCATAGTCCAGGCTCTGGGCCGGTTTTCGTCCATGGTTTCCACTGCCTGCAGGATGTTGTCATGGCACACCTGAATCAGCTGCATGGCCTGAACTACTTTGCTTCCCAGCAGTGGTCTGTGGGCTTCTCCCCAGATGATGATGAATTCCAGGCGATACAGTTTATTGTTCTTTGGGTTGCGGATCTTTAGCTTACATTTCCCCACAGGCTTCAGGGTACTCTTGTTATACATGATGAGTGATTGGCCACATGGTTCGATGTCCATCTCACGATCCACCATGGCTAGTGGCAACACATTGCAGGTGGCTCCACAGTCCAGTTGGAAAAGAACAGGGTGTTTGCCTAACAGCATCGTGGCAAACAAGGCAGTGGGGTATGTTTCTTTTGTCCCAATTTTCCCCACCATGTGGACATCATGTTCCACGGGTCCTAAACTGAGGGTTAAGACATCCTCATAGTCCTCTGACTCTTTCTCCTTCCTCTTCCAACTGCCTTGCCAAACTCCCACTCGCTCTCCCTGCTCATTTGTTCAGAAATTCTCTAGAACCAGCACTAATTCTCTAGAACCATTTTCTTCACAGAAATGTGAAGAAACCTGGAAGGAGCCCTTCTTCCACTGAGGTTGATTGAGGCTCTGGGTCAGTGTTTCTCAACCTTGGCAATGCTGGCTGTGGAATTCTGGGAGTTGAAGTCCACACATCTTAGAGTCGCCAAGGTTGAGAAACCCTGCTCTGGGTAGTGATGCTTTTAAGCACTGCATCAAAGATGGAAGAGTAAACTCAGCTGCCTTTTTAGTCGTTGGTGCACATGCAAAAGGCAGTTTTACTGAGGTTGCCCTCCTCCGTGCTTCCAGTTGGAGATACGGAGGCAAAGAACCTAGAATTTCCACCTGCAGACCCCTTCGAAGCTGATCACCCCAAGAACTTGAGTTGGGACCTTCCCACAAAGCCTGAAGATGCTGCTTTGCACAGCCCTGGTGAAAACTGCCTGCTCCTTGTAAAGATTACCTTGAAGAACTACAAGGAGAAAATGTTGCTGTTTCCCTGGTTCTTTACTGGGAGTGAATCATAATGTAGAATGTTATTTTTTGCCAGCTTTATTCCCTCTGCAAACAGACCATCTGGAAACACATTTCAGATTTCTCACATTCGTTCCCTGGTTAGAAGAGCTTTGCTGCTAATATCTGGATGGTATCCCGTCTACTTAGCAGTTCTCTGAACACTCCAGATTAGAATATTATCTATTTTTATTATTTATTATTTATCTCATGCCATCCGTGCAGTTGACACTTTTCAAAGGGCCAGCAGTAAAGATACAGTAGGTCCGTTCCTCCAGGAGTCTGCCATTTAAATGTGGATGGGTCTGTGTCCATGTGTGATGGGAGATGGGCACTTTGAAAAGGAGGAAGAGAAGAAGAGAATTGGCAAATTGAATTCCACGCATTCAGAAGGCGGGGGGGAGCAATTCAAAAGATGGTCTGGAAAGAAGCACCTAAAACCAGCCTCTTCTGAATTTGGGCCTGGTTTTTGCAAATTTCACTCCTGTCCTATAATCTGTCTGGCCTCCTTCACCACCCAGCTCCCAAATGTTCATGGTGACAGTGGCAGGAACACAATCCAGGTGTTTCAGATCTCCTTCACTGGTGGGCTGTAAGAGTTTGGGAAAATCTTGGTGGGATCAAGTTTGCAATATTCACTTCCAGCGGCTGTATGGGAGATGAATACTATCAGGAACCAAATCTGGCTCATGGTTGGCTTTCCCCATTAAAAAAATAAAAGGCCACTCTCTTTGGAATAATTTGAGATGATCAGTGCATTTGGACTTTTTTTTCTCTTAGAAAAGAGGCCCCACGTGTTCCCACCAATATAGGGCTTTCCTCAAACAACCATGTGACCAAACAGCATTGCCACAGGACATAAAACACTAGGCACGAGGAATATTGAGGCACAGGCTCCTTAGTCTTAGAAAGGCAACATGCAAAAGAAGCAACTGCTTTGGCCACTTGACTTAACAACACAACGTGGTAATATAAATTTAAATAATAAATAAATAAATAAATAAATAAATAAATAAATAAATAAATTTTTAAAATTCTGCAGTCACTTTTTTAAAATAGCATTGACACCTTTTACAATCATGCGTTAAATGCACTGCCCACATTGCTCATTCTTAATCTCGGTTCCTGAGTTATGATTTGTACAACTTCCATCATCCCCAAACCAAAGGTCCAAGGTGATGAGATTTGTAGTCCAGTAACATTTGAAGTATTTTTTCCTCCTTTTTTGCTGCTGTTTTGGTAGCACGTGCTCTCTGCTTTAATGGGCAGCACATCTTCCAAGGGTCGGTTTGAGAGGAGGCTGTCGGGCACTTAATCTGGGCCACAAGAGCCCTTCCATGTCTTTTCCTCACCCTTCCTTTCTGCTCTCCCTAAGCACTCTTTTGCCTCTAGACAGTGATGCTGCTACCCTTGGGCTGGGTTCAACAAGGTGTGTAGTTTACAGTTCAGAAGCTGTAGAATCCCAGCCATTGTGTTGAGTCCAGAGCTTCTGATGGGGGTTGAGGACCTACAGCCTTCCAGATACATGACTGCTGAATGACGTTAGCTCTGCTGGCCGTAATGGAAGACCAGCAGCATCTGAAGAGCTATACGCTCCCCATTTTTGGCTTAAGGAAGGGAAGGGGTGCACTTTATTTTGCTCGTTGCTTATTTATTTATACCAATTTTTTAAGCTCACTTTACTTTGTAAGTATTTCTAAGGGCTCATAATTAGAATCTTGGGTTTGTCCAGTAAAGAAACTCAGAGATCCTGTTCTTTAGTTTTGTTTAATGTTATCCACTTTATGGCCAAAAAAAAGAATGGAATTACACATCACACTGACATGTGAAAACCCTCTGGAACAACTTGCTTTTAATTAGCTTCCGGAAGGCTGTTACTGATGGAGCCAATCTTGACTCTAGGAGAGGCTGTTTCAGAGGGCCATGAAGGAGAAATGGTGGCCCCAAGCATCGTTCTGTCCCCCCGCCCGGACGCTCTTTGGTATAAGAGGAGGGAGGGAAATGCTGCCAGGCTTTCAAGATTCTCCTTTTATAGCCTATATCAACAAATAGGGATCCAGTATTGCTTGTGGAGTCTGTTTCCTGACCTGGCGTACCTCAAGTGGCTCAGCATCAAGCCATGAAGGTTGGGCCACCACCAGGCCATATTTCAGAAACCTGCTTGTGAACAAGAAGCAGCTGGTGTTGGACTCATAGAATTAAGAATTTTCTTGTGTGAAAATTTCCTTGTTCCATTTCCTGGGTCTCATTTCTCTGGGGACCTTGGTTTTATGAATCTGAGGGTCTTTCTGGATGAAGAATGGAGGATAAAGGGGTTAAAGAAATGAGGTACTGAAATACTTTATGCCACCTCCCTCCAAGATAATATTTTGAAAAGGCCTAGAGTGGGAGGCATTCAAAATTATGGCTTAATTCTCAAGGCCCACTCCAGACCTCCCTGGGCTGCTGTTACCTGCCAGCCAAGATAAGGGATCTGGATTGAAACACCTGCTGGATGCCCTCAACCCAGTAGCTCTTCTCCAACTGAGTTTCACCTGGATGAGCAAGGGCTCACCCATCTTTTACTACCAAACTTCACGAATTACTTGTATGTACTGTACATTATTAGGGGGCGTGGTGGCTCAGCAGGTAAGACACCAGGCTTGTCGATCAGAAGATCGCAAGTTCGGAGGTTCGAATCCTTAGCCCCGCATGACGGAGTGAGCTCCCGCACTCGCCCCAGCTCTTGCCAACCTAGCAATTCGAAAGCATGCAAATGCAAGTAGATGAATAGGTACCACTTCGGTGGGTAGGTAACAGCGTTCTGTGTGCGTCATGCCGGCCACATGACTGTGGAACCGTCTTCGGACAATGCTGGCTCTTTGGCTAACAAACGGAGATGAGCACCGGCCCCTAGAGTCGGACACGACTGCACAACTGTGCGGGGGGAACATTTACTTTACTGTACATTATCACTCAATGTTTTTAACCAGATTATGAGCGGATCAGTATAATTTCTAATCTTCATTGATTTACACAACCCTAAGTCTGCTTCATTTCACAAACTACATATTTCTCAACAAACGTCATCTAAATGTACAACTTTCTAAGCATCTACAGATGCTCCCCTGAGGTGCCCACATGCATCTGCTGGTGACGAGTTCCGCCCTTTGTGGCAAGTTCTGCCCACAATTTACTAGGCCTATATTGGCTTGGTCAGTACATTGTGTTAAGCCATGGTTAGTTTAACAGTGGTTTATCAGCTAAACTATAATTTGGTGAGTTTGCATAACATGATATGCTATAAAGCATATGTTCCAAATCACAATGCTATACACTAAGCCACCAACAAACTACTAGGTCACTTCTTACAGTTTTAGCCGTGAACTTTTTTGTGAAGCTCACAAACTGAAATTTAGGGGTACACTTGCAAAACCAAAGTTTCTCTCATAGCAAAGGAAAACTGTAGAGCAGAGCTTTCCAAACTTTTCATGTTGGTGACACACTTTTTAGACATGCATCCTTTTGCGACACACTCTTACAGCAGGGCACTAGGACCTGCGTGGAAGCACAGGAGGTTTGGAGGCAGCAAGGCACAGGTCAGGCACTAGGACCTGCGCGGAATCCTGGCAGAGCTCGGAGGCGGCAGCAGCCGCGACACACCCAGACACTGCAGCCGACACACTAACGTGTCCCGACACACAGTTTGGAAAGCTCTGCTGTAGAGGAAATGCATAGCAAATGTTGGCCTTGCATTAGTTTAATATGACTCTTAAAAAGCACTCCTGGAGAAGACCTACAAGAAGGTCTTGATGTTAAACCACTTTTTATTTCAACTTTTTAATATCCTTTTGCTCATGTTTTGGCAGAAATTCCTGTTGTCTTTTAATAATCTTTGGGTTTCTTTCTACTTGCTGCCAACTATATTTCCTTTGAGGAGGAATTCGTCCAAAATTCTCTGCATTTAAATTCCTTTCCAGAATTTTTTAATCTGAAGGCAGCCACTGGGGTCTCATAAAAATCTCCAGATCTCCTGGCTCCCCAGTCTTTTCTCCGCAGCGGCAACTGATTGGCTGGTTGGTGATTCGTATGTTGGGCGAACCAACCCGTGACTTCGTTGGAGGCCTCATTTCCTGCTTGAATCTTGCTAATGAAGGTTGGCCTCGTACCTTGCTCGGAGTTACTGGTTTTCTGTGTTCCTTATTTGGTTACTTCTGCAAAAGACTAGCCCAGTTGGATTTTTAAAAACATGAGTAGTAAAGCCTCTATAGGTTAAGTGGGCCTTAGTAGCCAAGCCAAAGTTTGGGGATCCCTGCAGCTACAACTCCCAGAAGTTTGCAAACCTACAGTATTTCCAACATAGCTTGAAGGTGCCCAAGTGGGAAAGGCAGATCTAAGGAGTGCCTCTACTCCTTGCAAAACCATTCAGCCTTTCTTATAAAACTAGGCCAGTGTTTCTGGATGTCTGTGGCTTCACATCTCTGTACAAAGCCAAGACATACCTTGCTGCTCCTGGAGAGGACAGTAACGAAAACAAGATGCTCTTTGACCCCCCTTCTTCCCCCCCCCCCACACACACACTGTGTAAGTCAAGCAATTCTCATGGCTTGCCAAAACCTCTTTTGGCCCAACCCCCCAAATAGTCTTTGGAATCCAGTTTTTGCTTCGGAAAGCTTAAGGAGTGTCTGTCTGATCCCCAACGCAGTGGTTCTGTCTAAGATCAACTTGATGGGGCTTTTTTGCTTCTGTGACGAATGATCTCAGTCTGCAGACAGGGAGGGATGCAGTCGAGGGGCCAGGCCATTCATCGCCAGGCTAGGACCATACTCCGATGGAGGGTTTTCAAGGCCTTAATCTTCATTGCCAGTCTGAGCCATATCATGAGGGATACTGAGGTATCTCAGTACTAGGATTCATCAGGACATTGTCACACAGAGCAGAAACCATCCCCACCTCCATGGATTCCAAAAAGAATGAAAATCAGCACCTGAGAACAGTTCTGAAGGCCTGTGGATATCCAAATTGGGCCTTCACCAAATCTAAATCTACCAGACCTAAAACAGCGACAGATAGGGCTGAGACTCAGAGTAAATGAAAGAACCTGGTCATTCCCTACATGGCTGGCGTGTCTGAAAAGATAAAATGGATATTTGGCAAACACCACATACCTGTATATTTCAAACCCACCAACACACTGAGACAGAGGCTTGTACACCCCAAAGATCAAACTCCAAAACACAAGAAAAGCAATGTAGTTTATGCAATCCAGTGCAGTGAGGAGTGCTCTGAACTCTACATTGGAGAAACCAAACAACTTTTGTACAGGAGGATGGCCCAACACAGGAGAAGTAACACCACAGGACCAGAGTCAGCAGTTTATCTTCATCTAAAGGAAAAAGGACACTCATTTGAGGACATTAATGTTCACATTTTAGACAGAGAAGATAGGTGGTTTGAGAGAGGGGTCAAGGAATCCATTTATGCCAACTTGGAAAATCTTTCCTTGAATAGAGGTGGGGGCCTCAGGCACAATCTTTCTCCCATCTTCCTCCCTGCTTTGTCTTCTGTGCCTAGGAAGATTAAGACCATTTCACAAGCTCAACAGCAGCATGGTGATCTTAATGATCCTCCTTTAGATGATAAAAAGGACTTAAAATAACATCTCAATATAACCATGACCTAGCCCCAGGTGTAAGGTCACACAGCTACCTAGAAACATATTTAGGATTCCCTTACCAACTTTGCTCAGACTGAAGAAGCTCCTTGGATAAGGAGTGAAACGTTTCCACTGAGAAAATAGAAATCCAGTTGACATGATTCAAGCTACAGACAATTCCACCTGGATGACTGAGAACCTTCATAGACAGATACTGAGGTATCCTCGGAGCACTATGGCATGTGGGCAGGACAGCATGGAGGCCCAACTGCTTCAAAGCCAAGAGAACTAGGAAGATAAAGTTCTTCTTCTGCCCCCACTCCCCAGCCCCCACCACGGCCGCATCAGCTTTCCTCTCTCTTGATGTGTGAATGTTGATAGATGGAAAAGCAGCACTTCAGCCAAACTCCTGAGATGAAGGAGAAGTGTGTTGGAGTGTGTGTTTTCTTGCACACGCAGAGTCAGAAAGCAATTAGCTTCAGAGACCAATAAATGACGCCAGTCATTGTAGTAACTTAGTTGCAGTTGTATTAGTTACTCATACAAACAGATATTTACAGCTCTCTTCCAGATCCCTGGAAGTATTACAATTCTTTCATCACTCACCAGAAAAGATAAGTAGCAGAAGCAAGCAGTAAGCAGAGAGAAGTTAGCAGTGAGCAGGGTAGGCAGGAAGGTTCTTTTATACTCCTCAACCTGAATCACATGCTACCTGACCTTTTAAAGCTTGCAGGTGCTTACCTAATAAGGATTTATTGCTGTGACTTACTCCTCAAAGAATAATACACAAACACTCCTCTTATTATGCTAGAGGTGTAAGTCGCAAACCAATTTTTTTCAGTTAACTCCTTGTGTTTTACTGCAGCAAGGGGCTTTGTTAGAAAATCAGCAATCATGTCTTTTGAATCATAGTACTTCAACACGATTTCACCTTTGGCTATTAAATCCTTGACATGATAGTATTGTATGTCAATATGCTTAGTTCTGTTCCTACAACCCTCAGACTGTGCCATATTAATACAAACCTGATTATCTTCAAAAACAGTTACAGGCTGGTGCAATTCCATGCCTATATCTTTTAACAATTGTTTAAACCATACAATCTTGTTACATATTTGTGCTAGGGTATAAAATTCTGCTTCTGCTGTAGAAAGAGCAATAAGTGTCTGTTTCTTAGAATGCCAGGCAATTGTTGAGCTAGCATATAGCTCCAGAAGTTGACTTAGAATAATTTAGGTCTGCTCCCCAGTCTGAATCAGCATATGCCTGTAATTCTCCTGTCCCAGAAGCAGAAAGCCTCAGACAGTAATCCTTTGTGGCTTGCAAATATCTAAATATTCTTTTCAATGCTGCTTTTCCAGTAGAAGTTGGTTTTTCTACTTGTCTGCTTAGAATTGAAACAGCATTAGAAATATCTGGGTGAGAATGATTTGCAATGTACAATAAACTTCCAATCGCAGATCTAAATCCATCTGCCTCAGATAACTCAGGTTCTCCCACCTCCTTCTGGAATTCAGGGATCATAGGGGTTAATACTGATTTACATTCCTGCACCTCTAGGAGTCTCTTGAACTTATTACTTTGGCTTATCAGGAAACTACCATCTTTTTTTTATATATTTCGAAGCCTAAGTAATTTGTCACTATGCCAAGATTCTTTAATGTAAAATTGTTCTTTGTAACAGTAAATCATCAACATATAAACACAAATACATAAAACTTTGTCTTTCTTAACATAAACAAATGGATCTGCTTTTCCTTTTTCAAAACCAAAACTTTGCAGTGTTTCATCTAATTTTAGGTTCCAGCAGCAAGCTGCTTGTTTCAAACCATAAATTAATATTTGTAGTTCACACACTAATTTTTTACCTTGTTCAAAACCAGGTGGTTGTTGCATGTACAATTTCTGGTCTAATTCACCATACAAAAATGCAGTTTGAATATCATAATGATAAACTGACATCCCTTTTAGTGCAGCAACCTTCAACAACAATCTGATTGATTCACCCTTTGTAACAGGTGCAAAAGTTTTGTCAAAGTCTAAATGTTTTCTTCGAGAAAATCCTTTAGCAACTAACCTTGCTTTTGAATTTTCCCACTACCATCCTTTTTTAGTTTGAAGACCCATCTACAACCCAGACAGCGTTCATTGGGAGGTAGATTAACTAATTTCCAAGTTTTATTTTCTTTCAAGGAATCTAATTCCTGTTGCATTGCATCATACCAGCATTTTGCAAACTCAGGTGGCATATCATTTATGCCATGTTCAGAGTAAACATGGAAGGCTTTAACCATATCCACCTCAAAACATTGAGGAGAAATTCCTTTATTACTCCTCTGTGACCTACAAGGTAGAACAGGGCTAACAACCTATCTTCCATCGCTTTCCCGGGTAGCATCTGTCTCATCAGACAGATTTTCAGCTTGCTCTTCTTGTTTAATGAACTCATTTGGCAAAGAATCTTGCAAAATTCTATCAGCAAGTTCCTGCTTTTGCACTGGTTTCAAATCAACTTGCGAACTGGAATTTATTTTTTCCCAGTTTTGTTCTGCAAATGAAGCACTCTTGCTTAAAATTAATTTATCGCCTAATATGAACCTGTAGCTTCTTTTGCTTTGTTCATACCCAACAAAAATTGCTTTCTTTGTTTTGGAACCTCCTTTTTTTCTCTGTTGTTTTGGTATATGAACCCATGCTGCACTGCTAAAAACTCTGAGATGGTTCACTTTTGGTTTCACACCATAAAACAAATGAAATGAAGTGTCCTCAATCACACAATTAAACAGTCTGTTCTGAACATAACAGGCAGTTGATACTGCTTCACTCCAAAACTTAAAAGGTAATTTTGCAACTTGAAGCAAACACATCATAGCTTCTTGAAGCATTCTACCTTTCCTTTCAGCAACTCCATTTTGCTGTGGAGTGTAAGGGTTAGAAAGAATTTGTTCTATCCCCTTCTCTGTTAGGAATTTTCTAAAAGCGTTAGAAAGAAATTCCCCTCCACAATCACATTGTAGGGCAGACACAGGTTTTGGAAATTTTCCATTTGCCCATGTTACAAATCTTTTACATTTATCAAATGCCTCATCTTTATGTTTCAACAGATAGATAAATGTATATCTTGAAAAATCATCAGTTATGGTCATTATGAATCTTGCTTGTCCCAAACTTGGAGCAAAAGGGCCAATAATGTCAGAATGAACAATTTCAAGAGGTCTAGTTGTAACTCTGTCTCTGTGCTTACTTACAGGAGCCTTCTGTGTTTTGCATTCCTTGCAAACTACACAGTCCAGATATTTATCGCAAGGTTTCAACTTCAGGTCAGCACATAGCTTTGGCATTTGTGCGATGTATCTATAATTTGCATGACCAAATCTCCTGTGCATCAACTGTATGCACTGATCATGAATTGGTATATTGCCAATTACAGCTTTTGCAGCTTGGCTTTTAGCATTCTGTACTATGTACAATGAGTCTCTTTGTACACAAGTTGCACACAACTTACCATTTTTACGTATCTCACAGCCATCTTTCTTAAATGTTATGACATATCCAGCTGCTACTAATTGGGCTATAGATAAACAGTTAGTCTGCAATTTAGGAACAAACATCACATTTTTAACAGTTTCTCCCAAACAAGGTAGATACATGTCACCTTGACCCATGATTTCTATTGTAGACCCATCAGCCATAGAAACACTTTGTCTATTAGTTTTAGACAGTGAAACAAAGGAATTTTTACAATTTGACAAATGGCAATTAGCACCAGAATCTAACACCCGGAAATCAGAATCATATTTTTCATGAACTTGTGCAATATGTGTTGTTTGAAGAGCCTTCTTTCGCATTGCCTCTCTGTTCTTTATTCCTGTCTTTCGCTCTTTGGACAATAAATTACAGTTTTTCTGTAAATGTCCAGGTGAGCCACAATTGAAGCATTGGTGGATGGTTAGGGCTGTGGCCTCAGCCTGATTGCTCTTCCCTCCTCCCACTGCTTTTCCATGCTGTAGCTTATCAGAAGAAATGGGTGGAGATGAGTGCCGTTCTTGTCGCTTCTCCCATTCAGCAAGCAACCATCCAGAAACATATGAAGGAATAAGTTCAGCCTCGGGCATTGCTTCTAGGGTGCAAATTAATGTATCCCATGTTTCATTCAGTGAGGATAAAATAATGTATGCTTTTGTTAGAGGTGTAAACTCCATTCCTCTCTCTTGCAATTCTACAAACAGCTGCTGTATGGAATGTAAATCTTCAGGCAAGCTCCCTTCCTCAGACAGATAAGCTTTATAAAGTTTTCTAGCTAGAGAAACCAGCTGTTGCTTTTATATGCAAATCTCTCAGTGCCTCCCAGAGTTGTTTTGCAGACTGCAAATCATGCACATTCACTAGCTGACTGTCTTCAACTCCCAAAATAATGGATGCTCTGGCATGTTCATCCAGCCTAAGCCATGCATTTGAGGGATTTGCTGGAGTTGGCTCAGCTATCGGAGCCAATAAATCTTCCCTCCGAAGTAACATTTCCATTTTTAAACTCCAGTTAATGTAGTTAGTATCTGACAATTGGTCCAGAGGCATTCCTGAGTACTGATAATCAACCATGGCTTCTATCTTATTTATTTATTATTTATTTAATTTATTCCCCGCCCATCTCCCATGCAAGGGACTCTGGGCGGGTTACAATAATTAAAATTTAAAATTTAAAAAATTTAAAAAACAATACAAAAAGAAGATATATAAAAATATATCCAATATAAAATAAAATAAATAAAATCCAAGATGGCTTGAGGACCGTAGCACAGATCACATACGGGGCCAGTCAACCCCAGGAGGCACTACCGCCTCTGTCGTCCCAGGCCAGGTGGCAGAGCCAGGTCTTAATGGCCTTCCGAAAGGCCAGGAGTGAAGGGGCCAGTCTCACCTCCGGGGGCAAGATGTTCCATAAAGCAGGCGCTGTCGCAGAGAAAGCACACCTCCTGGACCCCGCTAGATGGAATTCTCTTGTTGAGGGGGTACGAAGCATGCCCTCTCTGCATGCACGGGTGGGGCAGGCCGAATTCATCGGGACGAGACGGTCCCTCAGGTACCCTGGCCCTATGCCATATAGGGCTTTAAAGGTAATCACCAACACCTTGAATTGGACCCGGAAGCAAACTGGCAACCAATGCAGCTCGCGTAGCAGAGGTGTTACATGTGCTGATCTTATGGCACCCATAACTGCTCGCGCTGCCGCATTCTGTACCAGCTGAAGCTTCCGGATACTCTTCAAGGGTAGCCCCATGTAGAGCGCATTACACTAGTCTATGCGGGAGATGACAAGGGCGTGAGTGACTGTTCGGAGGGCCTCCTGATCCAGGAAAGGGCGTAACTGGCGCACAACTCGAAGTTGTGCAAAGGCCCTCCTGGCCACGACTGCCACCTGCTCTTCGAGCAAGAGTCGCGAGTCCAGGAGAACCCCCAGATTCTGCACTGGATCCAAGTGAGGTAGTGCAAGCCCACCCAGAACCAAAGATGACAACTTCCCGGATCTAGGGGGGCCATCAATCCACAGCCACTCCATCTTACCAGGGTTCAGTTGAAGCCTGTTGTTCCCCATCCAGACCCCCACAGCCTCCAGACACTGAGATAAGGCATTGACCGCATCACCTACTTCACCCGGGATGGAGATGTATAACTGGGTATCATCAGCATATTGGTGATACCTCATCCCGTGGTGACGGATGATCTCACCCAGCGGCTTCATGTAGATGTTGAACAGGAGAGGAGAGAGAACCGATCCCTGCGGCACCCCACAAGACAGGGGTCGTGGGTCAGCTCTCTCCTCCCCTATCAACACCGACTGGGAACAGCCCTGGAGGAAGGAGGCGAACCAGCACAAAACCACGCCGCCCGCCCCCAACTCCCTAAGCCGCCCCAAGAGTATACCATGGTCGACGGTATCAAAAGCCGCTGAGAGATCTAAGAGAGCCAGGATGGACGCACTCCCTCATTCCCGCTCTCGCCAGAGATCATCCATAAGTGTGACCAATGCGGTCTCTGTCCCATATCCTGGCCTGAAACCTGACTGAAGGGTCCAGATAATCCGTTTCCTCCAGAATCTTCTGGAGTTGCAATGCCACCACCTTCTCAACCACCTTTCCCAAAAAGGGAAGGTGGGAGACTGGGCGAAAATTGCCCAGGATAGTAGGGTCCAGGGATGGTTTCTTGAGGAGGGGATGCACCAGCGCCTCCTTAAAGGCAGCCGGGAACACCCCCTCACTCAAGGACGAATTTATAATCGCCAGGACCCAGCCACATGTCACCTCTCTAGCTGATTTCACCAGCCAGGAGGGACATGGGTCAAGTTGACATGTGGTGGCGTTTACAATCCCAAGGATCCTGTCTACTTCATCAGCCCCAACAGGATCAAACTGCTCCCAGATAACATGGTAAGTACGAGCCTCTGGCATCTCCCCAGATCTTGTCTCACGCTTGGAGTCCAACTTGGAATGAATCTGAGCGATTTTGTCCTGCAGATGCTCAGAAAACTCTTCCGATCGGCCCTGTTTGCTCCCGACCCAAAAGCGATCTTGTAATCTTAAACAGGGCCGTTGGACGGCATTCTGCAGACACAATAAGAGCGGAGAAATATTCACGTTTCGCCGCTCTTACCACCACAAGGTAGGCCTTAACAGCGGCTCTAGATTGTGTTTGGTCAGATTCAGTCTTTGTCTTTCTCCAGCGGCGCTCTAGACGTCTCTTAACCCTCTTCAAAGCCCTCAACTCCTCTGTAAACCACGGAGAGTGACGGGCCGAACAGGGCCGGAGAGGTCGCATAGGTGTGATCTTGTCCAGGGCTCCGGCTGCTGCCTTGTTCCAGGCTGCAGCCAGGACCTCCACTGGACCATGAAGCAAGTCCTTAGGAATAACCCCCAGCTCCTTCTGAAACCTCACTGGGTCCATCAGTTGCCGGGGGCGGACCAGTCGAATAGGTCCCACCTCCCTGCGGAGTGGGGCAGCACAAGAGAGTCTCAGGGTCACCAGGGCGTGGTCTGACCATGACAATGGGGAAAGATGTAACTCTCCCCTCAGATCACATTGCCACTGCTCGGACAAGAAAACTAAATCCAGAGTGAGACCACTGTCACGAGTCGGGTCACAGATCATCTGAGACAGGCCCATAGCTGCCATGGTAGCCATGAACTCCCGGGCCGCCTCCGAGGACCGTCCCAGGGATGGCAGATTGAAGTCCCCCAGAACCATAAGTCTGGGAAACTCCACTGCCAACCCCGAGACAGCCTCGAGCAGCTCAGGCAGGGAGGTTGCTATGCAGCAGGGAGGCTGGTACAGCAGCAACACTCCCAACTGTTCTCGTGAACCCAACTTGAAAAACAGGGTCTCACATCCGGTCACTTGTGGAGCAGCGCCCCTGAAGGCCACAAGGGACTCTCGGATGACAACTGCCACCCCTCCTCCCCTGCCCTGTTGTCTCGGCTGATGCCACACCCGAAACCCGGCTGGGCACATTTCCGAGAGGGCTACTCCCCCCTCTGGGCCCAGCCAGGTCTCGGTAATACACACCAGGTCGGCCTCTTCCTCTGTGATTAGATCGCTTATAAGGGGGGCCTTGTTATTCACCGAACTGGCGTTCAGCAGCAGCAGTCGGAGACCGGAGCCCACAAGAATCTGCTTACCAGGGCCTGGGTATGAACACGGGGGGCCGGAACACACCACTGGCAACAAACACCGGGGGCGCCTTCCCCGATAATGGCTTGCCCTCCGGTTCCCGTCATACCGTCCCCTGCCCATCACCACCTGAATCAATTGGCCCACTACACAGCCCCCAGAGATTCCCGGCTCTGGCCTAGTAGCCTCCACTCCCAGGCCTCCGGAATTCCTGGGTCTAATCAAGGGTCCCTTATCCCATTCATCCATCATCCAATCTCATACAATGTCGGGTAGTGGCAGCCCCCCCAGCGCACCAGCTCTCGCTCTCGGTGCTGGTAGGGTCCAGCACCACCCCCACTCACACTCTGCACCTCTCCCTCAACTTCTCTCACTTGTCATCTTCACTAATCACCTCGTAAATTCCTCTCAGCAAAGTTTTTCTGCAAACAGATAGCTGCTAGAAACCTCCCGGCAGCTTCAAAGAAAGAAAAAACACTTCACTTGCCTTGTTTACTTTTCTTCAGATGCAGACAAGCTGCTGCTGAGCTGGTCTCTCCTTATGCTTTCTGGGCCCATAACCTGTTGGAGTGTGCGTTTTCTTGCACATACAGAGTATCAGAAAGCAATTAGCTTCAGAGACCAATAAATGAAGCCAGTCATTGTAGTAACTTAGTTGCAGTTGTATTAGTTACAAACAGATAATATTTACAGTTCTCTTCCAGATCCCTGGAAGTATTATAATTCTGGACTTGCTCTCTGTTTATATCCCATGGCTTGTCCTGCTTGTGTTGGTGAAGGTGTTGTTCTCTCCTTAGTAGTTCCTTGATTGGGCTGTTGTTTGCTACTTGGTTGATTGACTGAGTTAATAGTTCCTTGATTAGGGTATATTGTGCTGTTTGATTGTTCCTCTGGTGCTAATCTTGGTGTTAATCTATAGTTGAAGGCTTTCATTTCATTTCATTTAGGACACAAAATCTACAGAAAACCCACCCACACAGACTGGTATCTACACAAGAATTCCAATCACCACCCATGACAAAAAAGAGGCATCATCAAAACACTAGTGGATTGCGCAAATCAGAACTGTGAAGCTCAATTTCTCAATTCTGAACTCAACCATTTGGATTGGTCCCTACAGGCGAATGGCTACTCCAAGAATAAAATCAGGAGAGCTATCAAACCAAAAAAACAGCAATCAACTGAAGAAAAACAGCCCCCCACAAGCAAAATATTTCTGCCCTACATTAAAGGAGTCACAAACCACATGGAAAAACTAATGAAAAAACATAACCTCCAAACAGTCTTCAAACCCACCAGAAAAATACAACAAATATTAAAATCAGCAAAACACAAAAGGGACCCCCTCACCGCTGCAGGAGTTTACCGCATACCCTGCAGCTGTGGACAAGTATACATTGGGACCACAAAAATGCAGCAACCACACCAGGATAAAAGAACATGAAAGACACTGCAGACTACAGCAACCTGAAAAATCTGCAATAGCTGATCATGCTCTCAAACAAACTGGTCACCAAATCTTATTTGAAAACACAGAAATACTGGACAACACCAACAGCCACTATGTTAGACTATAAAGGGAAGCCATTGAAATACATAAACACCAACACAGTTTCAATAAAAAAAAGAAGAAGAAAGCTTAAAGATCAGCAAAACCTGGCTGCCAGTCCTGAAAAACACAGCTTGCAAAAGGTCAATGAACTCTACTCAACCACAGAAATATACAAACAACTCACACAATAGATGTGCTAATCCCACACACAACAGCACCACACCCCCTAATCACCACAATAAACCCTCTCCTAATCTCTTGTAAATGACCCACAGAAGACACACACCCTCTCAGCAGTTATAAACACCAGCAGGAACACACACCCTCCACTTGGGCACAGACAGAATCTTCTAGCTGTGCTCCTGTCCTCTGAAGATGCCAGCCACAGCGACTGGCGAAACGTTAGGAACCAAAACTGCCAGAACACGGCCACACAGCCCGGAAAACCCACAACAACCATCTTTATTTATTTATTTTTTATTTATTGTGATATTTATATCACAATAAATATCCCTATCCCCTCCCTAATGGAGGACTCTAGGTGGCTTACATCCACAATCCTTTATACAATTATACAGTTATACAATTATACAATTCACCACGCGTGAAGGGAGGGGGTAAGGGAACCAACTCTTCTAAGGCTCCGGACTACAATTCCCAAGATGCCTTGAGCCAGCTGCTGACTTCCTGTAGATGTTACTTCCGGGTTCGTTGTCACCGCCGCCATTCGATCTTCCTCCGATCTTTCTCTCCTCCGGTGGAACCGACTTCCCAACAGGACGCCAGCAAATTTTCCCACTTAAGGTGGTACCTATCTTATCTACTTGCTAGGCTTTCAAACTGTTGGGTTGACAGAAGCTGGGACTAGCAACGAGAGCTCACCTCGTTGCGCGGGGGGTTCAAACTGCCGACCTTCTGATCGGCAGTCTACAGCTTAGCAGTTTAACCTGCTGAGCCACCACATCCCTTATCTTGGTGTTAATCTTTGCATATCTGGGTGATGATTGCTGGCAAGGAGGTGTTCTGGTCTTCTGGCTTTTCTATTGTCTCTTATGAATGGTATTTAAATGTTGTTTACCTCTCTGTGTCTGTTGATAGCTGCTTTGTCTGAGTGCCAAGCTTCCAGGAATTCTCTAGCATTTTTGGATTTGGCTTGGTTTAAGATGGTCACAGTTTCCCAGTTGAAAGTATGGTTAAGTCTGTCCATGTGTTGTGAGATTAAGGAGTCTTCATCGTGTCCTCTGACTGCTAGTTGGTGTTCGTGGATGCGTTCTGCTAGTCTTCTGCCAGTCTGTCCTACATAGTGGCTGTTACAGTCCTTACACTGTATGTTGTAGATAACTCCTGTTTTTTCTTCTTCGGCTACTGGGTCTTTTGGTTTACTTAAGATATTCTGAAGGGTTTTGGTTGGTTTGTGTGCTAAAGTGATGCCATGTGGTTGTAACAGTCTATTAGTAGTTTCTGAGATGTTTCTGATGTATGGCAGTGTAATCTTTTTCATAGCTTCTCTTGGTTTTGCTGTGGTGGGTTGAGTGGTCAGGTACTTTTTGATAAAGTTGCATAGGTAACCATTTTGCTGGAAGATACTATATAAGTGGTCTGTTTCCTTTTTCTGATGTTCTGGTTTGCTACAGTGCATTCGTGCTTGTCTGAATAGAGTTCTTACACAGTTCCTCTTGTGGGAGGTTGGGTTATTGCTTTGGTAGTGGAGCACTTATTTAGTGTGGGTAGATTTCCAGTAGACTTGTGCTTCTAGAACGCCATCATTTCCTCTACTGATGAGGATGTCCAAGAAGGGTAGTGTGTTGTTGTTTTCTTCTTCCCTTGTGAATTTTATTCCTTTGAAAATGTTGTTGATGATTTCATGTGTTTCCTCCAGTTGATCCTTTTTTATTATGACGAAGGTGTCATCTACATACCACACTTTGAGTTGTATGCGTGGGAGTCCTATCCTTTCTAGACGTTGCATTACTATCTCTGCTATGAGTCCTGAGAGTGGTGATCCCATAGGTGTTCCTTTGATTTGTTGGTATATTAATCTGAGGTGGGCGTCCATGATCATTGGCCGTATCATTATATTATATGGTAATATTAAGTATTAAATAAAAAAGTATTATAATTCTTTCATCACTCACCAGAAAAGATAAGTAGCAGAAGAGAAGTTAGCAGTGAGCAGGGCAGGCAGGCAGGTTCTTTTATACTCCTCAACCTGAATCACGTGCTGTCTGACCTTTTAAAGTTTGCAGGTGCTTACCTAATAAGGATTTATTGCTGTGACTTACTCCTCAAAGAATAATACACCAACAAAGTATGCATCACAGTATAATTAAGAATTAGGGAGATATGAACATATAATTATTCCACCAAAGCAAGGTGTCTCCTAGAGATCAGAGAAATTGGCTCCCTTCCAAGCTGTGGAAGTATTTCAATGAAGTCACTGTGCTGCAAAAGTCATCTGGCGCAAAAACCGTAGCCCGGGGACCTTCCTTCCAGGCACAACCAGGTCATATGCCAGGTTAAGGCTGTGCTGATTTCAGCCTTGTAATTCGTCTGAAATTTTGTTTCCCTGCAGAAGAGGCAACCGTATTCTCAGAATGCTTGAGAATTCCTTTCAAATTTCTTAGGGGTATTTTTGAGTTGGCAAGCTGGCCACAAGAGAGAGAGGAGGCCACTTATGGTGATGCTGTATTCTGTTGCTCATCTTCCCATCCCTCTACAGCCTCCTTGGCTGCCCCCACTTCCTCACTTGGAAAAACATTTGGGAAGACTTTCCTCCTCTGTCTTTTCTTAGGATTTAGTGGAGAATTGGTTCTTTTGGCTCAGCACCATGCCAGTTGATACCTGCTTTTGACTCAACCCAAGGCCTGTACATATCCCAGAGTTGATGCAATGGCTCCAGGCCTGCAGGGCACTGGTGAGACCCCCTTAGTTGCTGGAGTTGTGCTTAATATTTTGGGAGACCAAAAACTGAATCTGGTGATGCAATAGTACCAAGTGAATAGGCCTATGTCACATACATAGGGCAGCCTGGGATAACTATTATTATTATTGTTGTTGTTGTTGTTGGTTTGGAGGATTTCTTTAGAGATGCAATGCACTCTGTTTTAGGGCTTCACTGCTTATACTTTCCTGCGTTCAGACAGCAGAAACCCTTCCAGCTGACAGAGCCATAAAGTTGCAGGGAGTTTGATGTAGAGGAAGGTCTCCACGTTTGGTCTTGCCCCCCCGCATATCCTATCTGTAACAGCCCCCATCCCTTTGCTCTCAGCCAACCCTGGTTGAGCAAAGGGGTGTGATGTCCTGGTTGAGCAAAGGCGTTCCATGTGATCAAGAGTTACGATGTGTGCTGCATGCAAGGATTTCTTTGGTTTCTTACAAGTGGTGGAGATTGGGCTCCGGCAGGCGTTGCTCTCTCCCATCTCAGGCCTCCCTGCTACGTGCTGGCATTCTTCCCTGTCTGAAAAATCCCTGGAGGAGCTTCCCTCCCTGGGAGTTGGAAGCCAGGGAGGCTGAGGCTGCAAAGCAAGTTGTGCCTTCTTAAATAATTTCTTTCCAGCTTCTTTTCTTTTTTTGATAAATCGTTTTTGGAGCCTTCCTCCATTGTTGGTTGCCATGGGAGAAAACGTTATTTCCCATTTGTTGAACACCTTACCATTATGTCGCCTCAACATTTTATGAGGTCTCCCCAAAACCATGTATCTGAATAAGAAAGGGAGTCCCCAAACAGAGAAAATAAGAACATACTAGAAACAGTTGAGAAACTAGGGGAACACCAACCATCTGCGTTGCAGTTCTTTTCTGTTCCTTGCATGGTTAGTTGATTAACATGAAAACATGTCTCCTTTAGTAATTGTACACAGCTTGACATATTGATCTCTAATAAATGAGCCAAATATATAACATAATTGGTGACCTAGATTGAATTGGAAATAGAAACCAGCATAATTGGGAAGTAGATATAATGATAATTGGCAGTTTGGAACTAGATATGAAAATGCAGCCCTCAAAAACCTTGTTTGTGAATTCTAGGGACATCCTTTATATGTGTTTATAAAATTCTACTAAAATTACCCAGGCAGAGTTGGTGATTGTGAAGATTTTGGTCACATTCTAAAAAGCCAGGGTCCTGAGTTTCTATTGCAAATCCAATTCAAAGCAATCCACGTTATGAACTGCCTCTCCATCTAAAAGCTATTTTATTTTGCTATGTCAACATATGGTTCTGTTTGAAGATTTAGACATGATTGTTCATTTATTGACCAGAACCTTCAAAGCTATGCTTTAAATGGGAAAAAAGATTATTCTTGTCAGTGATGAGTGGTTTCTGGGAGCATCTGAGCTTGTATGACCAAACTTAAAAATATAGATAGAAAAGAGAATGATAACATGGCAAACATTTTGTTGAAAGGTAATGCCTTTTTATTATGTATTGGAACAGAAGGATAAAATGTGCAGCTTGTTTCTTTTCTATTGTCGAGGCAAGCAGAGAAAATACTGTATAAATAAAAGTCCCACTTAGTTATGGAAAGCACTGCAGTAAGACAATTTGTATGAGCTTATTAACAAACAATGAATATTGATTTTTCTTTCTTTTTATGTGGCTGGATTTGAGACGGAATGTGTATACATATTATCTATACTGTTATATTTTATCCCACCTTTCTTCCAGAACCTCAAGGTAGCGTATGTTGGCTTCCATCCTCCAATGTTATTCCTACAACAACCCTGTTGGGTTAGGTTGAGATGAGTGATAGTGACCATCCCTAAATCACCCAGTGAGTCTTCATATTTGAGGGCTTTTCCTAATGCTAGTTCAACACTCTTAAGCATTATAGTGGTTACGGCATCAGGCTAGAAATTGGGAGACCGTGAGTTCTAGTCCCGCCTTAGGCATGAAAGCCGGCTGGGTGACCTTGGGCCAGTCACTCTCTCTCAGCCCTAGGAAGGAGGCAATGGCAAACCACTTCTGAAAATCCTTGCCAAAAAAACTGCAGGGACTTGTCCAGGCAACCTCCGAGAATCGGGCACGATGGAACAGATTAAAAAAAGAAAAAAAGCTATGTTTGCATAAAAGACTTGTGTTGCTGTATTCCCATGACTGATGCCCAAACAAATAATAAAGGCGATGTTCTCAACAAGAATTACTTGACTCCTAGTCCAGGGTGTTGTGAGAAGCTGGGCTCGTGCTCTCTGTATATGAATCGAAAGAGAGAGATCTTCAAAACCTGTATCCCTGCTATTTGGGACTAATCTTTTTTCCAGGGACTTAAGTGGGTGGCTCAACATTTTCCAGGCACTGGTGCACCAATCACAATTGAAGTTTTGTAGTGATGTGTTGCTGTATCTGCCTCATAGTATAATCCTACGTTTATTGCTGTACTGGATTAGATGAGAAAATAATGTTGCGTGTGTGTGTGGGAGAAACTACTTTATACCCATCCAGTCCACACCATACCGAGGCTTTTTTAATTAGTTTATTGAATAAACTACAATTGGATTTGAGCAACGCCATAAACCATACCCCACCATCCTGCTGAGTGTGTGTGTTCCTGGGAGGGATGAGCGAAGAAAGCTGGGAGTGTAAGCCAAGAGTATATACTCCCAGCAGGATCACCCAAGGCGTGAAGGTCACCCAGCTGCTCAGCTAAAGCGAGCAGGCACCTCTATTGGGCAGCAGCAACATAGGGAGATGCCAGAGGCAGGTGATCGCTTTAGTGACAATGGCAACGGCATCCCTTCATACTGCGCGGGAGAAGGCAATGTTAAACCACTCCTCTATTTTCACCAAGAAAACCCCGTGGATAGAAAATATAAAATGATTGACGAAATAGTGCTGGATGACGGGCCCCTCAGGTCGATTGGCACTCAACATGCTGCTGAGGATCTTTCAGTGTTTATGACATGCTAGATTAAACCTCTTGGAATGTCTAGTTGCTGATGTTGCCATACAGGAAAAGAAATTCGAAGCTGCAAAAACTGAATTACAGTGGGAACATGGAACGTAAGTAGCATGAAATGGTGAAGCTCCACACAGTGAAAGATGAAATGAAATAACAACACATTGACATCCTGGGCATCAGCAAATTGAAACTGACTGGAGTTGAACACTTTCAGTCAGAAATTCATTACTCAGGACATGAAAAACAAAGAAGGAAGGGCATCGCTTTTATGGCTAGGAAGAGTACAGTATATCAAGAACAGTACTTGGCTACAATGCAATCAATGAGCGTATAATATAAATTAGACTTTGCGGACAACCCTTTAATATGAAGATCATCCAAGTTTATGCTCCAAGCACAGAAGAAGCAGAGGTTGATGAGTTTTACGATCAAGTTAAATTTGAAACTGACAGCATGTGCAAGCAAGATGTGCTGCTTGTGATCGGAGACTGGAATGCCAAAGTTGGAAATATTGAGGAAAATGTAGTTGGATTGTATGGCTTAGGAAACCGAAATGTAGCAGGAGACCAAATTATTAATTTCTGCCACTCTATGATTTCTTCATAGCTAACACTGCCAACCAAAATGGTCCCTCTGTACATGGACATCACCAGATGGAGTATATAGAAATCAAATTGACTATATGATTGCTAAAAGGAGGTAGAGGAGCTCAGTTATAGCATCAAAGACACAGCCAGGGGCTGACTGTGGAACAGATCATGAACTGCTCAGGTGCAAGTTCCAAGTTAAGCTTAAGAAGAAGAAGAAAGCCAACCAGTTTCCATAACATGATCTTGAGCGTATTCAAACCGTTTTCAAAGAGAACATCAAGAATTGCTTTGAGGTCCTGAACCTCATTGATAGAGAACCATACGAATTGTGGAATGAACTTAAAGAAGTCATTAAGGATGAATGTGAAAAGACACTGCCAAAAATGAGGAACAGAAGAAAGCAAACTGGGTATCAGAACAAACTGTGGAAATTGCCAAAGCCAAGTGTAATGGTATGAGGAAATGACCTTGGGAGACAGGAGAAAGAACTGCAAACTAGGCAATGGTCAGATAAGAGGCAGCTGAGCCCACAGAAGGAATGGGGAGATGGCACACATCTCAGAAGGGACCCTCCCTAGTTTTTTGGACTATAAGTTGAGGGGGGAGAGATGTACTTTCAGACTTGCTAGATTCTGTTACTGTAACCTTACAATAGAGATAGAGCTAGTACTCCTGGGTGTGGTTCTTGTCTGGACTACCTCGAAGGGCTGACATCAAGAAAGACAAATATCTCAGGAAGGATACTTAACAAAGAGTTTCAGAGAGCTGTTAAAAGAATCAAGAAGCAGTATTAGATCTGTAAACATATTGAAGATGGAAACAGAGATGGAAAAACAAGGACAGTCTTCCAAAAGATCTCTGAACTCAGAAGGAGGTTCCAACCTCAAATTAGTATGCTAAAGGATTCCAATGGACAGATAGTAACCAATTCAAGGGAGATCAAACTAAGATGGAAGGAGTACGCTGAAATACTGTTCAGTAGAGATGTCAACATCCAAGATACCTTAGAAGATATTCCCAACTTGTGAGAATCTCTAGTACTAGAAGATGAAGTTAGATTAGATGGATTCTTTTAACAGCTCTCTGAAACTCTCTGTTACGTTCCTTCCTGAGATATTTGTCACCACCAACTTGGAATGCTACAGGAACTCATGGAATACCCACAGAAATATGGCAAGCAGCAGTAATGGTTGTAACCAAGCTATGGAGAAAGTCTCAGTGACCAACAGATTGGAAGAGGTCAATCTCCTTTCCAATACTAAAAAAAGGAGACTTAATAGTGTGTGCAAACTATCATACAATATCCTGAATTTTACATGCTAGCAAAATAATGCTTAGGATCATCCAACAAAGATTAGAGCCCTACATGGAAAAGGAGATGTCAGATGTTCAAGCTGACTTTAGATAAGGCTGAGGAATATGAGACATTATTGCTGATACATGCTAGATAATTGAGAAAGTTTAAGACTACCCAAAAGAAGTCAGTATGTGCTTCATTGATTGTAGAAACACCTTTGTGCATATCCTGTCAAGCTGTGGAATGTGCTTAGAAAAATGGGAATCCCAGAAGATCTCATTGTCCTCATGAGAAACCTATATACAGGTCAGGAAGCCACAGTAGAGACAGAACTTGGCAAAACAGACTGGTTCCAGGTGTAGGAATTTTGGGATGGTAGTATCAGAACTCCACGCAGCTTCCTATTAGTATGTAGCAGAGTAGAAGTGTTCCCATAAACTTGCACAAGGCTTAATCAGTTCAAAACACAAAATAAACACGCTTCACACGTTAATGTAAAGTTACATAAAAAAGAGTTTACAATTTTATTGTAACTCACAGTTCCTTAGTAGAAACGGTCCATGCATGCAAGTAAGAAGGTTCTGACCAAACCCACATGCTTCTTTAATGTGGCCTTGCTGTATGGAAGTATGAGAAACACTTGGACAGCCATAGAAAGGCCATCCTCCCTGGTGGAGATTCAAGCAGAAAAGAGGAAAGAGAAGGGAACAGGAAACTGGGATTCAGCCCCTCCCACACAAAGCAAGTAAGATTAGATTACAGCAGAGGCTGCCTCCTCCTTCAAGCTTGTGTGAGACGTGCTTGGTTGAAACCTGATCTCTAACACCAGGTTGGCAAAGGAGTGAGACAAGGCTGTATACTGTTCCTTTATTTATTCAACTTGTATTCTGAATATATATTAAGGGAAGCAGGACTGGAAGAAGAGGAGCATGGTTTTAAAACTGGAGGACGAAACATTAATAACCTGCACTATGTTGATGATGCTACCCTGATAGCCGAAAATGCAAAGGATCTGCAAGTTCTAGTAATAAAAGTCAAGGAGCACAGTGAAAAAATAGGACTAAAATTAAATATAAAGTAGACCAAAGTAATGACAACAGGTACAACAACCAGCCTTAGAATTGGCAATGAAGATATCTGTGCTGGCTAGCCTCGGGTGTCAGGTTTCGCAGAGGCTTACAGCAAGCTATCAGGCAGGAGACAAACGTCCGTTCACAAACCGTGAGTTACAAGCCAGCAGAGCCAGAAAACCAAGTTCAGGGATAGTCCGGTGGATAGTCAAGAAGTCACAAGCAGAGGTCAGATTGGAGCAAGCAGGTAAACGAGAGTCCGGAGCCAAAGTCAAGGGTTGTAGCAAGCAGGTCAGCTAGTGTCCAAAACAAGATCAGAAGTCCAAGGAATCAAGGCAAGATACAGGAAGTGGTCGCAGCAAGAATGCAGGTTGCTTCCACAGCCTTGCTCACGGCCCCTCTGCTAATTTATCTTGATGCACCCAGCTGTCGGCTGGCTCCTGGCCGCACTCACAGTCTCGCCCCTCTGTTGTTCCCTCGCAGCCAGACGGGCTCTCCTGCACCTCTCCTTTAAGGCATCCCTTAATCTCTGCCGCCTCTGCTGCTTAGGCGACTCAGGTGAGCTAGGGGTCTGAGTGGGAGCAGCTGGCTGCTGGCTGGAGGGCAGGGACAAACCACGATCCAGGACTTGCTCCTGCTCAGCCTCTGGAGGCTGAGATGCTGCCACATCTCCACTCTCCTCTGGTACTGGATCTGGTTCTGGAGCCAGGCTTGGATCTGGGACTGCCTCTTCCTCGGTCTCCTGGGGGTTCCACAGGGGCAGCTCATCTGCTGACTCCTCGCTGGAGTCCTGAGGCAGAGGCTGGCCCAGTACAATATCAAAGTGGAAGATACCTTCTGCATTTTAGGATCAGCCACCAATAGTAAAGGAACAAGTAGTCAAGAAATACACTGCAGACTTGGTAGAGCAACCATGAAGGCCTTGGAAAAGATATTCAGATGCCATGATGTGTTTATACCTACAAAGATCAGAATCACACAAGCCCATGGTATTCCCTGTGACACTTGATGGAAGTGAAAGTTGGACTTTGCAGAAGCAGGAAAAAAAGAATATTGACACTTTTGGTGTTGGAGAAGACTCCTGAGAATACCATGGGCAGCCAAGAAAACAAACTGATGGAACAATTAACCCAGAGTTCTCACTCGAGGCACAAATGACTAGGCTCAAATGATCCTACTTCAGACACATTATGCAAAGACTCAGCTCTCTGGAGAAGGCTCTGATGCTGGGAAAGGTGGAAGGAAAGAGGACGACCAGCAGCAAGGGGGATGGACTCACTTTCAGTGGTGATGGGTGCATTGTTGGAAGATCTGAAGGATCATGTTAGGGACAGATCATTATGGAAAAAATGTGATCATTAAGAGTTGACACTGATTTGACAGCACTCAATCAATCAATCAACCAACCATAAATTATGATCTCCGAAGACAATGTCTGGGTCCATTTTAGAAAGGAGCAAACACCTTTTGAAATTCTCCACAAGATTTGTGGGTTGACTCTGCCCCTTAGTGAGGATAGTTTCCTGCTGAAGTCTCCCCTTGGGATTGAAGGGAAGAGTGGGAAGCCAGGGATCCTGCAGACCATTGGAGAAAGGAGTGCACCACAAAACAAGGAATATTCATACAGCCTTGACTATTACCACAAATGCAAAATTGCCAGACTCCACCTAGAATTTCCCAACGTGCATTCTCTTTTGAAAGAGATTTCAAGAGCAAATTCCCTTTCATCAAACTGATTGAGGATAGGGGGAAAATGCAGGAGGATTTCTCTGCCCAACTCTGTGCGTAACAGACACGAAGTCCAAAATCATCAAGCCACCCAAAGGTTTACTGGTTTGTGGGAGTGCAGCCACTGCCAGCAAGAGGCTAGCAGTGAAGAGAGGGTGGCTTAGGTGGCATGCAAATAAATTGCTCAAACAGAAATGTGTGCCCTGACAAACAAATCCACAGTGGTGGCATGCCCCAAATTCTTAGAGACAAGAAGGGGGTTCTTGTTTTACTCGACTTCGTGGAATCTCCCCAACTGCTGCTAGAGGAGACTATCTGCAAAGGCAACAGGAGGCAGGAAAAGCCATTTGCCCTAAGCCTCAAGCTTAAAGTGGGGCTCAATTTTAAAGAATTGCTATTTTAAAATATTCAAATTAAGCCTCTCTCTGTTACCCTAATGCCATCTGGATACATTTGTCTGAGCTTGAAGCTAAGCAGGGTTAGACCTTGGATGGAAGACCCACAGCTGAAGAAGCACCAAGGAAGTAAAAAAAAAAAAAAAATTCCAGACGTTTGTAAGTTTTTATTTTATTTATTTTCTATCCCACCTTTATTATTTTTATAAATAGCTCAAGGCGGCAAACATACCTAATACTCCTTCCTCCTCCTATTTTCCCCACAACAACCACCCTGTGAGGTGGGTTGGGCTGAGAGACTGGGACTGGCCCAAGGTCACCCAGCAAGAAAACTCCATGGATGTGTCCAATATACAGTATATTCAAAGGGTTCAGTAAAAGGGGGAAAAGTCTCAAAACGTGTCTTTGCCTTTGTTTTGTTTTCATGTGTCTTCAATTTTATTCTTTTTAACCGGACCCAAAGTTGGAAGCAAGCAACCTGAAGAGCATCGGATGGAGCCCATCTCTCTGTCTGTCAGCAGGAGAGCTCTGAGAAGTGAATGGGATCAGGCAAAGTTTGGTGTTGGTTAAGCTGGAAAAGGAAAGACTGAGATCGACAGTGAGCCAGATCCTGCTGGGGTTTGCAGAGAAATCCCCCCCCACACTGAATCCCTACGGGAGGGGCAGGTGGGCCCAAATGCTGCTGACCCTCCTCATGTTAAGCCCCCCCTTCTAGGTTATGCGTGTGAAAAGAGCTGTTTCTATGGGGCCCGAAGGAATCCCAGAATCCAGGCCCCACAGCCCTTCCCTGCATGTCACAGCCAGGGGCCTCAATGGCTGGAAATGGCCATTCTAACCCACCCCGCCCGCCAGCTCCGAGAAGGTCTATCTGAGCTGGCACAAATTCCCGCACTGCTCGCCTCCGGATGGCTGGACCACATCTGCCGGGGCCCCAGCCGGCATTGCCGCGTTGGCTGGGGATCAAGGGCTGCGCGCCAAACGCCCGGGGAGGCGGCACCCGTGCTTTCAGGGGCCTCGCCTTGCCTTCTTCCTCTCCGGCCCCAGACACGTCAGGAGGGGCGCCAGGTGGACGGCGCCCCCAACGCCGTCGGGATGATGGTAAAAGGCAGGCGCCGGAGAGCAGACAGAGCAGAGCTGATTACGGAGGTCTCCCGCCCGCGGACTTCTCGGGGAGGCGAAGACTGCCGGCGCCCCTAGGAACGAAGCGCCCGCGCGCGGCATCCCGCCCTCCTCGCCCGGCCACCCCGCCTCGGGGCAAGGCGCGGGCAGGGGCGCAACGTGGAGCCGCGGCGCTTTGCCCCAGATTCACTACCTAGTGTGGCCGTGTGTCTCTGTGTGAAACAACCGGCGCGTGGCCCGAAGTGCCCCAGGGACGGAGACGCCCGGGCGGAAGGCCGCCGGCCCGGCCTCTATCCGCGGCGGCCTTTAGGTGGCACCGTCCCTCCAGGAATGAGCACCGCCCGGCGCGGAGCCGTCCGGGAGAACGAAGCAGCCCGGCTGCCGTCCGCCGCGCCGCCTCCGCGTTCCTCCGGGACGCGTCGGGAGGGCGTCGCCCCTTCGAGCAGTCCCCGGGAGGCCCCCTCGCTCCCGCTCTCCTTCGCTGGGGAGCCCGGTCGGGGGGGGGGGCTCTGGCGCCGTGCGGGGCCGGCCCGCCCTTCCACGCACCGCGGAGCGAAATTGCCGCGGGTTCTGGGCGCGCCAGCTGCTCCCGGGCGGGTCACTGAGCCTTGGCCGCGGCGGCTCCGCGCCCGCTCTCGGGGCGCCAGGCGCTCCCACGGCAGAGCGCGCGGCGGCGGCGGCAGCCCCACCTTCCCTCCGCCGCTCGCTCGCTGCCGCCCCCTCCCTCTCCTCCCCCCGCCAGTAAATCCGATCTAGGCCGAACCGTCTCCCGTCCAACCACGTGATCCCATAAAACGTCCTACACCTTTCGGTCTCGCCTGCCCAGCCGAAGCCGGCCTCGCCCGCTCGACCAGGCTCGGCTCGGCGCACCCTCGGCTGCCAGCAGGGACCCAGCGCCCCGCCTTCCCGGACGCGGCAGCCAGGGAAGGGGCGGGGAGGGCGGCGGGAGGGGGTCGGAAAGCGTCGCCCGGGGCTGGGAGCCGCGCGGGGAGGCGGCCGGATCGGTCCCCCTGCCGCCGGGAGCCGAGGAGCTGCTCGCGCGTCGGTCCCGCTCCCGCGCCTGGATGCTGGCTCCGGCCGCCGGACTGCCGCGCCTCGGTCGCCCGATGAGCCAGGCGGCCCTCCGCGGAGACGCCGGCAGAGGCAGCCGCTCGCTCGCCGCGCCCGCCTGGAAGTTTGCATGAGGCTCCGCGGCGCCTCTCCGCCCCCGCGCCCCGTTGGGGAAGGATTGCTGCCCCCCGAGACGTGCCTTTCCCGAGCCCCTAAAATGAAGAGGACGATTGCAAAAGGTAGGCAAGAGAGCGCCGGGGGGGGGGGGGGCGGGCAGGCAGGCTGGGAGGAGGACCGCGCCTCGCGGGCGGGCTTGACGCGCGAGAAGTTCCGCCTGGCAAGTTCGGCTTGCGCGGTCGGCCGGTAGCGACTGGGCGCGGGCGGGCGGGCTGCGCCGGGCCGGTGGCTGGGCGACGCCGGGCGATGCCTTCCACTCTCGGACCCACCGGGGAGCGGAGGGAGGGCTTTTGCGCGGGGCTCCGGGGACGGGTTCTGTTCCGCGGCCGCTTTAGCGCAGTTGCGCGCCGGGCTGTAGCTGCGCGCGGGGAGGGAGAATTGGGTCCCGCGAGCGACGGCGGGGGAGGAAGGGACGCTGAGCGCGAGGCGCCTCACATATTAACGCGCCTGGCGTTGCGGAACGGCCGTAGCGTCGGAGGGGGGCGGCTGGCCGGAAGGGTCGCCTCTGCCCGTTTGAGCCCTGCCGGGAGGCTCGGCGAGTGGAAGGGGGCGCGGGCGTCGGCGCTGGAAACTCCTCCCCCCATTGTTTTGGGGAGACCGTCCTGGCGCCCGGGGAGCCCCAGTGGGCAGGTGCGTTTTGGGGAGGGAGGCGATTCCTCCCCACCCGGCTAGAGGCAAAGCGCGGGCGGGCGGACGGGCTGGCTCTCCTGCGGTCTCCTCAGCCAGGAAAGCGCCGCAGCGGTTTATTTCTAGGCAGGAACTCCCCCCCCTTTTTTTTTTTCCTTCGGGCGGCGCAGGTTCTCCACCTCGGGAGCGCTCTCGAGGCAGGCCCTGGGCTTCCCTGAAAGTCCCCTCCCACCCGCGCGTGGCTTTCTCCCGAGCTTCCCGGTGGCCTTCGGGCTCTGCAGCTCCAGCAGGTGTCTGCAGAGGTTCCGGCGCCCGGTCGAGATGGGAGAAGGGAGGCTCTTCCCCCCTCCCCCTCCCCCCCCATCTTGGCCTTTTCTGTTGAGCCGAGGGGGGAGGAGAGGGGGGCCTTCTTGCTACCGGCAGGAGGTGATCCCTGCGGAAGACTCGGTCTTTGGGGACGGGAGGGGGTCACCTGTCCGATCACCTGTCTCTTCTGTGGGGCCCCGGGGTTGGACACCAGGCTGAAATTAATTGGACATTTTCCGAAGAGAGAGCAGCCCAGTTCGGTCAGATGAATCCCTGGAAGGCCTGGAAGACTGCAGTGGGGCAGGGAGGAGCCCCCACTTTAGCAGCAGGAATGCTCCCCCCTCCCTTCAGAGCAGGACCAAATAGCCTGGCCTGTGAAGCCCATAGATTTGGCCAAAGTTTCCAGTGATTTTCCAAAGGGCCGGACAGTCTGACACTTCCAGTGGGGGATCCAGAAAAGAGCAGGTTGAGTCAAAGGAAGTGCATTATGGACAGGGGAGAGCATGCTATTTCTCCCCTGCTAAAGAAGTGAGCTGCTCAGCCGCACATTTTATGGTTAATTGCAATGATGGATATGACCTCCAGCTGGTAGGATCTCCCTGAGGTTACAGTGTTCCCTTAAATCAAGCACCTGATGGAGGTGTGTATGTGTGAAGGGAGGCAGAGAATAAAGCATCAGGGCACCAGCTGTCCTCCAGCCATTTGGAGTGCAAGCTGCTAATTGAAAGAGCCGGTGTTGGGGTTGATGGCCCTGGAAGGTGGGGTGGGGTGGGGTTTGGGGAGGAAAAGGCATCCTGGAGGCATAACCAGCAAACCTGGTCGATCCACTGCCGCCTCACAGCATTGTTACTTTTCTGAGTTTCATGTAAAATACGCATTAGTCAAAGGTGCTAAACTGGATTAAGGCTCAGGGGAAAAGGTTTCATGCAAAGTGAACAAATATTGTGTAGGCTGGGCATTGCTTTCCTTCCACTTTTTTAATGGAGCTCAGGGCGTAATCAGCTGCGAAGGCTGCTGGGTCTTGGAGGAGAACCTGCCAGGGGAAAGGGACTCTCTCCAGTGAGTGTGTGTGACTAAATTGCCCCGTCCCTGGATCATGTGCATTGGGGGGCAAGGGGGGAAATGGAGAGCACCATTCAAAGGGTTTCACCCAGTGGCCATTCTCTTGGGGGAGCCAGGAAGAAAGAAGTGACAGGACAGCCCTGAGAACTTCACAAGGGGTGGGAAGTCCTAAGATTTGGGGCAGTTTGAGTTTCCCACCTGGCCTTCCCCCCTTTTAGTGTTTGGGGGGACTCTGAGTATCCTCCTCTGGCTATCCCAGTTTGCCTGGCTCTCTCCTCAGCTGTTTTTCCAGGGAGTCCATTAGAAAGCTTTTGCTTTGGAGCATCTCTCTCTCTCCCCCCTCCCCCTCCCCCTCCCCCTCCTTCTCTCTCCAGCCATTTCAGGCCTGTGTGGTTGATGGTTATGGATATGAGTTCAGTGCAGCAGGGAAGCTGGATGCCTCCTTGTTTCCTTGCAGCAGAGAGTGCCTAAGGGTGCCTTCAAGACACCAAGCGGCTTTAGATTGCTTTGCCTGTTTCAAGAAGCTGGTACCTGGGCTAAATTAACGGGTCAAGTAATGGGAAATCTTTAGGACTATGTGAAAAAATACCCGATTAAGTGAGAGCAGGGAGACTGTTGGCCCCGAAGGCTCAGAATCGTGGGATTGCTTGATTCATTTTTACCGGCTGCTGACAATTGCTTGCCTTAAACCCCTCAGAAAAGTTCTCCTGGGAACACAGAATGGCGTGGATATGTATTCTGCCCCCCTCTGTTAGCCGGTGAAAGGACCAGAGACCTCCGAAAGGTTGTGTGTTGCATTTCTTGGGGAGAGTATCTTAGAAGGGAACTCAGCTTACCCCTCCCTCTCCCCCTCCCCCCTCCCCTCCCCCCCCAAAGAACACTCACCCTGGTTGCCTGGAACTGCAAAGCAAGGGAAAGTATTTGGGCACCTGCCTGCCAGAAATATATAAGGGCTGCTGTGTTTGCGTGTGCATGAGTGTGAGAGAGTGAAATCAGTTATAAACTACCCATAAAATCATTTCAGCAAAGGAATGTATTAATTTCCATAACAACAACAACAACAGTATAGCAGTGCAACAGAAAGTTGCTTGATTTTATTATTATAATAGAAATGTCTAATCAGTCTTTAAAATACATACAAAGGAAGGGAAGGAGACAAAGAGGATCAGCCCGCCCCCCCCCCCCCCCAAGTAAGGGATAATCCAATTGCTGCGTGGGTTTCCAGGCCGTGATGGAAAATCACTATGCAGAACACCAGATCTTCAGGCCAGGAGATCCAGAGCCTGGGCAGAAGGTACCCGTGCACACTTCTTCCAGTCCTGTTACCTGGCCAGGTGTGCAGAAGAGTCTCCATTTGCTGATCTGAGCAAGCTTTGAAGCCAGAGGGATACAATGTTGGGTGGGGGAAGCAGCAGGGGGGAGTCAGAAAGTCAAGACGTGGCCATTGCCTCTTTTTTACACATCACACATGTAATATAATAAGGGTTTCTTTGATTTCACAGTGGTAGACAACAACTTTTCTGACCTCTCCTGCAGATGCTCCTGATAATTAAAGTGGAGAATGCAGTCAGTAGTTTATCTTGAGAAGCTCAGTTTTCATTTCGTTTTTAATATAATTTTTGTTAAAAGATTTTTAAAAAGGAAGATAAAAACTAATACAAGCTAATATAAAGTAAGGAAAAGAAAAAGAAATCAGAGAGCTAAAAGTGCAAGAAAAAAAAGTAAAAGAAAATAATAGAAAAGAAAGAAAAAACATACAAAGTAGTTTCCTATCTTTACAGCAGTTATAAGTACAATTATAAATTTACCTCTTACTCTATGGTTACAACATAACTCTTCTTTCTATAATCTATCCTGTCTAATCATCAAAACCATAAATTCTTTTTTTTATGTTTCACGCAAAAAGTCTATAAGGGGTTTCTAGTCAGCAGTAAACGTAGATATTGTCTTTTCTCTGATCAAATAAGTCAATCTAGCCATCACAACAAGTTCCATCATCTTCACCAACCATTTCTCCATTGTGGGTAGTACCAAATCTTTCCATCTTTGTGCATACAATAACCTCGCTGCAGTTATCATGTACAAAGTTCCATAGCTTTTTTCCAACTCTGTATTATCAATCTTCAGTCTTATATTAAAATGCTGCTGCAAAACTGACAAATAGAGCCAGATTATCTAGTTCTCTTTCCAACTCTGTCTGTAACTTCTGTCTTACTCTCCAACATTTCCACTTTGTCATTAATTTGTTTTACATCTCCAGACACTTGTTTTACAGAGCTTTCCATCTTCTTAACTTCTTCTTTCATGTCCTCTTTCATCTTCACAAGTCTTTCATCCATTATTTTTTCAAAAGCTGTCAATTTAGTATCAACTGATTCAGCGCGCTTGCTCAAAAATTTTCTGAAGCAAATCTGGTGTGATTCCTCTCTCTGCAGGTTGCTCTAGCAATCCTCTCCTCCCCTCCATTCTTGCCACTTTTCTGGTGGTTGCCATTATGATATTATAATCCAAAAATAAAAGTGTCTCAAACAAGAGAAAAAGAAAAGGCAAGCTCCCCCTTTTTCCCTCTTGTCCTCCTGTGCCCTTAATACTTTTGTCTCAAGTGGCACTCCATAGTTACAGTCAGCATCGCAGACTGGTTCATATTACCTTTATCTTTTGTTTTGTAAAATCCACCAATTGTCTGTACTCTTTAATTTTTTTTTTCTTCCTAGCGTTTTCCCCCGGGCGCAGGGTCTGCTTTTCGGATCAACCGAATGTTGATCCATTGGTTGCAACAGGAATTGACCGACCGGCTTGTTGCCTGAGCCTGACGTCATGGGCTGGGAGATTGACTGGCCCGAAGTCACCCAGCCGGTTTTCATGCCTAAGGCGGGACTAGAACTCTCAGTCTCCTGGTTTCTAACCTGGAGCCTTTACCACTAGAACAAACTGGCTGTCATGTCTGCATTCTTTAATAGTAAACAAAAAACATTCCCGCAGAGGTCCGGTTCGTTTGTCTAATTTAATTCCAATTTTCTCAAAAGCACTTTCACCCAAAAACAATCTTTCAAAATAGCTGTCCCCTTTATCCGCTTTAAACTTTCTTACATCGACTCCTTGTTAAGCTTTTTGCCAAAAGTTTTAAACTTTTTAAAACCTTTTTTTTCTTTATCCTTTGTAATCCAGAAAAAATAACTCAACAAGTAGAATTTTCTTACCCTGCCACTCAGAAAATCTCTCTTTATCTGTAAAGTGGTTAAGAAATGAGGCTCGTGCAAACCTTATGTCCATATAGGCTGCATTACGGCTGAGAGCTTGATTGAAATCCCTCGACTCCCAGCCGCTCAACTCACAAGGCAACTGCAAAAACCTCAGTTCCTGCAGTCTACTCACGAGGAGCAGCTGTCCAGAGTGCAAGTGGGCAATCTCACGATCTTTCCTTTTTCCAGAGAGACTTCACTGGCCAGAACTTGCTATCTGGCCGCCGTCCCTGCTCTTTCAGGGATGTCTAGTTTGCCATGAATCCTCACCAGAAGCCCACTCAATTTTCATTTCAGAGTAACAAATGGTGCAGCAAGAACAGAGGTCTAGTCCAGTGTTTCTCAACCTTGGCAGCTTTAAGATGTGTGGACTTAAACTCCCAGAATTCCCCAGCTAGCCATGGCGGCTGGGGTATTCTGGGAGTTGGTCCACACATCTTAAAGTTGCCAAATTTAAAAAACACTGGTCTAGTCCTTACCATAGGAGAGAGATACTTATGTGTGAACGACATCTTACAGCTTTCTTCCAGAGAGTAAAAGGAACTGAATTTATCTATTAGGCACACATAAGCACACATACTTTTCTTCTTGTTTGAATAACCCATTCCACAGTCCTGTGCATTAGTAAAAACATAAGAAAGGATTATTCTTCAATAAGGAAAATTACATTAGCTTAATTTAACAGGCCACAGAATCTTTTTTTCCTGGGTGTAGAATTGATACAAATTGAGTGCCCTTTTCTTTGATGCTGTGTAATTGCCATCAAGTGCAAAGCGCTAGCTTTAAAAAGATCCTTTTTCCATTCCTGTTTCAGAGGAGAAAACAGCCTTTGCTAAAAGTTAAATCGGCCATTAAGTGTACTTTACGTGCAGTTGCTGGGGGCGGGGCAGGGGGCGCAGAAGGTCTGGCTGGCTGTCCCTGGTGGCAGCAGGGCACCCTCCTCCAAACTGCTTTTGCCTCTCGCAGAATCCCACCATAAGGCCTCTGGCCAAATAGCTTCCAAGATGCAGATGGAACAGCAGTTAAGGGTATGTCGAACCTTTGCTGATTTTCTAATAATATAACTGTAATGGTGCCCCATGCCAGAATCATCTTCACCTCTCAGAAATTTACTTGATGGTGGAGGCTAAATGTTATCTCAATGCCTCTTCTCCCAGAACTGCATTTCTCAGAATTCCCTGGAAAGGGAGAAGGCCCATCCAACCATTTTAAACACTATCATGATGGTCAAAAATTGCTGACAAACAAATGGAACCTGTAGAGCAGAGCTTTCCAAATTGTGTGTCGCGACAAAACCCGGAAGTGCTGACGGTGCGTCGCCGCTGCTGGTGTGCGGCAGCGGCAGTGGTGGCAGCAGTGCGCCATCAGTGCTTCCGGGTTTTAGCACAAAACACGAGGCTGCTGCTGCCGCGCGTGCCCCCGTGCCGCCGCCGTTGGTGTGTCACCAACGGCGGGAGTTTGGAAAGCAAGTAGAGTAAACTAAAAAGGGGGAATATCAGAGTTAAAAACTGAGTAAACTAAGTGCTGTAGAGTAAACTAAAAAGGGGGAATATCAGAGTTAAAAACTAACCTTAACTAACCTCTTTTGACATTCAGCTGCTGGGTCTTTGGTGACCCTGCTCTTTTTGCTCTGTGTTTCGGGGGGGGGTGTCCATTAGGGGACAGTTATCACAAAGAGCCCACAATCAATCTGTCCTTCATGAATTGGAGTATGGAGTATGGGTTGGGTGCAGGCACGCTCTCGTGAAATTTGCCCCACTGAGTGATGCCATTTTGCCAGCTCTTTCTTCCCTGAAGGAGGCATACAAGATGGGCCCTTTTTAGGAATGGTACCTGTGGGTCCCAGGGTGCCTGAGAAGATAAAGGCACCCTCAAGTCAAGCTCAGTTCCTGCGCTCCGTGGACGGATGTGGTTTGCCGTTGCCTTCCCGGCCCAGCCTGGGGCCTCTTTATTGAAATTCTAACCAGGTTCGATCCTGCTTAGTATTTTTTCAGATTAACCAAAGTCTAGGCCTGTATAAGGCAGCTTCCTATATAATGGCCAGACTGATGTTTTGGGTTACATTTTATAATCTATGTATTCCAAGCTGCTTTATAGCAGGGGTGTCCTCAGTGGACACAAGGTGAGATTAAAGAGTTTTGCCTACAATTATGATTATAATTGGGGCAATTTGTCAAGGTGACTTTTTGGCAAAATTAGTAACAGATCAAGGATGTGAAAGTTGTTTTAGGTTGTATACTCATTTGTCCTACAACTTCTATGGATGTAATCAGAAATTGTGCTTCGGCTTACCTTCCATTCATTGCCCTGGCTAGCTGTGTTTCCACTTTGGAGATCCCAACTAATCTTTAATGGAAATGGAGCAAACTGAACTTTAGTTTCCTTACAGATGATTTGTTGCATAAATCACAGTTGTCTGGATTCACATATCACACAAAGCCATGCTGTGGTTTTTGGTTAGACTGTTGTACAAACCCAGTTTGGTGGGTAAATTATCATTTTTGGATAAGCAATTTATGTGACCCGACCAATTGTGACTTATTCCGCAAGCTCAGTCTGATATGTGGATAAAGTTAGAGTAAATCTGCTCACTCTTCCTATCATCATTTCTGTGCTGAAATTGTTGGAGTAAATCTTTTATGGGCAGGCATTGTACACAAAACAGATGGAGCCATTCAAACCAGTTCAAACCAGACCAATCATAGTTTATTCTGGAAAATACAGCTGAACAAAGCAGAATTGGTGCAGGTATGAACTCAGTCACTACATTGCACTTGCTTTTGGGAGGAGTACCATTTTATACCTGAAAATGAATTATATCACCTAGATTTTATGATAATTTAATAGGCTTTGCAGTTTCAGGGCAGGCTGTGATGGTTGTGCGTGTGTGTCATTTGTGAATGGTTCGGTCACCCTGTCTGTCTGTTGATTTCCACTCATACTCTCCCCTCTGTACCTTCACAAGAGCCAGCTGTGATGCTGCCTTATCTGACTGCCAGGTTGTCTGTTACTTGGGACACTTGGAGCCCACTTACCAAGCGCTAAGTACAGAGGAAATGAATTTCCTCCTTCCAAAAGGCTTCCGGGTAAATGTTGAAGTCAGATATTTTTGACACACAGATTTTGGCTACCTGACACTCACCAAAGGTTGGAGCCTTATCAGTGCCTTTAATATTGGACTCTGAGCTTTGACAGTTTTTGATAGCTGCTGAGCAATAGTATTTAGTATTGGCAGTGCTTGATGCATATCGTGGTATAGTAAACTAAAATGAGTCTTTGAACTTATCAGTTCATTTCTCTTATTGTGCTCTGAAGGTTATGGGTTAATTCTGTAACTCAGGCAATTGTTCAACCTGTCCTAAATCAATCCAGCTGGAGATTTATTCCTGGCATAACTTTAAACATACAGAATCATGGAGTTGAAAGGGACCTTAGAGGACGCCTAGTCAACCCCCCTGCTCAGTGTAGAATCCACTAGAACTTCTCTGAAAGATGACCATCCAGCCTCTGTTTGAAGATCTCTAGCAAAGGAGAACTCACTCCTTTAAGTAACAGCCTGTTCCACCAGCTGACAGCATGGATGGTCAGAAAGTTGCTTCTGATGTCTAATTTGGACCTCCTTCCTTGTAGTTTCAACCTTTGGTTCTGGTCCTGGCCTTTGGTACAAAACAACAACAACAAGTTTTCAGTCCCCACACTATTTTATTTATTTATTTATTTATTTATTATTCAAATTTATTCCCCGCCCATCTCCCATGCAAGGGACTCTGGGCGGGTTACAATAAATAAAAATTTAAAACTATAAAAAATATCTAAAAACACAAACAAAACATAATAAAATAAAATCCAGGATGGGCTTGGACCCGCAGAATAGATAGTAGAGCTATGGGGCAAGCCAACCCCAGGAGGCACTACCACCTCCGTCGTCCCAGGCCAGGTGGCAAAGCCAGGTCTTAAGGGCCTTCCGAAAGGCCAGGAGGGAGGGGGCCAGTCTCACCTCCGGGGGCAGAATATTCCACAAGGCGGGCGCTATCGCAGAGAAGGCACGCCTCCTGGACCCCGCTAGATGGAATTGTCTTGTTGAGGGGGTCCGAAGCATGCCCTCCCTGCATGTACGGGTGGGGCGGGTCGACGTTATCGGGACGAGACGGTCCCTCAGGTACCCTGGTCCTATGCCATGTAGGGCTTTAAAGGTAATCACCAACACCTTGAATTGGACCCGGAAGCAAACTGGCACCCAATGCAGCTCGCGAAGCAGAGGTGTTACATGTGCCGATCTTCTGGCACTCATAACTGCTCGCGCCGCTGCATTCTGCACCAGCTGAAGCTTCCGGATACTCTTCAAGGGTAGCCCCATGTAGAGCGCATTACACTAGTCTATGCGGGAGATGACAAGGGCGTGAGTGACTGTTCGGAGGGCCTCCCGATCCAGGAAAGGGCGTAGCTGGTGCACAACTCGCAGCTGAGCAAAGGCCCTCCTGGCCACGACTGCCACCTGCTCTTCGAGCAGGAGTCGCGAGTCCAGGAGGACCCCCAGATTCCGCACTGGATCCGAGTGGGGTAGTGCAACCCCCCCCAGAACCAAAGATGACAACTTCCCGGATCCAGGGGGGCCATCAATCCACAGCCACTCCGTCTTACCAGGGTTCAGTTGAAGCCTGTTGTTCCCCATCCAGACCCCCACAGCCTCCAGGCACTGAGATAAGGCATTGACCGCATCACTTACTTCACCCGGGACGGAGATGTATAACTGGGTATCATCAGCATATTGGTGATACCTCATCCCGTGGTGACGGATGATCTCGCCCAGTGGCTTCATGTAGATGTTAAATAGGAGTGGAGAGAGAACCGACCCCTGCGGCACCCCACAAGTCAGGGGTCGCGGGTCAGCTCTCTCCTCCCCTATCAACACCGACTGGGAGCGGCCCTGGAGAAAGGAGGCGAACCAGCGCAAAACCACACCGCCCGCTCCCAACTCCTCGAGCCGCTCCAAAAGTATACCATGGTCGACGGTATCGAAAGCCGCTGAGAGATCTAAGAGAGCAAGGATGGACGCACTCCCTCCATCCCGCTCTCGCCAGAGATCATCCATAAGTGCGACCAATGCGGTCTCCGTCCCATATCCCGGCCTGAAACCTGACTGGAAGGGGTCCAGATAATCCGTTTCATCCAGAATCCTCTGGAGTTGCAACGCCACCACCTTCTCAACCACCTTTCCTAAAAAGGGAAGGTGGGAGACTGGGCGAAAATTGCCCAGGATTGTAGGGTCCAGGGAAGGTTTCTTGAGGAGGGGGTGCACCAGCGCCACCTTAAAGGCCGCCGGGAACACCCCCTCACTCAAGGACGAATTAATCATCGCCTGGACCCAGCCACATGTCACCTCACTAGCTGATTTCACCAGCCAGGAGGGACATGGGTCAAGCTGGCATGTGGTGGCGTTTACAATCCGGAGGATACTGTCTACTTCATCAGGCGCAACAGGATCAAACTGTTCCCAGATAACGTGGTAAGTACGAGCCCCTGGCATCTCCCCAGATCTTGTCTCACGCTTGGAGTCCAACTTAGAATGAATCTGAGCGATTTTGTCCTGCAGATGCTCAGAAAACTCTTCCGAACGGCCCTGTAAGTGGGTCTCGCCCTGCTCCCGACCCAAAAGTGATCTTGTAATCTTGAAAAGGGCCGTCGGGCGGCATTCTGCGGACGCAATAAGAGCGGAGAAATATTCACGTTTCGCCGCTCTTACCGCCACAAGGTAGGCCTTAACTGCGGCTCTAGCTTGTGTTCGGTCAGATTCAGTCTTCGTCTTTCTCCAGCGGCGCTCTAGACGTCTCTTAACCCTCTTCAAAGCCCTTAACTCTTCCGTGAACCACGGAGAGCAGCGGGTCGAACAGGGCCGGAGAGGTCGCATAGGCGCGATCTTGTCCAGGGCTCCGGCCGCGGCTTTATTCCAGGCCGCGGCCAAGACCTCCACTGGAGCGTGAAGCAAGTCCTCGGGAATAACCCCCAGCTCCTTCTGAAACCTCACTGGGTCCATCAGTCGCCGGGGGCGGACCAATCGAATAGGTCCCGCCTCCCTGCGGAGTGGGGTAGCACAAGAGAGTCTCAGGGTCACCAGGGCGTGGTCTGACCATGACAATGGAGAAAGATGTAACTCTCCCCTCAGATCACATTGCCCCTGCTCAGACAAGAAAACTAAGTCCGGGGTGAGACCACTGTCACGAGTCGGGTCACGAATAATCTGAGACAGGCCCATAGCTGCCATGGTAGCCATGAACTCCCGGGCCGCCTCCGAGGACCGTCCCAGAGACGGCAGATTGAAGTCCCCCAGAACCATAAGTCTGGGGAACTCCACCGCCAACCCCGAGACAGCCTCGAGCAGCTCAGGCAGGGAGGTTGCTACGCAGCAGGGAGGCTGGTACAGCAGCAACACTCCCAACTGTTCTCGTGAACCCAACTTGAAAAACAGGGTCTCACACCCGGTCACTTGTGGAGCAGCGCCCCTGAAGGCCACAAGGGACTCTCGGATGACCACTGCCACCCCTCCTCCCCTGCCCCGGTGTCTCGGCTGATGCCACACCCGAAACCCGGCTGGGCATATCTCCGAGAGGGCTACTCCCCCCTCTGGGCCCAGCCAGGTCTCGGTAATACACGCCAGGTCGGCCCCCTCCTCCATGATTAGATCACCTATAAGGGGGGCCTTGTTGTTCACCGACCTGGCATTCAGCAGCAGCAGTCGGAGACCGGAGCCCACGAGGATCTGCTTACCAGGGCCTGGGTATGAACACGGGGGGCCGGAACGCGCCACCAGTAGCAAACACCGGGGGCGCCTTCCCCAATGATGGCCTGCCCTCCGGTTCCCGTCATACCGTCCCCTGCCCGTCACCACCTGAATCAAATGTAAGTTTGATTTTAATAGCCCTCCTCTGAATTTGCTCCAATTTGTCACTGTCCGTTTTGAATGATGGTGCCCAGAACTTAGACCCAGGACTCCAAATAGGATCTGATCAAGGCAGAGTAAAAAGGAACAATTATTTTCATGATCTGGACTCTGTGTTTCTATTAATGCACCCCAAGATAGCATTTGACTCTTTGCAGCTGCGTCACACTGCTGGGTCTTGTTCAACTTGTGAACACCCAGACCCCTTTCACATGCACTGCTGCCAAGCCAGGTCCCCCCATCCTCTACTTGTGCCTTACATTTTTCCTATCCAAATGCAGACCTTAATATTTGTCTCCGTTCAATTCCATCATATCCTTTTCAGCCCACTGCTTAAGTCTGCTTAAATATTTTTGAATCTTCTCTCTTTCATCTGAAGTCTTAGACATCCCTTCCAGTTTTGTGTCATCTGTAAACTTGATAAGTGACCCCTCAGCTCTTTCATCCAAATTATTGATAAAAATGATGAATAGCTCAGGGTCCAGGACAGATCTCTGTGCCACACAATATTTCCCTCCAAGATGGTGGGGCCATTAATGAGTACTCTTTGGATGCTGTCATTCAGCCAGTGTGAATTCATCTAACAGTGCTATTACCCATACTATACCACCTTGGTATACTGTGCCTACAGCATTCCCCTATCTCCTAATCCATCGAAGATGGAAAAAGGTTAGTAAAGGTAAAGGTTCCCCCCGCACATTTGTGCAGTCGTGTCCGACTCTAGGGGCTGGTGCTCATCTCCGTTTGTTAGCCGAAGAGCCAGCGTTGTCCGAAGATGCTTCCACGGTCATGTGGCCGCATGACGTGCGCGGAACGCTGTTACCTACCCACCGAAGTGGTACCTATTTATCTACTTGCATGCTTTCGAATTGCTAGGCTGGCAAGAGCTGGAGCTAGTGCGGGAGCTCACTCCGCACGCAGGGCTAGGGATTCGAACCTCCGAACTTGCAATCTTCCAATTTTGAAGCCTGGCGTCTTACCCGCTGAACCACCACGCCCCCTAAGGTTTGTCTGGCACAAATTGTTTGCAACAAATCCATGGTGGCTCCTGTAAATTGTAGCATGCCCATCCAAGTGCTCACAAACATGCTGCTTGATTATCAGGAAGCCTACTGGAAGCCAACGCAGCTCACATTGTAGCAATGTTACATGGACGTACCATAGTGCACCCAATCCTGTGGATGCCACTGCATTCTGGACCAGTGGAAGCTTCCAAATGCTCTTCAACGGCAGCCCCATTTAGAGGACATTGCAACAGTCCAATCTGGAGATGACTAGGGCATGAGTGACTGTGAGCAGTGCTTTCGGTTCTTTATTTGCTCACACCATATAGACAGAATCTTGCGAGACTAAACTTACTCTACTCTAATCTAAAGGGAAATAACCTGGGAGGCTCTAGGGCGTGGCTACTCAGAACCTCTTAGTCTTCCCACATTCCAGCTCCGGGCTGTGTTTTCTCTTATCTCGCTCCCCTCCTTGTAATGTGCTCCCTCCTTCCTGAGAACCAGCTGCGCTACTGTAGTCCATCACACCCAGGTGCCTTTGTGCTTAAGGGAAGACTAGAACTCAGGTTTCCCTGCTCCTAATCCAGCACCAAAGTGGCTCTTGTATACCCCATCTCAAACCAGCAGATGACTTCTCTTAGTGGTTTTCTATAGATTTTAAATAGCATGAGGGAGGGAGGGAGAGAGCTGAGCCCTGCACACCCCACCACTCTTCCTCAGTGCACATTGATTACAACTGGAAGGAGCTGGACCACTGCAAAATGGTTAATAGCCTGGAGATGTTTGGCTGATATCTCTGCAGCCAGAATTGAAGCTTGGAGATATTAGGGAATATCCATGAGATGAGTGAGCTACCCTTGAGTTTGAGGGAGGTAACACATATATTCCAGCTAAGAGGAGGTGTTTGTGCTTCTGTATGAGAAAAAAACAGACACTGGAAGATGTGAGAGTATGAGTGGGCTGAAGATAGTGTGTGTGTGTTGGGGAGAAAGTGCATGAAACATCTTTTGAAAGACTCTGCAGTATGATCTGATGTGTGATGGATGATCTGTCATTTTTCTCCATTAGGCCAGCCTTTCCATTAGGTAGAGCCCCTTCAGGAAGCTGGTTTTCCTGAAAAGGTGGCAAGTTTGTCAGTTATACTGCAGCATTTTTAGTGGGTTCTAAATTGTCATTCCAAAATGGCTGCTGTGCAATCTCCTGAGGATAAACACAATTGAGCAATTAACAGACAGTGTAGCAGTGGGCCAGACTGGCCCCCTTCTTGCTTGTCATTTGGTGATTGACGGGGATCCTACGGAGGTGGCATGCCACAGGGCTGGCCCAACCGTTAAACTCTGTGTGGCCGACAGCCTCACCTAAAACCCAAAGGGAGTATGCTGGTCCAGTGGAGGGCACTCAGGTGTCCCTAACAATAGGCAGTCGTTTCTTTCAAATGACTGATACTGGGAAGTAGCAGTATTGCTGGAAAATAAAGCTGTGCCATTATGTTTGTTTTGCCTCAGGCAGCAAAATGCCTTGATACTTTACTTCAATCATGGGGATTAAAGTAAATTTCAGTTGCAAGTCCAGCTGGATTGTAAAGATGGAAAGGGGAGCTGGTAGCATCTTGTTTGTCTTAAGTTGCAAAATATGGAATCCTAGAGTTGGAAGGGCCATAGATGTCATTTAGTCCAATCCCCTGTTTGGTCAAAGCTCAACCCAAGCATTCCCGAAAGATTTTATCCAACCTCTGCTTGATCACATCCAGTGGAACTCATCACCTTTCACCAATCACTGTCAAAGCTATCAGGAAGTAAATTATATGTAAAATATTACAAGAAGATATCAATAAAGAACCGGAATTTTATCTACTGGGATTTATAAGATCAGATTTATACAAGAAACATGGAAAATTATTACTATATTTAATTACTGCTGCTAGAACTATCTACGCCAAACACTGGAAAGAAGATTACATACCCACTATGGAAGAATGGACTATAAAAGTGATGGACTTAGCGCAGATGGCAAAATTGACTGATCAACTAAATGATAAGAATATGGAAGAATTTGATTCTTGTTGGAGTCCTTTTTACAAATTTATAGAAAAGACACAAAAAATTCAATTGGAAAATTAATGTAAATAAGATAGAAATAATGTTTGTTTCTCCAGCAAAGGAGATCGTTACCTTGTCGTGGTGCTGGAGCTTGAGCACCTCAATGAAACCATGAGCTAAACCGTGAAGGGACACCCAAGACGGGAAGGTCGTGGCAGAGAGGTCAGACTAAATACGATCCCTGGGGAAGGTAATGGCAACCCACCCCAGTATTCTTGCCATGAAAACTAAATGGATCAGTACAACCAGAGATATGTCGGTATACCATCGGAAGATGGGACTCCCAGGTCAGAAGATGGTCAAAATGCTACTGGGGAGGAACAGAGGATACGTTCAACTAGCCCCAGATGTGATGACGCAGCTAGCTCAAAGCCGAAAGGACGGCTAGCGGCCGACGGTGCTGGTGGTGAACGACGAATCTGATGTTCTAAAGATCAACACACCATAGGAACCTGGAATGTAAGATCTATGAGCCAGGGCAAATTGGATGTGGTTATTGGTGAGATGTCAAGATTAAATATAGACATTTTAGGTGTCAGTGAACTGAAATGGACTGGAATGGGCCACTTCACATCAGATGACCACCAGATCTACTACTGTGGACAAGAGGACCACAGAAGAAATGGAGTAGCCTTCATAATTAATAATAAAGTGGCTAAAGCAGTGCTTGGATACAATCCAAAAAACGATAGAATGATCTCAATTCGAATTCAGGGTAAGCCATTTAACATCACAGTGATCCAAATATACGCCCCAACCACAGATGCTGAAGAAGCAGAAGTAGATCAGTTCTATGAGGATCTGCAGCACCTACTAGATAATACACCAAAAAGAGATGTTATTTTCATTACAGGAGACTGGAATGCTAAGGTGGGTAGTCAGACGACACCTGGAATTACAGGCAAGCATGGTCTGGGAGAACAAAATGAAGCAGGACATAGGCTGATAGAATTTTGCCAAGACAACTCACTGTGCATAACAAACACTCTCTTCCAACAACCTAAAAGACGACTTTATACATGGACTTCACCAGATGGTCGACACCGAAATCAGATTGACTACATCCTTTGCAGCCAAAGGTGGCGGACATCTATACAGTCGGTAAAAACAAGACCTGGAGCTGACTGTAGTTCAGATCACGAACTTCTTATTGCAAAATTTAGAATCAGACTAAAGAGAATAGGGAAGACCCACAGATCAGTTAGATATGAGCTCACTAATATTCCTAAGGAATATGCAGTGGAGGTGAAGAATAGATTTAAGGGACTAGATTTAGTAGATAGGGTCCCAGAAGAACTATGGACAGAAGTTCGCAACATTGTTCAGGAGGCGGCAACAAAAAACGTCCCAAAGAAAAAGAAAACCAAGAAGGCAAGATGGCTGTCTGCTGAAACACTGGAAGTAGCCCAAGAAAGAAGGAAAGCAAAAGGCAACAGTGATAGGGGGAGATATGCCCAATTAAATGCAAAATTCCAGAGGTTAGCCAGAAGAGATAAGGAATTATTTTTAAACAAGCAATGTGCGGAAGTGGAAGAAGACAATAGAATAGGAAGGACAAGAGACCTCTTCCAGAAAATTAGAAACATCGGAGGAAAATTCCAGGCAAAAATGGGTATGATCAAAAACAAAGATGGTAAGGACCTAACAGAAGCAGAAGAGATCAAGAAAAGGTGGCAAGAATATACGGAAGATCTGTATAGGAAGGATAATAATATTGGAGATAGCTTTGACGGTGTGGTCAGTGAGTTAGAGCCAGACATCCTGAAGAGTGAGGTTGAATGGGCCTTAAGAAGCATTGCTAATAACAAGGCAGCAGGAGACGATGGTATCCCAGCTGAACTGTTTAAAATCTTGCAATATGATGCTGTCAAGGTGATGCATGCCATATGCCAGCAAATTTGGAAAACACAAGAATGGCCATCAGATTGGAAAAAATCAACTTATATCCCCATACCAAAAAAGGGAAGCACTAAAGAATGTTCAAACTATCGAACAGTGGCACTTATTTCACATGCCAGTAAGGTAATGCTCAAGTTCTTGCAAGGTAGACTCCAGCAATTCATGGAGCGAGAATTGCCAGATGTACAAGCTGGGTTTAGAAAAGGCAGAGGAACTAGAGACCAAATTGCCAATATCCGCTGGATAATGGAGAAAGCCAGGGAGTTTCAGAAAAACATCTATTTCTGTTTTTTTGACTATTCTAAAGCCTTTGACTGTGTGGATCATAACAAATTGTGGCAAGTTCTTGGTGGTATGGGGATACCAAGTCATCTTGTCTGCCTCCTGAGGAATCTGTATAACGACCAAGTAGCAACGGTAAGAACAGAGCACGGAACAACGGACTGGTTTAAGATTGGGAAAGGAGTACGGCAGGGTTGTATACTCTCACCCTACCTACTCAACCTGTACGCAGAACACATCATGCGACATGCTGGGCTTGATGAATCCAAGGCTGGAGTTAAAATCGCTGGAAGAAACATTAACAATCTCAGATATGCAGATGATACCACTTTGATGGCTGAAAGTGAGGAGTTGAGGAGCCTTATGACGAAGGTGAAAGAAGAAAGTGCAAAAGCTGGGTTGCAGTTAAACCTCAAAAAAACCAAGATTATGGCAACGAGCTTGATTGATGACTGGCAAATAGAGGGAGAAAAAGTGGAGGCAGTGACAAACTTTGTATTTCTAGGCGCAAAGATTACTGCAGACGCTGACTGCAGCCAGGAAATCAGAAGACGTCTACTTCTTGGGAGGAGAGCAATGGCAAATCTTGATAAAATAGTTAAGAGCAGAGACATCACACTGACAACAAAGGTCCGCATAGTTAAAGCAATGGTATTCCCTGTAGTAACCTATGGCTGTGAGAGCTGGACCATAAGGAAGGCTGAGCGAAGGAAGATAGATGCTTTTGAACTGTGGTGTTGGAGGAAAATTCTGAGAGTGCCTTGGACTGCAAGAAGATCAAACCAGTCCATACTCCAGGAAATCAAGCCAGACTGCTCACTTGAGGGAATGATATTAAAGGCAAAACTGAAGTACTTTGGCCACATAATGAGAAGACAGGATACCCTGGAGAAGAAGCTGATGCTAGGAAAAGTGGAAGGCAAAAGGAAGAGGGGCCGACCAAGGGCAAGATGGATGGATGATATTCTGGAGGTGACAGACTCAACCATGGGGGAGCTGGGGATGGTGACGGCCGACAGAAAGCTCTGGCGTGGACTGGTCCATGAAGTCACGAAGAGTCGGAAACGACTGAACGAATAAACAACAAACAATGTTTGTTTATAAGCATGTAATTGAAATGTTGGATGGGAAAGAAGGAAGTCACATTTTTTGTTTTATTATTCGTTGTGGGTATTTCCCCCCCCCTCTTTTTGGCGGTTAGGTGAGTTTGTGATGGAGAATGTAGAGTAGGAGGGGGAAGGAGGTTGAGTTAGAGAAGGTTAGAGGTTGAAGAGGAGATAGAGGTAGAAGAGAAAGTTGGAGAGGAGAGAAGAAGGAAGTGAAGTTGGAAATGGACGAGGAGGTAAAGTTTGTTGAGTAGTAAGAGTTATAATTATATTTGTTTTGAATGTGCTATGTTATGTCAAGTTATGTTATGTTATGTTAGGTCATGTTATGTTGTGTTACGTTATGTTATGTAATATTATGTAAAATAAAATTGAATATTTTAAAAAAAAGCTATCAGGAAGTTTTTCCTAACATTCAACCAGAATTTGCTTTTTTGTAACTTAAGTCCATTATTCTATGTCTGGTAACCTGGGATGATGGAGAACACGTACTGATTGTCATAAGTGTGACAATACATAAGGTACTTGGTGAGGGCTGTCATAGACCCTAACTTGGTCATACTTTCTCGAAGCTAAACATACCCAGTTCCTTCTCTCTCTCCTTGTAGGACTTAATTCCGTGATCACCCTGGTTGCCCTTCCTTGCCCTTTGCTTGTCTGACTGTATTCATGTTTGGTGCCCAAAATTGGAATCAGTATTCAGTTTGGGGGGTTCACATTTCACATTCCTTCCTTGATATAAGAGGATATCTAATGCTCTGTGTGATACACTGCCCCTCCATAAACATCTGCATGGTCCTCATCACAGTGAACCTTTAGCCATTAAGCAAATCATTAGCATTGTAGCATCTCTCCTCCTCAACCCATTAAAAACATAATTGTCCATCCTCTGTTTGCCTTTGAATCAGGAAACTTTACCTAACATCATAACAACCTCTGAATGATCCCTTTAGGAAATGCTCAAGGAGGGGATTAAACTAAAGAACATTCCTTAAGGAGAAAACCTGAGATTTGACCCTTTTAAGAGAAGTGTGTGCAGGATTAGCAAATCTCCATTGTAAGGACAATGCAAATGTGGAATTTCTGCTGTGTTGCAGAAGAAGCAGAAGAAAGGAGCTGGCTTAATTAAGGGTACTGTTTTGCATCCCTCTGGACCTGAAATGTTTTTTCATTGCCATCACCTTCATTAAGACGTATCTTCCAAGGCCAAACTCCTCTTTTGATGCTTCTGGGAAGAAAATTGGTGGGGAGGGGGTGGGGATTGTTCCAGCAGGCAAAGGGAAGAGTCAGCAGCCCTTGGTTGGAAGAGAGGCAGAGGGTCTGTTGGTAGCAACCCTGGAAAGCTCCTGTAGCCCTTTTGAAGAAGACCGTCTGTCTGGAATACAGGAGAGGGCCTTCTCTTGCAGGGCCCCCAGATTTTGGAATGCCCTCCCCAAAGAGATGTGTTTGGCCCCAACTCTCCCGGTACTTAGGAAAACGGGGAAAACCCATCTCTTTTACCAAACTTTTGAATTTTAATGATATGGATTTTAAATTCATCTTGGTTTTAGTTGTATTGTTTTTATTCTTAGGTTTTATAGTTTGCATTTTAATTGTAAGCTGTGTCAGATAAAAAGATTGGATATGCATTCCATAAATTAAAAAATAAATTGATTTTGTATGTATGTAAGTTAACAGTTTACTTACAGTCAGGGGGCGTGGTGGCTCAGCGGGTAAGACGCCAGGCTTGATTGGAAGATTGCAAGTTCAGAGGTTCGAATCCCTAGCCCTGCGTGCGGAGTGAGCTCCCGCACTAGCTCCAGCTCTTGCCAACCTAGCAATTCGAAAGCATGCAAATGCAAGTAGATGAATAGGCACCACTTCGGTGGGTAGGTAACAGCGTTCCGCGCACGTGATGCGGCCACATGACCATGGATGCGTCTTCGGACAGTGCTGGCTCTTCGGCTAACAAACGGAGATGAGCACCGGCCCCTAGAGTCGGACACGACTGCACAAATGTGCGGGGGGAACCTTTACCTTTTTAAAGTTAACAGTTGATTTAGGTAGGGTCTTTGCTCTTGAATGCACCTTGGCGGAGGCTGAAGCCTCTTAAGGGAGTGGTCTCCCAGTGGTAGGGTTGTATGGTTTCTGTGGTCCAAAGTTTCTGTTGAAAGCAAAGGTACTCCTGTTCACACATATGGGTGTTTGCATAATGGCTCAAAGAAAAAGAGATGCAGTTTGATGGGTGAGTTTTGTACCTGCTCATATTCCTCTGCTTAAGATAGAGAGGTCTGGAATTGGGTGTCATGACCCCTTGGAGAAATCTTCATCAGAGACGTGGAGCCCTTGGGGTCACGGGAAACTTCTTTGCCTGCGGTCTTGAGCTTTGGTGGGAATTCAGGGGCAGAACAGGTGCCCTCCACTTCTGGGTTCGCAACCCAAATACTTGTCTTTGAAGAACCTCCTTGATCCTGAAACCACAAGAGTGTTTCATTGCTCAGGGCAGAGAAATGTACAAGAACACAAGCCTTCATAACTTAGCTGCTTGGGAGGGAATGAAAAACAAAGCGTTTCTCCAGAATTGGCCAAACTATATAGGAACCAGTGAGCACCAGGTGACGTAGGGCAGAATCTTCTGTTGATTGTCATCCCAGTCTTAAGATGATTCATTTGGATCTTTGGGGATCAGAGAAATTAGGTGTCAGAACTCTGACAGAAACTCAGAGTCCTATCATAAGCGATCGCTAAAAGAAAGAAGCGGGAAGAGCGAAACTGGAGGGAAAGTGGCAACGAACAGCCAATCAACGATTGATACTTACATGGCTGATCTGGAGAAAGTCTGAGAAGGGAAGGGGCGGGATCAGGAATAGAAGGGTATAAATAAGCAACCTCACTCATGTAAACCATTCTTGCCTTTCCTTAACGTTCACCATTGTAAGTACGAAATAAACCGTTCATTCTCTCATTACGAGTGCTTCCGCGTAGTAATTGGGAGGAACGTTACCGGGCCCGGTGTGGAGCGGCTGACATTAGGAGTGGATGACTTCTCCAAATTTCTTAGGGGGAAGAGGAAATTCTCCTGTCATAATGTCCAAAAGTTGCCCATGCAGGAGTTTCCTTCTGAAATATTCCCTTGGGACTGAAGGAAGGGTGAGAAGCCCGGGAGGCTGCAGACCGCTGGAGAGAGGATTTCCTGTTACACCTTTGCATCCCTCTGCAGCCTCCCTGGCTTCAGAATCCGGAAAAGCCCCCTGGGAGGAGAGGACGTTCCTCCTGATCTTTTCCCTTGGGATTGAATTGAAAGTTCGGAAGCTGTAGACCAATGGAGAGAGGCTTTAGCCATGAAAGGCAGGATGTTCACATTCCCCTCATCCACCTGGTCACTAAATAAGCAGGAGAACAATACTTTCTGTGAATGCAAATTTCACCTACATTCTCCTCTCTGTGAAAGAAATTTTGGAAGCACACTTTCCTTAAATTGACTGAGAACTGATAGTGCTTGTACAAACATTTGCTGTTACATTTCTATATTGGCTATTTAATTCTGCACAAGTACCTAGAAACCAAGCAGAAATATGAATATCTGTTCAAGCAAAAGTTATATTGGTTTTTAATTTAGTAAACAGATAAGCTGAACAAGATTGTTTCAGGTTATCAAGCTTAATTTCTAAGCCTTTTCCCTTCCCTCACACAGGAGAATTCAAGGAAGGCTACGCTTTCTGCACTTGTGACACTTGTGACATTTTTATGTGTAGCCCTGAGAGAATAACTCATAGCAAACTGGGAGGGAAGAGGCCCAATTTGCCCACTGTCTTTGTTTCTGTCTGGGTTCGTGCCCTCACATCGGCAGTGCCATTCATTTCTTTCCGAAGATGAGTGCAGTGTGGTGCAAATTAGAAGCATTTATGGAAAATCAGACAAATGTCATTGCACATGATGTGGTTTAGGTTGGTTGTGCAGGCAACTTTATATGCCTCCATAGGTGACCAAAAAGTTCCAGTTAGTCTGCAACTGATGTGCATGTGGTGCTTTGTGGAAACCCCAGAAACGGTTGCCTGTTGAGTCTGTCGGGATCATGGTCAATCCACCTTGGCCATATGCAGACGTCACTTCGGCCCATGCTCTGCCATTAGTATTGGGCTGCTGTGGCACATCCCTGAGGTTCGTTCTCTAAAGGGCTCATTGCTCAAACCTTTGTTGAACCCCCTCTGGTTATTTGCATGGCCCTGTTGGCTGAGCTGTTGCCCCAGCACAAACAACAGGAGCAAGGTTAGAGTGTGCAACCTTCGGAGAAGTTGGACTTCCACTTCTATCCCGATCCAGCCTGCATGTCCAGTGGCGGTGGATGGGGAGCTGGAGGCCAAAACATTGGGAAGCATCGGCTGCTACTCTGGGATTAGAGAGTGTCGCCCTCCTGCTACCTACTGATCCAGCCAAGGTAGACTTTCCTGATGTGGGGCTTTCCAGATAAATTGGTCCTCGCTCCCCTCCTCTAGCCAGATGGCTAAAAATGATGGGATCCAAGCCACGTGGAAGTATGGAAGAGGCTGTTCAAAGTAATTCTGGACGGAAAGTTTTGCCACAGCTTTCTTTGGAAATTGGGTGGGTGGATGGGTGAGGAACAAAAAGAAAACGGCCAACATTTGGGGCAGATTTCTCCAATTGTTTTGGAGCAGGGGTCCCCTTGGACATATGACCAGGATGCTTGCAGGGACTGAGAACTTTGTGGCCCTTCCCTTGGATGGTGGTAGCTGCGGGCGGGGGGGCATTTTTATTCCTTGCTGGCCTTCCTAACATCAAAGGTAGCCAGGGACCAGGTTATGCCACACTGCCATTTCTTTTCTCTCACAAGTCAGATGAAGATGCTTTGGGGTTTTTTTCAGGAAGAGCCATATGGTGGCTGAGCTTCCTTACTTTAGTGCCCTGCTTTCCTGGGAGTTCATTTGTGTATTTAGCACTAAATTGCGGGTAAGAGTGATGGATTAGTCTGAGGCAAAGTGCATTTCCCTCATCAACGTGACAGATTTTTCAAAGCCAGGTTTCGGGAGAGCGTTTGAAATTGCTGTGTTTCCCATCTCAGTTCGAAGGCTGGTGGGGAAGGCAGTGGTGGCGTTGGGCAAGCAGACCTTCCCTTGACACAGTGCCTTGTGCATTTATGTCACAGCAGATTGCAGGGGCTCTTAGCATTTTCATGCTTGCTTGACAACGTTCCATATTGGCCTTAATGGGTGCGCTTTTGCAAGAGTTGTGAGTGACCAAAGATGGCATAAAATGCGTCGTGACTGGGCTCCTGCATCGCACTCATCTCGGCTCAAATGAGGTTGAGACCAGGGATGCCTTCAGGGGTGTCAAGATGCTGACTGTGACCACATGGGTGAAGCCACGGGCAGGACTCCAATCACGCTGTCATGGCTCCATCATTCAATTGGTGGGACCTGGCGCACGCCCAGCCTCCCTCCTGTCGACCCTGACTGGAACGGACCACTGAGGAAGGAGGCAAACCACTGCGACACAGTGCCTCCCACTCCCCGCTCCTGCCTTTCCTACATGTAGAAAAAAGCATTCTCACCTGTTCTGGCACGTACATATGGACATGGATTGTCTGTGGAGTACTCATCTACTGGTGTGCCTTATCATGACTTTAAGCTAAACCCAGTGAGTGAGCTGGCTGTGTTGGGCGAATAAGCCTGCTGTTGAAGTGAGGCACTAATCGCAAGCAGCAAGAAGTGGATTGGGACCATGAAACTTTTCAAACCATCTTAAAGCATCCTTGGAAAAGGCGTGCTCGTGTGTGTGTATGTTTGTTATCTATGCCACCTTTTTTATTATTATTTTTATAAATAACTCAAGGCGGGGAACATACCTAATACTCCTTCCTCCTCCTATTAACCCCACAACAACAGCCCTGTGAGGTGAGTTGGGCTGAGAGAGAGTGACTGGCCCAAGGTCACCCAGCCAGCTTTCGTGCCTAAGGTGGGACTAGAACTCTCAGTCTCCTGGCTTCTAGCCCGTTGCCTTAACCACTAGACCAAACACCAGGGCAGCACCCAGGGATGGTGGTACGGCTGAGAGTTTGGTCATCTCCCCAGGCCGGGCTGATATATCAAGATTGCCTTGACTAAGTAGGATTGGGTTGTTTGTGGCTCAGGATGTTTTGGGAATCCAGACAGTTGTCTTAGCCTGTGGTGCAAACCAGGCCATTGTGTTAAGCCATAGGATATTTCAGGTGTTTGGGCATCCTGTATTATACGTATGCAGCAGTTGTGTTGATTTAGGTTTGGGAAACAGTGTTGTTGCAACCCACCACATGGTTATGCTTCTCTACCTTTTGTCCACCTGACAATAGATAAAAGCCATTACTCCTTAGCTTTGAGAATTGCCCAGCGGTGCCTTCTGAAACGGATCTGTCTTCAGTTGTGGGACTGTAAAGGCACAGTTTCTGGATCACAACTAAATCCATTGAGTCCCAGGTAGGCAATCTGCCCCCCTCCCCACCCCTGTATCCAGCTGCCAAATGCTTTTTTTTTTTTGCCACCCAAACCACACACCAAATTTCAGTGATGTGGTTGACAAAATAGGTAATGTGGTGTCTCTATACTTTTGTCAGATTGGAAAATGCAATAAAAATAGGATGTGAGATCTGGAATAATGTAACATATGTTTAAGAGAACGAAGCATCTCTAGCAACCTCCCTGAACTGGAGGGAGAAGAAAATTCTATCTTGTGTTTCTAACCACTCCATCACACCATCTTATTCCTTCTCTCCCTCCCCCACAATTAATTGCACCTCCCCCAGCTGCCCAAAGATTGACCATCCTAGATCTAGTGCAGCTTTTTGTTTTGGCCACCAAACCAGCCAGAGATGCCTGGAATCCACCAGCAAAATTCTTGCCTGAGGTTGTGTTTGACCCCACCACCTGCTGTACTGAGAAGGGAAATACTCCTCAAGGGTAGCCCCATGTAGAGCGCATTACAATAGTCTATATGGGAGATGACAAGGGCATGAGTGACTGTTCGGAGGGCATCTTGGTCCAGGAATGGGAGTAACTGGTGCACAATCCGAAATTGTGCAAAGGCCCTCCTGGCCACGGCTGCCACCTGCACTTCAAGCAGGAGTTGTGAGTCCAGGAGAACCCCCAAATTCCGCACTGGTTCTGAATGGGCCAGTGCCACCCCATCCAGAACCAAAGATGACAACTTCCTAGACCCCGAGCGGCCGTCAATCCACAGCCACTCCGTCTTACTAGGGTTCAGCCGAAGCCCGTTTTCCCCATCCAGACCCCCACGGCCTCCAGGCACTGAGATAGGGCGGAAACCACATCACTTACTTCACCCAGGATGGAAATGTACAGCTGAGTATCATCAGCATATAGATGGTACTTCATCCCATGGTGGCGGATGATCTCACCCAGCGGCTTCATATAGATGTTAAACAGGAGAGGAGAGAGCCCTGAGCCCTGTGACACCCCACACAAGAGGGGCTGTGGGTCATATCTCTCCTCCCCTATCACTACTGATTGGGAACGGCCCTGGAGGAAGGAGGTGAACCAGTGCAAACTACACCGCCCACCCCCAACTCCCTGAGCTGTCCCAAAGGGATACCATGGCCGATGGTATCAAAAGCCGCTGAGAGATCTAAGAGAGCGAAGTTGGATGCACTCCAAGAGATATGGAGATGGGCGGTTATAGAAATTCAACAAATAAATAAATAATTCAATGAAGCGATCCAGGATGGCCTCCCATTTATAAACACTATCATAAAGACACTTGGTTTCCTCATAAACCTTTTTTATTTTCAGAAGTTCTTCATCATGTTGATTCAACAATTCTTCTGAGAAATTGTCATTATAAAAAGGCTGAAATGCAGCTTTTCGTTCATTGGAATAAAAGCATTTTTGCCAATAGCTGTCAAGCTCTTGCCTGACTTTCAAAGTCATTTCTTTAAGTTTCTCTTTCTTCAGCTCTTCCAGGGTTTGTAATTCCTCTTCCCACATCTTTGTGGCTTCACAGATTGAACACTGGCTGGTCATTTTTGTGAATTGTTCTTGTTTTTCTTGTGGGCACTGAAGTCTGTCCCACAGAAGTTGAACCTGTTTCACCAGAACCTCCTTGGTGGCAGTCAGAGACTCTTTCTTTTTCTGCAACTGATGGAGAAGCAGTTGAAGATCTTCAAGATCCTTTTTTGTAAGGCAAATATACCGTTCTTCTTCATCATCATCACATAATATATTATTTTCCAGTGTTCCATCAGGTGTGTGCCCAATTTCTTTACTATATAGTTGGATTTCTCTTCTCAATTTATGAAACTCTTCTAATTTTTGTTTGTTTGTTTGTTCATTCATTCATTCATTCATTCAATTTCTCACCGCCCAACTCCCTCAAGGGACTCTGGGCGGTTTACAAATCATCAAAATTACGAATATTAAAGATTTAAAATACTATACATATAAAAATTAAGAAGGCGATGTGTTCTTTCAGCCTTGGAAGGGCTATTCTAGGACTATCTTACTATACTAGCCATCCCCAGGAGCTTCTGCCCTCCTTACCGCCCCAGGCCTGTTGACAAAGCCAAGTTTTAAGTTGTTTCCTGAAGCCCAGGAGCGAGGTGGACTGTCTTAACTCTGCGGGAAGAATATTCCACAGGGCAGGCGCTGCTGCAGAGAAGGCACGCTTCTGTGACCCCGTGAGATGGAATTCTTTAACTGATGGGGTCCGTAGCATGCCCTCCCTGTATGACCGGATGGGACGGGCTGATGTAATGGGGATAAGACGGTCCCTTAGGTAACCTGGTCCCATGCCATGAAGGGCTTTAAAGGTCATAACCAACACCTTGAATTGCACCTGGAAGCAAACTGGAACCCAGTGCAGCTCGCGTAGTAATGGTGTCACATGAGTCCGATATGGGACTTCTAAGATGGTTCGTGCAGCCGCATTCTGGATCAGTTGGAGCTTCCGGATACTCTTCAAGGGTAGCCCCATGTAGAGCGCATTACAGTAGTCTATATGTGAGATAACCAGGGCATGAGTGACTGTTCGAAGGGCCTCCCGCTCCAGGAAAGGTCGCAACTGGCGCACAACATGAAGTTGTGCAAATGCCCTCCTGGCCACGACTGCCACCTGCTCTTCAAGCAGGAGTCGTGAGTCCAGGAGGACCCCCAAGTTACGTACCGGGTCTGTCTGGGGCAGTGCTACCCCATCCAGAACTAGAGATGACAACTTCCTAGAAATCGAGGAGCCATTAATCCACAGCCACTCCGTCTTACTAGGGTTCAGTCGAAGCCTGTTTTTCCCCATCCAGGCCCCTACAGCCCCCAGGCACTTGGACAGGGTAGAAACTGCATCACTTACTTCCCCTGGGATGGAGATGTATAATTGAGTATCATCAATGTACTGATGATATCTCACCCCATGGAGACGGATGATCTCACCCAGCAGTTTCATGTAGATGTTAAAAAGGAGTGGAGAGAGTACCGAGCCCTGCGGGACCCCACAAAAGAGGGCCTGCGGGCCGGATCTCTCGCTCCCAATCAACACTGACTGGGAACGGCCCTGGAGGAAGGAGGCGAACCAGCACAATACAACGCTGCCTGCCCCCAACTCCCTGAGCCGCTCCAGAAGGATACCATGGTCGACGGTATCGAAAGCCGCTGAGAGGTCAAGAAGAGCGAGAATGGATGCACTACCTCCATCTCGCTCCCGCCAAAGATCATCCATAAGCGCGACCAATGCAGTTTCAGTTCCTTTACTTTCAAAAGATGTATAACATGTTCTGTTAGTTCTTCCAATTCTATGCTACTCGGAATACTGCCAGTACGGATATAGTAGGGGGTTGCACAAAGCTCTGTACATAGTGCCTGGTCATCTTGCTGCAGCTGGGTCAACTTCTCCAGCCTCTCCTGTTTTTCTTTAAGAGCACTTTCTAAAGCCAGACGATACTCCTTCTCTAACTGAAGGATAGTTAAACCATCACCAACCTGGTAAGGGTCCAGACTGAGTTGATACCTGAGCATATTCAGCTGATTTTTCTGAATTTCAATGTCATTTTCATTTTTTTCTTTCCTGCTGCTTTCTTCATCAATCATTTCATTCAACAGCACCTCAATGTGGGCCTTTGCATCCTGCATGCATACTAGCTGCAGCTCTCTGCTAATTCCCATGGCATTCCATAAATCTAGAAGCTTTCCCAGTGCTTGAGTCACACTATTAACCAGGGAGGAAGCCAAGACTTCACTTTCCCGCAGAGGTTGCGCCATCTGAAGCCAAGAGACGGCCGCCGCCGTCACTCCAAGAAAAATCCGAACGGAAGGATTCCAAAGAACAACCCGAACGAGCGGCCCACCGCCGCCAAAATTCAAACCAAGGAAAAAGTTTGACCCGCCTTTGGGACCCTTCCCATCTCTGGCCCGTGCCTGCAGGTCACTCATTCATTAGAAATGGGGTAAGAGGATTTCCTTGGATTTCCAGGCCAAGCTGAGTGTTGCTGCAAAGAAAGCTGGCTTTTCTGCTTTCCATTCAGAAACCACGTCCACACTCCTCCAGGCTGAGCGTGTGCAATACTGCCTTCTTGCCCCCATCTTTACACTAGAGGGCCGCCTGCCTCTTTCCCTTTGGAGGAACTTCTTTTGTCTATTTGCCCGGCGTGTTCCTGTCACTTCCCGTCTCCAAACTCCCTGCGCTTCTGTCAAGTGGGAGTCGTTCTGCAAGCTTTTATTTACTGCTTGACGAGTCTGTTTGGGTTTCGTACAAACATTTGGGCTTTTTCCTTACCTGATGCTATTTATTACATTGAAGTTGTTTGCATTGAATGCTACTGAGACCTCTGCTTGGGTTTATTGAAAGAGTCATCCCCTCTTAATTCTAGGAAGGAGGGAAGTCTGCTTGGAGGCCTCCCAAATCAAAGGCTGAGATACACACACACACGAAAAAGAATGTCACAGATGAAGGCAGTAGAGTACAGGTAGTCCTCGACTTATGACCATTCGTTTTGGTGACTGTTCGAAGTTACGATGGCGCTGAGAAAAGTGACTTATGACCGGTCCTTGCACTTAGCCCATCACGGCCTCCCCGCGGTCACGTGATCAAAATTCAGGCGCTTGGCAACCGGCATGTATTTACGATGGTTGCAGCATTCCAGGGTCATGTGATCGCCATTTGCGACTTCCCAGCCGGCTTCTGACAAGCAAAGTCAATGGGGGGAGCCGGATTCACTTAACGACCGTGGCAAAAAAGGTCATAAAATCAGGTGTAACTCACTTAACGGTCACCTCACTTAGCAACAGAAGTTCCAGTCCCAATTGTGGTTGTAAGTCGAGGACTACCTGTATTATGTTTGGACTGGGTCCTACACTTTCTTTACCTGCAAATTTCTGCAAAAACATTTCTGGGGACTTGGACCAAATCACTATCTATTGGGCTTGCCCTAGATCACTGTTTTCCCATCTTGGTGATTTCCATAGGTCTGAATTTCAATTGCAATAGCCATGCTGGGTAGGAAATTCTGGGAATTGAAGACCATATACCTAGAGGTTACCAAGTCTTGTAAAACTGCACTAAATCACAACTGGATGTCAGGCCAATCCAAGATTTCTTTTCTGCCATAGAAATGAATGCACAATTCTCATCCTTTCAGTTGGCAGGCGGCAGGAATTGTGTTTGAAAAGTGCATGCTTGTGGTAAATTCCCTAAACAGGCTTGAAACCATGCACATTAAAACCAAAGAAAAATATACCGATTTGCTCATTCTAACAGTAGAGACTCTATGGCAAGGTTAGGCAACCGTTAGGGACTAAATTTTGAAGCACCCCATGGATGTTTTCAAGAAATAGGGCTAATTCAAAAGACCCCATTACCGGAAAGCAATCTGCTTGCAGCCTCCTCTAGATCTCCGAGAAATGCCCTATTCCCACTCCAGCCTTTTTTCCAAGGAAGGAGACATATTTCCAGACAAAACTCTATGCTGCTATAAAACCAGAGGCAGAGTCTTAAGGGGTTCCAGCCAGTGACGTCCTTGTATTATTTTGTAAGCTGGAAGCCATTAATGCTTTAATGAATCCATGCAAAGACAAAGGGATATGATAACAACCTTCCACCCTATCGGGCACTGGGGACCCTGATTCAGCAATGAGACGAACCTGTGGCGAGAGCAGACACGTGCTTTCCCGAGCTGGGTCTACGTGGGAGTTCAACCGTGGTTTTCTCAGCAGTGACTTTTATATCCTTTCATTACTGAAAATGTTGCTATTTCATTGTCCAGCTTACAGCCAAGTGCAAGATGTTACTGCTTTCTTTAGCCAAAAAGCAATTATGCAGAGAAGAAAGATAAAGGATGGGAAGTATTTCTCTCTTGACCCTCCATCATTCCAGGACTTTGCCAGGTACAGGCTAGTGCCAGCCCAGAATAAATATGTCTTGGGAAAAGTAGCCTTAAAGGAAAGTGAAGAAAACAGGCTAGTTAAACAGCCAGGCAAGGTCAGGTTCCCATAACATGGAGATCTTCCAGGAGTCCAGCGTAGCTGCTGGATACTTTTATTGTCCAAGAATGCCTGGAGCACTTACAGAGGTTCAAAGGTATTCTGGGAAATGAAGATGCTACTTGGTCGTTTCCCATGTATGTACTGTATGTATGTATGTATGTATGTATTAATAATTGCCAGTAAATAAAAAGAGGGTTAAAGGAAGAAACCTCAACAGCAAAATTGCAATTGCTCACAATAAAAACCACTCCAGCCAAGAGAAAATGGATTTTCTTAAAAGAGAATCACTCAGGCTTTGCGTGGTGTTGAGATAACATTCAAATAAATTTCCCCAGGCAGAAAATTCCACCGTTGGAACGTCATTGCCATGGAGGTCTTGTCACTGCACTTGTGCAAAACCTCCGGACTGATCCCCACATACGGGAGGGAGATCCCCTGGGCAGCAGAGAGAGACTTTGGCCTGCCATATTTCAGGTGCCAGCTCCCACTTCCATCAATTCTAAGGCAGGTTGGGGGACTTTGCTCCAGTTCAGATTTAAATGTTGCTCCAAACTGACTCTGGCCGAACAGTGAACTTTGGGGAATTGCCTTCAAATTTATGAGCAAAGAAACTGGGTGGATGAATTCCCTGGGGAAGATGAAACTCTCCAACCATTTCTAAGGGCTAGGAGAGGAGCACCATTGCTGAAAAAGCTCTCAAAGAAGAATTTCCTGAAGTCATTCTTTGGGATTTCCCAGCACGAAAAATTCCTCTGGGAAAAATTCTGTCCTGAAGTCGTCCTTTGGATTGAATGGATGGTGGGAAGCCAGGGAGTCTAGACCAACAGAGAGAGAATGTATTGCTACACGTCTCTCCAACCCTCTGCAGCCTCCCTGACTGCCCATCCTTCCCATCATTTGACCAAGGTTTCATAGGCGGACTTCCCTCTTGATCTCTTTCCTTGGGATTAAATGGAAGGGCAGGAAGGCTGCAGATTGCCAGGACGAGGATTCCAAGTTAATATCTCTTTCCAGCCTCTCTCGTTGCTCCCAGTGTGGAAAAACCCACCCTTCCATTCATTCCATTCCCCAAGGAAGGAAAGACCACATGAGGGAATCCTTGGGAATGGGGGAGGTTGAAAATCACTGGATAGAAAGTTTTATAATGAAAAATAGGGCACTTAGACTGTGTGGCCACCTCATTGCTAAATATAGGTCAGAACACAACATTGCACCCAGGAGAATTTAACCCAAATTCTGTACTCCAGGGGTCAGCAAACTATGGACCAGGGGCTGATGTGGCCCACTACCCAAAATCATCTGGCCTGTGGTCCCCAAAAGAAATGTATTCACCCGGCCTGCAAGAGAGAGGGAGAATGCTCGCCGCCTCCTCGGGCATCCATTTTGGTGACGGTTCCTTGGTGGAAATGATGGCAGCCAGTGGAACCGTCGTCAAGATGGATGCCCAAGGAGGTGGTGAGCAGAGGAAGGTTGCTGACCCCTGCCCTGCTCCATGGAAGGAATTTCAGAAGCAAACTACCTTTCATCAAGTGGAGTAAGAACTGGTAAGAGAAGATACAGGAGAATTTCTCTGAGTACCACATATTTTTATATGCCTAACAACCAGTTAGATTTATGACTAATATACAGAGGAGAACATGATTATTACAGAAAGCCAATTTGGAATGGAGCAGCCAAAAAATCTTATAAATGAATAAAATAAATAATAAAATGGATTTATGGCTGAGAACTGGAAGACTGGTCAGAATTCTGTGACACATTTAGGCTACTCTTCAGTATAACGTTCCCGTAGCAGTATATGATTGGGAATAAAAATTACAGTTATAGTAAAAATGACATAAAAACAAAACTGGTGATAGCTTTGCAGCAGTTACCATAAAACAGTATCCTGTAGGACTGTGTCATAAAATTAGTTTGTAAACATGCTAAATGCCTGGGGCATATAATGGAAATGTCAGCACTCCCAGAGTTCACTCCTTCAGGTAGGAAGCCTTGAAGCCCATCTTCCTGATAAAACCAACCATTCTTCCACTGAAGCATTGACTTCTCTAGATAATTCTTCCATTGGGGGGCTCCACCTTGGCACACCTTCCACAAGTGGACACCTCCAGATGCATGGAACAAATCCCACAATTTTTAGCAATAATAATGGGGAATGTTGGGAGTTGAAATCCATACCTCTGGAAGTCACCGAGGTTGGGGAACATTCATTTGGTTTCCTCTCCAACCTGATTCTGATGTCTCAGAGAAGCAAAGCTGGATAGAATCAACATCTTGAAGTCACCTGCTTCCAAATTCCTGGATAACTTCAGGGTGGAGTTTGAAACATGAACACCTGCTTTGCAGGTGAAAGATCCCGGGCTCTCAGTTATGCATCTTTCCATCCCTCTGCAGCCTCTCTGGCTGTTCACACTACAAAGTTCATGGGAAGACTTCCTGCCTGATCTCTTCTCTTGGGATTAGTCATCCATCCATCCATCCATCCATCCATCCATCCATCCATCCATTCAATTTGTATAGCTGTCCAACTCATATATATGGCTTTGGGCGGCTCACAACGATTAAAACAACATCAAGAACAATAAAAATATAAATAAAAGCGAACATACAGAACAACCATACTATATAACCACTGTTAAAACCCAATTAAGCACAAAACACGATCATATTCAGTGGGGAAGCACAATCAGTACATCAGATTCAGTACAACCGTCGGAGAGGCTCATCACTCCCAAGGGACCCCCAAGTGCGGTGGCACAGCCACATCTTCAGGGCCTCCCAAAGGCCAGAAGGGGAGGGGCCAGTCTAAATTCTGGGGGAAATGATGGATTAAATGGGAGGGTGGGAAAAAACCTTGTCTCTGCCAATTAGTGTCAACAACACTGAGCTAGGAGGACCCAAGATAATGCACAGTTGGGGCATCCCTGGATTTGGTACTGTTTGGGTTGCCCAACTGGGTGGGGGGGGGGGCAGAGGCCAAGGTGCCTTCAGCTGGTCAGAAGCACTTTCCTCCGCTGTCCTGCTCGCTCTGCTGTCAGCCATGAACTAATCTGACAATAGTGGGAGAATAAATTTTGTAATTACAGAGCCTGGCCACACAAAGCATGATGGATTGTGGAGAGCCATCGGAAGGAACTGCTTGCACATGAGGAATCAAATGTGGGGAGAGCCCATTAGCTGCTCTTGCCATCCATCACGGCTGACAACCCCAGGTGATGCGCGGTGAGTGGGCGCCTCTCGTCCTAATGGCAGTGCTCAGCTGTCAGCCCTGCCTGCTTTGAGTCGGGAGGCGTGGTCAGGCAGGCTGGGCCTTAATCAAGCTCGTGAAGGCCTCCTTGGAGCCCTGCCAGGCAGCCTTCAACACAGGAGTGAGGGAAGATCCAGAGAGGTAGGCAGGCATGATGTTGGAAAGAGCTTTGCAAAAAGGTGTTTGGGGGGGGGTGTCGGGAGAGGAGCACGTGGCACCTGAAGCCCCTGGGGCGAAGGAGATTTTCTGGGTGAGCCTATTAAGGCAGTGGCACGGAGCAAGTTGGTGCCCAACTGTGGGCCACCAGTATCTTTCCCAGCATTCCTTTTGGGAGGCCCATAGCACTGGTGGGGGGCTCAGAGCCAACATTTTCTTTTTAAAATTGGGGGGCAGACTTGGGGGTTTAAAAATTACGATCATGCCTCAGCCTTCAGAATTGGCTGGATTTTCCCCTTGAAGCCAGCGATTCCCTCTCAAAATATTTAAAAATAGACCAGGAAGTTTGGCTCTCCCTCCTCTGATGACATCATGATGCCACCTGCCAGAGCCCACACAGCCCAGAGCGGCCAAAACATTTAAAGCAAGTCCCCTCAAAACAAGAAAGTTGTCCACCGCTGGCACTGAGGAGTCAGTGGGAGGGATGGCCCCATCCAAAAGGTAGGATGAAGGGAAGGTACCCAGAGGTTCCTGGATCAATGGAAATGCTTCCTAAAGTTGGCAATGTTTGCTGTCCCGAATGATATGCAATTGCAACAGACACTCCCTTTTTTCTTTTATTTATTTCAGTAGTTTTCCTCTCATTTCTCCAGTGCATGGAGTGAAAGTCCAGATATTTTATCTAGATTACTGTAGGTAACAGTTGGTTCTGATGATACAGGGTAGTCCTTGACTTACGATCATTCGTTTAACTACTGTTCAAAGTTATAATGGTGCTGAAAAAAGTGACTCATGACTAATCCTCGCACTTAAGACTGTCGCGGCTCTCCCATGGTCACATGATCAAAATTTGGGCGCTTGGCAACCGGCATGTATTTATGACGGTTGCAGCGTCCCAGGGTCACGTGATCGCCACTTGCGACCTTCCCAGCTGGTTTCCCACAAGCAAAATCAGTGGGGAACTGCGTGATTCACTTAATGACAGTGGTGATTTACTTAATGACCATGGCAAAAAAGGTCATAAAATTGGGTGCAACTCACTTAATGACTGCATCGCTTAGCAATGGAAGTTCTGGTCCCAATTGTGGTCGTAAGTCGAGGACTATGACTACAACTCATCATGTTAGTCCTTCAAAATGAGAAATATCAAAATACAGAGAAACCTTAATTTAACTGACCATTTAATAGGATAGATGTCTGTTATTCCTGATGGTCTGTTAAATCAGAGAGTGTGTCATCCATAGAGAAGACATTACACAAATGGCACACATGTTACTTGCATCATTTTCTGTCATTTGCATAATGTCATTGACAAATGACATATATTTGGTCAACACATTTTTACAGTGCATCAAAGCAGTTCCAAATCAGGGGAAGGAATTATTCCATCCATTCTGCTTTGATCAGGCTCATGTACCGAGCCCAGTGGTGGTTGTGGTGGGGGGAATTTTAAAAAGGATTTAGACAAGCTGAAATGGATGCAAAGATGGCAAGGAGGATAATCGAGGGACTGCAAATCAAGACTTATGGGGAGAGATTGCGTGAACTGGGTATGTTTAACCTTGAGGTGAAAGATGCTGAGGGGAGGAGCAGGGATGCATTTCTCAAGTACCTGAAAGGTTAAAAGGCTATCGCCCAGAAGAGGACCAAGATCGTTCTTTATCATCCAGACTGCAGGGTGTGCAATAATGGGTTTAAATTACAGGATTCAGCTGCAGCCATAATGATGCCAATGATATCATCACACACGTGCCTCAAATATGCACCTGAGTCCTGATGGCAAGGAGGGCAGCGTTGGCATGATGACATCATGCAGTTTTCATCATTTGTCCCCCACTGCCTCCCTGTGGATGCCTACATTTTCATTCAGTTTTAGAAAGTAAAAGCAAGAGTGGAATCGATTTCTGAGGGAGGCAGTGGGCTCCCCTTTGCTGGATGAGTTCCAGCAGACGTTGGATTGATCCTGCTCAGATGGAGATCCCTGCATTGGCAGCATCCACGGGAAGGTGTTGAAATAGGCAAAATGGCGGCCATGGCACGGAATGCAAGCCCATGTGCGCAAAAGCGCAGGTCTTACATTGTGGCACCGTGTCCGCCATCTTGCTCGTTTTGACGCCTCCCCTGCGGACACTGCAGTCCCGCACCAAGCTGGGCCTTGAATGCCAACCCCTTCCAACTTGAGGGCTGCATGAAAATGAGGAAAGCAGCTTCCAGCTTTTCAGTCCGCTAGCCAGAATGGCAACATCTAAAACGTGGGATTGATATTTGAGTATTTTAAAAATACGTGGAGAAAAGCAAGTGTTTAAATTTGAGCCCTCCTGAGGCCCTGGCCAAATAGTCTTTCTGCCTGGTTGCCCCGTGAACGCCCGTCTCTCCCCCCCATACCCGACTGCTTCCTGGCATCACTTAAGGCCCTGTGGCTCCAGCACCTGACGGAGGGAGGTTTCTAAGGCCTCCTCCTCTGCTTCAGGTAATAATTCATTTCTCCCTGATTTCCTTCCTTGAAAGATCTGCAGGAGCCCTCTAAGGACAGCTTGCTGGAAAAGTTCCCTCGGCCAACTTGCACTAGCCAAGACTATGCAGGGATGAGTCCGAGGTGGGTCTTCACCAAAGCACTTCTGAATACCTCTTCCCAGGAGTAAAGCGTCATGAACTCAGGCCTTGCCATGGCTGCATGGCAGGCATAGCATCAGTAAACAGTGGCATTTGATGCTAGCAGTTGTGGGAAGTGCAGGGAATTGAGATGGTTTGAAGGGTAGGCCTACCTGATTGGAGTCGCAGGAATCCAAATGACCACTAGATGGCAGAGGAGAGATACAGAAAACCAAGTCTTGGCCACCATCTAATGATCACCTGCAGTTTTGCTGCCCAGATCTGGTAAACCTATTTAAAAGGGGGCTAGACAGAATTGAGGGGCGTGGTGGCTCAGCGGGTAAGACGCCAGGCTTGTCGATCGGAAGGCCGCAAGTTCGGAGGTTCGAATCCCTAGTCCCGCGTGACGGGGTGAGCTCCCGCACTCGCCCCAGCTCTTGCCAACCTAGCAATTCGAAAGCATGCAAATGCAAGTAGATTAATAGGTACCACTTCGGTGGGAAGGTAACAGCGTTCCGCGCGTGTCATGCAGCCACATGACCGTGGAAGCGTCTTCGGATAACGCTGGCTCTTCGGCTAACAAACGGAGATGAGCACCGGCCCCTAGAGTCGGACATGACTGCACAAATGTGCGGGGGGAACCTTTACCTTTACCTTTTAGACAGAATTACGGAAGCTCCGGCTTTGAGTGGCTGCTGATATTGATGTCTGTTTACTGCCTCCTGAACGGCAGAGAGGGGTTCCTGCTGTCTAGTTCAGGCTTCGGAGCTTCCCAGACACAACTAGTTGGCCACAGCCAGACCAAAAAGGCCCTGGGCCTGACCTGTCATGAATGTCCTCGGATGCTCTTAGTCCCTGGATTGTCCCACCCTCTGCTGTATTTTCTGGCTGCTTAACCAAACATGGTAGATATTTGAAGGACCCAGGAGCACAGGTATCCCAGTTCAGTCCTCACACTACCATAAGCTGCATGCAGAACTAGGCTAGTTTAAGTGTCTGGCAGGGCAGCCAAGAGCAGGATAAAGCTGCACAAAGCATGGCCCAGTTGATGTGTAACTCCTTTGGGGGGGGGGGGCGGGTTAGAGAAGGTTAGAATTGGACATTGCAGATGAATTGTCACAGATAGTTGTGGTATTATCTGAAGAATAGGTAGTTTTATCTAAAGCCAGTTCATATATTCAACTGCGATATGAAAAGTAATTGAGTAATCTTTATGAACCAAAGCGCATCGCACATGCACCATTAGCCACAATGGGTTTCAGAGACTCCAGGTTTGCAGATCGAAGCAGCACATTATTGGAGTGGCAAATGCCCTCTCTGGCTCAGCACTCTCCAAGTAGACCTTTGCTATTTCCAGCCCAGCCCAACACCCCTCTCGGAGCCTGATCTTAACACTCCGACAGGCGTGTTGTTGTTGAAGCCAACCTTCCTGCCCCCCCTTCACATAAAACCATGTATGTGTCAGAGAAAAAGGAAACTGCAGGACTGGCGCAATCGCCTTATCAAAATATCCTGGGAATTATGCAAAAAGTAACCTTTCAGTTTATTGTTTTTGTTTCCTGCTTAGAAATGTTCTTCAAATTCCCAGGATCTACCAGGAGGGCCTATGCCTCTTTTGCTGTGATAGGTTATTGCAGCAGCAATAATAGCATCTGCTACCATAACTAAGTGGGTTTGCAATAAGTATATTTATATTTTAATAAAACAGCTATTTGTTACCAATAGCATCATTCATGTGATGTGAGATTCCATTATCATGGGGGAGGGAATTCTATATACAGTATTTGCACTTAAAATATTCCAGGGGAAAGTGATAGCCCAGATGCTGTATGGCGATGAGATCTGGGGGTGGGTTGAAAAGGTTATTGCCCAGTTGGAAGTAGTCCAAAGCAACTTTATAGGGAAGATCTTGGGACTCCCCCAGAGCACCCCTACTGCTTTCCTAAAGATGGAGGTAGGGTTACCTTCCATTGCTCTTAGACTACATCTTTCATTGTTGGGGCACTACAAGGAACTAGAAAGCCTTCAAGAATCCCACCTTGCCAAATTTTGTTTTCTCCATTACACAGCTGGAAATCAATGCAACAAACTTTTGTCCCCTACAAGTGTATTCCCTACCTCCTTTCCCTACCTCCTTTGGGGGAACTCAGCTGTTGGAACAGAGAAAATATTACAGATATTTGTTTTTGTGAAAGGGATGCCAGTAAAGATGCTACTGCAATACAGACGTCCAAATTTTCATGTTGGTTTCATCACTATAAAAAACATAGAAGCCCCTCCCAGTAGTTGGTTAATATTACCAGTACCCTACCGAGAAGGGCTTTTACATCCTTTCGCTGGCAGACCATGCTTTCCACATATCCTGAAGGGAGATTTTATAAGTGCCTTGCTCCTCCATTTGTCCCTGTGGTGCTTTAGTCTTTGTCCCTGTGGTGCTGGTCAAATGGAGGACATCATTCACTGTCTTCCTCTGCCCCATTGACAATGAGATTAGCACCAAATTAATGATGGTAGATGAATTCAAAGGTTCAGACAATTGTAGCTCTGACCTCTTCTTTTGACTTCTTTGTATTTAGCACTCTTTATTAATCTGTGTGGTTTTATTGTATTTTATGAGATAGTTATGACCTGTGGTTACAATAAACTTATTTACTTACTATTCTATGTATTTTAATTTTTTAAAGTTTATTTTCTGTATTTATATGCTACACTGAAGTGAAGTTTTCAAGTGGCTTGCAGTGGGAAACAAAATAAATTAATATCTAAAGACAGAAGACACCATACCCTTGTAACAGTGTGGTTCTTTTGGTCTTGCAAAGCTTGCACAGCAAGTTTCAGAGGTTGAAATGGGGGCATCTGAAACTACCTGTCACTTGGTGTCAGTCCAACGTTGTCTGTTCCGACTCATTCTCCTTCTTAAACGTGGATTAGAAAAACTGAGCCAGTTCTCTCACTGTGAGGATTTCTTCCTTAGCATAAAAAAAAAATCCTACAGAAAAATGTTTCTGTCTTCTAGAAATTGATCAGAGTCAGCTATGCAAAAGCCTGTTCTAGGAAGCCTGTTGTAGCCCACCATCTCAGGAAGAACATGGTGGCCAGGCTGACTGAACATGCTAATGAGTTCATGCTAACATGAACTCCCGAGCTGTTTCTAATTCCCTGCTCCAAGAAAAAGCAAGTTGAAGTCCCCCAGGACCATAAGTTTGTGGAACTCCGTCTCCAGCCCAGTCCCAACATCAAGCAATTCAAATAGGGAAGCAGCTGCATAGCAGGGAGGCTGGTATACAAGTAGCAACTCCATCTGATCCCTAAAGCCCAATTTCATAAACGGGCTTGCCTCCATTTATTTGCAGAGCACCACCCCTGGAAGCCTCCAGAGTTTCTAGGAGGACAGAACCCCCCCCCCTTCTCTGCTAGCGCCACATCTGAAACCCAGGTGGGCCTATTTCCAAGAGGGAAACCAGGTGCCAAGGCTTTCGATGGAATGCTTCCAGGCATCGGCCAATACATTTTAGTTGAGCTTAGACGTGCCAGAGTGCAACCTGGAGATTCATGTAGTGGCTCTTCTGCTGCGGTTCTTCTGTGGTTCTGTTGTTTGCTGCCTTTTGTACTGGGGGTTCTGGGGAAGCACACTGCATGCGTGCAAATCTAAGGAGAAGAATGTAGATGCTGCTGAGGAAAAGGCAGGAGAAAACAGGTTGAATCAATCACTGAAAAGCACAGGAACCATTTTGAGATTGCAGTTGATGGGATCTGGGTAGGGTTCTCCTCTAGAAGTCTCTCCTATCATTTCGCCACAGTACACCTTTGTGGCCTTATTTTAATTGAACTTCACAAAAGACCTTCCCTCCCTTTTCCCTACCACCAGTGGCTTGTTTGTGCCTTTCAAGGACTGACAGATGGTGAGGAACCGAAGGACCCAGGGCTTGTCAGGTTCAGGGCACTGCTTAGTCACTTCTCTTGCTTCAAATGCCTCCATCCTCAGGGAAGGGGGCGGTGTCTGAGGAGGAGAGCAGAGGGCTGGTTGCAGGATCTAGAGGTTTCCATTGGAGGCCAATTAGGAGAGCATTTAAGCTCCCTGTAATCTCTCGCCACTCCCTCTTAACTGCGGATAAAGTCTATTATAAGCTCATCATCAGCCACAGTAGCAATCACCTTAATTAATTAGTACTTAGGGCTGAAATATGCCAGCATCTGAATGCTGGGTGACAGGTAGAAAACACCAGAGGTGGTATTACGGCAAACATCTCCATGCATGAAAATTCACATTTAATTATGCGTTTCTCTTCACATGTCTAGAGTCAACCCATGAATCTTTAAATGTATTTCTATATGTATTACATTTTGAGGCAAGTTCTGCATCAGGATATTGGAGAAGGTTGAAAGCTGGCAAGTAACCTAGTTCTGGAGCAACATACAACACACAGGAAGTGTTCCAGCATTGATGTTCTGTGGCATTTTAAGGCTGATTTCTCTGGCCCAGTTTGAAATGCTCTTTTTGCTTTTGTTGAGAACTATTTTTTCTTCCTGTCAATGAAACTAGCTAGAAACAACATTTGTACTTGTAAAGGTGAACTTCCCAGATTCCTGAGATGCCAAAGAAAATTTGTTGCAAATGAAACTGCCCCTTTGCAAACCAATTTCAGACTCAAGCTGTACGGTCAAGAATGCCTTTGTAGTTGCAGCTCTTCTCCAGTCCTCTGCTAGATTCCCTCCTTCCCTTCCACCCCCAGCGAAGATCTTGGTTAGCTGTCTGCTGGAAGGTCTATGCAGTTTTCACTGTGCTATGGCTCCTTCCCATAGCAGCATTTGCAGCTCAGGCACTCCAGCTTAACGCCCCTTATTTACTGAGATTAGCTCTGATAAGTCGGAGCTACAAGGCACTTGACTGGGTTCACACAAAATGTATCATGTCTGTTCACTGCATGAGACAAGCCATCGTGGTCTATAAACCATGGGGCATGACTTTCATGTGTGCATTTAGCTAACAGATTTATTCAATAAAACATGGTTCATGGCTTAGTGTGTCATCCAAACACAGCCTTGGAGTTTTTAACTTGGTCATTCTGAAAATGGAACAACATTGAGCCAGGACATGCTTCGTTTTAATTGTGTCTTGTTAAACAAACCACTATAGATAGTGCTAATCATAACACTAACCCATAAGCCAGGACAGCAAAAAAAATATATCCATGGATAGCATGTGGCTGAAACTAAGGTGTCTGTTTCTGGGCTGCAAAGCTCAGAGGACCACTAGATGCCACCAAAGAGTATCTTCTGCTTCTCGTTGCTGCCATCTAGTGTTGGCTGAATGTTTGCAGCCTAGATCTGGTATCCTTGGTTGAGCTGGCTCCATTCTGGCACCCCACTTCCTTTGCCTTTCCCTCACATTTGGGTTCTGCCAGCTCCCTTTCCAGCATCCTCTTCCCAACTCTTCGATGGACCCCTCGCCAATGCCGGCCGAGCCTCGGTCTGTCCTGCTTGGTTTCCTGTTGCTTCAGTCCTCCCCCCTCGCCCCACCGCCTGCTCAGTCTTTTAATTGCCTTCTCGCTCTCTCCATTCAACACAGAGCCCTCCTTCTGCCTCTGCCCCACCTTTCATTTTTTCCTCCATTCCCTCTCCTGTCCCTGCTACCTCTTACCATTCTCCCTGATGCTGTTTTCCCCCGTTGCCCCCCTGCTCTCTTGTTCTGCTCACTCCCTCCACTTCCTTGCAACTTCCCCCAAAGCTTGTCCTCTTCCTTCTTTATCGTTTGCCCCTTTTTCCTCCTTTTTCCTCCGCTCTGTTTCTGTTCCTGCTGCCAGTTCTAGCCTGTTTTAGCCACATTCAGTTCCAAAACCAAAGAACTGAAGCATCTTCCCTCATCAGCAGGTGGAGCTACAGCCCTAAGTTTCAGTGCCACAGCTCCCTCTACTGATGAAAAATAAAGCTGCAGGTTTTAAAAAATGGTGGCATAAAAAAACCCGTGTGGCTATGACAGAAGAAATAAAAAGTAAAGCTAAAGAAAATAAAATCAAAAAGGCCCCCAGACCTGTTCTGAGGTGATGGAAGTTACGTGTCCCCTGTCCTAAGCAATGGCTTATAAACCACACTGGCTGGGTTCATACTGCACATTGCGCTAAGTCAAAAGAAAGGGAGGTGGGAACGATGGGGGCCATTCCGGGAGAGCATCTTCATCTTTGGGGCTTCTGGAAAAAGACTATCTGGGCCACCTCTGTCCCAGCAACCTATTATGCATAGACCAAACCCTCCTCTCATGTGGGAGGTTGCCCCTGTCAAGCTCCCCACCAGCCCCAAAGAGTTGCCAGTCCAGCCAGCTTGCTCTGTAGCTCAAGACTTATATGTGCATTATTGCAAAGCAAAATGATGATGTTTTGCTTTGACATGTCTTTTAAATTAAGTACATTGAATATAAACAGACACAATGCCCAGACGAGGTGGTGACCTTGGGGTGGGGGAGGATGCCAAGAGAGCCCCACGCTGCTTCCTCCTGCTCTGGATTGTCTGGGCTGGTTATTTTCATATCCGCGTTGTTTTCATGGGCGTACCTTGAATCCCCAAACTCAGCATCAACTCCATTTGCCAGTCGCGACCATGAAGTGCCCTGCTGGTTCTGGTGAGCCGTGGCGCTCTTTGCAGGCGGTCGCACTAGGCCTGCAGTGGGACTCTGGCCCCTCTGTCTGAGCCACGCTTCCTTGCCCACTCCGCTCTCCGGCTCACGTCAGTTGCCAGCAGAGGCGGGCAGGGATGAGCGACAGGTGCTGGGGTTTTGGCTCACCATTTGACATTTTGGGCAGGAGCCAATGTGACGTTTCAATCGTCTTTCAGGGCCTGGCAGATATTTAAGGCTTTCCGTGAAATGTTTTCAGAAAGGACCGGTAGAAGCCTGCCCACCTTTCATCCAGCGGGGTACCTGGAAGCCAGACAGCAGCAACCATGTCTCCAACTTGCTTTCAGCGTCTTGAACTGTTGACTGCCTTTGCTTCAGGGCTGCTTGTTTTCACTCACCGGCTGCGTCGGAGTGGGTCTCCCAGGGCCGCCGTTCCTTGTCACTCCTCAAGCTCTTTCCGAGCTTAACCTGGTCGGTCGTGGGGCTTCGGAAGCAGACCTCCAATTACCCTTTGAAAGGCCCATTTCTAACCTGGGCTGGAGCTTTCTGGATTGAGCGGGAGGCCAGAGGAGCATTTCCAAGTTGGATGCTTCTCTGCAGTCCCAGGCAATCTGATTGCCGCTTGGCTGCTCTTGATACCCGTTCCTGCCGGCATCTCTGGGCTCTGTCATCACCAGGCGTTTGGAGTGCAGCGTTTTTTGTCACCCCATCCCCCCAAAGACCGTTCTGGCTCTTTTAGCTCCGCAGGTTCCCTTTGTCACTTTCTGCCTGGGACCGCGCACAAGGACTAGAATAAGGGTAATTTCGCGGCCTCGGCAATCTTGCTCGCAGGAAAAGAAAGGAAATCAAGGTGAGGATGGGGCCTGTTGCCCTAATGGATGAGCTGACAAAGGCTTTGCTCTCTTCCGCAGCGGGTGGGGGCGGAGGGGAGGAGACCTTCCCAACCCCGTCTCCACCTTCAGGTCTCCAAGTTCAAAAAGTTTCTTGAATATGGAACCTCTCCCCCACTCTGTATCTGGCGCAAAATTGCCCTCCTGAAAAAAGAACCCAAATTCCAATGCAAGCACATTTAAAATCATAATCTTATATTTATTTTTATGTAGGAGAAAGAGCCACTGAGTACAGTGTAACCTATTTCTGAATTAATGTGCATGCAAGCGTGTTTTATGTTAGCAAAAGCTTATTCCACTAGATGGGATATATTCATGACCACAATGTGAAATTCACTCCAGACTCGATCTACTCTTACATCCCCATCACTAGGACATATTTTGATATGGAAGCTTTTTCTCACTGTTTTTTTTTTTTTAATTGTATAAAATGTTTAATGTTTCCATTACAATGAGGCTTGCCACCTTAGTGATTTATAACCTAATCTAACCATTGCTTTGATAATCTATCATGAATGTGGACAGTGTTTATATCACAGCAGTGATGGCTAGATGATGCTGTGAATTGTTAGCATGGGCAGGCTTAATGTCTCATGGCATGCAATGCTTTCTCTTCATCTTCTCTTTATTAGAAGTCTTGAATTGAATTGAAATGCCCAAGAGCTTTTATTGTATATATTTCAGTGGGGAAAGGCTAGTGGACTTGATTTAATGTTGGCATTCACCCAACAGCAAAGTCCAGTTTTATTTCAGCACAGTTCATAGAGAGTTTTGGGTTTGGTTGGGTTTTTTAAAACATCCTTATTCATAACTAGAGCCAGTTTGATGGAGTGGTTAAGGCACCGGGCTAGAAACCGGAAGACCGTGAGTTCTAGTCCCGCCTGAGGCACAAAGCCAGCTGGGTGACCATGGGCCAGTCTCTCTCTCTCAGCCCTAGGAAGGAGCCAATGGCAAACCACTTCTAAAAAACCTTGCCAAGAAAACTGCAGGGATTTGTCCAGGAGTCTCCAAGAATTGGACATGATTGAATGGATAAAAAAAAAATCATAACATTAGGTTTATTTGAGGTTTTAGGCTTTTTGCAAATTCCCCCCCAAAATGTTTAAGATAGCCTGCCGTTAAACTCTAACCTTTCACATTTTGCAATAGTCTGCCTTTTGTCTTCTTGGACTCCTTGCCTCCATGAGGAGATGGACAGTGGTTTGAAAAGGAGGCCTTGATAGCAAACAGGACTGAACAGGCTTTCCTTGAGGAGGCTTACTTCACTTGCCATGTCTTCTGCCTAGCTGAACAGAAGTTGCGGTCCAATGTATCGGGACTGGAGCCATCACGCGGAAGAAGGCTGATGAAAATACTGGCCATAGAGCGGGCCAAAGGGCGACCATAGACCAGCGAGGGCCTTGGTGGCTGCCTTCAACTCGATTATTCTATGCAAGAGGGATTTTGTTCACTCTCATATTATAGGCTGTGGTGCTTATTTATTTTATTTATTTATAATTCGACTTGTATTTACCGCTCCATCTTCCTGCAAGGGAACTCTGGGCGGTTTACAAAAAATCGACAGTTAAAATTCAACAATTAAAACAGCATATATAAATACTCTCCAATACAATAAAATTTAAATAAAAAATCCAAGATTTGATGGGTCGATGTTTAAAAGGGCTCTATGGCACCAGCCATCCCCAAGAGGAGCTGTCCCCCCCCCCCCCACGCAAGGCGGCAGAACCAGGTCTTTAAGTTCTTTCTGAAGGCCGGGAGCGATGGGGCCTGCCTCACCTCCGGGGGCAGCATATTCCAAAGGGTGGGCGCAACTATCGAGAAGGCCCGCTTTCTAGACCCCGTCAGGTGAAACTCCCTTACCGACGGGATCCGCAGCATGCCCTCTCTAAATGACCGAGTGGGACGGTTCGACATTATGGGGATGAGACGGTCCCTCAGGTAACCTGGTCCCATGCCATGTAGGGCTTTAAAGGTGATAACCAACACCTTGAATTGGACCCGGAAGCACACAGGTACCCAGTGCAGCCGTCGCAGCAAGGGTGTCACATGTGCTGATCTTGGCGCACCAATAACTGCGCGAGCAGCCGCATTTTGGACCTGTTAAAGCTTCCGGATACTCTTCAAGGGTAGCCCCATGTAGAGCGCATTGCAATAGTCTATATGGGAGATGACCAGGGCATGAGTGACTGTACGGAGGGCATCCTGATCCAGGAAAGGGCGTAACTGGCGCACAACACAAAGCTGTGCAAAAGCCCTTCTGGCCACGGCTGCCACCTGCTCTTTGAGCAGTAGCCGTGAGTCCAGAAGAACCCCCAGATTCCGCACTTGATCTGAATGGGGTAGTGCAACCCCATCCAGAACTAAGGATGATAACTTCCTGGATCTACAGGAGCCATCAATCCACAGCCACTCTGTCTTACCAGGGTTCAGTCGAAGCCTGTTGTTCCCCATCCAGACCCCCACAGCCTTCAGGCACTGAGAAAGGGTAGCCACTGCATCACTTACCTCACCAGGGATGGAGATGTATAATTGGGTATCATCCGCATATTGATGGTATCTCATCCCATGGTGACGGATGATCTCACCCAGCGGTTTCATGTAGATATTAAATAGGAGAGGGGAGAGAACCGAACCCTGCGGCACCCCACAAACGAGGGGGCGAGGGTCGGATCTCTCATCTCCTATTACCACCGATTGGGACCGGCCCTGGAGGAAGGAGGTGAACCAGCGCAAAACTACGCCGCCCACCCCCAACTCCCTGAGCCGTCCCAAAAGGATACCATGATCGATGGTATCGAAAGCCGCTGAGAGGTCAAGAAGAGCTAGGATGGATGCACTCCCTCCATTCCGCTCCCGCCAGAGATCATCTGTAAGCGCGACCAATGCAGTTTCCACCCCATATCCCGGCCTGTAACCTGACTGAAAGGGGTCCAGATAATCCGTATCATCCAGGATCCTCTGGAGTTGTAATGCCACCACTTTCTCAACCACCTTCCCTAAAAAAGGGAGGTGGGAGACAGGACAAAAATTGTCCAATATAGTAGGGTCCAGTGATGGTTTCTTGAGGAGGGGGTGCACCAGAGCCTCTTTAAAAGCACCTGGAAACACCCCCTCCCCCAGAGATGTATTAACCATCACCTGGACCCATCCACATGTCACCTCCCGGGCTGCCTTTACCAGCCAGGAAGGGCATGGGTCTAGATGACATGTGGTGGCCCTTACAACCCGAAGGATCCTGTCCACTTCCTTAGGTCCAACAGGATCGAACTGTTCCCAGATAACCGGGCAAGGACTTTCCCTCGGCATCTCCCCAGACTGTGCCACACGCTTAGAGTCCAACTTAGACCGAATCTGAGCGATTTTATCCTGCAGATGCTCAGAAAATTCTTCCGCACGGCCCTGCAGGTGGGTGACAAACTCCACCTTACCCAAAAGAGATCGTGTTATCTTAAACAGGGCCGTCAGACGGCATTCTGCGGACGCAATAAGAGCGGAGAAATATTGACGTTTCGCCGCTCTTACCGCCACAAGGTAGGTCTTAACAGCGACTCTAGCTTGTGTTCGGTCAGATTCAGTCTTTGTCTTTCTCCAGCGGCGCTCTAGGTGTCTCTTAGCCCTCTTCAATACCCTCAACTCCTCCGTAAACCAGGGGGAGTATCGGGTCAGGTGTGGCAAGAGAGGCCGCATAGGCGCTATCCTGTCCAAGGCCCCGGCCGCCTCCCTATTCCAGGCTGCGGCCAGGACCTCCGCTGGAGCGTGCAGTAGATCCTGAGGTACAACCCCCAGCTCCCTCTGAAACCCTATTGGGTCCATTAGTCGCCGGGGGCGGACCAATCGACTGGGTCCTGCCTCCCTGCGGAGTGGGGTGGCATAAGAGAATCTCAAGGTCACCAGGGCATGATCTGACCATGACAAAGGGGAAAGATGTAGCTCTCCCCTCAGAGCATACTGCCACTGCTCCGACAAGAAAGCTAAGTCCGGGGTGAATCCACTGTCTCGAGTTGGGTCTCGAATAATCTGGAACAGGCCCATGGCTGCCATGGTAGTCATGAACTCCCGAGCCGCCTCAGGCACGTCCCAGGGACGGCAGATTGAAATCCCCCAGAACCATAAGCCTAGGGAATTCCACCGCCAGCCCCTAGACGGCCTCCAGCAGCTCAGGCAGGGATGTCGCTACGCAGCAGGGAGGCTGGTACAGCAGCAACACTCCCAACTGTTCTCGAGAACCCAACTTGAAAAACAGGGTCTCACAACCGGCCACTTGTGGAGCAGCGCCCCTGAAGGCCACTAGAGACTCTCTAATTACAACCGCCACCCCTCCTCCCCTGCCCCGGAGTCTCAGCTGATGCCACACCTGAAATCTGGCTGGGCATATTTCAGAGAGGGCTACCCCCCCCTCCGAGCTCAGCCAGGTCTCAGTGATACATGCCAGGTCTGCCCCCTCCTCCGTGATCAAATCACTTATGAGGGGGCCCTTGTTGTTAACAGACCTGGCATTAAGAAGCAGCAGCCGGAAACCAGGGCCCTCACGGATCTGCTGACCAGGACCTGGGTATGAATCTGGAGGGCCGGAACACGCCACCGGTAACAAACACCGGGGGCGTCTTCCCCAACGATGGCCCGCCCTCTGGTTCCCGTCATAGCATTCCCGGCCCATCACCACTTCGATCGAGCAGCCCACTCCATAACCCCCAGAGTTTCCAGGTCCAGATGCCTCCACTCCCGGACCTTCAAAGACCCTGGGTTGAAACACGGGTCCCCTCCCCCACGCACACATCTCTCAAACTCAATCAGCTTCTAGCGATGGTAGCCCCCCCCCAGCGCACCAGCCTCTCGGCGCTGATGGGGCCTAACCACCACAGACACACCTACTATGTCCCCCCACAACCACTCTCACTTGTCGCAGAGGGGCATCATCCACTCCGCTTAACTCTGAGAGAAGGTTAGGTTTATGCACATAGTCCTTGCAGTCTGAACTTCTCAGTCAGAAATACTAAATGTTTTTAGGCAGTTTGCTCTGTTTGGTGGTTTTGGTTTCAAATGCCTGCATTTTGTGTAGCGTGTCACTCATGTGAGTAGGATGCTTCAACTCTTTGGGCTCCCTCATATTATTCCACTGCCATCATATTGTACAACTCCATGCACTCATGCACCAAGTTCTAATCACATCAGGATTCTTTTTGTGCAACTTTTATCGGGATTAATAGAGAAAAGTGATTTGAATGGGTGGAAGAAAGAAAGGAATCAAAAGCTGTGGCAAACTGCGCTTCTAGAAATCTTAGGGCCAATCTTCAAGGGCAGGGGTCCCCAACCTTTTTAGCACCAAGGACCACTTCCGTGGGAAAATTTTTTCCAAGGACCGGGGGGTGGCGTTTGTAGGCAGCAGCCAATCGCGCAGACGGGGGGGGGGGGTTGCAGGCGGCAGCCAATCGCATGGGCCGGTGGGAAGGGTTTGCAGGTGGCAGCCAATCGCGTGGACCAGGGGTGGGGTTTGCAGGCGGCACATTCTCCCCGGGCTTCTTCTCGGCTCCTCAGCACTTCCCTTCCCTCCCCCCTCAACAGGACTCGAGGTCTCTCTCTCTCTCACACACACACAAACACACACACGGTTTGCAAGCTGGGGACAGTCGGGCCTCGCGCTCCTCGGCCTGCCTCCGCCCTTCTTTGCCGCGCGCTGATAGATGGTGTTTCCCCTTCCAGGCCCCCACCAATCAGCTGCCCCAGCTCACCCTGCGGCCCACTTCCTAACAGCCCGCGGCCCACAGGTTGCCGACCCCTGTTCAAGGGTATTGCAGGGGGCACAGTGAGGATTTAGCAGAGACAATGGAAGAGCAATTGGAGAATGGAGTGGGAGGCACATGAGTCTGTTGTTCTGCCAAGTGTCCAAGCAGTGATCAGGTGCTTCAGACAATTGGTTCTTTTAGATCCAGAGATGATAAGCACGCCAGCGGATAAAGAAACTTTAGCTTTATTATAAACTTAAGCAAACAGATTTAAACAGAAAACACAGTTCAAACAAAAACACAGTTTAGGCAGATTATACAGAAGCATATAAAGCATAGCATAAAGAAAGAAATCCTACATACCAAAGCAAGTTGAAACCCAATCTCCCATAGGCTGTCAGGAGCCCCTTAATAAGGGCAGCAGAGATTCCCCAGGGTGGCTCAATTTTTACAGCACCCAGCGCTCAGGTCTGTGTGGAACTCCCCAACCCCAAAAGCAAGCCTAGGAGTTTTTATCAAAGTCTGGCCCTCAAACCCGGTGACCAAGTTTCCATGGTACAGAGGCTGCATGGCCTGACCTTGACTGGGATACTTCCCGGGGGCACAGCACCTGTTTATGACATCATCCAAGAGCCTGGGAAGCTAAGCCAGTGCCCAACATCAACAATCTCTTATTTCCCCCCTCCATTCCAAGCTGCTGGAGGGGCTGTTGGAGGAGTGGACGTATGCTTACACCAACAATCTTGGGGGTTATCTATCTACCCCTGCATTCCAACCAGAAATAAAAACAAGCCAGTTAAACATCAGTATAACTCTAAATAACTCTAATCTTCTTCGTGTGAGGGAGAAAATCAAAATATGTCACTTAAACTCCTTGAAATAGAATGGTCTTCCACGTTGCCACTACACCTGTCTCTGCTTTTTGAGGCTATTTTACCTTTTGGCAGGGAGAATAAGGAAACGTATTAATGCTCAATCATGCTGGGTCTCCTCACCTCATAGAATAAAATAGTCCTGCTATTTTAATTAGTTCTACTGTCAGCTATTTTCACTGGGCCTTCCCTTGATTGTGGGAAGGTATGGTATAAGTGGCATTATTCTTTTATTTTAAAAAATATGACCTTGGTTGATTTCAGGCTGAATCAAAGCAGTTATAATAAAAGCCTTTATGTACCTGGGGGTACAAAGTGAAATGGTCCTCTATGAGTCTACCAAGAAAATGAAAGCTTTCTCATGCAAACTCCAATGAATGCCAAATTTCCCTTGTAATGAGTGGAATTAATTGTTTGCTGCAGATTGTAAGGAGATCAAAGACATCCCCAAATTCAATTTTTGCATGCATTCCTTTTGCAAGATAATGGTGTAGGAAGCAAGTGCAACTTAAGGTCCTCACTCCCCCTCCCCATCTCAAAAACAAGGATTTCTCCATAATGTACGAGCTGGTTCCTTTAAAGAGTTGATATATTTTGTCTCCAGTCCTTTACAAACCAAGCAGCCCAGTTTAAGATAGCTCACTTGGGATGGATGGGTTTTTCCCTTAGGTGCTGATTTATTCATCCTACTCTTGTGGGCCACACTCAGCTGTCTTGCCCCCTTGGCCTGCAGCTGCCTTTGAATGCAAGTATCTCCCATCTGCCTATATCCTTTTTGCCTAACAATTTGTCATCCACATATCAGGATGACCAGGCAAGAGACCAAGTAGCTTTTAGGAACCTCACACACTGAAATCCACCAAAAAAGGAGTGAATATTGCAGCAAACATTAAAAAAACATCTTTCCAATGAATAGAGGATTATGGTGAAACAGCCACATTCCAAGAATCATCCAGCAAACTTTACTGGTTCTGTGGCCATATTCATACCACATGAAAGAGACAGCCATCCCTTCTCTCAGTCAATAGACTACCTCTGTGTGCTGGTATTAACTGCAACACACTCTACTTGGGGCTGCCCTTAAAGACTACCCACAAATGTCAGCTGGTAACCACCTGCATGGTGGTGGGATAAGAGCCATTTCAGCAGGGTTACAAATATGTCACGGGCTGAATTGGTTGCCAGTGGGCTTCGGAGGACAACTCAAAGTGCTCTTTCTCAGTGGGCTGCCTATCTTTTTTTTAAAATATATTTTATTGAGTTTTAAATATACATAGATAAAAGTTTGAAAAGGAAAAAGAAATAGAAATACAAATCAAAGAAAGAAGAGAAAAAGTGTAGTAAAGCAAAGAATAAAAAGAGAAAGATGAAACATAGAAATTAGTCAACTTCCGATTTATCTCTGGTCAAAGTAATTTAAAAAAAATTATCTTACATGCTAGGTCTATATATAACATTGAAAAACATTTCTTGTCTAATATATCAATTTATATATATTTTAATCTTCAAATTATGAAGATTTGAGCTTTGCCCCTCCTGCATTTTGCAAATAGTCCGTTAATGGTTTCTACTCTTTAAGAAAGTAATAATTTGAGTTTTCTTTTAATAAACATGTCAATTTATCATTTTCTGCCATGTCCATCACTTTTAACATCCAGTCTTGTATCGTAGGTATAATCTGATTTTTCCAATTTTGTGCATATACAAGTCTTGCTGCTGTAATCATGTATTGCAAATTCTTGTAAATTTTTTTCCTATTTGTTCTTCTGTTATTCCCAATAGAAATAATTCTGGTTTAAATGGAACTCGAATTTGTAAAATATTTTGCATCAATGAATGTATCTGAGTCCAGAATTTCTTTGCAATCTCACATGTCCACCACATATGGTAAAATGACCCCTCTTTTTTTTTACATTTCCAACATAAGTTGGAAACATTCCCATACATTTTAGATATTTTTTGTGGGGTCATATACCATCTATGCATCATCTTATAGAAGTTTTCCTTCAAATTATAACACAAAGTGAATATTAGTCCTTTAATCCACATATCTTCCCATTGTTGCATTTGGATATTATGACCAATATTTTTTGCCCATTTGATCATGCAGTCTTTAACTTTTTCCTCTACCATTTCACCTTTTAACAATAATTTATACATTTTAGCTATTAAATGATCATCTGTCTGACATAATTGTATCTCAAATTCCGATTTGGTTCGTTCAAATTCAAATTCTTTTTTATCTGATTTAAATTTTTCTACAAGTAACAGTGGGCTGCCTATCTTGATGGTCTTTGTGTCATCCTGTTCCTGCTACCTTTGCTAGCAATGAAGGCAATAAAGCATTGTCAGCGCACTCTGCAACAGCCCTGCCCAGGAGAAGCCACAATTTGCCCCGCTTGCCCCACTTTGAGCCGTGGGAGAGGCTCCACCCAGGAGGGGCCGGGCTTGCCAACCTGCTGTGCCAATCCTCCGGGCACCCCGGAAAAGCCATCGAGCAGGGGCAGCCAAGCTGAACCCCCACCGAGCAGGGCAGCGCCTGTCCTTCGGTGTTCTGGCGCTCCGGAGAAACAAGTGGAAGAAGAACCCTTTAGACATCTTTTGCAAGGCCGGGATTTTAAGTTGGAAGAGGCCACTTGCCACACTGGTTCAGCACAACTGAGGCGCTTTGCTGGGCAATTTGGAGGCTGCTGTGCTCTCTGTTGTGCCTCCCTGGCATTTCTGCCTTAAAAGAGGTGCAGGGGGAACGCTTCAAATGTTTACTGCAATAAAACCCTTGAAGATATCCAGCTGAAACTTGGCAGGGTTAATGCCCTCTAGAGAGTGCACTATCTGCAGTTTTCATTCAGTTCTGCCAAAATGTAAAGCCGTTGCAGGCATTTTGATGCTTCCCCATGATAGCAATGGACACATTTGTTTTTTCAAATCAAATCTTGCATCTCAAGCTGGAATCGAATCACTTTGCCCTTGGAACTTGAATTGAATGATACCCTCTTTGAATCTTGAATCTGCATTTCAAATCAGACCAGGGCAGATTTGCACAGCCCTCTTGGTTGGAACCTCCACAACTAAAAGCAAGAACTTTGGCTATTTCTCCTACATCATACTATCATAGAGGCAAATAATTATTTAAGCTGGAAGGTGGACGTAGGCTCCTGGGAACGCTACCTTTCTTGGCAGCCATGTCCAGCCTTCTTCTAAGTAGTTGCTGCTTCCACACCAAACTTTGACCCTTGCAATGTGCTGAGCATTTTGAAAAGGAACAAGAATGATTGCACAAACCAAGCCATTTCTCTCTCTCTCTCACCAGGAGCTGCAGCTGGCCGGCTTGATTCCAGCAGAGCTTAAAGTTCCACAGTTCTAAAATATTTATCAGTGTGAAGCTGTAGTTAGCACTTAAGCTGAAGGCAATACAGTAGAAGTCTCTTCGTTGAAATGGAAGTTAGTGAGGCTGAAAAGTCATTACGCTGTAAATATAAACTATATTAAATGCCGGGGAGAAACCCTTGAATGTCCAGTGAGTTGTCGGCTCACTTGCTTTCTGCAAAGCCAAGGGTCTGCTTGGAGGAATGCTGGTTTCTGTTGCTCTGCGGGGGGTGGGGGGGCTGTGCAGAAATCAGAGCTTTGGGATAGCAGCCAAGGGTGAGCCAAAAGGCAAAGATTTGGAGGGGAATGAGAGTTCAGGGGCTCAGTTTGTCAGAACTTCTTTATTTCTCTGCAGCTGGCAAGCAACACACGAAGAGGAATGGAAGACACGGGGGAAATAATTCTGAAAGAGTTGCAGTTATGAAATAGGATTGAATGAATTTGTAATGGATGATGTTGCCTTTCCTTTGACAATTCACTGGTGCCTTGATGGGTGGAGGTCGTGGGTTCCTTTGGGCACCACAGAAATATACCCCCTCTTCCCGGTTCTATGTTGTGAAAGAGCAGATGGTTTGCGTAAATCTTGTCCTGAGTTCAAGTCAGAAGCAGTTCCATCTAAAAACAATTTGTCTGTTAATTTCTGAAAACAAGGCATCTTTTTTTAAAAAACCTTATCCTCAAGTTGCTTTAGATTTTCTTTCTAGTTTCTTTGGGACCCATTTCTGAGTCCAGTTTACGGCTGGGGTGAGAGAGGTTGCTCCTGCTGCTTTTTTCTTCCCATTGCCTCTCTCTCCATCCTGCCTGTCCAGACTCACCAGGACAAAAGGGTCTAAAGAGAGAAATGCATTCCCCCTGGGATTCTTTCCGTGGAAAGGTGGGCAGCCGGGGAGGCTGCTGATGGCTGGAGAGAGCAGTTAAGACACCTTCCCATCCCGTAGCAGCCTCCCAGTCTACCCCTACTTCCCAGTCTGGAAAAGCTTCCTTCCTGAGGTCTCCCTTTGGGATTGTATGGAAGATGGAAGGCTGCAGACAATAGCAAGAGGAGCATGTAATGAAAGACGGGGCATCTGGCACCATTCCTTGTCTGCCTTATCACATACTCTGCCTATGATCATTTCTTCTCCCTTGAGAGAAGTTTCAGAAGCAAATTATCTTTTTAAAAACTGAATGGGAACAGGTTGGAAAAATGCTGGAGAATGTATTTGCCTGCTGGTAAAGACCCCCTTCTAAGGTAGGTAAAGGTAAAGGTTTCCCCCTGCACAGTCGTGTCCCACTCTAGGGGCCGGTGCTCATCTCCATTTGTTTGTTAGCCAAAGAGCCAGTGCTGTCCGAAGACGCTTCCACGGTCATGTGGCCGGTGTGATGTGCGCGGAACGCTGTTACCTTCCCACCGAAGTGGTACCTATTCATCTAGTTGCATTTGCATGCTTTCAAATTGCTAGGTTGGCAAGAGCTGGGGTGAGTGTGGGAGCTCACTCCGCACACAGGGCTAGGGATTCGAACCTCTGAACTTGCAATCTTCCGATCGACAAGCCTGGCGTCTTACCCACTGAGCCATCGCGCCCCCTCCTTCTAAGGTGGCTTTATAAAAATTTTATCTCTGTGCTGTGATTGCACAATCATGCCCCAAAGAGTGAACTAGATGTCTGAACTCCAAAGCTCAAGTTGATGGGGATGTGGAAATGCTTGAGGGCCTGGAACGGGGGGCTGCTTAACTTGCAAAAGAGAAGACCAAGAGCACATATGATAATGGTGTACAGATAACTAACTGGCCTGCAGAAAAAGGGCCAGTGGATTTTCTTTAAAAAGCAGATTCAGGTTGAATTTTAGGAGGACTTTCCTGTTAAGCAGTGGAAGAAATTAGAGGAATGGTGGACTCCCCTTTTTTGGAGACTTTCTACACCTATATTGTGGGCACTACAGTGGTGGCCATTAGACCTCTGGGTACAGTATAAAGCATAGCTTTCCAAACTCTCTGTCACGACACTTTAGTGTGTCACAACACACAGTTTAGTGTGTCGCGAAGCTGTGGCACTGGGGCACGCACGGCGGCAGTGTGCATGGCGGCGGCGGTGGCAGCGGCACGCCATCAGCGCTTCCGCATTTTAGCGAGGCCGCCGCCGCTGCCACTGTGTACGCTTACGCCGTGCGCGCCCCCCCGCACTTTGGAAAGCACTGGTTTAAAGTGTTGGTTTTAACTTTGAAGCTCTAAATGTCTTGGCTCTTAGGTGTTTGCAGGACTGCCTTCTCCAGGTAGAACTGACCTATTCAATTTGCTCAACTCATATGGGAATGTTAAGGGTTCCCATTCCATGAGAGGTGGAAGCCTGGAGACAGTGCTTTTTGGTGGTGGCCACTATGTAGAACGGGCGTGGTGGCTCAGTGGGTAACAAACGGAGATGAGCACCGGCCCCTAGAGTCGGACACGACTGCACAAATGTGCGGGGGGGGGGGAACCTTTACCTTTTACTATGTAGAACTGTCTCCCCCAGATCTTAAATCAGCAACTACCCTGGCTTCCTTCTGTAAGACAGTCAAGGTAGACTTATTCTGAAGCGCCTTTGTAAGTTGAGGTTACCTTTATTGGTTGTCACCATCTGATGACTGCAATAATTGTGGTATTGAATTGATATGATAATATATTTTTATCTTGGATTGTCTTATGTTTTTATCACCAAGGAAGTTCAATTCTTATAGTGTCTTGAAAGGGAAAGAGGAGGTTAGGTTGCAGAAGCTCAGCAGCTGAGTACATTTACTTTAGCACTTCATTTATCTCTAAAGTTCTTTGATCTTTCTGAGAACCAGTTAATGCAGTGGCTGCCTGCTTTCCTAGTAAATGAGGAATGTTCAGACATTCTGAACTTCTAAGGTTTTGCAAATTACCATCCTCTTTTCCAAGCTCTGGAAAGTCCATTACAATTCTTTGGAGTCTGGCAGTAATAAATAATAAATAAATGGCTGGCCACCTGTTGGGGATAGCTCAATGAATTCCTGTCGTGAGCAGGAAGTTGATCTTGGTGACCTGTAAGATACCTCTGTGTAAGATTCATGCATTCCATGATTTTATGGTTTCAGATATCACAGTGAGTTTTTTCTCATCCTCTTTCTGAATAATGCTGTGCCATTCCTGGGTAGGACCCATTGCACTAGAGTTGCCTCTGGTCCACATCAGCCAGTAGAGCAGGCTTGGTTTCTTTGTGACTGGATTAATAAACCAGCTCTTGTATTGCCAATGGCAGAGCTTTCAGTAGGAAATCGGCACATTTTCCTTTCTAGCAAAAGCTGACAATGATGGCTTGCCCTAATTTGCATTGTTTGTCAAAGCTGATGGAGCTAAGATGGAGATATTTTCCTGCAGGGACCCTCATTGCAAGTCTGCCCCCCCCCCAATCAGTGAAGGATTTTGAATACTGTAGGGAGATAATGCTGATAGGTGGTGGTGGTGATGTGTGATGATGCAAGAAGAACAGCCCTGACTTTATCTCAAGGTTGATTTAATTCAGGGTCCTTTATTCTTAGAAAGTGGTTACTTAACAAACAGTTTAATTTCATGTATCCAGAGAAAGATTAATAAGGGTTTAATGCTACGACCTTGATGTTGGAGGTGCAGTTCAGGAATTCAAACATTAATTGATATATTCTCAGCTTGTTCTAGAATTCCTATGTTTGATTGAAATCCACAGGATTATTAGCATCATGTTAGAACATTTGTTGCATTCTTTTTTCTTTCTGGTTTCTTTTTGGCTATATCCCCAGTATTAGAATCTAAGAAAACATCAAGAATTGTGTGGCTTTTGTACACAAGGGATGGCCAAGAGAATTATTATAGAAACCAGAAGGATAAATCTGCATTTAATTTATAGCAGTGGATTGTTCCTCTGTGTTTGTCAAAACTAGCATTATGTGTGTCTTTTTTTGAGAAAGGCACAAAGAAAAATACTTTAAAGCAATAGTTTTAGAACCATTTGTGTGTATAAAATTCCCCTGCCCATTCCCTTCCTCCCTTTTCGGTTTCAGTTTTTGATGTGGAATCTCACTGTCAGTATAGTTGTGTGTGCTTTTTCCTTTTGCTGTTATTTAGCTGGAGATATTAAAGTAATAATTAAAAATGGTCCTAGGTTTGCTATACTGAGATGTCCCGTACCACAATCTTCCATTTTTTACCTGGCACGTGAGAAGGTCTGGAATCTAATGGTTTAGGACCCTCCCTGCAGTCCAGCAGACCCCTGTGATAACCCTCAGTGTCAGAACCCCCAATCAAGAAATCCCTCAGGCAATTACTCTAAAGGAGGATTCATTTATTCAGGATCAGTACACTTCAGGCCAGATGAAGCTTCGAATAAAAGTTTTCACGTCCAAGCAGGATTATCAAAAGAAACGTCTCTCTGACATCAACCAGAGTCCAACCATAACAATTCAGTTCCCACTCCAAGAATTCCCCCTCCCTACAGAATGTCCGCTGGAAGAGCAGGTGCTGATCAGTTCTCGCCAAGCAGTGCAGAAATGCGAAGAGGGAAACCTCTTGAAGCAAAGTAGCGCAAACTACACGTGTAGAACAGTCAGAAGCATGGCAGACGAACATGCGAGGCTGACACCCCTTCCTTACCTTACAGCAGAGCTTTCCAAACTGTGTGTCGGGACACCTTAGTGTGTCGGCTGCAGTGTCTGTGTGTGTCGCGGCTGCTGCTTCCTCCGAGCCCTGCCAGGATTCCACGCAGGTCCTAGTGCCTGCCTTGTGCACTGCTGTAAGAGTGTGTCGCGAAATGATGCGTGTCTAAAAAGTGTGTCACCAACATGAAAAGTTTGGAAAGCTCTGCCTTACAGGGTTGATGCTGGAGGAGGACTTGGCACATGTGTTGGAATCAGCCCATTGCAGGTAGCTCAGAACAAGGGTCTATCCCATTGGATGTCTGTAGGACTCACTCTTGATCTGATCTTCTCTTTGGAGTAGAATGGAGGAGGCCTAAGGACCAAGGAACTGTCCTTGTTGCCTTCAAAGGGTCACTGCTTGATTGCCTTTATACTGACTAACTCAGCCTTTCACCGGGAAGTGCTTGGAAGCCTTGGGTCACCTCCAGAATGGGGAACGGCTATAGGACTGCTTCACAAATGTTTGAGAAAAGATGTTTTGGACCTTTTGTAAATGTGAGTGTAGCATCTCATTTTATTTAGTTATTAGTTTATTTATTTAGCTTAGTTTATTTATTTAGCTTAGTTCACCAGGGGTGGAGATGTATAGTTGAGTATCATCAGCATACTGATGATACCACACCCCATGGCAACGAATGATCTCACCCAACAACTTCATGTAGATGTTAAACAGGAGTGGAGAGAGTACCAAACCCTGCAGAAACCCACATATTAGGGCCAAAGGTGGGATCTCTCTCTCCCAATCAACACCGACTGGTATCAGCCTGCAGAAAGGAAGAGAACCAGCACACTACCGTGCTGCCCACTTCTGCCCCACAGAGCCAATCCAGAAGGATACCATAGTTGATGGTACCAGAAGCCGCCCAGAGGTCAAGAAGAGCCAGGACAGATGCACTACCCTCATCCTGCTCCCACCAGAGATCATCCAAAAGTGCAACCAATGCTGTTTCCATCCCATACCCAGGCCTGAATCCTGACTGAAAGGGGTCAAGATAATCCGCTTCATCCAGGGTCCTCTGAAGCTGCCTGTTCACAATCTTCCCTAAAAAGGGGAGATTGGATACTGGACGAAAATTGTCTAGTGTGGTAGGATCCAGCGATGGCTTCTTGAGGAGGGGGTGAACTAGTGCCTGCTTAAGAGTTGGAGGAACAGCCCCCTCTCTCAAGTAGCATTCACCATTGCTAGAACTCAACCATACAACACCCCCTGGACAGCCTGAGCTAGCCAGGAGGGGCATGGATCTAATGAGCAGGAGGCTAGGTCATGAGGACCCTGTCCACTTCCTCAGGCCCTGTCAGCCTTGCAAGGTACTCCAGACAGGAAGCACACCCAGTTGAACTAATTTTACTTTATCATAAGGTTACGTTAACAGAATCTTGCAAGTCTGAAAGTACATTTCTCCCCCATCGCCTTTGTAGCCCAAGAAACTAGGGAGGGTCCCCTCTGAGACATTTGCCATGCTCACGTTCCTTCTGCAGGCTAAGCTGCCTCTTATCCGACCATTCCCTCTGGTTGTGGCTTTTCCCCCATCTGCCAAGGTCATTCCCACATACCATTACAGGCCCAACAGGTTCAAACCATTCCCAAATAACAGATTGTGCCCCAGGCACCTCCAGTGGACCTGTATCAAAGCTGGCATCTAACTGGGAATGAATTCGAGCAATTTTGCCCAACAGAGGCTCTGCAAATTCCGCCAGGCAGCCATCCTTGGACACAATAGGGGTGGAGAAGTATTTTCACTTCGTCGCCCTTACTGCCACAAGGTAGGCTTTAATAGCGGCTCTAACCCACATTCGATTGAGTTCATCCTTCGTTGACCTCCAGCGATGCTCTAGACCAGCCTTTCTCAACCGTTTGACCCTGAAGGAACCCTTGAAAGAGGCGTTAAAACAGGGTTTCTCAACCAGGGTTTCTCCCATTTCATCTCCCTTAACTCTTCTGTAAACCATGGAGAATGGCGGGATTCTTGGGAGGGGAGAGGTTGCATGGGCGTGATTAAGAAGCCTTAGCTGCTCGCTCATTCCAAGTGACAACCAAGGCCTTAGACAGACTGTGCCGCAGACCATCAGGAACAACCCCCAGCTCCTTCTGGAACCCATCTGGGTCCATAAGTCACCGAGGGTCGACCAATCTAATTGGTCCCACCTCCCTGCAGCAGGGGGCAGTTCCGAAAAATCACATGGTTACCAGGGCATTATCTGACCATGACAGGGGAACCACAGAGAGCTCCCCCAAATCCAGATCACATTGCCACTGCTCCGATAAGAAAACCCGATCAGGTGTGCAACCACCGTCCTGTGTCCCCTTCACTGTTTGTTAAAGCATCCCAGCTTTTTGTGGGCTTCTGCACAAGCCTGAATAAAAGTGTGGCTGCTTTCAGAGTTTTGTTAACTTTAATCAGTGGATTCTTTGTGAAAAAGTCAGGCTGCTTTAATGAATAGCAGAGAGGTGCTGTATTCACACAAGGTCAAAAGCACGGCTTCTGAATTATTTTCAGAACATGCACAGTTTTAATGGCCAGTTGGTTCATGTGATTGCTTGGTGAGTATGTATGTCCAGTACCCAATAAAACTCCTTGCTTGATCTCTAAGAAGCTTCAGACAGAAACAGTAGTCAGAAAGACATTGGCAAGAAACCAGAATGAGCCCCACCAAGCACAAGCTGTAACCCACTTGAAGGCTTCCATCCTAGGGCTGTACAAATCTTTGAGGGAGTGCTTTAACTGGATAAAGCTCCAGTTGACTTGCCCTGGCGAAGTGGGACCTGCGTGGAAGCAATAAAAGAAATCAGTTGGCTTTTTAAAGCATTTTGTAGATGTTTGAAATACTTTGCAGATTCAGTGGTTTTTTGGCTACTTCTGGGCTTGTCACAGATGGGCTTTCTGCCAGGACCAGAACCAAAGTGTTAGAGCCTGTTCTTCAGTGGTGGTCTTCAAACAGAATCTGGATAGCCGTCTGTCCAAAACGTTTTAACAGCTTTTGCATCAAGCAGAAGGTCAGACTTGATGATTTATGAGATCCCTTCCAGCTGTTGGATTGCAAGATTCTATGACTTCACCAACCAGCCAGTGACATTTATCATCTCATTCAAGCCTCTGCTACCTTTTGGGGTGCAAGCCTACCATTACTTTGGGTTTCGTTCCCTTTCTCATCTCTCAGCTTCTTCACTAAGCCCTCCCTTGCTCGCTCTGGTGCTAATGGACAGCTCCCCTTCTGTGCTGGTCCGGCCAAGACAGCTGGGAACCCTGCTCAGCTCAACTCTCAGCATCTCAAGGTTGACCTTACTTTTAAAATCTGCAGATTAAATTGGGCAGATTTAAGTCTCCATTATAATGAAGGAATGGGCCCGGGCCAGCACTTATTGGCACTGGTTCAAACTTGTCTTGTTCTAAAAATAGGGCTGGCTATGCTGCGAATTCCTCTTTCTCTGTGGCTTGCCCATCACTGTGACCTTTGTCTTATGGGGCTAGACTTAACATAGAGTATTGACACAAAGCCTCAACTGTGACACAACCAATTCCTGCCAGGGATGGGGGGGAATTGGGTGTATCCCAGGAGGGGCCCAACTTGCCAACCAGCTAAGCCAGCCCTCCTGTGCACCCCAGGAAGAAAACTTTCAGGAGATTGGAAGACAGATGATTGGCAAAAAGCGTTGGCTTTGTTTTGATCAATCCAGAAGGCTCCTGCATGAGACTTCACCAACATGTGTCCTTCAGATATTCCAACGTCCCCACTATTTGGAGACAACTGGAAGGTGGAAAAAAACTCATTGAACTTTTCAGTCAAGGAAAACCATTTCAATTGGTTAAATCAGGTTACCAATTTAAAGTTGTACATGGCATTGTTGAAAACAATCACCCACATGTGGACCACACAGCTTGGTAGTCATGCTAGAAAGATAATTGAATCTTTGAAAAAAGTCAAGTAGAATTTGAATATGATCTTAAAGATGAAAAAACAGACAGCTGAATATATATATATATATATCTTTTGGGAAACATTAATCTGGAGAAGGTCTGCTTTTCAGGAGGAACCACTGTAATATTTGAAAAACGTGATTTCAGCTGAAAGCCATTTTTGGAGCATTTTCAGCACAGCTCTGCTGCTTTGGCTCTTCTGGTTCCTCCCACTTCCAATAAAAATAATTCTCTCAGTGAGCACCACCCTCCTCTCTGGGAAGGCTTCAGACAGACTTCCAAATGCACTTGCTGGTGAATAAATGATGAAAAGACGTCCTCTGATGCAGGGAGTCTTTCAGGCAACAGATCAAAAAGCAAATTAAAACCTCTTTGGTGTAATTTCCAGGATAATGATTTTGTTCATTTTAAAAAAAAACCCTATTTTTTGTACACCCTTTCTATCAGTGTAAAAGATTTGGTAAAGGGTTTGACTTTAGGGGAAAAAAGAAAGGATTCCAGCCAGTATTTCCCTGGAAGTTTGTAGTGAAGGCACTATTTTTGTGTCAGATGCAGAATCTTTTTAAGGTAGGGATGGGGTTTGCACAACAGGTTAAACCCTTAAAATCAGGTTAACAAAACATTATGATCCTATTCCTACAGCACATGTAACTTAGTTGGGCATTAAGCCAGTCAGTTCTCTTTATTTCTGATTCTAGCAGCATATTGCCATGTGCATTGGGGCAAAAACAGCCATTTTGGGAATACCGAATAACTTCCCAGCCATTTTCTCCTACAAGTGCCTAAATCCCGTGGGGCTTTAGCCAAGAGCTCCTGGCAAGGGGCATCGTTAACCCTTCCCTGTTGGGCAGGTAGCGCCCGCTTGGCCACGGCAGCCACTTGGTGTTTGGGAGGCGTGTGCCCAGCTGCCAGGTCTTGGTGGGGGGTTCCGTAATGAACTTTCCTTCTTCCTGACTCAGCCGGCCAAGTGGGTCCGGCTTGGGATAAAGTAGTTCCACAGTTTAACTGGATGCAGCTAGTTTAACCCTTTGTGTGACTAGCTTGATCCTGCACTACTTCTACAATATGTTTACCCCCTTATCAACTCAATTAAGTGTGTTGTGGGAACTGCTCCAATGTCTGTGCTATGCTCCAACCAAGAAACACTATTGGGTCTTAAGGAGATTGCCCTGGTTCTTGCAACAGGCTAAGGTGGTGCTGAACCATGGTCTACCCAACACCATTTTCACCTGTTCTTTCATGTGCAAACCAACCCTTTTCTAACCCCCCCGATGTTCTTCAGCTGTGCTGGATTTCAGTCACTTTCAAATACCAGGTTGTGCAAGGTTGGTACAAAACTCCTTCAAGTTCCCAGCCCTGAAGTTTAAATATGTCAAGTCCCTCCCAGCAGTGTTCAAACAAGGAAGCAAGAATGACACAGGCTTATGTAGGCATTTTTAATGCAAGGATAAAGTACCAATCGAAGAGAAAAGAGAAGAGAAGGATAAAGTACAGAATCTTAAAAGCTGAGATGGGAATCTTCAGCCCAGTTTTATTAGTGAGTTCATTAAGGGCGCGATGGCTCAGCAGGTAAGATGACAGGCTTGTCGATCGGAAGGTCGCAAGTTCGGAGGTTCGAATCCCTAGTCCCGCGTGACGAAGTGAGCTCCTGCACTAGCCCCAGCTCTTGCCAACCTAGCAATTCGAAAGCATGCAAATGCAAGTAGATGAATAGGTACCACTTTGGTGGGAAGGTAACAGCATTCCGTGCGCGTCACGCTGGCCACATGACCATGGAAGCGTCTTCGGGCAATGCTGGCTCTTCGGCTAAGAAACGGAGATGAGCACCGGCCCCTGGAGTTGGACACGACTGTGCAGGGGAAACCTTTACCTTACCTTTACCTCACTAAGGCAGAGTCTCTGAATGGTTTGAATCCCTTCCTCCCAGGTGTCTACCAGCTGCCATTTATGATGTAAGCGACTAACGAACTCTTCTTCCGTCTTTTGGCTACTTACGTCTAGCATCCCTCCAATTACTTTTCCAGCCTCCCACCAGATGATTACTGAGGTAGGAATGATTTTGGAAACCTGCTCTTCTGACCCTGTACTTGAAATGGAAACAGAGGCAAAATGAAGAGGCTGAATTTGGGACACAGTGATGGAAAAGCTCACAAACTGGACCTAAAGGAAGTATCAATCGAAGAGAAAGGAAAGGAAGTATAGCTGATGCAGGCAAAGCTGCTTATTTGTAATGGAGCCAGAAGGAGACTCTGTGGAAATGGAGTGAGCCTACCATGGTAGTGATTTTGATCTACCTTTCCGCTAAGCCACACTGGGGGTACGGAGAATCCCTAAGTTCCCTCCTCATGAGGTTCCGCATGCGGTGTCTGGAGGAATAGCATCTCAGGATCTTGGGACTGAGCAGCGAGAGGAATGGTTCCACTGGAAGAGATGAATTGTTGGTTTCTTAGTGGTTCGGGTTTTTTGGTTGGTTGTGTGTTCTTGTTTTTTGTTTTTGAAGCTTACTCTTCTTCTTGCAGAAGAAGAAGGCTATTAGCAGGCCAAGTAGCATTATCAGTGCACCTATCCTGGTAATGAAATGTCTACAGGGAGAAAAGCATGCTGAGAAACACCAAGAACCCAACAGATTAGCCCTGAACTACACACATTTTCTGGAAACCCCACATCTGGTACTTTCCTGATAAAATGTCTTATCCTTTATAGTCCGTGGACACCATCAGTTTCAGCATGTGTGTATGGTTCTTGCTCTCTGGGCAAAACAGTTAATCTCTTTACATTTTTAATTTTCGGGATTGGGATTAAGTTGGAAAATCTAATAGCCAGTGACATGGTGCTCAAGGGACTAGGCCTCGCTTAAGTTTACCATAGTTCAAAAGCACAAAAAGGGAAGAAAATACTATAATGCAAGTATGAACTTACAGAACAAGCGTTCTCACTTACCCAAAGGGAAAAAAATCTAACGCGTTCACTTAACAGATCCTGCTCTAGAGTAATTACTGCTATTGTTCTTTTTCTCAGCGGGAACAGAGAGAGACTCATCTTTATCCCTATTTTTTTTTCTTCATATATCAGAACCTTCCCCACTTTCTCTCCAGCAGAAAATAAATTAACCCATTACTGGGAGTCAGTCAAGATAAGGTGCGTACGGTGCTTCTGTGTAAATCTGCTTCATTTTCTAGATGGGGCATCCTTGATGGGTAGGTCAAAAAAGGCAAGATGGCAGCTGCAACGGCACAATCAAAGCCCTACCCCCCCTTTGTACATTCAGTGCATGCACAGTTGATATAAAAAGGGCGGGGCTTCAGTCACATAGTTGTAGCCACCACGTTGGCTTGTTTTACTCCCCTTACCTCCCTGGACGCCTCTGTCCATTCCTAACCACGGCAGTGTCAAAATGATGAAAAGTGCATTAGGGAGTCACTGGCCTTTCATACTTGAGTTGCAAACTGTGTCTCATGCAAACTACATAAGGGTTGGAGAGAGTGCTGCAATGTTGCGGTGCACATTTCCTCATTTGTCCTCTTTGCAGATAGATACTACTCTAGAAATGGCATGTTGGTTTGTCCCAGGGTGGATGCCATATGGTGTGTCTCTCCATTTTACTTAAGAAAGACCCCAACAACTAGAGAGTTTGTGGATGATGATCAGGAACGATCAGGAACATATTTAGGCTGTTTGAGTTAGACGTTAGGTTCAGAGAGGTCAATATTTAGAATATACAGTACAAGCCCCATCGCTCCTTCAGTTAGTCTAAGCTTCCTTGACCCTGGTGACCAGTCATGGCTCCCACAGTGGCCACATCTTCTCAAACACTTCTCCATTCACTAGACTTGGTAGTCCTTTCCTGTGGACTCTGCGGTAAGGCATCCCCCGATTCTGCTGTATATTCTACAGTGTTTAAAAAGGCATGTTTTTATACTGACTTTCCCCAGCTGCTTCCTCTCCCTGTCGTCTTAATGGATTGTTTTCATTTTCGTAATGTGATTTTTACAATTATTATAAATTTTGGGATTTTATAATGCAAGCCTTTTAAATAAATAAAATAACAATAAACATCATGTTGGGAGGGACCAAATTAACATGTCCCTAGATCCCGTATCATGGTCTGAAGGGTGAGGGAGGATTTCTGTATTCCAATTCATTGCTCCCCCTCCTCCTCCTTCCTAGCGTTTTTCACGGGGTCTGCTTTTCGGATCTTGAAACACTACTTTGCCTGATCATCCGCATCCTCAGGGCGTAGCCCATCCATTTGCATGTCCTTATTGATGGTGTCCTGCCATCTCTGTTTTGGTCGCCCACGTGGCCATCAATTTAAGATGGTAAGCTATTTTGGCAACAGTGGAAGGTGCCGCTCTAAAGACATGTCCATACCAAGGAAGCTGGCTTTCTCTTTGCTTTTTCATTGCTCCCTGAAGGTATGAAATTGAGTTTTTGTTGGATGTGTCCCATTCCTGATCTGCAGATTAGAGGAGTAAAGTGTCCTCTGTTTAGCTACACACAATAAAATTAAATGTATTGCTTTTTGTTTCTTGGGTTACCATAATGACCTAAGAACATCAGCGTTGTGGGCATGTGTCAGGGTTCATGTCTATGAATCCTGCCATTGGGATTCGGGCTAGAGATGATGTGGGAACTGTTGGGAGGGGGACTGGCCGTTGAGTGTTGTGTCTGAGAGTAGAGGCTGGAAACGGCTTCGTCAAGGTCACCCACCTGTGGGAGTGTGGAGATGAGAACGTTTGCACAATGAGATCATCGGTTGCAAGGGGGGAAGTTAAGATGGTACAGTTTGGGGGGAATCCGCATTCAGGAGTGCTTCAATTAACATGTATCCTGAATAAAGCTTAATCTGCATTCTAATGAACTGCATTGAGAAGTGTTTATTAGGGCATTGTTGTTGGGATCATCACAGCATGATCCTGCATTTCCCCAAGTGAACCTATGTATGAGGAAACCTTCAGGGACTGCATAGATCAAAAAGCATTTTACTGTTGATTTCCTTTTTCATAAACTATTTTTATTCCTGTCTCTGGGCATTCTTATTAAAAGATTAATATTAAATGGTTAAAACTTACAAGTGGGGCTTTGAGGATGCAATTGGAGACCCTCAAGTGAGATTGGGCCTCATCAACATCTAGCCTGTTTAGAAATGGTGACTTTATTGGTAGGATTCACCGACTGCAAAAGCCTCAGCCAGGTGAGCAAAACACCTGCTCTGTTCATAAAATGTCCAAAGAAAGGAACCACGTGATAGCTTAGCTTGGATGGCCCAGTGCAGACAATAACCATTGCTAAGAAATGGTTGGGTTCCCACAACATGCTAAACGGCCCCATTTTAGCCTAGCTTAGAATGTTAGATGAATCAACAGAGATTTTCAGGCTCCTGGATAAGCTGTAGACTCACTGCTTGTTTCTGGGCTGGGCCTGCTCACCCCCCACCTCCCCGCCAGGAGATTGGCAGATGGGCAAGAAAGGATCTCCACTTTGTAGACTGAGCTCATCACCAAGCAGAGTGATGGCAATTGAAAGGAAGTAGAAAGTGAGGACAATTCAGGGAATTGGGATCTTTGCAAGGTTTGGTGGCAGATTGTCCCAAAGGGGAGGGATATCTCAGCTTCATTAAAGGTATTCTTAGAAAGATGCTAGAGGGGTTCAGGACACAGAAACTCAGTCTCTTGCTTTTTCCTTTGGTTCTTAGCATCACATTTGTAAATTAGAGACGGGTAAAGAAGGATCTTTCCCCAACACGAGGGGATATTTTTCATTCATGCTGGTGAGGTTGCAAACTTGGTTCTCATCCCCTAAGATCAATGGACTAAGTGGATTAAAGTTCCGGTTAAGATGAAAGAGAGGTCCTCAGTGGAAAGTCTGCTCATCCTTGCAAGCTAGTAGAGCAAAGCCACAGCAGCTACAACCCCACCGCAAGTGCCACTGATGGAGACTGGCGCTCTCTGAGTTTTTAATTCAGCCCCTTAGCCGGGAGCAAGTGTGTGTGCCACTTTCCCCATCAATTTATACAACCAAAGTTTTTTACACAGTAAACATGGAGAGCTGTCTTGGAAGACAGAAAAAGAGCAAATGATGTTTAGAACAGATTTCTTAATCTGTGGGAAGCTTCTCAGTTAGGTGATCATTAGTCTTGCTGGAAATACTTTAGTCTCCTTTGAAACCCTTTGGATGGAACATCGCCAACCCTTGTTTGCTTTGTGCTTTATTTCTGTAGGAAGAAGAGCTGGCTAGGGTTGGGGTCTCTTGGAGGAGGGCAAGCAGAAAAAAAATTTTTAGAACAAGGCTGAGAAATTCTACAGGTTTTCCTGAGTTCTCTCTCAATTTAAGAGAATTTGTTTTGAATATTTCTTTCCAAGGAAAAACTATCATAAATTATCATCATGGTTTTCTTGCACTTGATTAGTTATCAGCTGTCCTAGGGGTGTGTTTGTGTGTGTGTGAGAGAGAGAGAACATGTCCTCTTCTTTTTTTTCTCCATAAGTTTTATTAAATTTTAAAATACATATTAAGAGCTAATACAAAAGAAAAGAAATAGAAATACAAAGTAAGAAAAAGGAAAAGAAAAAGTGAAGTCAAAAAATAACAAACAAAGAAAATATAGAAAATAGATGTCCTCCAATTTATCCTTGAACTTTAAGTACAACAATTAACTTTAAATGTTAGTCCTTCATACAATACACAGAAACTTTTCTTTGTCATATACCCTATGATTTCTATAATCCAATCTTCTGTTCTTCATATAGGTTTCGCCTTTCTTGATATCTTCCAACAATCCATCTCTGGTTTCTACTCCTTAGAATAGTAATCAAATGTTCATTGTTGCATCAATTAAATGTTTTCCATTTGCTCTTTCCATTTTTACATCTATATTTATATCTTCAATAAAGTCCAATTAGTATAACAAATAAAGGCCTTATCTACGTCTAATAAAATACAGTATATTCTGTTCATGTTATGACTATATATTCCATTAATACATAATCTAACATATTACATAACATAATACATAATATATCAAAAATACAAAACCTAACATAACATATAACCTAATACATACAACATATTCTTGTAATAACCTACATTCTAATTCCATCTCATCATCTCATTGTCTTCTCATAAATGTGTCTCCAGAAAGAGTAATATATAATATCAACATATTTATTTATAATCTTGTATCTTACACTTAAAATATCATGTTTTTATGCATCTATACAGTTTCTCATATCTGTGCTTACTCTGTGTACAATACCAAATCCGCATTTTCATTAACCTTGCATTCCAAATCAGTATCAATAAATCTCCTGTTTAGGTTATGCCAATATCACAATATGCAACTTGTTTATTTCTGTAACTCATGTGGGATGTCAAAATGTTTATTTTGCCATATCTATCAATTTGCATATTAAAATCTTCCTGTCTCAGCTGCCACAATGTATTTATGCCCAAACATTTAATAGACCCTGTAAAATATCATAATCTTCTTCTGTACCAATACATTCAAAGTCCTCTTTCCCTGTTTCTCTACTGGTTCGAAAGGTCTTTCCTCTGTTTCTAAATCTGTCCCTTGTATCTTCTGTTCCTGAGCCACCAAAACTATTAATATACGTTCTATGGATTTCTTAATTTGCAAAAATTTTTTGCTGGTTTCTTCCTTAAAATCCTGAAGTGCTGTGAGAAATGCCATTATTTGTTGTTCAAACCGTAATCAGCTGCCGTAGCCAAAACAAAAAATTTTCTCAGGGAGCAGGGAACAGCTGTTCTATTATTTATCAATAATGTCTATTTCTTTAAGTGAGAAAAGCTTTTAAAGTAAAAGATGAAAAAATTCCACAGAGCAGTATTTCAAACAGTTTGTAAAAGGAAAGATGAAAATATATTCCAAATGAAAGATAGTCCTTTCTAAAAAAAAGTAGAAAAAAAAAAAGGTAAAGAGGCACACATTCTCTATACTTTATTCTTTATTCTTCTTTATTCTTCAGGCTGCAAGCTGCTTAACCCAAACAAACAATTTCTCAAAAGTCAGTTAGTTTGTCGAGTGAGAAATACCAACAAAGTCTCTTAAGTCCCAATTTCTCTGATACAAAAGAAAGGCAGAAAAATACAAACTTGTTCACTATGTTGCCAAAATAAAATCTATCAAACTTCCACCAAAATTAATTATAGCAAAGAAAACACAAAATTAGCCAACATTTTGAACGAAGTCCAAAGATAAATTTTAGATAATAAAAATGTACTAATCTAAAAAAGAAAACTAATATAAAGTGGTCTAAAAGCTGGCTGTCACTCTTGTGTCTCCCAAGAGACTTACGTTCTCTGCAGAGCTAGGATCCTCCTTCGGCCATTTCATTGCATTCACCCCCGTTCTTCTCCGCGGTGGAAACAACAAAGAAAAACAGGAGTGGGCAATTACAATGGCTCTGTGAGCAATCTTCTGGTTCCCCCTTCTCCAGGGGGAAACTTCAGTGGTCTGTAGACCCCTGCAAACAAGATAGAAAGTTAGCCAGGTCTCAGAGCTCAGAGCTCTGAGAAACTCTGACTTGTCGAGCTGCCAGCCAGGCTTGGAGTGAGAACATGTCCTCTTCTGTTGCCTCCCCAGCAACCTCCCCCAGGTTTCCACTTGGTTTTGGGGGCTGCTCTTAAGGGCCTCCCAGGAGCTCCTGCCCTTGAAAAGTGGTTGGAGAGTTTATCTGTCCCTTGCAGAGATCTGGAGCAACCACCCACTCAATTCTTCTGCCACATATTTGGTGGAGAATTTGGAAAGGTGCCCTGCTCTGGCATGTCTGCAGGTCTTGTGCCAGAAGGTGAAAACAGAGCATGGTTGTCAGCAGTTACTGTGGATTACTTTCAGCGGAATGTGTCAGGATGTGTTGTATGTATACAACAACTTGAGACAGCTTCCAGCTAATGGCCTCAGCTGCAGAAAAGGACAGTGTCCTTCCCAGATACTGGCCCCGAGCAGCCTTCACGGAGGTCACGGACCTATCAGGATGGCAAGAGATGGCCTTCAGGAAGAACTGGTTCTGCCGCCTCACCTGGGAAGCGGGGGGGGGGGGTAACAGTTCCTCTTGGGGATGGCTGGATGGCCCTTTCAAACACAAGTTTGTCGCCTCTTGGATTTTATATTTATCTTTATTAATTATATTTATGATAATTGTATTTTATGTTATTTTAATTGTTTGATTTGTTGTAAACCGCCCAGAGTCCCCTTTGGGGGAGATGGGGCGGTGTTATAAATTCAATACATACATACGTACATACATACGAGATAACCTCCAAACTCAGTGTCACTGGGAACAAATGATGGGAACAGACTACAGTCCTCATGGCTGCTGGTGGGATTCAGAGGCATCTCCTGGAAAAGGAGACTGGATAGAATCATAGAATGGAAGGGGTGCAAGGGACCTTGGGGATCCAACGCCGGTCTCTATTTAAACTCCTATAGTCAATTCCATTACTAGAACAGCTGTCACCATTACAAACTTTTCCTGATGTCCAATCCCACTATCTACTCCTTTTTGTTTAAACCCCTTGTTTCTTGCCCTGTTTGTGGAACAACTCTGCCTGTCTTTTAAATGACAGCCCTTCAGATACCTGAAGGGGTCATGCATCCCTGCGGTCTTCTCTTGTCCAGGCTAAATGTACCCACCGTTCCTCATAACGTTTTCCCTCCAGGCCCCTTATCATCTTGGTTCCTGTCCTCTGGACATGCTCCAGTTTGTCAGTGTCATTCCTAAAATGAGGTGCCCAGAATTGGACACACTGTTCTAGTTGCTGTCTGACTTAGGCAGAATAGAGAATGATGCCTTCTTTGGGTTGATGCAAAGGAAAGCCCTTCCCTTTTTCTTAACGCAACATTAGGAGTAGTGATTTCTTCCAGAAAATTTAGATTGACTTGATCTGAATGATTTGAAAGTTGTTTGTTGTAATGTTTGGAAATACTGCATGCATTTCAGTCTTTCATAATGCAACTTCAATAAGACTCTCCATTCATACAAACCGATATAGAAAAAGTCTTCCTTTATATGAAGAATATAATATATGAAGAATAGCTTTTGAAATATATATAGAACAGCCATCAACATACACAGAGGTGTGGATCCTGCAGGGCTGAAATGAGCTTTTCAGCTAGGTAGATTTGTAGAGAATTGAATTTATGGTTTTAGAAATTGATTTAGAAACACCTGCACATGCGAACATTCCTTAATCTCTGGCTGCAGTAATCCATTGTATGAGATACCTGCTGTCCAATGTTGGACCACTTATCTTGAGGCAGCCCTCTTTTGCATTTTCTATTAGCAGCCATTTATTATGAAAGGTACAGTGTCAGCAGGGGTAGAAGATTCACCGTTCTTAATCCATTGCCCTTACAGCTTCCACAGGTGGTGTTGCAAATTTCAGTGGAAGATGGATAAAAGATTTTCAGCCCTCTTGCTCTAGGAGATACCAAAGAAAAATGATGAACAGTGTGTAAAATAAAGTTTTTTTAAAAAAAATAAGTAAGGGTAAAGGTTTCCCCTGCACAGTTGTGTCCGACTCTAGGGGCCGGTGCTCATCTCCATTTGTTAGCCAAAGAGCCAGCGCTGTCTGAAGACGCTTCTGCGGTCATGTGGCCGGCATGACGCGCACGGAACGCTGTTATCTACCCACCGAAGTGGTACCTATTCATCTATTATTAGTAAAATCTTATATATATATTATCTATTATTATTAAAAAATAAGGTTACTGCATATGGGTTGCAAAAATATAGATGACCACTAGAAGGCAGTGAAACAACGCAGAACATTCTTAACTTTTGCTGCTCTCTTGTGGTCATCCGGATTTTTGCAGCCTAGATCTGGCAGTCTAATTGAGAGTCTTTGTAGTATGCTGACCTTTAGCAGAAGGAGAGTGGAATGAACTTTAGGGGAGTGATAGCCACTTGGCCATATGTGCTTCTACCCCACAAAGGTGGTAGCAATGTCCTGGTCAAATATAGGTCCCTCTTTTTTTCTCAAAAAATAAGCCCACCAAGTGATTTCATTGGAACATTTCTTGGATGGGTCTCCTTGGTTCCCACTATAGAGAAGAGGAGGGCTGTTTAAATAATAAACATTTGGGGCTAGAGGACAGATTTGTGATTTTGTGAGCCAGTTGTGGGAACTCTCACAAAAAAGCTGCTGTGGTAAGTATAGCTTCCACGAAGCACCCATTTATCGAAAGGTGTACGTGGGGGTGGGGGTGGGGAATTAATGCCACGACTGCATAACAACATGGGGACGGCTTTGATCACATGGTCATGGCCCCATCTTGACTTTTCTTAGGACCGCCATCCCGTCACTCCTGCCAAAAGGCAAACTGGTGAGGTTGCACTCCACAGCCCCACAAAATGCTCCAGGTGTACCTTTGTATTTTATTTTCTGGCAAGGGGGCATATTTCTGAACAGAGACCTGCCACGTCCCCTGCCTTCTGTTTTCTCAGCAGCCGCTGCAGCCGCTGTCCAGGAGGTTCTCCAGGCCTTTGAAGAGATTTGTCTCCTCCCCGTTTGATGCAGGCAGACGGGCCCCCAGACCTCCAACCGGAGCCCATGTCCTGACACTGAGCACTGCAGGGGCCCTGAAAGCGCTCTCCGGGGCCCCTGAGCTGTCCTTAAAGCTGCAACTGTCGTTTTTAATTTATTAGAAAAGAAGAGAACATTTATTGAATGCACTGGGAATAAACCTATTGAGCATTAAAGATGCAGAGGACACATTATTTGTTATTTATTTTGCGAGATTTCTCTCATGCCTTTCCTTGGGGAGCAGCTCCTCCTCCATTTTTTCACAACTTCCCTGTGAGGTAGGCCGGGCTGAACGAAATGTTTGGGCCTGGCCCCCAATCACCCAGTGAGCCTCCAAGGCCAGGGGAGAACGTCAGCCCGAGTCTCACCAGTCCTGGCCCAGCACCTTACTCCCTGGGCCGCTCTTGCTTCCCCTGCATCTTGCGAGGAAAGAGTGACAGGTTCTCTCACGCCCTTTGCGTCCGGGCAGCAACGACGGAGTATTTTCATCCTAGAATTCTTCCATCAGGTTCAGTCAAGCTACCAAACAATTTCTGCGGCTGAACTCGATCCCCCCTCTTTGCCAGCGCCTGAGACATGTTTTCATGGAATCACAGTGCTGGAAGGCCATTTGCTCCAAAACCATGCTCAGGGCATGATCTGCTGGATCTATCCCTGAGAGAAAACCATCCAGCCTCTCTTTCAAGCAAGGGAGAACGCACCACTACAGGGTCGTATGGTCTGTTCTCCCTACTGGCAGCTCGTACAGTCAGAAAGTTCCTCCTGACCTCCTTCCTGGTCCTGGTCTGCTCTCTGGGGCAGCGGAGAGTAAGTCCATGTCTCTTCTTTGTGGCAACTCTTCACAAAGTCTGCTGTCAATCATCTCTTCTGTAGGCTAAATATTCCTTTAACTGTTCCTCTTAGGACTTGGATTCCAGTCTCTTGAGCATCTTGCTAATCCTCCTCAGAATTTGCTCCAGGTTTGAATGATGGTGCCCAGAACTGAACCCTGGATTCCAAATTGGGTCTGACCAGGGCAGAGGAGAGTAGAAAAATTCCTTCCTGGGATCTTATGTCTGTGCTCCTGTAAATGCACCCCAAGATAGCATTTGCTCTTTTTGCAGCTGCATCACGCTACTGGCTCATGCTTAATTTGTGGTTGACAAGGATTCCCAGGTCCCCATCCTAGACTTGTGTCTCAGATTTTTCTTAACCAGATGCAGAACTTTCTCCTTGTTCAGTTCCATCCTAATCATTTAGTCTGCTGCTCAGGTCTGCCTACCTCTCTTTGAATCTTTTCTCTTTCATCTGAAGTCTTAGCCACCGTCCCAATCTTTGTGTCATCTGCAAACTTGGTAAGTGTCCCTTCTGCTTCCTCATCCAAATTATTTATAACAATGTTGAACAGCACAGACCCTTTTTCTACTCTCCATCAGATTTATATGTGACTTTACCATCAGCTCAATTCTGGAAGATAAAAACAAAAATAACACCAAAACTATAAAGTAACCTTAGAGGGGGAAGAAAAGGAAAGACGTGACCCTTAACTCCCAGGGCTGCTAAACTGTTGGGGGCATACTAGGAATTGATCAGGGTTTAATAAGCAAAGAGGACTTTTCAGACATTGATTCTTACTTGTTGGCTGAAGATGACCATGGAGAAGAATAAGGTGTGGGTGTGTTGGGGGGTGGGTAGCTGAACCTAGAAGTTTGAGAAAATTAGTCTACGTAGCTGCAGGCTGGCAGTTCCCGTGTATGCCATTTGGCAAGTCCTGTAACATTTCTTTTTTACAGCAGAATAAATTCCTTTTCGCAGCTTATATGGATCTGGGGAGCTATCTATCACTTTTTACAAGGGATTGACAGTCCCAGCCTTGCTTTACCTCTGCTTTCATTTGATTTTTCACAACTGCCTTCTCTGCAGAATGCTGGGCTCCAGGATTTGGTGGTGAAACATAAAGAATGCAGCACTGCCAACTTGCCTCATAATTTTTGAGCTTAGCCTGAAATTTTGAATCAGATTTTTTTCTTTGAATTAAAATAGAAACATGGAAGAAAGAAGGAAATGGAAGTTTTTTGTTGGTGAGAGAGCTTACCTGATAAACAGTGGTACAGATATTTTTTTAAAAATGAAGAACACTCTTTTCAGGGCCTATATTTGGGTGCCTTTCGTGCTTTTGACATATTGGCTAATCTTGACTGTTTTGACAGTTCCCAGCTATCAGTTACTGTCAAATGCTAACTCTGCTATTAACAGCAACAGTCTAGTAATAATCTTCTGTGTGCTGTTATATTTCAGCCATCATACTCTCTTACTGTTACAAGTCAGCCCTTAAATGTGAAATACTAAGTACCATTGCATTTCAGTGGTCAAATACTACCTACCGCTGCATGCCCTTTTTCAAATACGGTGAGATTCTAACACCTTTGCCTTACTTAACAAATCCAGTTGAGTTCTGTGTCCTTTCCATTTGATAAAGTGCTTCCTTTATCAAATGGAAAGGACACAGAACTCAACTGGATTTGCATATTTAAATAAATTAAAAATTAATTGAGCAGATCCTGTCCTCTTGTATGTTGGGAATGAGAGATACGCTGTTAGGTTGAAGCATAGACTACCTTAGTGCGTACGTGCTTGGCCCGAAAACAAGCAACTCAGAAAGTTCCTCAGCGGTCGTAAACAGCAGAAGAACCTAGAAGCAGTTCTGTTGGGTCAGGCCAAGGGCCATCAAAGGCTCGCATTTTGTTTCGCCCAGTAACCAGCCAAATGCCTCCAGGGTGCCTTCAAGCAGAAGATCCACACCTCTCCCACTGTTGTTCTCCTGCAGTTGGGATTTGGTGGCCTCCTGGGAGAAACATGGAGACTGTTTCTTGAAGACTGATAGCCCTTGATAGCCCTTTCGCTTTCAAAGCCATGCAACGTGGGGGCAATCCCTGCCTCTTGTGAGGCCGAAGGTTAATTATGGGCTGCACACAGAAGTGCTTTCTTCTGTCTGCCCTAAATATCCTTAGAATTAGTTTCAGTGGCTTCCTGCACACCACACTTGATTTTGTACATCTCAGTCATGCCTCTGTTGCCTTCTTTCTAAGTTAAAGGTCCCCAAACATTCCAGTCTTTTCTTGTAAGGAAGATCCATGCTTCCTCAGCCCTTTTGGTCACCTGCTTCTGCAGTTTCCCCCACCCTGTTATGGCCTTTTGCAGATGTGGTGACCAAAACAGTATACCTTTCCCCAGAGGTGGATATACCCGAGCAGCCGTAGCTCGTAGCAGTCACCCGGAAAGGATGAGCCTTGGAAAGCTTTCCCCAACCCCTTCCCTCCGGTGGTCCTGCAAGCTGGAGCATTTGGGGGGTTGAACTTGCCCATCTAGAAGGCACCCACATTGGTGAAATGGGGCGCATGAGATGTATGTCTGCAGCCTTTATTTATTTATTTATTTATGTATTTATTTATTTATTTATTTTTTCAATTTATTCCCCGCCCATCTCCCTTGCAAGGGACTTTCCTTGTGAGGATTTCACTAGCATACCTGTCACGCGTACACTGTACATATAGTGTATTGTTTGGACGGAATCTGTCTTGTTTACTGATATTGTATGTGTATTTTCCATATTGTTTGTTTTAAATTCTGAGCCTCCCAGAGCCTTCTTGGAGTGGGTGGTGCTTAAATCTAATTAAATAAATAAATAAGTAAGAGTGACCGTCTGTCTAATGTGTTGGTGGCCTTTGAGGTTGCTGGCACACATTGCAGTCCCTCGGGTGCTGTAGCATTCTCAGGCGGTGCTCCAAGTAGCATTATGTGCCTACAGTCCCATAATACACATGTCCAAATAAAATTGCATGTTGTGTAGCAAGTGCCGAGGTAAAATACCTGGGAACACGTAGAATACATTTTAGCCTTCAGCTCCTCCAGAGAACATTCGCAAGCAAAAGTGTGATATTATTTGTTTCCAATCTTTGTAAACAAATCTTTGCTGCCATCTCAGCCACGCAGTTATTGGCTGGGTGGCAAAGCACTGATTGAATTGAAACGTAAATGTTGGTTTTCCTTGCCTGCCTCCAATGGGTTCTGTGCAAAGCTTTGAATTGGAAATGTTTGTGGCAACTCTTGGCAGATTGGCTGGTCAGTTATGGGCATAAGCAAGTTCTGGTGGAGAGATGGTATTGTGAGAGCATTGGTTGCAGGCTCCCCCATAGGATTTTCTGTCCTGCCGATCCCAGTCAGAGACCTGCCTTCTTAGACAGCGAGGGGAAAACCACAGTGTGTGTGTACATGTGCATAATAGGTTACAAGAAGATGTTTTCAAAAATGCATGCTGTTTGTCTCCTGTTAAATATTTATTTAAGTAATGGGCAGGGAGGGAGAGCCATGTGCCATGTGATTCCTCCCTCCGCTCTTCCAAGACTCACCAGCATCCTTTGCTTTGCATACTAACCAATGAATAATTAAGAGCTGTCTATTTATTGCAAGAAGCAGATGGGCAGCATCTGCCATTCTGGACCCAGGGGGAGAGGTGGCCTCGATTCACCACATGGTGGAGAGATCTGGGGCTTTGGTTGGGAAGGGACCCAGGATCCCTTCTATCCTCAGTTTCCAGCTGAAGTGTCATCTCAGTGAAGGTTTTGCCCAAGGAAAACCATGGAGGAATGCTGAAAGAAATACAGACAGTGCAAGTAGGACTCCTGCAGTGTTTTTGAGCATCCTGGCTGCTTTATCGGCACGTTTATGTCTGCATGACTGAGATATGGAAAAAAATGCAGCAGTTAGAATTGATCAGAATTCAGCTTTCCAATGAGATGAAAAAATGAAAGAACTGTATTCTGGATCCTTCCTTCCTTCCTAAAAGCAATAACTGGGTACAAACGGCATTTGAACAATCTAAAAATTCTACACCAGATCTGTGGAGAATTCTCCAATGATTATTAAAAGCAGGATTCCCTCTTGCTTTTGGACAGGAGCTACTACTGAAGAAGCCCAAGACAAAGAGTTGTTGTTGTTGTTTTAATGGTCTCCCCTGGGGATTGAATGGAAGGGTGGGAAGGCAGGGGGGCTACAGGCTGCTGGGGAGAGGATTTCCTGTTCCACATCTTTCCATCCCTCTGCAGCGTCCCTGGCTACTCCACTTCCGGGACTGAAATAGCCTCCTGGAGCGGCTCTTTTCCCAGAGCCTTTTTTGAATGGGAGGGGAAGAAGCCAGGGAGGCTGTAGATTGATGAAGGAAGGATGGTAGAAGGGAAAGCAGGACATTAACCTCCTCTTTTGGCCGCCTTGTGACTAACTTCATTCTCTACCTGTGGAAATTCTCACCAAATTGTCTTCTTTGAAAGTAAATTTGGAAGCAAAATCTCTTTCTTCAAGTTAGATGACACAATCATAAATCCCTACTATGGTGGGGAGTAAATCCACAGGACAAGCGCCACCAAAGAGAAAGCCTGCTTCTATCACCAACAACTTGCCATGGCTAATCATCGTTGCAAAGTGCTCCGTGGTGCTCAAAGTCACAGATGTTGTGCACACCCATAAGTGTGTATCCATGAACTCTGGGTACCACAGATGTGTGTGCTTCATTCCTCCCACATGCTTGCCAGTTGGTCTTGCTGAAGAGGAAGTTGCCATGGCTAGCTGTGAGCTGTGCTCAACTGTAGCCTCCCAGGAGAAGCACGAAATGGCTTCCTTGCACTTGCTACCACATCGAGGCCTCTGGAGTGTCAGAATTGAAGAATTCATGCTGACTTCTTTATTGCCACCCCTCAGCCAGTCTAGCATGCTACACCACAATACTTTGCTGGACATTCCATGTTCTAATAAGCAGTTATTGTTGTGAAGCCTGCGCAACTAGCAAAGAGACAGGAGTCCGAGGAATCGGTTCTAGTACCTTGATGAAATGGAAAATGGATTTCTTTCTCTGGCCCATTAAAGTTGATTGACAGAAAGCCAGCAGAGCGGTTGTTCCCATTCCGCACTTGACTTTCTTACAACATGGTGACCTTAATCCCAACAACTCATATTTTTACAGGGACTTTCAAAGCCATATTTGTAATTATATCCCCAGATCTATCTCATGCCATAACTCTAGCAAGTCCCAGCACGTATAGTGCGACACATCTAGAGAGTTTAAGAGGGGGGTGTGTGTGTGTGTGTGTATTCTTACATAATGTAAGATGCAATATGTAACGTAATGTACAAATATAGTGTAATATTCTTACATAATTCTTATATGTTTCTACATAAGGACTTTGGGAAACCTGTACATTCAGCCACTTTCTGGACTAGATATATAAACTTGCAATGGAATACAGCATATACTTTTAAAAAATAAAAGGAATCAAAACTATCAATGTAATGCAAAGCACTTGAGATGGAAAAAAATAAATTGAATGCAAGAAAAAACAACATTGAACATTCCGAATTCTGCAGATTAATTTTAGTTGATGCAGATGTGAAAATAATTTCAGCCCTGTGTGGAATCTGGAGGCCCTTGTCTAAACAAGTAAAAATGGTTAACTGTTTTTAGAATTTATGCAAAGAATCGATTGAAGTAAAAACTATATCAGGTTGGAATTACAAAGCAACGTAGGTAAGACATGTCAGATATACAACATCATCCCTCTGCAGAGTTTTTTGCCTGCTTGCAGCCATTTTTGCACATCCTATTGTGTCTTTATTCCCACTTATCACCTCCTTTTTTTAATCAAAAATGCATGGTAATTGCAGATATATAATGCTTTGTGGGTGGATGCCAATAAATCGTATATTAATCACATTACAAGCAAAAGCCTCCCCCATGTTAGAAGGCACTTTTCCCCTGGAGATGTAGATGGACCAGAAGATACAAGAGTCCCCAAATTTCTTCCCTTATATTTCATTCAGAGTCAATCTGCATATTAACTTTACTAATGGAATCATGTGCCCAATTGCCTCCCAGTCTTCAGAAGTCTCAGGGGACGCTTTGTGCTGGCAGAAAGATATCCCTTGTCCCCAGTTCCCTAGATATTCAAAACAGCTTCAGGTTTCCGTAAGGTAAAATGCATTTGCATTTCTGTTCGGTGTTGGAGAGCTTACCCATGCAAATGAAGTCTACATGCAAACCTATTTATGTCTATTCGAGAATAAATCCATTGAGAATTGTGGGGTTTAGTCTCAAGTAAATAAAGCATTTTGCTTTCACAATATCCAGTAGCGTGTGCAATAGCATTTTCTGGGCCACGGTGGGAGCCAGGCTGGGCTGTGTCGCGGTAACCGAAAGGCGAGTGGGGCTCAGCCTCGGTGACAATGCGGACGTGCCCGTGCGGTTTTCCTGAACAGCAGGGAAGTGTTTTGCCACTCCCGCCCCCTGGGCCGGTTTGTTTCTTTTCCTTCCCAGCCTGGAGTTGAGCCTTCCTGGTGGTTCCATCCCAGGATCCACCAGGTCCATCCTTGTCTAGCGCATTCAAGACCAGCTAACCTGGAGCAGGTGCTGCCCCTGCTGTGAGAAGGTGGTCTCTGGATTTTAAGATAAGAGAACGAACGGCTATGGTGGGTGAAGGGTGGGACTAGGAGGCTGCACTGCCCTCCACCCTGGGGGACGTTGGGCCAGTCCCCCTCTCAGTCCAACCTACCTCACAGGGTCTCTGTTGCAGGAAAGAAATGGCGGAGGGAGCGCTCTTCATGCTGCCCTGAGGTCCAGAATGAGAGGCAGGGCAGAGGTCAGCTACATTAATAACATTTCCATTATGTTTGCTTAGAACAGAGCTTTCCAAACTCTGTGTCGGGACACGTTAGTGTGTCGGCTGCAGTGTCTGGGTGTGTCGCGGCTGCTGCTGCCTCCGAGCCCTGCCCGGATTCTGCACAGGTCCTAGTGCCTGCCTTGTGCCCTGCTGCCTCCAAACCTGCTGTGATTCCGCGCAGGTCCTAGTGCCTGCCTTGTGCCCTGCTGTAAGATTGTGTCGCGAAATGATGCCCTGCTGTAAGAGTGTGTCGCAAAATGATACTTGTCTAAAAAGTGTGTCACCAACATGAAAAGTTTGGAAAGCTCTGGCTTAGAAGATGATAAAAGAACAGTAGACTGTAAGGGTTGGGTGGGACCGTAGGGGCCATTTAGCCCACCCATGCCCAGTGCAAGGACTCGTTACTACAGCATTCCCACAGCTATCCAGGCTCTGTTTAAGCCCCTTCAACAACAACGCCACCTCCACGAAGAATCTAGCCTTCTTTCCTTCCTCCTGTATTGGCCGTGGATTTTGGAGGGTGTAATCCAACACATCTGGAGAACAGCCAACTGCAGTTTCAGCCAGCCCTGTCTCTTTGACAAATGTATGGTACATTCAGGATCTGCCCTTTTAGATCTCCAGGTGGATTATATAATGGGTGAAACATTCCCCTTTCTGTCCTTAAGATTCTGAGGCAGCATTGCATTTAAGAATTGCAGTTCTCCATTCTAGAAGGACTGCTGCTTTTCATCTGGTGGCTGGGCCAAGTGAGATCAATATCGATCTTCAGGTCGTTCCTGCAGCCTATTCCTTCGCTGGGTTTATTCCTTTTAAGTCAGCAGCAGCTGTACAAGAGCTGCCTTTGTCAGAAGGGTTGAGTCGCCCCAGTTCCTCTGTGGTGAGCCCTGATATCTCCCTGGGTTTGCCGAGTGACTCTACCACAGCATGACTCAGGCTCGGTTTTACAGAATAGGAACTCAGAACAGTAAGCACTAAGAATATGCTTTCACCAGAAGTGAGCTGCAAACACACTACTGCAGGGCAGAGAAATTTCCCTGCATGTTTTCCTACCTGTTTTCACTTTAGAAATTCTTTCAAAGAAGAAAAGAACATTGATGAAATTCTTATGGGTTCATCTGTGGTGCTCACACGCTTCTTTCACAAGGAAGCAATCAAGGGGCATATGTGAATGTGCTGTCTCCATGGTCTTCAGCCTCCCTGATTTCCCACATTTCCATCTAATTTTTATTTTTTATTTATTATTTCAATTTATTCCCCGCCCATCTCCCATGGAAGGGACTCTGGGCGGGCTACAATAATCAAAATTTAAAAACCATACAAAATGGAAGATATCTAAAAAATATAAAAAATAAATAAAATCCAAAATGGATTGGGGACCGTAGCACAGATCGTAGTGCTACGGGGCCAGCCAACCCCAGGAGGCACTACCGCCTCTGTCGTCCCAGGCCAGGCGGCAGAGCCAGGTCTTAATCCCAAGGAAATAACACGAAGGACTCCTTACATGGACTTCTTCAGTAGGGGTTTTACTATTCTTGCTAAAGGGGAGACCTGATCTTGAGAAACAGTAGGAGAACAACCTCAGGGAGATTTGGAGAAATGGTCCACTTAATTTCCCAGCCACTAACTGCGTGGAGAACTGGAAAGTAAGTAAGCTCAGAAAGTCTTGCTCTGTTAGATCTGTTTAAAGGTCTACAATGTGCTAGTAAAGTTTTCCTTGCTTGTATTATCTCCATTAGACCATGATAAGCATAGTTGGTTCTTCTCATCTGCCCCTACCATTCAGGATCTTAGCCTTGGAGCCTACCAGATGTGGACTGTACTTCCCCAGGCTTCAGTGGGGGTGGTGAAGAATTATAGGAGTTGCAGTCCCAAATGGTGTTAGATTCAGAAAGGCTTAGTCACTCAACACATGCTAGCACCAATCCTGGATGCTTAACAGCTGCTGATAGGCAATCCCATAAACTTATCTCATTTGTTTTTAAAGGCACCTGTACTCCCCAAGTTGTGTTTCTTCATTGTTTTGGAATCTGCCTTGCACACCTTGTTAATTCCTGCCCATTGGGAAAAATGTGGAAAATCAATGGCTGAACTAGAATCTGCTGTTTGCCAGTAGAAATCTTGGCACCTTAAAGACAAATAAGTGGTTAAGGTGCTGGGCTAGAAACCAGGAGTCTGTGAGTTCTAGTCCCGTCTTAGGCATGAAAGCCGGCTGGGTGACCTTGGGCCAGTCACTCTCTCTCAGCCCTAGGAAGGAGCCAATGGCAAACCAGGAGACTGAGAGTTCTAGTCCCGCCTTAGGCATGAAAGCGGCTGGGTGACCTTGGGCCAGTCCCTCTCTCTCAGCCCCAGGAAGGAGCCAATGGCAAACCAGGAGACTGAGAGTTCTAGTCCCGCCTTAGGCACGAAAGCCGGCTGGGTGACCTTGGGCCAGTCCCTGTCTCTCAGCCCAACTCACCTCACAGGGTTGTTGTTGTGGGGAAAATAGGAGGAGGAAGGAGTATTAGGTATGTTCGCCGCCTTGAGTTATTTATAAAAAATAATAAAGGGATAAAAATTAAATAAATAAAATACAGGGGAGGGTTTCAAAACCTCCTTGGGCAATCAAATGCACATCTGGAATCGTAGAATCTGCCCCCCTCCCCTGCTCATTGAGTTGTGACGTTGAATCAATTTGATTAAATTTTGTATGTGAGCAAGTACAACTTTTCTTTTTTGAATCAAAATGACAGTTGGATTCAACTCATCAAAGTGAGGTAGGGGTTATAATCACATTAATACAACTCGTCAATTCAACAATTTGAATCAGATCTTATATGATTTAAGGTAAAGGTAAAGGTACCCCCCGCACATTTGTGCAGTCGTGTCCGACTCTAGGGGCCGGTGCTCATCTCCGTTTGTTAGCCGAAGAGCCAGCGCTGTCCAAAGATGCTTCCACGGTCATGTGGCCGGCATGACACGCGCGGAACGCTGTTACCTACCCACCGAAGTGGTACCTATTCATCTACTTGCATTTGCATGCTTTCGAATTGCTAGGTTGGCAAGAGCTGGAGCTAGTGCGGGAGCTCACTCCGCACGCAGGGCTAGGGATTCGAACCTCCGAACTTGCAATCTTCCGATCAACAAGCCTGGCGTCTTACCCACTGAGCCACCACTATTTTATAAACTAAAATTGCTGGGTTCACAGATCACACAAAACCCCCAAACGAAGCACATAGTGTCCTAGTACTGTGTTCGAACCAGGTCAATAAAGACTGGAAATCCAATTTAGACATTAGGTTACATCCACCGGTAAGAACTCCCTTTTCAGGCTCTTTGTTCCCCACGGCCAACAGCAGATATCCCCACGAAGCACAAATGGAAGAGAGACGGGAGTTGGCATCTGGCCAGATGGGAAGAGATGCGGGAAAGCTTGCATAGGTGAAAGCCAGGACTAACGTATATGTGCTAATTCATTTAAATATGTGAAGGGTAGAAAGCCATCCAGGGGGTCCCCCTGTAGATCTCTTGGGCTGGACTTATCACAGGGCGTTTTCTCTGGATCCCTCTCTAGTTCATCCAGAAGCCAACCCGGCTACTTTCTCTTGCTTTTTTGAAGTTGGGAGCTTTGCAAAAGCATTTCCTTACATTAGAAATGGAAGGATATGTCTGACTGCAAAGCCAGTATTTTCTCAGTGGTCTGCTGGGACATGGAGTCCATGGAGTTCATGGGACATGGAGGACATGGGTTCAGGAACTGAATTATTAAAAGGAGCAACCAAGTGGTTTCTCTCTTCGTTGCTCACAAAACTTTATTTTATTTTATTTTATTTTATTTTATTTTATTTTATTTTATTTTATTATTATTTTATTTTATTTATTTATTTTATTTTATTTTATTTTATTTTATTTTATTTTATTTTATTTTAATTTTATTTTATTATTTTATTTTATTTTATTTTATTTTATTTTATTATTATTTTATTATTTTATTTTATTTATTTTATTTTATTTTTTTATTTTATTTTATTTTATTTATTTTATTTTTTTATTTTTTATTTTTTATTTTATTTTATTATTTTATTTCATTTTATTTTATTATTATTATTATTTTTTATTTTATTTTATTATTTTATTTTATTTTTTATTCATTTAAAAGATTTGTATGGCCACCCACCTTAGAGCGTAACTCTGGGTGGCTCACAACAACAATAAAACTACAGGACAGTGAAAAACAAACCCCAAACCCCGGTGCCTTAGCCATTCTCCTGGGATGCCCCAACAGACCATCCACAGGCTCCCGCCTCCCCCCAGCCCAGCCTGGGGAACAGCCAGGTCTTTATGGTTTCCTAGGAGGCTGAAAGGGTGGGGCCCTGCCAGATCACAGGGGGAGGGTGTTCCACAGGGTAGGGGCCACCACGAAAAAGGCACCCTAAGCAACATTTAAGGGAAGGGCCTGGAGCGTGCCCACTCTATCCAGCAACCAACAAATCTCATCTCTCCTGGACTCATTTTTGTCGACCACATCTTCCTCTTGGGATTGTCCAAGGCGCTGGGGTCATCTGAAGGTAGAAACTCGTACCTGAGACTGGTGGTAACTTGAACAGTATGCCTCTTAGTTTAATTGATCTCTCCGCATCCTCGTAAGGATGGTGCACAACCCCTGAACTCATTTGCTCCACCCAAACCCAACGGGGGGAGAGGGGAAGTCACCAACAATGTGCCCTTCAGGTAAAACCTGATTTGAATCATTGGGCCAATTTATGTTTGGTTTAGACTCCTGCTTTGATCTGGAAATTCAGCTTGATCCAATTCAGACAGCCACATCAGTTTGAGGGGAATAAATATGTACATGGGCAGAGGTTCTCTGAATCAATTCACAGGCTTCTAAGTCAGCCCAGTGCTTTGAATGCACTTTCCAATTGAATTTGCTCCCTGATTTCAATTCAGCGATTTAATCAACTTGCCTCCCTGTACAGTCGGTGGGCCATTCATTATCTGTGATTTTTGCCTAAATCTGTACGATCTGTCAGCCAGACCTTGATGCCTTTGGAATAAGTGTGTTCTATATTTGTAGCATTTAATAGAAAGCAACCCTTTTCAACTACAAAGGTGAGCTTTTTCCTTTTTTCAGTAATTGAAAGCTGCAAGTATGTGTGTATTTTAAACACACTTTTTGTACCTGCAGGAAAGAGGCCCTTCTGTTGCAGAAAATGTCTTTGGATGATATAGCTTTCTAGCCAAATGCGGCTGCTGTTTTCACTCCCCTCCCCGCTTATTCAGGCTCCTGGGAGAGGAACAAAAGGCAGCGAGAATATTAATAACAAAAGAGAGGCCGGAAACATTGTTTACTCTGCTTTGGCTAATAAATTTGTTTCCAGCTATGATCCTAACATGAAATTAAAAAGCCAGTGTTGGTATTGGAGAATTGGGCAGCATTCCTGCAGATAAGACACATTGGGCATAGAACTAAATTAAATCTGCAAGAGGGGCTGAGGGGAAATGGAGTCGTGTCAGGGGGGGAAAAAGCATTGGCAATCTTCCACCCCCCTCCGAAAGATATATCTGAAATGAGCTGGAATCTTGGGCCTTTGTGTTTAAATAAAACATCATCTGCCTGAAGTTTAAAAGCATGCTCCCACGCACACTGTTGGAACACTGTGGCCTTTGAAGGCCTTGGCATGCCTCAAAGGTGCATTCACGACCGGCTTCTGAAGAAGGAAGGCAGAGCTTGATCGTCCCCTGTGAAATGCACCCTTGAACCAGATTGGTTCGTGCTTCCACCAGCACTTCAGATTGTTTGGTCAAAAGCCAATTCCCAAGTTAGGTTTCTGCCAGGAATTCCTCAGACAGCCACAAACGCCATCCATTTCCGGAGCAAAAAGCCTTTGTTCTCTCTCAGAGAAGTTAGCAAATTGTTATTGATGCCTTTCAAAGCAGGGACAGGAGTGCACCATTGTGCCTTCTCCCTGCTCCCCCTCCCCCTGCCAGCAAAGGTTCCTGTGCAGCTTTGGAATGGAGGATGCTCTGGTCTTTCAGATTTCAAAAACAGAGAGGAAGAGCTTGACAGGACTGCATAAACCTTGTCTGTGCAGATAGGGAGCTCCCTAAGAGGATCTCAGAAATGTTAAACATAAAAAGAAATCTTCTTGCCCTCTTTCTGTTGCTTGATCATTAGGTGCTTCAGTGTCATTGGCACAGCACAAAGTAGACCAACCCTTTCTTCCTAACGCCAGTGGTTCTAGCCAATCAGGCATCACTGCCAGTGTAAATGGGTCAGGAGAATGCATGCCCATTCCGGTTTGACTAGCCAGAGGTAAGTGCATTTGTTCTGGAAAGACAGAAGCAGTTACCTGAATGAAGCCTGTGAAGTTCCTATTTGTTTTAAAATAAACATATAGAAGTGTGAATAGGTCGACAGTCAGTCTACAATCATGCTTCCACATCTTAGGGAAGAGTGAGATACATCAACTGGTGTATCATTTCAGGGAAACAAGATAGCTGCCCTAGAGGGCCCCCATGTTTGTGAAAGTCTTACTTTTCTGCGTAATACCCAGGCATGGATCACAGACTGTGTTCACACATCATGCTAAGCCATAGTAAAGTTTTTGGTTTCACCTTAGTATGTTGTGTGTGAATTGAGCTGCTACGGCTGTAGACCATGGTTGATGCAATAGGCTCTAGAACTTTGTGCTGTGCAAATCCTGGAAAATGACACAGCTGCTTTAAGGAGTTGCAGAGAAGTGTGACATATTATTATTATTTATTTTCTTATCCCGCCTTTATTATTTTTATAAATAACTCAAGGTGACGAACATACCTAATACTCCTTCCTCCTCCTATTTTCCCCACAGCAACAACCCTGTGAGGTGAGTTGGGCCGAGAGAGAGTGACTGGCCCAAAGTCACCCAGGCGGCTTTCATGCCTAAGGTGGGACTAGAACTCTCAGTCTCCTGGTTTGACATTGGCTCCTTCCTAGGGCTGAGAGAGAGTGACTGGCCCAAGGTCACCCAGCCGGCTTTCATGCCTAAGGCGGGACTAGAACTCTCAGTCTCCTGGTTTGCCATTGGCTCCTTCCTAGGGCCGAGAGAGAGTGACTGGCCCAAAGTCACCCAGGCGGCTTTCATGCCTAAGGCCGGACTAGAACTCACCGTCTCCTGGTTTCTACCCTAAAACCCCCTTCGGCCTTCAAATTCAAAGAACTGCGGAGCTCTAATAGTTCCCAACCTCTGGTCTGTGGCAATTCGTCATCCACAGAGCACTGAAGGCGCTGCTCTGATGGAGCTCTGGCCTCTGATGGAGCTGCCAGGATAGTAAAAAGTAAAGGTCCCCCCCGCACTTTTGTGCAGTCGTGTCCGACTCTAGAGGCCGGTGCTCATCTCCATTTCTTAGCCGAAGAGCCAGCGTTGTCCGAAGACGCTTCCGCGGTCATGTGGCCGGCATGACGCACGCGGAATGCTGTTACCTACCCACCGAAGTGGTACCTATTAATCTACTTGCATTTGCATGCTTCCGAATTGCTAGGTTGGCAAGAGCTGGGGCTGGTGCGGGAGCTCACTCCGTCACGCGGGGCTAGGGATTTGAACCTCCGAACTTGCGATCTTCTGATCCACAAGCCTGGCGTCTTACCCGCCGAGCCACCACGCCACCATGCCAGGATAGAGTCATATGTAAAAATGACCCAAATCTCAGGAGATTACTAAACTTGGCAAGATTTTGGTAATTTACATCTGAAAGGAGATTTGGATGTTTGTGTGTTTAATTTGGCAAGGTTTCATGTGGGAATACCAAAATCTCATGAGATCTGTCATGTGTGAGATTTAGCCATTTTGTTTGCTTAAAGAAAAAAAATGAAAATTATTTGATGTCGAGCTCCAAGAGATGCCACTGGGTGAGGGGAACAGGTGCCATCGTGCCCGTAAAGGGAAAGGCTGGAACCCTGGCTTATGGCTCCGCAAGTTGAGTGAACGAGCCCAGCCAGACCCAGATATTTCCAGGATGCGGACGGAGCCTGGCAGGAGGCTTCTCTGCCCAGGGAACCAGCCCAAGCCAAGTGACACTTGGGAACCAATAAACACTGCAACAAAATCAAAGGGAGCATATTATAATGGCTGTGCATTCTCCTAATTTGCATTGAACGGAATGGGCTTTTAATGATTGCGACACACACATACAGGAAAATGTATGTAATCATGAAAACAAAAAAAGAAGGCTGAACTCTCTGAACGGCTGCATGAAGACATCACAGTCAGCTTCTTTCACCCTGCAGGGGTGACCTGCTTCCACAGAGCCCAGCTTCAATAACTTAATCCATTATTTTACAACAGTCAAAACTTTTTGGCAGAAAGTACTGTATCTCCCTTTTTGACACAGGGATCTTTTTGGCAAGTGTGCAAACCACGTGATGTACTTTCTCATATTGATACATCGATCTTACAAATCCATAAAGCAACTCTGGCTTCCGAATAAAGCCTTGGAATTGAACTGGAGGAAGTTTCAAGGCTGCGGTTTGCGGCTGAGGTAGGGTGACTTAAGGCAAAACTCGCTCTGAAACTTCCTTTCCACTTCGCAAAATTGGAGTGTGAACAAACAGGGTTGTTCTCAGTTTACATATTCACAGCTTATTGAACCCCATACATTTTAGGAAAAGAACGTTAGCTTAGCTCTCTTGATCATGCAAAACAATAACACCTTTTGGCAAAATGGCAAAAAAGAAAAGGGGGGGGGATAGCAAGTAGCTGTAGAAAGAAATATAGTCTTGAGATGTGGAGGAATTTAGCTCTGGCCTCGAGGAGGAGGAGGAGGAGGGAGAGCAAAACGGCTGCTCAGTCCTGGGAAAGCAGAAAGTGCGTGTGGGAGACGCAGGGCAGGCCTGCCTTGACCTCCTTGACCTTGGGCTTTCAGCATCCTCTTAACTACCCTGCGAGAATGAAGTGGCATTCCTAGAATCCCTGCAGTGCCTCTTTCCTGGCCAGATCAGCTAATTCAGACATTCCAGACCTGAAGAGCAGGGGAAGGAATTCCCTGCGTCTCCAGCATCATGGTGGCTCCTCCAGAAGGTATTCCACCCAAGGAAGCCCCAGTAGAAGGGAGAAGCTTCCCCGTCCTAATCCCGGGCTCCACTCTCACGAGAAGGGAGCCAGTTTGGTGTCGCGGTTAAGGCAGCAGGCTGGAAACCGGGAGACCGGCAGTTCTAGTCCCGCCTGAGGCACGAAGCCAGCGGGGTGACCCTGGGCCAGTCACTCTCTCTCAGCCCCAGGAAGGAGGCAAGGGCAAGCCACTTCCGAAAAACCTGCCAAGAAAACTGCAGGGACTTGTCCAGGCAGTCGCCAGAGGTCAACAATGACTCGAAGAGGCACACGCGTGCGTGCACGCACACCCACCCACCCACGCTCACTAGAACAAAGACCTTGGAAGCAGGACTACTAAAGAGCCCAAGTTAAAGCTCTGTATTGATTAGCTGCCAAAGGTCACCCATAACTGATCTACTTGGGGGCAGAGAAGGCCATTCCCACGCCATCAGTTCCAGGAAGGGACAGGACCATTAGGCTATTTATAAGAAACAATGATTATTTGATGTTTGGTGCTGGTAAAACATTCCTGGAGTAGTTTCTCTAAAGCAGTGCTAAAATGTGCCCTGCAGTTTCTCAAGTTTTCTTCTCCTGAAAAGTGGCTTCTGTATTTTTACCTTATTCTCAATGTGCTTAAGAATTTAGTTTGTATTCCTCAATAGTGCTTTTTAGTGTCCATTATTGCTGTATGTTAGGGGGCATGGTGGCTCAGCAGGTAAGACGCCAGGCTTGTCGATCGGAAGATCGCAAGTTCGGAGGTTCGAATCCCTAGCCCCGCGTGACGGAGTGAGCTCCCACACTAGCTCCAGCTCTTGCCAACCTAGCAATTCCAAAGTATGCAAATGCAAGTAGATTAATAGGTACCACTTCGGTGGGAAGGTAACTGTTCCGTGCACATCATGTCAGCCACATGACCATGGAAGCGTCTTCGGACAGCGCTGGCTCTTCGGCTAAGAAACGGAGATGAGCACCGCCCCCTGGAGTTGGACACGACTGCACAAATGTGCGGGGGGAACCTTTACCTTTATATTGCTGTATGTGGTGGAGAACGTGCTAGTGCTGCCATTCTTGCTTTCTGTGACATGTTTTGCATCCCCTGGCTGCTCACAATCGCCCATGAAAAAGTTTCTGGAAGGACTTACCTTCTGAGATCTCCCCTTGGGATTAAATATCATGAGATGGACATTCTGGCCCATTTTCAAACATGATCTTTCTTTTGTTGGTTTCTCCCCACAGACCAAATTTGGCCCCATTCCATTGGGTTTTTGAAGAGTTATCCTGCCACGGACAGACAGTCCTAAGCCTTTGACGTAATTTCTTTCTAACCTTCTGTTTGGCTGAAAAGAATAAAAATTGAGAGCTGATGTAAATAAAACATTCAAATTATCAAAGGCTATTGGGTAATTTTGGGTAATAACAGCGTTCCGCGTGCATCATGCCGGCCACATGACCGTGGAAGCGTCTTCGGACAACGCTGGCTCTTCGGCTAACAAACGGAGATGAGCACCGGCCCCTAGAGTCGGACACGACTGCACAAATGTGTGGGGGGAACCTTTACCTTTTTATTGGGTAATTTCTCCAATTTCCATTCCGATTTTTCCACCAAAACATGTAATGGTCATTACCAGCAGAGTAGATAATATGTATCAATTGGATTACAGTCCCTCCAACACAGTTTAGAAAGACTGCTGAAAATCATGCAATTTTAAGATTTTACAGTGTGTATGAATTATATGTAAAGCTGATTCTTGGTGGCTTGCTAAAAATAGATTTAATAAAAATATATAGCATGAGAGAGTTGCAAGTTGACTCATCAGGTTCAGGTCCCAACATTACCAAAAATGTAGTGGTGGAATTTCTACTAATTTTTTACAGGCATAAAAAGTGAAAGAAACTCAACACCCTAAAGGCCCTGTTTCTTTGTGTGGGAGTGGTGGTGGAACTTAGTGGGTGAATGATCTCATTCATTTGTATCGTAAATTTATGTTGAAGAATTTAAACTGCCTCACTCCAATGGTTCTAGGTCAGAGCTTTCCAAACTGTGTGCCGGGACACGTTAGTGTGTCGGCTGCAGTGTCTGGGTGTGTCGCGGCTGCTGCTGCCTCCGAGCCCTGCCAGGATTCCGTGCAGGTCCTAGTGCCTGCCTTGTGCCCTGCTGCCTCCAAACCTGCTGTGATTCCGCGTAGGTCCTAGTGCCTGCCTTGTGCCCTGCTGCCTCCAAACCTGCCCTGCCAGGATTCACGCAGGTCCTAGTGCCTGCCTTGTGCCTTGCTGCCTCCAAACCTACCGTGATTCCGCGTAGGTCCTAGTGCCTGCCTTGTGCCCTGCTGCCCCCAAACCTGCCCTGCCAGGATTCACGCAGGTCCTAGTGCCTGCCTTGGGCCCTGCTGCCTCCAAACCTGCTGTGATTCCGCGTAGGTCCTAGTGCCTGCCTTGTGCCCTGCTGCCTCCAAACCTGCCTTGCCAGGATTCCACACAGGTCCTAGTGCCTGCCTTGGGCCTTGCCGCCTCCAAAGCTGCTGTGATTCCGTGCAGGTCCTAGTGCCTGCCTTGTGCCCTGCTGTAAGAGTGTGTCGCGAAATGATGCATGTCTAAAAAGTGTTTCACCAACATGAAAAGTTTGAAAAGCTCTATTCTAGGTGGTATACAAATTAAATTGAAATATAAAACAATGCTATGAAAATAATAAAACCAGAAACCATAATAATAATAATAACAGTATTTGGCACAGATCTTGCTGTAGCTGTTTTATCCCCAATGGCCTTCTAGCAAAGCCCGGTCAAGAGGATAAAAGTGGGAGGCCATTTTTGCCTGGGGGGCGGTGAGCTGTTCCAAGGAGGGGAGCTGCTATTGAAAATGCTTCTGTGGTACCTCCTAGTAGGAGGGGGGGCCTTCAGCAGGGTCCAGTTGGGTAGAATTGACATGGGAAGGACAGTCTCCAAGGTACCCAGCCCTGAACCACATTGCTGTCCTCATGCTTCTGCTTCTGCAGATCATACCCAAAATGGTGCTCTTCTCCCCATTCACCAAAAGGCACTTTTGACCTACAGTAGATCTAAAGTTCCTCAGAAGATCAGCACTGCTCTGTGATATTGTTCTCACTAAGTATAGAAGATATGGCCTCCTGAGATTCATTATAGTGATCAGGGATCAATTAGAAATTGGTTCCATCAGACTGAGACGTCACTTGAACCAAATGAAGACGGTTAGCGATGAGGCTTGGCAGTTCTCTTCAAAGAGTCTATCAGCTATTCCACCTTTTTAGAGGAGCGCCCAGTCTTTAGACTTCTAACAGATGGATCTATTTAAATGTGGTCCAACTCTGTTTTCAACATCACTGATGGAAAGTCTGTTCCTGTCCTGCTTCAGGCTTCAGTCACACACACACACACACAATTTCTTGGGTGATTATCAGTTTACTACTAGGCTGAAGGGTTTACAGTGAAACAAAGGAATGGAAACAAAGCTGAGGCTTGCCAGCAAAGTTTGCTTTGAGAACAGGAGCACACCCCAGTCTCCGCCCAAGGCTTAGGTCCCCTAAAGACATTGCAGGGGTCAAATGATTCTATGATTCTGTCAGGTGCTCAGCAAGAGAGCTTTAAACTAGTTCAAAAAGGGGAGGGTAGTAAAACACTGGAGCTGAGTACAGGTAGTTCTCACTTAACAACTGTTCAAAGTTAAGACAGCCTTGGAAAGGGTGCTTTACGGCACGTAAAGCACTTCTGGCCATCGTAAAATGTTGCGCCCCCCCGTCCCGTGACCGCATTTCAGGCGCTTGGCAACCGGCTCGCATTTACGACCGGTTGCCAAGCGCCCCCGCGATCATGTGATCGCCATTGGCAATCTTCTCTGCCAGCTTCCCCAGAAAGTCAGTGGGGAAGCCAGCCGGGAAGGTTGCAAGCGGAGGGGAGGGGACGGAGGGGAGCTGAAATCCTTTGGTGGGCTGCAGGAACTGTCAGTCAGTGGAACCGGTTACCTCATGGAGTGATTTCTTCCCTTTCACTGGAGGTTTTCAAACAGCGGCTGGATAGTCATCTATCAGGGATGGATGACCCTGCAATCAAGTGTTTGACTTGATGACCTCTTAGATCCCTTTCAACTCTGTGATTCTATGATGTTTCCACATCCCATTACTCTCGAAGGCACTTCCAGCACCCTTTTTAAGGGGGTGCTAAGCACTTGTTTATTAAAAAAAACTCCATCACACCACATGTAAGTGAAGTCTATGAAGGTTCTCAGTCATCCAGGTGGAATTGTCTGTAGCTTGAATCATGTCAACTGGATTTCTATTTTCTCAGTGGAAACGTTTCGCTCCTTATCCAAGGAGCTTCTTCAGTCTGAGCAAAGTTGGTAAGGGAATCCTAAATATGTTTCTAGGTAGCTGTGTGACCTTACACCTGGGGCTAGGTCATGGTTATATTGAGATGTTATTTTAAGTCCTTTTAAAGGGGTGGGGGCTTTGACCACCTGGTTGCAGCCACCATCTTGACTTTTCTGTCCTCCCCGGATGTTCCTGAAGAACGTCTAAAACTATGAAAAGGAGAAGATAGAAGAGGAAATCAAATTGCAGCTCATTTTGAAACGTCTCTCTCTCCTTGTCTTTGATTGGATAACACCAAAGGCTTTTTCCAGGGTGAAAAGCTGTAAAATTAATTCAGCAGTTCTTCCAGGGATCCTGTGCGGCCCAACTGAGTGCCTTCTCTCAAACTCAAATGAAATTCAGACCAAACAGTTAATCCCACCCCCCGCCCTTATTTTCCCCATATGCCTTCTCTGCCCCCATTTACCAACAGTCCAAGCCCTAAGGGAGGCTGCTGAAATCTGATCAATGATTGATGAGGGATTCCCTGTTTTTGAAAGGCTCCTGCTGATGTCTGCCTCCAACCCAGAGACAAAGAGTGATCCGGCTTTCCTTAGCCCTGTCCCTCGTAATCCAGCCCCCTTTGAGCTTCCTGAAGGTCATTTTTGGGTAAAATGCATGCCAGGGAGGACACAGACAAATGAGCCAGCCTAATTAGGAGGCATTTACCCAGGATGGCATGCTGATGTTTTGTCATCAACTTCTGCCAAAGGAAAAGAGCTTGCAAAGCACAGATACGAACCCAGCAGCCAGGGTGCGTATCCTCCCCGTCTGCACTCAGGTGCCCAAGCGGAGAAGGGGGTTGGTGCAGGATCTGCTCAAAGGTCTGCGCAGAAGTCACAGTAACCAAAGGTAAGGGGAGGAGCAATCTGGTGATTTGGCATCATATCAGAGACGTAACTCAGGAGTTCCGAGATGTCCGTTGATAATTTTTGTACCCGGCTTGTTCGTGGAGGCAGAGAGCTCAGACAGAGCTGTCACCCTGCCCTGAATAGGGGCCCTTCGCCAGCCAAACCAGCAGCTCTGTCTCCAAAAGGGTATTCTTGAGAAATGCCTCCATTGGCCAGGCTGAAGGCAACCTGTTGGGGGAGTTGGGCGGTCATATAAATTTAAATAATAAATAAACCCCTCTAACACCCCTGAGCCTGCTCTTCAAGTCTCTTGAAGGTCTTGGTCACGCAGCCTTCATCTACTGAAGGTCCAGAAAGGTCCCCCACAAATCTCCAAGCAAGATGTGGCTTAGGTGATATGTTTAACTAGGTCGACAACGGAAGTAATATATGGTGTGAATAAACTAAGTCAGTAGTGTAACTCAGCACTGTTATTCTCCCCGTGATACAGTATTTTGAACTGCTGCTGTTTTAATCATTTGTCTTGGGCTTTGTTTGCAACTTTGTCAGTTCATTTCCTGTGGTGAATGGCTTCTGGAGAAAGATGAGGTGTGCAGTACTGTAGTTAGTATTCTACTAGTACTCATGCAGTTGGATAAAAGACGCTTTGCTTTTAAAGTTGTTTGAAAAAAGGACAAATCTGAGTGAAATTTCCAGGCATGTGATGTGTGTGTGTGTGTGTGTGTGTGTGTGTGTGTGTATATGTATATGTATATGTATATGTATATGTATATGTATATGTATATGTATATGTATATGTATATGTATATGTATATGTCTATACATATGCCTGTAGACAAGGCAACCAAACCATCTTTCATAGCACCATCTGCTTTCCAGCCTCCCTGCCTTCCCCCATTTCCATTCAGTCCCAAAGGAGACTTTGGGAGGGAAATCCACTCAGAGCCTTTTTCAGTAATGGTGATACTGGCACCACTAAGGGAGAGTCCTACCTTTGAGAACTTACTGAAGAATTTCTCAGAACCCTGGAAGAACTTGGAGAAATCGTCCATTTCCTTTCCCTGCCTGCAAAAGGGATAGATAGAGGGAAATCCTCTGTACTGAGCTCTAATTGCAACAGTCAGTATCGCTCAAGAGTCACAGGGATTCAGAATGTGCTAGCAAATTGGAAGAGGAGGACCATCCATCAGGGGGCAGCAAACTTTTCAGTGCAAACCGTGTTTTGTAGGCAGGGTCTCTTTTTGTTTGGGAAAAGAATCGGGCGCATCCTTCCCTGGGGCCTCGCACACTGTTCCATCCCCAGCATTCATCTGAAAGTGTGATCTCACCTGCCAAGGCAAAGCTGTTCTCTCCCATTTCCAGCTTTTTAAAATGCCAATTTAATCAGATGAAGTGAGAAATGGTTCTGCAGTACTGCTGGAGAGGTTCCTCATCATTCATGGGGACCTGAATAGTCAGAGTGGCTGATGCATTTTTCAGAAAGTCAGAAATGAGACATGGGGAGCTGAGAATTCTTCAACTGACCTTCCTGGATTTGCAATAATGCAGGGATGGGCCACCCCATTGGTACTCCCCAGTCCCCAAGATCCTGCCACTGAGTTTGGGCACAAAACTGGCTGGTTTTCAATAGCACCATTTTGGGGGCAGAATTAAGAATGGAAATGGGAGGCACACCACTCCATTGCATCCTTTAAAAACCATCAGACCCCCCCACCCCCAAATCAACAGCATGATTTGGAGGAGTTTTAGGGTTGGGGTGGAAGTTTTTGCTTCCCAGAGGTCATTGCCATCCTCCTGATCCCATTCCCTACCCTTAAACCTCACAGAAAGGTGAAAAAGTGCCAAAAAGCTTCAACTTAACTCCTTCTTGTGACTTGCAGCCCATCAAACCCCCTCAAATGTGCCCCATCCCTTCACTAAGGGATGCACCAGCCAGTGGGCTGCGAGGGGGGTGGGAGGCTGGCAGAGATGGCAGTCGGAAGGAAGGAAGGAAGGAAGGAAGGAAGGAAGGTCAGTTAGAGCAGTTCTTGGAATTAGGAGACTTCTGTACTCGTCTACCCTGAGCCAGCGTGGAGAAGACCATTTTATTTGAGCCTTAAAGGGAGTGTTGACTTGAATCCTGGCTGGTTGTCCAGTTTTTCAGGGATAAGGGACAGTAGAATTTATAAGAAGGGGGAAGCAACAGGTACCTCTGGGCATCAGAAGAGAGCATCCACTGACCTCCAAAATTATTAGAATGGTATACATTTCACAAGAATTCTAAATCTCACACTATCTCCTTGCATGCAAACTCATGAGAGTCAGGCTAATTTTAATTTTTATCTATGTGGTGTTCACTTTAAAAAACAAAACAAAAAAATGCACTCTCATGCCACCTATCCCACCGCTTTGGAGTTTACATGGCCACTTTTCTCTTTAGCTGTGCTGCCTTTAAATGATCTTCCCCCCTCTTGCTGGAGGGGGCCATTGTTATGAAAGGGCCCAACCATTCTCTGGGCAAGAAAGAGCAGCCCTTGTATTTTGGACCTTAAAAATCGTGAGTGCTGGGTCACAGGGAGAGGTGAAGCAGTGACATTTCTGAAGGTGGGTGAGGTGACAGTGCTGGTGATGATCACTCTTTGTTCTCTTTTTGATCTGATCCTGTTAGGCAGTTCTTTCTCACAGGGTTATCATCACCCATGACATCTGATGCAGAATCACTCTCACATGGAAAGCTTCAGTGACATTGCCTATGCAAGGCACAAACTTTTTATAGATGCCATTGATATGTTCCATCTGCAAGCTGCTTTACAAGGCCTCCTTTTGCTGTCTTTCATCTCCAGATAACTTTATGGGAGAACCAATGTTGAAAATTGCAGAGCAGAAGAACCCTGCTTATCAGCGTCCATTTCCCACCTATCATCTCTGGTCATTGGCCATGCTACCTGGGGCTGAGGGAGGAAAGGGCACCCACAGTGGCAAAGGCAGAGACCTCCATCTTGGACGCTTACAATGTGCAAGGAAGCTCACACAGCCACAAAGGAAGTAGCTAGTCTGGAAGGTGTTGTGTTCTAAAAATTCTCATGATGTTCTTCAAGAAAAGCAGTGATAGGCCTGGGCAATCAAAATTATTATTCTAGTGAGACTTTATTGGACAAAGTGGAAATTTGACCTTTCATCTAATTCTTCAGGGTACTAGCTACACTCACACATATTTAACCTAGTTACTGAATTAACTCATATTCTGGGTGTGTTTAATCATAAACTAATGGAATGGGTTGGTTTGTACAAGCCCTAAATCACTCTCACCCAAACCCTAAACCAGATTAAAACTGTCCAAGCGTAACCCCTTGTGAATGTTTGTGAGTGTTTGTTCTTCAATTGACCTGTGTGTGTTTGTGTGTGTGTGTGTGTGTGTGTGTGAATCCTGCTACCATCTCCAGGGTGATAGTTCATGATTTGTCTGACAGAGAAAGTAAAGGATGGGGAAGGTCCAGCTGGGCAAAACTGCAGGCCATGAGGGCTACTAGACCAGATCATTTGCCTTGATCCGATTCCCTGTCTCCAGCATGTGAACCTCCCTTCAGCTAGAGATTACTCAACCAGTTGTAATCTGGTTGGCATTCCTTTCTTACAGGTTCTCTGGTTCTCTGGATAAAACCAGAGAAGCATACACAATTCTGAATGGATACATATATACAGTCTAGGTGCAAAGATTACTGCAGATGCTGACTGCAGCCAGGAAATCAGAAGACGTCTACTTCTTGGGAGGAGAGCAATGGCAAATCTTGATAAAATAGCTAAGAGCAGAGACATCACACTGACAACAAAGGTCCGCATAGTTAAAGCAATGGTATTCCCTGTAGTAACCTATGGCTGTGAGAGCTGGACCATAAGGAAGGCTGAGTGAAGGAAGATAGATGCTTTTGAACTGTGGTGTTGGAGGAAAATTCTGAAAGTGTCTTGGACTGCAAGAAGATCAAACCAGTCCATACTCCAGGAAATAAAGCCAGACTGCTCACTTGAGGGAATGATATTAAAGGCAAAACTGAAGTACTTTGGCCACATAATGAGAAGGCAGGATACCCTGGAGAAGAAGCTGATGTTAGGGAAAGTGGAAGGCAAAAGGAAGAGGGGCCGACCAAGGGCAAGATGGATGGATGGTATTCTGGAGGTGACGGACTTGACCTTGGGGGAGCTGGGGATGGTGACGGCCGACAGGAAGCTCTGGCGTGGGCTGGTCCATGAAGTCACGAAGAGTCGGAAGCGACTGAACGAATAAACAACAAACATATATACAGGTGTTTGCGGGTTCTGCACTGGTGCAGGTACATTGGATGAGGACAAGGGAAGGGCTCCTTGGCGTGACTGCACTGGGCGCTGCGGGAGGACAGAGTAGCGCTTCTCTCCTGGCATTTTGCCGATGGCTCAAGATCTTCCTTTCTAGAAAGGTTCATTCCACAGGCAATTTTAGAAGACATCACCTGGCCTCTAGCTGATCTATAATGTGCATTTGTTCCCAGACAGACAGACATTTATTTATTTATTTGCTGATTATCAGAGTTTCTCAGTGGTTTAGAATAAACAACTTTAGAATCAAGACATTAAAAGCCTTTAAAATAGCAATTAAACGAGTGAAGCAAATAGAATTAATAATTAAGGTTAACAAATCCAGTGGTTAAATGCCTGAACAAAAAGATGTCTTTTTCAGGGCCTTTTTAGAAGCTAATAGAGATGTCAGGCTCCTCAGCGATGCAGGGAGGGCATTTTGATCCCCAAATATCAGCAGGCAAGCTCGCAGCAACAGTTGGCTGGGGAATTTTGGGAGTTGAAGTGCACACATCTTAAAGTTGCCACGTTTGAACACTGTCCTAGACAAAGAAGAGGCAGAATGACAGCCCAAGAGGGGCCCAGAGGAAATCCTTAACTCTCTATCCGTGCCCCCCTGCCACTTCGGTCAAGAGGTGCTGGAGAGTTGGGGCCATTGGATTTGCACTCCCAACAGAGATCAGCTGAATCTGTTTTGGAACTGAAATTGGATAACTCAATCTTTGCCTTCTAGTTTTTTTTAATTTGTTCAATCATATCCGATTCTCCGAGGCAGCCTGGACAAGTCCCTGCAATTTTCTTGGCAGGTTTCTCAGAAGTGGTTTGCCATTGCCTCCTTCCCAGGGCTGAGAGAAAGGGACTGGCCTGAGGTCACCCAGCTGGCTTTGTGCCCAAGGCGGGACTAGAACTCACGGTCTCCTGGTTTCCAGCCTGATGCCTTCACCACTACACCAAACTGGCTCTGCCTTCTAGTTACTTTCTCTCTAATTGCGCCATGCATGAACTGAGCTCATCAACCTTTACATCCAGGAAGAAGAATGGATTCATAGAAACAAGCATATCATGTTGCTTGCAGACATCTCCCTTAGTGCCCACAGGATCCTTGCCATGCCCAACTTAAGAATTCTTTTAATTAAAATAAAATAAATAGGAATCTGGACTCCTGCAAAGCAGAGCAACAGCCTTTAGCTTCTCATTTATTTTCAGCGATCCTTTGGGCCTTTCAGAGATCGCACTGGGATGGCAGAGAACTTCCTAGGGGCTAGTTATATCATGGTTAATAGATATTTTCTGACTGGCCATTCCTGGCATTGACAGCCATTTGCCAAGTCTCATGAGGCAGCCATTTTCTAAATCTGCCCGTGAGATACTCTCAATATGCCATTTGACCCTTTGCCCCAAAAATTTGCTCATCCCCCCCTCAGCAGTCTCTCTGTCCCTCGCGTCTCCTGAGGTCAGCTGCAGTGAGGGACCTCTAGAGATGCTGAGAAGTCCCAGGGACTGGATCCAATTTCAAGCTGCCTCTTCTTCCCTTGTTGGGTTTGGAATCAAGCAGGATACATTTCATTGTTGCTAGCAAATAGCTCCCCAAGCCAGCAGACACAGTTATGAGTTAGGGGTCGTTTACTCCCTAATTAAAGTTATAATTCTTCACATGTTCCCAGCACAGTAGCTCTTGAGCAAATGAGTTAGAAAGTAATTAATTTCAGAAGCATCCTCCTCTGCTTTTCTCTATTTCTTGAATTACAATGTGTGCATGAGCAAAGAGGGAAATTGTGTGGGGGTGTGCTTTTGTGTATGTATGTGTATATACACACATGCACACACATCATATATAAATATATATATATATATATATATAGAGAGAGAGAGAGAGAGAGAGAGACATGTATTATGTATATAATGAGCTATGAAATCTGGGTTAGGCTGTAAAATGGCAGCTCTGCTGGTGAGAATTCCAACGCTATTCTCAGCTGGAAGGAGAGAGTTGGGTTACTAGTATTTTGTCTCTTTCTCGCATTTGAGAACTTGACTTCCCCTTATCCCCCAAGGAGGTGGACTTGGCACAGGGAGTGTGACTGGCCCAAAGACACGCAGTAGCTCAAGGAAGACCTGAATCTACACTAGTTGCTAAGGCACAGTGACTGCATTCACATGTGTTGCATTCATGTGTGTTCATGTGCATTCACATGTGTTGCATTCATATGTGACATGCATTCACATAGTGTGCTTCACTTGATTCCCAAATCACTCCATTTTCTGGATCGGCACAATCGATTTGACTATAAACTAACTCAACAGATTGGGTGTAGTGCGGTGTGTTGTACAAATGCAGCTGTGAGGTCTTTAACTGAGCTGGTAGAGCATCTTGTCCATAACTAGCTCTCTTTTCACAGGCTACCCAGCTCTTTCATTCATCAGTACTTTTGTCCAAAATTTTGTCCAACCCACCTTATCTTAAAGCAAGAATTCAGTTTACCTTGTCTCCATATGCTAGAAAGGAGGCATGAAAAATGGGCTGGGACCACAATGTTCTCTAAAGTAGGGAGATTTCCAGTGAACAGACTCTGCTTCTAATTTTCCTAGCCCATGAGACATCCTGTAGACAGATCATCTTTACTTGGGGTAAGGCAAGGTGGGTTTCATGCCTCTGAACTTTTCTTCCATGTAGGGCGTTGTGGTTCTTAACTGTCTCCTTCCTTGAGTTTCTCTGATTTAGTAGTCTTATAAGTATCATAAATTGTTGTTGTTGTTGTTGTTGTTGTTGTTGTTGTTGTTGTTATCCCATACCTATTGGACAATATTCTTCTGGTTGAGGCTAACAGGATGCACAGACCTTTCCTAATCTCCCAGAACCAGCTTGAAGTGAGAAGTTCACCAAGGCTACCAGGTCTGGGTTGAAATAATCTCACAATGGCAGCAAGTGTTTGGTATCTCATTGCTGCCATCTAGTGGTCATCCAGATTTTACAGTCCCAGAATGGTAACCCTAACTGTAGGAAAACTGCAACTGCAACTGCAGGGAAATTGATGGCCATTGAGGGGGGTGGGAGAAAAGGAAGAGGAGAGTCCCTCAGCTGCTTCTGCTGCACCACCTCAGCAGCAGGAGTGAGTCTGAGCTCCACTGCAGTCTCCCTTCCTCTCCAAAATAGCTGTACTGCCCTCCATGGCTCTTAGAAGCCCCCCTTTCCCCTGCCATTCAGAATATGGCCACACATGCATGCAGGACTCATCCCCCTCCCCTCTGGGTCTCTCTACTTGTCCTCCTGAAAAAATAGGCACGCCATCTAGGCGGCAGCCACGAGTTAGAGTTTTCCTATCTCTTTGCTAGCATCTGGATCATTACTGCCCATATCTGATAGCCCCCCTCCCTTTCCTCTGATTTCTGATGACTGTTTTCTGATTACTGAGACAGGGCTGTCCCCCAGCTAGTTCTCAGCAGTTTGGGTTGCCAATTAACCCCACATTAATAATATTATTATTATTATTATTATTATTATTATTATTATTTATTTATTTAATTTATAGGACCACCCATCTCCCCCAATGGGGAACTCTGGGCGGTGTACAATAAAATAGATTAAAAATATATATAAAATATAAAACACCAGTTTGTACAATCAATAATAAATAGTTATAAAATCCAGATGGGAGATCGCATTGGAAAAACGGAAGGACATGATAGAATTAAGGGATTAACCACCCCCATGAGGAACTGTCATTTCCTCCTTCCCATGCCAGGCGGCAGAACCAGGTCTTCAGTTCTTTCCTAAAGGTCGGAAGGGAGGGGATCTGTCTCAACTCTGGGGGCAAGATGTTCCATAATGTAGGTGCCACCACAGAGAAGGCCCGTCTCCTAGACCACATCAGGTGACACTCTTTAATTGATGGGGCTCGTAGCAGGCCCTCCCTGAATGATTGGGTGGGGCGGGTCGATAATATGGGGATAAGACGGTCCCTCAGGTATTCTGGCCCCATGCCATGTAGGGCTTTAAAGGTGATAACCAACACCTTGAATTGTACCCGGAAGCAAACCGGCACCCAATGCAGCTCGCGGAGCAAAGGTGTTATATGTGCAGATCTTGGCGCACCCAAAATTGCTTGCGTGGCCGCATTCTGCACCAGCTGTACCTTCCGGATAGTCTTCAAGGGTAGCCCCATGTAGAGCGCATTGCAATAATCTACATGGGAGATGACGAGAGCATGAGTGACTGTTCGGAGGGCGTCGCGATCCAGGAATGGGCGTAACTGGCGCACCAGCCGAAGCTGTGCAAAAGCCCTCCTAGCCACGACTGCCACCTGCTGTTCGAGCAGGAGTCGTGAATCTAGAAGGACCCCCAAGTTCCACACCGGTTCCGAATGGGGTAGTGCTAACAGAAGCCTGTTGTTCCCCATCCAGGCCCTCACAGCCCCCAGGCACTGGGACAGGGTGGTCACTGCATCACTTACTTCACCTGGGATGGAGATATACAGTTCATATACACATATACATATACAGAGCTATACACCTCATCCCATGGTGTCGGATGACCTCGCCCAGCGGTTTCTTGTAGATGTTGAATAGGAGAGGAGAGAGAACCGAACCCTGCGGCACCCCACACAGGAGCGGTCGCAGGCTGGATCTCTCCTCCCCTACCACCACCGACTGGGAACGGCCTCGGAGGAAGGAGGTGAACCAACGTAAAACTACGCCGCCCACCCCCAACTCCCTAAGCCGCCCCAAAAGGATACCATGGTCGATGGTATCGAAAGCCGCGGAGAGATCCAAGAGAGCCAGGATGGATGCACTACCTCCATCCCGCTCCCGCCACAGATCATCCGTAAGCGCGACCAATGCAGTCTCCGTCCCATATCCTGGCCTGACCGGAAAGGGTCTAGATAATCCGTTTCATCCAGGGTCCTCTGAAGTTGCAACGCCACCACTTTCTCAACCACCTTTCCCAAAAAGGGAAGGTGGGAGACTGGACGAAAATTGTCCAGAATGGTAGGGTCCAGGGATGGCTTCTTGAGGAGGGGGTGCACCGACGCCTTCTTGAAGGCAGTTGGAAACACCCCCTCCGACAAGGATGTATTAATCATTGCTTGGACCCATCCACATGTCACCTCCCTGGCCGATTTTACCAGCCAGAAAGGGCAGGGATCTAAATAGCATGTGGTGGAATTAACAATTCGGAGGATCCTGTCTACTTCTTTAGGTCCAACAGGATCAAATCTTTCCCAGATAATAGGGCAAGACCACTCTCCCAGCATCTCCCCAGACTGCATTTCACGCATGGAGTCCAACTTAGACCCAATCCGAGCGATTTTATCCTGCAGATGCTCGGAAAATTCTTCCGCACGGCCCTGCAGGTGGGTGGTCGACTCCACCCTACCCAGGAGAGATCGCGTAATCTTGAACAGGGCCGTCGGACGGCATTCTGCGGATACAATAAGAGCGGAGAAATATTCACGTTTCGCCGCTCTTACCGCCACAAGGTAGGCCTTAATAACGGCTCTAGATTGTGTTCGGTCCGATTCCGCCTTCGTCTTTCTCCAGCGGCGCTCTAGACGTCTCTTCACCCTCTTCAAGGCCCTCAACTCCTCCGTAAACCACGGTGAGTGACGGGTCGAATGGGGCTGGAGAGGTCGCATTGGCGCGGTCCTGTCCAAGGCTCCGGCAGCCTCCCTGTTCCAGGTTGCAGCCAGTGCCTCCGCTGGACCGTGCAGCAGATCCTCGGGTCTCCCCAGCTCCCTCTGAAACCTCATTGGGTCCATAAGTCGCCGGGGGCGGACCAGTCGAATATACATTTAGGGGCGTGGTGGCTCAGCGGGTAAGACGCCAGGCTCGTCGATCGGAAGATTGCAAGTTTGGAGGTTCGAATCCCTAGCCCTGCATGCGGAGTGAGCTCCCGCACTCGCCCCAGCTCTTGCCAACCTAGCAATTCGAAAGCATGCAAATGCAAGTAGAAGAATAGGTACCACTTCGGTGGGATTGTAACAGTGTTCCGCGTGCGTCATGCTGGCCACATGACCGTGGAAGCGTCTTCGGACAACGCTGGCTCTTCGGCTAACAAACGGAGATGAGCACCGGCCCCTAGAGTCAGACACGACTGCACAAATGTGCGAGGGGAACCTTTACCTTAATATACATTCGGGTCTCCCTTTGCAATACCCTCCCCACAGCCAACATGGCATTTTTTGTGCCAAATCCTGTTTCATCTCTTTAAATCTTATGGCCAGGCATTTTTACATTTAAAACTGCATTTTTCTAAGATGGTTGAAATAAGCTTCCCCCCCCCCCTTTTGTCAGGGGCCTTTGTAGAGTTCTGTATCCCATTTCAGCTGGAGACACCATGTTCATCCAAGTGTCCCTTAGTGCTCCAAATGGTGCACACCAGGATGGCCTGTGAAGAAGAGAAATTTAAATATGATGGCTTGGAAGCCAAAAACATGGCTGTGCCGTTTGTCCTTTCCCACATCTCTGTGATGCAGTTACCCTCTTAGCCTGCAGACTCTTTTTTTCCAGAATCATCCATTCCCTCCAGATTTGGGTATCTCTCCCACTGATATGTGCTCCTTGCACTTGTACGGAGGAACGTGCACGGTGCTGTGAACTCTTGGTAGCTTTGATACTGGCAGAGTTTTGTGACCCCCTGCAGGAAGGAAGAGATAGCTACAGAGCCAATAGACCCCTTTCCACCCAGCGTGTATGCACACAGGTCCAGACACACACACACTGCTTAACGCCATTCATAATTTTATTAGCAGTGAGAAAAGTAGGTCTGGGTTACCTCTATTTGAGCCATCCTCATTAAATGCACTTTTGCACCCCAAAGCTCTGGGAGGAGATTTTATTTATTTATTTGATTTTTATCTGCCTTTATTATTTTTATAAATAACTCAAGGCGGGGAACATACCTAAGACTCCTTCCTCCTCCTATTTTCCCCACAACAACAACCCTGTGAGGAGAGCTGGGCTGAGAGAGAGTGACCGGTTTGCGGTCTTTCCTAGGTCTGAGAGACAGGGACTGGCCCAAGGTCACCCAGCCGGCTTTCATGCCTAAGGCGGGACTCGAACTCTCAGTCTCCTGGTTTGCGGTTGTCTCCTTCCTAGGTCTGAGAGACAGGGACTGGCCCAAGGTCACCCAGCCGGCTTTCGTGCCTAAGGCGGGACTAGAGCTCACAGACTCCAGGTTTCTAGCCCAGCACCTTAACCACTAGACCAAACTGGCTTGCTGGTGGGGCAGCAGGAGGAAGATGTGAGCATTGCAGTACTTCCCAGTTGTGCCTGGGCATAGAATCACAGGTTTCTTGTTCCAAATTGTAGCAATACGGGGAACAAAGCCTCTGTTAGCGCTTGATTTTAGGGAGAGGAATGAAGCTGGACTGCGACTGTCCATTTAAGGCTAGGAACAACAGGGCTGCCCGAGGTGTATGTGCACTATGGAGTGTGTGCTTTTTATGTGTGAGGAGCACAACAGTTGCTGTTACAAAGGAGATGCCAAGGCAGTAGTAGTATGGAGCATCATCCCACATTTAGACTGGGAGACAATATAGGAGCCATAGGCCTCCATTCCTAATGACAGTGAATGGTCGTAAAGTGTGTGATTACAGCTCAGCCCTCCTCTTTTGTGCTTGCATTGTGACATTAAATGCAAGTACATACGGGGCAGAATTTGCGTTGCAATGTTGTGACACATGATTCCTCTCTTGCCCGCCCCCCTTGTCCCCCATGGTTACCTATAACGAGAGCCTTGCATCATCATCGTTCAGCTCTGGTGTGTGTTCACACGACACCCTGAACTATATTGTCTTTTGTCTTACTATGTAATTCAGACCTGGTTAATTGTGTTTTACCTTAATTGGCAACTGTGACTTACTTTAACCTTAGTATTCAAATTGGAACTAATTGCTAATTTAGGATATGCAGCCATTCCTCCAGGAAATGAGGCAGGGCCAGGAGTGACCACAAAGTAGAGTCACTCTTGCACCGGTATCTCCACTGCTCCCCTTTTGTTTTTCAGCTAACAGAGCCTGCAGCACAGCACCATTATGCCACTCAAAACCTCAGATGTTTCTATACCAATGCACAGAATATGTGAAATCAACAGGGAGGTTTAGAGATCCTAACTCAGGAAGACACATATGATGTGATAGGCATCACTGAAACTTGGTGGGATGATACTTACAATTGGCACCCAGCCCTGGAAGGCTTATTCAAAAGGAATAGCCCAAACAGAAAGAGTGGCGGTGTTGCACTGCATGTAAAGAAAATACATATTGTCAGTCTCCCTCCACTTTAGCTCCATTTGCCTGTCATGGTTTCATACGTACATGTGTCAAGCATTGTAAGAACTTGACCCGTGTTTGCTTTTGTGCCAAAAGCCTCGCTGCTTGAAACAAGCCGCTTGCCTTGACATTCCTGCCTTGGCCGTTTTCTGATAAGACACCTGGACTGTTAACGAGCGTTCTGATGGTATGGGGCCGAACTGGAGTGGGAACTGGTTTGTTTTCAGTTAGATAGTAAATGCTGTCAAAGGGATGTTCTTAATTTCAAAGTATGCGTGCCAATTTGGCCATTCGAAGCTTTGCCTTTGCCTCATACATTTTTGTTCTTGTTGTTGTTGTTCAGTCGTTTAGTCGTGTCCGACTCTTCGTGACCTCATGGACCATAGTACGCCAGGCCTTCCTGTCCTCCACTGTCTCTCGGAGTTTACTCAAATTCATGTTCATTACATCGGTGATGCTATCTAACCATCTCATCCTCTGCCGTCCCCTTCTCCTTTTGCCCTCAGTCTTTCCCAGCATCAGGGTCTTTTCCAGTGAGTCCTCTCTTCGCATTAGGTGGCCAAAGTATTTGAGCTTCAGCTTCAGCATCTGTCCTTCCAATGAGCAGTCAGGGTTGATTTCCTTTAGGATTGACTGGTTTGACCTCCTTGCAGTCCAAGGGACTCTCAAGAGTCTTCTCCAGCACCACAGTTCAAAAGCATCAATTCTTCGGCGCTCAGCCTTCCTTATGGTCCAACTCTCACAGCCATACATTGCTACTGGAAAAACCATAGCTTTAACTATACGGACCTTTGTCGGCATGGTGATGTCTCTGCTTTTTAATGTGCTGTCTAGGTTTGCCATAGCTTTCCTCCCAAGGAGCAAGCGTCTTTTAATTTCATGGCTGCAGTCACCGTCTGCGGTGATCTTGGAGCCCAAGAAAATAAAATCTGTCACTGCTTCCATTTCTTCCCCTTCTATTTGCCAGGAAGTGATGGGACCAGATGCCATGATCTGGGTTTTTTTAATGTTGAGTTTCAAGCCAGCTTTTGCACTCTCCTCTTTCACCCTCATCAAGAGGCTCTTTAGTTCCTCTTCACTTTCTGCCATTAGGGTGGTATCGTCTGCATATCTGAGGTTGTTGATATTTTTCCCGGCAATCTTAACTCCGGCTTGTGATTCATCCAGCCCGGCATTTCTCATGATGTACTCTGCATATAAGTTAAATAAGCACGGTGATAATATACAGCCTTGTCGTACTCCTTTCCCAATTTTGAACCAGTCGGTTGTTCCATGTCCGGTTCTAACTGTTGCTTCTTGACCCGCATACAGGTTTCTCAGGAGACAGGTAAGGTGGTCTGGTACTCCCATCTCTTTAAGAATTTGCCACAGTTTGTTGTGATCCACACAATCAAAGGCTTTAGCGTAGTCAATGAAGCAGAAGTAGATGTTTTTCTGGAACTCTCTTGCTTTTTCCATGATCCAGCGAATGTTGGCAATCTGATCTCTAGTTCCTCTGCCTCTTAGAAACCCAGCTTGCACTTCTGGTAGTTCTCGGTTCACATGCTGCTGAAGCCTAGCTTGTAGGATTTTGAGCATAACCTTGCTGGCATGTGAAATGAGCGCAATTGTACGGTAGTTTGAACATTCTTTGGCATTGCCTTTCTTTGGAATTGGAACGTAAACTGACCTTTTCCAATCCTGTGGCCACTGTTGAGTTTTCCAAATTTGTTGGCATATTGAGTGCAGCTGGGATACTGTCTTCTCCGCTAGCTTTGTTGTTAGTAATGCTTCCTAAGGCCCACTTGACTTCACTCTCTAGGATGTCCGGCTCAAGGTCAGTGACCACACCATCATATTTATCAGGGATATTAAGATCTTTCTTGTATAGTTCTTCTGTGTATTCTTGCCACCTCTTCTTAATCTCTTCTGCTTCTGTTAGGTCCCTGCCTTTTTTGTCCTTTATCATGCCCATCTTTGCACAAAACGTTCCCTTGATATCTCCGATTTTCTTGAAGAGATCTCTAGTCTTCCCCATTCTATTGTTTTCCTCGATTTCTTTGCATTGTTCATTTAAGAAGGCCTTCTTATCTCTCCTTGCTATTCTCTGGAATTCTGCATTCAGTTGTTTGTATCTTTCCCTTTCTCCCTTGCCTTTTGCTTCCCTTCTTTCCTCAGCTATTTGTAAAGCCTCATCAGTCAGCCACTTTGCTTTCTTGCATTTCTTTTTCTTTGGGATGGTTTTAGTTGCTGCCTCCTGTACAATGTTACGAACCTCCATCCATAGTTCTTCAGGCACTCTGTCTACCAGATCTAATCCTTTAAATCTATTCCTCACCTCCACTGTATATTCATAAGGGATATGATTTAGGTCATACCTGATTGGTCTAGTGGTTTTCTCTACGTTCTTCAATTTAAGCCTAAATTTTGCGATAAGAAGCTCATGATCTGAGCCACAGTCAGCTCCAGGTCTTGTTTTTGCTGATTGTATAGAGCTTCTCCATCTTTGGCTGCAAAGTATATAATCAATCTGATTTCGGTATTGACCATCTGGTGATGTCCATGTGTAGAGTCGTCTCTTGTGTTGTTGGAAAAGAGTGTTTGCTATGACCAGCGTGTTCTCTTGACAAAACTCTATTAGCCTTTGCCCTGCTTCATTTTGTACTCCGAGGCCGAACTTGCCCGTTATTCCGGTTATTTTTTGACTTCCTACCTTAGCATTCCAGTCCCCTATGATGAAAAGGACATCTTTTTTTGGTGTTAGTTCTAGAAGGTGTTGTAGATCTTCATAGAACCGGTCAACTTCAGCTTCTTTGGCATCAGTGGTTGGGGCATAGACTTGGATCACTGTGATGTTGAATGGTTTGCCTTGGATTCGAACTGAAAGCATTCTGTCGTTTTTGAGGTTGTACCCCAGTACTGCCTTTCCCACTCTTTTATTGACTATGAGAGCTACTCCATTTCTTCTAAGGGATTCTTGCCCACAGTAGTATATATAATGGTCTCCTGAATTAAATTCGCCCATTCCTGTCCATTTTAGTTCGCTGATTCCCAAGATGTCGATGTTCAATCTTGTCATCTCATGTTTGACCACATCCAGCTTACCTTGATTCATAGATCTTACATTCCAGGTTCCTATGCAATATTGTTCTTTACAGCATTGGACTTTCCTTCCACTTCCAGACACATCCACAACTGAGCGTCCTTTCGGCTTTGGCCCAGCCGTTTCACACTTTCTGGAGCTACTCGGAATTGCCCTCCGCTCTTCCCCAGTAGCATTTTGGACACCTTCCGACCTGAGGGGCTCATCTTCCGGCGTCATATCTTTTAGCCTTTTGATACTGTCCATGGGTTTTCTTGGCAAGGATACTGGAGTGGTTTGCCATTCCCTCCTCCAGTGGACCACGTTTTGTCAGAACTCTCCATCATGACCTGTTCTTCTTGACCTGACTTCATTGAGTTACGCAAGCCCCTTCGCCACGACAAGGCAGTGATCCATGAAGGGGGCCTCATACATTCTGATCCTTAAATAACTGAACCTTTTTAGCATGAACTGAGTGAAAGGTTTCTTGAGTTTGGGATCCTGATAGTGAGACACTCACACATATATTTGCAGAGAAATATAGGAACTGGAGCAGGGAATTCTTGTTGAAAGTATTTGAGTAAGAATAAAAGGAGAGAGAAACAAAAGTAGTATCATTCTGGAAGATTATTATAGACTACCTAGGCAGGCAGAAGATACCAATGAGATCTTCCAGCATCAGATGACCAGTCTTTCAAAGAGGCATGAGATAGTGATGATGGTGGATTTCAATTATCCTGGCACCTGCTGGGAATCTAAATCTGTCAAGAGTCAGAGGTCCAACAATTTCTTGTCCTATCTGGCTGATAACTTTATTTGTCAGAAGGTAGAAGAAAGAAGAGGGCCTGCTATTCTGGACATAAACCCCACCAACAGGAAGGGTTTGGTTGAAGATGTGAGTGTGATTGGCACCTTGGGAGAAAGTGATCATGTGATTGTTGAATTCATGATATTCAGAGGAGGAGGAACAGAGAAGAGTCAGAGCTACATACTAGATTGTAGTCTCAATCATAAAAAATCCCCACAGAAAAGAAAAATGGGGGTAATCTAAAGAAGCCTGTATGGATACATGCAGAGCTCTCTAAAATGCTGAAGAGATATAAAAGAAGGGGGAGATAGCCAAAGAAGAGTGCAAGGTAGTCTCCGAAAACTGTAGGAAAACTCAAGCTCAGAATGAGAGAATGTGAGAAATACCTAAAGTAATAAAAAGAGTTAATTGGGTATGATAGAAACAAAAGGAAAGCCAAAGATGTCCATTGCAAGGAGAAGGTGGTGAAGCAGAAATGGTGATGGCTAGAAGGCAGACCTTCTTAACTCCTATTTTGTGTCTTTCTTCTCTGAAGGGAAACGAGCCCCAGGTTATCATAGTTGTACAGCTTAGGGCAGACCAGGAAAGTGTAAGAGAGAACTTCACTGATTTAAATGAATTCCAGTCTCCAGGGTCAGATGGATTCAATCCCAGGGTACTGAAGGAACTAGCAGACATAATAGCAGAACCATTCTAAATAATCTTTGAGAAGTTCTGGAGGACCAGTGAGGACTGCAAATGTAATCCCCATCTTCAAAGGTGGGAAGAAGGAGGACTGGGGAAAATACAAACCTGTCATCTACACTGGACAAGGTCTTCAGACAGATTATTGAGCAAAGTTGGTGTGGGTTTGTCACAAATAAATTGTGTCAGACTAACCTTATCTTTTACTTGCTTAATAGAATAGGGGGGGGGATGCTGTAGACATGGTATCTCTGGACCTCAGCAGAGACTTTGACAGGATGACTCATGATATTCTTCTTAGTGAAGTAAAATCTGGGCAGATGATATCATTGTTACATGAACTCACCGTTGGTTGAATTACTGCTCCAAAAGCGCTCATTAATGGCCCCACTTCATCTTAGAGGGAGGTATTAAGCGGAGCCACAGAGATCTGTCCTGCGCCCTGAGCTGTTCATTTTTATCCATGGCTTAGATGAAGGACTTGAGACTCTTACTAAGTTTAAAAAGGTAGGTAAAGGTCCCGTCCCCCCGGCACATTTGTGCAGTCGTGTCCGACTCTAGGGCCAGTGCTCATCTCCGTTTGTTAGCCGAAGAGCCAGCGTTGTCCGAAGACGCTTCCATGGTCATGTGGCTGCATGACGCGCGCGGAATGCTGTTACCTACCCACCGAAGTGGTACCTATTCATCTACTTGCATTTGCATGCTTTCGAATTGCTAGGTTTACAGATTTTTACAAATTTTAATTGCTAGGTTTACTAGGAATTACTAAGTTTACAGATGACATAAAACTGAGAGGAGTATTGTGAGACTTCAATGAAAGAGAGAAGATTCAAAATTCTAGAAAGGCTTGAGCAGTGGTTTAAATGAATAGGATGGAATGGAATACAGAGAAATGTAAAGTTCTGCAACTGGGTAGGAAAAAATATGGCACAAATATAGGCATGGCAGCAAGACATGTGAAAGGGATCTGGGAGTTCTTATCAACCACAAGTTACACATGAGTCGAAAAATAAATAAATAAATAAATAAATGAGTCAGCAGTGGGATATAGCTGCTAAAAAGAAGTGCATTAATGCAATTATAAAATCCAGATCATGGGAAGTAGTTGTTCCACTCTCCTCTGCCCTAGTAAGGCCTTATTCGTAATGCTGTATCTGGTTCTCCATTACAATTCAAAAAGGACATTGATAATAGGAATAAGTTCAGAGGAGGGCTTCGAAGATGGCAAAGACCCTGGAAGCCAAGCTGGAAACCAAGTTCTACAAGGAACAGTTAAAGCATCTGGGCATGCTTAGCTTTCAAAAAGAAGACAGGGCAGTTGTCACACAGAAGAGGGGGTGGACTTAAGTATTTATTATCTCAAGAGAGCAGAAGCAGCACCAATGAGTTAAAACTATAAGGAAGCAGGTTCAGACTAAACTTCATGAGGAACTTCCTTACTATGTGAGTTGCCAGCCAGTGGAACAGGCTTCCACATGAAGTGGCAAGGTTGTAAACAGAGATTGGATGGTCATTTGTCAGAGACCTTTAGTGTATTTTGCATTCAGCAGGGAGTAAATGACTTCTAGGTTCCCTTCCAACTCTGTGATTCTATAGTTCAGTGCTTTCCAAACTGTGTGTCGCGACACACTAATGTCCTTTTCTCAGACTGTGAGAACTCCAGTTGGAGTTCTCTAATGTGTCGCGACAAAACCCGGAAGTGGTGATGGTGCATTGCCGGTGGTGTGTGCAGTGGCGGTGGCGATGGCAGTGTGCGCCGCGGCGGCAGCGGCGCACCATCAGCGCTTCCAGGTTTTAGCACAAAACACGAGGCCGCTGCTGCCGCCATGCACACCAACGCCACGCACGCCACCGTGCCACCGCTGTGCACGACGACGACGCGCACGCCTCCGCACCACCGCTGCCATTGGTGTGTCACCAACAGCGGAAGTTTGGAAAGCACTGCTATAGTTAGTTCCCCCACCTTGTGTTCAGAAGCTTTGGCTTCAATCTGTAGGTCTCTAAAAAGGAAGTTACAGTTAACCAGATAGCATAAAAAATACTGGAAAATGTGAAGGGGGAGTGTGAAAATTCAGCTGGCTGGGATTGTTGTATGATCTGGGGAACTCCACCATTTTCCAGTCAAGGGAAGTTCAAAACTTCAAAAGTGAAAGAAGCACATCCCACCTGTCAGAACAGTATTATCTGGAATCATGTATTGCTCCCACATAATTTTGGAGCTCATTGATGGTAAGTAAGGTTAATTACCCAATCAAACCAGTTAGCTGATTGTTTCTCTCCCAGAATCTCTTGTGTTTTAACGAGACCATTGGAGGAAGGAATGTGATGTAACCCTCAACTCCCATAGAAAAGTCAGGATATAAATCTAAAAAAATACAATAAGTGGTTGTGGAGAGTTAAAGAACCAGCTCCAACAGTGCCAACTGGAGTTCTCACAGTCTGAGAAAAGGTGACTTATACCTGAAAGAACTCCAAGATCAGGCTGAGAAGAATTGCCTGCATACTTTTTTCCTTCCATCTCATTTATGGATTGCAGGTAGTGCAGGATTGGGACTATGGCCCATGTCTTACTCCAAAGCAGAAGCAATTATGCTTCTGCATTATGATAGAAACGGAATGGAGAAAAATATATGAAAACAAACATATATAGAAATAGATTGTATTGGCCAGAGTGTTTGGTTTTCAAGGCAAGGAGCTGATTTTTTTTTAATCCAGTAAATGTTCAACTGAGTATTAGCACTGACCTGCAGAAGTAAAATTGCTTGGTGATCCAATCATTAGGATTGCAAAGCTTTTAAAAGAGATGGGCTGCATGATGACATTTTCTAGTGAAGGAAGTTCTTCAAGGTTGTCTGAAAGGCCACTGTGAAGAATTCTTGCAGCATTTAGTGGACAAAATCTCTCAGAATTGAAAGGAGCCGGATGGTGTCGGTGAAGGTGACTAAGGCTTCATATTGTGAAGTAATCTGGGATCATTTTCAGTCTGTGAGCCCCGATGGGGCCCTCTGCAGCCTCAGTTCTGCCACTTCTCAGTTGCTGCTTAACCCTGATCCTAACCCTCCCATGAAGTGGCAGGGGTTGGATCCAAGCAGGAATCAATGCTTCTTTGAGTGATGGGGTGTTTCTGTCCCTCTAAAGGAGGCTGTAGCATGCCACCCATTCAGAAACCATTTGCTCAGTCTAACTGTTTTGGACAAGTAGAGACCTGTCTCCAACCTTCCTTTTCTTGGAAAGGTTGTGGAGCATATGGGGGTGTAATGGGCAGAAGGAACAACCTTGAGGAACAGGGGAAGAGCTGCAACCAAGACAACGGCCAGATAAAAGTCCATGCCAGAACTGTAACCTAAGTAAGCGTCTCAGACAAGATCCTACCTAGTTCTCACAAAGATTAAGGGAGGGAGGGGGAAGCACATTCAGACTTGCAAGACTCTGTTATTATAACCTTGTAATGAAAGTAGCTTTAGCATGCATGACTTTGGTTTCCTAGTCTGGTCTACCTTGAAGGGCTGTCAGGTGGCCCTACAACTGCAAAAGGCATTAGAGGAAGTAGATTATTTGGACCCCTGGCATCAGGATCCAGAAACTGCATTACAGGTAGTCCTCAACATTAAAATGCTGCATAACAATAAAGGTAAAGGTAAAGGTTCCCCCACACATTTGTGCAGTCGTGTCCGACTCTAGGGGCCGGTGCTCATCTCCGTTTGTTAGCCGAAGAGCCAGCGTTGTCCGAAGACGCTTCCGCGGTCATGTGGCCGGCATGACGCACGCGGAATGCTGTTACCTACCCACCGAAGTGGTACCTATTAATCTACTTGCATTTGCATGCTTCCGAATTGCTAGGTTGGCAAGAGCTGGGGCAAGTGCGGGAGCTCACTCCGTCATGCGGGGCTAGGGATTCGAACCTCTGAACTTGCGATCTTCCGATCGACAAGCCTGGTGTCTTCCCATAAGACTTGAAAACCATCTTTCTGACCCGGTGCCTATTTATAAGGGTGTAAAGCAAGATTGTATTCTAGCCCCCTTATTATTTAATTTCTATATTAATGATATGGTGGCAAGACTCACAAAATTAGAACATCCTCCTCCAAACCTGGCCAGTAGACCTACTGCACTTCTCCTTTGTGCAGATGATGCAGCCATCACTTCTACTTCACCCATTGGTTTGAGGAGAGCCCTAAAATCAGTTGCCTCCTACCGCATAGACAACAATTTAATTATTAATTATGAAAAACAAAAATTATGATCTTTTCAAAAAAGCCTTCTAGATGCATTCATAGGTGGCAAATAAAAGGGAATGATATTGAACAAGTTCAGGCCTTCAAATACCTCGGAACTGTTTTTCATGCCACTGACTCATGGGGGCCCCAAATTTAGTCCCTAATAGAGAAAGTCAAGAAGTGAAGCTGCCATATTAAGATTTTTTCGCATGATAGGAGGTAATTATACCCCTGGTGGGCTAAAAGTATTGGAGGCCAAAATAATATCACAGCTGTCCTACGGCTTCCAGATATGTGCATATCAGAACCTAGAACCATTAGAAGCTGTGCAATCAAGCTTCTTAAGGAACTGTTTTTGGTTCCTCGTTGTGTTTCTAACAACCCTTCAGGCCGAAGCTGGAATGGTTCCAATTAAAACTCGTGCCCAACTACTACATGTTAGTTACTGGCTCAAACTAATTTTGAACCCAGGTTGTCTGCCTTCTTTGACTCTTCAGACTTCTTGGCGAAAATTAAATTGGTGCCACCCTAAGCCATTGTGGATTCTCCCCCAATGTATTGATTCCAATGGGATTTGATCAGGCCAAAGCATCTTTCAACCAACGTGCCAGAGATATGGCTCTGTAAAATGATCTTAGCCAGGCTCCACCATATTCAGTGAACCCACAAAAAAGTGTTACTCCTGCACAATATTGTCCCCCAAAACATCAGAAGAGCTTTTACGCTCGCTCGCTGTAACGTCCTCCCCTCCGCCCTCTTGGAGGGGAGGTTCTCTAACTTACCAAAGGAGCTGCGGCTCTGACCTTGCAGTGAGGGGGAACTTGAAACTGTGGGTCTTGTGTTGCTGCGTTGCCTTTTTTATGGAAATGTACGCGAAATGTGTATTTCCCCATGTATAACACAATACCCCTGAAGGCCGGAGGCTGTTTGCCTTAGTCCAGTGTTTCTCAACCTTGGCGACTTTAAGATGTGTGGACTTCAACTCCCAGAACTCCCCAGCCAAGGTTGAGAAACACCGCCTAGGTCTCTTGCTCGCTGACCAGGTGGCAGGGATTTCAGACAATGTACCCAGTTCTGCATCAGAGCCATGATGAAACGTAAGCAGCCCCTCCAAGAGAGGGGATGCCGAGCCTTAAGGAGGCTTCCATTTTGTTGTTTATTCGTTCAGTCGCTTCCGACTCTTCGTGACTTCATGGACCAGCCCATGCCAGAGCTTCCTGTCGGCCGTCACCATCCCCAGCTCCCCCATGGTCGAGTCCGTCTCCTCCAGAATATCATCCATCCATCTTGCCCTTGGTCGGCCCCTCTTCCTTTTGCCTTCCACTTTCCCTAGCATCAGCTTCTTCTCCAGGGTATCCTGTCTTCTCATTATGTGGCCAAAGTACTTCAGTTTTGCCTTTAATATCATTCCCTCAAGTGAGCAGTCTGGCTTTATTTCCTGAAGTATGGACTGGTTTGATCTTCTTGCAGTCCAAGGCACTCTCAGAATTTTCCTCCAACACCACAGTTCAAAAGCATCTATCTTCCTTCGCTCAGCCTTCCTTATGGTCCAGCTCTCACAGCCATAGGTTACTACAGGGAATACCATTGCTTTAACTATGCGGACCTTTGTTGTCAGTGTGATGTCTCTGCTCTTAACTATTTTATCAAGATTTGCCATTGCTCTCCATAGCTCAATATATTTCCTCTTCCTTTTTTCTCCCCTCTCCTTCTTCCCCTTCCCCCTTTTTCTCTTCTCCTTTTAAATTTACACACACCATTCTGTGTTTTATTTTACTATTTCTTTGATATAATTGGTTGGACCACAATTGTCTTAATCCCAGCAAACCCTAGCAGAGCTTCAGCAAGTATTAGACCTAATATGTTAGCGTAGCTTTACATTCACGTAGTGTTTTATAAATTCTAGTATTACTTATGTTCTTTTATAGTTACCTATCCTAATTATTTAAAGCATTTAGATTATTCATTGTAAAATTAATTGTAATTTTATAGGATTCTTTTGCGTTTTAATTCCTGTACTCTATAATTTTATGTTGATAATTTTATCTTTAACTTATTTTATTCTATCATTATGACATTTTATTTTTACTTCTGTTTTAGCATAATTGTTATGTTATTAGTTCTATGCTGGTCTATGACTGAAATAAAAAGTGATTGAGTGATTGATAAAAGGAGGGAGGGGGGAAGCCTGTTCGGACTTGCAAGATTCTGTTATTATACGTTATAATAAAAGTAGTTTCAGCATGCATGACTTTGGTTTCCTAGTCTGGTCTACCTTGAAGGGCTGTCAGGTGGCCCTATCACTGCAAAAGGCATTAGAGGAAATAATTTATTTGGACCCCTGGCATCTGGATCCAGGTTGGGACAGAAAATGCATTACAGGTATTCCTCAACTTACGACCACTCGTTCAGCAACCGGTCAAAATTATGACGGTGCTGAACGAGGGGGACTTGCAACCGGTCCGCAAAGTTGCGGCCATCACAGTACCCCCACGGTCATGTGATCGCAATCTGGGTGCTCGGGCACCCAACTCACAATTACGACATCGCAGTGAGCTGTGGTCACATGATCACCATTTGTGACCTTCCCTGCCAGCTTCCCACAGGCAAAGAATGGAGAAGCCATCAGGGAAGGTTGCAAGCCATTCCCGTAAGTCACTCCCGACACTTTTTCTCCCGAGGAGCTACACTAAGGCTCTCGTACTCCGTAGCACCCCTGCCCACCTGTGCTTCCCAGTGCCTGCCCGCTGCCCTTGCCAGCCCACCTGCACTTCTCAGTGCCCACCCGCAGCACCTTGCCACCCCCCACGCCTTCCCTTTGACTCCACCTCTTCCCGCTTAACAACCTGCATGGTCCTGGGGTTACGATGGCAACGGGGACTGCCAGGATTGCCGTTGCTAAGCGATGCGGTCATGTGACATTGTACTTTACAACTGCATCGCTTAATGATGGCAATCTGATCCCAATTGCCGTTGTAACCCGAGAACTGTACGTTGTAACCCAGGCGTTGTGCTTATTGATGACCTTTGGAGAGACTGTGATTGGGGGAGTGCAATCCTCCTGGTCCTCCTTGATTTCTTGGCAGCTTTCAGTACCATTGGCCATGGTCTTCTGGACTTTCTGGACTTTTGCATTCGTTGGTGCTTTTTGTTTTAATGCTTGCATGTGCATGGGGTTTCTTTATATGTTTATATTGCTACCTCCCTCGAGCCTGTGGGAATGAGTGCTGCACAAGGAAAATAACTAACTAACAGAAACCCTCCCTCCGCTGGTCTGCGGCCTCCCTGGCTGCCCACCTTCCCTACAATCCCAAGGGGAGGCCTCTGGAGGGAGCGCCCCCTTGGGGGTCTTTTCAGCTGAGAAACTGCAGGCGGCCTGGGGAGAAGGGTGCAGAGGGATGTAAGCAGGTGCATCTGGAAACCCTCGGCGGCCTCCCTGGCTGCCCGGGATTCCGCGAGGATGTCCTGTTTTTCAGTAGCGAGAGTTACGTAGCCTCTTCCTAGTGTTTATGAGCTTGCTGCGCTGTCGGAGGGTCGCCCAGGGAACCGATGATATTTTGTTGCTTTCTGTTTGGCCTCGTCCACCTCCCTAATGCTCCCCAGCTGCACACAGGAGGAGATTTCTCGGGGTAACTTCTATTAAGATCCCTTTTGTGTCCGAAGGGCAGCCGAAGTCCAACAGAGAGACGATTAATTACACACACACTGATAAGTGAGGGAAGCACAAGAACCTGACACCCATCCTTGAAAATGTCACAGATAGTTTCTTCTCCTTGGAAAAAAGCAAAATGCAATTTATTTTCCATCAAATAAATGATTTCAACTGAGAAAGCGGTGTGGAATAACTTTTAGCATAGCCCCTGATGACACCCAGCTATTCTCACGGGTGGCCCTTTTCTGCGTACGGCAGACAATTGCTAGCTCACTAGTGCAAATCCACTTGGCCTTTGCTCCCTTGAGCCCGTCCAACGCAGGGAGGGACAGTCTGGTGTAGTGGTTAAAGGGTTGGGCTACCACCAGGGAGAGGCAGGTTCTGGAGCCCCACAGCCCTGGGAGCGCTCTCTCTCTCAGCCCGTCCTACCTCACAGGGCTGTGTTTGAGCCATAATAGGACAGTTGATACCCAGGTAAGCTGCCTTGAGCGCCTGGAGGAAAGGTGGGAGAGAAATCCAACCAGTTAGGAAACATTTTTGAGGCTACGTACTGTATGGAGGCTACTCCTGGAACAAAACGCTGGACTAAATAGGACTTAGATTGAAGGACTCTTCTGTTTATAATTCAGCATTATTTGGATGGATTAAAAGTCACAGTAAGGCCCTGTAGTGTTAGTGTTTGCTGCAGACAGGCTTATCTGTGTGACACAATAATCCTTTTTAGGGTTAATACCTCAACTTAATTTAATACCTCAACTTAATCATAATCCTAATCACCAAAAACTTTCAAAGTTCTGATGGGCAAATATGAGTTTGTTGTGCAAAATGCCATAGGTAATGGACCTTAAAGATCATCTAGTCCACCCCCACAGCTCAGTGCAGGATCTACTGCAGCATCTCTGACAGATGCCCATCCAGCCTCTGCTTGAAGACCTTGAGTGAAGAAGGACTCACCACTTCATGTAGCAGCCTGTTCCACTGGCTGACAGCTTGTGCTGTCAGGACGCTCCTCCTGACGCTTGCCCTGAACCTGCTTCCTTGTAGTTTCAACCCCTTGACTCTGGTCTAGATAGAAGAGGCCACTCCTTCACACCTCCTCTCATCTCTCCCCTCAGACGTCTGTTCTGCAAGCTAAATGTGCCCTAACTCTTTAACCATTCCTCGTGGGCTTGCCTGTGTGGAGGGATCAGCATTCACATGCATTAATCAGCCCTGCTCATTCATCCACGGTGTGTGCACAGCACACAAAACTCAGCTGAAAAGGGGTTGGGGAGCTGGTGCTTCAGCACCTTGTGGAGCCCATCTGTTGTCTTAGAGGTTGTGTGAACCAGGCCATCGCATGAAGCCATTCGCTGGTTTTATTTCTTTGGGCATAACCATACATGGCAATTGTGGGTATTATTGAAGGCTTGCTTTGTTTCGAAGTGAGCTGCCCTGTCCAGAAAAAATACCTGAGATGTGGGCGTGTCCTGGGAACCCAGAAGGGAAGCAAGGGACACGTTTACTGGCGCTTTCCGTTAAACGGAGGTTCCCATTTACCATCTTGCTCCTTGAGAGTCCTTGCAACAGGTCTCAAAACGTGTGGCCAGGACCAAGCTAGTGGCCACTGAAGTCCTGCCTCTTTTGTTCTTGTGTCATATGTGTGACTCATGTAGAAAAAGGGGCAGGTTTCACTTGCATGGCTGTGGCCACCATTTTGACTTTTTTACCCCCCAACACCATGCCTCACCCCTTCTCTAAAACAGGGGTTCACAATCTCTGCATCTCCCACTCTGCGATTGCCTTTGTGGCCTGCACGTTAGTGGCAACTCCTCCAGTTTCTGTATGTGTAACAACATGAATTATGAGAGAGAGAGAGAGGGGGGGGGGGGAGGGAGGGAGGGAGGGAGGGGTGGCAGTGAAGATGCTGGACTAGGAGTGGAGAAGCCTTCAGATCTAGTCCTCTCTTAGGCATGGAAGCTGCTGGCTGGCTGGCCTTGGGTCAGTCCCCCCTCTCAGCCCCAGACTGGGAAGTCGGAAAACATCTATCTACCAACACACATTGGTCCATTGTAATAGATTATGGTCCGTGAAAGGGGCCTTCACCCTGCAATGAATTGATTCAGGATGGTGATGGTGATGGTGATGGTGATGAATGCCCCTTCCTGGACTTCTTGAAAATGGAAGTGTCCTATGAATCTGGTGGAACTGGCCTTTCCGCACAGCTCCCTTGCAGTCTCACCAGCTGCTTCAGCTCAGGTGGGATGGACAAGTTTTGAACATTCCAGTTGTGGCTTTTGGCAACTTGTTGCAATAGTAACTCTCCAGTGAGCATTAAATGGAAATGCGTTATTGAAGTCCGCATGATTAAGCGGCTGTACAGCTGCTGTTACCGGTTTTGAAAATATGTTTACTTGGCAGGGTAATTTACAGGCTTGCTCTCCAGGGAGTGGGGGAGGGCCTTGGGTGCTCAGGAAGTAGGACCCCCTGCCTGTCCACTGGGCAACTCTCTTGTGACCCCACTAATGCAGTGGCAAAGGAAGTATGGTTCAAGTCAGGAATCTGGAATGAAAAAAATGATGGTACTATGGAATGAAAGGGGCGTGGTGGCTCAGAGGGTAAGACGCCAGGCTTGTCGATTGGAAGATTGCAAGTTCGGAGGTTCGAATCCCTAGCCCTGCGTGCGGAGTGAGCTCCCGCACTAGCTCCAACTCTTGCCAACCTAGCAATTCGAAAGCATGCAAATGCAAGTAGATGAATAGGTACCACTTCAGTGGGAAGGTAACAGCGTTCTGCGCATGTCATGCGGCCACATGACCGTGGAAGCGTCTTCGGACAACACTGGCTCTTCGGCTAACAAACGGAGATGAGCACCGGCCCCTAGAGTCGGACACGACTGCACAAATGTGCGGGGGGAACCTTTACCTTTACCTACTATGGAATGAGCATAGGAGAGCAAGTAGAAACTCTTTTTTCAGGCACCAGGAGCAGCCTTTATGGACACGAACTGTTGGGACCAGTGGCCACACGTTTTGAGAGCCTGTTGCAAGGACTCTCAAGGAGCAAGATGGTAAATGGCAACCTCCGTTTAACGGAAAGCGCCAGTAAACGTGTCCCTTGCTACCCTTCTGGGTTCCCAGGACACGCCCACATCTCAGGTATTTTTTCTGGACAGGGGAGCTCACTTCGAAACAAAGCAAGCCACCATTTCTGTTTTCCGAAAATGCAGGTCTGGTGGGGCAGGAAGAACTGCCAGAGAAGATACCCTTCCCACCTGCTAGGTTGCAAATGGGGATCAGAGTTTGGACAGAAGAGGCACAGAACCGGCTTGGGAAGGACTGAATGCCCCAAGAACAGGAGCAGTGAGGCAAAGGGGACAGGATCGCCGCACGCCCTGACCTTGAGCAGGCCTTTCTCCCCCACCCACCACCCAAGACCTGCAGGAAAGCTACTTTGCAGCTTGCTCAACTGCTTTGAGTGTTTCCTATCTCAGCTCTGCAGGAAGCATTTCTTCCATAATCCTGGGCTGTCGTGGTCAAGCGGGGGTCAAGGAAGGCTGGCAAAAGCCTGTGGGGGCTGCTCCGGCGGGGTCTGGGTAGCAGCAGCACTGCTGAGCGAGAGCTCCGCTTCTTGCCCGGCAGAGAGCGAGACCAGGGCGCTTCCCTGCTGCTGCCGAGGCCTGCTGGGGACACGCCCTGCCACCCACCCACGCGGCGTGGAAGAAGGGCGGTGACCTTGGGCCAGAGGTTCCAGCTCAGCTGGACCACAGCTGCAGATAGAGAGAGGGATGGTGAGCCCCTGGAACTGTGACAGGCTGTCTAGAGAAAGCTTTTTTTAAAAGCATTAACTTGGTTGACACCCAGCACTTCCACCCTTCAGCTCAGCCCTTTTTGGAGATGAAATTTGTAAGTGCCACTGACAGCACTCCTTTTTATGTGGCTCTAACGTGGCCTGTAATAAGTGTCAACGCAGTGTTTAATTCCAGATCGATTAACTCCTCATTAGGCCTGCCATTATTTCTTTTCAGGGTCAGTGGCAGGTTAACCAGATTGTCCCATTGCATTCAGACCTTTCAGAACACTTTAATGTAATCTAAGGGACTGGGAGGGGGGTCTGAAGGCAGGGGTGCGTTTGTCAAGAGATAAATCCATTCTCTTTGGAGTCTTGTCCATTTTCTTGGTCTCTTCTCATGATTTATAAAGGGTTCTTGGGTGGCTGCTAATAATATTCTACCATAACCGCCCAGAGTCTACCATGGTAGAGATGGGCGGGGACAAATCCAAATAATAAATAAATAAAGTCTGAGAATTGGAATTGGAATGTGGTACTCCAGGGAAGTTCTTGAATTGAGACCCAATCCCCTATTTTGGGCAGAAATCAAGCATCCCTGACAGAGAGCTGTCTGGCTTCCACTCGAACACATCCAGGGAAAGGGGGGCACCTCCCTGGGAAGGTCTTCTAACATCCAGGCAGGATCTGCCTTCCTGCAACTTAAATCCACTGTGTCTTGCACTTGCGAACAAGACAGAACAGGTCTCGACCTTCTTCTGCGAGACATGGTTTCAGGTATTTGAAGAGGGCTATCACATCCCCCTAAAGCTTCTCTTCTCAAGGCTAAACGTGCCTCGCTCTTTAAATCTTTCTTCATAGGACTTTGTTTCTAGCCCCCTGATCCTCCTCATTTTCCACCTCTGAACCTGTTTCGGTTTCTCTGAAACCATCTTTAAAGTGCGGTGGGCAAAGTGCTTGAGTGTGATCTACACACAGCAGAGCAGAATAATTGTTGCCTTCAAGTTGATATCTATTCTCAAGCCCCAACAATGCATGAATAGGGATGCACGATTCTCAGGGAGCTTCATTAATCATGCTTAAAAAGAGGGGCTACGAGGCAGAATCTTGAAAATGGAATCAGTGGAACTCCAGCCTTCACCTTCATTTATTAGTGAACTCATTAAGGTGGAGTCTCAGTGAATCAACTTCTTTCTCTTCAGTTGCTTAACTGAAGCACTAATGGCTCTTTTACCAAATAAGACTGAAATATCCATCTGTTCTACCCTTGTCATGTTTAGAAATACTCCCCTTTCTTTCTCAACCTCCAAGCATTCTCTTACAGTACACTTTTACTGCTATTCAAACAGGACGCCCATGGATTGAAAGGGGCACTCCACTTTGATGAAGAAGCGGCTCCTCAAGTGTGCCAGCTTTTATTTAAAAAGGTCAGATTGATTCAGTTTGTTCTTGGAACAGGGAGAGGAATTGTGAAACCCCTGGCCAGTGGGATGTATAAGGTGATGCTTCAGCTGATATGGAGTTGGTCCAAGCTGTCGTGCTGATGGGCCAAGACGGTGCTGTTTCCCATCCTGTGCACAAAAGACACCTGGACCAGAAGTTGAATCTTTCTTCAAGATCGACAATGGGATGGTGGCTCCACCCCCAAAGATCAACATGACGGACGGGATAGAATTCTCTGAACCCGGGAATGTAAATGAACGTTTCCAAAATATTGCAGAACATGAACAGGTGGTCATTGATGTGATGTCCCCTGGGCACGGGGGCCAGGCTGTTAGTTTGGGAGCTTCAGCGTGGATGTACGGCGTAGCTGTTTCGTGATTTTAATGAGGGGGGCCTCGACCCAGGTTTTGTGTGTGGGTATTTGTGTTTTGTATGGTATGTTCGCTGCCCAGAGTTTTGTCAGATAGATTGGCAGTCTTTCAAACTTGAATAATAAATAAATAAGCTATTAGCATGTTCCCCATTAAACTAAGACTTGGAAAGAAAATCAAAGGCAGTAGGGAGGCCTCACCTTAATGCCTTAATTAATGCCCGAGAGAACACTTATCCCGTGTGCAGGATTCTGTAACCTGACGCATTTTCCCCTTGCAACGAAGCAGCCCACCCTGAATCTGGCATCTGGCTTTGGGGGTTGGGAGCTGCTGAAAGGGCTTGCTCTGCCAAGAGTTGGGGGGCTCAGGGCCATGGCCTGGCCTGTTCCCCTTCTGCCCTCTCCCCGACTGGCTCCCTGAAGGGCTTGTCCCACTTGGCCTGGCTGTTGGGATGGGCCCTACATGCCAGTTTGTGTGTGCACGCAGGGGTGTGCCAATTGGGAGGAGTGGTCTGCTTGTCCCTTTCAGCATCTGACATGCCCTCTTCCCAGACAGCTAAGCCCAAAGACGGTTCTCCCTCATGGCCCCAGAGAGAACATGAAGGACTGTGGGGCTGCCCCCGTTTCATCTTCTATCCCTCCCTGCAAAAGACAAAGGAAAGAAAAGGCCATTGACTCAGCAAAGGGCTTTGGGCTGCCTCCGAGTCCCTTTATGTCCAGGCAGGAGAGAATTCTAAGGCTCCTTGACCCTCTTCTGAAGGAAAACTGCATCATCGTACCTCCAGATCGATCGCATTGAGAGGCAGGCTGCAGGAGGGAAGAACTTTGGCAAGCGTCAATGGCGTTTTGCTCAGACCTCTGAAAAATATGTATTGCTGAGCGTCTATTGGAGATCCCTCAAGGCTTTCCTCCTAATCGCCATGTCTGACAATGTGATCGCAGGGGGGCTGGTGGAAAGGAAGATAGTGGACCCCCTTCTAATTGCTCCCAGTTCTCTGAGTCACACAAGGCTTTGTGGATATGGATATAGGGTAACACTGGCAGTCGAGGAGGGCAAGGATCCGGTGTGAAATGATGGCCCAGTTCAAAACCAGGCTCCAGGAGGTAATGGATAGCCCTAATTGGCACAGAGAGGGAGAGGGAGAGGGAGAGAGAAGGGCTTTCACAAAAGCTGGAGAGAGACAAGAGGAGGAAGAGAAATGCAACACAGCAGGAAGGGGCCACAAAGTCAAGATGGTGGCCATGACCATGCAATCAAAGCCCCACCCTTGGCGAGCTTTGGAAGGCCAGGGGCTAATCAGGCTGAGTGAATTGTGGGCATGAGGACATGGAACTTGGGCATACTTATTTCAAAGCGAGGAGGCAAGGATGGCTGCAAGGAGAGAAATCCATAGAGAGGTGCGGGGTTGGTCTAATCTCAGTTGAGCTATGCTTCTGTTTCTCCTTCTGGCATTTCTGCACTTTGCATGATGTTGCTTGCCCTGAAAGGAGAGAGTGTATTTCAGAGTGCCAACATTTTATGGCTGAAAACGGGAACATTTTTGCAGTTCCTAACCCTGACTCATGTTTTCCCACCCTTGTACACCCAAAATACCCTCTCACACAGTCAATTTTACTCATTGCCAGTCACCCTACTCCCATCAGGTGCCCTATTCATGGATTCCGCAAGATTTTTGCCTGTGCTGTCTTGCAAGCCCAGTGCCCCCCCCCCCCCGCCAGTTAAGACTACAGTACAGCCTCTCCCATCTGGTGCCCTGCAGATGTGTGGCTGTACAATTCCCATTATTCCCAGCTTTATTGTATAAGATTTGTAGACCCTCACATCTGGAGAGTGTCAGATTGGAGAAAGATTTACTAGGGAAAAAAATCTGTGCCCTATGATTGATGAAATTATCACTAGTCCAAAATGAGTCTCACTAACTTGAAGGATGGCAGGCTCGTCGCCTTGAAACAGTGATTCTTAAACTGGGGGTAATTAGGGCATATCCCATGGGTAATGCAGCAGTCTGTAATTGTTTATTTGTGAGTCGAGGATCCAGTGTGGGACTGCCGCTCTGAGACACTTGTGTGAAGCTACAGAGTTTTTTTCCTTTTTGGTGGGGGCAATGACTATTTGAGACCAGGGAAAGGGGTAACTGGGTCAGCCAGTTTAAGAACCACTGCCTTAGAAGGTGCTCATATAACACGTTACAGCATGTAGTTCAACATTTTCTGTATTTCTCAACTGAGGTAAAAGGATAGCCTTGTTTTTCATTGCATGGAAGGTGGAACACAGCCGACATTTCATCAATTCCACTTGCACTTTGGTAACTGGAGGAGTCTTCCATATGACTTTATGTAAGGCGGAGTCACGGTTTGCCTGACCATGGTTTATTGAACAAACCATAATTGGCTAGATTCTCACAAGAGATTAAAACACATCCAAAAGACATTGCCGCTTTTAGAGCAGAGCTTGCAATCTTCAGGGATTCTGATGAAACTATTGGCTTCTCAGCTGGAGAATAAGGAGGCTTCTGTGATGGCGTCTCTTTCCTTTTTCTTTGTGTAACCTTTTAAAAATACACCCCCTCTCCAGAGAATGCATGGCCCTCTTCAGAAAGAAGTTGTAATAAAAGCATGTCTCATTCCCACTCCAAATGCAGAAGCAAACTTTGTTGTTGTTGTTCAGTTGTTTAGTCATGTCCGACTCTTCGTGACCTCATGGACCATAGCCCACCAGGCCTTCCTGTCCTCCACTGTCTCCCGGAGTTTACTCAAATTCATGTTCATTACATCGGTGATGCTATCTAGCCATCTCATCCTCTGCCGTCCCCTTCTCCTTTTGCCTTCAGTCTTCCCCAGCATCAGGGTCTTTTCCAGTGAGTCCTCTCTTCGCATTAGGTGGCCAAAGTATTTGAGCTTCAGCTTCAGTATCTGTCCTTCCAATGAGCAGTCAGGGTTGATTTCCTTTAGGATTGACTGATTTGACCTCCTTGCAGTCCAAGGGACTCTCAAGAGTCTTCTCCAGCACCACAGTTCGAAAGCATCAATTCTTCGGCGCTCAGCCTTCCTTATGGTCCAACTCTCACAGCCATACATTACTACTGGAAAAACCATAGCTTTAACTATACGGACCTTTGTTGGCAAGGTGATGTCTCTGCTTTTTAATATGCTGTCTAGGTTTGCCATAGCTTTCCTCCCAAGGAGCAAGCGTCTTTTAATTTCATGGCTGCAGTCACCGTCTGCGGTGATCTTGGAGCCCAAGAAAATAAAATCTGTCACTGCTTCCATTTCTTCCCCTTCTATTTGCCAGGAAGTGATGGGACCAGATGCCATGATCTGAGTTTCTGTAGCTTTTTAAAAGGCTCTTTAGTTCCTCTTCACTTTCTGCCATTAGGGTGGTATCGTCTGCATATCTGAGGTTGTTGATATTTCTCCCAGCAATCTTAACTCTGGCTTGTGATTCATCCAGCCCGGCATTTCTCATGCTGTACTCTGCATATAAGTTAAATAAGCAGGGTGATAATATACAGCCTTGTCGTACTAAACTAGATTAAGCTAAAGTGAGATTAGGCAGGTGGGGGGGGACCCAGCCATTGTCTTAGTATGTTCCGTGAACCAGATCATCAAGCTAAGCCATGCTAGGAATTGTTTGGGCATAGCATGTCATGTGTCCAATGTCACCGTGTGCTTCTTAGCCAGGCTGTGTGTGTGTGAGCCAGCTTTGGGGTCGCCAATGGGATTTGGGGTCCACCCTCGGTACCCTTTTAGCCACATTTCAGCCACCTTGATACAATGAGCAGGAGGAGAGATATGAATAATAAGTCATCTGTAGTGCCAGCCCCATGTGGAGTTTGGTGCCCTCGTTACATATGAGGAAAAGGCTGGAGAAACCTTGTTTCTCACATACACACACACACACACACACACCTAATGCCCAGGGTGACTCACCAAACTCCCAAAGGGTTTGTCCTTCCTTGCCTTTTTGGCATCTCCCCCCCCCCCCCCGGGCTGGGCAGAATTGCTTTAATTTCCCAAGAGATGCCTCCCCGTGTGACGTGCTGTCAGCAGGGCACTCGGCGCCTTTGCCTTGTTTTGCTCCGTACATGGGCTGGAATGTGTCAAAACATGACACGCCAGCCAGCAGATCCAAGCGCTCAGCCTTGAGGGTCTTTGGGGAAGTTAATAATCTCAGGCACGAATCGTCCCCGCTTGCCGGGCAGGTGCCATCTCCCCACCAAGATGTCGTGTGGAGCCAGGCAGGCTGCGGGTATCCGTCTTGGATTGGCAGCTTCATTAACCGCACCAAGTGAGTTACGATGACAAGACCATAGTGGTGGTTTAGATTTCCAGCTTTTGATTACCTGAAAGAGGGAATCGTCTTCTGTCTTATCATTCCCTTGGTGCTGTTCCCAATGCCCCAATAAAACATTTGAGCCGTATCTATAATATTGACGGAGCAAATGATCATAATTTATTGATTGAGATTTATAGCCCAGTTTCCCCTCTTCCCCCAGCAGGCTCTGAGATCTCTCCAAATGTACTCCTGCCTCACCAGTCGGCGGCGTGCCAGCGGTTGGCTGCCAGTGGGGTGGAGATGCTGGAGGGCGGCCCGTGAACAAAAGGCGGGGCCTAGTTGAAGCTTGTGGAGCCAAGTTATGTCTGCCGCTCGCTCTCATTACTACCTGCCTTCCAAGTTGTTGTGAGGCTAAACACGCATAACCCCTGGGCTTCGATCCTTCCATTCGTTCAGAAGACAGGGTTGGTGCCACCAAGGGAAGGCTCATGGGGAGGCGGCTTTGAATTCTGCTCGCCTGCTGCCAAGCGCCTGCCTTTTCCAGGCTGTTTTCTGCTCTCTCAAGGTCACTGCAAAAATAGCTGTTCTCATATTATCGGGCTCTGTTTGCATGACATGCTGAACTGGGTCAGAGGAAGTTGGTGTGTTGTGCAAACACGATCCAGTTAATTAACTTCCACAGAATAGTGAAACCATCCCACCTCGTGGGCTGCATCACGCGAATGAATCAGCAGATCCCTTCCCCAGAGAGATCCGGCAAAAATAAGCCTTGCCGAGGGACTTCCCCTCTGCCTCCTTTTTGCTGTGCAGCCCTCTATCCACGCCTGGAGGATGGAAAGGGGCGGAAGGCCACATGCACACGCACACCACTGCTGCACGGTGGCTTCAACCCCAAACCTGCCACTGCCACCCTTTTGCTTTTATATATTTAAAAACATGGCGTGTGGGTGTGTCACAGCCTCCCAGACTCTCTTCTGACTCCTAGTGACCCAGCCATCCCAGGCTGCAACTAAGCAAGCGAGGGAATGAAATGCCTCAACCAGCCACCAATCTGGTCAGATTTCCTTGCCGGTGAGACTGTCGGCATACAGTGACACTGTGTGTAGGGTGTCCAAAGGCACCAGTTCCGGAGACGGCGGGTCCTGCCCTCTTTCCCTCTCCTGCAGTTCTTGCGCAGGAAGGTACAGTGTGACTGAGGGAGCCGAACCCTGTGCGGTTGTGTCTATGAAGGTCATCCAGGTGGAATTGTCTGTAGCTTGAATCATGTCAACTGGATTTCTATTTTCTCAGTGGAAACGTTTCGCTCCTTATCCAAGGAGCTTCTTCAGACTGAAGAATAAGGAGCGAAACGTTTCCACTGAGAAAATAGAAATCCAGTTGACATGATTCAAGCTACAGACCTGTGCGGTTGTATTTCCAGCAACAGGGAGTGACTGAAGCTGCCCTTTCTGCATTCATTTGCATTACGCTTGAACGCAAAGCAGCAGCTCCAGTGCCAGGTTCGGTCGAGGCAGTGGCGCAGAGCCAGACAACTTGGACGGGCACCCAGGAGGAGGGGTGGGTTCGCTCCGGGCCAGGTCGGGAGCCACACCTTCTGCGTCGATTCCAGAAGGATGGGGGCAGAATCCCCCTTCTCAAAGTGGGTGGCCATCGGGGGACATGCAGCTGATGAGCGCAAAGACGCAGCTTGCACTTTCAAGTGTAAGTGAGAGGAAAAGAGCAGAAGTTTTTGAACTATTTCTTACGAAGTATAGATGTATCTTTCTCCCCAACAATTATCCTCCCCCTTGCTGGATATTCAGCAAAGCTTCTTCCACTCCCCCCTCTCTTCCCCCCAAACAGGAAAAGTTTGAAAGACAAACTTGTGAACGGCTGCGGTCTAGAGTTAGGAAAACCTGAAGCCATGCTGCATGCTCCTGGCGCTCCAGATATCTGAATTGTAATAAACATTTCTGAAACATTCCCCCCCCCCCCCCCAGTAAAAATCAATTTATGACCCAAATGAAACTTGCACAGGGTGCGAGCGATGGGGCAAGAGATATGCCTAGGCCATTTTTTTCTTTCCAAAAACCTGTTGCTAATATTGGCTGAGGGGATTTAATGTTTCTTGTTTCACTTGAAGTCATTTTATCTAATGTTTGTCAAGGTTGGGTGCAGTTTATGCGTTTTCTCGTGATACCTTTCAAACTTCTCTGTCGTGGATGCTGGCAAGGTCTGTGGGAATGATCTAATCTGCATCTTCCTCTTTTTCTCCCCCCCCCCCCCCTTGGGGCATTTTTCAGGAAGCAAACTGCTGATTTTGGTGCTGTGCTTGAACTTCCCGTCGGGAGCGGAATCGTGTCCTGGAGCATGCGTATGTTACAGTGAGCCCAAGATCACCATCAGCTGCCAGCAGCAGGGGCTCGGCACCGTCCCCACGGAGATCCCAGTGCAGACGCAGCGGATTTTCCTGCACAACAACAGAATAAGCCTGATCCAGTCCACCAGCTTCACCTTCTGCCGCAACGTGTCCATTCTGTGGATCCACTCCAACAACATTAGTCTCATTGAACCCGGGGCCTTCTACGGGCTCGACAGGTTGGAGGAGCTCGACCTCAGTGACAACGTGAACCTGAAGTCCATTAGCCCCTCCACCTTCCAAGGCCTCGTCCACCTGCACACTTTGCACCTTGATCGCTGCGGGCTCCTGGAGCTGGCCACGGGGCTTTTTCGGGGGCTTTTCTCATTACAGTATCTCTACCTGCAGGACAACAATTTGCAGGAGCTTCTAGATGACACATTTCTGGATCTTGCTAACCTCACCTATCTGTTTTTGCATGGAAACAAAATTAAGAGTTTGTCAGAAAATGTGTTTCGGGGGTTGATGAACCTGGATAGGCTGCTGTTGCATCAGAACAGGGTTAGCGTGGTCCATCGCAGGGCATTCCATGACCTTGGTAAAGTAATGACCTTGTACCTTTTTAATAACAACCTGACGGTGCTGACGGGAGAGACCATGGCCCCCCTGGGGTCTCTCCAGTACCTTCGATTGAACGGCAACCGGTGGGTGTGTGACTGTCAGGCCCGATCCCTTTGGGATTGGTTTAAGCAGTTCAAGGGGTCCTCCTCCGAGCTGGAGTGCCACTTACCTGCTCACCTGGCAGGAAGGGACCTCAAGCGCCTGCAGAGCGCCGACCTGGAAGGCTGCATCGACTCTCTCAACCAGATCAGAACGAGCGTGTTCAGCACCAAGACCAGGTCTGGCAAACTGCCCACGGCAGACCCGCCTCTCGGTCCCCGTGACAACGGGCGGAAATGCTGCCAGCCAGAGATAGATAAATCTTTCATCTATGAAGCCAAAGCCAAGGCGGGCCCTTCTTCACACAGCAACCGGGCTTCCCCTAACAATCCACTCAAGGAGAAGGAAAATATGGCCAAAATCAAGCATCAGGTTGAGACAGATCTCTCCAAAAACGGCAGCAACAAGCACATCAACGACTCGCCCTTTGGAACCTACCCCAGCGCGGTCGACCCGCCCTTGACCAACTTGAAACCTGAGTTCTTGGGTCCCGTTGAGCCTTCCACCACCCCGACAAAAAAGAGGCAGGGATGTTCTAGGAGAAACAAGTCCAGGTCCCAGTGCCGCGTGGCACAGCCGGCTCACAGTGCCGCCACCCCCCCAGTCATCCCAAGCCTTTTGCTGCCCCCCCTGATGTGGAGTCTGTTTTGCTTCTGTTGAAGTCAAGCCTTTGCTTTCAGGAGGGGCTCTTGGCTGTAAGAGAGAAACAGTTGGGTTTTTTTAAGGAAACGCAAAGCCTCTGCCCCAAATGTTGTGAATAAGAAGGTAAAGCTATGCCCAGAGAAAACATTGTAATGCTAAACATTTACTGGATGCCTTTATAAACTCTCTCTCACACACACAAATCAACAAAAAGGTGTAAATAATTTATTTCTTCCTTCTGGAATTTATATGTTTGATTTGATTGGTTTATCTTGCTTTTGTCCTTGGAATTACCTTTTCCCAAAGTAGATAGAAAGAAAGAAGAAAGAAAGAAAGAAAGAAAGAAAGAAAGAAAGAAAGAAAGAAAGAAAGAAGAAAGAAAGAAAGAAAGAAAGAAAGAAAGAAAGAAAGAAAGAAAGAAAGAAAGGAAAGAAAGAAAGAAAGAAAGGAAGGAAGGAAAGAAAGAAGAAAGAAAGAAAGAAAGAAAGAAAGAAAGAAAGAAAGAAAGAAAGAAAGAAAGAAAGAAAGAAAGAAAGAAGAAAGAAAGAAAGAAGAAAGAAAAGAGGTCCCCCACATCTTTGTAATGTTCCCCCCACTCCAAAACCATTACTTGTAATTTGAAGTCCTAAATGATATTGCACATTTTCCCATCTGCTGAGATCACATCAGTGGCATTTTTACCCCTACATTTCTGAATTTTGAGGTTTAACCTCCTTTTGTTTCCACTTGACTGGGTTTACAGAAGGAGGCATTTGTTAAAGAATGCTCCCTTTTCATTCACTGAAGACTGCAGTATATATATAAATATGAATATAGATATATAGATAGATATGCATTTTATTTTACTTGTGTACAAGTACAGAAAATATGAAATAAATATTTCTTTTTTTTTCTTTATGGTGTTATCACCTTCACATGCACTCACCACACACCCCTATTCTATGGGTACTTCGGTGCTGGACTTTTGTTCCTGGGTTTGCTGGCTTGGATTGTTAAGCTCCTACAAAGGCACCTGAGATGCATCACCTGCTGGAAGGAGGGATAATGGCTACGCCAGGCCGCACAGCTTTATGCAATTTCTAACTGACATCAGCCAAGGATTCCCTCACATGAAACCCTCTCTGCTCATGGTGTGGTGCCCTCTTTGGCTCCCTGAAGGGTCTGCTTGCATCATGGATATTTCAGGCTGCTCAGAAGAGCAAGCAAGGATTGAAATCAGGGCTCTGGCCAAGTGCAGCTTAGACACAAGAGAGCAGGGAGCCAAGAGCCAACAAAAACCCAAATACGGAAGAGTCATGGAGTGAGATAGAAAAACAGGAAGGGAGATTCACACACATCCATTAAAGCTGAACTAAATTGTGGTCTCTCTGTGTGCGTGTGTGTGTGTGTGTGTATGTATGTTGGAATGAAATGTCTATTTTTCATGTATTTTTTCTAGGAAATTTGAAAATGTTTCTTTGACAGTCTTCTGGGGACAACAACCTCCCTGTTCTCTTTCTACAAAGGTGAAATTTAATCCTCCAGAGACTGGGCGTCCTCTGAACTACAGGCGCATGGTGCTTTCCAATTTGCTCCCCATCCTAGGGAATAAGGAAATGGTGCAGCTCTTTCTTCAGGAAATATTGAAGAAACTCAAGTTGTCCCTGAAATGCTAGCAGAGTTGTGACTGCTCCACTAGACAAGGGAGCCCTTTGTCACAATCTTCTCTCACTTTAGAGTGAGCTGGGATTCCCAGACCCTTCCATTGTATCTTCTCCTGCTTGCAAATGAAACCACTGTCCTGCCAAAATCAGCCTTACCGTTTCTGAAAGTTCTTCTGCAAAAGGTTTTTGTTTTTCTACCTCATCCACAGGGTGCTTGAGACTTCCTTTTGAATTTTGATGGTGTTTTTGAGCTGGTGGTATTTCTTTTTTCTTACTCCTCTTTCCAACACCTTGCAGCTTCCCCAACTGTCCACATTTTCCAAATTCCCTGGGGAAAAATTCCCTCCTGGATGTTGTTAAGCTAGGGAGACTGCAGGCAGCTGGAGAGGGAATTTTAACAAGATTTATTGAAACGGAATGTCATAAGGTTACAGAAGTCTCAGCGACTGGATTACTTTCACTTTAGAACCCAATTTCTCAGCTCATTAAGGCAGAAATGTCTTCCGCTTTTTATTAAAAACTTTGCTGTAAACCGGTAAAGTGGTTGTTTGTTTTCCAGGTAACTGAGGAATGTGCAGATGGCTGCAGTTTTCCCAACCAACCTCTGAAATCTCTCAGTGCATGTGGGTGGAGACAAGATTCATATTCACACACACCCCTTGGCCACTTGGTTTAAGAACACCACACTGCTTCCGAGAGAAATTTGTCCAGTATTATACTTTCCGAAAGGAATTTTGAAAACAATTTCTGTTTCATAGCATCATGGAATGTATGAATGGAAAAGCAGTCAGCCTTTTTAGTACAGGAATCCATGAATTAATCCATGATAGGTAGCCAGACGGCTACCAGTAGACTGAGTGATGAATCGGAGGGATTAAGAGGTCAACCAATTAGCAGTTAGAAGTCAAGTAGATTTGCCCTCCAAGATGCCTGAGACCCTGGTTCATCAAACTGAGTGAGAATTGGAAGGAAAACGTACAGGATAATTTTTCTATATGGCCCTGGGGAGTTTTGCCTCAACCTAATCCTTCATAATCCTAATCCAACCTAATCCAATTAATCCTAATCCAACCTAATCCTGGGGCATGGTGGGAATGGGGTGTGGTGGCTCAGCGGGTAAGACGCCAGGCTTGTCGATCGGAAGATCGCAAGTTGGGAGGTTCGAATCCCTAGCCCCACCTGACGGAGTGAGCTCCCGCACTCACCCCAGCTCTTGCCAACCTAGCAATTTGAAAGCATGCAAATGCAAGTAGATTAACAGGTACCACTTTGGTGAGAAGGTAACAGTGTTCCACGTGCGTCATGCGGCCACATGACCATGGAAGCGTCTTCGGACAACGCTGGCTCTTCGGCTAACAAATGGAGTTGAGCACCAGCCCCTAGAGTCGGACACGACTGCACAAATGTGCGGGGGGAACCTTTACTTTAATCCTTCATGGATTGTACCCTGACTTTGGATCTACACGGGAAGTAGTAAAGAAATGTAATCATATTCCTGTTGGAGTCTGGAAGCTTAGAAAAAGCACTCCAAGCAGCTAATGACAATCTTGCGGAGTAGAAGCGCCCAGAAAAGACTTGCACATACTGCTTAATTAACGTTCAAAAATAAAACAGTCTTCACACCTTAGTTAGTTGAAGAAAAAATAAAGATAGCTTACATTTTATTCAGTAGATCATGGTTACAAGCAGTTTCATGGTAGAAAGGCTTAATCATCTCCGGTCTGCGTACAAGCAAGATGTTTTGGACAAGACCCACATAGCCGTGTGGCCCTCCTGCGTGGCACGTGTGGTTAGGAAGAAGGGAAGATGGAGAATGGCCTTGAGAGACCCAAGAAGGAACAGGAAGCAGGTGACCCAGGCACCTCCCACAAGCACAGTAGAGATACGCTTCAGTAGAAAAGTCCTCCCCTTTGCTTGTGAGATAATGCTGAGTTGACTTCCGATAATCCTAACAATTCCAAGATGATCAAATTAACTGTGACATTTTATACTGCTGGGGAAATAACACTTTTTACTATATTTTTATATTTTTGCCCCAGAAATGCTAGCCTTTTTCTGTGCAGGATCCTTCTAAAAGTGAGGTTGTATTTGCAATCTGAAGTGGTATAGTCCACTTCTCCCATGTCATGACTCTGCCACTTGGATCCAGCCTAAAAAAATGCATCCAGGCTATTTATTCTCTGGAATAATAATGACAGCTTTCCTCCATGAGTGATGTGGTAATACAGTACTTCTAATTCCACTTCCTCTGCCTCATAATTATACAAATTGAATTTTGAAGGTTAGCAAAACATTGCTGATGAGATTGGCAGGGGTGCCCAGGTGGGAGTAAAAAAATTAAGATGGTAATTGCATCTGTATGATTGAAGCCACCATCTTGACGTTTTTGCCCAGCAACCCATGTGGACACCCCTGGAAATTGAGCAGGACTTTTTCCGGAGAAACTGTTCCTTTGGGGCTGGGAGTTGGAGTAGACATTTCTTTCTTCATTTAGAAAAAGGAAAAAGAAAAGAAAATGCTCAAGAAATCATGACATGTCATTTTGATGGACTGAGTCAATAGTTCTGTAATAGACACCCCTTTCCATTTCTTCCCTTTTTCACAGGCAATGAAATAAAAGGGGGCTTTTAGCAAGAGAATTGTGTTTGGAGGAACAATGTGTGATGGTGTAACATTACTCTGAGGGAATCTGCAGAAAATAAACATTGCACCTTCTAGCCACATAGAAAAGGCAGCCTTTTATGAAATGGCACCACAGTGAAGAGGTGAAGCTGAGCTGCAACTTTTACAGCTTTCATTCTTCCAAATCAAAAAACAAATCAATATGTGAACATCAATTTGATAAATGAAACTATCCTCCTCTTCCTCATACATCTTTTCCTTTTTCCTTGCTACTATGCTCTGTAGCATCAACTCGTGCCCAGCTCCATGTAACTTCAGAGGAATTTGGCTTCTCCCTGTGCAACCAAACAACTCAGTCCAAGGCAACAGCTTCTGTCTGGAATTTGGGGTTCCGCTCCCAATAATTAGAGCAAATCCAAAGAAGGTCCCCAAAAGCTACAACCTAGGAAATCAGTATTGAAGATGGTTTCTTCTGAATTTGTAAAATTATGAATTACTATTTGAAAAGGGCAGGGACCAGACAATATATGAAAGGCACCTGGAAGGCAGCAATTATTTTGTGACATTAGACAGCAAGTTCCACTGAATATCAGTCATTTAAATTAGAATGTTTCACCAGATTCCAATATGCATACTTGGCCTCAGCACTCATATTGCATGTTTCTTCATAGAATAAGAATGATTGAATCCATGCTAATATTAAATGCAGCCTCCAAATCATAGCCCATGACATGCTTGGGACCCATTGCCTCCTTCCCTAAATAAATAACTTCAAAGTAATTGCAGGAATTAGCAAGTAGCAACCGTTAGATGAGGCTCCTCTGCTTCTTTTAAACTTTTAAAAACTGCTTTGAGGCAGGGGAGCTGAAGCACGGTCTTCCTAAAAAGGTTCCTTTTTAAAAAGGAAAGGGCCCTGCTGATTCAGGCAGCTTTCAGGAGATGCTCTGCTAGGATCTTCTTTGAACAGACTTCTTTGCAGCCCTGGGGCTTATGTACCTCTCCCCATTAGCTACTGCCCTTGCCCAGCAGCCTCGCCATAATGTGAGCCCTGTCCCTTTGGTAATGTGTGGAAGCACACACAAAAGGGGCAGGGCTCCCATGGCAATGCTCCATCTGCCATCTTGCCTCCTATGAATCCAGCCACCCGCTCCCGGGGGGGGGGGGGGCGCTGCCCTTACAATGTGTGAAGAAGACGGACCAGCACGAACGTTGCCGTTGCCGTGTGCTCACAGAGAACAGGTGGGGCATAAATGCAAGTGTGGCCACTGTAAGGTCTGAGCAGCAGTTCCTCAATGGGAACTCCATTGCAATTTATTTCAAACAAAACCTGTTGTTTTTTGCAAGGCCACTTAAGAAAATCTCGAGTTATGTCAAGAACAGCTCTACTACTTGCAAAGAAGAAACAGCAACCATACAGATTTGTAAATCACACAGGTACAGAAAGCACAAGCCATTCAATTCTGTGGATCTCCTGAGGTCCATCCCTTCTTCGCCTGCAGCACTGTCTCCTCGGCATAAGGCATCTTACAGCCACAACACAGCTTTGAAGAAAGCAACTCCCGCTTCTTCCTGGCAAACTGCCCCAAGACCAACGCGGGGGCTCTCTCCTCCCTGCCCCCTTTGAACCAGCTCACCTCCACCTTCCCTGTTGCTGCTCCCCAGGAGCAAGGCTGGTCCTCCCCACTGATTCCCCACCGGTGGCACTTGCCTCTCTCCTCCCTTGGATGAGAACGGCCAGCCAGCACTCCGGATTCCTTCACACCTGAGCCACCTCCGGTTTTTGTTAGTTGGACAGACATTGCCAAGCAAAAGCCTCACGCACCCTCCCTTTTACCTCTAAGTTTCTCACAACGAGGGTTTTTCCCCTCTTATTCCCTCAACAATTTAGACTGCCTCTTGTTATGCTAACTTTTTCCCCCTTTTCATTTCTTTCCCCTAGCCAGGACATTAGGCTGAACTTCTACAACATACTCATCTCTCCCTGTCTTGCACCCGCCATCACAGCTCACTTTTATAGTTTGATTTCTGAGTTTCACTTCTTTGTTTTTACTCCTTGGGACTACAGTTTTCTCATTGGTTCCAAGCTGTCTAACCTTTCCATCTGCAGCAACAGGATTCTCTCAGTCTCTATCCTCCATTTCCTTTCTCCAAAGGTTCCAAACCCTTCCTCTCCATTGCCAATTCCTTGGTTACAAACCTAGTCCTTTTGCAACCAGATTGTAACTCCCTTACTTCTCCTGGTAAACACCTACCAGTCTGTATCAACATTTATTTTTTAAAATTATTTCTCAGTGCTAATGTAACCAACCAAGTTGCACAAACAATGAAATAAATATAATGCTGTGAAGTTTCCAATGGATGGTTTGATTTGAAAGAAGGTGGGCCAGATGGCCCCTTCAGACTGAGTCTTCAGATCTGAATTGATTGAATCAAATCTAGAGATTTGATAGACTTTCTGACTTTGCAGCATCTCCAGCATTATTGCAAAGCGGGGGGAGTGGTTCTGAGTGGCGTGATAGGCTCTCTTGTGTGAGTTTTGTAATCTCTGCAAAGGCACTTATCGGAGATTGGGGTAGGGAGGGACGTTCTTCTGCTGTGTGTGTATCTAGAAGACTGGACAGGAAATAAGGAGTTTAAATTACAAGGATGTCCATTTTGGTTGGACATCAAGATAACTTTCCTAGTAAAAGGCGTTCAGTGAGGAAGAAGCTGCCCAAGAAGGTGGCCCACTTTTCTTTCCAGGAGTTATTTAAAGTGCGACTGAATGGCCATCTATTGGGGATTCTATAGTATGGATTCCTGCACTGGCAGGGGCTAGGCTAGAGAGCGCCAGTGTCTTGTTCAGCCATTACATTCTATGATTCTATGAATTTGTTCAGGAGAGTGAGAAACACACACATCCTTTGGTTGGTTGGAGATAATGTGCTGATAGAATATGGTCTATATTATACAGACAATTTATTTATATCATACTGAACTGTATTAAAGATGCAGTAGTGATAGCACACCCATTCTCAAACTTTTTTTAATGAAGAAGCAGTACATGCTGCATCATTCTGAAAGAGCTGGCTGACAAAAGCAGGTGCTCTGAAAGTGGTGGATTTTTAATTTTTAGTAAGAACTCACTTTTTAAACAGTTTTTGAAAGTTTTTAAGGTTCAGTAAATTTCTTCTTGATGGACTGTTACCTTGTAGTGATGATGGGGCTCGCATATCCCAATGATGACGTGAGAGATTCCACCAAGAATATAGACTCCCAGACGGGTCACCATGATGGGCAAGTCATAGATAAGGGATCGGACTAAATAGGACCCACAGTGAAGGAAAGGGCAACTCACTCTGCTGTTCCGAAATGAACGGACCTGCACAACCAGGGCATGTCCACGGGATAGGGAAGATTGGTGCCGCAGGCTGGAAGGTAGCCACTGAGCCACCAGGGAACAGCCGAGGGCAAGTACAGCTGGCACTGTGCTTCGGACGCCCCTGGATTAAAGCAGAGAGGATGTCCAGATGCCGATGTGCCCAGAGGCAAAAGGAAAGCTTGAGGCTGCAAAGATATGTGTCCGGTTGACACATGGACTATCAGAACTGTGAACCAAGGCAAACCTGAGGTTGTCAGAGCAGAAATTAAATTAAAGATTGATATTCTGGGAATCAGTGAACTGAAACGGACTGGAATGGATCACTTCACATCAAAAAAGCTTCAGATCTTCTATTGTGGACAAAAAAAATCATAGAAAAAAGGGAATAGCCAACTTTATAACCAAACATGTCCAGGTCGGTGTCAGCTACAACCCAAAGAACAATAGAATGATCTCAATTCTAGTACAAGGTAAGTCAATCATATCACGGTGTTCCAAGTCTGTGCTCCAGCTACAGATGCGGAGGGAGCAGAACAGTTCTATGATGCCTCACAGCATCTTGTCAAGATATCAGCAAATAAAAGATGTCACACTAATAATGGACGACTAGAATGCTAAAGTTGGAAGTAAAATAGCATTTGGAATAATAGGAATATTTGACTTGGTGTAGGAAATGAAGCAGGAGACAGCTAAAAACTGCTAAAAATATTGAGTGTTTACAGCAAACACCTTCTTCCAGCAATCCTAAAGACAATAGACATAGACCTCCTTGGATGGACAAATCATCTGCAGGCAAAGGTGAAGAAGATATTCAGTTAGCAAGAACAAGACTAGGGCTGACTGTGGCTCAGATCAACGCCTCCTTCTGGAGGCTTAAACTTAAACTAAAGAAACCAAAAAGATAGCATCTCAGCAATATTACATATGATTATAAAAAGGTAAAGGTTCCCCCCGCACAGTTGTGCAGTCGTGTCCGACTCTAGGGGCCGGTGCTCATCTCCGTTTGTTAGCCGAAGAGCCGGCGTTGTCCGAAGACGCTTCCACGGTCATGTGGCCGGCATGACGCATTCGGAACGCTGTTACCTACCCACCGAAGGGGTACCTATTCATCTACTTGCATTTGCATGCTTTCGAATTGCTAGGTTGGCAAGAGCTGGAACATGGGGAAGGTTAAAATAGATGTAATGGATTAGATGTGATAAATAAATAGTGTAAGAACTCTGGACTAAAGTTTCTGACATTAAAGACTGAGCAAAAAAAATTAATGAGCTGCAACAAGCTGATACATGGAAAATCGCTAAAGGAAAGGAGAAAGCAAAAGGCAACAGAGACGGTGAAAAATTGAGGTCTGGATAAGAGTAAGAAGAGTCAAGAGTTGCATCTAAATAAGCAATTAAAAAAATTGAGGATGACTATCAAATGACAAGGTCAAGAAATGTATTTAAGAAAATTATACAAATCAAGGGAAATTTTCATTCAAATATAGGCAAGATAAAAAGACAAAAAAACAAAGTTCTTTTGGAAAAAGATTCCAAATCAATGATCCATATGAAGTTAAATGGGTCCTAAAAAATACTGCTAAGAACAGTGCTCAGGAGTTCATGAAATACCAGCGGAACTGCTTAAAATCATACGTGGTAATGCAGTTGAAGTGGAGTTACTTGAGGTTTCTAAGCAGATATGAAAAACGCAGCAGTGACCCAGGGATGGAAAACAATCAATTTCTATTCTAATGAAAAAATGGGGTAATGTGAAATAGTGCTCAAACGACTGGATACTTGCACATATGTTGTGTGCTAGTGCTCAAGATTCTGAAGCCTAGACTTCAGCTATATCTGAAATGACAACTACCCCATGCACAAGATGGATTCAGAAGAGGCAAAGAAACGCCTGAAATCACATTGCTAACATCAGGTGATGGAACAACACCTAACAACAGGTGATGGAAAAAAAACAGGGGAGTTTTTTTAAAGTTTTGCTTTATTGTCTGTGTGAACTGCAGTATATTGTGGAAGGCTCTTTTTAAAAACGTGGGTGTACCAGGCCACCTCATCGGCCTATTCAGGAATTTCTATAACCACCAGGGAGCAACAGTTAAACCAGATTATGGAACATAACATCAACAATCTCATGTATCTTCCTGACTCCACATTGATGACTGGAAGTGAGAAAGATTTAATCAATCCTGTGTTGAAAGTGAAAGAAGAGAATACAAAAGCCATTCTAATGTTCAACACCAGCATCAGGACCACCCCCCAAGATTATGTCAACAGGCAGTGCCAACTCAAAGCCAAGAGTTGGAGAAGAAGTTGAAGTAATAATAGACTTCATTTTCCTAGGCTCAAAAATTCACAGGGATGGTGATTTCAGCTATGAAATAAAGAGCCACTAGGGAGAAAGAGTATAACTGAACTTTTTGTTCAGTCGTTTAGTCGTGTCCGACTCTTCGTGAACTCATGGACCATAGCACGCCAGGCCTTCCTGTCCTCCACTGTCACCTGGAGTTTACTCAAAGACTATTAAAGCATAGAGAGAGACATCACACTGGCAACAAAGGTCCATGTTTTTAAACCATGGTTCTCCCAGTTGTAACAGCTGTGAAAGCTGGACCATCACAAAGAAAAACTGATGCCCTTGAACTGTGGTGCTGGAGAAAATTGTTGAGAAGACCCTGGAACAGAAGAAGAACAAATGATCCAATAGTAGATGAAATAAAATCAGGCTGCTCTCTGTAAGCACTACTGACTGATTGATTATGTGCCATCAAGTCCACCCACCCTGCTGCTGGTCGTCCTCTTCTTCTCTTTCCTTCCACCTTTCCCAGCATCAGGGCCTTTTCCAGAGAGCCGGGTCTTGGCATAAGGTGTCTGAAGTAGGATAATTTGGGCCTGCTCATTTGTGCCTCAAGTGAGAACTCTGGGTTGATTTGTTCGATGATCCATCAGTTTGTTTTCTTGGCTGTCCACAGTATTCTCAGGAGTCTTCTCCAACACCAAAGTTCAAAAGCATAAATACTCTTCCTATGCTGCTTCTTTGAAGTCCAACTTTTGCTTCCATAGAGTGTCACAGGGAATACCATGGCTTGCATGATTCTGATGTTTGTAGGTAAAGACACGACAACTGAATATCTTTTCCAAAGCCTTCATGGCTGCTCTACCAAGTGCTAGTCTGCGGTGTATTTCTTGACTGCTTGTTCCTTTACTGTTGATGGTTGATCTATCCACAGGGTTTTCTTGGTGAAAATACAGGACTGGTTTACCATTGGGGAGTCCCTGGTTTACCATTGCCTTCTCCCATGCTGTATGAAGGGATGCCATTGCCATTGTCACTAAAGCGATCACCTGCCTCTGGCATCTTCCTATGTTGCTGCTGCCCAATAGAGGTGCCTGCTCGCTTTAGCTGAGCAGCTGGGATGACCTTCACGCCTTGGGTGATCCTGCTTGGAGTATATACTATATATATATATATATATATATATACATACATACATACACACACACACACACACACACACACACACACACTTTTTAAAATGTGATATTGTGACAAAACAGACTTCTTAGAGTAAAGAATTGCAAAAGAGACAAAGAACAGAACTGATTCCCCAACCCCTAAGTTTATAGCGAGACATAATTGAGAAAGCCAAAGAACACCAAAAAGAAATAAAGAAGTCAGTATGCACTGATTATAGAAAGGCCTTTGATTGTGTCGATCATGTCAAGCTGTGGAAGGTGCTTAGAAAAAGGGGAATCCCAGAACATCTCATGCAAAACCTATACGCAGGTGTAGAGGGAATAGGGAACGGCCTTGAAGGACAGCAGGAAGATCCGTTACCAAGGCAATGATTGGACAACCCTAATTCACACAAAGATAAAGTGAAGGAGGGGGGACGCACATTCAGACTCTGTTACTATAGCTGTTCTGATATAAGTAGTTTTAGACCTACGTGGCAGAGGTTCCTTGATCTGGTCTACCCTATAGGTCTGAGAAAAGGTCAGGAAGCCACAATAGAGACAGAGCATGGCGAAACAGGCTGGCTCCAGGTTGGCAAAGGAGTGAGACAAGGCTGCATACTTCCCCTTATTAGTTCAACCTGCATGCTGAATATATATATATATATATATATATATATATATATATATATATATATATATTAAGGGAAGCTGGATTGGAAGAAGAGGAGCATGGTTTTAAAATTGGAGGAAGAAACATCAATAACCTGCGCTATGCTGGTGACATTACTCTGATGGCTGGAAATGCAAAGGATCTGCAAGCTCTGGTAATGAAAGTCAAGGAGCACAGTGAAAAAATGGGACTAAATTTAAATATAAAGAAGACCAAACTAATGACAGGTATGGCAACTAGTGTCAGAATTTTTTAAAAATACTTTTTATTGAAGAGTTTAGCAATATTAAATGATAATATGAACTGAAAGAAAGAAAATAGAAAATAGAAAAAAATACAAAGTGCAAAAAGAAAAGGAAAGAAAAAAGAAAAAGGAAGAGAAAAGGAAAAGGAAAAGAAAAAGAAAAAGAAAAAGAAAAAGAAAAAGAAAAAGAAAAAGAAAAAGAAAAAGAAAAAGAAAAAGAAGAGAAAAGACTCCTGATCTTCCTTGCAACAAGTGCAGGCAAATGTAATATTTCCCCACCCCCTATAAGAGTACATACATAATTCACTTCTTCCCATAACCCCCCTTATCTATTCACAAATCCAAAAATCATTGTCATTACTGTCCAAATATTGGCAAAAAGTCCATAAAAGGTTTCCAGAATTTTATAGACATATTTCTTATTTTAACCCTGATCAAACAAGTCAACTTTATATTCCTTTCTTTTGCTTCTGACAATCTTGATCTTTAAATCATCAAGCTTCTGTCGTAGGACTGAATCTCCTTTCAAACTTTCTTTCTCCTGTCTCAGAGATTTTTTCAAGCCTTCAGAAACCCTCATTTTAAATCCAATAATAAATCCTTGCCCAAGTCATATTTCATCTCTTGGCTTATCATTTGTATTTCCACTCTGGCTGTCATCTCTGTTTTATAATCCACAATCTCTTATTCTGTAATATTTCTATATCAGCTGAAATTTGTTCTTCCTCTTCGTCCTGTTGGTCTATAACTTCTTCCACATTATTTTCGTTCCTATCTTTTGTTTCTTCTTTAGAGTCTTCTTCAAAAAATGCATTAGCAGGTGCAGAAATTATTGCTGTCAATTTAACTATAAGTTTCTCTCCCAGTTCTTCAAAAATCCTTTCAAATGTCTCAAGTGTCATATCTTTATCTGTTATTTTATAAAATTCACGTCTCCTCTTTTGGTTCAAGAATAAAAGGCAGATTTTTCTCTTTTTCTTTTCTTTTTCCTGCCTGGAACTTTAGTCCCCTCTAGTGCCCCATTTCTATAATTACAAAGTCTCAAATTTCTTTATTTTCAAATTTCAACCTATCATCTCTTTCCTAATAACAATTTATGTTCCCACAAAATATTGTTTTGTTTATTTAGTTATTTCCAAAGTCTTAGCAAAAGTACTAATATTCCAAATTCATGTGGTCCCTTAATTCATTTAAAACTTTCTTGAATTAAATTCTTATTTAGTTTTTTGCCATTTATTTTATATTGTTTAAAGTTTTTAAGCTGTTAGTTAGTTTTTCCTCTGTTTTGGGATGACGTTTTACTCACCAGGTAGTTTTTCAAACTTGTTGCTTGGGAGACCTCTTTTAACTTCAAAAAATTATAAATCCAAAAGTGTTTAGAAAGTGAGGCTAGATGAACCCAGTGTCCTTAAAGGGTCCACCACAGTTGAGAGCTTGATGGCTTCCTTTGTCTCCCAGCATTCAGACCCACCAGGCAACTGCTGTCCTGTGGTCTCCTTATGAGGAGCAGCCATCTGGAGCAGAAGTGGGTGATCTCTCATCCTCTCCTTGTCCAGAGAAGTTCCGCTGGACCAGATTTGTTGCCGGCCCATCGGTCTTGGCTGTGTCATCTCCACTTCTCCAGAGACATCTTAGCTCGCCATTGCCTCACCCAGAAGTCTAACTAGTGTTAGAATTGACAACAAAGATATCGGTGGATAATTTTTGCCTTTTAAGATCAACTATCAACCATAAATGAATGAGCACTCAAGAAATACACTGCAGATCAGCACTTGGTAAAGTAGTAGAAAAGATATTCAGATGCCATGATGTGTCTCTATCTACAAAGATCAGAATTGTGCAAGCCATAATATTCCCTGTGATGTTCTATGGAAGCAATAGTTGGACTTTGAAAAACCAGGAGAGAAGACTCATGAGGATACCATGGATAGCCAAAAAACCCAAACAAATGGATCATCAAACCAACCAACCCAGAGTTCTTGCTCTCTCTCAAATGACCAGCCTCAAATTATCCTACTTTGGACACATAATGCAAAGACCCAATTCTCTGGAGAAGGCTCTGATGTTTAGAAAGGTGGAAGGAAAGAGAAGAAGAGGATGAATGGCAGCAAGACAGACTACTTATATTTGTGATGGGTGTGTTGGAAGACCTGAAGAGCCAGATTATGGAGAGATTGTCATGGAGAAAAGCAATCTATGTGGCCACTAAGAGTCAACAATTTGATGGCACATAATCAATCAAAAATTAGTTTATAGATGAGAGGTTAGCCTGCCTTCCTTCCTTCCTTCCTTCCTTCCTTCCTTCCTTCCTTCCTTCCTTCCTTCCGCAAACATGTCAATTTGTTGATCAAAACTGAGATTCTTTTTTTAAAAAAAGAGAATAAATTTACAAACGTATTTGTATTTTGATGCACATTTCTTCAGAGAGGTTCAATTTTGTCTGAAATTCTATGTAGCATAGATGAATTTTGCAATTTCCCCTCATACAATGCATATTTCTACATTTTTATGTATATATGCCTTTTTCTACAGACTTTTCCCTAATGCACTTTCTCAAAGGAAAACTGGCAAAAACTTTGAAAAAGCATCAATTCTGAATTACTTAGTTCATGCATTTGTTTGAATATCTAACAGATTACACATGAATTTCTTCCTCATCCCTCAAGCTGGGGATGGAAATCATCCCAATATTTCCCCACCATCCCTGCCCCCCAACTTTAATATCAAGAATTGTGAGGTACAATTTCCTATGAAATATTTCTAAATTGTTTGCAGAAATTGCAGGCTGATGCAATGGTTCTATTAACTCACTGGGAGTGACGAGCCAGCAAAGTGGCAATCTGATGTGATTTTTAGTCAAAGTGCTTTTATGTAATGGTTACAATTGCTTACAAATCTCCCTGACATTTTTGTTGTTGCTTGACAAACAGCCGCTCTGCTGCCTGACAAGGAAACCAGGACCCATCATTTTTACTAGTTCATTAGAGCCTCTCTCTCACTCTCCCCTCCCTCTTCCCATTCTCTGATGGCCATCAAGGCCCGGGATGGCATTAACAGCCAATTACCAGGGATGCCCCCACTGGGGATGCCGTGGGGGAGGCCATGGAAGGTGAAGTTCAAGAAGGAAAGAAAAAAAATTGGCCCCTAATGCCTGGGGGAAAAGCCAAGTCTTAATAGTTTTCCTAAAGACGAGCAGAGTCGGGGCCTGTCATATATGGGGGGGGGGGGGAATCATTCTAGAGAATTGGGGCTGTTTCTAACCAAAATAGGCATTGTGACATCACAATGCAAGCTCTGCCCCTTTTGTGCTTGGGTTAGAACTTCACATGCAAGTATATAAGGGGTGGAGTTTGTGTTGCAACTCAGAACCCATGTTTTGTCACCTGCCCCCCTTCCCCCTCCAGGGACACCTATGTCCACCTCGGATTGTACTTTTCTTAAGGTGGAAGTTAGTGGTGCTATTTCCTGAAGCCACCTTCCCTGACGTGTGCCTTCCATACAACTCCGAAGGCTGCCAAGCGAATGACTGGGCCTTCTGGGAGGGATAGTTCCAATGCACCAGAAGGACACCAAGTCAGAGCATGCAGTACTAAAAATTACATCCCCTTGTAATATTCTTAATTTCAATGTCCCAATAAACACCTCTCCATGCAAAGCATTGCAAGTTAGTAAAGTTTTATTAAGATTACATGTAAGTCAAGACATAGGTTAAGACCTGAATGACAGTTCCTGCCAAAGAATTGAATTTTTACTTCTCCTCCCTTGGTGCCAGCCCCTCCAAACATGAGTCATTGTCCATCTCCTTTTCCCACTCCACAGCAGGCTCCTCCTGGATCGTGCAGGTGTGCGACCTTGATGAAGAACAAACAGACTGTAACGGTATGGTGCAAACATCCTGGCACAGCAATCAGAATGCACGCCCCCTTCCTCTTTGGCCCGCTGTCTCTGGCTGACACGTATCTACCATGGACTTGCTCTCAGTAATGGCAGGACTCAAACAGAGATCCTGACATGCTACCCTCTCAAGAAAAAGAACAATTAAACATATAAAATACTAAAGCAGTTAAAGCTGGTTAATAAATCTGTAAGGAAAACAGAAAGAGAAATCAGAATACACAACAGGATCAATGGGGTTTGTCAGGGAAGTTACAATGAAATTGAGCAATGAGCTTAGGAGCTTGGATATCTGAACTTTCCACCCACTCGTTAAATCCTTTTGGCAGATGTAACCACTGCACAAGGTATTGTAATTTCCCCCTATGAAGTCTGGAATCCAAGATTTCCTTGATTTCAAAATGCTGGTCACCGTCCACTAGGAGGGGTAGTGGTTCGGATGTTTCCGGATGCCACGTAGCAGACGGGTGATACGGTTTCAACAAACTGATGTGAAACACAGGATGAACTTTTCTGAAAGTCTTGGGAAGTTGTAACTGAACAGTGACGGGATTTATCACTTTACAAATAGGAAACAGTCCAATATATTTCAAAGCAAGTTTTTTTGAAGGTTATGTAGAGCAAAGATGTTTGGTGGATAAATAAACTTTATCTCCCATTCTGGTGCCCTCTTTTTGTATGCAATTTTTTTATAAGTGTCCTTAGCCTCTTGGAGGGTTTGTAACATTACTGGCCAGTTAGCCGTCATTTTTTCAATCCACTCATCTGCTAATATGCGGCGGCGGTTTGATTTAGCGCAGAAGGAAACTCAGGAATGGGGACAAACTCTTGTTCTGTAGCTATTTTAAAAGGAGAAAACCCAGTGCTTTGATGTACGGCATTGTTGTAGGCGACTTCAGTGAAAGGTAATAAATCTACCCAATCATTTTGTTGGTGGCTAATATAACAGCGTAAATATTGCTCTAATATGGCATTAAGACGTTCAGTCGCTCCGTCTGTTTCCAGATGGAATCCAGAGCTTAAACCTTGTTCAGTTCCAATTAATTTTAAAAAGGTTTTCCAGAATTTAGAAGTGAAAGTACCGCCTCGGTCACTGATAATTCTCTCTGGGACACCATGTGGGTGGTAGATATGCTGCATGAACAATCTGGCTAGCTGAGTTGCAGGAGGAACCCCTTTTCATGGAACAAAATGAGCTTGCTTAGAAAGTAAATCTGTAACCACCCAAATTGCAGTCTTTTTCTTACTTTCAGGCAAATCAACAATAAAATCCATAGCAATTTGTTTCCAGGGTTGTGAAGGGTTAGCTACTGACTGCAACAGTCCTTTGGGCTTCCCCATCACCTTTTTTGCAGAAGCACACACTGGGCATGTTTTAACATATTCTTTAACATCTTTCCTTAATGTGGGCCACCAAAATTGCCTTCTGGTTAAATGCAAAGTTTTTACAAAACCAAAGTGTCCTGCAAGCTTCTGATTGTGACTTTTTTCAAGAATACTTTTTCTCATGGTTTCTGGAACATAAAGCTTTTCCTCATTCCACCAAAACCCATTATGTTCCTGGAGGTTTTGTTTATTACAGTTCCACCAGGGGTCTTTTAATGTTTCGCTGCGTAATTCTTTGGTAAGGGCCGTTTCGGTGGGGAATGACTGCTTTTTGCTTTGGCTTCGTGTAATTGCCACTTTGCCTCCCTGGATCTCGGCTGTGGATTTGCGAGACAGTCTCGCTGACAGGGTGGCAAATCCAACTGGGTTGGGGACATTGTTGTGTCAATAATTTCTTCCCTCTGACTTTCATGTTGAGGTAATCGCAACAAAGCATCAGCCAAACAACCCCCCTCCCCCCCCCGGAAAATACTTCAAGGTAAAATTAAACCAGCTAAAAAAATCAGCCCAACGTATTTGTTTCGGATTTAATTTTCTTGGTGATTTTAAAGCCTCTAAATTTTTATGGTCAGTCCACACTTCAAACGGATGGTGAGACCCTTCTAACAGATGCCGCCATGTCGCCAGAGCATGTTTGACAGCAAAAGCCTCTTTTTCCCAGACATGCCAGCGCCTTTCAGTTTCAGTAAATTTCCTTGATATGTACGCACAAGGTCTTAACCTATTTTGCGAATCAGCTTGTAATAATATGGACTCAGTCGCTGTATATGAAGCATCAGTGTGTATTACAAAAGGCTTCTCCGCATCTGGGTGTTTTAAGATGGGTTCGGCCATGAATAGGGCTATAAGTTTGTCAAACGCCTCCTGACATTCAGGATTCCATTTTAACTTAGCCCCTGGGCTTTTTGCTTTCACTGAATCACCTTGGCTTTTGGTTTTCAGAAGATCAGTTAAAGGTAAAGCAATTTGTGCATAGTTGGGGATGAACTGGCGATAGAAATTTGAGAACCCAAGGAACTTGAGAACCCAAGGAATGACTCTGGGTTTGTGGAGGTTCCCAACCAAGAACGTCCTGCACCTTTGCTGGATCCATCCCAATGCCCAGATTGGAAATTCTAAAACCCAAGTAGTCCAGTTTTTCTTTATGAAATTCACATTTAGACCATTTCACATACAGCTGTGCATCTAGCAGTCTCTCTAACACTTCACGTACTCATACTTCACATGCTCTTCCAGGTTTTCTGAATAGATTAAGATGTCATCTAAGTAGACCAGGACCCCCTTATATAAAAAGTCATGTAGAACTTCATTAATTAAATTCATAAAGATTCCAGGGCTTCCAGATAACCCGAATGGCATCACACGGTACTGGAAACACCCCAAGGGGCAATTAAAAGCAGTTTTCCATTCATCTCCCTCATGGATCCATATGCGGAAATAAGCTTCCCTTAAGTCCAGCTTGGTAAAGATTTTCCAGTTCCCGCCAAATAATTGAATTTTTACTTCTCCTCCCTTGGTGCCAGCCCCTCCAAACATGAGTCATTGTCCATCTCCTTTTCCCACTCCGCAACAGCCCCTCCTGGATCGTGCAGGTGTGCGACCTTGATGAAGAACAAACAGGCTGTAATGGTCTGGCGTGGGCAGGAGCGCAGACCTCTGAAGATGCCGGCCACAGATGCTGGCAAAACGTTAGGAACCACAACTTCCAGAACACGGCCACACAGCCCGGAAGACCCACAACAGCCAGTTATGCATTTGTTTTTCCTTTTGTTTACCTAGTAGAAGCTATGTAATCTTGATGGGTCACAGAAGGGAGATAGGGTAATTTTCAGCTGAGGTCCAGGGCATCACTTGATGCAACCCAGAGGAATTAGTAAATCTATACACCAAAGGGGGTTTTAGAAGTCTCTATGGTTGGTAGGTAGCACCAGTGGTGGTCTTAAGCTTGTGAAGAAAAAACCCAAAAACCTCTCAATATTTGTTTGCCTATTTCTTAGCAACGTTTCCCATTGCAGCATCAGAGAAAATCAATGTCAACAAGGGGAATGGCCAGCTAAACCACTATACACTTATTCTCTGTGTCATGGACAGGTTCCATGCTCATTGCTGGTGATGCAAAGGTGCTCAGTGCAAATATTGGAGACTTTAGGCATTTTGTCTCCAAAACTGGACTTCTTTCCAATGCTTTCCTAACTGAGTTGAAATATGAAAATACTGTATTTCAAACAATAGGGAAGTTTAAAAGAAAAAAAAGATAAAATCAGATCTTTTGAAGAGAGGATTTTGAATTTACAATAAGGATTAGTCTAAAGGACAACTTTTGCTCACTGCCTCATAAAGTAACCTATTATATTATTATATTATTATATTATTATATTATTATATTATTATATTATTATATTATTATATTATATTATATTATATTATATTATATTATATTATATTATATTATATTATATTAGTTATATTATATTAGTTATGTTATATTATATTAGTTATATTATATTATATTATATTATATTATATTATATTATATTATATTATAATATTTTATATAATATTATTATATTATATTATATTATATTATTAATATTAATATTATAGATTATAAACCATTACTGCCCATTTTACAAAAATTCTCAGAGCAACTAAGTGGACCTCAACTCTGGTGGCTTCACAGTAACATCCAGGGAGTTTTCTTGGCAACAAAAACCAAGTTGGTCTTCTTCCAGGTTGTTCTTTTCTTCTTCCTGGCCAGCCTTAGGATTTCCAGGTGGTCTCCCTCTCAGATCCCTGTCACGTCACTTTCAAGATCAAGGTTGATCCAACCACAGAGAGTGCCGACTCTTCCTAAGATTTTTTACAAGTTGGACAAGCAGGATTCTAGCTTGAATGTTGCAGCAGGGAACAGGGCACGTGCATTAACAAAGGTACCCCTTCAGACTTTCTGGGTGTCCCATCTGGAGATGAGGCTGGTTGATGCTGCTCTGTACTTCCCCCTTGGAAACATCTTCTGAAATTATCCTGACAGGATCAGTGGCATCTGGGGTGGGGGGCAGTTGAAAAAAGGGCAAGATGGCAGTCCGAGCATTGTGATACAAGCCCCCCCCCCCTTTTGAACAGGTCACCCAGCTCGGCTGGAACAAGATGCTGGCAGATCCCCTCTGCAAGGTTGGGCTCAAAAAAAAGCACAAATTATGGGGCAGTAACCTGGCAGTATCTGCTGGAGGGGTGGGGAGTCAAAATCAGCAAGATGGCATCACAGTCGAAGCCTGCCAACTTGCAGATTTTGAAACCCCCATGGACATCCATGCAGTGAACCCCTGCACTGAAGTCAATGGGAATTCCTCCTTGCTAGACATGAGCTGGAGGGGAATGGGTTGTATGGAGATAAATACTAGCAGCCACATTTTTCACTAACTCCAATTTCTGGATACTCTTCAAGAACAACCCCATGTAACATGTTGCAGTAGTCAAGCAGAATGTAAGCATAGTGTGGATACCACCCACCAAATCTAACCAGCTCACAAAGCAATGCAGTTGATATTTGATATAATGGTGCAAAGGTGCCCCTTGTCACCTGCAAATCAAGTAAGGATCAAGAAGGGCCACCTGCCTGCAAACCTGCACTTTTGGGGGTGTGCAGCCCCATTCCAAACAGGCTAAACTTCCATCCCTGTGTCCAGTTTTTTACTAATCAACAGCATCTCCATCTTGCCTAGAATTAATTTGGGTTTGTCCTGTCTTAACTATCATATTATTGGACTTGGGCATTGTATGCATTGACCTCTACGGCCATGACACACAAAACTAAAATTAAACGTATAATGCTATATGCATTCAGCTGCCAAGTTTTTCACAGGCTGTTCAAGGCAGCCATGATTTGTTTCCCTGACTTTGTTTCCCCAACTAGCACTTCCATTAAGAGGCTTCTGGTCCTGCATTGTGCATGCTCAGAAGTTTCTACTACTTGCTGACTGGGAGATTCTTCCAGCTACTGAAACTGCTAGAGGAAGCCTCAAAGTGAGATAAAGCAAAGTGATCCTGGATCTTGGAATCTGCACTTGTTCTACTGTCATCTCGCATCACCCAGCTGCTGAGGTGGTAGACATTCTCTCCTCATCACTGTTAGTTTGACATCACGATTTTGGAAGATGCCAGAAGATTCCAGAAGCCACCATGGGGATCCTGCCTTGAAGAAATGTGAGCAGTGAATGGGTAGGCACCCATGGGGGGTCATTTTTAGAAGTCAAAGTTCTGATCTATTGAGTTTTGTGCAACCCTTGTGTGAAAACACAACACTGGAGTGTATTCTATGCTTATTTACTTTCTGCCTTCATCTTCTCTTTTTCACCAATGATGCAGTTTCATTTTCCAATATTTCCCAACAATGTGGTTTCATTTTCCAGTATTCTTTTTTAACAAGTCTTGTTAAAGAACACTCAGTTGCTGTTAACGTTTTCCTGTCTCTTCCCCATTCCCATTTCAACTCAATCAAGCAAAGTTGCCCTTTGATTGATTTTAGCTCTGAGTAATTAGCCTTTTAAAAGCCCAAGGTATATATGTTTCTTGTTTGGACTGTCCTACATTTGCACAAAATGAATGCGTGCCCATCAAGATTACTGGCAATCCAGCAATCACTAATGATTCACTGATCAATTCATCTTTGTCTGTCAGACTGAAAATAGAACTACACTTCACAGAGGAAATAAATACTTTGGGCAAAGGGGAAGAAAAAGAGAACAATTATCTCACCACTCTTATGAACTCCCTACTATCACATTTTGTCAAAAGAGAAATTTCAAGGTGAATTCCAACAATCCTGCACCCTCAGGACCTCTGAGCAGAAGAAGCTGCCTTCTGAATCATGTGCTTTGTTCAATAAATGGAAGATCAGCTACAAAGGAATCTGCGAATTACCATGCCTGTGCATCCTGCATTCTGGACCACTTGAAGCTTCTGAATGGTCTTCAAGAGCAGCCCTATGCAGAGTACATTGCAATAGTCAAGCCATGAAGTGACTAGGGCATGGGGCTTCCCAATCCAGGAAAGGGCATAATTGATGCAATAGATGAAGCTGTGCAAAGTGGTTGATGGAGATCAAGGAGCACAATCAAGGATGCTCCTGTGGCCAGTCCCTGGGAACAGGTCACCCTAAGCAAGGCCCACTAGACAGCTATCAGTGGATGCAATAATGAAACATCAATATTCCTCTACCCTTGCTACCACAAGGTAATCCCCAATATCAGCTTTTACCTATGTTTGGTCAGACTTGCTCCAAGTTTTCCTCCAATGGCACTCTAAGCATCTCTTCAGATGCTTCATCTCAATAAACCAAGATGTGCCCTGGGATCTGAAAATGCCGTCCAAGCTCTGTTAGTGTTATGCTTGTTTCAGAGCTGGAAAAAACAGAGCTTCAGAAACACCTTAGCAATTTAGAGATCAAATAAAGTCACAACAAATTTTTCAGCAAACATTATATATATTAATATAAAACATAACTACAAATTTCTCTCCTCACACACACAGGGAGAGATAGCCTCAGCATGATTCACAGAGGCAAAAGAACAGAAGACCAAAAGGCAAGGCAAGGCAAGGTTTACAAAACAAAAGACATGCTAATATATACCTTTTGTATATTGATAAAGGTAAAGGTTCCCCCCGCACAGTTGTGTAGTCGTGTCCAGCTCTAGGGGCCGGTGCTTATCTCCATTTGTTAGCCGAAGAGCCAGCATTGTCCGAAGACAATTCCGCAGTCATGTGGCCGGCATGATGTGCGCAGAACGCTGTTACCATCCCACCGAAGTGGTACCTATTTATCTACTTGCATTTGCATGCTTTTGAATTGCTAGGTTGGCAAGAGCTGGGGTGAGTGCGGGAGCTCACTCCGTCTTGTGGGGCTAGGGTCTCAAACCTCTGAACTTGTGACCTTCCGATCGATCAACAAGCCTGGCATCTTAACTGCTGAGCCATAGCACCCCCTCTCCAGAAGAGATGGGTGTAGACTTTTCTTGTCTCTTCTTCCACTCAGCAAGCAGCCGTACAGAAACAAACAAAGGAGTAAGATCAGCTTCAGCTCCAACCTAGCAATTCAAAAGCAGGCATTGCTTCCAAAGTACAAATCAGGGTGTCCCACAATTCATTCAGTGAGGACAAAATGATGTAGGCTTTTGTGAAAGGAGTAAATTCCATCCCTCGTTCTTGAAGCTCCACAAATAATTGTTTAATTGCGTGTAGATGATCAGGTAAACTGCCATGTTCAGATAAATACAATTTATACAGCTTTCTGGTCAGGGTAACTTTACTCCCTGTGGTAGCCTTTACATATAAATTACGTAAAGCGTTCCATAATTCTTTGGAAGTTTGTAAACAACACACATTTACTTTTTGTCCTCCACTCCTAAAACAATCGAAGCTCTGGCTCTCTCATCTTGATGAAGCCAGCCAGCAGTGGGGTTTACAGGAGTGGGCTCACCTATGGGGGTCCACAGATCTTACCTCCATAGAAACATTTCCATCTTCAGAGCCCAACACAAATAATTCGAATCTGAAGGACGTTTTAGTGGCATACCTGAAGATTGGAACGTTGCAGCAGCCATGGCTCCCCTGTTCAAAAAATCTCAGCTTCTTCAAAACAGACAACAGCTTGAAAAAACTGCAGGCAGTTGCAAAGAAAAAAAAAACTTCACTGATCCTTTCTCACTCGCCTTTCAAATGCAAAGCGATCTCTCCTTTTTGTTTTTCTGGGCCCATAACCTGTTAGTGTTATGCTTGTTTCAGAGCTGGAAAAACAGAGCTTCAGAAACGCTTTAGCAATTTAGAGATCAAATAAAGACACAATTTTTTTTCCAGCAAACATTATATATATTAATATAAAACATAACTACAAATTTCTCTCCTCACACACACAGAGAGAGATAGCCTCAGCATGATTCACAGAGGCAAAAGATCAGAAGAACAAAAGGCAAGGCAAGGCAAGGTTTACAAAACAAAAGACATGCTAATATATACCTTTTGTATATAGGTCAGGATAATTAGTCACCATGGTAACTGAACTCTGAACCCAGCCGATACTTAAGATAAACAAATAGAATGCCTTGGGAGCATAAACAGGATCCAGACTTCTTGTCTCCTAGCCAGCAGAATATCTTCTGATCCAAATTGTTTTAAATCATAAAACAACAATAAGCTCAGCCACCTGCCCATTCCAGGCAGTGACTGGGGCCTCAGCCAAACTACCCATCAGATCCTCAAGGAAAACCCCAAACTCCCTCTGATAGGGTCTATCAGACACCCAGGGCAGGTTGATCAAATGGGCCATCTCTCCCCAGGGGAGGTTGACAGTGGCAAGCCAGTGAGAATGATTTGTCCGTTGACGTTAATGTCCTCTACTACCAGACCACATTACAACTGCCCTGAGACAAAAGCCAGACCTAATGTGCAGCCCCCAGTATGTATTGGGCCATCAATGACTTGGGGGAGATCCCTGGCTGCCATGGAAGCCACAAACTCCTGCTCTGCCTTGGATTCAATGTCACCAGGCAGCAGTCTGAAATCCCTGAGCACCAACAGCCTCTCTATTACCAGCCCAGTGATGGAATCCACCAGCTCAGACAGGGATGAGGCTATGCATCAGGGAGGGCAATGCACCCGCAACAATCCCAACTGTTCCCTAGAGTCCAACTTCAACTAGAGCACTGCACATCCAGTTATCTGCAGAGCAGAGTCTCTGAGAGCCTGCAAGGAGTCATGGATGAAAACTGCCACACCTCCTCCTCTCCTCTGGGGTCTCAGCTGATGCAAAACCCAAAACCACAAGGGTACAATTCCAAGAGAGGCATTCCCCTCTCCAGGCCCACCCAGGTCTCAGTTAGACACAACAGGTTGCCACGATCATGAACGAGGGCAGGCTTGTTATACACTGACCTGGCATTCAGCAGCAGCCGCCGGAGCCAGGGGCTGATAAACTGGCATCAAGGGTGTAAGTAAGCCAAGGCTGGACAGTGGGATTGCTTTCAAGCAGAAAACCCAATGTCCCCAAGTGCAGCCTGCCTCCAGATCTTGGCCATACCTTCCTCTGCCCATCACCAGTTCCTGCCTGCCCTCCAGCTCCCCACACCCCACTCCCACCCATTGTTTACTTTTCTCAGGCCAGGGCACATATACCCAAGCACATGCCCACTCACCCACCCAAACCCACCCCAAAACCCCCCTTGAGCACACCTGCCCAAACACTTGGTGGCCTAAAGATTAAAAAAAGATAAAAAAAGATAAAGGTAAAAAGCCAGTTTGGTTTAGTGGTTAAGGCAACAGGCTAGAAACCAGGAGACTGAGAGTTCTAGTCCCACCTGAGGCATGAAAGCCAGCTGGGTGACCTTGGGCCAGTCCCTGTCTCTCAGCCCTAGGAAGGAGCCAATGGGAAACCAGGAGACTGAGAGTTCTAGTCCCGCCTTAGGCATGAAAGCTGCCTGGGTGACCTTGGGCCAGTCCCTCTCTCTCAGCCCTAGGAAGGAGCCAATGGCAAACCAGGAGACTGAGAGTTCTAGTCCCGCCTTAGGCACGGAAACCAGCTGGGTGACCTTGGGCCAGTCCCTGTCTCTCAGCCCTAGGAAGAAGCCAATGGCAAAGCAGGAGACTGAGAGTTCTAGTCCCACCTTAGGCATGAAAGCCAGCTGGGTGACCTTGGGTGAGTCCCTGTCTCTCAGCCCTAGGAAGGAGCCAATGGCAAACCAGGAGACTGAGAGTTCTAGTCCCGCCTCAGGCATGAATGCTGGCTGGGTGACCTTGGGCCAGTCCCTCTCTCTCAGCCCTAGGAAGGAGCCAATGGCAAACCAGGAGACTGAGAGTTCTAGTCCTGTCTTAGGCACGAAAGCCGGCTGGGTGACCTTGGGCCAGTCCCTCTCTCTCAGCCCTAGGAAGGAGCCAATGGCAAACCAGGAGACTGAGAGTTCTAGTCCCGCCTTAGGCATGAAAGCTGGCTGGGTGACCTTGGGCCAGTCACTCTCTCTCAGCCCAACTCACCTCACAGGGTTGCTGTTGTGGGGAAAATAAGAGGAGGAAGGTGTATTAGGTATGTTCGCCGCCTTGAGTTATTTGTAAAAATAATAAAGGTGGGATAAAAAATAAAAATTTTTAAAAATTTTAAAAATGGGGAAGATCACACCCCACTGGACAGAAAGGCCAAGGAAGCACTAGTCCGTCAAGCCCCAAAAGGCTGTCCCAGCCCCTCCCAACTCTGGGTTTTAGTGTTCACACAAGACAGCTGATTAGAGAAGGGAGTTTGACTCATAACTGTCCTTAGGCTGTTTGGGTCTAAAATGCCCTCTCTGGGGTTCTGGGGAGATTCCCACTCTGAGGACGCAAATGGTGTCGCTCCACTTTGGAAGAGCTTTCACTTCAATGTGTGTGAATGTTTACCGCATACCCTGCAGCTGTGGACAAGTATATATTGGGACCACAAAACGCAGCATCCACACCAGGATAAAAGAACATGAAAGACACTGCAGACTACAGCAACCTGAAAAATCTGCAATAGCTGAATTGTTTGAGAGCATCTCAAACAAACTGGTCACCAAATCTTATTTGAAAACACAGAAATACTGGACAACACCAACAGCCACTATGTTAGACTATACAGGGAAGCCATTGAAATACATAAACACCAACACAGTTTCAATAAAAAAGAAAAAAGCCTAAAGATCAGCAAAACCTGGCTGCCAGTCCTGAAAAACACAGCGTGCAAAAGGTCAATGAACTCTACTCAACCACAGAAATATACAAACAACTCACACAATAGATGTGCTAATCCCACACACAACAGCACCACACCCCCTAATCACCACAATAAACCCTCTCCTAATCTCTTGTAAATGACCCAAAGAAGACACACACCCTCTCAGCAGCTATAAACACCAGCAGGAACACACACCCTCCACTTGAGCACAGACACAATCTTCTAGCTGTGCTCCTGTCCTCTGAAGATGCCAGCCACAGCGACTGGTGAAACATCAGGAACCAAAACTGCCAGAACACGGCCACACAGCCTGGAAAACCCACAACAACCATGTGTGAATGTATGTTCCCTGAGCACTGTTCTGCTCCACTTGGCCCTCTTGTTTCAACCAACGGAGCTGGGGCCCTTGGGCGGTGCTTGGCAGCCTGGGGCGGAGAGGCCCTGCGTTGCTTTAGGGCCTCCGTTTGCAGCTTGGAGGCTGCTGGAGGCCCTGGCTCCTTGGCGGCACGGGCCCAGTGCAGAGTCCAAATGGAAGCATCCCTGACAGCTGGCTGTCCAGCCCCTGCGTGAAGTCACCCAAGTCAGGGGAGCCCACCGCCTCTCTAGGACATTGCTCCCGTGCCAAGCTACTCTGACTTTAGGAAGCTTTTTTCTAACAGTCGGAATCTGTTTACCTACAACATAAATTCCTTATTTCATGTCCTGTACCCTAGAAAAAGAGCGTGCAGGCCTTGAACGTCTTCTGTGGGACAGCCTTTAAATATTTAAAGATTGCTATCGTATCCATCCCCCAAACAAGCCCGACTCCTTATCTCTCATGGAAGGACTTGGGATTTCACATATTTGTTATTTTACCTGTCTACCATTCTGATACTTCAATCTTTGACTCCTTCTACACAACTGCTTACAATAGAATTTACACTGATACTGAGGGTCTTATAGGTGGGAACTTGTCAGAACAAAGATCTGCACCTATTCCTCTCTGCTGGTTTCTGAAAACCTCATCCAGCATTTCATGAGAAATGTTTCCAGCCAAGCTTGTCCACCAGTGAGCAGAGCTTAATCTAATACCTGTTGAAATGGTGTCCTTGGAAATGCTGGAATGTGTCAGACAACTTGCATCCAGCCCAAAAATCTATCAAGGAGCCAAGAACATGACAGATGAATATTGGTTCCTTGGTTTTATCTCTGCAGCTGAAAGGAATCCAATCCCTTAATGCGGATTTGGGGAAATCTATTTATTGGCCTTATTGGTACCAAGGGTTTCTGATGTAACATCAATTATTCCAAGAATTAGCAGTTCTTGTGTTTCAGGAGTGGAAGTGAAGCAATGAGCTGTCTTAGATTACACTCACTAATGTCTTTTCTGCCCAAAAGGACGCAGACATTAATGTGCTTTCCCAAAAGTATTGGGTGCAGCCTCTTAAGATGATTCTCATGTACACATTTTCCCAATGAGCAGAGAAGGGCAACTCTTTCCAGCCTGGTGTTCATGTTATCGTTACTGAAGTTGTTGTCCTCCATCTCCTTTGTCAGGTTGGGAGTATTTTAGTTGTGAAAAAAAAAGAGCAGAAGTACCATTAATAAAATTCAGAGCACAAACTGCGGAGGGGGGCTTGAGAGGAAGGGAACATGGCTTTAGATGCCCAATTTTGCACATCCCACCATCACACAGTAGTCTTCCCAAGGATTCACAGTATTTTACTCCTGAATCAGGGATGATTTCATTGATACCTGCCACGTAGAATGCCGGTTTGCAAATGAAACATCCAGAGAGGCGCCACCTCCCCTCCCAGATTAGAAAGGGTCATTAGCAGGTAAGCATCCCAAGCAAACGGCATCCAATTTAGGCAAAGCACACCTTTCTTTAAAGCAATGCCAAGAACACTGGGCCGTTTTATGCATTTTTACTTTTAACACAGTTGCCGCCAGGCACAGTCATTTATTTCCTCTCCTAGTTATTTTTTCTGGCCTCCTTAAGGAAATGGTCTTAGCATGCCAGAGACTGAAGCATGGGGGAGCTGTAAATTGATAAACTCCAGGGCTAATTCTTGCTGACTTAAATCTCTCTGAGTGTGATCAAAACAGTGATGGTGGCTTGTGTACCTCTGCGAGCCATTATCTTTACCATGCTGAGTTTGCATCGCATGAACTTTTATGCTTTATTGGCAGCCTTAATTGTGGTGTGCTAATTTACTGGCAATCGCACATATAGAGAGTGAATGTGCAGTTGTCCCTCAGTGCCTGTGTTTGGAAATAATGAAGTTACACTCATCCAATGGTCTCAAGGAAACATTAAACATCAAATGATCGACAGCTTCTGGTCAGGTTCAGATCTGATTAAGCCATCTTTTTTTTAAAAAATCTGTTCAATTGTTTCCGATTCGCGGAGACTGCCTGGATAAGTCTCTGCAGTTTTCTTGCCAAGATTTTCAGAAGTGGTTTGCCATTGCCTCCTTCCTAGGGCTGAGAGAGAGTGACTGGCCCAAGGTCCCCCAGCTGGCTTTGTGCCTAAGGCAGGACTAGAACTCACAATCTCCCGGTTTCTAGCCTGGTGCCTTAACCACGACACCAAACTGGCTCTCTCAAGCCATCTTTACAACCTGCTTAATTTAGAATCACTCCCCCGCCCCCAATAGCTAGGTTTTACAAATCAGCCCCTTCAAATAGCTAAGTTGGGTCTGTGTCATATCACCTCTATTTATGGCTGGGAAGCAGATCCCGACCTTTTGGAAATGGCCTTTTCCAAATACACTTGAACTTCCTCTACAATGAGCTCTGCAGGGAATTGAGATTATATTAATTGTCCAAGACAGTAACCTGAAGGTAGGTTAGGCCTTTTCTTAAGCCAAGCGCGCATCTCTTCAGATGGAGTTTTGTTTGGCTTGCTGCCTTCTATAGTCTACCAGTTCTTTTCTCCTTTTCGCCCTGTACTCGTGCTTCTTCAAAGTCCATAGCGCCATTAATAAAGGATGACCTCCAATTGAAACGCTCATTGGAAGACAATCTTACTCGGCTACGAGTGATCGCCAATGATGACGACGACGATGATGATGATGATGATAGTCTTCCAGTAGGAGCACCTTTCTTTGGGCATGCAACGAAGCAGCTATGTCTGTGAAGTCCCTCTCATTCTGATTGGTTCCTTTGCTTGTCCACAAGCTGGCTATGCCCATGTGCTTAGGACCTGCCTCCTCATTGGTTCTAGGCATCAATGAAGTTCTGAAAATCATCATATGCCGTCAGAATGGTGTAGCACAACCCCTACTGTTTCCAGTCCATATACCACACCAATGATGGTCGTGGCAGAGGATTATGCAAGCTGCACCTCAAGAATCTGTGACTGAAAGTGGAATCAGACGTAATGATGGAGAAAGAACATCGATCCCAATATGGCACCCACTTTAAGTCTTCAACAATTCAAAATACAGGTCTCCTGAATTATCAAATAGCAGGAAAAGATTCCTAGGCAATTTCTGTATAATTACTCAGTTATGCTAAGAGTTTTGTCTTTGTTTTAATTTGCTTAAATATTGAATGATAACATTTTCTTAGTGGTTATTCTTGTATTTTTAACTGTTAACAACAGAATCATAGACTTTGGTCTGTGAGAAATTATTCAGTCTGTCCCCTGCCCAGTGCAGGAACCCACTCCTACCGCATCCCCAGCAGATGGCCATCCAGTCTGTTAAACACCTCCAAGAAGGAGTCTGTCACCACCCAGGGCAGTCTATTCTATTGTCGAACAGCTCTTAAAGTTAGAAAATTCTTGTTGGTGTCCAACTGAAACGTCCTTCCTTGTAATTTGAACCACTTGTTCCTTGTCTTCTGGAACAATTCTGAGCAATTCTTCTCCATCTTCTACATGACACCCTTCAAATACTATTATGACAACCTTCTCCATGACTATTATCCTATTGTGACACATTTCTACATGACACCTTTCAAAGCCATCATGTCTTCCTGCAATCTTCTTTTCCCCAGGATAAGCAAACCAAATTTCTCCAACTATTTCTAATATGTTTTTTTCTTTCAACTGCCTTATCATCTTGCTTAGTTTCCTCTGGATATGCTCCAGATTGTCAATATTCTTCCTAAAATGTGGTGCCAGAACTGGATTCAATAGTCTAGGTGTGATCTGACCAATGCAGAATAAGGGGCATAATGAATTCTTTTGATCTTGAACTTAATATTCTATTGATAAAGCTAGGATTTCATTTTTTTTGGCAACTATATTACACTGTTGCCTCATGTTCACCTTTGATCCACCAAGATACATTTGTCCCCATGTTGAGGATAGAAACAATATTTCCCTTCCCCAGTCCTCTGAACCCATCCTCCATGATTTCTCACAGAAAGGGACTCTGAAATGACATCTGCAAGCTTCTTCAAGACTCTTGGATGAAATTGGCAATCCTGGAGATTGAAATGTATCCATGGCAGCCAGGTGCTCCCTAACAATTTATTTACTCACCTTGCTGTTCCTTCCTTTTGTCAGTTTTGCTTAGTTCCATTGAATACTGTTCCTGTTTGGAGAGAAGACCAACTGAAAGTAGGAACTGCACTACCAATCCTCTATTACTATCCTACCATATTCTCTGCCCGAGGTTGACTCAACCCAATTTTCTGGACTCTCATGACAGACTGAATTAACCATACTGGTTGGACTCACACAACATATACTAAGAAACAAAGGCTAGCTTATGGATCAGTGTGTTGTGTGACCCACCCTATCTATCCATCCAATGTAGAACTGTCTTTCCAGCTAGGAGACAAAGGTACTAAAAAGAAAAGGAAGAAAGAGAACAAATAACTATGACCAATTACAGCTCAATGTGCATGAATGTCATGTGAGATTGAAGAGGCTCGAAATGTTATCTGAGGCTTTGGGTCAAGGTTCTAAAAGAAAAGGGGTTTAGGTTGAGAATACGAGCAAAAGGATGACATAGAAACAGAAGCCAATTGAAAGAGTTCCAGACATGAAAAGCAACAAAGAAGAATCAGTTGAGCACAACCCTTCTGTGTTTTCCAATGAGCCTCTTCTTTCATTCATGGAGCCAACTCACACCTTTATTTATTTATATTTATTTATTTATTTATTTATTTATTTATTTATTTATTTATTTATTTATTTATTTGATTTATCACCGCCCAACTCCCCCTAGGGGGACTCTTTATCAGAGCCTTTCAGAAGAACTAGGCTTAGAGAGTTGGGCTGCATGAAACTTCAATATTTATAGAAAAGAACCAAACTCAGTGGAGAAACCAGATAAGAAAGGGAAGAAAGTAATCTTGTGTCAGAACTCAGCTACAGGCAGTTAGCAAGATCCAGGACAGAGATAAGAACTAAGAAGGTCAGGCAAGAGTCAAAGTCAAGGAGATTAAGCCTACAGTAAAAACTAGGAATTTGGAATGAGAGAACAAGCTGAGATTTGGAGCTAGTGAAGATAACCTCAGCCCCAGCAAAGTCAGAAATTTGGAATTTTGAGAGCATGTAGCTGATGGGATATATGCTGGCTTAAAGGGGAAAAACCGAGGCTTGAGAATAAACAGACAAGAATGCAGCTTGTTAGGGCTAACAGTGTTTACTGTTTAGCATAAGGCAATAATGCATATACAATCACATTATCGCAACAATGAAAAAGATGAATATACAAGATACATCATTATAAAAGGAAAAACAAAACAAACTTATAAGCAGAGTTCCGTGTATTGATCCCAGGGCCAGAGTTCCTGCCATGGCCTATACCCAAAGCCAGGCATAGCTCACTCTGCCCAGTCCACGGGAAGTGAACACGTGAAGAACTACATGGCTAAAAGACACTAGGAATCAAGAAGACATAGAACACCATTTTGCATGGTTGTATATTCAGTTCTTCTAGCATTCTGATTGGCTGGATGTTAGCTGTTACACACACTAGGCCTCAAAGCACATAGCATGAGTTCCCCCCTCCTCCTTGCTCAGGGGGGCCTGGGCAAGGCTTCCCACAGAAGGAAATCAGGAGGATTAGTTCCCATGGGAAGATCCAGTGCTTGTGTGGGCACTAGTCATAACAATACACACGTGACCGTTGCTATCTTGCACCTGCACTTCACGTCACCATGAGAAGGCTGTGCTTTGTAAAAGATGCAATTTGCCAAGACACTTTTGCTTTGTAGAGAAACCCAATTTCCAATTTCATATAACCCAATAAGAAATCTGACAGTAGCGTGTATGCTCACTAAAGGGCTGCTATGAGTCTGATCTACCTTTCTCTTCCCTTTTGCCTTGAACTTCCTCCATTCAATCACATGCTGCCTATGCTATAACATCTGATATATTTTATTTTCTTTATTTAGCTTTTTTTGGATAAGACAGGTCTATGCTTCTGAAGGTTGTCTGGTTGGGAAACACTGCCTTAGTCGACAATGAAGATGAGAAAGGAGGTACCAGTAGACCAGAGCCTGATGGAGAGTTGGCAAACAAAAGGCAAACATTGCTCTGTCGTGGTTCAGTAAGGCACTGGTAAAAAGCAACATATATTTGCAAGCCAGCCAGCAAGAACTTTTAGCACAAAGAGAAGAAGGACAGCTCCATTTGGTGCCTTCAGCTGTGCCACTTTCTCTGCTGTCCAGCCCTAAGCCATTTGATTTTTTAAAAAGTAGGCTTATTTAATTAAAGGGAAAACTGGAGAGCCCAAGTATTTAGTAAATAAGATGCATGTCCCTCACCTATCAATACAAGAGCCCCAGGTTAATGCATCAGGAGCGGTGGTGGAGAAGAAAAGAAGAGTGGAACAGGTGCCATTCCAGCAACGTTCTGGTCTCAACAGCCTTCTTTGGAATAACTTTTATGGTGAGTCGAACTGAGAAAGGAGGCTGCAATTTAGAGAGCAAACACAATGAGGAATGAAGCTAAAATTACTCCAAGAATCTTTGCTGGGGCAAACAATTAGCCCTGAAGAATTCTATGCCATCATTCTAGTATTTCACAAGTTAAGGGATAAACGTTTTCTGCAATTGTTTTCCTTTTTAAAAAAATTTTTTTTTTAGATGCATTCTAGTCCTACCTGGGTCTGAAAGATCAGATTGTAGGGCATACATTTCTGAACTAGCCCGCAGTGGTACTGGGCAGCAATATTCTTTTTTAATCAGTTCTCAATCAATTTTATGTAATATGTTTATAAAATTATTTTAAAGAAAAAGAGATCAAAGAAAGTATCCCTGGACTGAGGGACATCCATGGGGAGGAGAGTCAAAAAAGTCAAGATGGCATCCAGGATTGCATGATTGATGCCCCAACCCTTTTACTTGTGGCACACATAAAAAGGTACCAGGCCCGATTCCACACTTGTGCCTGCCACCTTGACTGCGCCTACGATCAGGCAACTGGCCTTCACGCACAGCTTCCTCCCAGCGAGGACTGCAGAATCCCTGGATTCAACCCCTCCCATCCCAATGGGGCTTCTTCAAGCAGGCCGGCATAACTGCAGTGATGGAGCGTTGGGTAACAGGAAGCAGCACCAGCAATGGCTCTTCTGACATCTTTAGCAGCAGTGATAAGAAACACTCCCAGAGAAATGCAAAATCCCCATGCGGCTTGAGGATAATGGATAAGAGCAAATGTGTATAGTAGTTGGGAAGAGCGGAAGTGGGGAAGCTCAGGCCCAAATTTTCATCTAACCCTGGAATTCACTGGTGGCCTTTAGAGCAGCCATTATCACTCGACCAAACCTATGGTACCTCCCGAGGTCGCTGTCAGGGGCCTCTGTGGGACAGTAAAAAAAGTCAAAGATGGCAATCATGACCCCATGATTGAAGCCACATCCCTTCATACATGTGATACACATGCAAAGGAGCGGGGCTTCGATTGCACAGTTGCGACCACCATCTTGTCTTTTTTGACCCAACCCCATGGACCCCACTGGTTGTTGCAAGCGTGAAGATGAAGCGTCATCAAGAGAGAGATAAACATGGGGTATAAATGTAAGAAGTAAGGAAGAAAAGCAGAATTCTCTTGCAGGGGAAGAAGACGTTTGATAAATAATACAAGACATTTTGGCAGAACACTTTTTTCTCCTGCCTATATTACCTATCTAAATACATGTATTTTGTTTTGCCAGATCTCACCCTGTATTTTTGCTGACAAGCATTGTAGCTTTCTGGAAGAGAACCTCCTTCAGGTTTGTGGTATCTGATTTCCAAATGCATCTTTTTAATACCTGGCACGGGTATTAAATTAATTACATGATAATGATTGTATATGTGTGATGGTCCCAGTGCCAGGATCTTAACTTAAGACATTCTCCAGACAATTCATCAGAATGCTAAAAGAATTCATTTATTAAAATACGACTACATGGAACGACTGCAAAGCTCTGAATACCAAATTTGGCACCAAGCCTTCAAAGTTAACAACTTCCCGCTGACCTCATCCCCTGTTAGCTTCAGAACAAGCGCTTCCTCACTCTTGATTCCCCCCTCCCAATCTGTTAAGTTTAATGAGAGTCCAGGTGTCTTACCTGGGTCCTTGGCCTTTCCCAGTCAGTGGAGGAATGTGAGGGAGGCAAACGGTTCTTTTCGGTTTGCAAAGCAGCTGGCTGCAAAGGAGGCCGACACGGGTCGGCTTCTGTACTGCTCGACACGTGTTGGCTCAAAGCAAAGCGAGTCTGACAATATGAATGCAGCTGCCCTGCATTTTCAGACAAACTTTATAAATATTTGATAATGTTACAAAACACTGAACCCTTTTGACTTTGATACAGAAAGGTGAATGTTCTCATGAGGATCAGACAGAGGTGAAATAGGATGATAATTCACAAAGCCTTGGGCAGTCACGGTCCCTTTTTATTTAATTAAATTAATTGTGATTTGTCTCAACTATGTTGCCTTTCTAACCATTTCTTTATTGCTATGCACATTCAGATGCATTATAAATGCAGTTTTGAAAATAAATGCTGAGTAATTTATATAATACAATTTATTGCCCATATTTATGAGCACTTTTAATCAAAGTCTTTCGGAAGAGTCTCACAGCAAGCATCTTTGCACGCTTGGCTGTTATTGGTCTTACTGTTAGATTTATATTCCACCTTTTCTCCAATAACTCAAGGCAACTTTCCTGCTGATCTCCCTTCCTTTTATTTCCAACAACACCCCTGTGCCCAAAACCACACCAGGATTTTCCAGTAGGGCTTGAACTTGGGTCTCCTGCATGCTGCTCCATCCCTACGAGAGAGAACGCCTGGCTCACACTCACGCGGTGCATTCCCAAGACTGGGGTGGACTTAGACCTGGGTTTCCCTCATCTTAGTCCACCCTATTCACCACTATCATCCCACCTGCAAATATTTTCTCCTCTTTATTTAAAACAGAAGGATGTGAATGTTGTCAGAGACTGAGGAAGAAGAGGGATTAAGTAACCTCTTGACATGCCAAGGCAGTACTGAAAGTGAGCTCCCATCTATCCAGGGGCAAAAAGTCAAGATGGTGGCCCTCGGAGCAGAGCTTCCATTACACGGCTGTAGCTGCTATCTTGACATTGCCAGCCCTACCCTGCAGATGATTTTGCTCCTATCCCATCGTATTTATTTGAGATTTTTATTCTGAATGCTGGTTTATAAATGATCAGTTCTTGAAATGCTATTGGTGATCTAGCCTGGCTCTTCAGGATGGCTGCGGTTCTTTTTTCCACGTTCAAACTTTGAAATGGCAGCTCTGGAATGGAGCCAACAAAAACTTTATAACTGTTGGTGATAACAAGCCCTCTTGTCCCAGCCTTGGATGGCTTTGGCCCTGACCGATTCCCTGCCCTTTACCCTCAAGCAGCCTCTGCTTCCTCACTTGGCTTCTCCCGGCAACTGACTGGCATCTGGCCCCCTGACTGCCCATCTTTGCTGGAGTGAGGACTTGCCATTCACCTTGTGTGCACAGCAGGCTAAAATTGCCTCTGTGCAACGCACCACAAATTGATTTTTGTTCTCATGGATAGATGGCAAAGGCTTCCTAATGTGCTTTATTAATGGGTACAAATGTTGTTTCCTACACAACAACAGAGGGAGGCTGCCATGTAACACAGTCCTTAGCCCTGGGCTCCAGAGAGGTTAGACTGCAATGGTGAATAAAGGTTTCTAAGAGGAATGGTGATATTCTTTGCTCCAGATTCCATTTGCCAAGAAAAATCCCTGCAGGGGGTTATGGAATCTCTTGGCAAACCTCTCCCCTCTATTGCCTTTCCAAATGAGGATAAAAAGAGTTGCTCATGTCTGTATCTGATCAGAAATTAAGCAAAAATTGGGGTGGAGATAGCTAGGACTTTATTCCTCCTGGTCCTATGTTCCCTCACTAAGTAAGCTGTACATTTTTAAATAGCCATTACCACAGATGACCCTAAAATTAAGACAGTGCACCTCCCTGTAAAGGAAGGTTAGACAAAAAACCCACCTCTACTTCCATTCCCATACGGTGTTCTCACTGAATGTAAAATGATCTCGCCGTGTTAAATTTTTCATTTGAGAAAAATCTACTCACCCTGCAGGCACTTTTGTGTAACTGTGGCTTTTAACTATTTGAATGTTTTCAAAAGTCTATTTTATTGCTAAGCCCTATGCCACCTGTGGGCAATTTGGTGTGCTCTCTGTTGTGTGATTATTTTATATACACGTACATACACAATATTAAGATGATACATAGTGCACACTGGTAGGACTCTATGGAACTGAAAAACACACTGAAAGAGGCAAATAAAATTATTCAAAGGCTGGAATAATTTCCTGGTGAGTAGAGGGTTCAGCATTTCTGGAGTTAGTTTAGATGGAAATACTGTAGCAATGTGTATAATATGTTTGTGATGCAAAGCAAAGCAATGGGGAATTTTCCCACATCCCTCAAAATGCTGAAGCCTGGGTGTTCTCAGTGAAGCAGAATTATGAGAGATTCAGGAAAGACTGAGCTGCTCATTCACTCAGACTACAGTTAAATTATGACTTTGGTTATTTATCAGGGTGGTTGTTAGGTATGTGAGAAGCTTCGATTTGGAGATGTCGATCTGCAGGTGATTTGAGCGAATCATGGCTTAGAATGGACTCTTCAAATCAAATAACAGAGTCAATTTAGTCATCAAATCAAATCAAGTGCATTCAAATCAATCTGATGATTCAGTGGACTTTTGGGGATGTGCACACACAAACATATTTCAGTGACTCAAACCTTCAAAACAATTCAGTTTAATAATTTGGATCACAGATTCAGACTGGATTGAACATGATGTCCACTCCCTTAATGAGCAAGTCTTGCATCACCACACTATAACGCCAGCTGTTGGGGCTCTGAAATGGGCAAGTGCATGCTGTGCTCGTGTCCGATTGGTGGGCTTTCCCAGAAGCACCTGGGGGACCATCAGGGGAACAAATTACTGGCTGAGATGGAACTCAGCTGCAGAATATTTCTTCCATTCTTCCCCCCAAAAAACTTTGACCACTATGTGCCTTCAGACAGCGTGTATTTTAACACATTTGAATTCAGAGTCTATATCACCTTGGACCTGGAAGGCAAACTTAAAACATATTCCTGGCCAGAGGATCAATCTTGCAATCTTTTCGTAATTACTTCTTGCTAATGTTGAAGAAAGAAATTTTATTTGCAAAACTCTTTCAGACAAGAGGAGAGTCTTGGTAATATTCTTCTAGTTGGAGTCTGAGGTTATTGCAGGTATTTAGCAATGAGGTGGCCAAGGCGTGTGTGCAAAGGCCATGATTTTCCTGATAATACTCCTTTCTCCGGCCGCCCTGGATCCCCACCCACCCCTTCACACCCAAAGGGAGAGATGAGGAGGGAGCTTTTGCAATGGCAGCGAGGGAGGCTGCCATGGAGGAGAAGATATACAACAGGAGGCCCTTTCTCCGTGACCTGCAGCCTCCCTGGCTTCCCACGCTTCCATTCCATCCCACCCCAAGGGGAGACTTCAGGAGGAAACTCCTCCAAGCAGTCATTTCTTTAGCCTGGGAAGTCTAGGCAGCCAAGGAGGCCCCACAGAAAGCGGCACCAGCAGTAGTCCTCTTCTCTGGTATCTCTAGCAGCATAGTAAGCACCGCTGAGAGAACCTGAAAGACACTTTCAAGCTTAGAAAAAAACAGAAGCATCTTTCATTTGGGAAGAAGCTTTGGCAAAATTGCAAAGTTCTTCCACCCTTTCTTGCCCTCCCTGTTCCTTCTGCCTCGGGTTCTCATGAAGTACTTCTAACTGCCACTTTAAAAAGCCAGGAATCTGCAAATGCCTTCATGTGTCTGCATACGCTTAGCAGTGTTGCCATGTCCCTTTTCCCATCTCGGAGAAATCAGAGAGAGCAGAGCTCAGAACCAGGGTGAGGGAAGAATACCAGCAGAATCAATTAACAGCTTTGAGGAAGAGCAGGAGCTGCTTGGAAATGTGATTAGAAATATCTCACCCCAACTGTAATCCTAAAAATAAATAGTCCTCCTCTCCTGCTATATAAGGCAGGAAGACGCTAGAGATGGGGGAGAGGGTGTTGCAGAGCGAAGTTGAGGGCATCCCATTCTTTCATTTCCTGGGTATTTCTGGGCTTTGATTATGGGACTGGAGGCCTGAGGAAAGGCTGGCCCTCCCGCCCGCCCGCCCGCCCGCCCGCCCGCCTTCCTCCCTCCCTCCCTCCCTCCCTCCCTCCCTCCCTCCCTCCCTCCCTCCCTCCCTCCCTTCTCTTTCACCTGGCTTGGTGAGCAGAGGCTCGACTGCCCTCCCCACCGTGGGGAGAGGAATAGAATTACAATTGCCAAAGTTGCTCTGCCTGGAGCCAGCACAGGATCCGGCTGCTTGTTAGGGGAAGAAGGCAGCTGCCTTGGTATCCTCTCCAGGGAGAGAAAAGGCCACAGTGTGTGTGCAGAGGTGTGCAGAAATCACACACGTACACACAACTTAGCTGAGAAAGCAAGCAACCTCTCACTCTGGGGTGGGGGAGGTCTGGGCTGCCGAAAGCTGCTATGGCCCGAATCAGTCGGTTGTTCGTAATGGGATTTGGTGTAGCTAGGAATTGGTGTCATCTCAGAAGGCATCTCGCTGAGGGGCCAGTGCGGGAGCTTGCTTGAAAGGACAGACACCAGGCGTGCAAGGTTCCTGCAAGTGGGTTGCCTGTGCCCAGGGCATGCTGCTTCCAATCCAGGATCTGCCTCCTGTATGTACTGTATTTATTCTTTATTTTTTCCTTTACTCAGGCTTTAGATTTACTGTATATCCCGTGCTTAAGGCAGATTACATGGGATCTCCCTTCATTTTATCCTCACAAAAACCCTGTGAGGTAGGGTGGGCTGAATAAGAGTAACCCAGCACAATTCCATGGCTGAGGATGGAGATGAACCTGGCGGTCCCCAGTCATTGTCCAATTTAATTTAATTTTAATTTAACCGCTACACCCCTTGAGTCTTACTGACTAGAATCCTTCAGTAAACCTAGCAGTGGAACTTTCCTTTCTTGCTCCTCCCACTGAGATACTGCTACTATGCATGGAGGATGGATAGGTAGGTAGGTAGGTAGGTAGGTAGGTAGATAGATGATAGATGATAGATAGAAGCACAAACAGTAGAACTGTAGAGCTGGGGTTATTTTGAAGTCCTGAAGATGGATTTGGGAATTGTACAAGACTCACCGCATTCCCTTGAAGTAATGAACAGATCTGTACTAGGACTGTAAATTGCCCCTGATTCCATTCAAACTGGAGTTTCAGTATTGAACAAAACATGATTCTATTCAGGTTCGTGCTTTGAGATTTGGTGGCAAGCTAATTCACTTCAAGCTGCCTCAGGATTCAAGACCCAGTCTGAAAAGGATGTTTTGCCAGGCTAGAAGGAGGAAATCCAAATGCCCGGAGCTGCTTCAGTGTTCAGCAGAAGGGGTCAAAATAACAGGGCTGGTTGACCCGTCTGAGAACTTGAGCCTGCCCGGTTCCAGCTGGATGCCTTCAAGGATTTTACCACAGGTATGATATTTTGGGAAAAAGAAAGAAGAAATGAGGAATGGACAGCACAACAATATGCAAATGGTCTAGCAAACAGCCCATAGGAAAGTTGGCAGCATAAATGCAGGTGGCGTCCTACTTCAGTTTAAAAATACAAACTTCCAAACACTACATTAACCATCCCAACAACTTCCCTTCCCACTTCCTTTTCTGGGTTGTCACGGGCTTGTTTTGCTACACCTGATCCTGGGAGTTCTGGGGTGCCAAGAGGGCCGGTGTAGCTGGTTGGCCAGCTGGGCCCTCCTGGGACACAGCCCACCCACCCCTCATCCCTGGCAGGAATGGGCAGGGTCACAGGGGAGGCTCCTGGGCACACTCCCTGCCAGCAGAGGCAGCAGAAGCAGGCTGGGACCAGGAGAGAAATCCCACTGGGGTGCACAAGGCACAGAAAAAGAGGCGTTTGCCCTGTGACATCCCCCCCCCCCCCGTGCTCTCCTCCACGCAGGAAAAGTTCAGGCTGGGCCTTAAGGTCTCACCTGGCCTCTCGCCCTCAGGAGACGCCAGCCTGCCCAGCCACAACTCCCACAGTCCCCGCTTCCTCTCCGCAGATTCGCTGTTCCTGTAGGGATTTCTTTTATGAATCGGTCCTTTCATGCCCTCCATAAAAGCCCACTGCCTCAGTGCAGCCCCTTCATACTGGTCACTCACTTTTGCATGTAGTCCACGTTCATTCTGCATCCATTCACTCTTGACCCAATTGCTTCTTGTTTAACCACACACACACACACACACACACACACACACACACACACACTGCTCAAGTAACTGGTTCTCTTCATTCAAGCTTCTTCTATGTTTCTTCTGACTTGCCCAACTCTCACTCCACAGAACAAAGTGCGCAGAAGCTTTGTGCCCTTTTGACAAGCAATGCACTCCCTGCTCTACGACCCATTCCCTTCCTACCAGAATATGTGTCTCTGAGACTTGCTTCATCCTTTTTCTTATCTTTAGTGAACATTTTATCAAGGCACACAAATTCATCTACTTGTTCTAATTTTTTTTCTGTTTATGTATAACTTGCAATCGTTCATTTTCCCTGTCAAATACAACTACCTTGGTCTCTGATACATTAATTTTCTGATCCATGCTCCTTGTTGCATCATGTAGTCTAACATTTGCTGCATATAATTCATGTTCTTAGCCAACAGTACAACATCATTTGCATACTAAAGTACATTCATGTCTCCAACCAACACACCTCTAACATGATGTTTGCTGATACTTTCATAGAATCATAGAATGGTGGAGTTGGAATGGATTGCAAGGATCATCTAATTCAACCCTCTATAATAAGCATAAAAATCAATTAAACCATCCTCGAGAGGTGGCTGTCTGGCCTCTTCTCCAAAAACCCCAGAGATGGAGACCCACAACCC